>JAUMIR010000001.1:18757500-20007500 GCA_030847615.1 Gambelia wislizenii | reverse complement strand
GAATTTATTTCCATTTCCTTTTGATAAAAAGTTGCCAAACTTTGCCAGCACCATTACAAATAGAACAAGAAGAATTGGCAATATTTAAGAATGAATGAAGGAGCAAGCAAGCATGACAGATTCATTTATCCAGGCAGAGGACTTCAAGTGTTCAGCTTTTCAAGGGCTGGATTTGAATCCTATGCATTCAGCCGTGCTTGTGGTCCTGAAATAAGGCTGCCACCATTTGGTTGGTTGGTTGGTTTTTCATTTTGAGCTGACAAACTCCTCAGCTTCAGTAGCTATGTGGTAGGACGATACAACATGGTCCTACTAAGGAATCCTTGTACCTACTGAATTTGGTTGGTGCAGGTGGATGAGAATATTGTTTGATTCACCTTTTTGAATATAAGACATTAGCCCAAGTTTTTTTCAACAGGGCATGAATAACTTGAAATTATATTTGAAAAATCTAAATGTGATAGAGAGCGTGGCACCTACTATTTGCCTGCTTTTAATACCCAATAGAGCGATCAGGTCAGTTTTCCAAAAGTGGCTCACATGTTTGAATTTACCCTTTAGAAAAAAACTGTTCAGAGTCCTTTTATCTACTATTGTAGACTCAGCTTTTTGACATCAGTTGGGACAGTTTCATGGTTAACTAAGCCCCTTCCCTGTGAGTATATAACTCTTCAGGAGGATGAAAATCACCACACATCATGATGATGATGATCATCATCATCATCTTCATTTATATCTCACCTTTTCCTCAAAACAGGGAGTCATGGCAGCTTAAAACAAGCATAATATAGTTAAAATATACAACAAAAGTAACATTAAAATGGAATTAAATTATTAACAGTAAAAGAAACAGTTCAAAACATTTAATTAAAAATGTTGAAATACATTTTTAAAAATCCAATACATTAGAACAGTACATTGTATTCTGAAAAGCCTTTTCTTTAAGACATTTTAGTTCTCAAAGGTTTGTCAGCATTATTTAAAAAAACAAAAGCCTCTGCCTCCTAATGGAAGGATAGCAAGTGTGTGGGGGTGTACTCACCTCCCTAGGAAGGAGGCTCCAAGCCTAGGAGAAACCACAGGGAAGGCTATATCATACAGTATGCCCCCACTCACATGGCCTGTGAAGATGGTGGGATTGAATGAAAAGCATCTCCTGAGGATCTCAAGCCCCACTTTCAGATTGGGAATGTGCTTGCACTTTGACCACGTGTCTAAAGGTTTGCTTGTCTGTTCTTTTAACAAGGATAAAATCCACCATTCTAACTTGTGCAAGTTCCATTTGAAAACATGGACCAGATTGCTTGTGGGTATTACAGTGTTATGCCATTAAAAATGGTGGGGTATGGGTGGTTGGGGAGAATATCTCTTTCTCCCAAAATGTACCACCTGGAAGTACAGTTCCTTTTGCCCATCCACCAAGAATCATGAATATCCTATTATCATCATCATAACTAATCTGTCACGGGGGATGCATGGTCCTGCAAATGTGTGGGAAAGGATACTATCCAGTCCTAGTTTCTCCTATATGTGTTAGCACTAGCACTATTCTGTTCCTAGTTACTGTCACCTCAGTAGGTAGCTGAATGCACACAGAGAGAAAAGGAGAGATGTGATATGACAAGATCTTTCACCTTGTTAGAATAATCCAACCCACACAGAGATTGCATAAGGCTTGTTCATTGTTGTTCTTTGTTATTTGCCATCAGGTTAGCTTTCACATAGGCTGGCCCCATGAACAAGAGGCCTCCAAGAGCCCCAGTCATCAAAAGCACTGCCCAGGTCTTGCAAATTCAGGGCTGTGGCCTTCTTTATTAAACCAATCCATCTCTAATGTGGCCTTCCTCTTTTCCTATTGCCTTACGCTTTCCCCAACAATGATAATCTTTTCCAGTGAATCATGTTGACTCATGATATGTCCAAAACACAATCACCTCAATTTAGTCATTTTGGTGTTTTATAATTATGGAGAATTAACATGTAAGGAAAAGTAGCTCAGTAGCTTCTGTTTCTGTCCCCACAGGGAGTAGGACTTTCGGATAAAGAGAGCCTCTTCTATGTCCAGAAGGCTTCTCCCATGATTCAGAATGCTGATATGCCAGCATTTTGAATGTAATAGAAAGCCTCTACAGACAGTGGAGATCCTCCTCTTCAGAAAATCAGTTGCCTTTTGTAGATAGCTGTGGAAATTATGACAGAGGTTGGAAGAGCTAGTGTGCTCCCCCTGCTTTTGTGTTTATTCTTAAGAACTGAAGGATTCTTGTATTGGCTCATAGTGTTTTCACAAAGTTATAATGGACAGTTAGATCTTGCTACATTTACCAGGGTAACATAGGCTATGGTTTAGTATGAAAGCAATGCTTCCTGATGGTAGCATCAGTGACAGCAATTAATATCCAGATTTTTTAATAAATAAATAAATAAACAACTTTCTACACAGGAACCATAACCTTTGCTTTCTTTTTAAGTTTCTCTAAACATTCCAAAGTTTGCCCAGTTTTGTTTTCAATACTGATGAAAAATATTTTCCACCACTCCTCTCTCAATTATCAATTATCAAGAGCCCTTTCTAATAACTAATGGAGTGAAGCAAGGTTGTGTTCTTGCACCAACTTTATTTACAATCTTCTTTAGCACGATGCTCCAAAGGGCTATGGCAGAGCTTGAAGAAGAAGACAGCATCTATATATGCTACCGTACTGATGGTAGCTTGTTTAACTTAAGCCGTCTGAGGGCTCACACTAAGACTCTAAACTATCTAGTCCGTGAGCTGCTCTTCGCCAATGATGCTGCCCTTGTTGCCCACACAGAAGCAGCTCTGCAGCGCCTAATGTCCTGCTTTGCAACAGCTGCAGAGCTGCTTGGGCTGGAAGTCAACCTGAAGAAAACAGAAGTTCTTTACCAGCCTGCACCACAGGACGAACACCACCATCCCCACATTGCCGTCGGCAAATCTGTGCTCAAGTCCGTTCAGCAGTTCACCTACCTGGGAAGCATCATCTCCTCAGATGCTAAGATTGACAAAGAGATCGATCACAGATTAGCAAAGGCATATAGTGCATTTGGAAGACTTCACAAAAGAGTCTGGAGCAATAAACACCTGAGGCAAAGCACAAAAATCAGTGTGTATAGAGCCATCGTACTGTCTATCCTCCTTTATGGATCTGAAACATGGGTCACCTATCGCCACCACCTACGATTCCTCGAGCGCTTTCATCAGCGCTGTCTACGCACAATCCTAAATATACACTGGACTGACTATGTGACGAATGTTGCTATCCTTGAGCAAGCAGGGATCACCAGCATTGAGGCCATGATATTGAGAACGCAGCTGCGCTGGGCAGGGCACGTTTCTAGGATGGAGGACCATCGCCTCCCAAAAATACTACTCTACGGTGAACTCGCCACGGGTCAGCGTAAGAGGGGCGCTCCAAAAAAGCGATACAAAGACTCCCTGAAACAACATCTCAGGCTCTGCCAAATTGATCACCAACAGTGGTCCGCCCTGGCCTCACATCGGGAGGCATGGAGACGCACTATCCACAATGCTGCAGCCTTATTTGAGAACTCACGACGAACAAGTCTTGAAGAGAAACGACAACGCAGAAAGAATCACAACCCAAAAACATCACCCAAGGAGACCTTCTGCTGTGCTTTTTGCAACCGGACTTGTTTATCTCGCATTGGCCTTTTTAGTCATCAGCGCGCTTGCAGAAAGCGCGGGATGAGTCCTTCCTGAATCTTCGTTTGCGAAGAAAAGCCAGAGATCAGCAAACTTTCTAAATGATTAGATAATAAAATAATGAAAACAATAAAATATGTAAAGACCACAAAGCAATAAAAAGCATGATAAAATTAGCAGAGGGCATGTTCTGGGGTAGGTGCTAGGGCATCATCAACAGTTCATGGGTAAAGAGGGTAAACCATGAGCCTGAACGAGCCATGGGGGCTGTTTTGTAGCCTGAGTGGGTGAATGGGCTCATGTCAGGCTCAGGGAATTTGGTTAGGCCCTCTGGCCCTGTTGTGCATGCTTTGGGCCATACTGGGCCTTCGTGTAAGACCTTGTGATGCATGTGCCCACTAGGCTGTGATAGGCCTTGAGACCTTGGGTTGATTAGTAGGCCTCACCCACCCCATCCTACATTCTTCCTTTACCATTAGGCCCTGTCAAGTGGCAGGCCTTACTAGACTGTCCAGTAAGGCTGAGGCCACAAGTAGGTCTTTAGACCTTATTAGGACCTATAGGCCTCTCCCCTCCCACCTTCAAACACAACTGGATTAGCCAGATGCTTGGACAAGCTGCTGCTCTTCTGTTCCTTGAAAATTAGCATTTCTTTAGGATTTGGGTTTTGCCTCTCCAACGTGCATACCTGATCTTAGCATGTTGGTCTTTGGTTTATCTATTTCCTCAGGGTATGTTAATGGCCACATTGCATGGAAGACCAGGCAATGTTTTGATTACAGTAGGACCCCTGTATCTGCTGGGGATTGGTTCTGGGGGGGGGCGTTGATATGAAAAACCATGGATAATGGCAAATGCCATTGAAAATAATGGAATTTCTGGTTTAAAATGCCATAGAGTTGCCTTGGAGGACCTAGAAAATGGCTGGAGAGGACACATTTTCTAGGCAGACTCTATGGTAGGTGTACTGTTTTGTGTCCCATAGATAATTGAATCAGTGGATAATGAATCAGTGGATATGGGGGTCCTACTGTACATTGATATGTTCACCCTGCTTTACTGGGAGCTGGAGAAAAAAAATAAAGAAGATATGGATGAGAAGGATAGGGAGAAGTTGAAGAGACAAGGGGTAGACAGGACCTGGGTTACTTGGTTGCTGTTGGTTTTTTTCATATATGCTGGCATTGTTGCCAAAGCACAGCCTTTGCAGCCTTTTCCCTCATTCAGTTGGCCCACCTTATAAAGGGCCATTATATACAGGGCATATATAGATTTCTCTAGCCCTGCTTGGTTGCTTTATGAAGAGGCTTTCAGGATGAAGGTGGCAATTACCCTCCCCCTCAGGTGGGATCAGATGCAGCTTCAGCTGTGGATGCAGATCATGACCCCTGCATGGCTGATGCAAGGCAAGCGGTCTCAGGGCAGCCACTGGTTCAGAAGAGTCAAGATGATGGATCAGTTTGCAGCCCCAGTACATCAGGACAGCTGCTGTAGAAAAGGAGAGGTCAATCAGGAGGTAACAAAGAGCAGCAATCAGGCAAGAAGGAAATGCTCCACCACCTTATATAGCCCCATTAAGCTGCACAGGTTAAGGTTCTTTATATTATACCCTGATCAGGAGTAAGCAAGTTATATAGAGGAAGGGTTAAATTTGGTTTCTGGATTCCAATTCAGGGAATCCATCATCCTTATGGATCTAGGAATTTAAAGTCAGTTGTTTGTTTGGAACGTGTAAAGTCAGTTGTTGGTTTGGAAGATCCAGATGGAGGTCTAAAAAGGGAGGGTGGTTGTCTCCTTCCTTTCTTCCCTGGTTCCCAATTTAAGGGTAACCC
Organism: Gambelia wislizenii; assembly: GCA_030847615.1. Taxonomy (NCBI): domain Eukaryota; kingdom Metazoa; phylum Chordata; class Lepidosauria; order Squamata; family Crotaphytidae; genus Gambelia; species Gambelia wislizenii. Next base: position 20,001,986 of record JAUMIR010000001.1, on the reverse strand, counting down.
CCACACACAGCATTTTGCCCAAGAAAGCCTGTGGTGAATGTAAGATTATTCACCATTTGTCCTATCCAAAAGGTGAGTCTGTTAATGATGCCATTCCGGCCAAATTGTGTACTGTAAGGTACACTTCATTTGACTCTAGACCCATTTCATCTGGTTTCAGATATGCTTATGGGACGAAGACAGCTTTGGTCACCTTGGCAGATGACCTATGAAGGGAACTGAACAGAGGGAGTGTGCCCCTGTTGGTTCTGCTGGACCTCTCAGTGGCTTTTGATACCATCAACCATGGTATCCTACTGAGTCACCGCTCTGGGATGGGGCTTGGGGGTAATTACTCCATTCTTTCCTGGAGAGGCACTCTCAGAGGGTGGTGCTGGGGGATTCCTGCTTGACTCCCTAGAGAAATGTGTTTTCAAAATGTTTCGACTCCCATGGGCACCTAGGAGTTACAAAAATGTGCCCGGGGGCCACATATGGCTGGTGGCTGCACCTTGCTCCTACTGCCGTTTTACTTTACAGATGGGCGCTGAAAGCCTAATACTGAATATTTGGTGAACCAGACCACCATGGATCATTTGCATTCTTCAGATAAATTCATTGACAACATTTCTATATCTTGAAAGGTGTTGGGGGGTCACACAACACCACATCACAATATCTTGCAATTATTTTGTCCACAATTGTTATTGTCCTTAAGAGTAAAACTATAGAATAGGCTTTTAGAATGCTCAGGAAAATAATGGGGGATGAGCTTTTGATGTAGTGAAGGTACATGTAAGTTGTCCAATATCTCAAAGTAGAAAGAAACTGACAGTGTTGCTCTTTCATATCTATCTGTCTGTCTCTGTCTATCTGTCCCCCTCTTCCATATCCTTTAATTTAGAGTTGTGAATTAGATTATATTTCTTGGCTGTTTGAAGAGTGAAAAGTTTCTCTATTGCCACAGAGCAGGTCCTTACAAAATTGTACATTTGAAAAATATCATTACTGTAACAGCTGAATTATTTATTATGTAATTGGCCTTCCCCGCTTCTCTCTTCTATATATGCTTCCATTGATCAGTGGAGGAGCGTATCTGTGTGCATGTGTATCATAATTGTATTTTGCATTGTTTGCAATAGATTTTGATGTTTTCAAAATTGTCATTCCTTTAAGAAAATGAAGATGCATTAGAAAACATAAATAAACACTGCTGTTGTCACTTAGCTTATGGAACTTAAAATGTATAGTATGGATTCCACTTAGGGTTGTAACCTGTTCAGAGAAGTAGGTTATACAAGTCAACCACCATATCTGTGAGGGAGATGCACCAAGTCCCTCTGTGGATACCTGAAACCATGGATAGTAGGGAGCCCTATTGTTTTCAGTGAGATGAATGCTGGAAGTTGACCATAGAGTTGCATTGGAGGACCTAGAAATGCTTAGAGGAACATATTTTTTTCAGCCATGCATAAGTGAAACTGTGGATACCGAATCTGTGGATACGGGGGTCAACCTGTTTATACAAATTGCAATCAATTTAACAGTTAACTGATGGGAATTGCATAAATACCTGTATGAATATTACCATTATGAATTCTGGTCTACCCATCTCTTTTGTTAAACAGATGGCTGAAGAATGACCCAGAATGACCCAGTGGATGTTTCCCCCCCACACACACAATAGCCAGAATATTGCTGGAACATTCAGAGTTGTTCAGAAGTAAATAGTCTCACCACAAACACAGAGACAGTCCCCAAAGAACCATGTCTTCTTATATGAGCTTACCCAGGATCTAGGATCTTCAGGGAAAGCCCTTCTCTCACTCCCACCACATTCACAGGCATGTCTGCAGACACCAGGGCTTTTTTGGTGGCTGCTCCCAGGCTTTGGAATCCCCTCCTTAAGGAGGCTAGGATGGCTCTCTCCTTGTTGTCCTATCATCAACAGTGAAAACTTGACTATTCCAACAAGCTTTTAGGAACTGACTGCAAGGGTTTTTAGTAGTGTGTTGCTTTGCTGACTTTTGTCTTTTATTGATTTATTTAGAATGGTTTTATGCACAGTTCATTTTATAGTTCATATTGCATTTTAATAACATTTAATATTTTTTTCCCATTAGGTCTTTGTATGTGCCTTTTTAATCTTTCTGTTTTAATTTTTAAAAGCCACCCTTGAGGCAAAGCTTTGGTAGAAAGGAGGGGTATAAATGAAAGGAGGAGGAGGACTATATAGGCTAGATCTGTGTGCATAAGCTAGGCTTCTGAGTTACAATTCATTAGGAGATTCCAATCCATCACTAGAGGACTGAACTGCTATGACACATTCTTATCTCACTACAGCTGGAATCCTTTTGGTGACAGACATGCATGTAACTCAGGGTTACACATGCATGTCTTTGGGGGAATGTTGCACAAGGCTGTATTCACTAGTTCCTCGCTTACTGTCCAAACATACACACCCATAGCAGCCATTAAGCCACAGAGGCACTACCATGACCATATGCAGTGTATAATCGGAGGCAGCACCAACCTGCAGAAATGAGATTGCGCTCTTGGATTGCCAGCAAGTCACTGAAGATCTGGGAGAGCAACCTCGTTTCTTTTCCCCCCAGCTGTTACATCACTGACCCGTGGGAGCAGAAATCCATTCAGGATCTATTGGCTTCAATGGGGGATTAGAAGCAGCTCAAATGGCAAATGAAAGGCTCATGCATAACTTGTGCAGGACCTTGGCACCTTGTGTATACAGGTGGAGTGAAGGAAGTACATGAAAAGCAGTTGTCCAGATTAAAATGGATGAAATTTTATTGAACAAGCTTAACTTTTATACACACATACCCCATGCATTCAGTTATCAAGTGACCAAGACTTTCAAGAGTAAGGGAAGAATTGAGTTAGAAGGGAATAGCTAGGCTGTGAGGGTAATACTGTACCGAATTCCTGAAGCTTGTCCTTCTGGAGAAGCAGCATTACTCTTGAGTAGCGGCACCATGAGTGGGGAGGGAGAGGCTTGGGAAATGAGGTTTAAGGTTACTTAGAGTGGGGGAAGAATGTCTGAAACTGGCTGGAGGCCATTTCAAGGTTCGGGGAAATTAATTCGGAAAGGGGGGTAGGGGTGGAGCAGCGTAGATTCAGTTAGAAATTGGGACTGAATCAAAGAACTTAAGATTTCCAAGTGTTTTTATAAGGGAAATTCCTCTGAAGTTGTGCTCTGGATCAAAGGAACTTTTGATTTCAGATAGTTCTCAATTGTGTTACAAAGAGATTCTGGACAGCCAGGATCTGGGAGATTGGGGACAATCTGATAAGCAGGTAACCTTTTTTTTTTTTTTTTTTTGTCTTTCTGATGCAAAGGTGTCAACTTAATCTACATAGCAATGAAGTGCCCACTGTATGTTTGATGTGTGTAGTTTACCTGTCTCCTAGGTGTTTCCATTTCAGGGAAGGTGCAGGATGTTTGTGGGGGGCCCTCCTAGGCATTACTATGCCTGCCCTCAGCGTGACTCCTGACTGTGTCATGGAATGCATTTCTTGGCAGCCCTTCGATGGCCTTTCCAGCCAGAGCAACCAAATTTGATATCAAAGCACTGTTTTCCAATCACAGTGAACCAAAGTTGTGAGCCAAAGTGAACCAAACAGTGGATAACAGTTTTTGCAGTAGAGACAGCTCTGTAACACAGCCATAGAACTGCATCTGGGCAGCCTGTAGTCACTTCCCCCTCCCTCCCCCAGCTGGTACATGAATCTGGCAGCACCCCTAAGCTTAACCATTGCCATGGGAGCAGTGGGGGGGGGCAGCACACAACTGCGTGTGTGGAACATTATGCTTTAGACACCCTGATATAGGATTGTATCCCTTATGTTAATTGGCTTACCTAGTATCAGAATGTTTGTTTTATCAGTAACAGTTTTCTGAATTGCTAGTGCTGATAATAGAATTACCACTCTCATTACTGTCTACATTTCATTTCCTTTGACCTCATTCTTATAAAGCATTCCATGCACTAGGAATCCAATTGCACTTTATGTAAGTAGTGAAAACAAGTAGAAACCAGGAGGCTCTTGGAATAACAACCATCTTGTTTCAACTTTAGCACACAACCACCACCAGGATTTCTCCTTCCCATACCGCTTCTGGAAATCAGATGGCTCCACCTCCACTTTAACTCTTTACTTCCTGACTGCATTTTACAGTACAGTAGCACCCCCATATCTCCTGATTTGCCAACCGCAGATTCAATTATCCATGGTTAGTGATGATGGCAGGAAGGGAGGGGCGAGAAGAAATCTTGCCTACCCAGTCCCTTCCCCGGAAGCGCTCTCGTCACCACAGCTGTGATCGTATGGGGGAAGGGGGAAGGGGAGAGGAGGGTTCATGTCTCCCTCACTCCCCCGAGAGGGCTCCTGCAACAGTGGCAGGGTGGTGGATGGCGTTTGCTATAATAATAATAATAATTATTATTATTATTATTATTATTATATTTATATCCCTCCCCTCTACAAAATGCAATCGGGGCAGCTTACTACAATTAAAATATACATCCAAACCCTCAATCCCACCCCCCTGTTAAAATACAATTAAATAATTTAGGAACTAGATTCTTTTTTCTTTTTTTTTTTTTTGGATGGCCGGGTATTTATTCAGTAAAGGCCTGCCGGAAGAGATCCATCTTAAGAGCTTTTTAAAAGCTATTTAGAGTGGTGATATGACGGATCTCATCTGGCAGGCCATTCCATAATCTGGGAGGAATGGCCGAAAAGGTCCTCCCGGAGGTCAAAGAAAGCTTGTTTTCAAAGGTGGTAACAAATCAGTAACAAATGATACTGCAAGGCACAGCTTTCCAAAGATCAGAAGAGATTATGAGGCTCTGGGGAGGAAGCTGAAAGAAATGGAGGCACAGGTTGTCATCTTGTCTCTTCTGCCAGTTGAAGGGCATGGTCCAGGAAGAGAGAGGAAAATAGCCGACGTAAACAACTGGCTCCGTAGATGGTGTCGCCGAGAACAATTTGGATCATGAGCTACGCTTCCATGAGGGGGGACTTCTGGCAAGAGATGGGATGAATCTCACACCAGTTTGCAGAAACGTTTTTGCCTACAGTCTCAGGAATTTGATCAGGAGGCCTTTAAACTGAGTCATATGGGGGAGGGAGACAGTATTCTGGAAAGCAAAAGAGCTGGAGAAAATAGTCAAGCTGTCATAGAGGGAACAAGGCAAACAGTGCAAGGACCCAACAGTGGGAGGTAAAAAAATTTGCACAGGCAGCAAGTAAAGGGAACACATGGTCTTAGATGTCTCCACACTAATGCAAAGAGCATGGGAAATAAGCAAGATGAACTTGAACTCCTAGCACTACAAAACAAATATGATATAATAGGAATTACTGAAACCTGGTGGGATGAGTCTCATGACTGGAATGTAGGAATAGAGGGGTATAACCTTTATAGGAGAAACAGGCCAAAGAGGAAAGGAGGAGGAATAGCATTATATGTCAAGGATATTTACACCACTGAAGAGATCCATGACATCAATACTGGAAGCCAGGTGGAGAGCATCTGGATAAAAATTAAAGGAGAGGGAAACAACACGGATGTTATTGTGGGACTCTACCACAGATACCCAAGTCAGATGGAGGAATTGGATGATGCCTTTATAGAACAGATGAACACACACGCAGAAAGGAGAGATGTAGTAGTGATTGGTGACTTCAATTATCCTGATATTTGCTGGCAATCTAACTCAACCAAAACTTCAAGGTCTAGCAAATTCCTTACTTGCCTGGAAGACAATTTCATGGTCCAAAAGGTGGAAGAGGCAACAAGGGGGTCAGCTATTTTAGATCTGATCCTAACCAACAGGGATGACCTGGTTAATGGGGTGCAAATGTGGGGATCCTTAGGTGAGAGTGATCATGTTCTCCTGGAGTTTGTTATACAATGGAAAGGAGAAGCCAGGCATAGTCAGACACGCATTCTTGACTTTAGGAGAGCTGATTTCAATAAACTCAGGGAAATACTGGGGGTGATCCCATGGTCAGGAATACTAAAAGAGAAGAGACCTCAAGACGGATGGGACCTTCTCAAAAGGGAGATACTGAAGGCACAATTTCAAACAGTACCATTGAGGAAGAAAAATGGGAGGTGTCTCAAGAAACCAGGATGGATGACTAAAGAAATATCAACAGAGCTAAGTTTTAAAAGGAACATGTATAAGAAATGGAAAACGGGGGAAATCACCAAAGAAGAATTCAAACAGATAGCGAACACATGTAGGAGTCAAGTCAGAAAAACTAAAGCACAGAATGAGCTCAGGCTTGCTAGAGAGGTTAAGAACAATAAAAAGGGTTTTTTGGGTATGTCCACAGCAAAAGGAGGAAGAAGGAAATGATAGGGCCACTACGTGGAGAAGATGGTAAAATGCTAACAGGGGACAGAGAAAAGGCAGAATTACTCAACACCTTCTTTGTCTCAGTGTTTTCAGAAAAGGAAAAGGAAGACCAACCTGAGGAGAATGGAACAGAGGACACAATAGGGGAAATCCAGCTCAAAATAAGTAAAGAGGTAGTACAGGAATACCTTCTTAATCTAAATGAATTTAAATCTCCAGGACCAGATGAACTCCATCCAAGAGTATTAAAAGAGCTGGCAAATATAATCTCAGAGCCATTGGCAATAATATTTGAGAACTCCTGGAGAACAGGAGAAGTCCCAGCAGACTGGAGGAGGGCAAACATTGTCCCCATCTTCAAAAAGGGGGGGGGAGATCATCCCAATAATTATCGTCCAGTTAGTCTGACATCAATACCAGGGAAGATTCTAGAGCAGATCATTAAACAGAGAGTCTGTGAACATTTAGAAGGCAATGCCATAATTACAAAAAGTCAACATGGATTTCAGAGTAACAAGTCATGCCAGACTAATCTGATCTCTTTTTTGATAAAATTACCAGCTTGGTAGATGAAGGCAACACTTTGGATATCACATACCTTGATTTCAGTAAGGCCTTTGACAAGATTTCCCATGACATTCTTGCAAACAAGCTTGTAAACTGTGGGCTACACAAGTTAACTGTTAAATGGATTTGTAATTGGTTGACCGGCTGAACCCAAAAGGTGCTCAGCAGTGGCTCCTCTTCATCTTGGAAAGATGTGACCAGTGGTGTGCCACAGGGTTCTGTCCTGGACCCAGTGCTATTCAACGTCTTTATCAATGACTTGGATGAGGGAATTAGGGGCATACTTATGAAGTTTGTAGATGACACCAAATTAGGAGGAGTAGCTAATACCCTGGAGGACACGATCAAAATTCAAGATGACCTGGATAAACTGGAGAGTTGAGCCAAAGCTAACAAAATGAAATTCAATATGGAGAAATGTAAGGTAGTATACTTACGGTGAAAAAATGAAATGCATAGATATAGGATGGGGGAGACCTGGCTGAATGAGACTACGTGCGAAAGGGATCTAGGAGTCCTAGTAGACCACAAGTTGAACATGAGTCAACAGTGTGATGCGGCAGCTAAAAAGGCCAATGTGATTTTGGGCTGCATCAATAGAAGTACAGTGTCCAGATAAAGGGAAGTAATAGTGCCGCTCTTTTCTGCCTTGGTCAGACCTCACCTAGAATACTGTGTCCAGTTCTGGGCACCAAAATTCAAAAAGGATATTGACAAATTGGAGTGTGTCCAGAGGAGGGCTACTAAAATGGTGAAAGGTCTGGAAACCATGCCTTATGAGGAGAGACTTAGGGAGCTGGATATGTTTAGCCTGGAAAAAAGATGGTTAAGAGGCGATAGGATAGCCCTGTTAGAGTATTTGAAGGGGTGTCACGTTGAGCATGGAGCAAGCTTGTTTTCTGCTGCTCTAGAGATTGGCGGAGCAATGGATGCAAGCTCCAGGAACAGAGATTCCACCTCAACATTAGGAGGAACTTTTTGACAGTAAGAGCTGATCGGCAATGGAACACACTCCCTCGGAGCGTGGTGGGGTCTCCTCCCTTGGAGGTCTTTAAACAGAGGCTGGATGGCTATATGTCGGGGATGCTTTGATCGAGATTTCCTGCATGTACCACAGTCTCAAGATCCCCAGCTTCCAGGAAAGGGCACAACTGGCAGATCAGCCGAAGCTGATAACAGGCACTCCTGACCATCGCATTTACCTGATTTTTCATCTGGAGCGACGGGTCCATGAGCACCACCAGACTGTGAACATAGTCCTTAGAGGAGAGTGTGACCCCATCCAGGACTGGAGATTGTATCCCAATGCCAGGGTTCAGGACTGCTACCATGAGTACCTCTGTTTTATTTGGGTTCAGCTTCAATTTGTTTTTCCTCATCCAGTCCATTACTGCCTTAAGACAATCATTAAGAGAAGAGATATCATCTGAAGTCAGAGCTCAAGACTGAGGCATGGAGAAATATGTCTGGGTTTCATCTGTGGATTTCTCCATCGACGGTGGGGTCCGGAATCAATTCCCCATAAAGATGGGGGTCCTACTCTATTCACTGCAATTCTACCCCAGCTATGTAACTAACAGATAGATAGATAGATAGATAGATGATAGATAGATAGATAGATAGGAATGAATGAACAAACAAACAAACTTCTAGACAATGCACTGTGCAAAGTCAAAGGCTTTCACGGCCAGCATCAATAGATTTTCCTTGGTTTTTTTCTGGGCTGTGAGACCGTGTTCTGGAATAGTTTCTTTCTGATGTTTCACCTGCATCTGTGGCTGGCATCTTCAGAGAATGGTTGGTTAGGAGTGTATGTGGACTTATAAATGCTGTGACCCCCTGTTGGGGAGTGTATGTACATTTGTGTAATTTAAAGGTTAGTTTCTGGGTATACAAATGCAAGGCTCATTAGCGTTTGGCTAATGGTTGGTTGATGGGCCATTAACTGCTGCTGGAAATCCCCCTGTACCTGGGTGGAATTCCTTTGTAAGTTTTGAATTCTGATTCTATTGTTTTTCAAAACTGGGAGCCAGTTTTTGTTTAATTTTAAGGTTTCTTCTTTCCTGTTGAAGTTGTCCACGTGTTTGTGGATTTCAATAGCTTCTCTGTGCATTCTGACATGATAGTTGCTGGCCTGGTCCAGAATTTCTGTGTTTTTAAATAGCATTTTGTGTCCAGGTTGGTTTATCACATGTTCTGCTACTGCTGATTTTTCTGGCTGGCCCAGGCTGCAGTGTCTCTCATGTTCCTTGATTCATGTTTGCACACTGCCTTTAGTGCCCCTATGTAAACTTGTCCACAGCTGCATGGTATGTGCTAAATTCCTGCAGCTGTGAGAGGGTCTATTTTGTCCTTCGCCCCCATAATGGAAAAGTCCCCATAATGGACAGCATGGCACTCATACAACAAATATTTCCTGAGGACATCACAGCCTTGTTCAAACACTGCTCACCACAAGCTACTTCCAGTGGGATAATGAATTTTATGAACAGATAGATGGGGTAACCTTGGGCAGCCCTCTGAGCCCAGTGATAGCAAACTTCTGCATGGAACATTTTGAAAAGCAAGCCCTTGCAACAGCAACAAAAAAGCCCACAACATGGTTCCAATATGTGGATGACACTTTCACCATTTGGAACCACGGAGAAGAAGATTTGGTTTCAATCCTGAGCCACCTGAACAGCATCCACCCAAATATCCAATTTACGATGGAAAAAGAGAAGGAAGGAACACTGCCATTCTTGGATGTCCTAGTCATCTGCAAACCAAACCAACGGTTAGGCCACAAGGTATACAGAAAACCCCCATACATGGACAGATAGCTACACAAGAACTCCAATCATCACCCAGGACAAAAAAAGAAGCACAATAAAAACATTGGTAGACCATGCAGAAAGAATCTGCGAATCCTACTACCTGGAAGACGAACTGAGGCACCTAAACTGGGCCCTACAGGCTAATGTTCTCCAGATGAGACATCACAAGAGCAACCAGACCCAGAACAAACCACAGAAATGAAGAAGAAAAACAGCCACCCAAAGGGAAGGCATTTTTACCATACATCAAAGGAGTCACAGACAGAAATAGGGAAACTGATGAGGAAACACAACCTCCAAACAATCTATAGACCAACCAAAAAAAATCCAAGAAATGCTACGCTTAGCGAAGGACAAAGGTGACCCTCTCACAGCTGCAGGAATTTACCGCATACCATGCAGCTGTGGACAAGTTTACATAGGGACCACTAAATGCAGTGTGCAAACACAAATCGAGGAACATGAGAGACACTGTGTATCTGAAAAAAAAATGTGCTATAGTCTGCTGGGAAAATCTGTCAATTTTAATTTCCCTCATATGCCATTATTTTAAAACCTCAAATCCTTTCCATGCTATATTTAAAGAAATTGTGGGTTTGGGATTTTTTAAAAAATCAATTGAAATCCATCTGCACTGGCCAAATGTAATAAGTAGAGCTACTGGTATGTGAGTAAAACAAATTTTGCCAATAAGTGTTGATACCTTTAAACAAATTCTTAGGAAGGCATCATATTATTCCTAAATGGATGTATGAGGTGAATTAGGAGAAATTTGTGGGAGTAAAGGGGGAGGGAGAGAAAAGCAGGTGTTTTTATGTTTTGTGGATGTTTTTTTCCATGGTGTGCCTCTGTAGTCAGAGGGCCTAGTTTCAAATCCCATGCTTCCCTGGCACAAAGTCACTGAAGTTGAACAATGTATTACGAAGTACAAGCAGTTGAAGATGCTTTGTGATGTTGCACAAGATCATATGTAAGATATTTCATAACTCTTTTGTACAAATGGAAGGCATTCTTCTTTGTGTTCAGCCTTTCATACAAGCACCTTCTACTATGGGGAAATGTTTTTTTTATGCATGCTGGAGGATTCATGACCTCAAGAACAGGGCTGCTGCAGTAAACAGTAACAGCATGCTAAGTGTCTCCTCTCCTTCTTTGAAGAGAACTACAACTTACCTTTATCCTGGTAGCACTGTGAGCCACTGATAATGATCTTGTGGAGCTGTTGTTGTCAGCCTGTCCATTTATGCCATTTAGCCTTGTGTAACTGCTTGAAGCCTGAGTGTTCATGTATGTGTGTTTCCTTGATTATTTTTTCAATAAAATCATTTTATGTCATCCCTTGGCTTGGAGTCTCCTCAGTTACTACTGGTATACATAGACCAAAACATCCAACCATTACCCAGCTTCTTGCTGCCATCTTGAGCTAATTAGAATTCCCCATATTAAAATGCAGATATTAATGGGCTCTCCGTGGGCTCCATGCAATTCAGGTAACAGGTTTTCTTGGCAGAATTTGTTCAGAGGGGGGGTTGCTATTGTCTTTCTCTGAGGCTGAGAGAGTGTGACTTTCCAAAGGCCACCCAGCGGGTTTCCATGACCAAGTGGAAATTAGAACCCTGGTCTCCCTGTGTCCTAGTTGAACACTCAAACCACTACATCATGCTGGCCCTCAAGTTGAGGATTAAATCAGTTTAATTCTATAGTATAGACAGGCACTCAGAGTATCTGAATTCTAATTCAAGGAAGTGGGTTTTGAGCAATCTTCTGAAGAATTCTAAGTGCCTCAGTAAACTACAAGTCTGAGAATTCTGATAGAGCCACAGCAATTGAAATGGTATCAAACAGCTATAATGCATAATGTAGAAACACCGTTTCTTCCTTCCCCTATTCAACAGTGCTTAGCATTTGATTCAGAGCTGTCATTGCTTATAATTCTGTGCATTTCCCCATGCCCATTCCTCAGCCTTCCATCCTCAGCTTGGTGCAGAGACTGAATAACTGAAAAGAATCACTCCGAGACAGAGATGCAGCAAAGTCTGTGAAGACAATGCTGAAACCTAGGCTAAGGCCTCAAAATGCAACTCAGGAGCAAAAGAGAAGGGGTTCCTTCCTTCTGGTTTGAAGGAAGAGAAAAAAAACGCAATGTGGCAGCACCTTTAAGACTAACTAGTTTTTGTTTTAGCATTAGCTTTGACTAAGCTCTTGGACTCAGCTCTTGTGCATTGACTAAGCTCTTGGAGTTTATTTCATGCCCAGAGGCACTACAAGAAGGCAAGCCCCCACACCCCGCTATGTCTTTGGCAGCAATTTCAGGGCTTTCTGTCATGTCAGGGAAAGCAGGGAATGGCAGGACTTCTTTTGGTTTCTCCACGCATGGACTAAGCTCTTGGAATTTACTCCATGTCCAGAGACCTTGAAAGAAAGTATACCCTCCTTGCTATCTCTTTGGCGGCACTTTCAGGGCTTCATACCAGGGGAACCCAAAAGAATTCTTATCATCCTCTGCTTTCTGTGTCACGGCGGAAAGCCCTGAAAGTGCTGCCAAAGAAATAGTAAGGGGGACTTGCCTTCCTACAGGGTCTCTGGGCACAAACTCCAAGAGCGTATTCCATGCCCAGAAAACCCAAATGCAGCCCTGCTGTCCCCTGCTTTCCCTGCCACAGTGGAAAGCCCCTCCTAAGAGAGAGCAGGAGGTGTTCCTTCCTTCAGAGTCTGCCAGCATGGATTAGACTCCAAAAGAGTTTAATCAAATCCTTTAATAAGCAAATCTTTTAATGCTGAACCCACAAAAGTAGAAGGCCAACTATATAAACTTACAATGCATTCTTTAACAACTTATGGACTTATTTCTGTCCAAACTGATGTTTTGTCTTGGTAGGATGCTTAACTAGGAAAAATCCTTCATCATTAATTTCCTGTGAGGTTATGCATGAATTTCTCTGGTTTTTGCAATACAGACATTTCTCATTATCTCTGATTATCATTTTTTATACAATAGACATTTAGAGAAAAGTTTAATATACTTTCCTGACATTGCTTCACAGAAAAGTGGGGGGGGGGAGGCAAATTTAGGAGATTATCAGATAGGGAAAAAAAATCTTGTCCCACAATCTCCAGTCCTGCCCCTATCCCATCCCTGGCCTGCCACAATCACCCTCCCCATCACACTGACCTCTTCCATCGTTTTGGCAGCCCAGGAGCGAAGGGAGCTCCCTTCACTTCCTGGATCAAAATCCTGCAGATTCTCACAAGAAGACGTGAGCATGGGAAATTCAGAAATAAAAATAAACACAAAAAAGGGACACCAAACACCTAAACACTAAAAACTTTACAAATAACCCAAGGAGGGTACAAAAAGAGGGTAGATTACCTGGATGTCTTAATCTCACCTGGAAGTGTTCTGGCGGGGACCTCCCATTGACACTGGGATCTCGCCAGCATAACGGGGCACCTTTTCACTCACAGGAACATCCGTGACAGGAATGGAATGAGGGATCTATTGACAGCTTCTCCCATCAATAAAAAGCAGTGTTGGCAGAATGGCAACAGAAGGGTTATGAGGTGGAATGATGTCATCTGAAAAGGGAGGCCTTTTGTGATCTCCTGGAGTTCATGTAATACCACTTTTAACACATCTGATAATCTCCTTAGAATCTTTTCTTCCTTTTCCAAAGACAATAGCAAACTTCTTTCAAAAATATAAATGCTTTTTCATTTTAGAAGTATGGCATCATTTCAAGGATTGCTAGTATCCAGTGAGAAAATGATAGCATTTTATGATGAAGGGAGTTATATTTTACAGTGCTGGAGAAAAAGAATTTGTACATTGCATTTCTATATAGGCATGTAAATCCAAGTAATACATCAGTATGCCACACAAAACATAATGCTGTGTTGTTGTTTTGGTAATTAAAATACAAACTATAAAGAAAACACATTAAGGAAAAGTAGAATAATGTAGTGGAAAAAATTTACAAATATAATGGGGGATGAATCATAATGCTAACATTCTATAATAATCACTAAAAATCCTACAATAACACCTTGTTTGGAATTCCAATAATGATGGAATTATTTTTGTTATATCCAAGTATTTTTTTCCCAACTTTCTGCACCCTGAGTATAATTTATTATTTGGCTCAAAATAACTGAATGCAATTGGTGTACAATTCATTCTTTAATGGTACTCCTTTCTTATTTTTTCCCCCCCTCACAAATAAATCAGCAGGAACTGATATATCTAGCACAAAACATTTCTTTGCCTTATAGGATGAAAAAGATTATGGACAGCCCTCACATTTTGCAAGGGTTAGGGGCTCAGCCCACACCCCCACATGAATATCTCTAGCCCCCCAAACTGAACTTAATACACTCTCTCTCTCTCTCTCTCTCTCTCTCTGGCTTTTCTTTGCAAACGAAGATTCAGGAAGGACTCATCCTGCACTTTCTGCAAGTGTGCTGATGACTAAAAAGGCCAATCTGAGATAAACAAGTCCAGTTGCAGAAAGCACAGCAGAAAGTCTCCTTGGGTGATGTTTCCGGGTTGTGATTTTTTCTGGGTTGTTGTTTCTCTTGAAGACTTATTTGGCGTGAGTTCTCAAATAAGGCTGCAGCATTGTGGATAGTGAGTCTCCATGCCTCCCGATGTGAGGCCAGGGAGGACCGTTGTTGGTGATCATTTGGCCGAGCCTGAGATGTTGTTTCAGGGAGTCCTTGTATTGCTTTTTTGGAGCAACCCTCTTACGCTGACCGGTGGTGAGTTCACCATAGAGTACTATTTTTGGGAGGTGATGGTCCAGGGGGCATCAATGGAGAGGAACTTAATAAACACACACACAAATACCTGTACTGCCACTGTGGCTGGGCTGGCCATACATGCGTTCCCTCCCTCACTTGCTCACTCGTGTGGGCAGGCAGTAGGTAGGGGTTGAGGTAGGGGAGGGAGTGGGAGTGGGAGGAAGGAGAAAGAGGGAACCCATCTCATCCCATCCTCGTCCCCCCTTCTGACCTCAAGAGAACAAGAGGACAAGCACACCCTCCCTCCTTGTGCTCCCATCCCCTTCCACCCACCCACCCACACTACTGAGATAGTGAACGCACACATCCTCCCTGCTTGCACTCCCTCATCCCATCCCATTCTCCCCCACCCATGCAAGTGAGTAAGTGAATTAATGAATGCATGAGCCCTCCCTCCTTGTGCTCCCCCATCACATTCCTCAACACATCCCCTTCACTCAACACATCTCCTGCCCCCACCTGCCTGAATGTGCCAGGTGTATGAGTGAGGAAGAGAATGCATATGCCCTCCCTCCTTGTTCTCCCCCCACCCCTTCCCCCCACCTGCATGAGGCCCAGAATCCCCACCATGCAAATGGGGAGGGATGCCTGTATAACAAACAGACTTCTGTCGCATAACTGAGTCTATCATCCATGTTCAACAGCCATCTCTCACAAATAGTTCTTCATAAGGCAGTGGTAGTTCATGATCCTAGCAGTAAAACATGCCTCAACCCACCATTTTTGTACTTGGACATTCTGGTCACAAGCTGTCTGTGATATCTGCAGTAGAGATTCTATGACCTTGTTCAAATTTGTAATAGGAAAAAAAGCAGGGTGGGATCATATTGTTATCTCCAGTGTCAAATTAGCTAACAGGATTCCACACGTACTGAAGAGCAAACTTGTCCAGTTTGTGGTTCAAGAATAAAAGTATAGTAAGTTGAAGACAACAACTTATTTAATGACACAGTGTCATTCCAGATGTCCAGCATTCAGTCTGAGCTATCTGGCACCAAAGTATACACACCATTTACAGCAGTTTGGGAAATCTACCTGGGAACAGGATATAATAACATACAGCAAATCATAGGAGGATATTGGAGATATATTAGCCAGTCATGATACATTAGTCATTAAGCCATATTGGAAAATTACCAAGCAAGCACCAAGTTAAAACATGCTTCATGTTCAACCTTTTCCTTACATTTCTGATTGTTACTGTTAGTTGAAAGTGCCAGTTAGTTGACGGTAGGTGAGAATGTTCTAATGATACTTAATATGCTTTACTTTAAGATGTCTAAGAATTTAATGCCCCAGATTCCTAAAAGACACACCCAGGTAGTAATTAGGCAGACCCCGCCCCTTGGACTGGTAGTTAGATTGGAAATGGGCTAATTCTTCTGGACCTGGAAATGAGTCATTCACTAATTCAATCAAAGTGGCCAGACATTCTTTGCCTTGCAAAACTGGTTTTCCCTCACACTCCTCCTAGAACAATAGAAGGTTGCCTGAACGTCTTAATCAGTCTTAATGTTTCAGCCATTAGCAATTGTTGGCACAACTGGAGCTTCCATTGTCTAACTATGGGAAACTCCAGCAAACATTGTATTGCACTCATAATACCCCTTCACGGGGGTGGGGTTAGAGTATAAATATCACCCCAAATTACAACCAAAGTGTGCTGTTTTCCAGAGGTGGTCACTCTGCTGTGTCACACAGAGTGTCACACAGAGCACATAGCTATACTTCTGTACTCTTTGGACAGGTATAGTATATCCCATCATCCTGAACTCTATTACTCTATCCCAATACTTCCTCCTATTCTTCACTAGCCTTGTGTGATTGCTTGAAGCCTGAGTGTTGGTGTGAATGCTTCCGAGATTATTTTTCAATAAAAATCATTATTTAAAATTTCCTGGCTGTGAGTCTTGTCTGTTAGTACCGGTCAAAAGTTCCTGTAGTTACCTGGCCTCTTGCTGCCATATTGAGCTAATTAAAATTTCCCATATTAATATTTGACATGAGTGGAATTTCCACAAACCCCCAGTAATTTGGGTAACACAGCCTCATGGGACAGTAATGCCAAACCCATCTAAACAAGTCTTGCTAAGGAAACCTGGTGAAAGGTTCACCTTGAGTCAGAAAAGACTTGAAGGCACACAACAAAGAATGTCAGTAAAGGACATAAGACATGTGGTGGGGGGGGCTGCCTTCATGATACCATCAAACATGGACCTGGAAGTCAATCATTTTCCCATCCCTGTTCTGCATTATAAAATATTTCCATTTGTACATTGGAGGATTAATGAACTCAGTTTAAGACCTGGGGGCAGAGGGTTGGAGAAGGAATTCTACTTCAGTGGCTTAAAAGCCTATCAAGTTTGAGCAGAAGGTAGGACAGAGATCTGAATCCTTTTCCAAATCCAACAGTTCTTTTTCTCCCAGTTTCCCATCTTTCACTGAGTGTGATGCCTAAAGCAGGCCAGATTCCTGCATCCTGCTTCTCTACCTGAAGAACCTCCTCTGAAATCTGAAAAAGTTGCAAGAGAACTCCTTGGTCCCAACTTTCCAAATTGTTATTTCTCGTGTTAGTTTCTAATCTCCCCTGGGTGTAATATTTCACTATCTTGATAATGTCAGGCTATTTGTCAGTCTGACTGGATTGCAATGGTTATAGTGCTACCAAGCAATTCCTCATCACCAGCCCTTATTCAGATAGGTGAGTCCACCACTGGACTGTTGATTGGATATGGCACTATTGCTGTTGTGTTATTACCTGAGCTGTGAAAAAAAAAAAGATTTTAATTGTTCATGATTGCTAGGTGAAATTTTTGCTGCTCAAATGGAAATTTGCTGGAGCTGAGCTGGATGCCTGACCCTCCCTTTTGTATAAGGGGGGGTAGTTTCAGCAGCTTTCAGGGGGTGAAAATCACACCCATTTCAGTGCAGGCCTTTCCTTTCTACTTAATTTTTTAAGGTGGTGAGGGTTGCTATACTTCTAGTGAAAACCAAAGTTGAATCATCATGTCAAGCTAAGGATATGAAGAAGTCTCCTTACTAGTAAAGTTCTAGGTGAGACTACTTATTTCAATATGGCAAGAGAGAGTCTTCTTCAGGAATTAACCTGAACACACATGACTCCTCGCCCATCCCAATGCTCCTTTCCTGTCTGCACAGGAGTAATTCAAATGTCCACGTCCATTGGTCACCTTTTCAAATTGAAGAGAGTATCAAAATTAAACTGGGCATTGAAATTTGGCAGTGCAGCAGGGGCAGGCAAAATGCAGCCTGGGACCCTGTTCAGCCCTCAAAGAATGTTTTTGTTTCCCTTGACCCCTCCAAGGTCCCTTGGGCACCCCCTTTTCAGGCTAGAAAAGGGTTAAATTGCCTCCTCTGCAGGTGGATAAGTGTCATAAGTTAGTTTTTAAATAGCACCCTGAGCTCCTCTAATGTTATTTAATTATTATTTTCTTGAAAAAAGAAAAAAGAAAAAGTCTTTTTTCAAAGTCAGAAGTGGACTTTTGGACATTTCCAGTTTTGCTTTCGTAGCCTATGCAGCTTTTGAGAAATGTTCTTTTTTCCCCTTGTGTCATCCTGTGGACCCTAGGGTTGCCAGGTATAAAACTGGACAAGGCTTCCATACCTACAATGGTTGCATGGAAAGGGGAACTTAGGACAGGTGTTGCTTGCCACACAAGTTCTTTGTTGTTGTGTGTCTTCAAGTCATTTCTGACTTATGCTGACCCTGAGGTGACCCTATCTTGGGTGTCGTTGTTGTTTTTGCAAGATTTGTTCAGAGGAGATTTTCCTGCAACTTCCTCTGAGGCTGAGAGTATGTCACTTGCCTAAGTTCACCCAGTGGGTTTCCATGGCTGATAGGGGGATTTGAATCCTATTCTCCAGAGTCCTAGTCCAGTGCTCAAACCACTACACTACATTGGCTCTGGCTGCAGAAATGCTCACTTACACACATACATTAAAGGTATAGTAGCCCTGTCTTTGGGAACCCTAGCGGCAGTCTGCTTTGTAGAAGTTTCTACAGACTGTCCAGAGATCTCCCACCTGTGCTTTGTTAGATTTTGTGCTTTTTATTTGGATGGCATGGTTTCAGCCACTGTGGTTGATGCTTAATGAATATGCTTAATGATATCACCAGGCCCCACTCACCATGACATCACCGGGGGGTTGTCCCTAGATCGCAGGTGTAGGATACAAAATATCAGGCCTTGGATGCAATCCTAGTTGTTGTTGAAAACCATATATATGTACTTTTGCCCACCAAATGCTTATGGCAAAGCCATACACACCTGTCTGTATGAAGTGGCCTAGGTGTTACCATGCCTTATACCCCCTCTTGATTATATTTCATAACTCAGCAATATCAAGACACTCCACATGGTCTAGTAGATGGGGGAACCATAAGTGAGGTCAACTGGAGGTCAGCAGGGCTTAAGGGAGGTGTTGTGGAAAAGTACAGGTCCAAGAAAGGATTATGCAGAGCCCCTTTAGTAAACAAAGCCATCACTGAGGTATGCACTAATCCCTTTCTTGGATGTATTAGAAATGAGTCATCTATGACAAACAAACGGTGACCGGAACCCCAATTATCCTGAAAACATCTCTCCTCTCATCTTTCCTATCCCACAATAAAGAGGTTGTTATAAATCTATCAACTCGAATGCCTCAGCCATTGATGACAATTAGCAAAGTCTCGGTATCCTTTGTTTAATGGTGGAAAGCCCATCCAAGCATTGTTTTACTCTCAAACACTCCTTCAGGACATAAAATTGGGTATAAATGTTAGCCCCAAATAATAGCTAAGTGTGCACAGTTATATTGACACCATCACTCTGACGGACTGCTGTGCCACATTCACATCTGAGTCTTCTTTGCTGCCAAAACCTCTGCTCTTCAGGACTGGTAAATATCACCCTTACTTCCCTGAATCTATTCCTCTATTAGCCTTGTGTGTTATTTTGAGTGTGAGTACGTGTGTGAATGCTTCCATGTTTAATTTCCAATAAAAACCATTTTATTTCACTTTAACTTGGAGTCTCTTCAGTGAGTACCAGTATACCCAGGTGCAAAGGTCTTGCAAGTTACCCAATCTCTTGCAGCCATATGGTTGAGCTAATATTAATTACCCCAAACAATATAGTAATTTTAGTGTCCTAACTGGGTCCCCCATGGACCACACCAATTTGGGAAACATAGGTGACACAAAAGTTCTCAAAATGACTGAGAACAGGAAGTGTTTTCAACATGGAAAAGAAAGTGAGTAAGTTTTGGCTCAGCCCTCTGAAAAGATCAGTCTCCTGGCAAGGGACAGAGGCACAGAATATGCCCAACAGATGTTGATTCCTGGTAAACTGGGATAGAACAACAACTCTTTAATATCTTTGGAGGGTTATAATTCATGTCGGTAAGTTGCCTACACTGGATTAGCGTGTCCATCTACAATTGCACTTGGCTGTCAACTCAGGATATAATTTTTAATTAGGAAGGAAAAGCCTATGACTCCTCTGAGTGCAGCTTAATTGCTGCTTCTTAATGTATTATGAAACAAGACATGAGAGCTCTTGTATTGCTAATGTTCCTGATTCTGCCATCTGAATGATTCTTAGGAGCAACAGAACCAGAATGTGGTAAGGTGGGGTGGGGAATGAAACAACTGTGCAAGACCAGGACCATCCCTAAAATCCTGCAAGAGGGCTTGGGATGTTTAAAGCAGAAAAAAGGAACATGTGGCCCTTCAGGAGTTGATTTTACTCCAACAGCCATCAGCCCTAGACAGGATCTCTCATCAGGGATGATGGGACACCTAGTCCAACAACACATTGTGGGTCACAAGTTTCCCACCCAATCCTTGCTTTACAAGTCCATTCTACAAGTCCTTCCAATGCCTGCCTAATCTCTACAACCCTAACTCTAACCCACTTTCTTCTTTTGAAAGATGCTGGTACAAACACCATGTGGATACTGTCACCATCTTGTTTGTCAGTAGAAATATTCTACAACTTCATAGATCTTGAGGTTGCTTTTTTTCTTCTTCCTTCCAACCTGCTTGCCTTTGGGGTATGACTTTTAGTTTGAAGCCCAAGAACAGGATGGCATCCACTTTCTATGCCCTTCTGGGAGGTTTCTCCACCCCTCCCCCATTAATGGGGTTAAAATGCTTCTAGTAATTAACAAAACAAGTAAATAATGGAAGAGAGGGAGCCAGGCTTCCTGGCACAGAGTATAGTCCACCTAGTTCTGTATGCAGTCATGACCAGCCAGATGCCTCTGAAGGCAAAAAATATTAAGGCCTTGGGCATACTCAGATGGTCTGTCTTGGTGGGTGTCAGAACTACATTACCTCTAACCATGGACATTCCACTGAACCATCATGTTTACTAACTGTTGAGAGAACTATCATTTATGCACTTGGCCACTCCTTTCTCAAAGGTATCTACACCAGCCTACACCAGTTGATGGTGTTTAACAGTGCAATAGATTTCCTTGGAGGGTGGTAGACTCTCCTTTTGGTGTCTTTAAATAGAGGTTGGCTGGGCATTTTTTTCAGGAATGCTGTAGTTGTATCTTCTTGCATGCCAGAGGGTTGGACTAAGTGGCCCTTGTGGTCCCTTCCAGCTTTAATATTCTCTGCCATGGTGGACAAACTGTGACCCTTAGATATCTTTGGACTGTAGTTTAGTTCATTGGCCTGCTTAGCCAATTGTGTAAACACAGCAGGTTGCAACTGAACAACACCTGTTGGACTACATGATTTCCCCCTTTCATCCTATGCTATACAGTCTACGGTATCCTTCTGGAAACAGTATAACTGGAATTGCATGGAGTATACTGAATGTAGCTGCTTGCTAGATTTATATAATGACATAGTGATAGCTGCCATTTTATTTTTAATCCATGGCCTAATAATTGGATCACTAGATTTGTGAGTGAGTGGTATTGTAATGGCAAGTATAGCAGTTGTATGCACATAAAAATCATCCATACAATAAGAAACCATGAGCTTACAGTCAAGGGCTATGAGTATACAAGTTGTACATATGCAAAAACCCCTGCAGAAAAGCTATTAGATGCCCTTTTTGATGGAAAAGCAGGGTATACATTAAGTACATACTATATCAATGGCCTGGATCCAAATGTTAATCCCAGCTAGAATAGCCCCACTGACTCAAAGTGATTTACCTGTAGATTCAATGGGTCTGCTCTAGCTGGGACTAATCAATAGGATGCAAGCTATTATATTCAGGACAAAACTAAAGCATGGATCTGGGAAATCCCAGCTTCCTTGTGCACCATATGTTCAGTGTATTTGGTTAGTTGTGTGAGTTGCATCTAGCTTCAGCCTGCCAGCCCTTATTTATTTTATGTATTGCATTTTAAGAGATGTATGTCCTGTTTGCCTTCATCAGGATAAACCCAAAGTGACTCACCTCATGATGAATGAATCAAGCCAATGGATGAAAGATACAGAGCAAGAAGCAAAAACTCTTCTGTTCTTGAGCTCACTGAAAATTCTCATTCCACTTCCAATGAACTGGTTGTTCGATCTTACTCTTGGCAGTAACATGGTACTTTAATTATCAGCACAGAGATGTAATGCATTTGAAGCTGGCAGTCTTAGGTTTCTCACTTTGTTCTTTATGCTAGTATCTCTCCCCAACCCTTGGTTAATGAGTTTCTCAACACCTTCCCTTAATAAGTTCCTGTTTAGTTTGCCCTTAGAGAGCCAACACTAATTTCGACTTTCCAGAATGCAAAAATTGTCATGACTGTTTCTCACAAGCTAACTGACCTGCTGATTACTGATAAAAAGAAATGGAGGCCCAGTGCATTCATCACCTTAATTAATTTAATTGCTTCATTAAGACAGCTTGCACCAGGATACTGGATGCAAAGGCATACTACTTGCAGCAGAAGATCTTGCCCAAATTAGAATACAGCAGTTGTATGATAATGAACTTCCAAATTAAAAGAGATGATTAGACAAATACAAATATTATTATGTAGAGAGCTGTAGGGCTCCATAAATTCTAAGGAAATGCTGGAACTATCATAATTAGCTAATTATCCTGGCCACAACTCAAGGCATAGACACAGAAAATACTCTAATCTGAATAGTAAGCTTCACCAGTGCAATCTCTTTAGGCTGATACTAAGTGGCAGTGCTGAAGCAGTAGCAAAGGTCAGCTCCAGGTTTGAGGGGACCCTTATCAAGGTGCCCCCTACATCAATGGATTCACAAGTCACAGACTTACTTCATGCCATTAATGTGGAAATAACTGATTATAAATAACTAGTTAATGGTAATCAATTCATGTTTCCCAATAACAGCATTACATTGGCTGGAAGCATGTTGGTTAGTTCCAACTAGAGCAGACCCACTGAATCAATTGTTTGATGGTGGGTCAACATATGGGTAAATCCATTTGATTCAATGGGTCTGCTCTAGTCAGGACTAAAAATTAGATTTAAACAATTTTGTTTGTAACTTAATGAGGAATAACACCACTCCTTTTGTGGTGTAATTTGGAATATAAATATTTGCCCCACTCATTCTTGGGTGTCATAAACTACTTCATATTTGTCCTTGGCTGCAAGATAGTAAGATTTTTTTTTAAAAAAAAAATGAATTTCACAATTTCAAGAAGGATTTTGCTGAAATTCTCCAAAATGACAATTGCTGCCATCTTGTTGAGTGCCCCTTTGAAAATTACAGTGGTGAGAAAAATGGTTGCAAACCCTAATAGTAATTACAGAGATTCCATACTTTCAGGAATCAAAGTCATATTTTCCCCTAAATATCAAACATGGTTTATATTAACCAATTCTGTGTTATGTGAAATAAATCAGTGTATACATTAGGCAAACCATGGGTACCTAAGATTAGGTGCATAAGTAAGTGAACACCTGGTTGCATCAGTTCAGTTAAAGGCACTAATTAGAATCAAATATTTACATGCTGCGATTCTATACCTACCACCAACCTCCAACAAACCTAATAAAAGAGAGTAAGGAAAAATGTGAATGTATACATCCCAGCACTGTGGTCCAAGGGCTGCCAGGAAATGCATTCTGTGACATGGTCAAGAGTCACACTGAGGGTAGGCATGGTTATTCTCCAAAGGGCCCCCATAAACTCCCCACAAATTCACATCTGAATACAAACATACTGCAGCTTCTCTGAAATGGAATCACCAAGGAGACAGGTATCCTACACACATCAAACATACAGTGCACATTTCATTGCTGTGTAGATTAAGCTGACACCATTGCATCAGAAAGACCAAAAGAGGGTTACCTACTTATCTCCAATCTCCCAGATTCTGGTTGTTCAGAATCCCTTTGTAACACCGTTGAGAACTATCTGAAATCAAAAGTTCCTTTGATTCACAGCACAAGTTCAAATGAATTTTCCTTATAAAAACCCTGGAAATTTTAAGTTCTTTGGTTCAGTCCCAAATTCCAGCTGAATCCACACTGCTCCATTTCTTATCCCCACCTTCTGAATTATCCTCTAACTCTCCTGGACCTTGAAATGGCTTCCAGCCAGCTTCAGGCATTTCTCCCCTACTCCAAGTAACCCTAGTCTTTTCTTCTCAAGCCTCTCACTCCACAATCTTTCTGCTGCTACTTGAGAGTAACACTGCCTTTCTGGACCAATGAGCTTCAGTAATTAAGTATTACCCTCTTAGCCTAACTATTTCTTTCTAACTAAGTTCTTGCCTTACTCTGAAGGTCTTGTTCACTTGATAACTGAATGCATGGAGGTGTGTGAATGGTACAATTGTTCAATAAAGTTCTATCCATTTGTTCTGGATGCCTGTCTCCCATATGCTTTCTTTGCTCCACCTGTATACACAGGGTTCCAGGGTCCTACAAAAGTTACAGGAGCCTCTCATGTGCCATTTGAATTGCTTCTAATTCCCCATTGAAGCCAAAAGACCTTGAGTGGATTTCCACTCCCACAACTGTTTTGCATAACAGGACTTCATTTTATCTGTCCTGAAATGACTGCCCAGCATCTTCCTTTTCTTTACCCCAAATTCTACAGCACAATCCTAGATTGCACTAGTGGTGCAACATCACTCCCTCCCTCCCCCTTCAAGTGCTCTTCATTTGCCATTCTATTGAGTGGCTAGGGAAGAATGTGGGTCAAGTATGCAAAATCCAGTTATATTCCTGAAACTGGATGCACAAGGATGTTATCCTCCTAGACTTCCCTGGGCTCCTCAAAGGATGCTTCATTTTTTTGTTCATTTTGTCACAGGAACAAAATCAGTTGCTGCTCTGTTGCCTCCCCAGGTCCTACTGTGATGCCACTAAATGGCCATGAAAGGAGAGCCCTGGCTGTACAATGGTACATGGAGAGCATAGGGAATTGTTGAGCATGGGAGGTGCTGAATATCTGAATACCTCCATCCATACCAACCAAAATCGGCATCTAGTGCTTTGATTTGCAATTGTGACTATGTACATGACCAATAGGATTCTGAACCTAGTGTTAAGAGATTGAGAATTTCTTTGCCTCTCTCCACATCATTCATGAAACCCTGGTCATACCAAAAACTGGACTTAATTTAGAAATTCTTGCTCATGAGGTAGGAGCATACCTGTTTCAAGTTTTGAGAGCAGTTTGAGGAACCATGAGAATGTGGATTTTGAAACAGGTACTGGCAAGGGTATAGCAGATCATCTGATATGAAAGGAATGCAATGTGACACTCTAGGAAAGCATCTTCTTTGAACAGAAAATATAACAGTCTTTCCAGTGTGCCCATTGGATGAGCTGCACCATAAATCCCATCATCCCCAACCAGCACCACTTGTTGTGGTGGTATCTGATGATTATGGGGACTGTGGTTAAAAACCTTTTGGTTAATTAGACTATTGGAACAGAATGGAGTTATCATGAACATTTGGGTGACAGGACTTGTCATAATATTACTGAAACCATTCTGATGACTGTGGGGGAGATTTCTGAGCTAAGCCTGTATTCCTTTTGTATGATAGCCAAAGACTATCAAAATATCTTCCTGTTTAATAAAACATATGGACAAGCAGAGGAAGTTTGCTTACCAGGCAGTGCATCAGCTAAACTATATTGGTGATTCTTCTATTTACTCAAACACTGAAGAGTACAAGGATGTGATAGAAAATTACTCTTGAAACATTGGTCTAAGGGCTTATTCCCATATGGGCCTTGTCTACATATAATCCATACCTTTCCCCACTAGGCCCAGAAAGTTTAACAGGAAGCAAGGCCTGTGCAAATGTCTCTGCAAGCAGGCCCCTTGGAATTTCTGTGCTTTGGGGGGGGGTCTAAATTGGGTCAAAGTGTCATGGTGGTGCACTGGTACCTCTGAGCATATCAAGAGGACCAGGCAGCAAAAGTTGTTGTATCAGAGTTGCAGTCATCAGGCAAAGAAATGAGCACACAGAGACAGAGATGTGTCTAAACTATTTCTCTTTACTAGAACATAATATAGTAATACTAGGTATACCAGCGTAACATACAGTGTTATCTACATACATAAAACACTTTGGTATGTTTCCATTAACACTCTGCTGACTGGCCATTTAGGAAACATGTCAAGAGTATGATCATTTGACACATTAATATAAACCTTTCAAATCAACTATAATGGCTAGTTTCATGCTGAGAGCCCCTCCCCCACTGCCATGCAAACACACTGTGCTACGCACAATATGTGCAAGGATGCAAGGGCCCCTCCACCACTGCAATGCAACTGCACATACACACACCCCATGCTACACACACACACTACTACAATACCCCCATACCATGCACACCATACACCACACACATCCCATATGCACCAGGACACGAGCAAGGAGCACCTACAGACAGCACAGAATTTCCAAGGTCAAGGAGCAGCTACAGACAGCAGAGAAGGCCCAAGAGCAAAGAGCAGCTACAGTCAGCACAAAAAAAACACATTGTGTTAGCCAAGACTAAGGGCTGAATGCCGCTCTGAAATAGCAGTTCCCCTGGCTGCTTCAGCTGTACTGCATGATTGCAGCTGGCTGCATCTGAAAGCATGGCCCTGGTTCTTCCAAGATTCCCACAGCCAGGGCCTGAGTCTGCAAAGCGGCTGTGCTGGCTGCTGCAGCCAGGGGCCTAGTCCTTCTCTTTGGTGTCAGCAACTTCCTTGAAACAATTTGTTGATAGTTCAAGGCAAGATAACTTAGGAACATTTAGGTACAGTTTGACCGTTATTAGAGAAAGAATTTGTTTACATCAGCATATCATATGTTTATGGAACATAGAGTTGATTAGTAAAGAACATTGACTAGGCCTGAGAGTTAAAGGAAAAAGACTTTGCAGAGTCCCAGAGTCTCATGGGCTATCTAGTCTGACCGCAAATAGTGATTGTAAGATTACAGCATTCAGTAAATAGACATTAGAGTCAGAATGGCTACTACATTTCCCCCTTAAATTAAATGATTAATTTCAAAGACAATTAATCCATTTCACACAAGTAAATCCCTATTTAAGTCATCAAAGCATATCTAGTATTGATCTGTGTAGGATAGCAGGCAAGAAACAAAAGATACATGAGATGAGCATGCATAGCAGAACAACAATGAAACAATGCCAACAAGA
Organism: Gambelia wislizenii; assembly: GCA_030847615.1. Taxonomy (NCBI): domain Eukaryota; kingdom Metazoa; phylum Chordata; class Lepidosauria; order Squamata; family Crotaphytidae; genus Gambelia; species Gambelia wislizenii. The sequence continues at coordinate 19,974,817 of JAUMIR010000001.1, read as the reverse complement.
ATAACATAAACCATCCTAGGCCCATTATAATTAATCTCTCTGAATGAAAACAATGAAAATTTCACCCCTGAAATAGTTGCCAATTGTAACCATATGTTTTCTGAAAACCTTTTGTAACAGAGGCCTTCCCTTTTGGTTATAGCATAAGACAATAAAATCAACATTACAGCATGCAGGTTAATTTTGTTTGGATCTGACAGTACATTGAGCAGCCTGATGGAACTTCCAGTCATCTGGTCAGCTGCAGTAAGGTCTACTACCATCTTCTTTCCTCTCCAGTTGCACGTTTCGATTTTATATTGAATGAGCACCCTCCCGAGTGTTCATAGTAGAATCGAACCTGAGTCTTCTTGCCTGCCTCTTCAGGATTACCTTGAGTTTTCTAACAAGTGCAATATCTCTAACACACTAAACTAACCTACTGAGTCTGTACACAAACAATTGCTGTGAATATGGGAGTGGGGAACAAAGGCTGACTTTTTGGTTTGGCTGCTTTTGCACTCTGAGGAGATTCTTGAACTACATACAGTTAAAATTTTACTCAAGTTACTGCTTTTTCTGTAACAGATGTGGGGCTATGGAACTTTAACTCACACCTCATTCCCTGGTTGGAAAGTGTGAACTTCTGTGATGGGGATTGGGGCATGTTTTTCTAACACATAACAGCATTGGGCTTGCAATACATTATCTAGCATTTGCACCTCTTGTTGCAAACTAACATTTACTAACTCTTGCATGTTCCCCCCTTAACTCAACCAAAATCTGGGGTTGTCTACTATACATCAATTCAAATGGGGATAAGCCAGTAGTCTTATGTGGGGTGCAATTAATCCTAAACAGGGCCAAGAGCAGTATTTCTGTCCACTTTTGCTTGGTTTCCTGGCACAGCTTAGCCAGATGAGTTTTGATAGTTTGATTCATCCTCTCCGCTTGCCTGGAACTCTGAAGACGATATGCACAATGTAAATTCCACTGAATTTAGGGTGCCCAGTCTGTTATATTCAATGGGCTCTGCTTCTGCCATTCAGATGAAAGGAGCCTCTTCACATACCTCTGCTTGTGTTTTCATCTGCCAGTTGTCTCCTCCCGCTTCCATTTCAGTCTCTCTCTTCTTCTTCCATCTGGTCATTTGTATTCATGCTCCCAATGTCCTTCTTGTCCACACCAGGCACATTAATTCCTTCTCTGCCTCTTCCAGGCTTCTTCTTTCATCTCCATAACTCCTTTCACATTCTCTGTCATGCTGCTCCACCAGTGCTGCTGCGAGCAACTCCAGCTATTTTCCTGTCCTTCTCTCTTCTCTTCCTCGTCTCTATTCACATACTCTACAACTTCTGTTCACATGCACTACACCTTCTATTCACATGCACTATGCCTTCTGGGTTACTTCCAACAATTCCTTCATATTCTTTCCTGCATAACCTTCATAACTCTGTGTTACAAAAGTCATGTTAACCATCCTCATGTTATTCAGGGTTGAGGGGGTATACTGGTGATAGGCATCTAGAAGGCACTCAAGTTAGGTTCCAGGGGCTTCAGTGGCTCCCTCCAGTACTTTTGAGACTTTAGTCATGTTGACTTACTTCTTTATCCCATCATGGCTTCTAATAGTAGGGTCTGATATTGGATGAGGCGCTTTATCTGTTCCAGCTCATAAGGATCCCAGCGGTGTTGCCCTGATGGCACTCTCTCTCGCATCCTCCTTTGAGCAACAACATGATTCTTGGGAGCTCTGGCCAAAGCTATCCGCTCCTGCTTGTATAATGCATCGCCTCTCTTCAGTGGTGAATAGGGTTAGTAGCTGCTGTTGGCAATCTAGCCAATTTGGCATATGTGAAGCCATAGTGTTAGCACATAGCTCTACAATCTCTCAAGACTTCTCTGCATATGAGGTGCAGTGGGTTTTCCAATTCATACAGTTCCAGGTCATTAGGGAAACCTTGTGCTGGTTGGTTGGAAGTCAGGCAGTTGCCCTGCAGGCCAGGAGCTGAATGGGTAACTTATCTTGTTTAAATGACTGGGATGACTGTAACTGTGTCTTCCTCTAGGAGAGGAGGAATAATGGATCACATTCATGTACTTCCTGCTTTGTCTGTTCTGGTAGGGAGACTGGAAGAACCAGTGTATCATGGGCAGTAAAATGAGGATCACAAGCAGGCATGGATCCTTTCTCTTTAGTTAGGGGAGCATCCTTTGGCTTATCCAATAAGATAGGTGGTGGTAAAGACTGTTTTTCCCTTGGGCTGGGTTTGCATAGCTGCTGGAATTTAATTTTAGATGGGGATGCATCTGTAGTACTGGACGTTTTTTGCAAGAGTGTTCACAATTGACACAATTGTGATATATTTGTAAGACAAGCTGATTTTCTGTAGCACTCGGCAGTGTTTATCTATATGTGGTTTTTGTGATGGGGTTGGGTTGGCTTCCTCCCGTGTGCCATATGAGTTTTGCCTTTGAAAGGCATTCTATACCTTGCTTGCAATGTCATTTAATCTTTGCAATATAAGAATCAATGCTTCTACCGACAGTTGGCAGAATTCATAGAAGGGCTGAGTAGCGTTATTGTAAAATATACTGCCAGCAAATTCCAGGAGTTTATCTCTGTTATCTCCCTGTCCCAGAGAATAGTTTACATTTAGATTTTGAGGAGCTATTTTGTTTAGTTCAGATTTCTGTGGTGTCTTAGAAAGTGAAGAAGCTGTCATTTCTGCCACCGGGAAAAGCGAGTAAATTCACATCTGTTTTTCTGCTTTGAAAGTTCCCTGGGTTCTAGCATTGTTGCTGGGGCTGGGCTAAATTCTTTTCTTGCCATTGGGTGGCATTTTTAAGTATATGAAGTGATAATACCAGATAGTGATGGGAGGACAGTTCAGAAGTTATTAGTCTGTCACCATATTGCCCCTCCTTTCTTCATAATAAGGCTGCTGGTGCTGTGCTTCCAGTGTAATGCAAGGCGCGGGGGTGCCATTGACCCTATCAGGTCATCTCCCCGGGGAATCTAACACTGGCTTTAACTTATTTGGCTAAATTTCCTTTTCTAAGTACCAGAACTTTGGCTTGGGATCTCTTGGCACTTTTCAACCACTGGGGGGGATTCATGGACCACTGTATCTCCTGAGTCAATGTAGGGGAACTGATTTGGATGTTCTGGGTCACCAACATTTACAAAATACACACTCCTAATTTTATCTAACTTCAAGGATCCTCCACTGTGCCATCCTACTATGAAAGAGGGCCTAATCAGAAATTTTTTTTCAAATAAAACATACAACCCTAGGGGTGCAAATCTTGCTACCTCCACCACCCATGTCTACCCTCCTAAAACAGACACAGACAAGAGACACAAGGGAAAAATAAAACAAAACAAAAACACGTGGACAGTAGGTAAGGGGTCCTATTGCCTGAACCAAGAGGAAATGGATACCAGTATCAAGGACATTCAACAGCAAGTATCAAGAACCGCAGCAGCCACACATACAAACTCACACACACATTACATATATTCAATTCACAGGCATTCGTTCCTACCTCCCACTTTTCCCAAATTGCCCCAAATTACAATATTACCACTTTCTCAATGCCGGCTTCCATGGTACAACGGTTCCCCAGTGCGCCCTCACTGCGTCTTATCTGGGTACTCGGGTTGCCCTTTAGGGGGTGATCAAGCCCCTCTTCCACTCTTATGGAGTGGGCCACAATACTTCCCTTGTTTACTTTCCTGTTTTCTTTGGAGGTAGGGCTCAGTTTCCTTCTCCATTTACTGGGTTCTCCTTGTGCGCGTTGCTGTTCAGGCAGCCATGGCACAGACTCCCGTTCTTCCAACAAATGGTTAGTGGTGCCCCGAATGAGTGTGCGTGCTCATGGCCCCTTCCCAGCCATGGCAGTTAGAGCAGGCAAATGCCACCTCCTGTTCCATCACCTGCTGCTCAATTCCCAGCCAACACACCATTTATGTTGCAGAAATCATGGAACAGCAGACCCACGGATTGGAAAGTGAGTTTTATTACACCGGTGGGCCTGACTGGAATATCTTCCAAAGAGTCAGAACCCAGAGCTATGATTATAGAATACTTTTATATAGTATGCAAAAAACAATTCCCTCCTCCTTCTCTTTGGTGTCAGCAACTTCCTTGAAACAATTTGTTGATAGTTCAAGGCAAGATAACTTAGGAACATTTAGGTACAGTTCAACCGTTATTAGAGAAAGAATTTGTTTACCTCAGCATATCATATGTTTATGGAACATAGAGTTGATTAGTAAAGAACATTGGCTACGCCTGAGAGTTAAAGGAAAAAGACTTTGCAGAGTCCCAGAGTCTCATGGGCTATCTAGTCTGACCCCAAATAGTGATTGTAAGATTACAGCATTTAGCAAATAGACAATAGAGTCGGAATGGCTACTAAAAAATATGGCACCAAGAAGCTGGTTAATGGCGGGATCTTTTAACCTATGTATACTGGTGGTAATGGAGGAGACTCTAAGCCAAAACATACAATTAAATTATCTTTATTGGAAATTACCAATAACAGCATTCACACAATCATTCAGCCTGCAGACTCTCATACAATGCTATCAAAGGTAGTAGAGGAATTATTTGGATAGAGGAACAGAGTAAGGGGATTGCAGGTTATACTATACCTATCGTGTAGAGCTGAGATTGTAAAGTAAACTGACAGAGAAGAGGGTCTGGAAGGCAGGATGTCTACACAATCTAACATGACGTCTAGAGGAAGTGGAACTGTACACACTTGGATGGTGTTTTGGGGTGAGATTTATATGAAATAATTCCCATGAAGAGATGGGATTTTGTGTGGAATACAATGTTTCTCCGAGATTTCCAGGTCTAGACAAAGGGTGCTCCAGAAGAGTTAACGATAGTTAATGGTCAATGTATTTAGAATTGAATAGGAGTGGGCAAGGTCTTTTGTTTGAAGGGGACAAGGGAAGGAAGTACCAATTTTACAAGCATCAAAGACTCTGTTTTCATTCAGTGGATTTGTGAATGGCTCACCTCTGGGTATTAGATTCTGACCTGCGTATTTGTTTGGGGAATTTCCAAAGACCATGCATACACAACTCCAACCTCGGTATTTGGGGATCCCTGGTTTATCTGATAACCATGTGGAAGGCCACATTACGACAAATTATTACATATAGACAATTATTTGATATTCCAAGACACAGGTATCTGGGTAGGTAACAACAGCTCCCCAAATTAAGGGCATTCTAGTCTTAAACATAACTTTTCCAAACTCCGTTGTTACTGGGTTAAAAACCATCCAAATCAACACTATTTTTTAAATATATCATGGGCTTTCTCAAAGTATTTTCACCAGAGCAAAAGACTGCTCTCCCGACAAGTTCTCACTAATGTCTGGCAGGTTGGGCTAGTGACTTCCCATGGCTTTCTCATAATAATATCCCATTAATGTCACCCAGCATGGTGCTGGCTTCCTCTCTGTGAGGAGACCATAATGCTGACTCATATGCAGTTTGCCATCTGCTTTCTCATTATCTTCAGACAGATGGCTACAAAACTGCCCAGTTTCTATGTCTTCCCCCCCACATACCCACACCCTGTAGATTTATCATTTTTCCAACTCCTTGTCATTTTGAAGTTTTTTGTTTTTTTGTTTCCTTCATATTTACTAGGTGAATGGTTCCATAACATAGTTATCTCCAGGGTTGTTATTATTTCTATTTTGTGATATATCGGGGGAACAAGAAGTGGAAAGGTTGTTAACAAAGCTCTGAGGTCTCTTGCAAAAGGCTAATTTCCACCTCCGCATAAGGCTGACTTTGAAAAAAAAATCTCTTTTAGCTTCAAATGGTAGCTTTTCCTTTCCTTCAGATTGTGAAATGGATGTAACAGTATTTATCTCTCCACCATTTGTTTATAAAAACAGGTGCCAGGAGGCTTCAATTTAGAGTCTTCTCGCATCTTCCAAAAAAGATTAAAATAAAAGTCAACTTTCTTTCTGGATCTTAGCAATTATTATTATCCGAGGGCTCTTTTGTAAAATAAATAAATAAATAAATAAATAGCCGTTCATACCAAGCAGCACAGGTGTTGTTGTTGTTTTTACTTTAGTCAGACTGCAGGAAAATCCCCAAATGAAAGGAAGTTGGGATGAAAAAAAGTTGCTGATGGAAGTTTTAGCTTTAGCATATCTTTTGTGTACCATAGACTGCTAAAAAGATAAATGAATGGATCTGAGAGCAAAGCAGGCCTGATCACTTAATCGAAGCCAAAATGACTAATCTGAGGCTATTGTACTTTTGATTTATTGTGAAATGACATGACTCACTAGAAAAGATTGCAATGCTTGGTAAAATAGAAGACATGCCTAAATATAGTGGGGCCCTGTATGCTGGGGTTTGGTTCCAGGACCTCCCCCCCCCACTGTGAATACCAAAATCTGTGGATGTTCAAGTCCCATTATATGCAAGAGGTAGTAAAATGGTGTCCCTTATATAACATGGCAAACAGGAAGGTTTACATTTTGGATTTTTTTTCCCTGAACATTTTCGAGCCATGGTTGGTTGAATCCATTGACTCAGTACCTATTGATATAGAGAGCTGACTGTACCCTAAAGGCACCAGATCCTGTCGGATCTTGGAATCTAAGCAGGGTCAGCCCTAGTTAGTACTTGGATGGGGGACTGCTAATGGATACCAGGTGCTGTAGGGTATATTTCAGAGGAAGGAACTGACAAAACCATCTCAGAACATTCCTTGCCTAAGAAAACCCTATGAAAATCCATGGGGTTGCCATAAGCCAATAGGCAACTTGAAGGCACATATACACAAATGTCAAGTGAAAGGCAGTAGAAAATAGAGGGACTGCATCACAGGTGGATTGATTCAATCAAGGAAGCTACAGCCCTGAGCTTGAAGACCTGATCAAGGAAGCGGGGAGAGGGATTGTCTCTCATTCATAGAGTCACCATAAGTTAAAGTCAAGTTGATGGCAAATAACAGCAACAAACCTTCATTCTTCATAAAATTTAGGGTTTGGGAAAATTCCTTACAAAGGCTGACCATGTGTCGTGCTTTACAGAGGACAGCCTCCTGTTTGAAAGTGGTGTCTACTTGGAGAAGGGTTTAGTCCATATCAAATATAAGGAAGCATAAAAAAGGCAGGGGAAGGCTTTGAAGTTACCCATTAATATTTAGCACCATGTCAGCAGAGTGAGCAGGAACACAGGTCACATCCTTCACCACTATGTTGAGATTTTGTGTATTTCTTTTTGAGTTATAATAATGATTTCTACATTAAGCACCTATCCATACAAAGTAGCATATGCAAATTTAATGCCAATCTTTATCCCCTTCTTAGTTTTTTTTTTGGGGGGGGGGGAAGAGTAATTGGCCAACTTACCAAGGTATAGGACTGGCAAGTGATGGGGAAGTAATGGCTCAACCCACATGTGTTTTGCAAACTTGAGATTATAGATGGAGAGCTATTCAAAATGGTCAAATATCATGTGTCTTTAGTGTTAGGAAATCCCAATGAGAAGAATCTTGGACTGACAAGAATCTTTACAGTTTGGAACTTCCTCTGTACAAAATTTACACATTTTTTTTTTACCAGTAAATGATTCCCCCCCACACAAGGAAACATTTCTTTTCTGTACAGAAAATTGTGTTTTCTATGCAAAAATAAAAAGGGGGAAATTTTGAGAATAAGGTGTGGGTTTTTTTGAAGACTTTCTCACAGCAGGAAGAAAATTGCTAAAATTATTCACTGCTTCTTTGAAGAATCATCATGCGAATGTAACATAAATGTACACTCACAAAATTATGTGGTTATTGCACTACACAAGCTACCGTCGTCTTCTTCAAGCTCTGCCATAGCCCTTCGGAGCATCATGCTAAAGAAGATTGTAAATAAAGTTGGTGCAAGAACACAACCTTGCTTCACTCCATTAGTTATTAGAAAGGGCTCTGAAAGAGCATCGCCATATCTGACTTGACCATGCTGGCCCTCGTGTAGCAAGATAATCATTTTAAGGAATTTGGGGGGACATCCTAGTCTTTCCAGGATCTGCCACAGACCTTTTCTACTTACAGTGTCAAAGGCTTTGGTGAGGTCGACAAATGTTACATAGAGACCCTTGTTCTGCTCCCTACATTTTTCTTCAGTTACCTAAGGACAAATGCCATGTCTGTAGTACTCCTATTGGCTCTGAAGCCACATTGGCTTTCAGGGAGAAGTTCTTCTGCAATAGCAGGAACTAATCTGTTCAGGAGTATCCTTGCAAGGATTTTTCCAGCAATAGAGAGCAGTGTTATGCCTCGATAGTTTGAGCAGTCGGATTTTGCTCCTTTTTTCTTGTACAGGGTGATGATGACTGCATCTCGGAGGTCTGATGGCAGTTCCCCTTATCCCCAGCAATTCACAATTCCCTGAAACAACATCTCAGGCTCGGCCAAATTGATCACCAACAGTGGTCCGCCCTGGCCTCACATCGGGAGGCATGGAGACGCACTATCCACAATGCTGCAGCCTTATTTGAGAACTCACAACGAACAAGTCTTGAAGAGAAACGACAACGCAGAAAGAATCACAACCCAAAAACATCACCCAAGGAGACCTTCTGCTGTGCTTTTTGCAACCGGACTTGTTTATCTCGCATTGGCCTTTTTAGTCATCAGCGTGCTTGCAGAAAGCGTGGGATGAGTCCTTCCTGAATCTTCGTTTGCAAAGAAAAGCCAGAGAGAGAGCACTACACACACACTTCTACTGATACCAACATTATGCAGCCCATTTTATGATGATCCTGTGCTTGCTTATTGTTCCATTCTGCAGTGGGAAATGCTCAGTGACTGTCTCTGTACTCCTAGTGAACCAAAAGGTACATGGAAAGCACTGACAAATAGTAATGTACCATCCAAGATGAGCAAATATGTCTATAAGATATCAGCCAAAACAACAGAACAGGATGCTTAAGGGTAACTTACATGTGTGTATTTGTGACACCATCAGGATTTCAGCCAATGTGTAAAATTACTTATAGAATTCTGGGGTGGCTTTCTCACCAGAAAATGTTCATGAAGTCAAGAAGGTTTCTGGAATAACAGGTCAGTCTTCATACATCTCTAGAAATTTCTTTTTTAAAAAGCTTAGACCTTATGGAAACTGAATGGTATACCCAATATCTATTTTGCTTATGCAGAGTTGTCAGTGTATGCTTGGTATGGAACATTCCTGCAGACATGCAGTTAAAATACCATCCTCAGCAGGAGCTGAGAAGCTACTGGCTATCTTGGCCATAACTGGATGGTTGATTCCACAGAGGAAAGGATTCTCCTTCTACCTTTTAATATTCTTCCAACCATGGAAATGTTACTGTTTTAGACCACAACTTCCAGAAATTTCTCAGTCAGCTCTTGGGGCAACTGGATTCTAGCAAAGCAAAGGCAATACTATTGGGACCAAAAATATTAACATATTTTGGCTAAAAATCTTTGTTGCCAATCAGTAAGCATTAGGAGAGGCTTTTCAACCTTTTAGAAAGGGAGAAAAAAAATTCCATTCAAAAGCTGGGAAACCAACATCTCTCGCATCATAAGGAAGGTTCTATGTTTATCTAGGTAAACTCAGATGACTGGATTGGAACCCATAAAAATCTGGCTTTGACCCAAAGAGAGAGAGAGAGAGAGAGATCTTATATTTCTTTATTCTTATTCTTCTATTTACATAGATATGTAACACCAATGCTTGGGTGACAGGTGTAATTCTCTGGAGTATATGCATTGTAATTTGTAAGTTGTGACTTTTGGCTTCCATGAAGCTGGCTAGCGCAATAAACAACACTATTCATTTTATGGAATAGGTTAACCCCTAAATAAAGCAGCTGAGAGAGACTGTTCTCACAACAGGTAAATAATCTGAATATCATCTTTCAGATTCTGATATCGGTCTGTTAAGGTTTATGTGTATGTACATAAGGCAATAGATTTATGGGGGAAAGGAATGGCTGGCATCCATTTAGTGACACTGTCGCGTGCCTTCAAGTCATTTCCAACTTATGATGGCTCTAAGGCAAACCAATCATGGAATTTGCTCAGCAAGATTTGTTCATAAGGGTTTGCCTATTGCCTTCCTTTTAGACTGAGAGAGTATAACTTAACCAAGGTCACCCAGTGGGTTTCCATGGCCAAGCAAGGATTCAGACTCTTGTCTCCCTAAGTCCAACGCTCAAAACACTACACCATGCTGGCTCTCTTGTTAGTGACAGAACCCAAAGGGTAGTCACCAATGGCTCCTCTTCATCCTCGAGGGAAGTGACTAGCGGAGTGCCACAGGGTTCTGTCCTTGGCCGAGTGCTATTCAACATCTTTATCAATGACTTGGATGATGGAATAGAGGGCATGCTTATCAAGTTTGCAGATGACACCAACTTAGGAGGGGTCACTAACACTCCAGAAAACAGGATCAGAATTTAAAATGACCATAACAGATTAGAAAACTGGGCCAAAACTAAGAAAATGATTTTCAACAGGGATAAATGTAATGTACTACACGTAGGCAGAAAAAAATGAAATGCAGAGATATAGGATGGGGAACACCTGGCTTATAGCAATGCATGAGAAAAGGATCTTGGAGTCTTAGTGGACTCCAAGCTGAACATGAGTCAGCAGTGTGATGCGGCAGTTAAAAAAGCCAATGCAATTCTAGGCTGCATCAATAGGACTATAGTGTCTAGATCGAGGGAAATAATAGTGCAACTCTATTCTGCTTTGGACTGACTTCACCTGGAATAGTGTGTCCAGTTCTGGACACCACAATTCAAGAAGGATGTTGAGAAGCTGGAGTGTGTCCAGAGGAGGGTGACCAAAATGGTAAAAGGTCTGGAAACCTTGCCCTACGAGGAGCAGCTTAGGAAGCTGGGCATATTTAGTCTGGAGAAGAGAAGGTTAAGAGAGGACATGATAGCCATGTTTAAATATTTGAAAGGATATCATATTGAAGATGGACCAAGCTTGTTTTCTGCTGCTGCAGATACTAGGACACAGACCAATAGGTTCAAATTACAGGAAAAGAGATTCCATCTGAACATTAGGAAGAATTTCCGGATGGTAAGAGATGTTCGGCAGTGGAACATGCTGTCTCATAGTGTGGTGGAGTCTCTTCCTTTGGAGGTTTTTAAACAGAGGCTGGATAGCCATCTGTCACTCGTGCTTTGATTGTGTATTCCTGCATGGCAGGGGGGTTGGACTAGATGGCCCTTATTGACTCTTCCAGCTCTATGATTCTATGATTCTATTATTGACATACACAAGTGTAACTGCATGTTATGGTTGCATACTTTTTAGATGGGGGAGGTTGTCATCGTGTAAGCTGGTATTCCCTTCACCCCCCCACAATGATTAAAGCCACCCTCAAGACTCACCATGTCACTTAGATAGCTTCTTTCAATAGGCATTCCATTACTGATGGAGAAGGAGATCAGGATGCATCAGACTATGTTCCCATAGCCAGATGGAGACTGATGACATCATCTACTGAGGTATCTGAGGGACACCATCAGATATCTCCTGAAGTTATGGTCACATGGTCTGAGTTTTGTTGTAAGAACATAGCCAGATGATTCTTTGACGCTACCCCCCACCCACTCTGCACCAGCTACAGAAAGGCTGATGGGGAAGGCTATCACAAGACAATGGTGAGTCCTGGGGCTTGTGACACTGGAGGCATAATATAGTTCACAGATGGAACACTTACAGTAGGTGCAACCTTGTAGACTCTTACCCATGGAGGGCTTGACCAAGGGAGAAAGAGAACAGTTTGAGCAGAAGGAAGAGAAAGGTCAGTACTTCAAAACAGAAGACCTTCAGCTTTAGAATGTGAGGTCACCTCTCCCCTAGCTGGCATCATCCAGCTATGTTGGACTACAACACACAATATCCCCTGTGCACATGTGTTATCCCCTGTGCACATGTGCACAATTAGTTGTGTTGGCTAGGGCAATGGGACCTATAGTGCAACACAGCTGAAGAGGGCAAGGCTATGGAAGGCTGTGCTATGTGATTATGCACATGTGGAAGGAAGCCATAGGGCTTGGCTAACCAGCAGCCCTGGAATGTGCCATAGTGTTCCAGTCATTATAATCTCTCATAGTCTTATGAAATAGAACAGATATTCTAAGGCTAATGCCCCTTCCGCTGCTTCATACTATGTGCTGTAAGTAGGCATCTCAGCTAACTCTTTTGGGCAGAGATGTACACAGATGCGGCAAATTACAAAGCTGAGCTTTACTTTGTATTTAATCAATTGCAGTGTGAGAGGACATTTTAATCACTTCAGAACTCACTAGAATCACGTTTCATTTCAGCCAATTTCATAGAAGATGCAAGGGAGGCATTCATCCCTAACACACCTTTTAGGCATCAAATCATAAAGCTTAAGAGCTGCTGTGGTTGTCTTTTAGTTTAAATACTCCACTGATCCAACATTCACTTTGCTTGTTTGTATGACATCATCAACTCTATGTTGTTGTTGTATGCCTTCAAGGCATTTTTCACTGATGACAACCCTAAGGTGAAACTATCATGGGGTTTTCTTGACAGATTTTTTTCTGAGGGGCTTTGCCTTTGCCTTCCTCTAAGGCTGAGACAGTGTGACTTGCCCAAAGTCACCCAACGGGTTTCCATGGCTGAGCCATCACTCAAACCACTACACCACACTTTCTCTCTATCAATGCTATAATTGCAACCAATTACAAAAGTAGTAAAACATTTTCTCACCTTGATCAGGTATGTGCTACAGTAAATGGTCAACAACACCTGAACTGCAATTCTTAAAGTAGCATGCAGTACGAGGGACCCTCCATACCCACAGGTTCAATATCCACAGATTTGAGCATCCACAGATGGTCACTGCATACCTAAAATGGCGGCACCCATACTTAAAATGGTGGTGCCCACACCTATAATAGTGCCACCACATGCCTAAAAAATTGGTGCCCATACTTAAAATGGCAACTCCCATTGATTAATATGGGATTCTACCATCCTTGGTTTTTGCTATCCACAGGGGTTTCAGAACCAAATCCCTACAAATATGGAGGGCCCATTGTATTTGTACAGTCTACAAAGGTGCCACCCACAGTTCACATGCTACAAAATCCTGGCCCATGACCATAGCCTAGAAGTGCAAATGGTCTGGTTTCCATTTGTCCTGTAAAGCAAGCCACAATGCAAGAACCAGTGAAGAGGTTCCACCCCCTCACTAGAGGTGACAGTGTTCTCAGCTCCTCCCCTGACATCTACAATCCACTTCTCCCTGAATAGGACCGAAGTGTCACAACCTCCTTGTCAAACTTCAATCCATCTGTCTATCTACTCATCCCTAACTGTATTGTCTGGATGTGCAATTTTTTGTAGTGCAAATACACTCCCTACAGTATGTCCTAAAATAGTTTTCTCCCTGCTCCCCACACAGTTGATGAGTAAAGTCATTGCATGATATTTATCTTCTTTTCTACTCAACATACATAATCTTCTGTCACTCATTTTCAGTTGCTCATTTTTGTTTAATTATCATCACCTGAAATGGCTCATCTCATTTGCCTCCCATGTACTTCTATAGTCATCATCTGACATTGGTTCCCCCCCCCTCCCAACACTGGATTCAGACATCCATTTTCTTTCCCAATTACGAGTGATAAGTGATAGCAATCAACTGGGAACTGCACTACTTATGCCAGCCTATCCTGGAAGTTTTGGCACCTGATCTTGCTTGCAGTGATTATTACTGCTAATACAAGCCCTGTGTATATGCTCACCCATTTCCTTTCACTTAGCCTCAGATCCTCCTTAGATAATGGAAATGAGATCCCTGAAGATAAGAATAATATCCTCTAGTAAGCATCCCCACAATAAATATGAAGAAGACAAATCTAGTGCCAGAATTTGGACTATATGGGCAACCACAAATGGCAAAGCTGATTGTCCTACAGAGCCGGAAAAAGCTCTGAGCCACAGAATGATAGACAGGGTTCCTACTTTGATTTTGCTATAGAAGAGAAAATACCAGTTAACAGATGAGACACAAGCTGCTTGATAGTTAACCTGGATCTGTGAGGGATCATTAAAGCTATTACTCAGAAGTCACCTTCTCTCTTCCTTCTGTTTTCCCTCTTCCTCCCACCCTTGTTTCTTTCATGTTTCTCTTTGATTGGTTGGCTCAGCTGTATGTGTAGCTGAAATTTTTATAGTCAACACATGTAGGGTTACTGTTGAGAATAGCAGAAATTTCAGGAAGGTATTTAGGATATTGATTAGTGTTATTTCATTTTATTTTTTAAAAAAACCATAAAAATTTTAAATTGAAAGAAAAAAGAGTTCTCTGAAAAGATGTCCAGAACACACTGATGGCTAAAGTAATTATATTTAGCATTTATTTTATATAAACCACTTTCAAATGTTCTGAGTTCCTATACTGACAGAAGGGCAGACCACTGCGTCTTGATCTAAAAGTGTGTAATTAAAACAGATCCATTTGGAGGATATCTTCTGCATGTATAAAATTCATCCACTTTCATACTGGACTGAGGAGATTATCAGATGCGGCTAATATGGTGCCAGAATAATGACAGCAGAATGCAAAAGGATAGCAATATCACATGACATCGTCCTTTTGCATTCCACTGTCATTATTCTGGCATTTGTTTCTATTGATAGGACAAGCTGTGAATAGATTGCCCATCCTGTTTTGGTGCCAGCCTTGCTGGCGTGTGAAACCTCGGGCCATTTAACTCATGTGAATGCAGTGTCAATGGCCAGTCCAGTGCAAACACTTCTGGGTGAGATCGCAACATCCAACTAAGTGATGCACTTTTTAAAACCTTCCCTGGTTTATCTGGAAGTTTTAAAGTGTTTTTATGTGCTTGGTGTAACTTTTAATGTTTTATTTTTTGTTTTATGTTTGAATTTCCCATATGATGAAATCTTGCGGGATTTCAAATGAGGAAGTGACTGTTCACTTCCTCTTCATTGCTGGGGAAGCCTTCTGCCAGGAGAGAAGTTAAGTGTGGTGGAGACTGTTCTTTTGCTGGATTTTTTATGCCAGCAAAAGAAAGTTTATAGGGGATTGTCTGATAAAGTCCTGAGGCTCAGTCAGTGAGGCACCATCACATTTCCAGTGATAAATGGGAGTTGAGTAATACCTATATACAGCCACTAAAATATTATAAGGGAAGCTTTTGAGAGCTCTGGGATGCTTCTTTGGGCTGAGTCCAAAGATGGGAAAGAAGCAGAGAAGTCCAAAAATCATCCTGACAAGTTAAGTTACAGAGTAAAGGTGGATTGATGCAATACAATGGGGCTGAGTTTGCAAGAAGAGCTATTTATGACCAGGGCTCTTGGAGGTCTCCATTCCGGAGTGGAGGACTAAAGATATAAAATAGGTCATATGTAGAGCTGTAAAATAAGGAATGAATGGATGACTAATGATGAATGATTGATACAACAGGAATAAGTTTGCAAAGCAAAAAAAGAAAAAAGGGGAGAATGGAATAAATAGATAAAGATAACCAATATCAGGTAGAGATGGGAAGTCATTTTAGTATGTTTGTATAGAATGATAGAGATTTTAAGCTCTGTTTTTGCAAAGTGTATGAGTGGTTCATGTTTGATATGTTCATATTTCTGTTTAATTTATGATGTTATTTACACTTATTTGTTCGTACATATATATGAACATATATATATTTGTTCATATATATATATATATATATATATATATATATATGCAATGATAACGGATGCCTCCTGCAAGAGTTCTGTGCAGAACAACAGCTGACTATTACAAACACTATCTTTCAGCAGAAAGATAGCTTAAAGACAACCTGGATGCATCCCCAATCCAAACATTGGCCCCTCATTGACTATGTTCTAGTCCATCAGAGAAATATTTGCGATGTCCATCATACCCGAGTGATGCCCAGAGCATAATGCCAAACAGATCATCGCCTCGTCAGATTTAAACTAAATCTTCATCTTAAGTTCAAATTTAAGAGGGGTGGCATCTTAAGGAGAAGACTCCAAGTCAACAATCTTCAATAAGCTATCATGAGAGACAACTTCCAGGCAAATTTGCAAACAAAACTTGAAGACCATCCTACAGATCCTTCTCCTACAGTCCTTTGGCAACATATCAAAAACAGTATCGTCCAGTCTGCAGAAGAATCCCTTGGGTTCTCCCATAAGAAAAATCAAGACTGGTTTGATGAAAACAACCAGGGGGTTGTTTACATGGGCAAATATTCCTCTAAATATACCACAAAGATAGCTCATAGTTCACACGGGTCGAGGCACAGCATCGCCTCATTCAGAAGGGGGGAAGGTAAAACACCCAAATATAGCATGGCAAGGGATGTCGCTACTTTTGCCGGTATATTTGCAATGTAGCCATTATTGGCAGTGTAAACAACCATTCTGCTAAGGGCTGCAGCAGAGCTGCACTGTGATTGGTTGCTATGATGAAGGGGTGGGCTTAAAAGAGGGGGAGTAGGGAGGGAGAGTCAGTAGCGATTAGGGAAACTTTGAAAAATCCTCTCTCCTATTTTGCAAGCCAGTTTGCAAACAAAAAGGATTCCCAACAATTTTCAGTCAGGGAGCATTCCTTCTCCTCTCTGCTGTTTTGCAAGTACGTATGTAAAGCTCCATTCGTCAGCTGTGATCCTGTGCTTGGGGGAGGGAGAGAAACCATTTCACTAAGGGCTGCAGCAGAGCTGCACTGCTATTTTGAGAGTCTGTTTATATGGCTAGAAAAGGATGTTAAGCAAGGAGAAAAAACCTTCTGTTTGATTTTTGGGCAGGGAGCTGTGGGGGGGGGGAAGAGGCAAAGAGTGACTGCCTCTACGCTGTTAAGCACACGGAGTTGGGGCAACGGCAGACATTCCTATGGCATTCCTTTGTCTCCTCTCCAATGCTTGGCCATACCCCCAGCACATTTGGCTGTGTGAATCTCAAAGCGGAAAAAATCAAAGAGCCACAAAATATAGCTGTGTAAACATACACCATGTAAACTACCCAACACTGATGCGGGAAAGCGCTAAAGCACAACTTAACGCAATAAAACCTGCTGTGTAAAAGAGCCAAAAGAGATCCAGGAGCTGTTGGCAAAGAAGAGAACTGCTCAACAGGCATACCTCACTCAACCAACTTGCCATATAGGAAAAGCAGCTTTCCACCTCACATGTAGTAAACTTCAACAAAAACTCCGAGACATGCAGAACAAGTGGTGGATCAATATGGCAGAAAAGACACAATGCTGTGCAGATCTGGGTGATTCTAGAGGATTTTATGAAGCTCTTAAAGCAGTGTTTGGACCTACTTACCAGGTCCAAAGCTCCTTATACAGTACAGATGGTCAAACATTAATTACTGATAAAGCCTCCATCCTGAATCAATGGGCTGAACATTTTCAAAGTCTCTTTAGTGCCAACCAAGTAGTCCAAGGCTCAGCTATCCAACATATACAAAAACCCATGAAAAATGAATTGGACATAGCTCCCACTTTGGAAGAGACCCTTAAGGCCATATAGCAGATGAAAAATGGCAAGGCAGCTGGGATTGATGGAATCCCACCTGAAGTTTGGAAACACAGAGGTCATGCACTCCACAATAAATTCCACGAACTCCTTGTGAATTACTGGAAAAAAGGGGAACTGCCATCAGATCTCCGAGATGTAGTCATCATCACCCTGTACAAGAAAAAAAGAGCAAAATCCGATTGCTCAAACTATCGAGGCATAACACTGCTCTCTATTGCTGGAAAAATCCTTGCAAGGATACTCCTGAACAGATTAGTTCCTCCTATTGCAGGAGAACTTCTTCCTGAAAGCCAATGTGGCTTCAGAGCCAATAGGAATACTACAGATATGGTATTTACCCTTAGACAACTGCAAGAAAAATGTAGGGAGCAGAACAAGGGTCCCTATGTAACATTTGTTGACCTCACCAAAGCTTTCAACACTGTGAATAGAAAAGGTCTGTGGCAGATCCTGGAAAGACTAGCATGTCCCCCCAAATTCCTTAAAATGATTATCTTGCTACACCAGTGCCAGCATGGTCAAGTCAGATATGGCGATGCTCTTTCAGAGCTCTTTCTAATAACTAATGGAGTGAAGCAAGGTTGTGTTCTTGTGCCAACTTTATTTACAATCTTCAGCATGATGCTCCAAATCATGCTACGGCTACGGCAGAGCTCGAAGAAGACGACAGCATCTATATACGTTACTGTACTGATGATAGCTTGTTTAACTTAATCCGTCTGAGGGCTCACACTAAGACTCTAAACTATCTAGCCTGTGAGCTGCTCTTTGCTGATGATGCTGCCCTTGATGCCCACACAGAAGCAGCTCTGCAGCGCCTAACATCCTGCTTCGCAACAGCTGCAGAGCTGTTTGGGCTGGAAGTCAACCTGAAGAAAACAGAAGTTCTTTACCAGCCTACACCACAGGACGAACACCACCATCCCCACATTGCCGTCGGCAAATCTGTGCTCAGGTCCATTCAGCAGTTCACCTACCTGGGAAGCATCATCTCTTCAGATGCCAAGATTGACAAAGAGATCGATGACAGATTACCAAAGGCATATAGCATCTTTCGAAGACTTCACAAAAGAGTCTGGAGTAATAAACACCTGAAGCGAAGCACAAAAATCAGTGTGTATAGAGCAATTGCACTGTCTATCCTCCTTTATGGATCTGAAACATGGGTCACCTATCGCCACCACCTATGACTCCTCGAACGCTTTCATCAGCGCTGTATAAGCACAATCCTAAATGTACACTGGACTGACTATGTGATGAATGTTGCTGTCCTTGAGCAAGCAGGGATCACCAGCATTGAGGCCATGATATTGAGAACACAGCTGCAGTGGGCAGGGCATGTTTCTAGGATGGAGGACCATTGCCTCCCCAAAATAGTACTCTACAGTGAACTCGCCATAAGTCAGTGTAAGAGGGGCGCTCCAAAAATACGATACAAGGACTCCCTGAAACAGCATCTCAGGCTTGGCCAAATTGATCACCAACAATGGTCTGCCCTGGCCTCACATCGGGAGGTATGGCGAAGCACTATCCACTGTTGCAGCCTTATTTGAGAACTCACGCCGAACAAGTCTTGAAGAGAAACGACAACGCAGAAAGAATCACAACCCAAAAACATCACCCAAGGAGACCTTCTGCTGTGCTTTTTGCAACCGGACTTGTTTATCTCGGATTGGCCTTTTTAGTCATCAGCAAGCTTGCAGAAAGCGCAGGATGAGTCCTTCCTGTATCTTCGTTTATGAAGAAAAGCCAAAGAGAGAGAGAGAAGACCTTGATGACAGTCATTCAGTGAACTATCTATTGTCCTTAGTCAAAATGTAGGACTCCAGTGGCAGTTTCGAGAAGAAATGCAAAGGATACACAAGACTATCACATAAACAAGACAAACAACCAATAAATATAGTTATACCAATTATGAAAAATAGAGAAATGGAAATATATATAGGGTTAAACAGACCATCATACATACAATATGAAGAAATTCCTTCCTTCCTTCCTTCCTTCCTTCCTTCCTTCCTTCCTTTCATATGCTGCCTTTCTCCTGGAGTGGGACCCAAGGCAGCTCACAAATGAAATCAGTTCAGACCTAACACATAAAATAATCTCAGTTAAAACAATATGAAATTATGTTTAGAAGATAACAAAAGTTAAAAACATAAATAACATAAATTAACCCCAATAAAAAGCTTCCCTGAAAGCTTGCTCAAACAGAAATGTCTTTGCCTGCTGGTGAAAGGAAAGCAAGGAGGGGGGCCAACCTAGCCTCCTATTGAAGGGAGTTCCAGAGGGTGGCAGCAGCCATTGAGAAGGCTCTCTCTCATGTCCTCACCAAGTGAGCCTGTGATGGTGGTGGGACTGAGGGAAAGCCTTCACCTACTGAAATTAAAGCTCTGACATGTTTGTATCAGGAAATACCATCTTTCAGATGCATGCAACATAGCCAAAGGTGACAATATGTATATGGCAAGAAAATACCAAAATCTATCTGGAGAAGACCCCCTACTATGCAACATGGTAAATCGTGTATCAGTAAAACTGGAGATTAAATTTGGATGGGGTTCTAGGCAAAAACAGTCAATTGAAACTAACAACTTTATCAGACACATGAAAATGCCACAGGGTTCTCTCCTGGGCCCAGTGCTATTCAACATCTTTATCAATGACTTGGATGATGGAATAGAGGGCATACTTATCAAATTTGCAGATGACACCAAATTAGGAGGGGTAGCTAATACCCTAGAGGACAGGATCAAAATTCAAAATGACCTGGATAGACTGGAGAGCTGGGCCAAAGCTAACAAAATGAAATTCAATACGGAGAAGTGTAAAGTACTGCACTTAGGGTGAAAAAACGAAATGCATAGATACAGGATGGGGGAGACCTGGCTGAACGAGACTATGTGTGACAGGAATCTAGGAGTCCTAGTAGACCACAAGTTGAACATGAGTCAACAGCGTGATGCGGCAGCTAAAAAGGCCAATGTGATTTGGGCTGCATCAATAGAAGTATAGTGTCTAGATCAAGGGAAGTAATAGTGCCACTCTATTCTTCCTTGGTCAGGCCTCACCTAGAATACTGTGTCCAGTTCTGGGCACCACAATTCAAAAAGGATATTGACAAATTGGAGCGTGTGCAGAGGAGGGCAACTAAAATGGTGAAAGGTCTGGAAACCATGCCTTATGAGGGAAGACTTAGGGAGCTGGGTATGTTTAGCCTGGAAAAAAGACAGTTAAGGGGCAATATGATATCCCTGTTTAAGTATTTGAAGGGGTGTCACATTGAGGATGGAGCAAGCTTGTTTTCTGCTGCTCCAGAGACTAGAACACGGAGCAATGGATGCAAGCTCCAGAACAGAAATTCCACCTCAACATCAGAAGGAACTTTCTGACAGTAAGAGCTGTTCGGTAGTGGAACACACTCCCTTGGAGTGTGGTGGGGTCTCCTTCCTTGGAGGTCTTTAAACAGAGACTGGATGGCCATCTGTTGGGGATGTTTTATCGTGATTCCTTCATGGCAGGTGGTTGGACTGGATGGCCCTTGTGGTCTCTTCCAACTCTACAATACTATGATTCTATGATTCTAAAGACGTGTCAGAAGAATGTGACAAGAACACAAATGGGGAAAATTACCAGATGACATCCTTCAGCCATTCCAGAAGCATAGCACAGACGTGCATAAGGCATCACTTTTTATTGTTGGCTTAGCCATAAATATAATCAATATATATTCAATAATATATAGAGATGATTTTCTTTAAAAAAATATTTATGTTATTTAAAAACTTTATATTATGGTACTGTATTTGTTTTTAAACAATTGTGTTTTTTTAATAAAAATGAAATGGAAAAAAATATAAAAGGGATGCCTTATTCACATGGCTGAGGATGCAGGCATCTGATAATGTTGCCGTTTCTGTTATCCTCCCATTCTTCTAACGTGATTTGGGATGCAGTTTTGTGCCACATTTCCCTGCATCTGATAAAATCCTAAAACAGTCGTCATTACTGATGTCATGAAAGAAAATGGACTCAAGAAACCTCCCCTCAACAGCCTTTATCTATCAAGAATTATTCCATCCACTTGCTGTTTGTTAAAATGATTGCGCCCTGGACACCACAGTGAACATGCATAACATTGGGAACCAACAACCTAAATGTATTTTCCATAGCTCCATTGTGCATGCTTATGGTAACATCAGAGTAGCAGGTAACTTAAAACTATAACGCTGTCAAGAACAACATCATAGTACCACCAAAGGGTGCTAATACCGCATGCATCATCATCATCCTCTCGTGCTTACTCCGTTCTCCCTCTGTGCTGGAGCAATGAAAAAGGTGCTGATTTTCATTAGCTGAAGTTTCTGCTAATGAAAAGTGTCACCTTTTTCATTGCGTCAGAATGGAAGGAGAATGAAGGAAGCATGAGAGAAGGATGGAGTTGTGCGATATTGGGACCCTTTGGTGGTACAGTGACATCATTCTCGAGAGCTCCTTGGGTTTTTTTTTAAAGTGTCTGATAATCTTTCTCATAGATCCTTTTGGTCCTGTATATGTTCAGTGTACTTTTGATATGATCAAAGATGAGATGTTAAAAGATCCTATTCAGGGGCATCTGGTGGCTTCCATGCCAATGGAGCAGGGAATCCACCCTAGGTTTTAGTATGAACATGAAAGGAGCTAAGCAAAGGGATGAAGCCTGCCACCCAAATAATTCAATCATTGGAATACTCCCTTGAAGTTCAGATTTAAACCAGGAGCAGACTTCCCACATCACCTATATGGAAGCCACCAGTTCCCACTGCTCCTACTCCCTTAGAGGAACCTGGGAGTCCTTACTCTTCATACCTTTTCCTTTAGTATCTTTGGAACATGGTGTGTCACCTGAGAACATCCATGGATTGAGATCAGTTGATTTTCAGAGACTCTGATTAGTCTGGAACCAACTGGGTTGTTGCATGCAGGATTTTCCCCATTACTCTGCACATAGATTCAAATTTTGTTGGGCTGGAGGAGGAGAAAGACAAAATCACCCCATGCATCACTTCTGGCTTATAGATTGCCTGTTGCAGAGACAGGGGACCAATCATCGCCTTGTTTTTCTCATCTCTGTCCTCATCCTCAGGAATATTCTTGGCTAGAAAGCAGAGCTGGCTGAATATTCTGCTCATTGATCAAAGTCAGCCTATTTTCTAATTTGAACATAGTCAGGAAATAATTGAATGACAATTAATCATTTCAGCTTTTGGAAAATTCCAATGGTTTTTCAGCTGCTGTGTACAGACCAAAAAAAAAAAAAAAGTTCCATAACTCATTTCTGCCAAGAAATGAATATGCAGCCAATTGGTTTTAACAACAAGAAGTTAATGAAAACAGTGATTTATATTTTAAAGGAAATTAATCAATTACCACACACACAGCAAATCTGCAACACTTTAAAAACATATCTCTCTCATTCCATGAGCAGTTTTCACAGGTCTTCGACCATACAAAGCAAAACCTAAGCTGAAGTGAGATGACAGTGTTTCAGTGCATAGATCCACCTCTTTACTTGCTCTCAGTTTCTGCTGTTTCTCTCTCATCTCTCTTGTTCCCTATTCCCAACTTACCTGATACCTGTGTGAAAAACTAGGGTAGTTGTTATATTATGTTGTAATTCAAGATGGGCATACTTCAGAGATTGGAAAGCTGTGCTATACGATATCAGTTGGAGGGCTATGCCACTCTTACCATTCTGAGTGACCAAAAGGGATATCACATGATTTCTGGTCTCTAATACTATTGGTAGTCCAAATAGGAGTAAATCCATTGAGTCAGTGGGGTTTACTTACAGTATGTTTTGACTCACCATTCAACAACTGATGCAATTAATTTACTTTAGTTTAAACTAAACCGTAAGGTTCAGACCATTGTCACTGTTTGAGGGATCATTTCATTTCTTGTCCATTTTTTGCCCTTTACTCACTTTTTTTCTGGATAGCCCTCAAAACAGCATTATTCAGTGATTTCTTGCTGGATACTGAGTGTTTTATTTTTTCAGCCAAAAGGACTATTACAGTGGGCCCTTGGTATCTGCTGGGGTTTAGTTCAAGGATGGATACCAAAATCCGTGGATGCTCAATTCCCATTATATACAATGGCACAGTAAAATGGTACGCCTTATATAAAATGGCAAAATCAAGGTTTGCTTCTTGGATTTTATTTTATTTTATTTAAAATATTTTTCAAGCCATGGATGGTTGAATTCGTGGATGCCAAATCCATGGATGCAGAAGGCTGACTGTATATTTTTCAGCCAAAAATATTTGGGAGGCACTGGGGAATTGGGGAGGGTGTCAATGGGACTCTGAAAGGCCATACTGAACCACTCTTAAAGGCCTCATATGATCCACAGGCTTATTGATTCCCACCTCTGATACAGACGTTACAGCAATCATTCAGCCACTGCAACAGCCAGAGGAATTTGGCATCTAAAAATACAGAGATGACCACTAACTTGGACACCTTTGCAAGGGAGTTGACAAATCATTGCTCCTATCTGCAAGCTCAGAAATGAAAGGTTCTGAAATAATAAATCTTTGCTACAGTCTATGGAACTTTCTTGTTCTGGAGTTATTTTTTTAAAAATGTTCCAATAAACATCATTTTTACAATGCTGACAAAATGTAATAAGACCATATCTTGCACGTGATCCCATTCTAATTACATCCAGATCCTCTCACTAAAGATTGGATCATTTCGTTAGCACACAATAATATATTCTCCATCCATTCATTCACACATTCCCAAGAGATTCTCCTCCCTCCCACCCTTTGTCATGTAGGGCTCATATACATGGGGCAGTAAATGCTGGTTCCCCACTGGCTCATCCTGTCTGTGGATGAGGCCCATTCCTCCACTGTTACCTGCACAGAATAGGAGGAAGTGCAGACGGGCATGCTGAGCCATCATTGTAGCCACTGCTGCCTCTGCCTCCCTCACTCTCTGAAACCAGGAAGCTGGCCCGCAACATGTAATGAAGGCCCCTGCATGTGGCCAGCCTTGGTCATATGCTGCAGCCCTGCTTCTTGCTGTGGAAAAGTGATGGCAGAAGGCAGCTGCAGTGATGGGCCAGTGTGCCAGAATGGGTTCTTGCAGTCACATGGGGGCTGATCCATTTTTTGCTGGCAGGAATGGTTTTTCCTGGGTATTTTTTAAAAACACTGCAATGGGCCCTACCCCATCCTACCCCCATTTTTGCCCCAGTGATTGTGAGGACTGCCCAGGGCCAAAACAGGGCAAAAGCCCTGTGTTGTCAGGACTTCGGGGCTCCAAGAGGGGGCAAGGTAGGGTAAATTGCCTGTACAGACAAGCCTGTAGACAGATATGTTCAAAAGTAACACTTGGCAAGTGGCTGTATCCTAAGGTCTCCATCTTGTTTAGATGTTTCATGGTGCAACAACTGCCACATAAACATATTTTAGTGGTTATTAATATAGATGTGACACTGAGTAAGGCAGGTCACTGACCACAAAGGAATTGTTGTTTTCAAAACGCTAGGTGGAATATTCTAGAACAGAATGCCAGCTTCCTCTTTTAAGGATTGCCTTGTGTCTAGTCTTCCAGTCAGCATATCAGCATGAAATTAAGATTTGTCTGCGCATTTTATGAGAAGTCCCAAATGACTCAAAGGCACAGACAGGCCAGTATTAATTAAAAATGTAATTGTCAAATCCAATAAGATCTTTACTTTACAAAGGTTGAAATTTAATTTTCATCTTGTATGTTTTAGATAAATGGAGATTCTCCTTTCCTGCCTGTCTCTCTCCTTCCCTCACCCCACTCTCTCTCTCATAGAATCATATAATTGGAAGAGACCGCAAAGGCCATCCAGTCCAACCCCCGCACTCTTTCTCTTTCTCTTTCTCTTTCTCTTTCTCTTTCTCTTTCTCTTTCTCTTTCTCTTTCTCTTTCTCTTTCTCTTTCTCTCTCTCTCTCTCTCTCTCTCTCTCTCTCTCTCTCTCTCACACACACACACACACACACACAAATCTAGTCCTGAGCGGAACTAGATTGTACTGTAGACAGGGACCTGTGCATCCAGCTCAATCTATCCATCTGTCTGTCTTATCTGCACACACATTTTCTTATTTTCCATATAAAGGGATGAAAAAACTCACAGGTTTTGTTTTCCCCCTCATTCATTCCTGTTTTTATGTCTTGGCTCCCCCCCCCCCATTCCTGCATATAAAGAATTTCACAGATGTCAGCAAAGTCCTCCAAAACAAAATCCAGTCTTGATCCTGGGTATTACCTATTTGCCATGGCACATCTTACTTTATTTGCAATGCACAGAAAGCACCCATCAGCCAAGGCTTTTGTAACATCTCTGATTAAGAGATCTTCACAGGTATAGTTCTAATTGCATCTGCATAGCTATTCCTTCCTTTCTAAAAGAAGAAGGACTAATGAAAAAGTTTCTGCCTTTCTGACCTACCTGCTGTGCCAGCTCCCACAACAGGCCTGAGGGTGACTTGTTCTGGTGGAAGTGAGTGTTCCTTTTGCTTGAAGAGGTTTAGTTTCACTTGATCTGAGCCTGATATCACTTTTAAAAAAATGCAGTGGTACAGTTGCAAAAGAAGAATCTTTTCCATTTAAGCACAAATGCACACACTTCCACAATTCTCCAGCAGTCTAGGATGGGAACAGCTTTCCCTTCAAACCATCACATTAATGCCAAGGGCTGTGGTTGTAGGAATATGAAAATGTTCTCTTTATGCCATCATGAGCACCCTGATAGAGATTTAGTGTGGCTAATCACAATGGTGCTTCAGTACATGGTCCTATTGGAAAAAGTCATTTTATCAAAGCGACAGCTTGCTGGTGCATGGATACAGTTCCTATATGACTTCCATGTCATATTTGCTCAGTTTATTCAGGCAGGCAGTTTTCCTGTTATCACCCACCTTGAGGATGGAGTGGACAGACTGTGGATATTTGGAGAATTCACATGTATTTCCTTAGTTCTGTGCTACATGACATAGAATCATAGAGTTGGAAGAGACCACAAGGGCCATCCAGTCCAACCCCCTGCCATGCTGGAATATACCCCAACAGATGGCCATCCAGCCTCTGTCTAAAAACATCCAAAGAAGGAGACTTCACTACATTCCAAGGCAGTGTATTCCATTGTCAAACATCTCTTACCATCTTCCTAATGTTTAGGTGGAATCTCTTTTCCTGTACTTGAATCCATTGCTCTGTGTCCTAGTCTCTGAAGCAGCATAAAACAAGCTTGATCCACCCTCCCTATGACATCCCTTCAAATATTTAAAGATGGCTATCATGTCACTTCTTAACCTTCTTTTCTCCAAGGTAAACATACCCACCTCCCTAGGCCGTTCTTCGAAGGGCATGGCTTCCAGACCTCCCAACATTTTGGTCACCCACCTCTGGACACACCTGCTTGTCAATGTAAGATGACAAATTTTTGAGTTAACACAAGCTAACAACTGATATTGAAACCATTTTAGGACATTCTTCCACACTCTTGTATAGAAATGGAATGAGTATTTTAAAACATTGAAAAATGGTTTTAATTTTTTTTCCAGTTTTGAGAAAACCTAACAAGCAGAACCTTGGATTGATGAGAAGCTTCACAGTTTGGGACTTATTCTCCACAAAATTCACATGTGGTATTTTTCCACATACAAAAAAACATTTCCTGCACAGGAAATGATATTTTTGCACTCATAATGCAATTTTCTGCACAGATAATATTGTGTCCCGTGTTAAAAAATGTTCTTTTCTGTGCAAAAAACACTATGTGTGAAATTTGCACAGACTAAGTCCCCCACTAAACCATTTTCTTTTGGGATAACAGTGTTTCCTGTACCAAAAATAATATTTCCACTTGGAAAATGCTGTTTCCTGTGCAGAAAATGCCCTTTTCTATACAAAAGTACCTCATGAAAATTTGGTGCAGAACAAGTCCTGAACTGTGAATAGACTTTGAACACTGCAATTTTCAAATACTTTCCCACAGCAGGAAGAAAATTGTTGTGGTTACTCATTGCTTCCTTCAATAATAATATTAGTCAAGAATTATAAATAAGAAAAAATAAATAAGAAATAAGAAAAATAAGAAAATAAGAAAAAAATAAAAAAAATTCAAGCAAAGACTCAAAAAGATTCAAGCAGAGACTATGTAGACAAGAATGCTCTTGATTATAAATGGATAAAATGACCAGAGTCTACAAGCAGATTATAGCCTGAAACCTACTGTATGTCCCAAGTAGGGTGGACACACTGAATCAATCAGATTTCTCTACATGTTGGCACATTATTCATCAGTTGATTCAGTGGAACTACTCCAATTCAGTCTACACAATAAATTCTGGAACTGGACTAAGGGCTTAACTACCTGGGTGATTTAATCCAGCTTGCCCCCATTTCAGAGCCCTGCATTTCAAATGACACATGGCATTTACCCCAATCTGCCCCCAGGCAATCCAAACAACACCCAGGGCAGAGTCAGGGCTGGAATGGGGCAAACTGGGATAGGGCCCTTTACAGTGATATAAGATAATACCTAGCTTAATCTGGTACTGCTAGCTCAGGGCCTGTGTGTCCACAGGAGCCCATCCCAGAACACTGTTCCTCACTGCCACAGCCAGTTCTCTGGCTCTCCCAAAGGCCATACAAGGCTCCCCTTAGCATGTGACCGAGGCTGATCACATTCAGAGAGTCTGCAGTCTCATGTTGTGAGCCCCCTTCCTAGCTTCTGTGTCAGTGGAGAAAATGATAGTGGCAGATTCAGCAATGAGCCAGTGTCCTGTTTGTACTCCAGCCCGTTTTCTCCAGGTAGTGGGTGGGGGGGGGGGACAGGGCAGCTCCAAAGTCAGGATATGTCAGCAGGAAGCTAGCATATCCTTGTTAGTGTAGATAAGCCCTAAGAGGCCCAACTGTCTTTTCAGTTGCCCCACCCACCACATTGACATGCATTTTGCTGGTGGATGATTCTGAAGGAATGTCATATGATGGAGTAAAATATTCTTCTTCCAAAAAGAAAAGAATAAAAAATTCAGGGGCAACGATATGCATGATGCTCTTCCTTTGTCCCGCATTGGAACGTCCTCCTAATTGCTTCACAGCAGGTCGTACAGAATGACACTCAAAACTGAGCTTTGTAATCTGAGAGACCTCTATGAGCTCTCTTCCATACAGCAGGAATTCAGCTTTAATTTCAATTACTGCACACTTACTCAATAGGTGCTCTGCCTGAAGAAAGTTTTGGCCATGGATACATGCATTATCGGCTTCAAGGTGCACCTCGCTAAAAGCTTTTTCCTCCTGCCTCCCATCAAAGTCGTACCTCAATGCCTTCCACATAACAAGGAAACAGTGCCAACGGCAATATCACTAGTAAAATTAATAGACCTTGGCTCTTACTGTTGCAGAGACCCTGTGCTTTACGGTGGCTTTTAAAATTTAAATCAAGATTCCCCACACAGTAGAACCAATGGACCAATTCTACGGTTCACTTTCCAAGGCAAAGAGTGGATTGGGGGTAAAAACCTTTGTACATAAGCAAATGGTTTGCCATTCTGCAGGAAAAGCTGCCTGTTCAGCCATTCCGAATGGGGTACTTGCACTTTGCAAGGCCTTGGAACAATGCAAAAGTGGGTCTGAAGGGATTAGAAGGGAGTGGGTGGGAGGGAAGAGGTGAAGCACTGCTTAGGATGAACTCCCATTGTGAACATACTCTGCCCCAAATTCCTCTCTTGCACGATGCCTTCATTCAGGGGAAAAATGAAGAGAAAAAGAAATGAATGATCCCCATTTGTTGTATCCATTTTTATAATAAAAGAAATTGAAAAACAAAAATTGAATGGGGTGGGGATGGGGGAAAAATTCCTATTTGTTTGGAATATTTTAGGTTCCATTGATTTTAATTACTTTTCATAGCCATGCTGCTTCACATAAGACACATTGCCTAGAATGTTGTACCTTCCACAGAATACAGTCCTAGGGAAATACGGGCCATTCCTTTCATCTCTCCAGCCAAATGAGATAGGCAAGTGGGTAAGATCATGATATTGAGGAACTGGTGAATGGCAGCTTTAAGATAAGATAGCCAGGTTGAAGTGTGGAGAGGGCTCTTCTACCTCTAATGGTTGTGTAGACAAGAGAATTTCAACAAATGTTGCTTTCTTATCTCATTGTTTGACAAACAACATGCACTGAAATTCCCTCTTCTAGACAACCATTAAACATACAGAAGCCCTCTCCAGTTTTCATCCTGGCAGTCCTACTATAAAAAGTGCTGTTATGGTTCTCTCTTCAATCTCTTAGTCTGCTGGCCCACCAGCCCTATGGGCCAGCAAAGCAGGCTTTAGTTGGTCAGTTTACAACCATGTAGAAGTTTTTGCTTCTAAGCTGAAACTATGTTTCATGTGCATTCTTTTTACCTCCCCTGCATTAGTGCATTCTGGGAGTTATGAGAGATTTGGCTGGGGTGGTGCCACAAAATATTGGACCATGTTACAGGATATTGCATGGAAGGGCTTGGCCCAGATGGTATCAGTGAGAATGCATGAGTGTCTTTTGGGTGAAGGAGGATCCCTAGAACTAGTTGTTGGATTATGGGATCCTACAAGATTGCTGAGGAGGAACATTTTGGGATCCCTCTGTGAAATGGTCCCCCTTTGAATTGCAGGTTTGTAGTGGCTTAGTTCTGGTGTGGTCTTCCTAGCTATAACCAGCCAGGGAGGATGCCATTCAAGATGGCTCCAGTCTAGCAAGGTGGTTGGAATCATAGAATCATAGAATTGTAGAGTTGGAAGAGACCTCGAGGGCCATCCAGTCCAACCCCCTGCCACGCAGGAAATCTTGATCAAAGCATCTCCAACAGATGGCAATCCAGCCTCTGGTTAAAGACCTCCAAGGAAGGAGACCCGAGCACGCTCTGAGGGAGTGCGTTCCACTGCCGAACAGCTCTTACTGTCAAAACGTTCCTCCTAGTGGAGTGTACTCCTAGTGGAGTACAAGAGCTGTCAGGTAGTTAATCTAGTTCAGGTCAGTCACAGGTTATCCAAAGAAGATGAAGGGAGAAGTAAATGGCCATCAGTTGGTCCAGAAGTCATTACAATAAGTCAGTAGTCCCAATACAAAAAGTCAGCAAAGAGTAAACAGGGTTGTCAAATTGTAGGCAGTCAAAGGTCAAGAAAACACAAAACACCAAAGATGTTTGGTCACCTAGATAAGATGGTTGCATATACAACAGAGACACTTGGGAGCTACTGGGAGATTTATAAGCAGCTTTCTAAACACAAGTGCCTTATTAATCAGCCACTCCTATTTAACAGCAGCTGGGAGCTACATACTCTCTCTTCATCTCTTTGCCAATCTACAAAGGATGGCACACTGTCTTCAGCATCTGCTGCTTCCTGCTGGGTAGGCCCCCCTCTGCCTCAGTCCCCAGCTCCTCAGACTTGAGAGATCATTGTCATCAGGAGCTGTAAATTCCTGGATATCAGACATTGTGTCTGAATCACCCCCAAAGGATGAGTTATGAGAGCCTCTGGGGCTAAGGGGTACTCACCCATTGTTAATATGGGAGAGGCCTTCAAGAAAAGCCTTGATGTCCCGTATATTTGAAGGGGGAAAATTCTTTCCAGAAAGTCCAAGGACTTTATCACAACGTCCCCCAAGAGCCCGTTCTTTTGCTAGCATAACTTTTCTGGTTTTATGCCAGCAAAAGAACTCCCTATGCTGCACTTACCTTGCCTCCCATCCAAAGGCTTCCCAGCTATGAAAGAGAAAGTGAACAGAACTCCCTTCACTTCCTCATTCAAAATCCTGCAGATTCTCACAAGAAGACGCTTGCATGGAAAATTAAAAAATAACAAAAACAACACAAAAAACATTTTTTAAAAGCACATACACACACTTAAAACCTTACAAGTAACCCAGGGAGGGTCATAAAAAGTGTGCCA
This sequence comes from Gambelia wislizenii, assembly GCA_030847615.1. Classification (NCBI taxonomy): domain Eukaryota; kingdom Metazoa; phylum Chordata; class Lepidosauria; order Squamata; family Crotaphytidae; genus Gambelia; species Gambelia wislizenii. The sequence continues at coordinate 19,943,275 of JAUMIR010000001.1, read as the reverse complement.
CTTACCTGGATGTTGCAATCTCACCCAGAAGTGTTCATGCCTCACTGGCCTCACTGGCCATTCACATTGCATTCACATGAGTACAATGGTGTGAGGTTTCACACGCTGGCAACACCAGCACTAAAGCACCACAGGGCATCAATTGACAGCTTCAGACATCAATAAAAAAAAGTCTGGGGTTTGGCCAGTACATAAATGTGAAAGGGAGATGTTGGCTGAGAACACCAAATGCCTCTCCCTAGACTGCAAGTCCCAGGCTTCCACAAGAGGCAGTTAAAGTGGAATAATAACACTATAACAGTGTAGTGTGATAAAGTCCACTATCTAGGTGGCACTGGGGGGTTTACACCATGTTTATGGGCTCCGCTGGGCCATAGTGGTCCCAGGAGAGGCCTTTTGTTTATTTTTTACAAAATAGGAAGCGAGTTCCAGGTTGTCACCTGTTCTAACAAAACGGTCTCTCCTGGGGCTAAAATGGCCCAAGTGAGCTCCAAAACATAATGCAAACCCCCTAAAGAGCATTTGGATATTGGACAAAGAAAGCTATGCTTATTTATATTTTCTGTTATTTCATTTTTTCCCCTAGTATTGATCACCAATAAAACTATAACTTGTACTCTCAGTGACTTAGGGCTTGTCTAGACAGGCAACGTGCCCTGTCTTGCCCCTCTCTCAGAGCCCTGCAGTGCATATGATGCAAGGCATTTGCCCTATTCTTCCCCTGGGCAGTTCTCAGCATCCCTAGGGAAGATACAGGGCTGAGATGGGAGGAAGGCGGGGTATGGGCCGATACAACATTTTAGAATAATACCAGTTTAAATCCATTTTCACCAAGAGGAAACAGACTGGGCCTTGCAAGACCACAGGAGCCCAACAGGCCTGATTTGTGGCCAGGATACACTGGTGGGCAGCCAGCATATCCTGTCAGGATAATGGGATATACAACCTGGTAAATTTATACTGTAAAGAGCAAGTCTAACATGTAACAGCCTGCAGGGGCTAGTAATGAGAGGCTAAATGCATCTGGCTTCTCTATCAAGATTAAAGACCTGGGAAGCTAGCCTTGAAGGGAATGATTATCTCTTTGAGAGAGTGTGCCCATCTGTGTGTGAACCAAATGTTGTATACTGTTGAGCTATGCTATGTAACTATGAGCAGTTATGTCTGGGCTTTGCAGTGACAGAACTGTACTGTGCTATATGCTGTGTTATATAGTCTTTAAAACTGGGGTCTTTGACTCACTGTAAATATTCCTTTATGATGCTGTAGTAAAGAGAAGTAATTTAGACACACATCTGTGTCTGTGTGCTTTTTTCCTCGCCTGGAGAATGAAAACTATGCTACAACAACTTTTACTGCCTGGACCTCTTGACATGTTCAGAAGTTCTAGTGCACTATCATATATCCTGGCTCAAGTAGATGCCAGTCTTACTTCAGTGTATCCTTTGAACATAAATTAAGCAGAACCTCAGCAGAACAGGCCCTCCAGGTCAATATGCTTCTTGAAGGGGAGAACTCTTGCAAATGAAGCATCACTATGATTGGATATCCATATAGAGTACCTATGTCTCCCACATGAAGGCCTTCCCATTTGATAGGGTGAAGCACTTGCCCCGGTGCGTAACCTCCAACTGTCCTGATTTAGCAGGACAGTTTGATTCATCCTCTACCATATCACTTTTCCAGCTGGTTTAAAACATTCCAGTTTCTCTCTTCTACTCCTACTTTCTTGCTGCATCTTCTATTAATATCAACTGGTGCAAACTGGGTTAAAAATGCAAAAGTTATTTGTACTCAACTCAGAGGGGGAGGAGTTGAGAGGAGGGTGGACATTTGCCCTACCCAGTAGGATCAGGCAAAAGCAAATGGCTGCAGCCTCTCCTAGCTTGCCTGTTCTTCCTCATTAACTTTTGCCATCTTGACCACACTCCATTGTTGCTTAGCTATACATCTCTCAGATTTCATCTGCAAAATCTCAGAGGCTATGCAGATTGTGGGGTATAACAGACAATGAATTGTGTCCCGCTTTGCCTGGAGGATCTATGCCTCTGTGGAGGACTTGGCTCAGCTAAAAGGAAGGATCCCTCTGAGCTACCTATTTAGGGCTAGCCAACTCTGTGGGGAATTACTCCAGCCACTTTATATGGCCAGTGCTGCTCTACACAGAGTCCAACCTCCATATAACTCTCAGGATGAGACCAGAAGTGAGTGGTGGCAGTACTGGGGGACAGGTTGCTTCTCCTGTTTCTCGGGTCTGAGGGGAGCATGGGCTCCTGCTGCAAACAAGGCATAGATCATCTGTGATGAAAGGGTGATTTGTTCACTACTTGAACATTCCTGCTGCCTCAGGAAATGTCAGAAACAGCTTTCCTCCACCATCCTGTGTGTTTTCTTTCATGTTGAAAAGCAACAGATGGCCATTCTGCTCAAAGCTTAACAAAACCTTCTCACCATTAAGCTGAGAAAGTGCCCTTGAGCATAATCGGTGCTTCTTAATTGTCTGGGATGCATTTCCTCACCATCTCACATACATCTCTCCCTGTGTTCCCCTACAAGCAGCAAATATGTTTGGTTAAAAAGTTGCAAAGCCACTTTGCTAAATCATCTGGGTTTTTTTTGTTTTGTTTTGTTTTGACAGAAGTGTGAAGAATTCTTGCTGTGGTGGTGGTGGTGGTGGTGTTGTGGGGGAGAGATATATCCAAGTGAGTTAATTTTTCAATACATAATTGATGCTGATAGATAAAAGCACCAGAAAACACACGGCTTGTTTACTCCATTCTATTTAGCATCTCTTTCGAAGCTCCGCTGGCTGTTTGGTTCCACCTAAGAGGCTAACAAGCACATGAAGCATTAAATGAAAAAAAGGAAACCCGGTACAGGGAAAAGGTATTTTCAGAGTTTGCATAAGTTTCCGTTGCTAGGGAAACGATTTCTCCATCTCTGAAGAGTGTGAGGTGTTTGAAACATCTGCTTCATTTGGAGTGTTGCTTTTTTGCTCCTAGGTTGCTACTGAGGCAATTGAAAATGCAATGCAAACAAATTAATTTCCCCTCTTCCCCCCCCTTTTTTTAAAAAAAAGTGACATGGAGAGAGATTATTTGTAAATATTTCTTCAGCTGTGAAATGTTGTTTATGCAAAAGATATGAATCCTCGGTCTTGATAAAACGTCATCATTGGGCATCCTGTATGACTTACCCAAAGGTGGAAGAGATTCTCTCCTTGGCTCTGGACTCAGTCCAAATTGGGTAATTGCATTCTGTCTAATGTACCTAGATTCTCCCACTGCTTTTACAGGCGAAGGAGTCCATCTTCTCTTCCTGTGTAGAAATGTTGAGTAGCTCAGTTTCACGCAGTAATAATGGCTGCTGTGTGGCATCCCAAAGTCCCAAGCAAATGGTGCTGTCTCATCCTTGAGCCAACAGTACCAATTAATGTGCCTTTTTTTCTGATTGCCTAAACTGCTGAAGTGAACATTTATTTAACTATATTAAAGAAACATTTAAATAGGTAAATCAAAATCATTTTGATGAGTTCTCACCTGTACTCAGGGCCGGCTTAACCATACTGCCAAATCAGCATCTGTGGGGGGGGCACACAGGCAGGGGGGCCCATCTGGACCTAACCCTCCTCCTGAAAAAACCTCCTGCTGGCTTTAAAACAACAACAACCAGTGTCTCCCAAACTAGAAAGCGAAATCAAAAGCCGGAGCTTTCTTTGGGTGGCTGATTCTGGAGGGGGCTTGTTGCTCCCTCCTCCCTCCTCCTAGGATCATCGTCAAAAGCCAGCCAGGCCTATGTCAGAGAGGGGTGAGAGAAGGGGGGAGGGAAGGGGGGTTATCTCTTGTTCTCCCCTGCTCTATTTTCAGAAAAGGCTTCTTTCTTTCTTTCTTTCTTTCTTTCTTTCTTTCTTTCGTTCGTTCGTTCGTTTGTTTGTTCTTTTTATCCCCCCTCTCTCTTCCTTCCTTCTTTCTTTGCCTCCCTTCTTTTTGACTTTTTGTCGGTCTCTCTCTGGTTCCTTCCTTCCTTCTTTCTTTCTTTTTTCTTTCTTTCTTCCCTTTCCTAACTTCCACATAGATCCCCTCCAGCCCATCTTTCCAGCTCCTCTTAACCTGTCCTTCTCTCCAACTGCTCTTAACCTGTCCTTCTCTTCCTCCCTCCCTTCACCCCTTGGTCTTCTTCAGCTTCCTCCCCTTGCTACCAACTGAGTTCAACCTGCAAAAGGATTTTGTGTGTGTTTGCCCATATGCCTTGAAGTCATTTCTGACTAAGGCAAATTTATCATGGGGTTTTCTAGGCAAGGTTTGTTCAAAGGGGGTCTGCCTTTGACTTCCTTTGAGGCTGAGAGAGTGTGACTTGCCCAAGGTCACCCAGTGGGTATTCATGGCTGAGTAAGGATTCAAACCCTGGTCTCCACAGTCATAGGTCAATGTTGAAATTTCTACAACACTCTAATTCTTTTAACAGAAGAATATAAAGAATATAAATAAAAAAATGGAGTAATATTACAGGGAACAATGGTTTTATTGTTGTCATTAAAATACCAGTATCCCATTAGTGCTATGTGAGACCCATTGGGCTAAGCAGTGGTTCTTAACTTTTTCTTTACAAGGGACCTCCTTTAAATATCTTTTGTTGGCCCAAGACTTAATTCAAGATTTAAAACCCTAATAAGAATAGCTAACAACAAAAACAATACAGTTACCCCATCCATTAACTTTTCCCTCAGAGGCAGTCTTGCTTCTTCCTGCATGTTTGTGGCTGGAGTGGATTGAATGGCAATGTACAGGCCAAGCCAGCCAGCCTTTGCCTTGGTTCCTGTCACATGGCTGTTCCACTACAGGGAGGAGGTGGGCCAAACAGCCTTCAAGCCTTTGTGGACCCCCTGTGAGGATATCATAGAATCATAAAATTGTAGAGTTGGAAGAGACCACAAGGGCTATCCAGACCAACCTCCTGCCATGCAGGAAATCACGATTAAAGCATCCCTGACAGATGACCATCCAGCCTCTGTTTAAAGACCACTGGGCTAGAGAATGCTGGAAAAGGAACAATGCAACCAGACCTTGAGAAGGGTGCTGGCAGGGGGATTCTAAGAGGTGTAATCCAAAAGTAACTTTCCCAGGCTCTGAATGCAGCCTAGAATCGTAGAATCATAGGGCTGAAGGGACCTGAAGGGAGTCCTAGTAGACCACAAGTTGAACATGAGCCAACAGTGTGATGCGGCAGCTAAAAAGGCCAATGCAATTTTGGGCTGTATCAATAGAAGTATAGTGTCTAGATCAAGGGAAGTAATAGTGCCACTCTATTCTGCCTTGGTCAGACCTCACTTAGAATACTGTGTCCAGTTCTGGGCACCACAATTCAGAAAGGATATTGACAAATTGGAGCGTGTCCAGAGAAGGGCAACTAAAATGGTGAAAGGTCTGGAAACCATGTCTTATGAGGAGAGACTTAGGGAGCTGGGTATGTTTAGCCTGGAAAAAAGACGGTTTAGAGGCGATATGATAGCCCTGTTTAAGTATTTGAAGGGATGTCACGCTGAGGATGGAGCAGGCTTGTTTTCTGCTGCTCCAGAGACTGGAACACGGAGCAATGGGTGCAAGCTCCAGAAACAGAGATTCCACCTCAACATGAGGAGGAACTTTTTGACAGTAAGAGCTGTTCGGCAGTGGAACGCACTCCCTCGGAGCGTGGTGGGGTCTCCTTCCTTGGAGGTCTTTAAACAGAGGCTGGATGGCCATCTGTCGGGGATGCTTTGATTGTGATTTCCTGCGTGGCAGGGGGGTTGGACTGGATGGCCCTCGTGGTCTCTTCCAACTCTGCAATTCTATGATTCTATGATTCTATGACCCCAACAGCCATCCCATCCAATCGGCTTTTGCCCTGCAGGAACACACAATCAAAGCTCTCATGACAGATGGCCATCCAGCCTCTCTTAAAAACCTCAGAAGAAGGAGACTCCACCACACTCCCAGGCAGTGCATTCCACTTCTGAACAGCTCTTACCATCAGGAACTTCTTCCTAATGTTTAGGTGGAATCTCTTTTCCTGGAGTTTGAACCCTTTGCTCCATGTCCTAGTCTCTGGAGCAGCAGAAAACAAGCTTGTCCATCCTCAGTATGACATCCCTTCAAATATTTAAACATGTCACCTCTCAGCCTTCTCTTCTCTAGACTAAACATACCCAGTTCCCTACGTTGCTCCTCATAGGGCATAATGGCTTCCAGACCTCCCACCATTTTGGTTGCCCTCCCCTGGACACATTCCATCTTCTCAATACCCTTCCTGAATTGTGGTGTCCAGAACTGGACACAGTCGTCCAGGTGAGGTCTGACCAAAGCAGAATAGAGTAGCACTATTACTTCCCTTGATTTAGACACTATACTCCTATTAATGCAGCTTAGAATTGCATTGGCATTTTTTGCTGCTGCATCACACTGCTAACTCATGTTTAGCTTGTAGTCTACTTTCTTTTTTCTTTTCTTTTTCTTTTTTGAGGAAATCTACACCATTACGTTAATTGCTAATTAACAAAAAATATTGCCTATAATATAGATTTTAAAATAAATTATTGGTGGCAAATTATGTAATACAGTAGACCCCCCTTATCCACTGGGGATTGGTTCTGTGCAGGCATGGATTCTGAAAACTGTGGATAATAGTGAACATCCATTGAAAATAATGGGACTTCCAGTTTAAAATACCATAGAGTTGCCTTGGAGGGCCTAGAAAATGGCTAGGGAGGACACATTTTCTATGAAGACTCTATGGTAGGTGTGCTGTTTTGTGTCCCATGGATAATGAATCCATAGATATGGGGGTCCTACTGTAATCTGAACATCCTGTACTGTGAATAGGTTAGGTTACATTGACCTGAGATAAACATATGGGGGCCCCAAAATAAAGCATTGCAGGGGGCCCCAAAATTCCTTAAACCGGCCCTGCCTGTAATCAAATATACCTATCTCATTTAGGTTTTCTAAGTAAGTTTCTTTGGAAAGGTACATCTGATTTTTATAATGTATTTCTTTGTTTTATGTACATCTTGCTTTGTTCAGGACATAGGACCCCAGGTCATTAAATAAGTGATTTCATTAAAAGCAACTAGGTTACAACAGTTTAAAAACATTTTAAAAACATAACTATATTGCAACATCTGTGTATTCTATCAGATAATTGCCAAATGGCTTTTTAAACAGAAAGGTCTTGGTCTTTACTTGATGGTAGAAGACAAAATCTGGGAGGAGCTACTAAGAAGGCCCTCTCATAAGACCTCACAGATGGGCCTGTGTAAATTTAGGAACCATATATAACTATACTTCATACTTATAGCAATTTAATTCCAGTTTGGAATTCAACTAATTCCAAAGCCATTGGCTCCATCCTTAAAAAAACAAACAAACAAACAAACAAACAAAAAACAACCCTAGGATCTACAGTTTGATAAGGTACTTAGAGTGCTTAGTCTACTCCCATATTTATTTATTATTTTTCATTTTATTTATATCTCATCTTTCTCCCAGGATGGGACATTTCCCTAAATAGTACTGAAGCCTTCTAGCAGAGATTCCTAAGTCCCCCATTTAACTACAGATCCCAGGAGCCCATAGGCTGGAGCTACTACAGGGGCTGGAGTCAGCATGGTGTAATAATTTGAATGTTGGACTAAGATTCCAGGAGACCAGGGTTTGAATACCTGCTCAGCCCTGGAAACCTAGCTCCAGTCTATACGAGGGGAGAAAAATACAGTCTCCTCTGAAAAAGCAGCCGTTCGCAGTGCTGCAACCTGTCTTAATGGTCAAAAGAGCCCCCCTTAAACTTTGCATGATCCCTAGCCAAGATGGCAGCCACGAGTGATTTACTCGCACTTTTAAATCTGCCGCCGCCATTTAAAAATAAAAACAGTTTATCATGGTGCACACATGCAATATTTCGTATTTACAAAAAGGGGCGCGGGAGAGTAAAGGATCGCTGTTTTGTCTCCTTACTGATCTCTTGCTGAAAATCCAACATGGCAGCAGCAGGCTCTTTTCCTGTTTGCTAGTCCCACCCCCATGCTCATCCAGCCAATCAAATTACACTGCCTGGTCGCAGCAACATGAATGCAACTGTTTTAATGGTTGCTCATTCGCATGCCCTATGGAGCTTTTTAAAAACTCAGAGAAAAGCTCCAAAGGATTCCCTGAAGGAGTTTAAGGTGGATTTGGCTTCCCCCTTCTGAATGAGACATATTTATGTCCATTTGGAAAGATCACCTTCCATATGATTCCATATGATAGACAACCCCACACTGGATGACTCTCTCAACCTGAGAGGAAGTAACGGCAAATCCCCTTGGAACAAAAAATGCCATGATAAGTCCACCTTAGGACCAACATAAGTCAGAAATGACTTGAAGATACAGTGCAAGAATGAACTACAGTTGGTGTTATAAAAGATGTTAACCAGATACATCTTAAGGCATAAGTGTGTTAATGTTACAACTCAAATAATAACCTTACTCCTTTTATGGTGTAACTGTACATTTTAGTTGCTTTTATAGATAAAGGGATGTGGGAAGAGGATGGTCGCGTGGTTCAATTACTGGCTCATTCTACTGCCTCATGTTCTGTTCTGAATACTGAGGTGACAGTGAATAGGTGGGAAATGGATTTTCTGTCACACACCATTGATGTGTAACATGCAGATGTGTGGTTTTTTTAAAAAAAGTAAGTGAAAAGGCAGCTATTTAAGGACTTTATCAAACCATCCCACATAAATGTTCTTTTGTTCGCATAAACTGTGGTGTTCTTATGCTGGCAAAAGAACCCTCCTGACCACACTTACCTTGAGCAGCGTCCATGTGGAGTCCGCAACAGTAATGGAGCACAAACGGAGCTCTGTTTACTTCCAAGGTTGAAATCTCACCGATTCTTGATAGAAGATGCTATTGCAGGAAATTCAAAAAATAAACAAACAAATTAAGACAGAAAAAGTTAATACAAGCACAAAAACACACTTTTAAAGTCCAAAGTAAATGGGAGGGGGGATAAAAAGAGCACCCCGTACCTGGCTGTTGCAATCTCACATGGAAGTGTTTGCCTGTTCATGTTGCATTCACGTGAATACAATAGTGTGCGGATTCAAACACCGGCAATGCTGGCAACAAATCACTTGGGGAGATCAATTGTCAGCTTGGCCCATCAATAAAATAGAATGGCTTTTTGACTTTATATGATCGTGAAAGGGTGACATCGTCTGGTATATGTGCCCTTTCGCAATCACTAGGCATCCTTAGCAACTGATGCAACTTCAAGCCAGGAGAGAAAATAAAAATGTTTTTTATTGGAAAAATAATCATAGGAACACACACATGCATACACTCAGGCTTCAAGCACTCACACAAGGCTATCCAAGAAAGTAGGAAGTACTGAGATAGAGGAATAGAGTTTGCTATGATGTGCTATATTATACCTGTCTGATGAACAGAGATTTGGGCAGAGAAGAAGAACGGCTGGAACTCAAGGTGACTTAGCAAACCAACACAGTAACAGCCTCTGGGACACTTTGGCAATGTTTTGGGGTGACAGTTATACTCAATATTCCCCCTGAAGATGTGTTATCAGTGGAATACAATGTCTGTCATGCCCCGAGTCTGATGAGAGTATGGAATCAGAGGAGGAGGAAGACATGGCAGGGAACAGCCCTATGGACCCTGGCACAGGTTTATATACACCTGTGCCAGCAAGGAACTCTGCCAACCTGGACGGTCGAGCAGAGGAAGAGCCTGCCCCTAGTGGCTTGGCACCAGTCCCAGCAGAGAGTCCTGCCAATTCAGATAAGGATGATGAAGAGACAAAATTACCTCCACTATCATACAGCAAACAGTGATCTCAAAAGGAGCTCAAAGGAAATAGCTGAGACTTTATGAGAAACACCTGCTTGTCAAAAAGCACCTGGCAAAGCCTTGATTGCTATATATACACTTTGGGGAAATATGGAGGCTTTGTCAGAGATAAACTGATCTTCCTGGAGAAAGTTTCCTGCTGACTTCATTGCCTTGACTCATGTTGCCTTGACCCATGTTTAGACCTTGGACTGTTCCTGAATACGCTGTTGCCTGACCCTGTGGATCCACAGACCTACTTCTGGACTATGCCACCTTCTGTAAGCTTTGACGCTCGGACTGTATTCTGGACTCTTCTCTGTATGCCTTCTTGCTGGTTTTGCTGCTGCTCAAGAAACTGAACCTTGCTTGTTTCAAACCTTATCTGACTGCACTTAATTGACTTTGCTATCACAGAGAGTTGGCTGCTTTCCTGGGTTTTGAGCTTTATCTTGGTCAAATTCTCAAACTGTGTATTAATTGCTGGTAACTGGCTTTCTTGGACAATGCCTGCCAAGAAATGTCTGCCAAGAGTTTCCCATCGTTAAACAATGGATTCTCCAGATGTATTAACGATTGCTAATGGCTGAAACATCAGAACTGATGGGTCTCAGGCAACTCTCTATTGGTTTAGAAAAGGTGCAGGGACCAACCCATTTTGCAAGGCAATGAGTGTCCGGCCACATCGATTGAATTAGTGAATGACTCACTTCCAGGTACATCAAGGAGAATTAGCCCATTTCCACCCTAACTCACCAGTCCAAGGTGGAGGGGCAGTTTCTCATAATTACTACCGGGACGTGTATTGTAGTAATTTGGGATAGCTTCATCCTTAGGATGAGCACACATTGAGTCTTTGCATTTGGAAGGCCCTGGTCTACTACCAAACACATAGAGTGCCAGGAATAAGCCAATTTATGCAAGATAGTCAATTGATGAATTATTGGAAGAGTGTGTGTGGGGTATCAGGGCATGTAACATAAGTCCCTATTTTAAATGGTGTAGAGCAGCAGTGAAAGAACCCTGCCACCTTGAAGGCAGAAGCAAACAGCTGGCATGCTCCCCACCATGGATTCAAATGTATTGTACATTGTACCTTTGAATCCACAGTGGGTTGAATGCACAGATTGTCCTTTTTTGTGTATTAAACATGGTTAGATATATTCACGGTTTTTCTACTTTTGTGGGAGCATGTGCCCTTTACCCCCATGAATGTGGAGGGAGGACTGTATTCATTTCTTGTCTCTGAGAGCCTCCTTATCTTTAATAACTATACTGGATATAGAAACAACATGGTACTCCCCATCTTTGGATGAGCTGTATCTACTGCATTTGGCTGGTGCAAAGGTGAAGTTATTTATTTCCTGTCCTATGAGAAAATGGCTAGAATTCTGTATCACCAACTTAGCTACATAACCACCTTAGTTTCATAGCTAAGTAGTGTCTCCCAGGCCAACTCATCCAATCCTCACTTACTGGGCAGCAGTCACCATGATCCATAGGGGTCTGCTCCCCTGAAAATTGGGAAGCAGCTGACTGATGTTTCCACCCCACTCTCTGAGTGATCTTGTTTATGTACCTTGATAGCCCCCATATTGGAATATCACATAATTGACAATATTTAATAATTTGGCTTGATGTGGCCTTCAATGTGGGTACCAGGTAAACCAGTGACCCCCACATACCAAGACTAGACTTACACATAAATTAGCCTTTGGAAATTTCCCAAATGAGTAATACTCAAGTCAGTGTTAACACATGCAGATGAGTCATCCACAAATCCACTCAACAATAGCAGAGACCTCAATGCTTACAAAATGGGTTTTTCTTCTTCTACTCCTCTCCAAAAATAGGCCTTGCCTGCTCCTATTCAGTTCCAAATACATTGCCCATTAACAATCGCTAACTCTTCCAGAGCACCCTTTGTTTAATCCTGGAAAAATCCAAGAGACATTGTATTCCACTCTAAACCTCATCCCTTCAGGGGAACTATCACTTATAAATATCACCCTAAAACACCATCCAAGAGTACACAGACCCTCTTCTTCCTGAATCCATGCTAGTCTGTGTTACCAGGTGCATGCATGAATCCCTGATTTTTGACTCCACATCAGTTAATGTCACCATTCTACCTTCTGGATCTCCTCACTGTCCGTTTACTTCTCAATCTCAGCTCTACAGGATTGGTATAGTATAACCCACAATCCCCGTACTCTATTCCTTTATCCATATACTTCTTACTATCTTTGATAGCCTTGTGTCATTGCTTGAAACCCAAGTGTTTACTTGAATGCTGTTACCATCAATTTTCAATAAAGATAATTTAATTGTAAGTTTTGTCTTTGAATCTCCTCCGTTACTACCGGTATATCTAGGTTAAAAAATCCTTCTATTACTTGGCCTCTCGGTGCCATTTTGAGCTAAATAAATATTCCTCATATTAATTTTTGACACTAGTGAGATACCTGCAGACCTCACACAATCCAGGCAACAATCTCTGATGTGACAGCCGGAAGCTGTAAACTTTTATAGAAATATTTGAACCATTGCCTGAGCAGTATCGAATGTAAGAGATCCTATACATTTAAGGCTCACTGATTCAAGGAACTGCCTAATCATTTAGTGAATAAGTTTAGGACTGCAGTTCTTTTCTGTGTCATAGGAAACACCAAAGAAGTGCCATCACAGGAACATGTACCAAAAGGACATTGTTTATTGACCTTCCTAAAATGACTTCCTGATTACTTTTTTCTGCCTGGGGATATCCACAGCAGATAATAGCAGAAGTTAAAGGAAAAGCCAAGTGTCTGTGGAATTGCTGCACAGGGGAAGAGATTATTGGGGGGAGTCAAGACCAAAAAAGCTAAATAAAAGCTAAGTGAAGTGAAGACTTCAGGACACTATAGTTTCATCCTGTATCATAGAGTCTACACTGAGCAGTAGTTGGACTAGAAGACTTCTAAGGTTCCCTCAGACTCTGGCTGAGATCCTTTACCAAATTTGGAATTATGTTATGATGCCTTTCAACTAGTGCAATTAGAGAAATTGTTCAGCACAATAATTTAATCTCTTGGCTACAGAGGGAAAGAAGTAAAGTACTGACAGTTATCATGGCCAATATGTTTGTGGACAAAGTATGGAAGTTACAAGAAAAAATAGATAATTGATTTTCTGAAGGCTCCTAAATATATGGTTTAAGTATCTATATATATATTTCTCTTGGGTATGTTGCCATTCCCAATGTCCTGCTTAGAAAACATAACCCAACCAATCATAGTGCTCTGTTGGCTGGCAAATCAGCAGCTTGAGGGTGTTTTTCAGCACCACCTCCTTGGCCTACATCTTTGTCTGTTGAGCTACAGTAAGTAAATACTCAGCCAGCTCTCCTTGCTGTCTTAATATGCATGCATGGGGGAAAATAATGATGCTTTCTATGTATCCCCCACTCCTTTTCTTCTTTTTCCTCCTGTCCTACCTTGCAGGGTAGGTTTCTTCGCTTCCTCCTCTTCACTCCTTTCACACTCCAAAACTGAGCTCTTTTCCCCTCCTTCTGCTTCTGGCAGGGTAATATTGCTTTAAGTGCAAAAGGAAAAAATGTTGGCGCAACAGAGCACAGACTAACACAGGTGAAGTGGGTTTGTTCACAGCTGTGGCTAGGCAGAGGGATGACTAGGAAATACTTCTATATAGCCAAAGCACACAATGCATTGTGTGTGGGTGGATGTTGTGGAGAAAGAGGAGTGTTGTTGTTGAGTTTGTTAATGAGGTTTGCTGTGTATATACTGTGTTTTTTAACACTGAAACTGAAGATAAAGACCTCCAGATATTTTTGGATAAACTTTACTGTATGTAAGTATTTTGTGTGAAAGCGGGTCAAAGCTATGGAACAGCTGCTAGCTGAAGCCTTTGTTTTTGTGTCCTTTCCCTTGTGCAGTTCTCTGTTTTGGCTACTCCTGGGTTTGTTTGTCCCCAGGCTGTGTCTGGTGCCTCTCAGTGAGCCTATACTGAGTGGGCACCTTCTGTCCTGAGGACCTTACGGGCTGCAAAACAACAACAACAACAACAACAACAACCTAGAAAGGGATGGTAAGGAGGTGGGAGTCCACCGTAGGGCTCCAGGCCCTATTTTTTGTCCTTGGGGGACCCCTTGGGGGCCTCTGGCCACCCCTGGCTCTGGTTCCTGTGGGGAGAAAATCTTTCTTTGCAAATGCTGCCCCAGACAGGCTGCTGCCTGCTAAAAAAAACATCTGGCCAGTGGGAGAAGCCAAAGCCAGTGAGGGAGGTGGAAAAGAATGGAGCAAATTTGCCTTTCATTGGCCACCAGCTTCCCCAATGGGAACCCAGCATGTTACCCTCAAAGGGCAGCTGGTGTTGTAGCAGAAGGCTAAGGCTCTGCAGTCTGTGGGTGGGGCAAAGGTGAAAAAGTTGGAGTGACCATTCCACACCTTGCTGGAGAGACTCCTTTGCTCCCTTTTCTATTCATTTCTATTTTAACAAGTGGTAGACAATGGTCCCTGGACTGCCTCTTCTCTCAATGAGGCAGAGCTTTTGCATGCTATTTTCACCAAGTATCTTAACCTGGGGTCTGGGGACCCCCAGGGGCCCTCAGTGTCCTCACATGGGGTTCACAAAGGCTTAAAGGCTGCTCAGACCACCTCCTGCTTGCAGTGAAGTGGCCACATGACATAAACCAAGAAACCAAGACAAAGGCTGGCCTGCACATTGCCATTCAATCCACTGCAGCCACAAATTTGCAGGAAAAAGCAGGAGAAAAGTCTTCCCTCTCATTCCAGTACCTCTGATGAAAGATTTCATGGATGGTGTAATAGTTTTGTTGTTGTTGTTGTTGTTGTAGAAGAAGAGAAGCAATAGAATCCAATTTGGAAAATTCCAAATTATAACTCAGTCTGGGATGAAGTTCTTTCTTTGATAAACTGAATAATGGGGGAGGAGTTTATTTCAGATAAGCACTACTAATGACATCTCTATTTGAAAACGAGAATAAGGAGTTATCACATAAAGCCCTCATATCACCTACATTAGTATAGCAAGTCTAGATTTTGTCAAAACATGGGGAAAAATAGAGAATTTAACAATTAAGAATTGGCTAAACAGGATATGGGCTACAACCCCATCAGAGACGTTTACTTATAAATTAAGACTAGCAAAAGAAGACATTTTTAAAAAAGACTTATTTGGTATTACATGGAAACCATTTGTTAGTTTAATGTGCTAAAGTAATGGTGAATTTAAACCAAAAATTTTTTTGGATTAATAACTAGATAAATACCATTATAATATGTAAAGGAATAGAATAAAAAAAGTTGTAAGAGGCCTGACAGAGTGATATTTTTATTGTATATTACAAATTGGGGGAGTGATGGGAAGGGTGGGTTTGTTTGTAATGAAGGGGGAAATTGTTGTAACAGTGATTTAAAATATTAAAAATAACATAATTTATTTTAAAAATATTTTTTAAAAAGGCCAGCAGAGAAGTGAAGAGATCTATCAACATATTTATGGTGGGGGGTCTGGAGGATGAAGGCTGTTCCTTTTCACCTGATTGCAAAATGGTAGGGAGACAGCAGTGGAACACATCCAATGGTCAATCTATGGCCATTTGAGCTGGATGAAGTGGTGCTGTGTCACTGTTTGGCTGGTGTTGCAAAAGGAGGTACTGGATACTTCCTGTCATGAGTCTCCTTGCCAAGGATTCAGAGGTTGAGGAGAAGGAAGAATAGAATGCAGAGGAAGCAGGAAGAGAAAGCCTGGCTCACACTGAAGAGACTGTCTTGGCTTCCTCTAAGGGGGCAACCAAAGCAGATAGAGAAAACATTCCTCTCCCTGAAGAACAAACAGTCTGCCAGCCAGTGATGGATGATTCACATGACATGAAGCCTTCCTTCTCTGAACACAGGAGGGAGAAATTCCATGCCCAACATCATTTAAATACTAAATGCTGACCTGATTACTCATTGATGAGTCTCGGCTAGTCTTGAAGGATGTGGCTATAAATCCCAGCAGTTCTACTCCCAGGGTCAGTGCTGACAGCTGCTTATTTTAGCTGTTGCACTCTTCTGTGTTCCTGCTTTGCCTTGGTTTTGGGCAGACTTCTGGATGGTTGCAGTAACCCCTTGCTGACCAAATACCTGGACTGTGGACCTGACTCTGTTGATTTCAGGATAGCTATTGAATTCCCTGGCATCTGGTATGGATGATTGGTGATTGACCTCTGGACGGGCTATTGACTTCTCTTGCATGTAGTATGGACAATTGGTGACATATTAGGACTGCATCCCTTATTCTGTTTTTCCTGCATCCCTACCCTGTTGCTCATGAGGCATTTGCTATTGTGAGTTCAGGACACCTCCATGCACAATACCTAAGGAAATACATCCTCTGGTTATGCCAATGTAAGTCACTATCAGTTTTTTGGCCTAAGATTCCATAATTATCATTTTTTAAACATTGCTCTTGATAAGATACTGCTGACCTATCCTTTCAAACTCAGTTTTAAATGTGGAGAACTCACCTAGCTTTAGTTTCCTCAGGGAAGCCGAGTGAAATGGGAAAGAAAATGAACCCCTCATGGTAGGGCTCTGATTCTGTTGAGCAAAGAACCAAAATAATTTCTTTTAGCCTTAGAAAACAGAGATCCCATAATACAGAATTGCCAACAGGAGCTATAGCATTATGGAAGTGAATATGATTGATAACAGATGTTGTTCACAGAGGGGTAATTTTTATAGTGAAATAGACACCTCATAAAACTATGACATAGGCTGATCCTTCCCACTTAACAAAGCAAGAGAAATGGAGGGTAAAGACTAAACAGTAATAAAATGGGAGTTATAGTTGGACAACCTCCAGAAATAATGAACAGAAGCCACAGGGCATTTTCAGAATGTATTTTCAAGTTGGCTCAGCAATGCAGGTCAGTGATCATATGGCATTAGAGAAAGGCCAAAAGTACACAGTCAACTGAGTCACACAAATGATATGGTTTCTAGGTGGGTAGCCCTGCCAACCTGTTACAACTATCAGAACAGTCTTCTGGCAAATTGGAGGACTGACAAGTTTTATTTGAGGTACGCTTTTGTGAATTATAGTCGATTTCATCTGGTGCGTGGAGTGTGGTCTTATTTGGTAGATAGGTACATTATATGTGTATAAATTAACCAGCTGAGCCAGAGCTCCAGTGTTTCTCAAAAAACACCAGGACTTTTTCATGAGGTGGAAGTATCAAACCTTCTGCCGCCACCACACCACTTGGACTCCCCTGTAGCTGAGGAGGAAATGAATTTCCCCAGGAATAAAATATTCTGAGATGGCTTAAAGTTGAGTTGACAAGATCTATCAGCTTTAGAAAAGGCTTTCTCCTGAGGAAAGCAACAAGAAATTGTTTTAGATCAAAACAGCTACCTGCGTATTTGGACTCTATGCAAGACTGTCCAAGTGAGGGCCTGCACTCAAATAAGAGCAGCAACAGCAGCATTTATTTCTATTCCACCTTTTCCCCAGTTCAGTGGCTTACAGCAAGTTAAAAAAAACACATTGTTAAAAATTCACAAGATATAAAAGTTAAAACAAAATTAAACAAAAAAATTAAAACTAGATTAAATCATATATGATTAGACACACAGAGAGAGGGGGAGGGAGGGAGGATCCAATTAGCAGGATCCAATGCTTTGTTTATGTGAGGCAGGCCTTATATAAGGTGGGCTTTATATAGTCACTCATCAAATGTGTGTCAAAACAGAAATGTCTTTACTTTTCTGTGGAAAGAAAGTAGGGAGGGTGCCAGCCTAACTTCTCTGATAGGAAAGTTCCAGAGCCAGGGGAAGCCACTGAGAAGGCCCTCTCCTGTGTTCCCACTAGATGTACTTGTGAGGGTGGTGGGACAGAGAGAAGAGCCTCCCCAACAGATCTCAAAGGCTGGTTCATAACGGAGAATACAGATAGACCCCTGTATCTGCAGGGGATATGTTCCCAGACTTACTGTGGATACAAGAAACTGTGTAAAATAGTGAACCCTATTAAAATGAATGACTTCTGGCACAAGGGTCCTCCAGCATGAGTCTATGTTATGCTTGTGCCAGAAGTCAGATGGCTAGAGAGACCATATCTTTTTCAGACATGGGTAAGTGAATCCATGGATATGGGTCCAGTGGATATGGGGGTCTATATATAGCAGTGGCTCTCAACCTGTGGGTCCCCAGATGTTGTTAGACTACAGTTCCCAGGAGCCCACTGTGATCTCACCTTGACAGGCAGGTGGTCCTCCCTGTCGTTAATGAGGCTGTGAGTTCAATCAGTAGGTCCATGGGTCAGCAGGATCAGGCAACAGTGTAGTCAGGAACAGTCCGAGGTCAAAGCACAAGTCAATGCAGCAAGGTAACAAAGTCAGCAGGAAGCTTTCTCCCAGAAGATCAGTTGATCTCTGACAAAGCATCCATCACCTTTCCCAGCATATATAAAGCAATTAAGATCTTGCCAGATGTTTCTTAAGCAGTTTTTCTCATAAAGTCTCAGAGGCTTCCTTTGAGCTTCTTTTTTTTAGCTCACTGTTGGGTATACGATGGTGGAGGTAAGTCCCTCTCTTCTTCTTCATCCTCATCTGAATGGGCAGGACACTCTGCTGGGACTGATGCCAACCTACTCAGGCCAGGCTCTTCCTCTGCTTGAGCCTCTAGTTTGGCAGGGTTCCCTGCTGTCACAGGTGTAGATAAACCTGTGTCAGGGTCCCTAGGCCATTCCCTGCCATGTCCTCCTCTTCCTCTTCCTCTGTAGCCTCATCAGGCTCATGAGGCATGACAAAACCTGAGCATCCAAGTTCAGAGTTGAGTCTAGAATACACAAGCTGCGAGCCTGAGATTTCAGGGGGAATTGTAACCCCATCCAGCACAGGTGGATCTATCTTTTTACAGACCAGCAACACCTTCACTTGTATGGGTTAAGTTTCAATTTGATCACCCTCATCCAATCTATTATTGATGACAGGCATCAATTTAGGACCAAGCTTATGGTGGAAAGGAGTAATAGAGTAGTCATTCACATACTGAAGGCACCAAACCCCAAAATTCCAGACAACCTCCCCAGTGGTTTAATAATATGTTAAACAGCATGGGGACTGAACCAAGGCCTGAGGGACCCCACAGGCCAATGGCCATAGGGCTGAGCAGGAGCCCACCAACACCAACTTCTAAGTCTGCCCCTCGAGGAAGGAATGGAGCCACTTAAAACACTGCTCCCAAATCCCATCCCAGCAAGGTGACCCAGAAGGATACCATGGTCAATGGTATCAAAAGTTGCTGAGAGCTCCAGCAGAACTTACAGGCACATACTCCCCGAGTGTAGCTCCATCTGGATGTCCATATGTTGGGATGCTTTGATTGTGTAATCTTGCATGGCCTGGGGTTAAACTGGATGGCCCTTATGATCTCTTCCAACTCTATGATTCGATGATTCTAAATAGAACTTCTTAAAATTTACATGTTTCATCAAAATCAGATGGAAAATCTTGAGTAAAAAGATGTAAACGAGAAAGAAGGCAAAATGGAAAGATCTGTTCATTAAGCAGAAGGTTTTGAGAGCACAACAATTTGCATTTGCATCCCTGTATGCTCTGGTTTAGGATTGTCATCTCTTTGATAGTTTCTCCTCTTTAATGACTGGAAGACAGGTAAATACAACAGGGTCCTTTCCATGGACCAAGTAGGTGCACCTATTCAGTGTGGCTGGTACAGCTGAGTGAGAAGTTTGTTTGATCCATTATTTGGTTTGGTACAAATGTCTTCATAAACGTGATGGAAAATCTCAAGGCTTAAAAAATTCATATGCGAGAGAACTTGAAATGGACAGATTTATTCACTGCACTTTCAGCAACTAGTACTAATGAGTGGCTTGCAAGGGGAAGAGTGGAATGGCTTTGGTTTGGTCATCAGGGGCACACAGTGTTTCTAAAACGCCCTTCAAATGTCTAGTAATATCATTGGGTGAATGAAGAATAACCCTAATTGAATTAATCCTGAGGAAACTGGTTTAATTGTCATCTACCCAGCAGATATTTTAGATAATTAATCCAATTTTCCTATATTAATTACTAACTGGAACAGTGAGAACTCTGTCCATGATGCTATCATTAAGCTGTTATCATCTATCCTAACACTAGCTGTTAGTCATCAAGCCTTATGTGAAGTATATATAGTATTTTCAGGGACTGTTCAGAAACTCATCAAATCCTGAGCTTCTTTTCATCCTTCCAAATGAGGTTACAAGACTTTTCTCAATTGTTTAATGGTTTTCACATTTCAGAACTTTTTAATGCAAGGGGGGGGGGGTTTGCACAAAATATGTTGCATTTTGGACAAATTTCTATGTTTTTGCTCTCATGTAAGGGCAACATTTTGCAAGAGTTTTCTGCACATAATATGCCATGTTTTTCACAAAATGCCATGGGGGTTGCAAAAAATACTTTTTAAAGATTTCTTTCTCATCTGGGGCAAAGACTTTTTCCCCCTCAGGGTATTTTGACGTGTTAAGGCAAAATTTCTTATTGAGAATGGGGGGAAATCAGATATTTCTTATGAAGTTTTAGACATTTTCCATTAGGAGTAATTATTTGGGCAATACAGCCTAATTTATCAGTAAGTCAGAGGATCTAAAAAGAATTTGGAATTAAGAAGTGCCCAGACAATTAACTGGGTAGCATTTTTTTTAAAGTAATTAATTTTATGTACAATTTTGTAATTTTAATGTGCAAAAACAGTGGACAATAGACCTGGAGATATTTTCTCTGCAGTGAAGAGGAAATATCCCACATCTACAATGATGACATGAAGGAACCTGGAAACGGAAGAATCATTTTTACTGAGAAATAATTTAATGTATCTGAACATTATTGCTGATCTAATCTTTTAAAATTATATGACTAATTAGATGGAATTTCCTTAATCTATGGACACATATAGTTTTAAGTTACTGCACTATATGTACTTGAGTTACAGCACTGTATAGGTTTGACACATATGGGCCAGAATGCTGTTGGTGTCATATAAATTCCCTTACACATACAAGTTGTAGGTGTTGTCTAGACAATGACAAAATTCCTCACAGAATGCAACAGGAATACCTTTTGTCCTGATGAGATCCTGCAGAGATTCCCCATACAGTAGGACCCTCGTATCTGTGGGGGATTGGTTCCGGGCCCCACCGTGGATAATGAAATCCATGGATAATAGCGAATGCCATTGAAAATAATGGGACCTCTGGTTTAACATACCATAGAGTTGCCTTAGAGGACCTAGAAAATGGCTAGAGAGGACACATTTTCTAGGAAGACTCTATGGTAGCTGTGCTGAAACTCAAACTGTGGATAACTGAATCAGTAGATAATGAATCAGTGGATATGGGGGTCTTACTGTATTTCAAAGGAGGAGGCCAAAACCTTCATGTACTGCATCATAACAGACTTCATGGGTTTGTTTGGTTTTTTCTGGCAAAGTTTTTTTTTTAAAATATGTGGCATTGCATTTCCCTGCCGATTTTGACAACCAATCCAACGCAAGATGCATTCTGGAAGGCCAAATGTGATTGGTTGGACGTGTATGGGGGGGATGAGGGCTTGCCGGTAACAAAGTGGCCAGAACCACCATTGTTGATTTTCACGCTACTGATTGTGCACAATTTTGAAGCTTTAAAGTGAAAAAACAGGGTTGTTTTCTAATATATTTATTGCATAAGTCTTAAATAATCTAGATAAACCAAAAACATAAGTCAAGTATATATATAGATATATATAATAAAAAGAATTTACATTGTAATACTTAAATTAACAGTTTGTTCTTTTACATTTAAATTTTTAAAAATTGAAAAAACAGTTCTTTTTAAGCAGAAGATCGCTCTTCTGCATCTTGTATTTAATGAGAAAAAAAAACCCTGTGCAATGGCAGGAACTTGTGGGGAATAATTAAGCAAATAATTCATTCACAGCCACCGTCATTATTCATGGGCATGCTCTGTGTGAACTTCAAAATAGATAACTTCCCATACTTGAGAAAAAAATCATGGAGACAAATGAATGCTGCTGCAATGGTGAGTTAATGCCCTTAAATGAGCATTATATCTCCTTGTAAATGAGCATTATATCTCCTTGTATAGATGAGCCTGTACTTTCTGGCCATTGTGCAATAAATGAATTAATGGTTTCATTAGTGGAATTCCATTAGTGGAATTTAACATGCAGTTGAGCATTTCTAGATAGTGCATAACTATTTAGATGAAATCAGGTAGACCTCAAAAACATTAATAAAAAGTAATTTGTGAAAATAAATGCACATATTAGTGCAAATTTCACTGGAGGAAGAAAACACAAAGACCTGAATTCAAAATCCCTTCAGCATAGTGTAATTATCTGGACTTTACACTATGCTGACACATATACCACCGCCCTGACTTATTTTAAAGCCCTGAAGCCACCTCTTGCAGGCATTCAATGCTTCTCTACATGAGCAGGCAGGATCACAGAAGGTCTGGCTACCTTTTACCCCCATAGCCAGGCATACAATGATGGTACAAACATTGAGAGCCACAGGGGTTCTATGAATAATATTGTAATATTGTGCATCTCAGTTTTTTTGGTGGGGGGGGCAGCAATTGCACATAATTCCTGTAGGAGATAGCTTTGGGGCATTAAAGTCGGCTGGGAAGAGGACTTTGGGGGCTGCCCAGAAAGGACATGAATACCAACCCCCATAGTGCCCCCCAAAAAACATATCTGAAAACAATAAGGGACATGTATACATGCGGATATCCCAACCTGAATTCTGGCGAATGAGTTGCAACCTGATGAAATGACAAATAAAAAGAAGATGAAGGTGGGATTCAGAGAAGCTCAACAATATGGACATGCTGTGTGCCTTCAAGTAATTTCCAACTTATGCTGACCCTAAAAAGAACTGATCATGGGGTTTCCTAGGCAAAATTTGCTCAGAAGTAGTTTTCCATTGTCTTCTTTTGAGGCTGAGAGAATGTGACTTGCCTAAGGTCACCCAGTGAGCTTCAATGGCTGATCTGAGCCCTGGTGTCCTGAAGCTCTAGTCCAACACTCAAACCACTACACCATGTTAGCTGTATAACGATACAGAGAATGAAAGGTTCTCACATCCATAATGGACATTGCCTTCTTGGTTTTCAAACAATTAAAGAAATACACATAAATCTAGTGTGGACTTCATTCACTATCATATCAAAAACCTCTGAATACAGCTTAAGTCTTTATTGTTTATATACCCTTAGCATTTTGGTTGTAGTATTTTATCAGATAGCTCTTATAAAAATTGTTAAACCTTTTTTCTGCACCAAGCCATTAATATTTTTTGACATACCCTGTTTCAAACAAAATCATCTTCATAGTTTTATTTGAAACATTCATTTCTGGCAGGGCTCTGAAGTTCATGTAGTTTCAAAACTACAACTATAGTTCAGGGTAACTGTGAGAATAACATGCATGCATGAAAATATCCAGTGTCTTAATTCTAAGCAAACGATCACCCATAGAAATTTGAATTGGGAAATGGATTTCTGATGCTTCGAACTAGGGATGCTTGAGGAATTTGAACTTTAGAAATGCAAACTTCACAAATCCCCATGCGTCGAATAAATGTGCAGATTGGGAATTATTGATTTACTCGAGCAGTTCTTGGCTGAAAAGCAGTATCAAAATACAGTTAGAATGTGTATTTTGACAAAAATGTCATAAAAAGCGCCTTCAGAAGGGTTCTGTGTTGTTTTTATTGTTTTATGCGTACTTTTAAAAAATCCCTGCTTTTATCATTTTCACTGTATATTTTAAATTGACATAAAATGTTCAATTTAATATCATTTTAATTTTGATCTTTTAACATTATGTTTCAACTGTGATGCATTTAAATTTGAAAACCACCTTGTGTTCCAGTTTGGAGGAAAAGGTTGGGTATAATTAAAGCTAGTAAAGTAAAAATGACTTCAAGATGATGATGAAAGTGATATGTTTTAAATGGCTGTCGGGTACCCTACAGGGGTACCCAACCCCTAGGGGAGGCACATCACTTGTGCTAGGCTCCACAGACAAGGGGGGGGGCTCCAGTATGTATGCTCTTTCTTTATTGGTAGCCAAATTCCAGAGTCCTCCACCACTCTTTAATAACAGGTAAAGCCTCCCAGGTAAGTTAACACAAACACAATCCTGATTTTGTCAGGGGTTCTGTTCCACTGCCAACTTTTTTGTGTGTGAACAAACTAAATGGAACACTCACACATACTCTTGAACCTCTACACAACTTAAGAGCCTGTTTGGTACATAGCGGAAAAGTTCCAGGTTGGTGTAGACATTGTTCAGTCTCTGTTTGGACACTAAAGTCATGAAGTCTTGGCTCAGCCTGTCCTTCTTGACCTCAGGGCACTCCCTCCTTAATCTTTTATCTGAGGCTGGAGACCACAAGCCACTGGCCTCTAGGCTTCTCCATATCCTCTCACTCATACATTTTGCTTAACAGTATCCCCTTCTGCAAGGTGGAAAAGACAACCCCTACCTTGGACTACCTGCAGGAGAAGCAGACCCTCTTCAGGATCCCTGGGTGCAGGCTGACTGTCCTTGGCATCCCTGCCTCCCAAAGAGGAGCTGCAGACTTCCATCTCCTTTAGTGTTTGGGTCAGGCCTAATGCAGTGGTGGCTTACAATCCAGCCAAGCTTTGGGTTTTGACACCTTGTTGTTACTAGCTCTGACACACTCTTTCCCCTCTTTCCCCCCACTATAATAATTGGCCTCCCCCACTATAATAATTGGCAACATTTAATAATTGGTCAAACATGGTCTTCTGTGCAGTTTGGCCATTAACATAAACTGGGGAACTAGGAAAAACCCAAGGACATGTTGCTTGAGTCAGGTATGCACTTAAGGAGGGGCCAAGCTCAAATTCCTAAGAATTGCTAATTCACAAATCAATAGAAGACAACAGCTTGCCAATGCCCCAGGCTAATACTATCTTCTAAGGCTGGCACAACTTGAAACCTGTAAACTACCCTCATCAGTTTTCCTCACCCCAAACAAAGGAACGTTGCTTCCTCTCTTTGATTTACAAAATATTAACCCATCAAAATACTATTAGCATATCTGGAATGTCTTTATCACTCCCAGAGTAATAGCTCAAAATATTGTCTTCCACTCTAAATTCCATCCCCAGAAGGCAAATATTTCCTATAAAAACCCCTTGAAAACTCTACTCAAACACTCTCAGTTCACCTTCCTACCTGCTTCATGCTACATGGTGCAGCTGTTCCACATAGGGACCCCCCCTTCTGGTTTCTTCCACAACCTCATCTCTTCAGGAAAAGGTGTCATAATGCCTGCTGGAAATTCCCTTCTCTATCCCTCTATCTCAAGATTATTAGTATTTCTTAATAAAGATCATTGTACTATCTAGCTTATGTCTCCTCCATAGTACTGGTAAAGCTGGTCACAATATCCTGCCATTACCCCCATCTTGCGTTGCTAAAGCAACAACATTAATCCCCCAAATTAATGTGGATATTTTGAGGGTCCCCACAACTCCAGAGCGATTAGCGTAACACTGTGGGTGATGCCTTTGGTGCTGATGTCTTATGTACTTAGGAGTGAACAAAGGAGATGATCATACTACACTGTTATAACACTATTACCAATTGACGAGGTGTCCAGTAACTCCGTTGATGAGTTTATATTGGATAAGTTTCAATCTGTAAGTACCGATGACATGGACAAGCTCCTTGGTAGAGTGAGGAAGACTACCTGCCCTCTTGATCCTTGCCCTTCATGGCTGGCCGTCCGGGGGGGGTGATGCCTTGAGGATGTTCCTCAGGGACATCATCAATACATCCCTTAGGGAAGGACACATTCCATCTTGTTTGAAGAACGCGGCGGTTAGACCACTCCTAAAAAGACCTTCCCTTGACCCTCTGGATATGAAGAACTATAGGCCAGTCTCCTTATTATCTTTTTTTGAGCAAGGTGATCGAGAGGGCAGTTGCTCTTCAACTCCAAGCTGTCTTGGAAGAAACCAATTATCTAGATCCATTTCAAACTGGCTTTAGGATGGGATTTAAAATGGTGACGGCCTTGCTTGCCTTAGCTGATGACCTCTGCCTGAACATCGACAGAGGTAATGTGACCATGTTGGCGTTACTGGATCTCTCAGCAGCTTTTGATACAATAGATCACATCCTCTTGGATCGCCTGAGAAGGTTAGGAATTGGAGGCACTGCATTGCAGTGGTTCTGCTCCTTCCTCTTGGGTAGATTCCAGAGGGTGATGCTCAGGGACAGTTTCTCTGCAAGGAAAGAACTTAATTTTGGCATACCACAAGGCACCATCCTGTCCCAATGCTATTCAACATATATGAAGCCGTTGGGAGAGATCATCTGGAGGCATGGGTCGGGGTGTTATCAGTATGCTGATGACACCCAGATATATTTCTCCATGACTCGGTCTTCAGCTCTGACTTCAGATGGTGTCTCTTCTCTCAATGATTGTCTTGGGTAGCAACGGACTGGATGAGGAAAAACAAATTGAAGCCGAATCCAGACAAAATGGAGGTTCTCACGGTAGCAGCCCCAAACCCAGGTACTAGGATATAACCTCCAGTCCTGGATGGAGTCACACTCTCCTCCAGGGACTGTGTTCACCGTTTGGGGGTACTCCTGGACTCATCGCTCCAGATGACAAATCAGGTAAATGCAATGGTCAAGAGCACCTGTTATCAGCTTCGACTGATCCACCAGCTGCACCCTTTCCTGGAACTCGGGGACCTTGAGACCATGGTACATGCTCTGGTAACCTCCCGTTTTGATTTCTGTAATGCACTCTACATGGGGCTACCCTCGTGTTTGGTCCAGAAACTTCAACTAGTACAGAATATGACAGCCAGACTGGTCTCGAGTACATCTAGAAGATACCACATAACACTGATCTTAAGATCACTTCACTGGTTGCTCATTAGTTTCCAGGCCCAGTACAAGGTGTTGGTTACCACCTTTAAAGCCCTAAATGGCTTGGTCCAACCTGTCTTCAGGACCGCCTCCTTCCATATAATCCTCCCTGTGCACTCAGGTCCTCTGGGAGGAATCTGCTGCAACTTTAAAAAACTAGGCTCTCATCGACCTCCCAGAGGACCTTTTCGGCTATTGCTCCCAGATTATGGAACGGCCTGCTGGATGAGATCCGTCACATTACTACCTTAAGTAGCTTTTAAAAAGCTCTTAAGATGGATCTCTTCCAGTAGGCCTTTCCTGTACAGATACCCAGTCATTAGATAGAAAAAATCTTATTAGTACGATCCCATCCAGCTTTTTATTGTGTTGTTTTTAGTATTTTTAGTAATTATTAAGTATGTTTTAAATGTTTAATTATTTAATTGTATTTTAATGGGTGGGTGGGATGGAGGGGTTTGTATGTATATTTTAATGCTGTAAGTCGCCCTGATTACATTTTGTAGAGGGTCGGGATACAAATAAATTTTATTATTATTATTATTATTATTATTCCACTTTAACTGCTATGGCTGCCTCCTGTGGAATCCTGGGATTTGCAGTTTAGAGAGGGGCATTTAGAACTCTCAGCCAGAGAACTCTTAGGCCTCACTAAACTACAATGCCCAGAATTCCACAGGAGACAGCCATAACAGTTACAGTGGAATAATAGCACTATAACAGTATAGTGTGATAAAGTTAAATATGCCAGGAAAAAGACTGACACATCTTTCCCTGCTCAGCGGTGGGAAATAGGCCAGCAACACAATACCCATCTGGTGGTTTTCTCCATATGTGTATTGACTGTAATGAGGATTGTTAGTTGCTGAGCTGCTAGGATATGTTGATGCTCACCTCATTATTTCACATGATTACAGTGATGTGGAGATTCACAGAAATTAAGCACATGGTGCACTGAGAAATATGAATAACCAGGGTGTAGATAGTTGGAATTCTTTTGTATTAGCCAATGGTTAACTATTAACTTAAGCAGTGATTAAACAAGGCCACTGTAAGAATAGCTCAGGGACTCAATAGTCTAATTGACTTTCTACCAGAACATGCTAATCTTCTATAAAAAGCATAGCAATGATTCATAACAATAAGAAGCATTTCCCTTGGTGTTCTTTATTTTATTGTATAGATGCCAATTATGTTGGCTGGGACAATCATCTATTATTCCAGTGGCTCAATTGATTGCCATGCTAGGGTGCGTTATGCTTTCATATATCATACTCAATAGGGCTAGTAAACTGCTTGGATTGCTTTCATTTCTTATAGTCACCAAGGCTCTGTTTGACCTTATTCAATAATTTCTCAGATTTCCAAGTAAGGTGGATTTCTCTCCCATTGCCTGTGCTGTAACTAACAAAAGAAATAATTCATTTTATATAGGTCTCGAATAATAGCTTTTGTGGAAGGCAGACAGTTGAGAATGATACAGTATGAACTGAGAGTCTTTGCTGGGAAGGGAGGATATACTCCATTCATGTGGGCAATCAATGATGAATACCCAGATACATAAAAGGGCAGCATTCAAAGTTCCTAATGCATCCTTGTCTACAGTCATTAGAGTCCAATGAACCTCTCTTTCCAGTTCAGGATTAATATTTACAGCATCAAGCTGTCAGGAAATCTGAGCATGTTTTTCTGCCATAATACCTTTCAAGATCTGGTTTTACTTGAAGTGTTGGGCTTGTGTCATCACAGTTATGCAGGACCTTGTCCCAGTCCAACTAACATAACTGTGATAAGCAGTTTGATCTTACCCCATATTTATACTCTACATGAGATGCCCACTGGAATCGAGGCTAGGTCCATTCAAGGAACAATGGTAAAATATAGCAATAGAAAGGAATGGTGGGAGAGGGACCATAGCTTCAGCAGATTGTAAAGTTGTCTACCCTGGCCAAATAAAACAACCTAACCTTGTTTTCACTGTGAGCTGTCTACATGATGTACAGCTTGAATCTGGGTCTTTTCAACACCTCAGGGCTTTAATCCATGGGGAAAATGTTGGGGATTTACTCCAGATTCAAGTGAACAATCCAGATAGTTAGTGTTAGTGTGTGTGTGTGTGTGTGTGTTGCACCCCATAGCAATGTCTGTGTGGGGCCGGCAGGGGAGGAGTTTTGGCAGGTGGGCAGAAGAGGTTGGGAAGAGGCTCCCTGAGCCTGGTGCTCTTTCTCTGTTTCAGTTTAGCAGTGCATGCAATAGCCGTGCATGCGAAAGGGATCTAGGAGTTTTAGTGGACCACAAGCTGAACATGAGTCAGCAGAGTGATGCAGCAGCCAGAAAAGCCAATGTGATTCTAAGCTGCATCAATAGAAGTATATTGTCTAGATTGAAGGAAATAATAGTGCCATTCTATTCTGCTTTTGCCAGACCTCACTTTGAATACATACTGTGTCCAGTTCTGGGCACCACAATTCAAGAAGGATGTTGACAAGCTGGAGTGTGTCCAGAGGAGGGTGACCAAAATGGTGAAAGGTCTGGAAGCCACGGCCTATGAGGAGCAATTTAGGGAGTTGGGTTATGTTTAGCCCAGAAAAGAGAAGCTTAAGAGGTGACATTATTTAAATATTTGAATGTTTAAATATTTGAACGGATATCATATTGAGGATGGAGCAAGCTTGTTTTCTGCTGCTCCAGAAACTAGGCATGGAGTAATGGGTTAAAACTACAGGAAAAGAGATTCCACCTAAACATTAGGAAAAACTTCCTGACAGTAAGAGCTGTTCAGAAGTGGCATGCACTGCCTTGTAGTGTGTGAAGTCTCCTCCTTTGGAGGTTTTTAAACAAAGTCTGGATGGCCATCTGCCAGAGGTGCTTTGATTGTGTATTCTTGCAAGGCAGGGGGTTGGACTAGATGGCCCTTGTGGTCTCTTCCCATTCTATGATTTTCACTTTTTAACAGTTCCTTCATCACTATTTATTTTGCATACTTGGCAGTTGTTCAGAGAAATGCATACCAGGATAACCATATCGTGATTAGTTGTGCGTACCTCCACTTAATAAGATGTCCAAAGCCGCTCCAATCTGTTGGGAAAGACATACATATATTCACATGCATGTGGGGACTGGGAAAACAACCAGAATAGCCATGGCCATATAATTTATCAGACCAGGTTAAGTTTGAAAGGGAAATCAGTGTGCAAACAGTGCTCATGAACTTGCCTTCGTGTGTATGGCAATTGCGTGGACTAGACGGTGGTTGTTGCAGACCAGGGAAACCTGAAGGTAAGCCTTCTTGTCAGTGTAGACAATCCCTGGCTCTAGAACTGTCTGCTGCCATTCATATCTGTCCACTTTTTGAGATCTTCTTGGGAGGCCTTCCTTTAAGTAACCTCATCTAACTCTGATGTGTCAGGAAGTGGTGCCCAACCAAGGAGAAGCCTTCTCTGCTATGTCCCCATCACCACCATGTCAGGTATTCAAATGATTTCCTCAGAGTCGTGTTCCTAGTAATGGGGCTCACTCTTCTGAGGTTGTAGCACTAGGTGAAAACGAAGTCATCAGCAAGTTTCAGCCCTTTATTGCCAATTCATCACTATCAATCTGTAGCTAATCATTTTCCAATTTTGTACTCAATACAATTGTTAACCACACACCAGAGTATGTGTCGTTATTGGGGAGGGGAGCGAGGCAGTACGGTCTGGGTCCGCAAGTGGTGCCCAACCAAGGAGAAGCCTTCTCTGCCATGTCCCCATCACCGGCATGTCAGGCATTCAGATGATTTCCTCAGAGGCGTGTTCCTAGTAATGGGGCTCACTCTTCTGAGGTTGTAGCACTAGGTGAAAATGATTTTATTTGTCTAGGCCGACAGTAATTGTCTTGACCTGACACTTGCTTGCCTGACACTCTCATAGCCGAAGTCCTACGTTATGATTGTAATAATAATAATAATAATAATAATAATAAAATGTATTTATACCCCGCCCCTCCGTTAAACAATCATAGCGTGTAAATCTATTTTCACATAGTTACATGATGGTTGTGCTACACCACAGCAACTCTGAATATTGACCTTGTACAACCTATTGCACATCGAACAATCTGGTTGCCTATTGTCACTTAATCTGATAGCAATTTAGCAGTATATAATATATCCAACAGTAATAGAACTTATGTAATAATTCTCATCTAATATGGATTCCAGTTCTTATTTATTACAAGATATGACATTATATGCTATTTACATGGAATATTATTATTGCTTCACTATATATATTGTTTTTGAAGAGTATATAAGCAAGTCAACAACTGGCTCCATAGATGGTGTCACCGAGAACGATTTGGGTTCTTGGATCATGGGCTGTGGTTCCATGAAGGGGGACTTCTGGGTGCATCTCACGACAGTTGGCAGAAATGTTTTTGCCAACAGTCTCAAGAATTTGATCAGGAGAGCTTTAAACTGAGTCATATGGGGGAGGGAGACAGTATTCTGGAAGGCAAAAGGGCTGGAGAAAATAGTCAAACTGTCATAGAAGGAACAAAGCAAACAGTGCAAGGACCCAACAGTGGGAGGCAAAAAAACTTGCACAGGCAGCAAGTAAAGGGAACACATGGTCCTGAGGACTTCTAGCAGCAGGGCAGCAGCAAGAGGGAGCATGGCCAGGACTGGCTGGCATTATAAGCCACTCCCACACCCCTCAGGAACACCAGCCTGCCAGCCAGGAAGACCCAAGCCTGCAATTGTTGTCAGCTGAGACCGGAATGGACTGGGGGCAGAAATTGGAGTTGTGCTGGGGAAAGGGAGGTACGGTCGGAACAGAGTGAACAGATGTTACAAAAGAAGGCGGGATCACTGTTTGTTAGCTATCCCACCTTCAGTTCACCCTGTTTCCTGGAATGGATTGGAGAGTGTACCAACCATTCCACAGAACCTTACTTTGCTCCTCTACAATGCCAGGTTGGTTAAGAAAAAAACTCACATTATTTACAATATTCTTTTGGATGAGGATGCCGACCTGGCGTGCTTCACAGAAACCTGACTGGGAGAGGATAGTGCTGTCACGTGGACGCAGGCCCTCCCAGCCGGGTATTCTGCCAGTGAGCAGGTGAGGGGAAGTGGGCAGGAGGGAAGAGTGGCTCTGGTTTATAAGGACAATCTGACTTTGACCTGGATACCTGTCCGAAACACAGTCCACTTCGAGTGTATGTACCTTAGCCTGAGGACCAGGGATAGTTCGGGGATTCTGCTAGTATACCGACTACCTCGTTGTCTAGCAGACTCCCTAACCGAGCTGACACAGCTTGTCTCAGAGTTGCTGTTGGAGTCACCCAAACTTTTAGTTTTGGGTGACTTCAACATTCCACTTGAGAACAGTTTGACAAATCTGACTGGTGCGGCTCAGGAGTTCATGGAAACCATAACAGACATGGGCCTATCCCAATTGGTCGTCGGGCCCATACATTGTGTGGGTCATACCCTCGATGCGGTCTTCAATACGGAACAGAAATATCCGTGGGCGGCGGTTATTAAAACCACCGCATTGTCATGGATGGATCATCTCCTGGTCAAGACTGAACTAAGAGTCTCTTCCTGCCCCACCGGGGGTGGTGGACCCATTAGAATGGTCCACCCCTGAAGGCTAATGGAACCAATAGGATTCCAGAAAGCCTTGGAGGGTTTAATGGTTGGTAACGGCGGTGACCCTGTCGAAGCTTTGGTTAATACCTGGAACACCGACCTTACCAAGACGATCGACACGATCGCTCCCAAGCGTCCTTTCCAGCCCACTCATAACCGTAAGCCATGGTATACATCAGAGCTTAGGAAAATGAAGCGGGTTGGAAAATGACTAGAGTGCAATTGGAAGAAAACTCGACTCTTATCCGACAGGACTCATCATAGGAACTTTCTTTGGTCCTATCAAGAGGCAATACGTGCAGCGGAGAGATCCTTCTCCTCTGCACATATTGCGTCTGCAGAGTCCCGTCCAGCAGAGCTGTTTAGGGTGGTAAAGGAGATGACGCAGGTTATACCAGTGCAGAACCCGTTGCTTAACCCAACAACCACCTGCTGTGATGTGTTTAACAACTTCTTTGCAGATAAAATCTCTCAGATAAGAGCTGACTTAGATGGCAGTATTTTGACAGAAACAATTGATGAGGTGTCCAGCAACTCCACTGATGTAAGTTTACTGGACCAATTTCAATCCGTGAGTACCGAGGATATGGACAAGCTACTTGGTAGGGTGAGGAAGACGACCTGCCCTCTCGATCCTTGCCCTTCATGGCTGACCATCCGGGGAGTGGGTGCCTTGATAGTGTTAAGGACTGTGTTCGCATTCTAGGGGTGCTCCTTCATTCATCACTTCAGATGATGACTAGTTAGGTGAATGCAACGGTCAGGAGCACCTGTTATCAGCTTCGACTGATACGCCAGCTGTGCACTTTCCTGGAAGTAAGGGACCTCGAGACTGTGGTGCACTCGCTGGTAACCTATTGTCTAGATTTCTGCAATGTGCTCTACATGGGGCTACCCTCGTGCTTGGTCCGGAAACTTCAGTTGGTACAAAATATGGCAGCCAGTGTGGTCTCAGGAACATCTCGGAGAGACCATATAACCCCAGTATTAAAATCTCTCCACTGGCTGCCTATCAGTTTCCAGGCCCAGTATAAGGTGTTGGTTATTACCTTTAAAGCCCTAAATGGCTTGGGTCCAACTTATCTTCAGAAACGCCTCCTCCCATACAATCCTCCCCGCACACTCTGGTACTCTGGGAGGAATTTGCTTCAGCCACAAATATCTAGGATGCCTGCAACCTCCCAGAGGGCCTTTTTGGTGATCGCCCCCAATTTATGGAATGGCCTGCCAAATGAGATTCATCAGATGATGAGCTTAAGTAGCTTTAGAAAAGCACTAAAGACAGATCTCTTTCGGCAGGCCTTTCCTGATTATCCCGCCCTCAGGAGCTGCATCTCCTGGCCTTTTTTTAGTCTTGTTTATATTTGTTTTTAATGTGATTTTAGCTAGGTGGTTTTAATTTTATATTGTTTAATGTCTTTTTATGGGGGAGGGTGGGTGTGGGTGGTGCTTTTAGTCGGTATTGTAGAGTTTTAATTGTTGGAAGCCACCCCGATTGTTTTTGCAGATGGGAGGAGGATAAATATTATTATTATTATTATTATTATTATTATTATGGTCTTAGATGTCTCTAGACAAATGCTCAGAGCATGGGAAATAAGCAAGATGAATTGGAACTCCTAGCACAACAAAGCATATATGATATAATAGGCATTGCTGAAACCTGGTGGGATGAGTCTCATGATTGGAATGTAGGAATAGAGGGGTATAACCTTTTTAAGAGAAACAGGCCAAACAGGAAAGGAGGAGGAATAGCATTATATATCAGGGATATTTACACCAGTGAAGAGATCCATGACATCAATACTGGAAGCCAGGTGGAGAGCATCTGAATAAACATTAAAGGGGAGGGAAACAACAGGGATGTTATTGTGGGACTCTACTACAGAACCCGAAGTCAGAAGGAGGAATTGGATGATGCCTTCCTAGAACAAATGACCACACATGCAGAAAGGAGAGATGTAGTAGTGATGAGTGACTAAAACTACCCTGGTATTTGCTGGCAATCTAACTCAACCAAAACTTGAAGGTCTAGCAAATTCCTTACTTGCCTGGAAGACAATTTCATGGCCCAAAAGGTGGAAGAGGCAACAAGGGGGTCAGCTATTTTAGATCTGATCCTAACCAACGGAGATGACCTGGTTAATGGGGTGCAAGTGATGGGATACTTAGGTGAGAGTGATCATTTTCTTCTGGAGTTTGTTATACAATGGAAAGGAGAAGCCAGGCATAGTCAGACATGCATTCTTGACTTTAGGAGAGCTGATTTCAATAAACTCAGGGAAATACTGGGGGTGATCCCATGGTCAGGAATACTAAAAGAGAAGTGACTTCAAGACAGATGGGACTTTCTCAAAAGGGAGATACTGAAGGCACAGTTTCAAACAGTACCAAGGAGGAATTAAAATGGGAGGTGTCTCAAGAAACCAGGATGGATGACTAAAGAAATTTCAACTGAGCTAAGTTGTAAATGGAACATATATAGGAAATGGAAAAAGGCAGAAATCACCAAAGAAGAATTCAAACAGATAGCGAACTCATGTAGGAACAAAGTCAGAAAAGCTAAAGTGCAGAATGAGCTCAGGCTTGCTAGAGAGGTTAAGAACAATAAAAAGGGATTTTTTGGGGTATGTCCACAGCAAAAGGAGGAAGAAGGAAATGGTAGGACCACTACGTGGAGAAGATGGCAAAATGCTAACAGGGGACAGAGAAAAGGCAGAATTATTCAACACCTTCTTTGCCTCAGTGTTTTCAGAAAAGGTAAAGGGGGACCAACCTGAGGATAAAGGTACAGAGGAGACAACAGGGGAAATCCAGCACAGAATAAGCAAAGAGGTAGTACAGCAATACCTTCTTAATCTAAATGAATTTAAATCTCCTGGACCGGATAAACTACGTCCAAGGGTATTAGAACAGCTGGCAAATGTAATCTCAGAGCCATTGGCAATAATCTTTGAGAACTCCTGGAGAACAGGAGAAGTCCCAGCAGAGTGGAGGGCAAACGTTGTCCCCATCTTCAAAAAGGGGGGAAAAAAAGGATCCCAACAATTATCATCCAGTTAGTCTGCCAATACCAAGGAAGATTCTAGAGCAGATCATTAAACAGAGAGTCTGTGAACATTTAGAAGGCAATGCCATAGTCACAAAAAGTCAACATGG
This sequence comes from Gambelia wislizenii, assembly GCA_030847615.1. NCBI lineage: Eukaryota > Metazoa > Chordata > Lepidosauria > Squamata > Crotaphytidae > Gambelia > Gambelia wislizenii. The sequence continues at coordinate 19,907,617 of JAUMIR010000001.1, read as the reverse complement.
GTTTCAGAGAAACAAGTCATGCCAGACTAATCTGATCTCTTTTTTTTTGATAAAATTACCAGTTTGGTAGATGAAGGGAACACTGTGGATATCACATACCTTGATTTCAGTAAGGCCTTTGACAAGGTTCCCCATGACATTCTTGCAAACAAGCTTGTAAAATGTGGGCTAGACAAGTTAACAGTTCAATGGATTTGTAATTGGTTGACCAGCCAAACCCAAAGGGTGCTCAGCAGTGGCTCCTCTTCGTCTTGGAAAGATGTGACCAGTGGGGTGTCACAGGGTTCTGTCCTGGGCCCAGTGCTATTCAACATCTTTATCAATGACTTGGATGAGGGAATTAGGGGCATACTTATCAAATTTGCAGATGACACCAAATTAGGAGGAGTAGCTAATACCCTAGAGGACAGGATCAAAATTCAAAATGACCTGGATAGACTGGAGAACTGGGCCAAAGCTAACAAAATTAAATTCAATACGGAGAAATGTAGGGTACTGCACTTAGGGCGGAAAAATGAAATGCATAGATATAGGATGGGGGAGACCTGGCTGAATGAGACTATGTGCAAAAGGGATCTAGGAGTCGTAGTAGACCACAAGTTGAACATGAGTCAACAGTGTGATGCGGCAGCTAAAAAGGCCAATGCGATTTTTGGCTGCATCAATAGAAGTATAGTGTCTAGATCAAGGGAAGTATAGTGTCTAGATCAAGGGAAGTAATAGTGCCGCTCTATTCTGCCTTGGTCAGACCTCACCTATAACACTGTGTCCAGTTCTTGGCACCACAAGTCAAAAAGGATATTGACAAATTGGAGTGTGTCCAGAGGAGGGCGAGTAAAATGGTGAAAGGTCTGGAAACAATGCCTTATGAGGGAAGAAAGTTTTAGGGAGCTGGATATGTTTAGCCTTGGAAAAAGATGGTTAAGGGGCGATATGATAGCCCTGTTTAAGTATTTGAAGGGGTGTCACATTGAGCATGGAACAAGCTTGTTTTCTGCTGCTCCAGAGACTAGAGCACAGAGCAATGGATGCAAGCTCCAAGAACAGAGATTCCACCTCAACATTAGGAGGAACTTTCTGACAGTAAGAGCTGTTCGGCAGTGGAACACGCTCCCTTGGAGCATGGTGGGGTCTCCTTCCTTGGAGGTCTTTAAACAGAGGCTAGATGGCCATCTGTCAGGGATGCTTTGATCATGATTTCCTGTGTGGCAGCGAGTTGGACTGGATGGCCCTTGTGGTCTCTTCCATCTCAACAATTCTATGATTCTATGATAAGTCCAACATATCAATTCAAGTTTGTAAAAGTCCCAAATAATATACATTTCTGTTTATATCTCTGTTCTTTGTACTGATAATGTTTCCTATTTCATAGAATCATAGAATCATAGAGTTGGAAGAGACCTCCAGGGCCATCCGGTCCAACCCCTGCCATGTGGGAATACACAATCAAATCATTCCCGACAGATGGCCATCCAGCCTCTCCTTAAAAATCTCCAAAGAAGGACACTTCACCACACTATGAGTCAGTGTATTCTTATAATAATTAAACATAAATTCAACAAACCAACAAGAACTGGTCCTATTTTCTTCTTCCAATGTTTTCCATTATGACAGTAAGTCAACAAATTGAGATACAGTAATTCAATGCAGGAAAAAGCAGTATTTCCTTCTTCCAGTGTTTTCCTGTATGTCAGCAATCAAACAAAAGTGATTTCCAACGTATCATGACAGTCAGACCTGGATTATTATTCTACTGTTTCAAGTTTCTTCATCGGTTTTCTCACATCAGTTTTCTCTAAACAAATTTATATATATGAAACTATAATGCCACACTATTCATATATTGAAATAAAATGAAAATGAAAATAAATTCTTACAACTTACCAAACAGCTTTTTCTGTCATATACTTTCTAATCCATCTGCTGTCACACTTATAGTGTGCCATCAGCCAAATGAAATGCAAAAAGCAATACAACCCTCTGTGTAAAGTGTACCAGGACCTCCTGTTGATCCTTTTGTCGGCTCTAACAAGACATCCTTACCCCACTATATTTGGTGTGGTTCTTACCTCCCCTAAAAAGCCCCCCCCCAGCAACCCCCACAAAATGGCTTATTAATAATTTGACTTATTAATGTGGTCTTCCACTGGGATGAACAGTAAAGTTTCAGGGATAGCTGTATGGATTCCAATAGGCATGTGTTGAAAGACATGCATTGCCGCAAGGAAGGACTACTGACACATTCCAAAGTATGAGAAAATATAAGGTCAAAAGGACATTGCCTCCACCACACACCCAAGTGACAGACAATGATTCCATTAAGCAGATGGAGTATTCCTTTGTTGGAAGGTTTCAAGCTTCCCTTCACTAATCACCTAGCCATCAAAGAGGCAGTTCACACTTTATAAATCTAATCACTAATACATTTAAGGCAGTTACAAGCACATTAGCATCTTCGGACACCTATTGTCAAGACCAGGAGTCTTCCTGCAACTCATTGTGCAATCTTTGGAATCTATTGTTTCAACCCATGAAACTTCCTCACCTCAGGGCATATTTTTGATATAAATATTGGCTGAAAATCATGCCTCATTTTGTACAGACCCTTTGCTTGGGCACACTATGTCTCTCTCTGTGTTAGCTGCTCCAGATTCATCCATCCACACTGCTGGTCTTCTTGATGACCTTGCACTACAAGACAGGTGTTGTATCAGCCCAGAAATCTCCCTGTCTATCCCTCTGGCAACCTCTCTTCTTCCATTCCTAGTGGTCTTGTGTGAATGCTTCTTGTATGGATATGTCTGTGCTTGGTGTTATTATTTTTAAGTCTTTAATAAATATTATTAATTTTTCATTTTGCATTTGTGTGTAAAGTTGGCGTAAAGATCCCCTTCTCTGTTGCCCTCTTTTGCATTGCTAAGGTCAAGTTGCTGCTAATTTCCCCAACATATTCTAAACTCGATATTCTCTTGAAATTTCCAAGAACTCTTTGGGTAACATGTCCAAATGGTCAGCCAAACCACTGTAACCCGCTCTACTCCAAATACTCTTCCAAAGCCCTTACTGGATAACAAGCACTTTCAAATAAGTGGCATAGGTACCTATGTCTCCTGGATTTTTATAACTTCCCTTGCTCAGCCCACCAGAAGCTACCTGCCATGTTATAGCTATCCCTGGTGCCCAAGACAGCCCTTATGGCCTCACTTCACCAAGCAGCCACAGTCCTGCTGAAATCTGCTCTGATACTGACAAGACTGTCAAAACCTGCTGATGAAACTACTCCCTCTGATTGTGAACAATGGGTTACTCCAGATGTATGTCTCACAGTGAAAAAGATATTAAACTGGAATCTTCTAGCAATGAAGGCTTGGATCAGGTATGTGGCATGAAGAGATCTGGAGATGATCAAGCTAATGTATCAACATGGGAGAAATTCCAATACAGTACCACAATAAAACAAGACTAAAAATTTAGCCTTTAAATCTAATTGCTAGTTCTAACCACAAAAGAGTCTGGAGCAATAAACACCTGAGGCAAAGCACAAAAATCAGTGTGTATAGAGCCATCGTACTGTCTATCCTCCTTTATGGATCTGAAACATGGGTTACCTATCGCCACCACCTACGACTCCTCGAGCGCTTTCATCAGCGCTGTCTACGCACAATCCTAAATATACACTGGACTGACTATGTGACGAATGTTGCTGTCCTTGAACAAGCAGGGATCACCAGCATTGAGGCCATGATATTGAGAACACAGCTGCGCTGGGCAGGGCACGTTTCTAGGATGGAGGACCATCGCCTCCCAAAAATACTACTCTACGGTGAACTCGCCACGGGTCAGCGTGGGAGGGGCGCTCCAAAAAAGCGATACAAGGACTCCCAGAAACAACATCTCAGGCTTGGCCAGATTGATCACCAACGGTGGTCCGCCCTGGCCTCACATCGGGAGGCATGGAGACGCACTATCCACAATGCTGCAGCCTTATTTGAGAACTCACGACGAACAAGTCTTGAAGAGAAACGACAACGCAGAAAGAATCACAACCCAAAAACATCACCCAAGGAGACCTTCTGCTGCACTTTTTGCAACCGGACTTGTTTATCTCGGATTGGCCTTTTTAGTCATCAGCGCGCTTGCAGAAGGCGCGGGATGAGTCCTTCCTGAATCTTCGTTTGCGAAGAAAAGCCAGAGAGTTCTAACCACAGTATACCCAATGGTTCAATGGAAACTTGGTAATATCTCTATTTCATTGACCGAAGAGGTCTGCTGTAATTTGTGCTGACAACAGGAATTAGATCATAAGAATTACCCTCTTTAATCAGCTCAGAGGTACATTAGATGGCTATAGACAAATGTGATTTCAGTGATTTCAGTAGTCCACAACCAAACTGTCACTACATTTGGAAACAATTCCAACATCTCTCTCACATGCCTGGCACCAAAACAAACAAATAAACTCTGGCACACTTTCCCTGTTGTATATTAAACTGTTGTGTGAAGGTCTCTTGCAGCTCCCATCTTAGGTTCAACTTCCTCCCTCCAGAATGACACTCCATTAAAATGGAGTAGTAACCTGCTCTAAACCTCTGTGTTGGCTCTTGACTCAACTATAACCCTATGTCTGTGGTAGAATTTGTGCAACCCTGGCTTTGCATCACAAAAAACAATGCAGGAAGGCCCCACCACGGCCATGCAAAATTAAGGTGACCAAGTAGCTCCTGTAACTCTTGTAAAGTTACTTCCTTTAGTTCCAACTATTTGCTATTTGAGATGTCAACCCTGTTAAATGATATCAGTTTGTATACCTAAGTAGATAAATTACATGGACAGTGCACTGAACTTCCCATTTGTGAGATGGTAACATTGTTAAATGCTACCAATTTGTATACCTAAGCAAGTAAGGTAGGTGGACAGTGCACTGAACTTTCACAGCACAACATGATGTCAAACACCCTGCCAGGGGGCCTGAGCCATATAGAAGCCACCATTCTATTGGAAGGCCAGTACTTCAAGATATTTGGTGTGAACTTGGAAAAGCAGAAGGCCAACTCAATGTCACCTTTGGGGAGTTTTGCCTCTAAGCCACAGTAGTGGTTTAGATATTGGACTAGTGGTTGTCTAGACAGTGAGAAAAAAAACCCACTCCTCATAGAATCTGAGTAGAATACCTTTTGTCCCAATGAGATCCTGCAGTGATTCGCTGTATTCTGAAAGGAGGGGGCAAAAAATCCAAAAATAATGTGGGAATAGGCTTTGTGGCTGCTCCCGAGGTTTTTTTTAAAAAAATGCATGGGATATGCGCACTACTAATAATTAGGACAATTGAATTGCATCGTAGCACATTCCCAGATAAGAGTGTAAGTGGAAACCTGCTTTGTTGGACATGTGCAGGGGGTGGGATGGGCTTGCCAGCAATGAAATGACCAGAAGTGCCATTGTGGAATTTCACAGTCGCGATCATGCAGCTTTTTAAATGCAAGGTCACACTTGCACACTTTACATTTACAGTTAAAAAAACAACACTGTACAGTGGTGGCAATTTGTTGAGAATAGTAATGTGAGTAATTCACTCCTGGCCACCATCTTGATTCACAGGCATGGCTCTGTGTGAACATCAAACGTACCAGCAATTTTGCCAAAAAGCCGAGGAGACAAATGAATGCTGCTGCAAATTTGCATTAATGCACAGCAATCAGCATTATATCTTCTCGTCTAGACAAGCCCTTAGCAATCCTAGTGGTGGCAGATACTTTGGAATTATTCAAAGATAGGAGAACCCTCTCTTCCACACAGGATTGGGAAACAAGAAGTTGATCCTTTATAGTCCTACTCTGAACTTCCCTATGCCATCCATCCTGAACACACCCAATCTTGTATGATTATGGAAACTAAGCAGGTCTGGACCTAGTTAGTACTGGGGAGGGGTGGATCTGGGATCTCCAAGCAGGGGTAGGAAAAAATCTTGTTTGCAATCCTGGAATCCTAGTAAGAGTGGACAATACTAGGCTACACAGAGCAATAAGGCAGTTTCCTATGTTTCCACTTAGCTGCCACGATGGCAAACACAGCTAGATGGAGTATTGGTCTAGCTCAGGAAAACAATTCCTATATTCTAACATTTGTGATATCAACATATGTATGTTTCAGCTTTCTGCATCTTGTTTACATGGAAGTGCCTTTAAAAGTCTGTCTGGTGGTGGCGGAGGGGGTAGTATCAGTATATTTTTTTGATCCTGTGCCTTGCATCCAATGCTGGGAGAAAGGTGGGGTATAATTTAATTTTATTTATTTAAAACAAACAAACAAATATCCCACCTCCAAAAATATGATTTATAGAATGACCTCTCCTTAGAGGTTCAATTGACACAGGAATTGGCTTCACCAAATTAAAACATGGCTTTTTATTAAAGCCTTTGTAGGTTCATCTGTCAGGATCATAATCCAGGCATGATCCTGCAATGTTTGGTTGTGACGCTTGGGCTTATGTTTGGTTATAAAGGATGGTGGGATATGCTATACTGTTGGGTGGGGTGCTGGGAAATAATGATTTACAGTCTGAAAAAAATGAGCAGTGGCATGAGGAGGAATTTGGAGTTGTGAGTACCCCATGGTCATTCTTGTGGGAAGCTTGGTGCAGGGGAGAAAGAAGGGGGAAGTTCTGGGAAGACAGAATGTTTTGAGTTGCTAACAAATGGGGTATAAGTTTTTGATACAGTTGAACTGTGAAGGCTTTAAGTATTCTGACAAACTTTCAGTCCTGACAACATTTATTTACTGTGATCTATTCTGCCTGCTTAATAAAGTTCTTCAGAATCTACTGAGAGCTTGTGTCAGCTAAAGTGAAGTTAGCCAGATCATTACAAGCAGGGCAGTGGTGACCGTTGGGGAGCGCAGGTCCCTGCCTAGCCTGGAGGTGATGCTGGGGCAGCCCTGGAGCAATCGAGTCAATGCTACTAAACTTCACACTACTGACAGATCTGCCTTGGAAGAAGGAATACACCTTTATTCCTTTATTCAAGGAATACAGCTAAAACCAAGAAGCAACAGAGAACCATAGAATCATAGAGTTCAAAGAGACCATGAGGATCATCCAGTCCAACCGGTATTGGACACTATTGATTGGAGGTTGGACTAGATGGCCCTTGTGGATTCTTCCAACTCTATGATTCTATGATTTTATGATTGGGTATTCCTGCATGGCAAAGGATTGGATTAGATGGCCCTTGTGGTCTCTTCCAACTCTATGATTCTGTGAAGTCCCTGCTGTACAGAAATACATAATAAAAGCACCCCTGAAAGATGCCAACCAGCCTCTGTTTAAAAACCTCAGAAGAAGGAGACTCCAGCACACTCTGAGGCAGTGTATTCCACTGCTGAACAGCTCTTACCACCAGGAAGTTCTTCTTACTATTTAGGTGGCTGCGGTTTGAGTCCATTGCTCCACGATTCTGTAGAAATGGAAGTGAGATGAGGGAAATAATTACAGACATGGCAGCAGAAGAATCCATAATGAGGCGAAAGGAGTGCCTTGGACCCAAAAAGGTGATGCAACACCAAGAGCCAACTACCGTGAAAGTATTGAAAAAAGTATTGTCACCTCGTGCCATGGCTGATGCCAGAGGAGAGCAATGGAGAATGGTGGAGGCTAGCAGGCAGCAGCAGAAGAGGCGGCAGTGGTAAGGGAAAAGGAGGCAGAGGTAAGAGCAGCCTCAGCCCCCATCCCATTGCCACAACAATCTCCACTAGTATGACCCCTGCCACCAGCATGGCAATGGTGACCATTGGGGAGCACAGATCTATGACTAACCCAAATTGATGCTGGGCCAGCCCTGGAGCAATAGAGTAGCTGCTGTTAAACCCCACGGGAATGACAGAGCTGCCTTGAGAGAAAGTTTCAAGGAATCTGGGCAGGTGGGGGAGAAGCATTGCAACTCTGTAGACAAGGCAGGAAGGGAAGAAAGATAACCACAGGGTTGGGGGCGGAAGGATCCATAGTTGTCTGCTGCAATGTATGTGCAATATTCATCTTCTTTCCAGAAGGCCTCATCAACTATACTAACGGGATGTGCAAATTGGTAGCTTTCTTAGAAAGGAAGGTCAGTGCACTATAGCTATATGCTGAGTCCCTTGGATGCATCAGAGAACATAAGGACTTTCTAGGGAGAAGTGACCATACAGAAACAACAGAAATAAACTATCCAGGAAAATGCAGCAGCCTGTAGCTGTGAGGAAACATGTGAGGAGGATAGTCTTTGATAGGAGCAGACCATAGAGAAGAGACTCAGAACCTCTCCAAGTATGCAATTGCTTTCTGCACCTTTAGGAAGATAGTAGCAGTGCAGATGTTCAAATAGGAAACCAGCAACAAGGGGTACTGCATACCAAGGAAGGAGTCAAGGTAACTATCAGCCACAACAAGAAGAAAAGAAAGGTGCTGGTGGTTGGGGACTCATTGTTCAGCAGTATAGAGGCAACTTTGTGCCAGTCTGACAAGATTAATTAGGATGTGTGCTGTCTTCCTGGTGCATGTATCTGAGATGTCACTGACAAATTGCCAAAACTTATCATGAATAAAAGTAAGTACCAAATATACAGGTATAAGATGGAAGATACATGGATCAGCAGTGCTACATGTGAAAAGAACCTTGGGATTTGTGAAGTCGAAGGCTTTAATGGCCGGCATCCATAGATTTTCCTTGTTGTTTTTTTTCCCCAGGCTGTGAGGCCATGTTCTGGAATAGTTTCTTTCTGACGTTTCACCTGCATCTGTGTCTGGCATCTTCAAAGAATGGTTGGGTAGGTGTGTGTGTGGAGTTTATATGCTGTGAACCCCTGTGGAGTTGTGGATAAGTTTACATAGGGACCACTAAACGCAGTGTGCAAACACGAATCAAGGAACATGAAAGACACTGCAGACTGGGCCAGTCAGAAAAATCAGTGGTAGAAGAATATGTTATAAACCAATCTGGACACAAAATGCTATTTAAAAACACAGAAATTCTGGACCAGGCCAACAACTATCATTTCAGAATGCACAGAGAAGCTATTGAAATCCACAAACACCTGGACAACTTCAACAGGAAAGAAGAAACCTTAAAAATAAACAAAATCTGGCTCCCAGTTTTGAAAAACAATAGACTCAAACTCAACACTTACAAAGGAATTCCACCCAGGAACAGGGGGATTCCCAGCAGATAATGGCACATCAACCAACCATTAGCCAAACAGACACTAACCAGCCTTCCATTTCTATACCCAGAAACTAACCATTCAATTACACAAATTTACATATACTCCACAGGGGTTCACAGCATATAAACTCCACACACACACACCTACCCAACCATTCTCTGAAGATGCCAGCCACAGATGCAGGCAAAATGTCAGAAAGAAACTATTCCAGAATATGGCCTCACAGCCCGGAAAAAAACCTAAGGAAAATCTAAAGACCTTGGGATTATTGTTGATCACAAGTTAAAGATGAACCAGCAGTATGGCACTGCAGCAAAGAAGGCGAATGCCATTTTAGTTTGCATTAGCAGAGGGTGAAGAAGGTTCCAAGAAGGTCAACAAGGATAATAAGAGGTATAGAACAAAACATATGAGGAAAGAGCAAAGGAGCTGGGCATGTTCAGCTTGGTGAAGAGAAGACTGAAGGGTGACATGATTGCATTATTTAACTACCACAAGAGCTTTCTTGCCAGCAACTCAGTTTGTTTTTTTCCTTCTTTCTAGACCGGGGGTGGGCAACTTTGCATGACTGAGAGCACACATGGGCTACATCCCCCCATGGGCTGCATCTCCCTCCTCAGTATGCCAAAATACTGCCATATTTCTTCAGAATCCCTCTCAAAAAGGCATCCAGAAGTGATATTGCTTCACATCCCGTCCCCATTTTGAAAGGGACTCTGGATAATTTCAAGAGTTTTCACCCTGAAGGGCAAGATTTTAAGGGTTTATCAGCATTTCTCAACAATTTTTATTCAGATTTTGCTTTTGCACAAAAAGACATTTAAAAAAAACCAGAAAGCATCTGGAATCCTTTTGCTGTCACCAGCATAGAGAGATTAAATTAGTTAATTAGTTAAATTAGTTTAACTAATCTAATTAACTAGTAATTATAATTATTCAGTTGATTAGTTTACAGTGCTAAAGAGCCAGCAAGTTTTACATCGCCCAGACAGTTTTTTCCTAAAGTTCTGGATTTTTACAAAACAACTTTTTTTGCTTTTTGTTAGTTCTGAAGACTTGGAGAATTACAAGGTTTAGGACACAAGACTCAGCCCTTTTACTCAAGAGCAGTTATAGAGGAATGAATGGGGTTTAAGAGGCTGTTGAAGTCCCAGTAAACCATTTGCCCTATGTCTCAAGGATATGGCAAAGCATTTACTCAGAAAAAAGGTTCTGCCTCCCCCACCCCACCAGAAAAGATGACCATCTCAAACTTTAATCCTAAAATATAGTTCATGTTCCAGATCTTATATTCTATGTTCAGATTCCTAATTCTTATCACTTGGAATCCTGTTGGTTTCATGCACACACACAAGTTCTTTTCCACATGTGTATTGGTCATTACTCAGTGGACATATTCCATGTAAGTGGAGTTCTGTAACTGTAACTACTTAATGTGAAGTTGTGCAGTTTTGAGCATAGTGATTTGTTGACCAACACGTGAAATAATGAGGCCAGACACAAAACTTGGGTTAAAATAGGGGTCACTTTATTTATTCTTTCACCTATTTGATCTTTATTCCTTGAGATATGCAAATTAGGGTGGAGACCCAATGTGGGAAAAGCTGGTGCCCATGGTCTCAACCAGACCTACCTCCCAGCTTCCCTGGGTGAAACACCTGAGCCCCAGGGGGTTTCCATTCAATTGGACTACCTCATGGGCACCATCTTCTGGAAGGGAAAAACCAAGAACGAGACACCTCAAGTAGCATGACTTCTGGTGAGGGCTCAACCCTCAGGCCAACCTCAAGGATAGTCTACTCCCCACCCTCCAGTCGCATGATCTGCCAGGGTAGTTTGATAGAGCCATTATTCACCCAAAAGGGGTGCCATAGTGTACACCGAACTAATCTCCATCTCCCCCACAGCCTGCCAGGTGACCACCTATTTAAAACACAACCCTAAGACCAATTCTCCAAGTCCCTTGTAACAGTGTGGGGTAGGGAAAAAAACATGGAAAGGGGGAAAAAATCTACCTGGCCCATAAGCAACCAGAAGACTTACACTATGACAGAGGTGGGAGGGTGGGTCAAATTCAACCAAAAGAGGAAAAGGGATTGTTCAAATTCAACCAAAAGAGGAAAAGGGATTGTTTAAATAGCCTCTGCTCTGCCCCAAACCTCCTACATGATAACATGAGATGCCATGACACAATTAAAGGCCTCTCATCATCTGAAGCCATCAAAGCACCTCCCCTTACAGAACATTACGCTGTGCTGTGGAGGGGTGTTCATTCTCAGTGCCTTCAAGGTACCATTTGATTCACTGAGATTGCATTCCCACATTGCACAAAGGGAGAATAAGCAAATGCATTGGCAGATACACAATTGATGACCAACCATGAAATAATGAGATCAGAAAAAAAGTAAATGGGTTGAAAAGGGCCACTTTATTTACCTATACCTTATTTAACTGAATTGAGAGATGGGGATAAGCAAAGCAGAGGGAACAACCTGATATGGGTCAAGCTGAGATGCAGGCATCAACCTGTGACCAGCCTCCCCAGCCTTCTCTTGGCTGAAACATCAGACCCTGGGGGCTATCCAAAACCATTGGTTGCTGCCCTGATAGTCATTTACTGGAAGGCAAACCCAGGGGACTCCCCCCCCCCGCAAGTTGGGAAGAGTGACCCAATGTGCATCAGGCTAGACTGATGAGCATCAACCCTCCTTAACCAGTGTTGTGATGCATATCGGGTCCCATTGCACATCAGATCTCATTGTGAAGCTGCTTGATTTTATTTCCTGTAGACATAAACCAGCTTACAAAAACTATGCATCCCTAAGTGAATTCTGGACACCTTTTTGGGCACAAATTATTGTTGTTGTTGTTGGCGGCGGCGGCGGCGGCATAAAGGTCTCAAAATATAAAAAACCCAAAATGCAATCTTGTGGAGGCTGTCCATTTTTTCAACCGTTGTCAAAAAGGATGAGATATTTTGCAACTATTCTTTATCTTTACTTCCCTAGCATTCATTTTATTTTAATCTCCAGTTTATGATAAAGTCATAACAATTTGTAACTTGCTTTTCCTTTAATTGTATCATGAGCTGAACAGTGAAATAAAGCTGCGGTCCTAAGCATGCTGAGTCAACTCCCACAACATGAATGTGCTGAACGTAAATCTATGAGATTATTCAGAGCAAATAGTTTTGGGATGATAGCATGAATGGGAAATATTTCTTTTACAGACGTCGGTCACTGGGAGCACACTTTTCCTGAGATCCACTTTCCCCTTTCTTTACCCCACAAGTTTGTTCTAGTGTCCCACTGGTTAACAAATATGAGCAGGGTATCCTGACAGCCAAGCTTCAACTGACTGACTGAGGTATTAATGTGTATCCTTATAGTTATCATTCTCCCCAGGGTAGAACTCCCTAAGCTTGGCCAGAAAAGCTCAGGGATTGCTTCGCTTCTTTGATCCCAAGATTCTGGATCATCCCCTAAGCTCTGCTTTGTGGGCCCAATAGCTCAAGGATTTAACCATTCACCAGGGCCTTAAGCATTAGCGTTCAGGGTCTTATGTATAGCTCTGTTTGAGCTTTCCTGAGTATCCAGGGCTTTGACAGAAAGCAGAGAAAGGCTTATGATTTTCATGTCATTTGCTTAGCTGTGTTCTGAGTTTTGATTTTAGTCTGCAGTTTAACAGAGGTGTCCAAGTTGGTCAAGCTCTTTGGAGGAGAAGATTCAGCACCTTGAATAGATCCTTCAAAATTCAGGCTAAAATCTGGAGCACATTCACACCTCAGTTGTCATGGAAATTCCCAGCTGCCATGGGTCTAAGGCTGGTTGGGAATACCTCCACACTCCTGTCTCCTCCTTGCACCATCTTATTGTCTATTAAGTGGAGAAGCCACCAAAATACTGTACCACCTGATATCACCACCCTCAATGAATTTAAGGGCTGGCATCCTGTTAGTGATGTACACACACTTTATGCAGGTGTATGTCCTTTATTTTGGCTGGGAAACAAGGGGCTATTCTCTGGCCTCTTACACCCTGTCTAAAACCAGCAACTTCCAAGCCCCATGGGGCTGCCTTTACAGTGGAGGTGGTAGGAGAAAAAAGGGTGGTGACTGGGCAGTGGGGACTGCCTCTCATTCCTTCTGCAGTTTGCTAGACAAAGGCAGAGGAACAAGATCACTCTCTCTAGTGAACTGCAAGGGGAGGGGAGTTAGGACTTTATCAGACTAGCTTCTAAAAATGTTCTTTTGCCAGCATAATTAAAGCCATTTTTATGCCAGCAAAATGTTTCCCACCAGACTTACCTTTGTCTCCCGGCAAAAGCTATCCCAGCAATGAAGAAGAAGTGAGTGGAGCTCTGTTCACTTCCTCGTTCAAAATCCTGAAGATTCTTGTGAGAAGATGCTTGTGTGGGAAATTTAAAAAAAGGAACAAAAAACAACTCACAAAAAGTTTTTAAAAGCACATACACACACTTAAAAACTTCCAAGTAACCTGGGAAGGGACATAAAAAGTGTGTCACTTACCTGGATGTCACGATCTCTCCCAGAAGTGTTCTGACCAGACCAGCCATTGACACTGCATTCACATGAGTTAAATGGCACAAGGTTTCATACTCTGGCAATGCCAGCACTAAAGCACCACAGGGGATCTATTGGCAGCTTCAGCCAAAATAGGATGGGTTTTGGCCAGGACATAAAAACGAAAGGGTGACATCATTTATGTGGTGTTGTTATGATCCTGTATTTAGTGTGTCTGATAAAATCCCTAGTCACATCTTCCTAGTGACATTTTACGGACATAGCAGCAGCCCAGCGGGGTCTGGCAACTTCCTGGGTGTGGGAAACATGGAGCTATGTTCACTGAACAGTTACTCTCCATGCACACCATGTAGGATCTTGGCCAAATACATTGGCCTAGCATGGTATGACTGTTCACACAGAGGTTTCATTTCCATCCCCCTCCAGCCCAATTGCTACCTGCTTTCTGGTCAAGCCTCTCATGCAAGGATGCTTGTTTAATTAAATAGTATATGTTTCATTTTCATTAACTACTCTAGAAGCTGGCAACCAGCTTTAGACCTTCTGCACAGCTTTCAGACCAATCTGGGTAGATGAGGGACTTTTCTGTCTAGGGCATTTATTGGATGATGAAAGGAAGAAGGGAAAAAAAAACCATAGTGAAGTCAGTTTATCAGAGAAACTCCAAGGCAGGGATGTACCATATATTCTGGCATATAAGACGACTGGGCGTATAAGACGACCTCCCCCCATTTTTAAGTTAAAATATAGAGTTTGGGATATACTCACTGTATAAGACCACCCCCTTCTCTTATATGAGTATATCCCAAACTCCCCCCTCCAACCTCCCCCTCCACCCTCCACCAGGGCCAGTTTAAGGAATTTGGGGGGGGCAACACTTTATTTTTTGGGGGGGCATATATTTTTCTCAGGTCAGTGTAACATAGCCTATTCACAGTACAGGAAGTTCAGATTATTACATAATTTGCCACCAATAATTCAGTTAAAAAACCTATATTATAGGTACTAACATATTTTTGTTGTTGTTTATTAGCAATTAACATAATGGTGTAGTTTTCCTCAAAGAAAAGAAAGAGTGGACCACAAGCTGAACATGAGTCAGCAGTGTGATGCAGCAGCTAAAAAAGCCAATGCAATTCTAGGCTGCATCAATAGGAATCTAGCGTCTAGATCAAGGGAAGTAATAGTGCCACTCTATTCTGCTTTGGTCAGGCCTCTCCTGGAATACTGTGTCCAGTTCTGGACACCACAATTCAAGAAGGATATTGAGAAGCTGGAACGTGTCCAGAGGAGGGTGACCAAAATGGTGGGAGGTCTGGAAGCCATGCCCTATGAGGAGTGGCTTAGGGAGCTGAGTATGTCTAGCCTGGAGAAGAGAGGATTAAAAGGTCACATGATAACCATGTTTAAATATTTGAAGGGATGTCATACTGAGGATGGAGCAAGTTTGTTTTCTGCTGCTCCACAGACTAGGACATGGAGCAATGGATTCAAACTCCAGGAAAAGAGATTCCACCTAAACATTGTTAGGAAGAACTTCCTGACAGTAAGACCTGTTCAACAGTGCAACATGCTGTTTCTGAGTGTGGTGGAGTCTCTTTTTTGGAGGTTCTTAAACAGAGGCTGGATGGTCATCTGTCGGGAATGCTTTGATTGTGTATTCCTGCAGGGCAGGGGATTGGACTAGATGGCACTTTGTGGTCTCTTCCAACTCTATGATTCTATGATTCTAATTAGTTTTGCACCCATACACCACTAGTTGCTGCCCAAAACACTAGTGTAATGCAGTAACCAATGAATAAACTGGCAAATAATAGAATTAGAGTATAGAGTTGGAAGATCATGGCAGGGGGTTGGACTGGATGGCCCTCGTGGTCTCTTCCAACTCTGCAATTCTATGATTCTATGATTCTAAGAGACCACTAGGGCCATCTAGCCCAACCCCCTGCCCTGCAGGAACACACAATCAAAGCATTCCTACCTTTGATTGCACTAGTTAAGGGTGGAAGAGTGGTTTGAGCATTTGGACTACAACTCTGGAGGCAAGGTTTTGAATCCCCACTCAGCCATGGAAACCCACTGGGCGACTGGATGACCTTAGGCAAGTCACACTATCTCAGCCTCAGAGGTAAGCAAAGGCAAACACCATCAGTGGTATTAGGGAGGGTGGCCACAGGCATCTCCTGAATGGGCCACGGTGGCCTGGGCAGGCAGGGCAGGTGAGGAAGAGGAGGAGGTGGTGGCAGCGGCAGCGGTGGCAGCAGCAGCACTAGGTGCACCTCCCTTTTTACCTGGCCGCGGAGAAAAGCTGCAGAGGAGGCAGCAGAGGAGGACCGGAGCTTGCGGGTGCCAGAGTGGAGCAGCGGAGGCTCCATCCCCATCCTTCTCCTTTCCCCTCCCTTTGTCATGGTGGCGGTGGCAGTGGGGAGCACCTGCTCGTGCTCACAGAGCCTGGAATCACCACCGTTGCCAAAAGTTGGGGCTCTGCGCAAGGGGGCCCCACAAACGACAGGCCCCCGCAAATGCTAATGCTGGCCCTGCCCACCACCCACCTATCACGGCTTCGTGAAGGGTGGGTGGGTGAAGGGTGGAGCCGGGGGCTTTCCAGCCCACACCCACCCTTCACAGAGCCAGGATCAGCGTCCCGATCGGGGCTTCATGAAGGGCAGGTGGGCGGAGGGTGAAGGGGGGGGTCTTTCCAGCCCACACCCACCCTTCACGGAGCCAGGATTGATTGCTGGCTCGGCGGGATTTGGTCTTACAGGGTTCCCCATCACGGCTTCGGGAAGGGTGGGTGCTGGCAATCCTCTCCCCATCCATCCAGCCAACACCAATCCTTCTGAAGCTGCCATGGAGAGCCCTATTCCAGCGTATAAGATGGCCCCCTAATTTTGAAAAGATTTTGAGAACTTTAAAAGTCATTTTATATGCCGGAATATACAGTATATCTCGGCTTAGTTCATTCACACTCAAGAAATAGGACAATACACATTCATTTTTCTCCTTGCCATAAGACTGCAACATTAGATATCAATATTGATAGATTTTCTGGCTTCAAAGAAACTGTACATTTTCTTTTCTTTTTTCATATTTTTATCATTGTTGTTCCATATACTATTGTAGTATTCAATATAGATATACAGTTGTCCATCCATATCCACGGATTTGGTTGAAAATATTCTTTTAAAAAAATAATCCAAAAAGCAAACCTTGATTTTGCCATCTTATATAAGGGACACCATTTTGCTATACCATTGCATATAATGGGACTTGAGTATTCACAAATTTTGGTATCCATAGGGGGTCATGGAACCAAACCCCAGCAAATATGAAGGGACAACTGTATTTTACATAAGTCTTCTATAGTTTTATATTTGCTTTCCATAAAAATCTCTCCCTCTCACATTCTCTTACCAACAATCCTACTTCCATTCTAGCCAATTACAAACTCCAACCCTATCTCTCTAATTTACCATCTTTCTTTCTACTTCATTTACTCATCCTTTCTCTTACACTCTAATTATTTTCTTCTTCATTCTTCATTCTCTCCTTACTTACACATACCCTCTCACATACCTGACTTTTTGTTTCTTCCCACCTTCCACCCTCCCACCCATCCATACTTCCATACTTTGACATTCATTTCACTTCCTATCTCACTGTTCCTGTATTAAACATTAGAAAACAATGTTGGAACTCCATAATGTTTACAATATATTTGATAATTCTATAATATATTGTTATTTACCCATCATACACCCTTTAATTGCCTCTGCATATTTTCAAGAGTGATTCTTTTGCACATTTCTGTAAAATACACAATAACGAAGTGTAATAAGTGTTGCTTTATTGGATGGACTACTAAACATCCATAGGTGAGTGGGTTGTTTCTTTGTGCTTGATCAGTCCATCCTTTTGTGCTTGTTGTGTGTGCATGGATAGCTTCCCATGTGTGGGGGGAGGTATTTGTTTGGTATTTGTTTTATTATTTTCATATTTTGGTCTCATGCCAGAGGCAAGATTTCTCACAGGATCTGGAGAATCCTTAATAGACTGTCTCACTCTGCTGAGATAATCTGCCTCATCCAAAATCTCAGCAATACTGAGATAATTCAGCAATCCCCCATGAAGATCACAAAACAGTGTAAAAGTTTCCAAGCTCTTCAGCTCTCTTCATTGGTCACAGCATTACAAAATGCATCTTTAGCAAGAGTTTAGGGTGGGAGCCTGAAGTTTTTGTCTTCTATTTTTCCCACTAGGGAAAGAGCGGAGGGAGGTGCCAAAATGAAGGCATTGCCCCCAACAAATAAGAAACCTCCCCCTCTCCATTGTTTTTCCTTCAGCCCCTAATTTCTAGCACTGAAGTCACTCAAACATTAGCACTTTGAACATTTCCAAGTTGAGCATTTGGAAATACATCCACGCTACACAAATAATGCAGTTTGATATTGCATTATTTGCCAGGGCACCTTCCTATGGAATCCTGGGAGTTGTAGTTTGGTGAGGCACCATCACTCTCTGGCAGAGAAGGCTAAAGGCCTTGCCAAACTACAAATCCCAGGATTCTTTAGTCTGGAATATCGGTATGCAAAGGGATCTAGTAACACCTTAGAGACTAACTGAGAGAAAGCAGTTGTAGCTTAAGCTTTCGTAGACTTCAGGCTTGTCTATACGGTGAAAATGCTCCTCATAAAATTTGAGGAGAACACATTTTGTTTAAATAGGATTCCACATCATTTCGCCATATTTGAAAAGGGGGGGGGGTTCCAAGTACTCAAAGGGAAAAGCCTTCATGACTTTTCCTGACTTAAAAAAAAATTCTGAAGGAAATGTGCACTCCCTCTTGTTGGGGCAACCAATTTGCTTTTCTGTGCTTTCCCGATAAGAGCAGAAGTGGAAAGCTGATTGGTCAGATGTGCACAGGGGGCAGAGCTTGCTGGCAATGCAGTATCTTTAACCATCATAGTGAACTTTCACTTTAGAAATCATGTGCTGAAGCAACGAAACAGTCTTTCTCTCTCTCTTTTTCTGTTTATTTAAGCAGAAGTTTGCACTTCAACACCTTGGATTTGCTTTTTGAAAAAAATATTGTTTGGTGGTGGCAACTGATGACAATAAAAATACAAGTAATTCACTCGTGCCTGCCATCTTGATTTACAGGCATGCCCATTTGAACAACAAACATGTATTGCTTCACATGCCTGTGATCTTAAAAAAAAAGGAGAGAAATGAATATTGCTGCAAATTGGCATTAAGGTGCATCAATCCACATTTTATTGCCTCATATAGACAAGCCCTTAGTCTACTTCCTCAGATGCATGGAGGAAGTAGACCAAGTCTATGAACGCTTATGCTATGTCTTTCTTTCCGAAAGGACTTTATCAGATGTGGGGGAATGCAGCACAAAACCGTGTCCCAAACCACATCAGAAGAATGCTACAAGAAGAAAAAGGGTGACATTATCAGATACCCACATCTTCAGCCATTCTGGGGGTGTAGCACAGGCATGAATAAAGTGTCCCTTTTTTATTGATGGGCTAAGCCATCAACAAAAAGGGATATGTTATTCGTGCCTGTGCAATGCCCCTTGAACGGCTGAAGGATGACATCGTCTGGTAATGTCGTCCATTTTTGTTCTCATAGTATTCTTCTGGTGCAGTTTTTGTGGTTTCTGATAAAGTCCTTAGTCCCTAAGGTGCTACAAGATCCTTTTGCATACTGAATACAAAGCAGTTACAGATTCATAACTCTGGGTTATGAATCTTCAACTATAATACTGAATGCCAGAAAACCTTCCTAGTAACACCAACTATAAATTCCCATAGGTTGCTCTATACCTTTTGAGTAGAGAGAATAAGTACACAGTCCTACTATAGCTTTTGCAATTTTTCTCATGGCCAGTACAGCTTTCTTTGCTTTTTATGAGAATTCACCGTATTTTTTCTGCTGTTTTCTTACTAGAGTCAGTGTAAGAATATAGCAGAGGGTGAGAGAAGTTGGGCTTAAAGGCTTTGAACAATGTAAGGCAATGTTGGTTCAGGTTTAACTGTATTATATCTGTTAAATCAAACCATTTATTTATGGTTTTAGCACTTCCTCCAGACACCAGATCTAATCTTCCCCAGGAAGACAGAATGACCCCAGGCAACAAGAAAACTGTCCTGCCTTTTGCACTTAACTATACAATGGCTACAAGTCATATCTTTATTATCCTGCCCATGTTTGAACTCTGAAGAGGAACTGGAACACTGGAAATGACATAATCTTATGAGAAAATGACTCAGATTTCAGAAAACACTGGGAACAATTAAATTTATCCCCAGACACTCTGGTGTGAGTAAAAAAAGGAGAGTGAGGAGGAGGTGGGATGGTATTCAGTGATGTAAAGAGATGTATACCCTTATTACCCACTCTCTTTTTTTTAGAAATATGAGGGTTTCGTAATGAGCTGGAGTATATGCACCAATCAATTACCATATGCTCTTGTAGGACTGTATTTCTCTCACGGCTTTGCAAAAGAAATGACAATGGGGGAGAAAGGCATGGCATAGAGAAAATAAAATAGATGCTCTTTAGGCTGAGAGTGGATATTATTAGAACAAATTACCAGAAATATAGCATGTTTCTTCTCCTTTATAAAGCGTTATGTAAAGCCTATGGCACTATATTATTATTATTAATAATGATGATGATGATGATGATGATGATGATATAGGTCTAGGCTTCAGAACTATGGGAGGACTGAGTGACAACCCACCACAAATAGATCCATTTCCTGTTCCATATGAAACCATTGTAGGGTATAAGTGTAACATTCTACTGATTTTAATCAAGACTTGGACTACTTATTAAGCAGATCGACTAATACAAT
This sequence comes from Gambelia wislizenii, assembly GCA_030847615.1. Classification (NCBI taxonomy): domain Eukaryota; kingdom Metazoa; phylum Chordata; class Lepidosauria; order Squamata; family Crotaphytidae; genus Gambelia; species Gambelia wislizenii. The sequence goes on along the minus strand of JAUMIR010000001.1, from coordinate 19,887,008 downwards.
TTGAATTCAGTGACAACTGGAGAATTTAGGAAGGGGCAGGACAGGGGAGGCACCTCCAATATGTTTCATGAAACCAGAAGGTGGGGTGTTAAGCTTGCTACCTGTTCTATATTTCAAGGAACAGTTCTTTCTTCACAATTATAAAGGACAGTATTCCTTTTCAAGCTAGTAATGAAAGTACCATTAACATTTTGAGTATATATTCAATTGACTATATCTTGGGTATGCTTCCTTTCCCAGTGTGCTGATTGGCCACTTACACAACCAATACCCTCCCTCCTCTCACTCCCTCAGCCAATCACCACCCACATGCAAATCCCTGTCCACCTATCAATCCACTCCTGCCCCTCAATCTGCATCCACACCCCAAGCCTCACAAGGGCCCCTCTCTCCTCTCACTCCCTCAGCCACTCACCACCCAGATTTAAAACAATGCAATGTTTTAGAAATGTAGAAAGATGATAAATCATAAAAGTAGTACCCAATGGTAAATACAGACAAATGTATGTGGCATACTACTGCGAAGTGTGTTTGAGGGGCTAAAATAATAATAGTATTTAGCTGAACTGTGTGAACCTTTCAAATCTACTATAATGGTGTATGTTATGCTGGATCACTGTGTGTGTGCATTTGTGTATTTTTAAAGCCTCGCAATACTTTCCTTATTTTGCACCTCTTCAGTTAGCAACCCTCTGCAGTATGTGGTTAGGCAGCATGAAAAGATGGAAAGAATATTTAAAAATATTTGGAAAATGGTGGAAAAACTTGCTTTTCAAATGTGAAACCCGGATAAGAAGAATCTTGGACTAATGAGAATCTTTGCCATTCAGAACTTATTCTGTGCAAAATTCACACATGGTTGTTTTGCAGAAACAACAACAGTAATAATAATAATAAATAAATAATAAAATTTTATTTCTATCCCGCCCCTCTGCAACGCAATCGGGGCGGCTTACAATATAAAAACTCCATAGTCACAGTACCCTAGCCCACCCACCCCTTAAAATAATATTAAATTATAAAAGATTAAAAACATACAGTAATTAAAAATATATAAATTAGAAAGAAAAAAATTAAAACATACAATAGTTAAAAAAATCTGATTGCAGCTCAGAAAGGACAGCCGAGTCTTGGGCCGGGATAGTTATTCAGGAAAGGCCTGCCGGAAAAGATCCATCTTGACAGCTTTTTTAAAGGTGGTAATAAGACGGATCTCGTCCGGCAGGCCATTCCATAATCTGGGCGTGGCAGCAGAGAAGGCCCTCTGGGAGGTCACCGACAGCCTTGTTTTCATAGACTGTAACAGATTCCTCCCAGAGGACCGAAGTGCGCGGGGAGGGTAGTATGGAAGGAGGCGGTCCCGGAGATAAGTTGGACCCAAGCCATGTAGGGCTTTAAAGGTCATAACCAACACCTTGTACTGTGCCCGGAAACTAATAGGCAGCCAGTGGAGAGCTTTTAGCACAGGTGTTATATGCTCTCTTCTGGAAACACCAGAAATCAACCTGGCTGCCATGTTCTGAACTAGTTGAAGTTTCCGAGTCAAGCACAAGGGTAGCCCCATGTAGAGTGCATTACAGAAATCCAGACGGGAGGTTACCAGTGCATGTACCACAGTTTCGAGGTCCCTGGTTTCCAGGAAAGGGCGCAGCTGGCGTAGCAGCCGAAGTTGATAACAGGCACTCCTGACCGTCGCATTTACCTGATTAGACATCTGGAGCGTCGGGTCCAGGAGCACCCCCAGACTGTGAACACAGTCCTTGGAGGAGAGTGTAGTTCCATCCAGGCTTGGAAGTTGTATTCCCAGACCTGGTTTCGGGCCTGTAACTGTTAGTACCTCCGTTTTGTCTGGATTCAGTCTTAATTTGTTTTTTCCTCATCCAGTCCATTACTGCTTTAAGATAATTATTGAGAGCAGAGACACCATCTGAATTCAAAGCTGATGACCGAGACATGGAGCAGTATATCTGGGTGACATCAGCATACTGATGACACCCCACTCCATGGAGATTTTCACACGCCAAAAATATTGCCGCCAGAATATTTCTGTCCCGGAAGCAGTGCCGCGGTTCGCACGCTCACCTCCCTCTTCCGTTGTTCCGTCGTCCTCGCTTTGGGTTTTTCCCTCCCTCTTCTGGAATATTTTACTAATGATCTCTCCCAGTATTTGCTGTGCAGGAAACAGCATTTTCTGCACGGAAAATAATATTTCAATGCAGAAATATTAATTCCCACACAGAAAATGCTGTTTTCTGCACATAACATGCTGTCATTGGGGATTTAGTCTGAGTAAAATTTGCACATGATTGATTTGCATAGAAAGCAGCATTTTCTGTGTAGGAATTATTATTTCTGCATTGACATATTATTTTCCATGCAGGAAACACTGTTTTCTCTGCAAAACAACCACATGCAAATGTTGTGCAGAATAAGTCCCAAATTGTGAATAGTCTTCAAAAGCTGAGTGGTTTTCACAGACTTTCTCACAACAGGAGGAAAATTGCTGAAGTTCGTCATCACTACCTTTGAAAAGAATTACCTCCATGACAGCATCATACTATGATCAGTTAAGGTCATATTTGGGTATCTTAAAGTCTGTGGAGAATGTTGGAGAACAAGGTGCTTAACCACCAGTTTGATTGAATGGTGGTTGGTGAATTTTTAAGATTTTTTTAACAAAAGATCCAGATAGAGATGCAGTTTTGTGCAACAAGTAACATTTCAAATGATTTACCAAACTGTATTAGAAGTATAATGGGGCTGAAGGGGATTTTTAAAAATCTTTAAGATTCATGAATGGAGTTCAATGGTAGATTGAACTCAGCAATTTATTTAATGATGCAGTGCCAAATGGACTTGGCAGTCAAGTGCTCCACCAGCTTTAGCCAAATTTATATAGAATTCTTAGAAAAGCATCAAGTGGCAGCAACTGAGCATCATAAAGCTATGAGATACAGATAAACTCACCAATAAAGAGCAAGTGCTGTTTCTGAACTATGTATATCACACTTTACCTTTCAAGCTCTTTCCTCTGTTCTAGCCATTATCTTACCGGAAGAACATGTGAAGACATTTTGGAACATGACTCAGAATGGTTTGTAAATTATTATTATTATGATTGTTGTTGTTGTTGTTGTTGTTGTTGTTGTTATTAACCTGCCCCTCTGTTAAAAACAATCGGGATGGCGTACAACAATTAAAACACAACAATACTGAGTAAAATCCCTAAGCATCACCCACCCCCACTCTCCCCCATAAAAAGATATTATGTTACATTATACCTGTTTAACCTTATTTGAGAACTCACGCCAAACAAGTCTTGAAGAGAAACGACAACGCAGAAAGAATCACAACCTGGAAACATCACCCAAGGAGACCTTCTGCTGTGCTTTCTGCAGCCAGACTTGTCTATCTCGGATTGGCCTTTTTAGTCATCAGCATGTTTGCAGAAAGCGCAGGATGAGTCCTTCCTGAATCTTCATTTGCAAAGAAAAGCCAGATAGAGAGAGAGAGAGAGATGTTTAACCTGACTTAAAATCATTAGGAACCTATAAAATTTTCTGTATCTAAGTAAGCCATTTGCTTCAACATGTTTCTACATCCTTAAAGCCTTATGGTCCCTTTCTGACATTCCATGTTTAGGGAATAATTGCAGGCTGTAGAGAAGAAGTGGGCAATGTGTAGTCCATAGCCTGAATATGGCCCTCAGGGCCTTCCAGGTGTTACAACATTGGGGGTAATGGTTTGGGAAGGTGCAGCAGGAGGGCTTGGTCATTCAAGGTTTCCTTGAGGTGCCATGTGGTCCCCTAACCTCTGATAGTTGCCTACCTCTGATGTAGAATAATGATACTAATTGGGAGTGGATACCGAAGCACCTTCAGTTCAAGAGTGATGGTGTGGAAGATTCGAATGGTCTTGGATACTGGCAAACTGACCACGCTAAATATGGCACAGCTTTTCAGATTTAATACTATAGGTAATATTTTGAAAGACTATGTTGTGGGAATCAGAAATATTTGCACACATAAAAATATGTGTATGCAACATCTGTCAGTGTTATTCATGTTGTCCATGCTACATATAAGCATACATTACTTTATCTCTTTCTCTGTCCTTCTGTTCTACTTCATGTGTCCTGTTCACTCTTGGTTCAGTATAATGTGGCTTATCATTGTTTTTCCACTCCTGTGAGTTACCCTAAAGCTACATATACAATTTAAAAATTACAGCCAAGATCCTATATCATAGTCTATGTTTGCTGACTTTACAAATCTGTAGCTACATTGCTGAAATGCAATGAAACTGTGTTAGTGAATGACAAGGATGCACATTAGGGAACTATGCACATAGGTGCCCATTTTATATTGGAACATGCACATCAGTCATGTTACCCAAATTGCTTGGGGTCCATGGGGACCCTCTAATGTCCTAATATTAATTTGGGGAATTTAATTAGCTCAGCTTGGTGTGTGAGAGGCCGGGCAATGGCAGGATATTTTAACCTAGGTGTACTGGAAATAATGAAGTAGACTCTAAGCCAAAATGTACAATTAAATTGTCTTTATTGGAAATTAATATCAACAGCAGTCATGCAAACACTCAAGCTTCACACACTTGCACAAGGCTATCAAAAGCAGTTGGAAGTATATGGATAGAGGAATAGAGTAAGGGTGGCAGGTTATACTATACCAATCCTGCAGAGCTGAGATTGTGAAGTAAACCAACAATGAAGAGGTCTGGACAATTGACTGGTGACATGAAATGACATGAAGTTGGAAAGCGGGGATTCGTGCATACCTGGCTACACAGTCTGACATGGAGTTGGGAGGTTTAGGTGGTGTTTTAGGGTGATATTTATATGAAATAATTCTCCTGAAGTGATGGCAGTTTGAGTGGAATACAATGTTTCTTGGAGGTTCCCAGAGCTAGGCAATGGGTGCTCCAGAAGAGTTAATGACTGTTAATGGGTGCTTTATTTGGATTTGAATAGGAGCAGGGAAAGTCTTGATTTGAAAAGGAGCAGGCAAGGATGAGGAAAGGAAGGACTCTTTTTACAAGCATTAAGGGCTCTGCTATCATTGAGTGGATTAGTGAATGACTCACCTCCAGGTGTTAATCTCTGACCTGAGTATTTGGTTTTGGGGAATTTCCAAAGGCCCCTCCTTTGTCACACATGAATCCAGCCTTGGTATTAGGGAGTCCTGGTTTATCTACTGACCACATGGATGGCCACATTAAGCCAAATTATTGAATGTAGCCAATTATTAGATATTCCAAGATGGGGGCTATCAGGGTGGGTAACAGTCACTCCACCCTTATGCAACAGATGGCAATACTTTGCAACATCATGGCAACCCCTAGGTGAATATGGATGTTATGACACTACCCTTTGCAATTTTGCACACCCTTGAAGCCATTTATGAAGATATCACAAGCAGAATGCCAGCCTCCATTTTTGTGTGGCTTACTTGTTTAGTTTTTGTATTATTTTAATTTATCTCTCTCTCTGGCTTTTCTTCACAAACGAAGATTCAGGAAGGGCTCATCCCACGCTTTCTGCAAGCATGCTGATGACTGAAAAGGCCAATCCGAAATAAATAAGTCCAGTTGCAGAAAGCACAGCAGAGGGTATCCTTGGGTGATAATCACACATTTAAAAGATTTCTCTCAGATTTGTGTTATGACTAGGCCTCTTCCTCCATTCTTAGAAGTGATCTAGCAAAAAAAAAATCAAAATCAAAACACTGCAATGTGTGTTGACTTCTTACGGTGATATTAGCCATTTTGAAACACAGGTCTATGGATATCATGGTCTTAATTTCATTTTAAAAAGTAGCAAAACTTGTAAGGAAAGTTTTAGCATAGATGCCATGGATTCCTCATGATTCATTATGGAGCCTACTTAGATCAGCTTCCATTTAATGAATGTAGCACATAACAACATTGTGGTCTGATGGGGTTTCTAAGCCTTGAGCTAGACAGCAGCCTTGCTTGCTTCTTCCAGCTTTTTTGTGGGGAGGAGGGTGGAATCAGAGCAGAGCAGAGAATAGCATTCAAAATGTGAGGCACACAGAGAAATCACAGACCTGGGATGAGATTACAGGAGAGAAGAGGTCAGGGGACAGGGAAAGGAAAAGTCAAGTGTTCATAATGCAGCCTTTTGTACTGATGGGCCCTAACCGGGGATTGCTAGTTAGAAAAAGAATATTATTCTTGGGTCATGCAATCAAAAATTCAGCTTGATTTAATTGAGAGAATATGGCTGAAACTGGAACTGGAACTAAAATATCTGATTTCTTTTAAAGCAGATTTTAACAAGCCAAGGCAGCCAATTAGTAATGTATGTTGCATAAGGTAATATGCTTTTGAATGCTGAAAAATAACTGGAGTCTCTTTTCAAATCAATATTACCGGTATATAGATTGGGCAATTTGCATAGCAGGAAAGATGAAAGAGTCCTTATCCCAAGCACAGCCAGCTCCCAAGCAGATCAACGTAGCTATACATTGTATTGATTTTGTTTTTCAGGGCTTACTTAGGATCTGAATGTCAAATAATATTAGCAAGGGGGGATGTAGGTCATCACAACCTACAGAGAGATTAGAAGCTGAGACTGCTTAATAAGGCACATTATAGAATTGGAATGGATCCCAAGGGCCATTTAATCACTTTGGCTAGATGGACAGGAAACCACAACTGAAGCTTCCCTGAGAGGTGGCCATCCAACTTCTGATTAAAATTCTACATACAACCAAGGAAAGCCACCATCCTCTGAAGCAGTCTATTCCCTTGCTGAACATCAGCAAATTTTTCATAAAGTGTATCCTTTATCTCTTTTGTTGTAATGTATCACATCACCTCTCAGTCTTCTCTCCTCCAGGCCAAACATTCCCAACTTCCTCAACAATTCTTCATTCTTCCTAAGGCTTGGTTTCCAGATCCTTGGCCATCTTTGTTATGTGACATATTGCTAGCCAAGCTGCCCTCAATGCTCAGCATTGGCTGCCTTTCACTGCCTACTCCAGGTCCCCATTTTATTATCCCATATCTGGACTGGGGCCTGAGTCTCCAGGTGACCCTTTCTGAGGATAGATTTATTTGCTCATGTGTATTCTTTTGGTTAGTGTGACCTTTCCCTTTGTTATTTGGGAAATAAAGCAGCATGAGTCAGTGGAACAGTTAAGAAACAAACTTATTTGGTTTATTGTATCAAATAAGAGTTTACAACTTCAAAACTTTATATTAGGTATATATAACAAATGGTTCTTTCATTTAGTTCTACTTAATGTTCCTTTTAGTGACAGACTATTTTTATTTAAACATACACTTTATCTCTTCAGTCTCTCAACTGCTTTCCACAACTTTCTTTTGTACATGCACTCCCAATATCTCTCATACATCTGACTCATCCAACTGCTTTCTCTCAATTCCCTATCTCAACTGACATTCTCAACTCACATTTTCTCAGGTCACTCTCACAGAGTCTCCTCCCATCACAGCTTCCTGCACTGGGACTGGCTCTCTCTCATGCATGCTTTCCATTCTAGTTCTTCACAGTTACCTTCCTCTGGATGTGTTCCAACTTGCTGATAGCCTTTTAAACTGGTGTGTCCAGACTATTTATTAAGGAAGGAATGAGAAGAAGTCTTCAGGTTTTCCCCACAATTGTTCCCTTTCTGTCCTCAACCCTGAATTCAGTTTTTCATCAACTGTGAGGATTTCTGAAATTTAACATGAACAGCTCATCACTCCCTACAGTTCCTTTCCCTGTTAACAAGGGGATCTTGTAGCACCTTTGAGACAGAGTAAGAAGTTGTAGCATAAGCTTTCATAGTCTTAGGAGATTTTCAGATGCCTCTTTCAGCGTCTTGCTGTGCAAGCAGCCTCCAGAGCAGTAACGAGGCTGCTGCGCGGCAAGTGGTCCATTTTGGATGATGCCGTTTCTCTCTCGGCGTCATCCGTGAGTGTTGCGGCTAGCATTGGAGGTGGCCGCGCTGTTTTTCACTCATGGAAGTTGTCAGTGAGTAAAAAACAGCACGGCCACCTCCAATGCTAGCCACAACACTCATGGACGATGCCGAGAGAGAAACAGCATCATTCAAAATGGACCCCTTGCCACGCAGCAGCCTCGTTACTGCTCCGGAGGCTGCTTGCACAGCAAGACACTGAAAGAGGCATCTGAAAATCTCCTTAGTCTACTTCCTCCATGCATCTGAGGGAGTAGAACAAAGCTTCTGACAGACTGCAGAAATAATGCAGTATGATACCACATTAACCCCCATGTCTCAATGCTATGGAGCTCTGGGGTTTGTAGTTTTGTGAGATATTTAGCCTTCTCAGTCAGAGGGCTCTAGTCCCACATCAAACTAAAAATCCCAGGATTCCATAGGATGGAGCCATGATTGTTGAAGCGGTGTCAAACTGCATTATTTCTGCAGTCAGTCAGAAGACCAAGTGTATGAGAACTAGTAACTACTTTCTCTCAGTTAATCTAAGGTGCTACAAGATCCTCTTTTTAACAGATATTCCATACTAACATGTCTATGTCTTTGAATTTTTTTACTTAAGTTGTATTTCTCACCCATCCCACACACCAGAATATACTTGTCCACTGGTCAAACACCACCAAAAACCCCCACAAAAGTTATCTTGAGCTAGTCGTGCGAAAGGAGGCAAAAAAGCATTTAGCAAAATTTCTCACTCCCATCAAAATAATTGTCTACTATCAAGAGATATTTTTAACTCATGTGAGAGAAAAATGGTAGTCACTTTAAATGAGCAAACTTACAAGGTTGTATAGGGTTTGGAAACAAGCAATGTGAAGCAGCAGGGATTGCTAAGAGGCGGAAGGGTGAGAGAAAGTAAGATCATGTTTCATCATCACCATCATCATCAATATGTTTATTGTGCTAGCCAAATGCCATGACAAATAGCCTAAACACATTCAAGATGCAAATATATACACACACACAATCACACAGACAAACAAGGTCTATCTATTAAATAATGAGACTTTGGACATTTTCAGATGCCTCTTACTGTGCAAGCAGCCTCCGGAGCAGTAATGAGGCTGCTGCACAGCAGGGGGTCCATTTTGGATGATGCCATCCCTCTCTCGGCATCGTCTGTGACTGTTCTGGCTAGCATTGAAGGCGGCCGCGCTATTTTTCACTCACAGAAGTTGTCCGTGAGTAAAAAATAGCACAGACACCTTCAATGTTAGCCAGAACAATCACGGATGATGCTGAGAGAGAGACGGTGGCATCCAAAATGGACCCCCTGCCGCACAGGAGCTTCGTTACTGCTCCGGAGGCTGCTTATGCGGTAAGGGGCGTCTGAAAATTCCTGTGTTTCTCCCTTTCAGATAAATCAGAGAGTACTGATTGTGAACACTTGAGTGGAGATCTTGAACATGTCTGAACCTGCATGACAAACATCAACACTTTCAGCTATTCAGTTAATTGTCAGTCATCATTTAAAGCAGTGGTGTTGTCTGCTGTGTGCCAGAAAAATGCTAAGTTTAAAAGTCGAGCAATGTGACATTCTGCAATGACTTGAGGCAGACCCAAACGTTTTTTAAAAAACCATCACTTCTAGTGAAACCTGGATGTTCCAGTATGATCCTGAGACAAAACAACAGTCAATGCACTGGAAAACACCAGCATCATCAAGAATGAAAAAAATAAATGTCAAAGCAAGTTCATGTTCAAAGCCATGCTCATTGGTGTTTTGTTGTTGTTTTACGTCAAGGGTCTTTCTCTTTCTCTCTCTCTCTCTCTCTCTCACACACACACACACAGGCACACAGGCACCAGAAAAAGAGGGGGCAGTTTCGGAGAGCTATAATGTTCAGGTTGCCCTCCCTCCCATATCCATGGGGAATAAATTCCTGGACTTACCATGTATAAGTGAAAGCACAGATAATAGCAAACCTTATTAAAATAAAGCACTTCATGTACATACGTACCATAGAATTGTGTGGAGGACCTAGCGATTCCTAGGGAGGACACATCTCTAGGCATTTTCCAGTGCAATTCTATGGTATATGTCCCCTATTTTGTGTCCTTTGGATAACTGAAACTATACATATGGCAGGATGACTTGTACTTGGATGTAGTGTCATAACATCCAAAAGACAGATTTTAGAAATGACAAAAGTTAGCTATCCTTTGTTGGACCTTTCTTACAGAAAGCAAGAGAGCCCTGGCACTCCTGCCTGGAACAGAGCAAAGACAAGGAGGACAGGTTAGCCACAGTCCCCTGTGCCAGAACAAGTACTTTGAGAAAGAGGATGAACAGCAGCCATAGTTAAAAACCCATTTTTTGCACAAAACAGTTCCTTTTCTGTGCATGAAAGTATTTGTGAAAATTCCAAAATTTCAAAAAGATTATTAAAATGCACAGAAATTCTTGGAATCACACCCAATTGAGAGAAAACTTTTGACATTTTAAATTCTCATATGCAAGAATGGAACAAACACACATCTATGATCACATGAATCAAGATTCTTCCCCATCCCTTTTCTTCTTTTTTACCAATGTACATTTGAGATCTTGAACACTGGCAAAAACACTACAGGAGAGGGATCTTGATAGAACTTGATACTACATACAGTCAAACCAACCCTGCTCTTTTTTGGTGTTTTATCAATGCATCGAAGCACATTGTAAATACTGTGGCGGGGAGACACATATGATTAGAAATATCTGGAATCTGTGGTATGTTCAGCATGTGCGTTGCTGTGCATGAAATACAGAAATAATGGTAGCAACAACAACAATGGAAAAACAATGGAAAATTTCTTATAAATCTGCTCTAGTTTCAAAATAAGGAAATTTGGAACTCAGAAAATCAGATGAGAAACTCAAAGGAAACAATATTGGAGGCTTCACCTTCATATGCTGATGTTGTAAATGTAGTCATATGGGAGCCACCAGCCATCACTGGTTGGTTAACAAACTATAAGCCATTTGGAACACAGCTGGAGAGTGCTAGATCTCTTCCTCCCCACCATGATTACCTGTGCTCCAATGTGGTTTGGATTAAGTGGAACCCTCTGAGGACTTTATCAGACATAGTAAAAACCACATCAGAAGAATGCAATGATAACAGAATGGGCAACATGATCAGATGACATTGTCCTTCAGCCATTCTGGGGGCATAGCACGGGCATGAATAAGGCATCCCTTTTTACTGGTGGATTGTCCCCATCAATAAAAAAGTGATGCCTCATTCATGCCAGCGCTACACCCTGGGAACAACTGAGAATGTGGGCATCTTCTAATATCACCCTCTCTGTTATCATCCCATTCTTGTGACGCGATTTGGGATGCACTTTTTGGCCATATTTCCCCATGTCTGAGAAAGTCCTAAGTGAGCAGTGATTTAAGGAAGACTTTGACACTGGAGTAATTTCCTTATCCTATGCAATGCAACCCTATTCTTTTGATTTGATTCTAGTAACAAAATTTGCAATAAAACCAGCATAAATCTTTGTCATAGTTCTGCCTAAAAATCATCCTGCCTAAAAACTAAGAAAGGAAGGAAGGAAGGAAGGAAATTCCATAGCCCACTTCTGAAATTTGGAACAAAATCTATCATCTGCAATCTCTTGATAACTAATTTGTTTTTGACTGAAAAGGAGAAGTGGTTGCATGGGACTGAATTAAAATGCCATCCTAGAGATTAAATTTCAAGTTCAATCACATTTACATATCTTTAAATATAATCCAATTTAGCTATTATAGACTTGCAATTATTTTCTACTCTTAAGTTGTAATTGCTGTGTGATAGCCCCCTTTTAATTTGCTTTTAAATATAGCTCCATTGTGAAGCATTTAACATCATCCTATTTGTCATTGGAATCCTGTCATGTTACATTTACCCCAGCATTGACCTCTGAATGAGAGGCCGCAGATTACTCCCATATATGGAAAAGAGCTAATTTTACACAGGAATGCCTAATGACCATATTGTACTTTGGTTTGCTGCAAAACAAGCGGATAAATGTAGAAGCAATGGGAGTTGCCCCCACATATAGTAAAGGAATCTCTGCTCTGCTCTGGCTTTTTCTTCACAAACTAAGATTCAGGAAGGACTCATCCCGCACTTTCTGCAAGCACACTGGTGACTGAAAAGGCCAATCTGAGATAAACATGTCCGTTTGCAGAAAGCACAACAGAAGGTCTCCTTGGGTGATGATTCCAGGTTGTGATTCTTTCTGCATTGTCATTTCTCTTCAAGACTTGTTCACCGTGAACTCTCAAGTAAGGCTGCAGCATTGTGGATAGTGCGTCTCCATGCCTCTCGATGTGAGGCCATGGTGGACCATGTGATCAATTTGGCTGAGCCTGAGATGTTGTTTCAGGGAGTCCATGTATCGCTTTTTTGGAGCACCCCTCTTATGCTGATCCATGGCGAGTTAACTGTAGAGTACTATTTATGGGAGCTCCTCCATCCTAGAAATGTGCCCTGCCCAGCGCAGCTGTGTTCTCAATATCATGCATTTAGGATTGTGCGAATACAGCACTGATGAAAGCATTCGAGGAGTCGTAAGTGGTGGCGATAGGTGACCCATGTTTCAGACCCATAAAGGAGAATAGACAGTATAATGGCACTATACAGACTGATTTTTTGTGCTTCGCCTCAGGTGTTTATTACTCCAGATTCTTTTGTGAAGTCTTCCAAATGCGCTATATGCCTTTGCTAAACTGTGATCGATCTCTTTGTCAATCTTGGCATGTGAGGAGATGATGCTTCCCAGGTAGGTGAACTGCAGAATGGACTTAAGCACAGATTTGCCTACTGCAATGTGGGGATGGTGGTGTTCATCCTGCGGTGCAGGCTGGTAGAGAACTTCCATTTTCTTAAGGTTGACTTCCAGCCCAATCAGCTCTGCAGCTGTTGCGAAGCAGGATGTTAGGCGCTGCAGAGCTGCTTGTGTGTGGGCAACAAGGGCAGCATCATCAGTGAAGAGCAAATGCTACAAAAATATGACATGAATCAAGAGCCACAAACAGTGGTGAAGTGGTAATTTTTGAAGTGGAGACTCTGATTATGACAGTCCTCATAGCCATATTCCTAAGGAAAGCCGAAAACAGAACAGTTATATTGATCTAGAGCCACAAACCAGTTCTAGGACATTATCACATGAGGCTGTAATCGTGCGATTACAATAGGATGGTAGCACAAATGGGCTCCCATTATCATACAACACTTGTCTTTCCATGCTTAGCCCATGCTCCACCCATTCATCCATTGGCACTTTTAATTAATGGGTGAAAGCCCTCAATAGCCCTCAATGTCACTCTTTTTGCAGTATTGACAAGTGTGTAAAATCACAAAACAACGAGGTGGGTGCATTCCTGCTTGTTAGGACAAGTGAGTTGATCTTATTCGCTTCTCAAACAAGAGGAAGCATGCCTCTGATTGGCCAGACAAGCACAGGGGGCAGGGCTTGCTAGCAAGGCAATCACCCACAGCCACCATCCCCCCCCCGGTGATCAGGGATGGAGAAGGGGAGAGGGCAACTGTCATGTCTTCTCTCGAGAAAAAAAGCCAAAATCTTGCTCATGGAAAATCCAGGAAGTAAGAGAAAAAAATTCTTAAAGAGACATGCACCAGGCAGCAGGAAGCATTAATACTGGGTCATTAGAAGGCAATACGAAGACAAGTGTTTCTGTAGTGTGAACTGGAATCCTGTTTTAAATCACTAGTGGTGGTTGTGTGATAATTACTGTAATAATGCCACTATGTTTCTGCTTTCCTCAATAGTGGAATTATAGTGTTTTTAGACGCTAGGCTGATAAGGTCCCTAGTCTCCCCCACCCCAAGAACAATCCTCTTGGTGACTTATGCTGGTGTAACCTTGGGTTATGCCATTGCAAGCACTTTTTCCTCTGCTGTACAAGTAGCTATCCAGTATCTCCTTGCACAACTCCTTTCTCCTCGTGCAACAATTATCTTAATTCTTTTTCACTAATAGTTATTGCTTTTTAATAATTGTTTTTACTAATATATGTTGTTGTTTTTCCCTCAAGTCAGTTTTGACTTATGGTGACCCAATGAATGAGAGATCTCCCAAACATGAACTCCTCAGGTCTTACAAACTCAGGGCCCTGGCTTCCTTGATTGAATCAATCTACTTGTAGTACGGTCTCCCTCTTTTGCTTCTGCCTTCCGCTTAACAAGTATGACCATCTTTTCCAATGAGTCATCTTATCTCATGAGATGTCCAACGTATGAGAGCTCAGTTAAGTCATCTTGGTGTCTGTTGAGAATTCAGGTTTCATTTGCTCTAAGACCCACTCAGTTGTCTTTTTAGCAGTCCATGGTATCCATAAATCTCTTTCCCAGTGCCACATTTCAAATGAGTTGATTTTCCTCCAGTCAGCTTTCTTCACTGTCCAGCTTTCACATCTATATATAGAAGTCAGAAATAATATCACCTGGATGATTCTGACTTTGCCATTTAATGATAATGTCTTTGCCATTGAGGATCTTATCTAGTTCTTTCATGTTAGTGTATTTTTGCTGCTACACACATATATCTATATGCATTATGTGAATGTAGAAATCCATTGCAAAATTTTAAAAAGTGGAAATCTGAGAGGATACCTGACTGTTGATTTATACTTTAGTTCAAAAGTTCAGAAAAAAAATTCTGAACAAATTTCTCCCCTGCATTAAGCAAAGGCTAGTGTACATTAATGCCAATGCAATGTTTCCTGACAATCCAAAGTTTTTCTGGAGGGATGCCTACCCCATTAGAGCTTCAGATGAAATAATGAATGTGAGTAAGTGTGTCATTTTCTTATTATTAATATTCTCATTAATATTTTCAACTTCAAAAGGATGAAGTGGTTCATATGAAGTTCAAATTAATGTGGTTAGAATTTGCAGGGGGGAGGGGTATCTACCTTTGAGTGTTGCCATTTAGCACATCAATGCAACATGAATTAAACATTAACTCATGATAAAAATCATCAAAATGCAAAAAAAAACCACACACACAAAGGCAATAGATGTGGGATCAAAGGCACATTTTAGTTGCTAAAGAAACTAAAGATAAAGTAGATACAGTTGCTCCCTTGCCTTTCAGGATATCTCTTAGGATGGAAGTACATGTTGTGGGAGATGTGAACCATACCTTACTACTTCTGCAGACATTCCCACAAACTCCGCACTGGCATTAGGTGTGCTTTTGTGTTCTTGTGCTGTGACAAAGGTGTTCTTTTTTTATTGACACACCAAGTCATCAATTGATCTGCTGTGGCATTTCCCCCCACAGAACTGTGAGCGTCTGAAACTGTGTCCCATTCCATTGGTGTGATTACAGCATCAATAGGTGATCCCCGCCAGAACCCTTCTGGGTGAAAATGTGAAAACTAGGTATAGAACACTCTTTTTATGAACCTCTTTCCTGCCTTCCAGGAGAGCCAGGGGGACCACAGCAGCAGTGATGGTGGTCATGGAGTAAACGAGGTATTATTATAAACCATTGTATTTGGCCATACCCTCCCTCCCTGGTAGCGCAGTGATTAAATGCCAGTACTGCAAGCCGCTAGGTTACGAGTTCAATCCCAGAGGGCTCCAAGGTTGACTCAGCCTTCCATCCTTCCATAGGTCAGTAAAATGAGTACCCAGCTTGTTGGGGGCAATTAGTTAAAAAATAATCATTGCTAACTGCTTAGAGAGTGCTTTTCATTTTGATAAGTGGTATATAAATATCGATGCTATAGTTATTGCTCCCCCTCCTCACTGTCTGAGCCCCATATCTTCCCTGGGTGTGGTGAGGATTGCCCAGGGAAAGAAAGGGACAAATGCCCTGCATCATATGGACTGCAGGGCTCTGACATTGCAGCAAGACAAAGTATATAGCTAATGTAGACAAGCCCTGGGTGGGGCAGAAGTAGCAACCTATTTTTTAAAAATTGTATTGCCACTCCTGGAGTCTTTATGTGGTGTAGCAAGGCTTCTGGGGGAAGAAAATGGGCAACCAAGGAAATAGAAGGAACTGAGGCATGAAAACATAGTTCTATGGCATCCTATGAAGCCCCAGGAGAGTGTTTTGCTCACCTCTTTTTAAAAGAAGTTTACTTCTTTAAATGAATTTAAATCTCCAGGACAAGATGAACTACATCCAAGAGTATTAAAAGAGCTGGCAAATATAATCTCAGAGCCATTGGCAATAATCTTTGAGAACTCCTGGAGGACAGGAGAAGCCCCAGCAGACTGGAGGAGGGCAAACGTTGTCCCCATCTTTAAAAAGGGGGAAAAAAGAGGATCCCAACAATTATCGTCCAGTTAGTCTGACATCAATACCAGGGAAGATTCTAGAGCAGATCATTAAACAGAGAGTCTGTGAACATTTAGAAGGCAATGCCATAATCACAAAAAGTCAACATGGGTTTCAGAGAAACAAGTCATGCCAGACTAATCTGATCTCTTTTTTTGATAAAGTTACCAGCTTGGTAGATGAAGGGAATGCTGTGGACATTGCATACCTTGATTTCAGTAAGGCCTTTGACAAGGTTCCCCATGACATTCTTGCAAACAAGCTTGTAAATTGTGGGCTAGACAAGTTAACTGTTCAATGGATTTTTAATTGGTTGGCCAGCTGAACCCAAAGGCTGCTCAGCAGTGGCTCCTCTTTGTCTTGGAAAGATGTGACCAGTGGGGTGCCACAGGGTTCTGTCCTGGGCCCAGTGCTATTCAACATCTTTATAAATGACTTGGATGAGGGAATTAGGAGCATACTTATCAAATTTGCAGATGACACCAAATTGGGAGGAGTAGCTAATACCCTAGAGGACAGGATCAAAATTCAAAATGACCTGGATAGACTGGAGAGCTGGGCCAAAGCTAACAAAATGAAATTCAATACCGAGAAATGTAAGGTAATGCACTTAGGGCGGAAAAATGAAATGCATAGATATAGGATGGGAGAAACCACGCTGAATGAGACTACATGCGAAAGGGATCTAGGAGTCCTAGTAGACCACAAGTTGAACATGAGTCAACAGTTTGATGCAGCAGCTAAAAAGCCCAATGCAATTTTGGGCTGCATCAATAGAAGTATAGTGTTCAGATCAAGGGAAGTAATAGTGCTGCTCTATTCTGCCTTGGTCAGACCTCACCTAGAATTCTGTGTCCGGTTCTGGGCACCACAATTCAAAAAGGGTATTGACAAATTGGAGCATGTCCAGAGAAGGGCGACTAAAATCGTGAAAGGTCTGGAAACCATGCCTTATGAGGAGAGACTTAGGGTGCTGGGTATGTTTAGCCTGGAAAAAGACGGTTAAGGGGCAATATGATAGCCCTGTTTAAGTATTTGAAGGGGTGTCATGTTGAGGATGGAGCAAGCTTGTTTTCTGCTGCTCCAGAGACTGGAACACGGAGCAATGGACGCAAGCTCCAGGAACAGAGATTCCACCTCAACACTATGAGGAACTTTTTGACAGTAAGAGCTGCTCGGCAGTGGAACACGCTCCCTCGGAGCGTGGTGGGGTCTCCTTCCTTTGAGGTCTTTAAACAGAGGCTGGATGGCCATCTGTCGGGGATGCTCTGATTGTGATTTCCTGCGTGGCAGGGGTTGGACTGGATGGCCCTTGTGGTCTCTTCCAACTCTACAATTCTATGATTCTATGATTCTGGCAGTAACACAGTCTATCTTTTTTTTTTTTTTTTGAAACCTTAAAGGTGCTACTTGCAATAGCAGTAAGTAACATGTACTTGATGTGTGTGTGCACATGTATGTACAGACACATAGAGAAACAAATGTTGTGAGTGTTCAAGCATGCTTTGCAGATCTGATTGGTGGTTGGGCATTGTGTCTATATTATTATTCAAACAACTAAAGCCAACATTTCCTTGGATTTAAAAGTTGGTTTTATGGGCTTACTGTGTTCAGCCAAAATACCAGCACGTTCAGCTATTAAGGATCAGATTCTGAAGAGTCCAGCCATATAAACAATATGGATATGGAACCATGAGCCCCTCCAGGTATTGTTGGACTGGAACTCCTAGCAATTCTGGCCAGCAAATCTTATGTTGAGGAATGCTGGCAATTGCAATTCAACAACATCTGAAGAACTGCATAATTTTACCTCTGTGCTGTGATACCCTATACTGTGCTTAGTTCCATCTTTCTCGTTACCTAGGAGCTGAATGGCTTTCAGTGTTAGAACGGGGAATACATAGATGGAAACATCACAACTTGATGTATTTTGCAGCTGCCTACCATTCCATGTTACAAGTTCCCAACTGGCAATCAGTTACATCCACATGGAACTATAAGAGTTGGAAGATGACTTGAAGGTTAAATAGGCCAGCCCTGCTGTTCAGCTCAAGATAATGCATATGTCTTGATGTTATTTTATATATTAAATTCTGAAAATGTAATTATCTTAGGCTGTTAGAAATGGCAATAAGTGTATGCATATTGCCTTTAAATTCTGTTTAAACAGAGCAGAAACAAAGAATTCCTTAAAAGAATAGTATTGTTCCAATTACTAGTAAGGCGAGAGCTGATGTAGGAAATGCTATTAAAATTTACTGAATCACCTTAAATCTGAACTTTATGAGTCCATGAAGGTTTGGTAGAGAATGGAGTTGTAGGGGGAAATAGGCAATGATAAGCATTCATGACTGAAGTTAATGTTCAAGTTAAATGTAAGTACTAAATTTTCTTTAGAACACACATAAAGTTAAATACATAGTATTGCTTTATTATATGATTTGCAGTTCTACAGAAGGAGTCAGCATGCGTAGGACTACAGCTCTGAAGACCAACCAGGGTTCAAATCCTCACTCAGTCATGGAAACCCACTGGGTGACCTTGGGCAAGTCATACTCTCTCAGCCTCAGAGGAAGGCAAAGCCAAACCTCTTCTGAATAAATCTTGCCAATTACTGTTATTGTTGTTGTTACTTCTTACCCACTGCTGCCCTATAAGTGGCTCCACAAAAAAGTTCTCTCTAGTAGAGGACTGGAAGTTATGTTCAAAGACCTAGACGTGCCTAGAGAAAACACTTCTTTAGGCATGTCTAGGTCCTCTAGCATGACCTCTGGTCCTCTGCTGGAAGTTGACCATAGAATCATACTGAAGGACTTAGACATGTCTAAAGAATTGTTCCCTCAGGTTAAAAAAAAATATATGTGGGCCTAGAGTCACAGCGTTTTTTCTTTCAATTTTGCAGGATTCCTGCACCCCTAACCCCATGAAACTTGAGGGACAACTATACCTATGTGCCAACTTACCAGCCCATAATTAGCCCAATAGATCTACTAGTGAACAGGATTCAAATCAATATCTTACATTGTGAAGTGACTCTGTCCACAATTTATTCAGTGTACTCCCTCTTAATTCTTTCCCCACTTGAGAAAGCATCCTATTTTTTCCTGTTTTGTATTTTTGCAAACTTTAGGTTCTTGCAAGCTTCTTCATGATACCTCCTTGTTGTATTCAGTAAGAGCCATTTTCATTACACACGTACTGGCATCAGATCTCTATTAGTACATATAATGATATTGTATAATGTTCTTTTCTTGTGCTACCACCTCCCATAATCTTAAATGGGCTACTGGATAATGAGTTGATTAAAGTAATTTCTTACCCACTACTTACCATAAAAATGTAATGTAAACTAACATCTGTAGATGCCCTTGGAGAATTGTTTAATTAGTAGGCCACTAATTAAAAGTGAAGCACATAGTATTTGAACTTGATTACACTGAAGTCAAGAAGAATATGTTGCTCACCAACTTAAAAGCATGTGGCATAAAATCCTTCTCTATCACTTGAATTGCCACATCTCAGAGACTTGCTGTGCTTCCCTTGGTCTCTGAGCTGAGAGACAAGTCTTAGGCTGACCGATGTTGAGACAGTTTCCTTTCATACCACTGGGGCCACATTTACCCCAGCTATTTTTTGTGACCCCCAACTTCAGAAGTTTCCTCCTTTTCCTGGCCAAAAGGATAAATATTTATTATTATTATTATATCAAGGTGGCTTACAAAAGTTAAAATTGATACAGCCAAAAGTACACATCTTGCAAAAGGTAAAATATAATTAAATTACAAATAACATTAAAGGCAATGAAAAGTATGTGCAGTAAATAAGAAAACAACAAATATTGACAGCACAGCACATTACGAAAGAGTCTTTTCAAATGAGCAATCAGTCCTTAGAAGCCCTCTGAAAAAACAACAAAAGTTCCCACCTGTCTACAGAAGGAAAACAAGGCGAGTGCCTGTCTAAATTATCTAGGTTGGGTGTTGTAGACTCTGGGAGCAGCCACCAAAAAGGCCCTCTCCCATGTTTCCACCAGATGTACCTGTGAGGGTTGAGGGGCAAAAGAGAAGGGCCTTCTCAGAAGATCTCACAATATGGGCACACTCATATGTGGAGATATGTGTCTATCAGATAGCCTGGACCAGAGCCATACAAGGCTTTAGAGGTCATAACCAGCACTTTGAACTGTGCCCAGAAACAGACTGGCAGCCAGTGGAGCTGTTGCCACAAGTGAACTGTGTGTTCACTGTTGAAATGTTTCCCATGGAAGCCTCCCTGAACAATAATTCACCTTTTAAATAAGCTGTTGGGCTTACTGCACCTTTTAATGCATGGGCCAGAATCCTGTTGGTGCACTATACCAGCAAAACTAGGCTAGCCATGGTGGAGGCCTCAAGAGGAAACTGCCCATGTAGGAAGTAAAGCATGGGAGAAATAGGCTGCTCAGAGCTAGCAGATTTTGTCTGCCTTCTTTGCAACCTTGAAAAATATATGCAATTGCTATTGTAGTGCACCCGAAGGAGATTTGAATCTTAAAATCTTGTCAAAACTAGAATAGGGCTTCTGGACCATTCTGGTTTTGTTTGTCTTTTGTTTGTTTGTTTGTTGGTTGGTTGGTTTCACCCCTGGAGAACCAAAAATAATTCAAGATGCCCACTAGTGCTGCAGCTGGAGAGTCAAGCTAAGAAAGGACTGCTATGGGTGTAACTGTCATTGCATACAATTAAGTTTTATTAAATTTATCTTCCTTAATGTCTTTCTGCAAGCAAATTAAAAACTTTTTATTCTGGTAAGCCTTTGTGGTGTGGTGGTTTGAGCATTTGACTATGATTCTGGAGACCAAGGTTCAAATCCCCCGCTTAGCCATGAAAACCCACTGGGTAACCTTGGGCAAGTTACCCTCCCTCAGCCTCCAAAGAGGGGAAAGGCAAACCCTTTTGAACAAATGTTGCCAAGAAAACCCCATGATAGGGCCGCCATAAATCAGAAACAACTTGAAGGCACAAAACAACAATGGCCTTTGAGAATTGATTTTTCAAGGGAAACAGGCCTTGCATAATGTGCTGGACATGTATCTGCTGTGATGGTTGCTTTAATTTGTTTGAAAGGGTTTCAATTTTATGATGGTTTAATGCTTTTTTTAAATGTTTGTATGCTGTTAACTTGTAACTATTGCCTGTTTTAACTGTTGCAAGAAATTGTAACTTGTAAATATAATAATAATGATTATATTTACACCATAAATTATATATGATCTATAATATAATTTATAATTTATATTTATAATACAAATCATAATACAATATTATTTATAATGCAATTTTATAATATATTTTATAAATTGTATTTATGATAATAATTATATTTATCTATTGCAAACGTAACAACAACAACAACAACAACAACAACAACAATTCAGTCTGTGGTGAGGAAAAAGGTATAGGGAGCTTTCTCCCCCTGGACCACATTTGGCCTACTATCCCCTCCCCTATCAAGAAAAAAATTGGCCACAAAGGACTATTGTGGTATTGGACTCTTAGGACTTTATTAGACAACCCACTTAAAGTGTTCTTTTGCTGGCATAAAAAAAATAAATTTTATGCCAGTAAAAGAACGCTGCCCCCCGCACTTACCTTGTTTTCCCAGCAAAGGCAGCTCCAGCAATAAAGGCATATCGTGAGACTTCATCGTGCGGGAAATTCAAAAAACAAAACAAAAATAACACTAAAAGGGTGGGGGGAGCACAATAACAAACTTTAAAAATTACAAGTCACCCAGGGAGGGTCATAAAAAGTGCTTACTTGGATGTCACAATCTCACCTGGAAGTGTTCATGCCAGACCGGCCATTAATAGAGTAAGTATGGTTAAAAAAAAAAAAGTGTGAGGTTTCACATGCTGGCTATGCCAGCAAAAGAACGCCATGAGGATCAATTGACGGCTTAACCATCACTTTAAAAGTACGGGTTTTTAGGGGGACATAACCGTGAAAGGGCAATGTTGTGCAGTACGCGTGCCATTTCACAGTTATGTGGCATCATTGTGATGACTTATTCTGTGCATCTGATAAAGTCCTTAGACTATGCCTCATGAGGACTGCATGTACAACCCAAGTGGAAAAGGCCAGTCATTTGGGACATTTCAGTCAGGTCATTCCTTCAAATCCATCTAAACAATAGTTTCATGGGAAGGCCAATGTCCACATGGGACCAGATCATCAAACCTGAAAAACCTCACAGTAGTTCTTTGAGATGAAAAATGGGGAGAGCAGATCCTATTCCATGCTAGAATGTCTAAAGTTCACCTTGGTCGCTCATCTAATTTCATCCTGAAACAGCAGTTTTTTAGCCTTGCTTTCACCTTTCTCCCACTTCTAGGTAAGATACTTTTCTCTCACTACTTTCAGCAGGAGTGACTGGGTCACAACTTCCAAGCAACATTTATGATTAATGCATTTTCTATCAACCCCCAGGATATCTGCAGGGGAAATAGGAGAGATTAATTCCAGTCTAGCTCCTCCATGTCATAGTCCTTGTTGGATCATTATAGTCACTTAATTACATCAGCTTCTCAATGTACTGCAAGTTTAGATACATTGATGCAGATCAAGGATGGGCAACTGTCAGGGGTTGTGGGGTTGCATTGACTCTCTATGGGACTTTAGAGGGTCACACCTGCCTCTATGCCCAATGTACTCCCACCCATTTTTTTTCTGATTCATCTATAGTGGGGCTTAAGAGGGGTCACCATGTTTCCTCATCCTGTTCCATTTTAGGCCCAGCTGAGGTCTTCTTTGTGACAGGGAATCAACTACAGTTATACCTTGGTTAACAAAGGCCTCATCTACACAGACAGAAAACGCCAGCTCCCCACTCTCATACTGTGGCAACAGATCTGGCCCATTCCTCCCCTATTACAAGCTCAAAATGGGATGGAATATAGACCATCATGCCAGCCTGTCCCTGCAGCTGTTGCCACATCTGTCCATCTTGATCTCTCTGAAGCCAGGAAGGGGGCCTGCAACACATGACAGAGCCCCCCTGCATGTGACCAGTTTTGGTCACCTGCTGCAGGTCTGCTTCCTGGCTGCAGAGAGTGTGGTGTGGATGGCAGCTGCAGAGACAGACCGGCATGGCAATATGGACTTCCGTGGTCCCATGGTTCCCAATCTGTTTTTGATTGGCTGGAACGGTTTATCCTGGGTTTTTTTCCAAAACTGTTATTGGGCTTTACCCTCTCTTCCCCCTGTCATAGCCCTTGCTTAGTCCTGGGTATGATGACAACTGCCCAGAGAGCAAAATGGAGCAAAAGCCCCGAGTTGTATGGACTGCAGAGCTCCAAGGCAGAGCCAAAACAGGGTGAATAGCTGTCTAGACAAGGCCAAAGTAAATGTGTTCCTGGGGATTGCTTCTTTAACTAAAAATTTGGTGCCAAAGGCAGAAATAACATGAAAAGTATAGGGAAGGCCCCCACATCACCAAAAAAAAAAAAAAGAGAGAGAGTGAGCAGTTCAACAGGTTTCAGCAAACTTTAAGAATGTGCACATGTGAAATGAAACCACCAGGTCAAGTAAGCCTTGCAAATGCAAAAGAAAAACATTCTGAATACTTGAGAGACCACTTGAAACCCTCTTCCAAAATGCATCCAGCAGTGATTCCACCCCCCCCACACACACACACACTTTCATTAGCTTCCATTTCTAATGATTTCTGTTTTGGTGGCCAAACTTATACATCTATGTTTCTTTCACATGATGGGATAGCTGGAAAAGCAAGCTTATCTGCTTTCCCCCTTTCTCTCTGTTCTTGTGTTCAACACACTCTGGAGACTGTTGTAATCAGACACACACAGCTACAGTTGGATCAGCTGGAAAAGAATCTAATTATTAGCCAGCTCAAGCTTTTATTGAATTGTTTACTGCAGACACCCTGCTGCAACCTGACACTAAAAGTCTTTTTTCAGATGGGGGGGGGGACCCGAGGAGGTCGGGAGAAGAACGGGGCTGTTTTGCTTACAGAGCCCCATTTCAGATAACGTAGTCCTCCTCTGTCTTCCTCCCGACCTCCTCTCGACCTTCCCCATGCTGCGGGCGCCACTTTTTATTGATGGAGGTTTTCCATCAATAAAAAGTGGCACCTGCAGCATGGGGGAAGGTTGGGAGGAGGATAGGAGGAGCACGGAGGAGGATGGGGCTGTCTGAAATGGGGCTCTGTAAGTGAAACAGCCCCGTTCTTCTCCTGACCTCCTCGGGTGGGGGGTCCTCTGTTTGAAAATGTCCTGTGTTTCTCCAGTCCTACTTCACCATGAAGAACAATGGGAGGGGGAATGAGGGATGTAAAAGATTTTGTAAACAGTAGCTTCTTTGTCAGAGGCTTTGTTAACTGAAGCATGCCTGTAACTGCAATCTGGTTGGCTTCCTGTTACAAAAAAATAGGAACAAAGGGAAAGGAAGGAAGGAAGGAAAAGTCTCTCCTAGTCCCAAAATGGTCCAGTGAGGAACATATGACAAAAGTGCTCCCACCCCCTTTGCAAAAATAGTCATTTTAATTTTTCATAATTAAAAAAAAACATGGAGAGTGCTGGAGGTCCCTCCCAACCCAATACAGATTCTTGATGCTCATACAGTAGGACCTCCATATCCTCTGGGGATTGGTTCAGGGGGGGGTGGATACCAAAAACCATGGATAATACCAAACACCATTGAAAATAATGGGACTCCCAGTTTAAAATACCATAGAGTTGCCTTGGAGGACCTAGAAAATGACTAGAGAGGACACATTTTCTAGGAAGACTCTGTGGTAGGTATGCTGTTTTGCGTCCCATAGATAATTGAATCAGTGGATAATGAATCAGTAGATGTAGGGGGTCCTACTGTATAATTTTTGAAGGGTTTTATTAAAAGATGGAACCAATCTTTTAAAATTAATCATATTTTACCAAATGTCATACATCTTGATATTGCATATGCTGAGATTCACTTGAAGCCAGGAACTGTTCTTCAGCAGTCATAATTAAGTTATTAATTAAGTTATTAATATCCTTCCTTTTTTCCTCCAGGATGGGATCCAAAGTGGCTGACTACATGAGTTAAAGCAAACTACAGTTAAAACAATGGGTAATACAGAAGATGAAAAAACCAGATAAACAAACAATGACCGGAATCTTCTATGGCAGTTACGAATGCGTAACCTAGAGTTATGCACTTGTGACTGTTATGTACTCACAATCCCTATGTTTGCCCCAATTGAGGTACTATGTAGGGACCATGAAAGTCCTCAAATCTCCACTTACTAGAAGCAGCTAGTACTGCACTCAGTGAGGGTCTGTTCCCTTGTCCATTGAGAAGTGGTTGTTGAATGTCCTGCCCTCCCCTCATGTGAGTGACAGGGACCCTGATTCTGGCTGTTGCACTGAAGATCTCTCACAGGAGTGGGTGAGATCTTCAATCACAGTGGTTGCTTCCCAGTAAGTGAGGATGGAAGTGAGATCAGCATGGGATTCACTGCATAGCACTGTAACTACAGTGGTTATGTGTATATCAAGCCCCAGCAGGATTCCGGCCAATGATGGTGTTGGTGCTGATTATGGCTGGAATTCTGTATCAGCTACTTTTTATTATATATATTTATTAATGAATAAGCAAGCATGCATTGTATTATTTTGTCCTTAATTATATATTACGATTGTCTCATGAAACAGAAATGAAACATCCAAATATTGTCTCCTGTATCATCCCCAAAAGTGACTTTCCACACTCCAGGTCCAAGACAGTGCTATCTAAGGTATAAATAAGACTTCTCTATGTTGAATAAATATAATTATGTCTTCTGACTGGAAACCCTTAAAGGAGAAATAATAATCCACGAAGCCCTCCTTTTTTTCTGTGTAAAAGATATAAACAATTCCAAGACCTTGAAAAAAAAGATCTGGTGACTTTGTATGTAGATAGCATGTCCATTTCAGCAAGTTTCACAATCCATTCTTCTTTTGATGATACATGAGTAGATTTCCAGTTCCGGGCATAAAGTTAGCTTGCTGCCAGAATCACATAATGAATCACTTTGGATTTTACTCCCTTAAATTTCTCTTGGGATTGCCCCAATAGTAAAAACTTGGTTTTCAAATCTACTTTTATATTCAAACTATCCTGTATCAACCTCTAAATCATTTCCCAAAAATTTTAGCTTTGTTGCACGTCCACTACATGTGGTAGAAAGTGCCTTCATGAGTTGCACACCTCCAACATATATTTTTCAAGACCTTATACATATTAAACAATTTTGACAAAGATAAATGCCACCTATACATCATTTTACAGATCTTTTCTTTAAGATTATAAAATGATACAATATCTTTAAGACCAATAGTCCACATTTTCCCCGTAATACCATTTCAATGTTATACCTGACATTTTGAGCCTGTTTAACCAAAGAATCTTTGACTTATTCCTCCTCTAATTTCACTTTCAATAAGAACTTACATTTTTTCCAATCAGCTGTTTATCATCAGTACCTAGGCCAATCCCAAATTCAGTTTTTCTGTAATCAAAGCTATGAAGCCTCTTATCTAATTTAAAAGAATACTCAGATATACTTAAGTAAACCTTCCTGGCCCAACCCTCCCCACCCCAAACCTGACAGAAATGTCATTCGCCTGTGCTCAGATCACTGGCAGAATGCATCTCCTTTTCCCCTCGTGGCTGTGGCCTGGTAAAGCAGGTTGGGGGTATAGTTACAATCAATGTAATAATGTCACAATGGTGGCTAAGAAGCGAGCATAAATATGAAACAGTTACAGATGAATAAGGCCTTGTCTGAATGGGTGATTTAACCTATCTTGCACCTGTCCTGGAGCCCTGAAGTCCTGACAACACAGAGTGTTTGCCCTGTTTTGCTCTGGGCAGTCCCCATGACCCCTGGGGCAAAAACAGGGCTAAGTTGGCAGGGGGAGAGATGGTGTAGGGCCCATTACAGCATTTTTTTTAAAATACCCAGGAAAAACTTCTCCCACCAGCAAAAAATGGATTGGGCCCCATGTGAGCACAGAAGCTCATTCCATCATGCTGGTCCATCACTGCAGCTGCCCTCTGCTATCGCTCTTCTGCAGCCGGAAGCAAGCCCAAGGCCTGTGATCAAGGCTGGTCATGCACACGGGGCCTTGGTCACATGTTGTGGACCAGCTTCCTGGCTTCAGAGACAGTGAGGGAGATGGCAGAGGCTGCAGAGATGGGCTGTCATGCCGCTCTGGACTTCCTCATGTTCTGTGCAGATAAGGGGAAGAACAGGCCTGATCCACAGGGAGGATACAGCAGTGGGGAGCCAGCATATCCTGCCCTGTGTAGATGAGCCCTAGGTCTAGGTAACTTTCAAAATCACGTCACTACTTAGTTATGATTGTGACACTATTGCCAAAATCTCTTTCCCCCAACCTATTTTACAGGGCATCAGCTGCATGGGGAGAAGGAGATCCAGTCTACTGGAGATTGGAGCATGGGTGAGTGATGTCTCAGTCAGGTTTGGTGGGGGGGTCTGTGTTCAGGCCAGAAGAGCTTACTTAGTAAAGTATACCTCTAAGTTAACTAAGTTGCCTGTACAGGATTCTGCCCAATAATAATAATAATAATAATAATAATAATAATAATAATAATACAACCCACCCCCTTTAAAAGACTTTCTGCAACAGACAGCACTCAAAGGCCTGGTTAAACAGAAAGATCTTCACTTGCTGGTAGAAAGAGAGCAGAATGGGGGCCAACCTAGTTTCCTGTGGTCTCCTAACAGGTTCCTTTTAACTATCGGTGGTGATGGACATTTTCAATGTCAATGGGGCCAGTGACTATCAAGTGTCTGTTTATTTGGGATGTTTTACTCCTCCTTCTTTTTCATAGGATAGCCCCAAAGTGACTTCTGACTCTTATTTCCTCACTTTCCCCACCAGATGTACAGTTCTGCTTAAATGTCTGCTGCCACCATATGTGAATTCTTCAACAAATCTCATTGCTACCACCAAGAGTGAGGGCTTTTAATTATTCCCACCTCTTCCACTAATGTAAGGGCCTCTTTCTGTCCCACTACTGTGACCACCAACTGGAAGACCTGCTAAATTCCCTCAAGTTTCCTCTGTGAGATATTATGCAACTTCTAACTCCACAGGACACCAACTCTGTTTATTCCTGCTGCCACCACAGACACTGTGCCTGAACCCAATCTTTATATAGGTTCAGTATCCCTCATCTGGAATGCTTGGGACCAGATGTGTTTGGGATTTCAGATGTTTTCAGGTTTCAGAATATTTGCATACATATAATAAGAGAGCTTGGGAATGGGACCCAAGCCTAAACACAAAATCCATTTATTTTTCATATGCACCTTATACATACACATAGCCTTAAGGTAATTTTATACACAATATTTTTAATAATTTTGTGCATGAAACTAAGTTTGTGTACATTGAACCAACAGAAAGCAAAGGTGTCACTACCTCAGTCATCCATTTGGACAATTTTGTTTTTTGGAGCATTTCATATTTCAGAATTCCAGATAAGTGATACTCACCCTGTGTATACAGTAATCCCAGAGGCCAAAAGCATATAATATGAAAACAATACTTTATTAACAAAAGTTGAATATAACAAAACAGATTAATAAGTTAATAAAATTAAAACTCATCTCTCACTCTCACTCATACTCTTTTCTTAGCTAGTTGAGACTCTGAAACACCACTCATTAATTCCTAAAGCTGACTCTCAAATTTCATCCACACACATTCACTCCACACCCACTCTACAATCTCAACATTCTCCTGACATCTCCTTACCTGATTACAAATATTACACAGTATATACATCACCAAATTACCTTAATACATAAAGCAACATTTTCTTCCAAAAGTCTATGGGTTTGTTTACACGGGCAAATATTCCTCTAAATATACCGCAAAGATAGCTCATTGTTCCCACGGATCGCACCACAGCATTGCCTCATTCAGAAGGGGGGAAGGTAAAACACCCAAATATAGGGTGGCAAGGGATGTCGCTACTTTTGCCGGTATATTTGCAAAGTAGCGCATTATTGGCAGTGTAAACAACCATTCCACTAAGGGCTGCAGCAGAGCTGCACTGTGATTGGTTGCTATGGTGAAGGTGTGGGCTTAAAAGAGGGGGAGTGAGGGAGGGAGATTCAGTAGTGATTAGGAAACTTTGAAAAATCCTCTCTGCTATTTTGCAAGCCAGTTTGCAAACAAAAAGGATTCCCAACAATTTTCAGTCAGGGAACATCTGTTCCCCAACTAAAAGAATTCCTTCTCCTCTCTGCTATTTTGCAAGTCTGTAAAGCTCCGTCTTGTCAGCTCTGCTTGGGGGAGAGAGAGAGAGAGAGAGAGAGAGAGAGAGAGAGAAACCATTTCACTAAGGGCTGCAGCAGAGCTGCACTGTGATTGGGGGAGGGGGGGAGAGAGAGAGAGAGAGAAAAACTTTTCTCTTTCTCCCTGCTATTCTGACAGTGTTTATTTGGCAAGAAAATGCTGTTAGGCAAGGAGAAAAAACCTTCCATTTGGAGTTTGATTTGTGGGCAGGGAGCTGGGGGGGGGAGAGGCAAAGGGTGACATTCTTTGTCCTTCAGCTGTTAAGCACATGGAGTTGGGGCCTGGGCAGACATTCCTATGGCATTCCTTTGTCTCCTCTCCAATGCTTGGCCATGCCCCCACCACATTTGGCTGTGTGAATCTCAAAGCGGAAAAAATCAAAGAGCCACAAAATATACTTGTGTAAGCATACACCATGTAAACTACCCACCACTGATGCGGGAAAGCGCTAAAGTGCAACTTAACATAATAAAACCTTCCGTGTACATGAGCCCCATGACTTACACTAAAAATGCTAAACATACAATAACAATATAACAACTGAAGTAACAATAGCATTGGCAAATTTTCACAAGTTACGAATAAAGCCATTTGAAAAACCCCAATGAAGCTAGCCACTAAAATCAATCAAAAGACATTGGGATTTCAGTACTGTCAAAAACTACTGAAAGCACGTCAGAAAAACATAATGGACATTGTTGTAGGGCTTTTCTACATGAGCAATATACCCCATCTTGCACTTGTTTCAGAGAACTGCAGTTCATACAACTCAGGGGATTTGCCCCATTCTCCACCAGGGCAGTCCCCACCACCCCCAGGGCAGATACAGGATGCAAACGTGGGGAAGACAGGCTAAGGCCTGATAGATTTTTTTTTTTAAAAAATACCTCTTTTAATCCATTTCCTCTGGGAAGGAATGGTTCGGGCCCTGTGTGTCTACAGGAGCCCATCCTGGCAGGCTGGCCCTGTCTGCAACTGCTGGTCTCCCTGGCTCTTCTGTAAGGCAGGAAGGAGTCCTGCAGCATGTGACACATGAAGGGGGTCTTGGTCAAATGTTCCAAGCTGGCTTCTTGCCTTCCAAGAAAGCCAGGGAAATGGCAGTGGGGGCAGCTGCAGCGATGGGCTGGCATGCCCATCTGAACTCTAGCCCATTTGGAGATGGTAACGGGGGAATAAAGGGCCTTATCCATGGCCAGGATACATGGCAGGGAACCAGAGGATCATGGCTTGTGTAGATGGACCCTTGGGCAGAGATGGGAGGGGGCGATAGGGTAGCAATGGGAGGGGGCGATCAGGGGGCGATTGGGCTGCGATGGGAAGGGGTGATGAGGCAGCAATGGGAGGGGACAATTGAGGGGTGATGAGGCAGTGATGGGAGGAGACAATTGAGGGGTGATTGGGCAGCAATGGGAGGGGGAGATCGTGCAGCAATGGGAGGGAGTGACCAGGCAGCAATGGGAAAGGGCGATCAGGGGTGATCAGGCAGCAATGGGAGGGGGCAATTGGGGGGATTGGGAAACAATGGGAGGAGGTGACCAGGCAGCAATGGGAGGGTGATCCCAGCAGCAGCAGAGGTCTGTTAAGTGTAAGGGAGGCATTTGGAAGTGTTTTGACACTTTGGATCTCCCACTAATGCTGACATCCACGACTGTTGTTCCATTACAGAAACGGAATGGCAGATCTATTAACAGCTTAAGTCGTGAATGGAAAAAAAAATGGGGACAGGACAGAGGCAGCATGGGAGCAGAACTGGACAGGGATGATGTCGTGTGAAAGGGAAATCCTTTCATTGATACTGTGGCATCCCTTTCCTGGTTTATTAGGCTCGTCTGATAATCTCCTATGATCCTATGATTCTATGAAAAATTGTAAGTATTCTTTGAGTGTTCAAACCTACCACTCTGTCAAATAATAGGGCGCTGAGTTTTATTTTGGTTAGCCTTTTTTAGGTAAGGGTGGTAAATGTTCAGCCCTTGGAACAGATGCAGGCGCTTTGGCTTGCAAGCTTCTGATGATCACAGATGAGAAATCGGATTTTGTTTAAAGCCCGGAACACCATTGCATGAATCTGAGCTCAGGCATAGAGCCTGGTAAGCTGTTGCATGCAAATGAAGTATTTACATTCCTGTTTTACTAGGGCTTATACATGAGTAGACAAGCATAGAACTGAGGTGCGCTTTGTATACTTGGTAGGAAATGCCCAAATTGATAGAGGAATGATAACATTTGGTCCATCAACTTTGTTGGGCTCTTCCCTGTATCTATTAGTTCTCTCTCTCTCTGGCTTTTCTTCGCAAATGAAGATTCAGGAAGGACTCATCCCGCATTTTCTGCAAGCGCGCTGATGACTAAAAAGGCCAATCCGAGATAGACAAGTCCGGTTGCAGAAAGCACAGCAGAAGGTTTCCTCGGGTGATGTTTCCGGGTTGTGATTCTTTCTGCATTGCCGTTTCTCTTCAAGACTTGTTCGGCGTGAGTTCTCAAATAAGGCTGCAGCATTGTGGATAGTGTGTCTCCATGCCTCCCGATGTGAGGCCAGGGCGGACCATTGTTGGTGATCAATTTGGCCAAGCCTGAGATGTTGTTTCAGTTCACCCACTAGTAAAATGTGGGTGCCCAATCTTTTTCCAAATTAGATTTTGGCCACATGGCTGAAAAACATTCCCCTTCCTATATTTTACATTTAGAGTTATCATCACATTTTGCTTATAGTAACATTTGTGATGAATTAGCAGGCTAACAAAACAACTTCAGGAATTTTGAGGGAAAATAAATATTCTAACATGATTAGAAGGTTTTTGTACATCTTAGAATCATATAGTTGGAAGAGACCACAAGGGTCATCCAGTCCAGCCCTCTGTCTTGCAGGAATACACAATCAAAGCAATCCCAACAGATGGCCATCCAGCCTCTGTTTAAAAACCTCCAAAGAAGGAGACTCCACACTCCTTGATACTAACTTCATAAAGTTTTCCCTAAACAAATCAAAATTTGAGTTACATTCCAGAAACCTCTGATGAACATGCATAAGTAATTAGAAGAACCTTATATGGTTTTTGAAATTTCTTTGACCGCAAAGAGAGAATGCTTGCCTTGCTCAAGGCAGCAATTTGTGAAGAATTCATCTTATGGATCAAATGACCAATGGTGTTGCATTTTGGCTTGTGTGTGTGTGCCTTTTATGTTGCCTGTAAACTAATAACCCCATGAACTTCATCAGGTTTTCTTAGGCAAGAGGTACTCAGTGGTGATTTGCCATTGCCTTCCTTCCTCTGAAATATTGCGTATGGCGCCTAGTGTTCCTTGGATTGCCTTTCTATAAATATATATATCCACTCAACTGTCCTATTTCCTTCCTAGATCCCTCCCTCCCTTGTCCCAGAATCTGTTTTCTTCAGGTAGCTTTGCACTTCTTTTTCATTTTTAAAGTTATGATAGTTGTAAATCAAATATAGATGAGCTGTCTAACAGGTGGCAAAAGAACTGAAGGGGTGAGATAGCTGCAGAGCAGTGAAACTATTTATGACCAATAGCTGTTAAAATGGCAACAGAAGTGAAAATGGAAATACTGCATTGTAGCCTGATCTGTGAAGTGTACAGGGCCTCAGAGTTATAGCAACTTTGTGCTTCTTCAGACATCTGGTTCCTGAAAGAATTTATCTTCCCCAAGTGGGCCTACTAAATTTTAATCAAGGTGTGGCATGGCTCCCATAGTTTCACTCCTAAGAAGGAGGGGGGCATTTCCTAAAGTTATGACAAATAGAAACTTCACATTTCAATGTTACATCTCTCTTTGGGTCTTGTACACAATTGCCCTGCCATGAACAAAGTAGATGAATTAGGTTGAAATATACCAGCCTTTGGATCACTTACTGGAAAATAAAATCTCCTGTGAGAATACAGAAGCTGGCCTTGCTTACTCTTTGTGCCCATGAGCAAAGTGATAAAGAATGTCAAAGAACAGCTATAGAATACCATTCTTTCTTGCTCACTCTGTAGTTTTAGGGCTTGTCTACACTAAGGAAATAAACCAAACTTTCCCTGGACCTGGTGCTATGTGTCCAGATGATGCATGCAGCAAATGCACTTTATTAAGCCATTAAGCAAGCTTAAGAGGAACCATAGGTGCCCATGTGATCTACAAGGAGGGTGTAGAGTGATCCTCCTTCCTTGTTGATCACATGTTGGGGCACCCCGTTCTGACTTCAGCAAAAGCAATGGTGATGGGTCAGGCTCCTGCAGGGAGCTGCTTGGCTAGTGAGGCAGCGGCAGCAGCACCAGGAACAGCGGGGCTGATGCAGCGTTGGTCCAGCTTACCTGGCTGGACTCCAACACAGATTCATTCTGGGTACATGTGGCCACCATTGTGTTGAATCTGGGACTAGTCCAGTGTATTATGCTTTGGACTGGCCCTGGATTAAGACACCAGTGTAGACAAGCTGTTCGTTCTTTGGGGCAACATGGCCTAAATCCTATAGTTAGTCCTAATTAGAGTAGACTAAATTAATTAGTAGGATTTTCCTATGTGTTGATTCACCATCCAATGGCTCTACTTTAGTCAGGTTTAAACAATAGCTTTCAGGCCATTGTGTCCACACACTGCGTAGGTGGAACTTGAAAGGCTAAATCCAGTTATTGGTCCTAACTACAGTAGGACTCATTAAATCAATGCAAACTTGGTAATGCCTTGGGTCTTCTCTAGTTGGGTCTTCTCTAGTTGGGATTAACAGCTGGATAGGTCCCAGAGCCAGGTGGAGCTATTTAAACCCAAGCTGGGTGTCTCCAGGTCTCTGATTGTCTGTCTTTGTTCCTGTCCATTCTCATGGCCCCATATTGGCTCTCTTACACCTAGTCTCTCTTTTGTTACTAAAGCGGAGCTTAATTGCAGTATTACTAGTAGGCTACAGGTTGTGTTGCCTGAAGGAGTTACTCGTACTCTTGTTCTGCTTTGTTCCATGGGGGAAATAATGCTGTTTTTCAGTTAGAGATATACTGGTCTAGCTTTTCTCTCTGAAATAACCTGGCAGTGACCAACCACTTTTCTTAGGGCTGAGCCAGTGTAGATTTAACTGGTCTTTTTGAGGCTCAAATAGATTTGTTTTAACCTGCCACATGATAGGCATTTGGTGGCTGGTTTTTGTTTTTGTCTCTCTCTTTTTTGGCCTCTTCTATAATGAATCAAAATAGTGAAAACCAGGAGAGTGGATTGGGTAACTCTCTAATTAAATAGGCCACTACATATAAATGCAGTGAAAGCAAGCACTTCTCTTTGTCCCATCACTCTCACAGCTACATCTGGTGGGAACACAGGATGGGGGGGGGCTTCTTTGTGAGTGCTCCCAGATTCTGGAACTTTAGAGTGTCACCCTCCTTTCTATCATTTGCAGGCAGGTGAAGGCCTCTTCTTTTGCTTCAACAGGGCTTTGAGGTCTGCCATTGCAGGGGGAAAGTGCTAGCTATTTTCATGTGCTAGCTATTTTCAGGTTTTTTTGATAGTTTAATTATGTTTTTACCTTTTGTATGATGTATTTTTTTACCTGTATCGGTTTTAGATTTTGTAAGCTGTCCTGAGTCCCAGTGAGAGAGGGTGATAGATAGATAGATAGATAGATAGATAGATAGATAGATAGATAGATAGAGTCAGAATAACATGGCTGTGTGGAGCTGTGATGAGAATATTTTGTCTGCACCCCAAGACACTTTCCATAGACTTGTCCTTCAGGCTGTGATACCTGAAGAAGCGGAACAATGGCTTCACTACCTCTGATGGTGCTCGGAACATGCAGGGTCTTTAGATCTTGTTGTAAATATTTAATACAGTTAATAAAGTTGCAGTCTTGTTTCACACGACACCTGTGCCTTGACTCTTCCTTATGGGAAGGTGAGGAATTATATTGATTGTGCCTTGCAAAGATCACATGTGCTGGTTGTCAGCTATTACCATATATCTGAATGAGGAATAGCAAATTGCTATGCTACACTACACCTGCTGTTTAGAAGAGCCACAGTTCCTGCTTTTTTAAGAAAAGGAGAAAAGAAGATGGAGAGGGAGAGAGGAAGGAAGGAAGGAAACCAATTAGAGGTTCTTAAACAGAGGATAAATAGCCAGGTCTCAGGAATGCTTTATTGGTAGATTCCTCGGCTGGCTGGGAACTGGATTAGGTGATCCTTGAGTTTCCTCCTTATGGGTTTATAAATTATCTGAGGGCTTGTCTTCATTGGCCAGAATATGCCGCCTTCCAGCTGGAGTATTCCAGCCCTGGGCGCTCACTCAGATTCCTTCCCCCCACTAGTGTGATGAAATGGGCAGATGTCCACATACGTACACCAGCCTGTATTGGCAGGTGCCTCCCCTGCTGTCACACATCACACTCTCTGAAGCCAGGAAGGAGGCCCTCAGGATGTGATCAAGGCTGGTAATCACATGCTGGGCCTTGATCACATGATGGAGGCCTCCTTCCCAGCTTCAGAGTGACCCCAGTGGCGGAGGGGTCCAGCGATGCCGCCTGGCATGTTGGAATGGGCCCTGTGTTCCTGCACTGGACCCATACAGGTTTTCACACATAACACAGGTTTTCCCAGAGGTTATTTTGAAATGTTTTAAAAGGCTTTATCCCAGCTTCACCTCAGACGTCACCAGGACTGTTCGGAGGTGATTGAGGCAACAGCCCTGCATCATTTGGACTGCAGGGCTCCCACATGGGGGAAAGCCAGGGTAAATTGCCCATGTAGACAAACCCTTGAGTCTAATAACAAGTCCAGTTCTGCACATACAAAGCAAACACAGCATTGTTTGCATACATGAGGAGCATATCAGCAAGCTTGGAGAGCCTGCAAAGATGGGGAAATTAGTAGGACAGGGTAAACATCTTAGCAAATCATGAATATGCTAATAAGAATTATTTCTGTGATGTTTTCATAGGAGGAAAGATGTTTTTAAACTATTGAGTTAATTTTGAATTGACCTTTAAACTGACATTATGGTATTATACTAAAAAGTAAGAGTTTTTAAAAAAATCCTATCCATGGGCTCATGTACATGGGCCAGGATATGTTGGCTCCCCACCAGCATATCCTGCCTATGGATCAGGTCCATTCCTCCTCCATTACCTGGATGAAATGGGGCAGAGTCCAGATGGCACCCTGTCCCATCTCTGCCACTGTCTGTGTCCCACCCCAAGAAGGAGGACCATAGCACGTGAGCAAGGCCCCCTGCATGTGACCGGTCTGGTCACATGCTGCAGTCACTTCTGGGATCCAGAAGAGTGAGGCAGCCAGCAGCTACAGCAATGGGCCGACAGACTGGAATGCGCTCCTGCAGTCACACAGAGCCCAATCCGCTTTATTTTGGCTGGAATAGATTTAAACAGGTATTTTCTTAAAACATTGTATTGGGCCCTACCCCATCTTATCTTTGTCCCGGGGCTCGTAAGGATTGCCTGGGGGCAAAAGCCCTGCATTGTCAGGCCTACAGGGTTTTAGAATAGGATAAATTGCCTGTGTAGACAATCTCCATGACATTGTGACTACCCTACATTTCCCTTATCCTGAATAACACTGTGCAACCAACTGCTATTGTTTGCTGGCTTATTTTCTCATTGTCCAATTGCAACAGAGGATCTAATTCCATAAATCAATTGGTAGAATCATCCCTTCCCATTTGCAGGGCTTAGGGGCAGAGCACCACTGCGAAAGTGAAGAAAGATGTGAATAAAGTAAAATGTAAAGTAAAAACCGCACTGCTGTGCATCCCTGCCTGCCCGCCCTCCTCCTCCAACACAGACACACACACTTTCCCCTCCTCCTCCCCAGGGGAAGAGCCGAGGCCACGTGGGAGGCAGGGCTGAAAGGCTTTCACAGTCCCAGGGAGAGGGAGGTCAGCCAAAGCCGCAGCGGGGGCAGGAGAGCCTCACTGCCATCTCCACACTGCCATGCACCCCCACCTGCCCACCCACCCACCTGCCTAGCAAGTGGATGGTGGGGTGGCTGGTGGTGGTTCTGCTGCCACTGCCACAGTCCCAGGGAAGCTGCAGCAGGGGCAGGAGAGCCCTGCTGCCATCACCACACCACTGCATGCCCCCACCTGCCCACACTCCTCCTCCAACACACACAAACACACACACACACACACAAACTTTTCCCTCCCCGGGGGAAGAGCCGAGGCCAGGTAGGATTCTGAAAATACACAAAACCACGAAAGGGAAAGCTCCAAAAAGGAAGGGATGACTGTATATTAAAGTCACTGATAAATGCTTTCCAAGAATGTACAACGGCATGTGAGATGGCTGCAGTTGCAGAACTCTGCTTATTCAACTGCAACCTGAATACAACAAATGCATAAGAGCCAAAAAAATAAAAGTGGTACGACTACATGTGCAAAAGAACTTAGGTGTGCATATGACACCATGAGATTCCAGCCAATAAGAATGAAGATGTATAATTAGATTCCATGTATGGGTGTGAAAGGTGGATAAGTGAAGAAAGCTGGCAGGCAGAAAATCAGTTCATTTGAAATGTGGTGCTTGAGGAGATTTCTGTTTATACCAAAGTCTACAAAAGAGACTAATATATGGGTCTTAGAGCAAATCAAGCCTGAGCTCTCCCTTGAAGTCAAGATGACTATAGTTTGGCTGGCATACTTCAGACATATCATGAGACAACATGACTCATTGGAAAAGATAATGACACTCAGTAAAGTGGAAGACAGTAAAGTAGGAAAAGAGGAAGGCTACATTACAGGTGGATTGACGCAATAAAGGAAGCCATGGCCCTCTGTTTTCAAGACCTGAGCACGGCAGCTGATGCCTACAGGTCTTGGAGGTCTCTCATTCATAGGGTTATCGTAAGTCAAATTCAACTTGATGGCTAAAAACAACAACTTGATTCTAAGTTTTGGAAGATGAACTCTACCATAGGAAGGTTTACATTTTTAGATAGTCATCATGGGGGGGGGGGTTAGGGGAGACAAAACATTTGTTTCTGTATTAATAGGAGTGTAGTGTCTAGATCAAGGGAAGTAATAGTGACTCTCTATTCTGTTTTGGTCAGACCTCACCTGGAATACTGTGTCCAGTTCTGGGTACCACAATTCAGGAAGGATATTGAGAAGCTGGAACATGTCCAGAGGAGGGCAACCAGGATGTTCAGAGGTCTGGAAGCCATGCCTTATTGGGAGCGGCTTAGGGAGCTGGGCCTGTTTAGTCTGGAGAAGAGAAGGTTAAGAGGTGACATAATAGCCATGTTTAAATATTTGAAGCGATGTCATACTGAGGTTGGGCAAGCTTGTTTTTTGCTGCTCCAGAGACTAGGACATGGAGCAATGGGTTCAAGCTACAGGAAAAGTGATTCCACCTAAACATTAGGAAGAACTTCCTGACTGTAAGAGGTGTTCGGGAGTGGAATACACTGCCTCGTAGTGTGGTGGAGTCTCCTTCTTTGAAGGTTTTTAAACAGAGGCTGGATGGCAATCTGTCGGGAATGATTTGATTGTGTATTCCTGCATGGCAGAGGGTTGGGCTGGATGGCCCTTGAGGTCTCTTCCAACTCTATGATTTCTATGATTCTATGAAATGCTTTACTGTACAGTTGGACCTCCATATCCATGGGTTCTGCATGCATGATATAATGAGAATGACCACTCCATCCATTTTTTAATACATGTTTGAAAAATATTTACTACAGTTGTCCCTCCGTATCCACGGATTTGGTATCCATGGATTTAAGTATTCACAGCTTGAAAATATTCTTTAAAAAATAATAATCCAAAAAGCAAACCTTGATTTTGCCATCTTATATAAGGGACACTATTTTGCTATGCCATTGCATATAATGGGACTTGAGTATTCACAGATTTTGGTATCCACGGCGGGTCCTGGAACCAAACCCCAGCGAATACAAAGGGACAACTGTACTAGGCCCTCCATGAGGCTGACGGTAGATTTCAAGTCAGGGCTAGAGGCTGCTCGCCCCACATGTACACGCCGAATGGACAGGCCACTTCAGATTCCTCAGTGAGTTTCACACCTCAGGTAAAGGTGAAACAGAGTTCCTTTGAAGCTTGCTATGGTAATGCCACATTTTTCCTGAAGGCCTCCAGGAGGAAGTATCCTCCAGATCACTTAAAAAGATAGGTGGAAATCTCATTGTTGTGAGAGGACTGGTTTTCTTATCTCTTCATCTGCATACCAATGAGAGAGTTGTCTGTCTGATGTGAAGTCGAAGGCAGCTGGCATCCATAGATTTTCCTTTGTTTTTTTTTTTCTGGGCTATGAGGCTGTGTTCTGGAATAGTTTGTTTCTGACTTTTCACCTGCATCTGTGGCTGGCATCCTCAGAGAATGGTTGGGTAGGTATGTTTGTGGAGTTTATAAACACCTACACAACCATTCTCTGAGGGTGCCAGCCACAGATGCAGGTGAAACGTCAGAAAGAAACTATTCCAGATCATGGCCTCACAGCCTGGGGAAAAAAACAAGAAAAAATCTATAGTTGTCTGTCATCCATCAGGTTGAAAACTTTCCTTTTTCCACAGTGCCAGGTCATCTGGAATTGCCTTTGCTGTGATGTTGGGAATCTTCCAATAAAAAATTGCTTTCCTTTCTAAATTGCACCTTCAAAGGAGGTTTTGCATATAAATATACCCAAAAATCTCCCCTTAACACGCTAGGACCTCACTTTCTTTCTGTCTCCATGCCAGTCTATTTTCCCCTCCCACCCTTTTCTCTCTCTTCTGATTCTCTCCCTCTCCACCTGAAAAAGATTCCTATCTTTCTGCTTAACCTCTCTCTCTGTGCTGGACAAAAGGCTTATTTCCCCACACTTCTAACTTCTCCCTTTCCCTTCTCTTTAACTGTCCTCTACCTGTCTTCACAAGCTATAAGTGTAATTCCCTCCACTGTGCTACTCATGAGGAGTTTTTTGCTTCCGTGCAAAAAAGTATTTCCCCAATACTCCTTAGCTAACTCACCTTTCAGATTCTTCCTATTTTACTTTGATAGACCTTGTGAATGTGTTGGATGGATGGATGTGGTGTGAATGTGGTTTTAATTCATTTCCAATAAAGATGTCAAGGTTATTTGGTTTCTATGTCTCATTCTCTCCCAGTGAGTACTGGTATATACAGGGTACAAGGTCCTGCAAGTTACGTGACATCGTGCCTACCAAATTAGCAAATTGAAATTCCCCAAAGCAAGATATTTACACATGTGGATTTTCCATGGACACTAGCAATTTGCATAACAATGGATTCAACTAACCACAGCTTGAAAATTTGTGGGGCGGGATCCCAAAAGCTGTTTGTCATTTTATATAAGGGACAGCAATTTACTATGTCATTGTATATAATGGGACTTGATCATCCTGGGGGGTGGTCTTGGAACCAAACCCCAGCAGATACCAGAGTTCCACTGTATTAGGGAGGGAAGGGGGTCAGTTATTGGGACTGCTAACCTCAAAATCCTCTTAAATCAATCCATTCCACCAGAACTACTCTTGAGTAAAACATTTGTGTCTTATAACACAAATCTTGTAATTCTCTGACCCTGGGGAGATTATCAGAAGGGAACAAAAAAAGGCGTTCCCATCCCACAATCTCCCCTCCTGCCCCTCTCCCATCCATATCCTAGCACAAGAACAAAATGTTTGGGACCTACCTTGTTTCTGCTTCCATGGCCACCCAGGAGTGAATGGAGCTCTATCAGAGCTCCATTCACTTCCTGGAATGAAATCCCACTAGTTCTCATGAGAAGACAAGAGTACCGGAAATTCAAAAATAAAAACCCTAGTAAAAAAGAAAAAAAAGTAACAGCAAGCACAAAAACACATGTAAAACTTTACAAGTAACCCAGGAAGGGTACAAAACAGTGTATCACTTACCTGGATGTCCTGGTCTCACCAGGGCGTGTTCTGGCATGGATGTTCCATTGACATTGGGAATGCGCCAGCAAAACAGGCACCTTTTCACTCACAGGACATTCTGTGATAGAAATGGAATGGGGGATCCACTGACGGCTTAGCCAGCGTAATGATAGCTGAATGGGAGCATTACAAGAGGGAAACAACATCATGTGAAAGGGAAGCCCTTTAGTGATCTCTTGTTGTCATGATAGCACCATATTTAGAGCATCTGATAGTCTTCTGTGTAACAAAAAGCAAAAAAATAGTTTTGCAAAAAGAAAGAAAAAATCCAAGAAAACTAGGCTTTAGGAAGAGAAACAAACTGAGTAAAATGTAAAAAAAAATAGTTGGCTTTTTAGCACTGCAGCTCAATTAATTAATACCTTAATAAATAGCTTAATTCTGGAGAAACATTAATGCTGGAATTTTAACCAAAATCAATAACCTGTTAAAATTAATTTACAGTATAAAAGTTACTCTTTCTGTTGGCAAATTATTAACTTGATTTATAATGTTGTTGGTTTTAGTACCTATCACTGAGAACCCCATGATCAGGAGTAGTATTTAAAAAAAACTTAGGAAAAAATCTGGTAGGGAAAAAATAAACCAATGAGGACTGAAACATCGTCAATGTGCATAGAATAGTGGAGGAAGGAAATGGAGTAGGCTAGTAGAGGGCAAGCCTGACTGGAATTCTAAATAGGAATATTCTACACTGCAACATTTCATTGCAGGCCCCTTTGTAACATCAAATCATTTGTTTCCCAGCATCTGGTCCCATCAGCTTGGCTTTTAGAGATGAACCTTTTACATCTTATCAATCCTGTGCACAAGCATCAAATATTTATGGAGAAGGAGAGACAGGCTGGGATGCCAGAAGGTCAGAGGCCCACACATATATTTATTTTTTCCAGTATCCATTATTTTTTTATTATTATTTAATGTGGAGTGGGAGGTGGGGTTTTCTTTTCTTTTTTGTCACTGTTGTTATCTTTGTAAGGAGAAGAGAAAAAGACATTTGAGCTTCAGGTGTTCAGATGATCTGAAAGGCATCTTATTGGCAACTATTCAACAGGATGGCGGCAGGGTGCATAAGGCATCACTACTTGCATGGTTCTCTGAATTTAGACCAATTGCCTCTGGAGTTACATCTTCTAGGGATGAGGAGATTGTCCCTTTATTGGATTGGCATTGCCCTGCTTTCCCTTTTTAGTGCACTGCAGTTTAACTACAATACTCACTAAAGATTCCCTCCCTAGTTGGAGCATGTGCTATTTGCTGCAGCTA
The DNA here is from genome assembly GCA_030847615.1 of Gambelia wislizenii. NCBI lineage: Eukaryota > Metazoa > Chordata > Lepidosauria > Squamata > Crotaphytidae > Gambelia > Gambelia wislizenii. The sequence goes on along the minus strand of JAUMIR010000001.1, from coordinate 19,844,172 downwards.
TCTGTTTCAGCTTCTGTGAGAACCTTTCCTCAGAACAGAAACCTGGGCTTTGGCTCTGACAAGGAGAGGGCTTCTCAGAATGGTACTTCTCTGCAGTATGGATCCATCAGTTCAGAGCCACTGGAAGTGGATATCAGTACCTGCTTCCTGCTCAGCAGTCCAGATTCCAACTTTGGCTTGAATAGTCCATTCTGACTCTTGGAACTGGATTGCAATGCTGCTTTAGGCCTGAGCTACAGCCCAAGCTCAGAATATCTGTGGCTTCTGAGCCAAAGCCCTTGAGTCAGGAAGATATCCTGAATTCATATCCATAAAACTCTTCTCCAAGCCAAGACTTGTGCCCCTATGACAATCCAGCAGTGCAGGTGATACACCTTGAGGGACCTCTCGGAACTTGTTAAACTGGAGAAGTCTGCTTCTTTAAGTCTTCCATTCTTAAGTAATAAGAGTAGAGCTTGGGATGTGTGATCTTGCCCTAGGACCACAAAAGACTTCAGTTTGTTGGAGCGTTACTCAACAGGACATACCTACATTGGCTTGTCTTGATATAGACGCTATCTTGCTTCCTTGCTCCCATTACATTCCTTTGCAAGGAGTCCTTTCATATAACACAATTATAGGACTGCTAGTTGGACCCAGTGTACCATACACAGTTAAAAAAAACTTTCCCCAATACTTCCAGTAGACCTCATGCCTGATTGCCTGGGTCTTATTGCAGCAGCTGCAGCAGCTTCCCGCCACCACCACCATTTGACTGCCTGGGTCTCGTCGCAGTGGGAATAAAAAATGATATTACTGTGTAGACTTAAATCATAAGCAGGAATTGTGCAGCCCTGAGACATTGGTGAACTGGAATAACTATAACTATAGCCAACACTGTAGTACATTGTTTAGTTGCTCCCAGTATGCAGATTGGTCATGAGTGGCAAGAGTGGATTGTGAGGTGGAGAGGGAATTTGCATGTGGGTGATGATTTGCATGTGGGTAGTGATTGGCTAAGGGAGTGACAGGAGGGATCTTAAGCAGCCAATCAGCACACTGAAAGAGGCAACATACCTAAACCCATTGTACATACCAAAGAGGCAGCATACCTACATACCTAAGGCCATTGTGCACACCCAAGAGTTTTATATTTATAGATGATTCCACTTTAACCACCATGGCTGCACCCTATGGGATCCTTGAGTTTGTAGTCTGGTGATCTCTGGCTGAGAATTCAAACTATTCCACCCTAAACTCCCAGGATTCCATAGGATGTTGTCATGGCAGTTAAAGTAGAATCACAACACTATCGTAACTGTGAAGTGTGAATGGGCCCAAGCAGAGGACAGGACATTTTAGGTCATTTGCATCCTTGATTCCTTCTGTCACCATGCACTGATGAAATCCTACCCTTGAAAGCATTCATATAGAATCATATATATAGTTTTGTATCTTGATTTATGTATGTGGTCTTCTACTAAAATACATAGATTGTTAAAAGTCCAGCATCTTGAGATAGTTGGTCACACTGAAATGGATTTTTACCATGTACATTGATAAACAGATAACCATAGCAAAAGGATCTTGAAAAGGAATAGGAACTGAAGTTCTCTGTCTGACTGACTGTCTCCCTCTTTGCATATGTTCACATTAGCAAAGCTGGACAGAAGAGAATTGTGAAGGGGTTTGAATGCTGCCAAGATGGCAAATCTGCAAAGAAAAATAGGGGGGTAAATGAATTATTCTTATTCTGCATTGGAAACATGTCTAAAGGGCTCCAAGTTAAAATTTTGGAATAGATTAATTTCAGAAACATTATAAGGAACATAGTGTCTAGATTGAGGGAAGTAACAGAACCACTCATTGGTCAGACCTCCCCTGGAATACTGTGGAGATTATCAGACATGGCTAATGTGGTGCCAGAATAATGACAGCAGAAGGCAAAAGGATGCCCATATCACACAATGTTGTCCTTTTGCATTCCACTGTCGTTATTCTGGTGTTCCTTTTTATTGATGGGCCAAGCTGTGAATATATCACCCATACCATTTTGGTGCTGACATTACCAGCGTGTGAAACCTTGGGCCATTTAACTCACATGAATGCAGCATCAATGTCCGGTCCAGCACAAACACTTCCGGGTCAGATTGTGACATCCAGCAAAATGACACACTTTTAAAAACCTTCCCTGGTTTATTGGAAGTTTTAAAGTGTGTGTATGTGATTTTTGTAACGTTTTGTGTTTTATTTTTTATTTTATTTTTGAATTTCCCACGCGATGAAGTCTCACAGGATTTCAAAGGAGGAAGTGAGCTGAGCTTCATTCACTTCCTCTTCATTGCTAGGGAAGCCTTCTGCCAGGATTAGAGATAAAGTGGCCAGCTTTTGTGCCAGCAAAATAAGATTTAAAGGGGATCATCTGATAAAGTCCTGTGTCCAGTTCTGGAAACCATTCAAGAATGATATTGACAAGCTGGAATATGTTCAGAGGAGGGCAACCAGTTGCACAGTGGTTAACTGCCAGTACTGCAGCCACAACATTGCAAGTTCTTCAGGGCTCCAAGGTTGACTCCATCCCAAGGGCTCCAAGGTTGACTCAGCCTTCCATCCTTTTGTAGGTCAGTAAAATGAGTACCCAGCTTATGTCAGGAACTGGTTACTGAACATACTGAAACTACTAAAGATTTAAAGCACCTCCTGTTTTCTGGATGCCAAACACTCTGTGCGTGAGAGTATTTTTGGGAAAGGGTTGCTACGTAGTCTGCTGAGACAGTTTTTGGCTTCTGCAGGGGATTGAATATCCTATCATCCCCTGACAGCTTGTGGGGGAAATTAGCTAAAATGCATTGGAACCTGCTTAGTGCTTATTGCTTAACAATTTGTAAGCCGCTCTGAGAGCCTTTGTAGCTGAAGAGCGGGGCATAAATACTAAATTAAATTAATTTTAATTAACCATAATGGTGAAAGTTCTGGAAACCATGCCCTATGAGGATCAGCTTAGGGAGCTGGGTATGTTTAGCCTGGAGAAGACAAGGTTAAGAGGTGACATGATAGTCATGTTTAAATATTTGAAAGGATGTCATACTGAAGAAGGAGCATGCTTGTTTTTTTGCTGCTCCAGAGACTAGGAAATGGAGCAATGGATTCAAATAGATTCTCCATTTGTAGAAGTGGTGTTGTTTGTAGCTGTTTATTGCTTATATTTAGGAAGGTCATACATTGTGCATGGTTGTTCATTGCCCATCAAGATGGGCATGAACATTTGGTTGCACAATGATGCAATTCACTAGTGAGGCGGTATTGTGCAAGCGCCATAGAACTCCATAAGTGTAAAGTTGTGCTCTATTTCTATGACGCAGGTTTATGGCTTCAATCTTATTTTCTATTTTATAACAGTCATTTCCCCACTTTGAAAATTATATTGCAGATACACCACCCCCCAAACAGAATCCTTTTTGTTACACCTTGTTTGTTGTCATTTGAGGTGTGTGTGTGTGCGGGGGAGGGGGTGGAGTTAGACATAAAAATAGAATTGGAACAATCTTCATCATGCTTCATCATCCTGTCCCTGCACTGTTTCATTATGCTTCATCAAACATAACATTATATCTGGTGCTAAGATACAAATCAAGAGAACACAGGAAAAGACTTGGGGCAAATTGTTCCTCCTTGTTAGCCTATCCATCATATTGGTGTTATTTTGAAAGCTAATTACTGTTGTGAACCATGAGCAATAAGAGCTCCAGCATGCTCAACAAATTAACCTTGTTTTCAACCATATGTTATTTTATTGAAAGAAAGATATTGTCTCCCTCTACACACACCAACACACACATGGTCATGAAACAATCAAAGGAAAAAATATCAAATTTCTGAAGCCCCCTTTTAAAAAATTGCATCCATCATTCTGAAAGGAAAGGAAAAGAAAAGAGAAGCTTGTGATAAATAAACTACCAAAAAGCGACAGGCCATAGCTTAATAAAAGCAGCTGAATGGATTGTCTAATTCTTTGGGGAAGGAGAAAAATCAATGAATATAACCCATCACTGTTCAACACAATTTTTCATTTCAACTTTTAACTGTCTGTTTGGGACTTAGCTGCATTCTAGATCAAATTAGGAGAGACAAGAGGCCACCTTTTTTCTCAGCATACGTTCCAGTGTTTAACAGATGAAAACTAGGCCACATGTGGCCAAGCGACATCAGAGTGGGGCCAAGATGACCAACGTTATTAATGAGGAAGAACACACAAACTAAGGGAAGCTGCAGCAGTTTTGCCTGAGCCTACTGCCACCCCTCCTCTCCTCTTCCCCCGTGCTGCATTAATTGCATGCAAACTACTTTTCAACTTTGAACTCAGTTTGCAGCAGTTGAAGTGAGCTGACGACAAAGATGGAAAGTGGAAGGAATAGAGATGTGAAAGCCTGGGGAAAAAACTGGAAAATTCAGGGTGGAAAAAAGTTTTTTTCCATTTTTTCTAAAGCCATTTTTGTTTTTTTCTGAAAAATTGAAAAAAAAATGATAAAAGGAAGAAAATTGATTGTGGAACGTTTTATTTTAGCATGATGAATAAAATCTAAAACTGATACTGATAACTATAGCTCAGAAAATGAGTCTGATTAAATTTCATGCCTATTCACTGAATCTTAGTCCCTCCCTCATCCCTTCCATATATTTCCCCTCCTCAATTCTTTTTATGGGAATGGGTGCTTTATGCCTATTTGATACTATGTAGGGGAAATATCAATAACTATCTTTGTTACTAATGTTGATGATTTCTTCTGTTTTTTTAAAAAAATTGTTTGCTGTTGTTGTTTTTGGCTGCTCCACATAAACTAGCAAAGCCAAAGAGGTTCCATGCAGTTCAAGCGACTGTTGCTCCATTTGTTACAAAATAATAATAATAATAATAATAATAAAATAAATAAAAGTGAATTCTGTTTGTAATAATTGTTTGAACACACTGTAGTTTTAATATACCAATTGTGGTAATTTTATGCCAAATCAAATTGTACATAATCATATTTTATGTTCTAAAGTGACAGAGTAACTTTCAATCTGTACCCAAATTTCCAGTACTACAGAGAATGAGGCTTTGAAAATCATTCACACATAGTGCTCTTATATCTGCTGTATTCACATCCCCTTGGTATCGTTGCCCACTGGTTTCTTTGGATGCCTAAACTTGATTTCTAAATGTTCAACTGAGCTTTTAGATTATTGCAACACTACAAATTTGAAGACTGAATGACAATTTTATTTGGGAGGGGGGCTGAATTCTTATTTGGGAGGCCAATACTCTCATTTTTCCCCTCTCCTGGCTACACTCCATAGGACAAAATAATAATGGTCTTCACCTCCAGCAAAATGAAAGATGAACAACGAGGTCATCCAGCCAATCTGGGGAGTGAGGTTAAAAGAGAAGGCATAATAATTGGTCATCACATATGTAACTCCAGTGTTTCAAGGGCCTGTAGAAGACCCAGACTTACAGCATAGACAATCAGTTCTAGCTATAGCCCTGTTCAATCATTTGGAAGTACATGAGGCTCTATCTTGTATTTATTTACAGTTGGGTCCCTGTGTCCATGAAACCTGTATCTGTGGTTTCAGTTATCCACAGCTGAGAAAATAGGGACACATACTTATAGAGTCACACTAAGGATCTTCTAGGTCCTCCAACACAATTCTATGGTATGTTTGTACCAAAAGTCCTTTATTTTAATATGGTTTGCTATCATCTGCAGTTTCCACTATCCACGGTAAGTCCAGGAACCAAACTCCTATGGATATGGGGGTCCGACTGAATTGATTTAAAGCATTGATTTATTAAATCTCAATTCATCAGGGTCCCAACAGATAAAAACATTTAAACATTAAACATAGTAACAGAAATATTTAAATACAGACTAAAGCAACTCTTTTAAAATAGCTTTAAAACCATAGATAGTTACAATAGCCAGAGCAGCTACCTCTGGTTTCAAGTCAATGTAAAGTAACAACATCACAGCTGCCCTATAAATATTCAAAAGGGATGGATCCAGTCTGGTTTTCCTTGGGAAGGAGTTTCAGAGTCAAAGTGCTGCTATAGAAAAGGCCCTGTCACGTGTGCCCACTAACGTAATCTCACAGTGTAGCTGGACACCCAACAGGACCTCTGCTGAGGATCTCAGATTTTGGGTAGGCTCATATGGGTGCAGGCTATCTCAGATATCCTGGGTCTTAACCATTTAGGTTTTGTAGATCAAAATCAGCACCTTGAAAGCAACTTGGAAGACAGTCCATTTCTTGTAAGACCAGGGATACGTGATCTCTAATGCACATAGCTGAGCACAGTCTGACCAACAGCTATTTTGCACTAGCTGCTGCTTCCTGATACTTTCCAAGTATACTTTTCAACATCCATATATATAATTCTTGGGTATGTTGCCATTTCCAGTGTGCTGATTGGCTGCTTAGGAAAATGACCTACCAATCACACCTTGGTTGGGCAGCCAATCAGCAAACTGGAAGCAGGAACATGTGGAATTTTACCTCCAGTGTAAACATGGCCGACAAGTAGCAGGATATGTGTGTGGCATGGTGTGTGCGCGGGGCTCAGGGAGGGTGGCAGGGGGTGGCGAGGGCTTCAGTGGGGGGCAGGTGCCATGTGGGGAAAGGGAGGTGGGGTGGGGTGGGGTGGGAGCAGTGTGTGTGTGTCTGTGTGCAGGGGACAGGGAGAGCAGCGGGAGGAGGGAGGGGTGGGTGGTGAAGCATGTGCATGTGCGCAGGTGGGGAGGGCAGCACGGAGGGCGGGGAGGGCCATGAGGGGGCAGGTGCCACGTGGGGGGAGGGAAGCAGCGTGGGGTGGGAGCAGTGTGTGTGTGCACGTGGGGGTCAGGGAGGGCGGCAGGGGGTGGGACGTACATGGTGGGGGGGTGCCACGTGGGGGGAGCCGGCATGGGGGGGAGGGAGGTGGCAGAGTGAGTGGGGATGGAGCAGTGTGTGTGTGTGTGTGTGTGTGTGTGTGTGCATGCATGTGCAGGGGGCCCGGGGAGGGCGACAGGGGGTGGGATGTCAATGGTGGGGGGCAGGTGCCATGTGGGGGGAGGGAGGTGGGGTGGGTGAGAGCAGTGTGTGTGCGCGCACGCAGGGGGCAGGGAGGGCAGCAGGGGGAACAGTGTATGCTACACTGGGTATATAGCTAGTAGAATACATTACAGTAGTCTAGCTGGGAGGTCATTAAGGCAAGGAGATCTATCTTACCTGCCGCAAGAGAACTGCTTCTGTTTGAGGAGATTCTCCTTAAATTTAGGATCTGATTAGTTTTGAGATCTGCTTTCACCCCCTCCTGTCTTTTGTAACACTTTTGCCTAATAAAGGCACCTGATGGGCTTTAAGAACTTGCATGGTTTTTTGGACTTTTTTGGTTCGCTTGCTAAAGCTAGTATTAAAAAATTGGATTTTGTAATGGGTGTTATGGTCAACATGGCTAAGCCCTGAGTTTTGTATGACTTCAAGCCTTCCTACATCTTCATCTCATCTTTGCTTTGTATAAGGCTGTAAGACCGCTGTGCTTTCTTCTTGCTCCGAAATTTATGCATAGTTTATACATTTTCCTAATGCATGCATTTATTTGCACAGTCACCCAATTTACAGAACTTTTACCCATTGTCTAAAGTGTGCTTGTCTGCATTGTTCCAGTTATGCACATTTTAAATATTTTTTTTGGGGGGGGGTTAATTCAAGTCTTTCTACATCCTAGCCTGAATCCTGAGGTGCACATTTTCTTAGAACATGTCAGCATGTATGTGGGAGAGAAGAACAACCAGACACAGCTCCATCATGCCTTGGACAAGTGGCTGGTGAGAGAACCTTCCTCCATGTTCCAACTGCCATTAATCTGCTCTCTGAAGGAAAGAAGAACATCCACCGTCTGCTGATTTGATTCCTCCCCTCCCCACTATCATTCCTTTTTCCTTATACATCATATCTGGTGTAGATTACATGCCTGAGGGCAGGGAACTGGCAAATTAATTATTTGTAAGCTGCCCTGGGAGCCTTTTTGGCTGAAGGGCAATTTGAGTGTTGGATTATGACTCTGGAGACCAGAGATCAAATCTCCATTTAGCCATGGAAGCCTACTGGGTGAGCTTGGGCAAGCCGCACTCTCTCAGCCTCAGAGGAAAGCAAAAGCAAACCCCCTCTAGACAAGTGTTGCCAAGAATACCCTATGATAGGTTTACCTTAGGGTCACTGTAAGTCAGAAATGACTTGAAGGCACACAACCACAAAAAATAAAAATTTTAAAATGTAAAATGTGTGCAAAAATGCTACTTTCGCCAAAAGAGACGAGGCCAATACAATTTCTTTTTCAATCCTGTTTGCCATCCTTCCTGTTAACAGATGAATAACAGAACCACACAGAAGGTAATGCAAGATCTTTAGCATAACCATTTGAACCTGCCTTCCCTATCCGTCCTTGATTTAATAAACTCAAATCACATTGAATCCTTGCTACTCTGAGAAAGTTGGCATAAGGTTTTTTTCCCCTCAGAAACAGGCAGATACTCACAAAGGAGGGGGGGGCGAGAGGAGGGAGGGGAGAGAGAGAAAGAGTGAGTTACCTCCAACCCAATGAAGTGTCCATTGTTTTCAATTCTAGAAATGAATTTAATAATAGTCCCAGCAAGATGCTGAAAATATGGTTGACTTGTTGCACCTCCATCACCCCAGGCTATATTTCCTTATTGATCTGTTTATTGCTTCCTCTGAGAGAACATTGCCAATCCCCCTCAGTCAGAGTCAAACCCTTGCAGCAGGGAGCAGGCACCATTATGACTATTTAAGTGAGAAATGGGGCTCCCATTTCACTCCTCATTCTGGGCAAGGTAACACATTTATTCCTTCAGAAAGCACAGATATTTCAGGGAAAGTGAACATCAAGTCTTGCAGTTCTGAGGCGGGGGGGGGGGAATCAGTTGCATCTTGGGCAACTGCATTGGGAAAACTCAAGGTTGATATTTCCATTATACCAATTTAATTGATATGAAACTAATCTTCTATTAATTACATGTGTACCCTTTAAAAGCCAATGTCCATGGGATAAATTTCATGGATGTGAGGGATCATCTGACCCATGAGAAGAGTCTAGACTTCTGGATTCTAGGAACATCTTTAGCCAAGTTTCATGAAAAGTTTTCCACAAATATGAAGCACAAATAAGAACTCCGGTTCTTGCCTGATAGGTACTAAAATGCTTTTAAAAAAACTTTCCAAGAAGTTGTGTGGAAACTCTCAGACTTTGGCAGCTGAGTTTCCCCTGACAAGCTGGAATGTTTCTAGAGGAAGGCAAACAGAATGGTAAAAGGTCCGGAAGCCATGCTGTGTGAGGACTGGCTTAGGAGCTGGGTATGTTTAGCCTGGAGAAGAAAAGGTTAAGATCTGATATGATAGCCATATTTTTATATTTGAAGAGATGCCATATTGAGCAAGCTTGTTTTCTGCTGCTCCAGAGACTAGAACAGGAAGCAATGGATTCAAACTACAGGAAATGCCACCCCCACTGACAGTTGGCAGTGGGAGGTGCTCTAGTGGCCTCATGCAAATCGAGTCAGGGATTGGCCATGGTGTAATCACACCATGGCTGGGAGAATGCAGGGGCAGAGTTAGCATGTTATCAAAACCATTGCCTCCCCTGACGTCCTCCTCTAAGCATCTGGAAAAACTTCCTAATGGTAAGAGCTGTTCAACAGTGAAGTACAATTCCTTGGAGTGTGGTGGAGTCTCCTTCTGTGGAGGTCTTTAAACAGGCTGGATGGCCATCTGTCGGAAATGCTTTGAGTATACAGTTGTCCCTTCATATCCACTGGTGTTTGGTTCCAGGACCCCCCGTGGATACCAAAATCCATGAATACTCAAGTCCCAATATATGCAGTGGCATAGCAAAATGGTGCACCTTGTATAAGATGGCAAAATCAAGGTTGGCTTTTTGGATTATTATTTTTTTAAGAATATTTTCAAGCCATGAATACTTAAATCCATGGATATAAAATCCATGGATACAGAGAGACAACAGTATATTCCTCAAGGGAAGAGGGTTGGACTGGATGGCCCTTGTAGTCTCTTCCAATTCTGTGATAAGAATCTAAAGAATCCTGTGGTGGATCAAACCAAAGGTCCAACATTCTTTTTCCACAGTGATACACCAGTTGATTATGGCCAGTCCATAGCAGAACATGAATATAATAATGCTCTCATGTTCATTGTCCCTTGCAGCTAGTATTCAGGGACAGATTGACTCCAATGCTGAAGGTAACTGGTTGCAGGAAGTAATTTTCATGGGATGTGTATGGTATATTTTCACTATTGTTATGTGGTTATTGTTTATTTATAACATTACACTTTTAAAAATTTAATGGGATTTTAACATAACTTCTTTAATTCAGCTTTCACCTCTTTATTCATAGTTTTTACAATCTTTTTCTTGTTTTGGTATTTGTGTAAGCCACCTTGAGTCCTATGCCAGAAGAAAGGCAGGATATAACTTAAGTAAATAAATTATACACAGAGGGATAGTTGTAGGCTACTTTTAGTAATTTTTAAAGGCTATTGTAATTATTTTTAAAATGTTTTTATTTCAGTATAATTTTAATTGGTTTTTATTTCTTCATCGCCTCGGGAGACCTTGTAGGTTGGGAGGCAATATAGAAATACTATTATTATTATTATTATCATCATCATCATCGTTGTTGTTGTTGAACAAATTTATAGATAATTATACTATCAATGACCAACAAGTTATGATGCCTCTGTGTGTGTTTGTGTGTATCAGAACTAGTGGGTCACTCATTGCATAATGCTCCATGAATTTGTTGATGGTCTTCACCATGGGTACTTTCACACTACTCAGCCATAGCACTATGATTCTACTTTAACTACCATGGCTGCGTCCTGTAGAATCTTTGGGTTGTTAGTTTGAGAAGGACCTGTGGGGTGGTGGGATTTATAAAGGTACCGCCTTAAATTGATAATCCCAGGATTCCATAGGATGTAGCCATGGAAGTTAAAATGGAATCAGAGCAGTATGACTGTGTAATGGGAAAGGTCCTCAGATCTTGCAGTAGCAAATCCCATTGTTTGGACTTTTTCGGATGGGGTTTTGCAACGCTAGCAGCCTCGTCCCCGTTGTGAGGCTGCTGCGCTGTAGGGCGTCCCTTTCGGATGACGCTCTCCCCTGCCGATCCTCTTCCGATACTGTTGTGTAACCGCTGGGACGCTGCAGCGTTATATTCGGTGGTTTTCTAATCACAATAAACTTTCATGATTAGAAAACCGCTGAATATAACGCTGCAGCATCCCAGTGGTTACGCAACAGTATCGGCCAGGGAGAGCGTCATCTGAAAGGGACGCCCTGCAGCGCAGGAGCCTCGCAATAGGGACGAGGCTGCTAGCATTGCAAAACCCCATCTGAAAAAGTCCTTTGACTATCAGTTATGTGAAGTACTTCTGATCTGTCCTGAATCTCCCTTGATTTAGCCATGAATTCTAGTGATATCTCTCTCTCTGGCCTTTCTTTGCAAACGAAGATTCAGGAAGGACTTACCCCACACTTTCTGCAAGGGCGCTGATGACTGAAAAGGCCAAACCGAGATAAACAAGTCTGGTTGCAGAAAGCACAGCAGAAGGTCTCCTTGGGTGATGTTTCCAGGTTGTGATTCTTCCTGCGTTGTCATTTCTCTTCAAGACATGTTTGGCGTGAGTTCTCAAATAAAGCTGCAGCACTGTGGATAGTGCATCTCCATGCCTCTTGATGTGAAGCTAGGGCAGACCATTGTTGGTGATCAATGTGGCCAAGCCTGAGATGTTGTTTCAGGGAATCCTTGTATCGCTTTTTTGGAGCACCCCTCTTACGCTGACCCATGGTGAGTTCACCGTACAGTACTATTTTGGGGAGGCGATGGTCCTCCATCCTAGAAACATGCCCTGCCCAGTGCAGATGTGCTCTCAATATCACGGCCTCAATGCTGGCGATCCCTGCTTGCTCAAGGACAGCAACATTCGTCACATTATTTAGTGTTATATTTATTAAAATATTTATATGCCCTGCCCCATTTAGAGATCTAGTGTTATTAGGAAGACAGAGGTGGGGGGGAAACTTCTTCCTATCCATTCTGTCCAGTATAGTGGAATCCAGAGAATCATAAGGCCAAGATGGCATTGCCCATCCAGAGAATCATAAGGCCAAGATGGCATTGCCCATTCCACCAAGGCTGCATGTTCCACTCTGCATCCACTTCACCACACCTCTTCTGGCTGCCTTACTTAGTCAGAGAGGGCAAGGATCAGGCATGCAGGTCATTAATCTTATACTGCCAAGGATTTTGTCCACCACCTTGAGCTGTGCAAATTGCAATGTTTCTGCTACACCATGACATGCAGGCACCAAATCATCATTAGGATCTGTTAGGCACCAAATCATCATTAGGATCTGTTAAAGCCATGGGATCCAAAGTGGAGCCGATGTGAGTGGTTTTATTTACAAAATACTGACCAAATATTTTGCAGCAGGCAACCAAGTTTAACATCCCATATTCCAACACCTGGAGAGAAACTTCAGATTTTGCACTGAACTGAACTTTATTTAAAAAAACAAAACAAAAAAAACCCCACCTCAATTCCTAGTTACCCTAGGGTTCACAATGGAAAAAGAGGAAGGAAAAGCCAGTCGTACATATATGTAAGACCAAAATCATTTAACTAATTCCAACCATGGCCAACATCTGGGATTTCTGCATGTCAAGGTATGAATTGATTGTGCTATACACACACCTTGATTTGAATGGCAACATTGCACAACTGAATGTATACCAAAATATGCAGCTGAATGCGCAGCTGAATTTCCATGCATACCCATATGTGCATCACATGTGCAATAATACTATATGTGCAACTTTCCTTTTACAACCTTGAAATGAATACAGATTGACCCCTGTATCCACAGATTGAATATTCACAGTTTCTCTTATTCATGGTTGAAAAAAATATGCTCTCAAGGCATTTCTAGGTCCGCCAATGTGATTCTATGGTGAACTTCCGGCATTCATCTCATTGAAAATAATAGGGTTCCCCATTATCCACAGTTTCAGGTATCCATGGGATTTTTTTGGAAAGTATCCCCCACCAATACAAGGGTCGACCTGTACCAATATTCCTCATTGGATGAAAATGTCCAGCCACTTCAGTATGGGGATTTGTGAATGTAACAGGATTCCAGTGCATATCTTTTTCTTTCATCATCCCTGGATTATATGCCAAAATGTGGGGATCATTGAAAAGATAGGAGAATCATGGATGTCTTATATATTCTGTACCTGCTCCTTGATTTCTAATCATGACAGAGTTCCCCTCAAGCATTATGCAGGAAGTGTATAACACACTCACCCTTTTCATCTCTTGGGTACTGCTTTTCTATTTGTGATAAAGCATGATAAATGGTTTCTCTCTACCTAACCTTGAAACCTAGAGTCCTTTAAAACTTGGAATAACAAAAGTGAGTTTTTCTGGGCTCAAAATAAGCACATGGTATGAATCATACCTAAAAAAAAATATAATATTGTCAGACAAAACTATAAATTATAGGAGGGGTTTCCCCTTTCTGTTAAGAATTTTTATATATTGAAATAGATTTTTTCTATCTCAAAATAGGAATAAATAAACCTGTTGTGCATATGTATTAAGGGCGTTTTTTAACTGTGTGAGAGGAGTTCTGGAGATATTGTTTTATAGGCCCTTTTGACTACATAATATACTTGATGAATGAAATAATGAATGTGCCATTGAAGATGTGAGGGTAATAAATCACACTCCCTTTGTTAGTATGCCCTACTCCCCTCTTCCCATGATATTTCATAATTGGAAATATTGGATGCTATTCAGGGTCAGGTTGGCTGGGGCAAACCAAAGGTCAGTTGGAGGTCACAATGACCTGGGATGTCTCTTAGAAATATTTTGGCAAGAAAAATCCAAATTATGATTGTGCAGAAGCCCTTAGTAAACACAGTAATTAAGGAGGTATGTGCTAATCCTTTCTTCCAGCCCTGGTGCCTCAGCAATGGTTAATTCAATCGAACAATTAAGTGACCATTCACAAATCTATTCCTATGGAAGTCTCTCCTATACCACCTTCTGTCCAACCTTGTGAGGTTGTTGCAAACCCATCAATTCCTATCTCCCAACCATTAACACAATCAATTGAGTTTCGGTTTCCTTTGTCTATCCAGTGGGAAAGACATCCAGGCTTAGCCTTTGTCATAACCAGAGGACCACTTCAGGATATGAAATAGGGTATAGATAATTAGTCCCCTGACAATAGTAAAGCGTGCCATGGTGGACAAACCTGGACACTCTCTTTCTTGGTGCACCCTAGATGGGAACCTGACTGAGGTTCCACCCTCAGATGCCTGACTGAGTATCTTCGCTGCAGAAAACTCTTCTCTCCAAGACTGGCAACTATCAGCCTATATTCCCAAATCACTCCCTCTATCTAATCTTTCTGTCTTTCTCTTTTATAGCCTTGTATAGTTCTTAGGCACATGTGTTGGGTATGTGAGATCACTTTGTGTTCTTCCAATAAAAATATTTTATTTCACTGCAACTGGACTGGTCTCTACAGTTAGTAATGGTATACATATGTGAAAAGATCCCCAAAGTTACCGTCCTCTCACAGGCTTCTGTTTGAGCTAATAATTCCCTGTCATGTTCCAGGAGCCCGACGAGGCTGTAGGGTCAGAGGAGGAGGAGGAGGAGCAGGGAACGGGCCTAGGGACCCTTGCAAAGATTTGTCTACACCTGTGCCAGCAGGGAACCCTGCCAACCTAGAGGCTCGAGCAAAGGAAGAGCCTGGTCCAAGTGAGTTGGCATCAGTCCAGCAGAGAGTCCTGCACACTCGGATAAGGATGAAGAAGAGGAGAGAGACTTACCTCCACTGTCGTTTACACAGCACCAAGCACAAAAGCAGGCTCAGAGGAAATCTCTGAGAATTTATGAGAGGAACTTGCTCATTAGGAAACACTTGGCAAAGCCATAATTGCTTTATATATGCTGGGAGAGGCAATGGAGGCTTTGTTAGCGATCAACTGATCTCTATGGAGAAAGCTTCCTGAATCCTTGCAGACTTGCTGTGTGTGTCTTGACCTTGGAATGTTCCTGTCGACTCTGTTGCCTGATCCTACTACCTTACGGACCGACTCCTGGACTATGCTGACTTCTTTAAGCCTTGAACTTTGGACTATATTTCAGACTCTTCTCTTTTGCCTGCATTGCTGCCATGCCTAGGAATGGAATTTTGCTTGTTCTTCCTAATTAATTATCCCTGGAGCTTGGCTGCTTTCCCAGCTCGTGTTGAACTTGCTGGTATTTTAGAGTTGCTTTTGGACATTCCCCCAGATAATAATAGAGATCTTGGCATCATGGGTGAGGCGCTAAAGCACTCCCCTCCACCTCTTGAGGTAACATATTAGATTCTGAAAAAGCAGATTTTCTAAATGCACAAATGCCTCCATTAAATATCCCATAGTTTTTAAAAGACTGAACAAAAAGTATGCTCCTTGCTTACACCCTAGAGCAATGACAGTGTCTACTTATAAATAGCAGCTGGTGTCTCTGGTGTCAGTGGGGTGTGGAGCAGTTAAACAGTTCTGTGTTTTAGTCCAACCTTTATAGGAGCTATCCCAGGTGCTGAAACAATTCTGAAGATAGGTTGAGTTCAGTACCTTGACTAGTTTCTTTGAAGTTTGAACTAAGGGCTCACCTACAGTAGGCATGATATGCTGGCCTCCCACTGGCATATCCTGACTCTGGATATGGTCCATTCCCCCCACTTTCCTGGACAAAATGGGCCAGAGCCCAAACAGAATGCTGGCCCATCACTGAAACTGCCATCGCCATTTTCTCATGATCGTGGAAGCCAGGCAAGAATCCTACAACATGTCCAGCCTGTCACATGCTGCAGGACTCCTGTCTGGCTTCTGTGAGAGCCAGGGAGCCAGTGGCAAGAGTGAGGAGTGGCATTCCGAAACAGGCTCCTGCAAACATTTGGGGCACAATCTGGCAATACCAGATTAAACAGGGTATTCTTTTTTAAAAAAACGTAGTAAAGGGCCCTTCCGGCCTTGCCCCCATTCCAGCCCCGTATCTCCCCAGGGGTTCATTTGGGCTGCCTGGGGGAAGATTGGGGTAAATGCTCTGTGTTGTTTGGATTGCAGGGCTCCAGAATGGGGGAAATCCAGGGTATTTGGCTGGTGTAGACAAGACCTAAAATTCAGAGCAGATTGTCTGTTCCAGAAGTGGCATGAAAGCCACCAGTATCCACTGCTCTACAAAAGTCACTACTTTGCCTGGATCCTATTGGTTAATAACAACTAGAACAGACTCATTGAATCAATTGTTGAATGGTGAATTAACAAGTAGGCATGTCTCCTCAATTCAATGAGTCTACTCTAATTGGGACAACCAATAGGATTTGGGCCCTTATCAAATACATAGTGATTATTCATTTTTTAAAAATCTGTCTTAGTTCAATACCAACATTTTCTAGCTGTTCCTCCAGCTTCATTAAACTTTTGTAGCTTTCAATGTACAGGTTTCCCCTTCCTACGTTCACAATCATCATTGAATGCTTTTAAAGCTTAGCATAGGACTTCTGCGTACTTCTGTTGTTATGAGGGAATTAGGGGCATACTTATCAGATTTGCAGATGACAACAAATTAGGAGGAGTAGCTAATACCCTAGAGGGCAGGATCAAAATTCAAAATGACCTGGATAGACTGGAGAGCTGGGCCAAAGCTAACAAAATGAAATTCAATACAGAGAAATGTAAGGTACTGCACTTAGGGCGGAAAAATGAAATGCATAGATATAGGATGGGAGAGACCTGGTGGAATGAGACTACATGCAAAAGGGATCTAGGAGTCCTAGTAGACCACAAGTTGAACATGAGTCAACAGTGAGAATGCGGCAGCTAAAAAGGCCAATGCGATTTTGTGCTGCATTAATAGAAGTATAGTGTCTAGATCAAGAGAATAGTGCCACTCTATTCTGCCTTGGTGAGACCTCACCTAGAATACTGTGTCCAGTTCTGGGTACCACAATTCCAAAAGGATATAGATAAATTGGAGCGTGTCCAGAAAAGGGCGACTAAAATGGTGAAAGGTCTGGAAACTATGCTTTATGAGGAGAGACTTAGGGAGCTGGGTATGTTTAGCCTGGAAAAAAGACATTTAAGAGGCAATATGATAGCCCTGTTTAAGTATCTGCAGGAGTGTCACATTGAGGATGGAGCAGGCTTGTTTTCTGCTGCTCCAGAGACTGGAACACGGAGCGATGGATGCAAGCTCCAGGAACAGAGATTCCACCTCAACATTAGGAGGAACTTTTTGACAGTAAGAGCTGTTCGGCAGTGGAACACACTACCTCGGCGCGTAGTGGGGTCTCCTTCCTTGGAGGTCTTTAAACAGAGGCTGGATGGCCATTTGTTGGGGATGCTTTGATCATGATTTCCTGCGTGGCAGGGGGTTGGACTGGATGGCCCTCATGGTCTCTTCCAACTCTACAATTCTATGATTGTATGATTCTAACCACCTTAGGATTACCTTCTCGTGGTGGTGGGACTGGGTGCTCCTGTGAGGCAAGAGGCTATGCTAATGCTAGCACTTGTGCTGGTAGGGTGTCCCAAATCAGACAGGCTCTTAGTGAGATGTGAAACAGCTATGGGGCAGCAGCAGTAGTGGTGGGGGGCGGGGTTGATATTAAGCAGAGGGTCTTTCAGAGACACCAACAGAGGCATCATAGCTAACTGTAAAGGAGATAGTATTGCACATACAAGGCAATGGTAAACCGCTCCTGAAGTATTTTACCTTGAAAATTCCATGATGAAACAGTCCAAAATGAGCAAGAGATAGTGCTGGAAGATGAGACTCCCAGGTCAGAAGGCAATCCACAAGGTACTGGGGAAGAGTACAGGATAAATACAATTAGCACTGCGTCTAATGACTCAGCTGGACCCAAGTCAACAGGATGTTTAGCAACTGCCATGCTTAGAGGTGAAAGTAAATTCTGAAGCTGTGCCATGTATATAGTAAGATTATGAAATATGAGAAACATAACTCAGGGACTCATTGGAAAAGATGATAACATTTGACGAAGGAAAAGAGGAAGGCCATATTACAAGTGGATTTATTCAATCAAGGAAGCAACACCCCTGAGTCTGCAAGACCTGAGCAGGGCAGCTGATGATCATGGCTCTTGGAGGTCTCTCATTCATAGGGTCACTATAACGCAAAGCTAACTTAATGGTATCTTGTCCCAAATAGCCAATATCCAATGTATAAACATATGTCTATTTTCATCCCATTTTCTCCTAACTGTATGTCTTTTGTCTCATGCTCAAAAATAAAAATAAAAGCCTTCCTTTTGATCTTGCTGAATATTTCCTGATACAGATTTCCTGACTGAATTGCTGAATGCTTAGAGAAACCAAATGTTCCCCACAATAGTGCTGGGGTCATACTGTGGGGGAAGGTGTGCACAACTGCTGTTAATTATGGAAGCCTCCAGGAGACCACAAGAACTGCCAAAACTACCCACCTACCCACCACCCACCCCCAAATTAGAAGTGACTAGAAGTCCATTTCTGGATTGGAAAAATTGGCAGTTTAGGATGTTCTAGAGCAGTGGTTCTTAACCTGTGGTTCAGGGACCCCCAGGAGTCTATGATGTCCTCACAGGGGGTCTGTGGTACCTTGAAGGCTACTTGGCCCACCTCCTCCCTAAAGTGGAGGGGCCAGGAAACAGGAGCCAAAGCAAAGGCTTGGCCTGCACATTACTATTCAATCTACTCCAGCCACAAACTTCAGGAGGAAAGACTTCCCTAACCCTCTGAGGGAAGGTTTAATGGATGGTGTGTTGTAGTAGTAGTAGTTGTTGTTGTTAGAGTTTTAAATCATGAGTGAAGTCTTGGGAGACCATGGCAACAAAAAATATTTAAAGGGGATCCCTGGTAAAGAAAAGGCTAAGAGCCACTGCTTTAGAGTGTGAGGGGTGAGGTACTTGCAAACTATTTCTAAAGGCTTCCAGGAGAGGCAATTCACTCTTTGTAGGGGCAGAAAAAGGGTGATCTGCAGTGTCCAGAGGGGTTGAGAGCAGGAAAAAAGCCTATGGGGTACTGTAGTCCCAGAGCTGAACTTTGCCCACACATTCATGTCTCATGGGAACTCCATTTGATGCCTTTGATGCAGTCCCTCCACCCCTTGAAATAGCATGATAGTTGTCTTTTTCTCTTAAGAGAAAACATGGATAATACTCCCTGCTGCCTCATTTTCAATGATGGCAAACCCATTGCTTCAGTGAAAGTTAAGGAAGATTTGCTCAGCTCTCAAAGATCATTACAAACTTCAGGGGCCATTTTCATCACATCCCTGGTGCTTTAGATCTACAACATATTCTTTCATCCTGGATTCTTGAGAATCAAAAGCAATTTTGCTACCTGTTCCAGGTTTAATTCTAGCACACAATTCATGTGTTTGCTGTCCCCCTTCATGATCCTGCCAAGCCAAATTAGTTCTTAATAATTGTAGCAAATTCACTCCTTCAGCATGAGATGGGGCTGTTGTATATTTTAATTGAATGGTTTTTTTAGAGGGGACAGTTCTATTTGTACTGTTTCAATGACTAGTAATCATTTGTAATTGTTTTAATATTTTTAATCCTGTTAATCATTTATTTCTATTTCAATCCTGATCTTTTGTTTGTTTTGAATATATAGGACACATCTTAATTTTAAGCCACCTTCAGTCTCAGTTGTATGGGGGGGGGGAAGCAGAGTATATCATGATCATGATGGTGCTGATGATGACAGTGATAATGATAGCTGTTTGACTGAAGAAATCGCACAGATAGGTGCTGGTCATTGAGTGATTGTGGCTGTGCCAAATGACCTACTTCCCAAAGCCTTCAGGCTGAAAATCTTAATCATACAATCATAGAGTTGAAAGAGTCCTCAAGGACCATCCTGCCCAACCCCCTGCTTTGCAGGAATACACAATCAAAGCACTCTCCACAGATGGCCATCCAGCCTCTGTTTAAAAACCGCCAAAGAAAGAGACTCCACCACACTATGAGGCAGTGTATTCCACTTCTGAACAGCTCTTACTGTCAGGAATTTCTTCCTAATGGTTAGATTTTTTTCTTTTTTCCTGTAGTTTGAAACCATTGCTCCATGTCCTCATCTCTGGAGCAGCAGAAAACAAGCTTGCTCCACCCGCAGTAAGACATCCCTTCAAATATTTAAACATGGCTGTCATGTCACCTCTTAACCTGCTCTCCTCCAGGCTAAACATACCCTGCTCCCTAAGCCACTCCTCATAGGGCATGGCTTTCAGACATCCTACCATCTAGGTGAGGCCTGACCAAGGCAGAACAGAGTGGCACTATTACTTCCCTTTATTTAGACGCTATACTCCTGTTGATGCAGCCTAGAATCACATTGGCTTTTTTAGCTGCCTCTTCACACTGCTGACCACAAGCTGAACTAAGTGAACTAAGACTCCTAGATCCCTTTCGCATGTACTGCCATCAAGCCAGGTGTCATCCATCCTATATGTGTGCATTTCATTTTTACTGCTCAAATGTAGCATCCTACATTTCTCACTGTTGAAATTAATTTTGTTAGTTTTGGCCCAGCTTTCTAATCTGTTAAGGTCATTTTGGATTCTGATCCTGTGGTAAACTTTTATCTCTCCTTTTCCTTCTTAACCCAAGAGTAGCTCACAGACCAGTAAGTGACGGACAATGGAGAAAAGGCAAATACATAAGACTGCTATATCTCCTTGTCTGAGCTAACAAAACAACTTGTGTATTTAACAGGTTCCCCCCTAAAAGGCAGTGCAACATTCACTAGAAAGCCAAAACTAAGCATATCAGCTTAACTTTCTAATAGTCCATTTCCGGACTTTATCACATGAAGCTTGTAATGCACAATTGCAGCAGGATACCACTGTCTTTGGCTGGGACATATCTCAAAACACTGTGTCTATCCCATTGTTGCATTGTACTTGGATTATTATTGGTTCACATCTTTTCACTTACAGAGAAAAAAACATAGATGGCTGCAATATCATTGCTGCTGGAGTATTGGTTTTGGGTGCAATCATCCATTCTGCTACAGTTGCACTGTTATGGCAGCCATGCAGTGTGAATGGGCATTGGTTTACTTCTCCCCCTCTGAGATTTACTTCTGAGAAAACCTGTAGGTTAATTATAGGGCTGCTGCCGGGCTTCTTTCTCCTGCTTAGAGCAGAAACTTGTAAGGCTGTAGTCTTTCCTGAGGCAAAAGATGTAAATCTACTCAAGAGTAGACCCATCAGCAACAGGCATTCAAGGATAAAAGTGTACGAACATCAAAAGTTCAGCTTGCCTTTGAGTACTACTCACAAGACTGCACCACCATGCACATAATGTCCTCTCAATGAGTTTCCCCTTCCACTCTTAACCAGTTTGTGCCAAGCTCAGGAAGCATCTGCATGAGCTTTTTGTGGGACTCCCTCCAAATAGTTACCCCATTACCCACTGGGTCCTGGAGGGGAGGGGGAAAGACCCTGAGAGAATTGACTTCTTCTGCCAAAGAATCTTTTCTAAAAACCCGGGTGCCTCCCCTTCCCAGAGATACCTTCCCCTTGCAAGCATGGAGAAGGGAGGCACACTGGCCCTCTCTAACTGGCCTTTGAACTCCTTAGTAGTAGCTTCAATGGGTGGTGGAGCTTTTTTTTTCAAGGGGGACCCACAAAATGCTCATGCAGATACTTCCTGGTCTTGGCAGAAACTGGTTAAGAGTGGAAGGAGAAGCATTTCTTTGACAAACCACACAGCTGCACATGGGAACGAAACCAGCTCTCCTCCCAAGGCTGTGGAAAGGGCTGTTGTGTGATGAAGACAGTGGCTAGCTCTGCAAGGCAGTGGGGGTGATTTATAGCAGGATCATGCATCGCCAAAAGCAGCACCATAGCACAATTGCAAAGAAGTGTGGTAGTGATTGTTTCCATACCAGTATGTTCCAGTTTCCTTAAATAACATGATTACTGCAAGAGAAAAGGCTGCTGTGATAAAGTCCTCAGTCTGAGGTACGAAGTGTGAGATGTATGAGAAAATGAGATGTGTCTTATTTTGGATCCCTATCAATCTGCTTTCAGGTTGGGTTTCAGTACTAACACTATCCTGAAATATAATCCACAATGGAAAAGAACTAGGGGAACATGATTCGAAATTCTGCTAAATCTTCGGATGTTTTTCAGTAGTATTGACAATATGTTTCCTTTTTCCTGGGCTAGAGATCAGTGGCAGCTGGTGATTTACATATCAGCAGGCTGGCAAATTGTCATAATATATGGTAAAGCCCTTTAAAGTCACTAATGGATTAAGATACATAAAGGCTGAATCAGATGTAACCTGAGTATTTCACATTTTCTCACTTCTACAGTAGGACCCCCATATCTGTGGGGGATAGCTTCTGGACCCCACCACATATAACAAAATCCACAATAATAGCGAACGCCACCCACCAACACCCCGTTGCTGCCACCAGAGCCCTCCCAGTTGAGGGGGCAAAAATGAGATCCCTCCTCTCCCTCCCTACCCCTTCATCCCTAACATCACCCCACCATGACCAGAGTCCTCCCGTAGGAAGGGAGAGGGAGGCAAGATCCTTCCTCCTTCACCCCAACCATCACCTCTGCCATGACCAGAGCCCTCCCAGAGGAAGGGAGAGGGGAGATGAGATCCTTCCTCCCCTGCCCTTCCTCCCCCACCATCACCCACTACGAATCAGCAAAATGAATCAGGATAATTGAATCAGCGGTGGCGAATCAGAGGATACAGGAGTGCTACTGTATAGTGTTGGTTAACGATGGAAAGAATGAAGATTCGAAGGGGGAGGAAGAAAAGGCTTTTTTCAAGTGTCCAAAAACCCTAACAATGAGAATTATTCTCAAGCTTCTTTCTAGTCACCAACAAGGATCACTTATTTTCTGTTCCCTCAAGCCAGGATGGGAGCAGGGGGAAGATTGTCATTGTGGGCTAAGTTGCAGAAGCCAATGCATGATGACAATGTCTGCATCATTGTGAACCAGCTAACAGAATAAAGGTGATGAGACTATAGCCTCTCCAAACCTCGCCACACTTCCCCCTACACTATCCCGATGTCACACAGGGGTTAGGTGGGGGGAGCTAAGAGAGGATACTAGAAAATGGTATTGAGTAACTATTGCTCATTTCTGTGGGATTTACGATGAAAGGATCCATCTCAGGAGATTTTCAGACGCCTCTTTCAGCGTCTTGCCACGCAAGCAGCCTCCGGAGCAGTAACGAGGCTGCTGCGCGGCAAGGGGTCCAAAATGGACGATGCCGTTTCTCTCTCGGCGTCGTCCGTGACTCTTGCGGCTAGCATTGGAGGCGGCCGCGCTGTTTTTTTACTCACGGACAATTTCTGTGAATGAAAAACAGCGCGGACGCCTCCAATGCTATCCGCAAGAGTCACAGACGATGCCGAGAGAGAAACGGTGTCATCCAAAATGGACCCCTTGCCACGCCACAGCCTTGTTACTGCTCCGGAGGCTGCTTGCGTGGCAAGACACTGAAAGAGGCATCTGAAAATCTCCATAGTCTGCACTGAACAAATGGAACTGGCCTAAACTCCTTCTTCCAATTCTTCAAGATTTTTTTTACAGTGAGAGAAAGCTACATAGAATCATAGAATTGTAGAGCTGGAAGAGACCACAAGGGCCATCCAGTCCAACCTCCTGCCATGCAGGAAATCACGATCAAAGCATCCCTGACAGATGGCCATCCAGCCTCTGTTTAAAGACCTCCAAGGAAGGAGACCATAACTCGCTCTGAGGGAGTGTGTTCCACTGCAGAACAACTCTTACTGTCAGAAAGTTCCTCCTAATGTTGAGGTGGAATCCCTGTTCCAGGAGCTTGCATCCATTGTTTTGTGTTCTACTCTCTGGAGCAGCAGAAAACAAGCTTGCTCCATCCACAAAGTGACACCCCTTCAAATACTTACCAACAGGGCTATCATATCACCCCTTAATCATCTTTTTTCCAGGCTAAACATACCCAGCTCCCTAAGTCTTTCCTCATAAGGCATGGTTTCTAGACCTTTCACCATTTTAGTCACCCTTCTCTGGACATGCTCCAATTTGTCAATATCCTTTTTGAATTGTGGTGCCCAGAACCGGACACAGTATTTTAGGTGAGGTCTGAACAAGGCAGAATAGAGCACCACTATAATTTCCCTTGATCTAGACACTATACTTCTATTGATGCAGCCCAAAATCGCATTGGCCTTTTTAGCTGCCGCATCACACTGTTTACTCAAGTTCAACTTGTGGTCTACTAGGACTCCTAGATCCTTTTCGCATGTAGTCTCCTTCAGCCAGGTCTCCCCCCATCCTATATCTATGCATTTCATTTTTCTGCCCTAAGTGCTGTACCTTACATTTCTCATATTGAAGTTCATTTTGTTAGTTTTGGCCCAGCTTTCTAGTCTATTCAGGTCATTTTGAATTTTGAATTTTGATCCTGTCCTCTAGGGTATTAGCTACTCCTAATTTGGTCTCATCTTCAAATTTGGTAAGTATGCCATTAATACTGTCATCCAAGTCATTGATAAAGATGTTGAATAGCACTGGGCCCAGGACAGAACCCTGTGGCACCCCACTGGCCACATCTTTCCAAGACGAAGAGGAGCCACTGCTGAGCAAACTTTGGGTTCAGCTGATCAACAAATTACAAATCCATTTAACAGATAACTTGTCAAGCCTACATTTTACAAGCTTGTTTGCAAGAATGTCATGGGGAACCTTGTCAAAGGCCTTACTGAAATCAAGATATGCGATATCCACAGCGTTCCCTCCATCTACCAAGCTGGTAATTTTATATATAAAAAAAGAGATCAGATTAGTCTGGAATGACTTGTTTCTCTGAAACCCATGTTGACTTTTTGTGATTATGGCATTGCCTTCTAAATGTTCACAGACTCTCTGTTTAATGATCTTCTCTAGAATCTTCCCTGGTATTGATGTCAGACTAACTGGACGATAATTGTTTGGGATCCTCTTTTTTCCCTTTTTGAAGATGGGGACAATGTTTGCCCTCCTCCAGTCTGCTGGGACTTCTCCTGTTCTCCAGGAGTTCTCAAAGATTATTGCCAATGGCTCTGAGATTACATTTGCCAGCTGTTTTAATACCATTGGATGTAGTTTATCCAGTCCTGGAGATTTAAATTCATTTAGATTAAGAAGGTATTCCTGTACTACCCCTTTACTTATTATGTGCTGGATTTCCCCTAGTATGTCCTCTGTTCCTTTATCCTCAGGTTGATCACCCTTTTCTGAAAACACCAACGAGATTTTCACACTACACTGTTATAGTGTTAATATTCCACTTTAACTGCTCTGGATTCCTCCTGTGGAATTCTGGGGTTTGTAGTTTAGTGAGGCCTAAGATCTCTCTGACTGAGAGTTGTAAATGCCCCTCCCTAAACTGCAAATCCCAGGATTCCACAGGAGGCAGCCATAGCAAATAAAGTGGAATAGTAACATTATAACAGTGTAGTGTGAAAATCTCCTCAGGCAAAGAAGGTGTTGAGTAATTCTGCCTTTTCTCTGTCCCCTGTTAGCATTTTGCCATCTTCTCCATGTAGTGGCCCTACCATGTCCTTCTTCATCCTTTTGCTGCAGACATACCCCCAAAAAACCCTTTTTTATGGTTCTTAACCTCTCTAGCGAGACTGAGCTCACTTTGTGATTTAGCTTTTCTGACTTTACTCCTACACGTGTTTGCTATCTGTTTGAATTCTTCTTTGGTGATTTCTCCCTTTTTCCATTTCCTATACATGTTCTGTTTAAAACTTAGCTCCATTGAAAGTTCTTTAGTCATCCATCCTGGTTTCTTGAGACACCTCCCATTTTTCTTCCTCAATGGTACTGTTTGAAATTGTGCCTTCAGTATCTCCCTTTTGAGAAAGTCCCATCCGTCTTGAGGTCTCTTCTTTTTTAGTATTTCTGACCATGGGATCACCCCCAGTATTTCCCTGAGTTTATTGAAATCAGCTCTCCTAAAGTCAAGAATGCGTGTCTGACTATGCCTGGCTTCTCCTTTCCATTGTATAACAAACTCCAGGAGAACATGAGCATTCTCACCTAAGGATCCCACCCCCTTGAACCCCATTAACCAGGTCATCCCTGTTGGTTAGGATCAGATCTAAAATAGCTGAACCCCTTATTGCCTCTTCCACCTTTTGGACCATGAAATTGTCTTCCAGGCAAGTAAGGAATTTGCTAGACCCTGAAGTTTTGGTTGAGTTAGATTTCCAGCAAATATCAGGATAACTGAAGTAACCCATCACTACTACATCTCTCCTTTTTGCGTTTGTGGTAATCTGTTCTAGAAAGGCATTATTCAGTTCCTCCATCTGCGTTGGGGGTCTCTAGTAGAGTCCCACGATAACATCCCTGTTGTTTCCCTCCCCTTTAATTTTTATCCAGATGCTCTCCACCTGGCTTCAGCACTGATGTCATGGATCTCTTCACTGGTGTAAATATCCCTGACATATAATGCTATTCCTCCTCCTTTGCTGTTTGGCCTGTTTCTCTTAAAAAGGTTATATACCTCTGTTCCTACATTCCAATCATGAGATTCATCCTGCCAGGTTTCAGTAATGCATATTATATCATATTTGCTTTGTTGTGCTAGGAGTTCAATTTCCTCTTGCTTAATTTCCCATGCTCTGTGCATTAATGTAGAGACATCGAAGACCATGTGTTCTTTACTTGCTGCCTGTGAAAGGTGTTTTTTTTTTTTTTTTGCCTCCCACTGTTGGGTCCTTGTCCTGTTTGCCTTGTTCCCTCTATGACAGTTTGACTATTTTCTCCAGCCCTTTTGCCTTCTGAATGGCAATACTGTCTCCCTCCTGCATATGACTCAATGTAAAGCCCTCCTGATCAAATTCTTGAGACTGTTGGCAAAAATGTTTCTGCCAACTGTTGTGAGATGCACCCCATCCCTTGCCAGAAGGCCCCCCTCGTGGAACTGCAGCCCATGATCCAAGAATCCAATTTGTTCTTGGTGACACCATCTACGGAGCCATTTGTTTACATCGACTATTTCCCTTTCCCTTCCTGGACCATGCCCTTCAACTGGCAGAATAGATGAGATGATAACCTTTGCATTTCTTTCAGCTTCCTCCCCAGAGCCTCATAATCTCTTCTGATCTTTGGAAAACTGTGCCTTGCAGTATCTTCGGTTCCCACATGGACCCAAAGGAAGGGGTAATGATCCGTAGGCTTGACCAGTCTTGTCAGCCTCTCTGTCCCCTCATGGATCTTTGCCCAAGGGAGATAACACACCTCCCAAGACATCGTGTGAGGCCCACAAATCACTGCTTCTGTACCCCTGAGCAAGGATTCCCCCACCACCACACACCTCCCCTGAGGCTTCGCAGCTGCTGTTCCTTACGGTGGTACTCTCAAGGTCCCCTGCTCTGCCCCTGAAGTCTGTCCATGCTGTTCTTCTTCATTGTCCTTCATAAGGTAGAGAACTTTGAATCGATTCTGTAGCTTCAAGATGCCAGAAGAATCCCTGGTTTTTCTACTTCTGTGTGTGACATTCCTCCAGCTGTCTACCTCCTATGTATGTGAAGAGACCCTTTCCTCCCCAGCAACTTCCTCTGTGTGGTCCCCGTCTAAGACTGTTCATTCTGTTCTGTCCAGGAAAGCCTCTTCCCACGAATATGGAGAAGTGTAGCGACCTGAGTCTTCAGCTGCTGGACTTTCTCCTCCAAGAGGGCTACCAAATTCTACTTGGTGTATGTGAAGTTCCGCACATCTGTAGACAAGAAGACAAACATCCCTCAAGTGTTGCAGGTGACTGCAGCAGTTCCCTCAGTGTCCATGCTGAGAAGTCTTAAGTAATCAGTGAAACAGGACTCTGTGCTTCCTCCTCAAAAAATCCTCCAGTATTCACCAATCTCTGTCAGTGAGCTCAATCTACTGGGAATATAACTTTCTAGATATCTCCTGGCTGCAAGCTCATTCTGAAGGTAAGTTACTGCTTCACTTTCTCTAAGCAAGAAACCCTTAAAAGTATTTTTTTAAATAAAAATTTGTAAAGGAGAACCTCTAAAACAAAGTTCATTGCTCCCCTGTTGCCTATACTGTACTTTTGCTTGGTTGATATCTAACGGTGTACGGCTCTAGGAAGAGTTACAGTCGTCCCTTCACATTCGCGGGGGTTCCGTTCCGCGGACCCCCGCGAATGTGAAAAATCCGCGAATAACAACTCCCCTCCCCCTCCCTCCCCAGGCCTTCGCGGGGCCTTCCTAGGCCCCGCGGAGGTCTCCCCGGCCCTCCCTCCCTCCCTCTCCAGGCCTTCGCGGGGCCTTCCTAGGCGCCGCGGAGGTCTCCCCGGCCCTCCCTCCCTCCCTCGCCAGGCCTTCGTGGGGCCTTGCTAGGCACCGCGGAGGTCTCCTCGGCCCTCCCTCCCTCCCTCTCCAGGCCTTCGTGGGGCCTTGCTAGGCCCCGCGGAGGTCTTCCTGGCCCTCCCTCCCTCCCTCTCCAGGCCTTCGTGGGGCCTTCCTAGGCCCGGCGGAGGCCTCCCCAGCCTCCCTCCCTCCCTCCCCAGGCCTTCGCGGGGCCTTCCTAGGCCCCACGGAGGTCTCCCTGGCCCTCCCTCCCCCCTCCCCAGGCCTTCGCGGGGCCTTCCTAGGCCCCACGGAGGTCTCCCTGGCCCTCCCTCCCTCCCTCTCCAGGCCTTCGCGGGGCCTTCCTAGGCCCCGCGGAGGTCTCCCCGGCCCTCCCTCCCTCTCCAGGCCTTCGCGGGGCCTTCCTAGGCCCCGCGGAGGTCTCCCCAGCCCTCCCTCCCTCCCTCTCCAGGCCTTCGCAGGGCCTTCCTAGGCCCCATGGAGGTCTCCCTGGCCCTCCCTCCCTCCCTCCCTCTCCAGGCCTTCGCAGGGCCTTGATAGGCCCTGCGGAGGTCTCCCCGGCCCTCCCTCCCTCTCCAGGCCTTCGCGGGGCCTTCCTAGGCCCCACGGAGGTCTCCCTGGCCCTCCCTCCCTCCCTCTCCAGGCCTTTGCGGGGCCTTGCTAGCCCCCGCGGAGGTCTCCCCGGCCCTCCCTCCCCCCTCCCCAGGCCTTCGCGGGGCCTTCCTAGGCCCTGCGGAGGTCTCCCCAGCCCTCCCTCCCCCCCTCCCCAGGCCTTCGCGGGGCTTGCTAGGCCCCGCGGAGGTCTCCCTGGCCCTCCCTCCCTCCCTCTCCAGGCCTTCGCGGGGCCTTCCTAGGCCCCGTGGAGGTCTCCCCGGCCCTCCCTCCCCCCCCTAGGCCTTCGCGGGGCCTTGCTAGGCCCCGCGGAGGTCTCCCCGGCCCTCCCTCCCTCCCTCCCCAGGCCTTCGCGGGGCCTTGCTAGGCCCCGCAGAGGTCTCCCCGGCCCTCCCTCCCTCCCTCTCCAGGCCTTCGCGGGGCCTTGCTAGGCCCCGTGAAGTTCTCCTCGGCCCTCCCTCCCCCCCCTCCCCAGGCCTTCGCGGGGCCTTGCTAGGCCCCGCGGAGGTCTCCCCGGCCCTCCCTCCCTCCCTCCCCAGGCCTTCGCGGGGCCTCCGGAGGGCCTCCGGGCATCCCGCGAAGGCCTCCCCACCCCTCCCCAAGCCTTCGCGGGGCCTCCGGAGGGCCTCCGGGGGACCCGCGAAGGCCTCCCCACCCCTCCCCAGGCCTTCATGGGGCCTACGGAGCGCCTCCGGGGGCCCTGTGGAGGCCTCCCCGGGCCTCCCCGCTCCCTCCAGGTCTTTTCACGGGGCCTCTGGAGGCCCCGTGTCACGGTTTTGGGGGGGGCCGGGGGGGCCCTCCCAAAACCGCGAATAACCAAAACCGCGAATGTCAAGTTCGCGAATGTGGAGGGACAACTGTATATAGAACTAGGATCTCAGCTCCACCGCCTACTGACTCACAGATGTGACTCACAGAACTCCACCCCCTTAGCAACAAGCACACTCTTCCAAGAGTTTCCTGCCACGGAGAAGAAGAAGAGCAGCTTCTGGGCAGCCATTTTGAGTGAGCGAGTTTGATTTTTTTAAAAAAAACTCTTGGGAAAGTGTGCTTGTTGCTGAGGGGGTGGAGCTTCTGTGGGTCACATATGTGAGTCACTAGGGGGTGGAGCTCAGATCCTAGCTCTATATAACTCCTCCCAGAGGCTTTCTAGGCCAGTTTCCTGCCAGGGAGATGAAGGAGAGCAGCTTCTGGGTAGCCATTTTGAGTGGGTGTGTTTGATTTTTTTTAAAAAACACTTGGGAGAGTGTGCTTGTTGCTGTGCTCGTGGAGCTTCTGTGAGTCCTCAAATCACTGTTTCTTCATCCTCAAATCACTGTTTCTTAGTTAGATGCTTAGTGTCTTACCTGCACTTTAGAAATATGGTTTTCTGGTGGAGCTATTTGTTGTTATGACTGCATGGGGGACCATTTGGTCACACAAACCTCCACCTCCATCCCAGACAACTCAGTGAGAATTAGGCCAAAGCATAAATAAGTCAGTTGCAAAATAGTGTTTTTTCTTCTCACTTTCTTTCTTTGCCATACTTTGCCCCTGAGGCATGACCTCATTACTCATAAATTACCTTGGACACCTTTGGGCAGATGGCACTCATTTCTCTGACATGGGGTGGATGCATTTCACACAGATGTCCAGGAGGTTAAGAAGAATGAGTGGGTGGATGAACAATTGTAATTTTTTGGCAGGAAAGGATAGCTACCGTGAATGTTCCACATTTGATTTAGGGCTGCTGTCTTCAGCAAAGCCAATTCAGACAGCACATCAGCCATCTAGGCTTTCAGTCAGAGACTGTCTCATAATACAAGAAAACCCAAGTTCATTAAATAGTCAGGCTTAAATCCTTGTCTCCCCCTTCATTTTCCAGTTATCAGGTCCAGCTTTTTGGGCAAGAGCTGTTAGGCAAGTTGCCTAGAGTAGCTGTCATTAAAAACACCAAAAGAAACATGATAGAGCAAACCAAAGATCAGCCTGGCAGTGGTGTCTGGTGTCTCCTGTGTCAGTCGGGTGTTGAATCAACTCTGAGTTTTAGTCTTAACCTTACATGAGCTGGTGCTTTGCTGAAGATAGGGTTCAATACATTGGATAGCTTCTTTAAAGTTGGGACTGAAACCTGGAGTTTGGAGTGAAACATGGCATGGATTCTTTGCCCCACAAACACTCAGCCTGCAGCACCGGGAATCAGACCAAAGGCCTATCTAGTCCAGTATTTCATTCACACAATGGCCTACCAGTATCCTACAGAAAGCCCAGATGAATGCATGAAAAGCCTCCTGTTTGTGTTCCCCAGCAAGTGGTATGCAGAGACATATTGCTCCTGAAACTGAGGAAAACATGTAGCCATCATGACTCATGGTCATTGATAGCCTTATTGTTCATGCCTGTTCCCCTGAGTCATCCAGTCCTTCAATAAGCAAGAACTGGATGGGGAGTGAAAGCAAGAACTGGAGAGGGGAGTGAAAGAAGATATACCATCTCCTTGTTTGTTTGTTTGTTTTTTTGTTTGTTTGTTTGTTTTTCCACTTGGAGAGGGCAGGGGAACCAGCAACAACAGCAAAGAGAAGGGGCAATCTGTTTAAGGAGCTCTGAGGTTGGGCAACAGATCCCCTGCTGATGCCCAAATGTATCCAAGAAAAAGAAAAGTTGAATGAATTTCCCCCAGGTTCCAGTAGGAAATAAATGGTCACTGTTTCAAAAGGAATCATATAGTCCAGGGTTGGGCCAACCAGATGTTTTGGAGGTTAGTTTCCAGAACCCTCGGTCATTATGATCAATGGTAAAGGATTATGTGAACTGTAGTCCAAAACATATGCAAGGCCAAGGGTTCCCTATGCACCACTAACTCACCATTGATTCTATAGGAAAGAGGTGGCAACCCTATACCCACTTTTATGGGAGTAAGCCCAATTGAACTGTGCAGGATTTTCTTCTCAGTAACTATGTACACTATGATAGTTCTAGGTTATTGTTTTGTCCAATTCCAGCACCTATAACGAGCATTCCTTAGTTGTTGGCACAGATGCAAACTCTAAATGCAATTAATTGTCTCACGACTACATTTCCTCATCTTTATCCTGAATTTTGCTTCTGTTGTAACCTGACAGCACTGGAAATGGAAACTAAACAGTAACAGAGAACCTTGGGACAGGACTGTATGATACATAGATCAACACCATTCATCATGGCCCCTTCAGCATAGCTGAAGAGCCTCCTGGAAGTTGAGAATGGAAGAGCTGGAAGATGAACAAGAAGGGACACTGAAGAAACTGAAGGCTGCATGGTTAACCACTCTGTTGCTGTTGCAAAATGAGCTGGCAGCTGTGTGCAAAAGTGGTTTTGTGTGCACATACAGATTCAGCATTTGCTTGCTCCCCCATTGTGAAAAGGATTCTTTCTTTCTTTCTTTCTTTCTTTCTTTCTTTCTTTCTTTCTTTTGCCTAATAGGAAGCCTGTTTATGCAAGGAGCAGCATTGAATCATCTGCTCCACTCAGCACTGAAATGGCTCCCATACTAAAAGAGTGGTGTTAAGCTGTTTGCTGCACTCAGTTGCTGAAATGGCTATTATCAACTGACCACAATCAACCAGCAGCACTGGTGGCAGTGCTGAAACAGCCATGTTGAAACAGCTGCAATGAATCAGCCATGATGAATCATCTCATTCAGCCAACAAATACCAGGTGCTGTAGGAAGGAACTGGCAAAACCATCTTTTAGTATTCCTTGCCTAAGAAATCCCCATGGAATTCATGGGATCATCATCAATCGACAGGCAACTAGAAGTCATATACACACACATTGCCCAAATGGGCAGAATCATGGTTTGCACAAGGGAGGAACCCACTTATACTGTATCCTATACATCCCCAGGCCATAGTCTTGCCCCTATCCAATTCACACTAGAGGCAAATAGATTTATCAGATTCAGTGGTTCAAGCACCCATTCCATGGGGAAAGCATCAAACAAACTAGCTGTGGTATGAAGTGGATTCTATGTCTGATTTTACCTTTCCACAGAACAAAATGGTAGTGCAACCCACAGGGATCAAGGAATACAGGGGTTTTCTCCAGACCTTTGGTGGCTCTGTTACCTACCCTGACATGCCCAGTCCTATAACTATATTAATAATTGGCAATATTTAATAATTAGATCAACACATGGCCTTCCACATAGTGCAGCCATTAACATAAACCTGGGGAAACTAGAAAAACCCAAAGACAAACATTGCTTAGTCAAGTATACACTTAAGGAGAGGCCATCTAAATGCTACAGAAATGCTAATTTGCAAGGCAACTGAAGGCACATACACGGCTAATCCCAACTGCCCAGGCTGGCAAACTCAAAACCTGTAAACAACCCTCATTGGTTACTCACCTAAACAAAGGAAGTTGCTTCCTTCCTTTCATTCACAAAGTATTCAACCATTAAAACACTATTAGCATATCCAGAATGCCTTTGTTACTCTCTGAGGAACACCACAAGTTATTGTCTTCTACTCTAAAACCCATCCCCAGAAGACAAATATTGACTATAAAAACCCTTCCAAAACTTTGCTGAAATGCACACAGATCCCCTTCCTGTGGAAGCTCTGTCCATCTGTGTAGCCAACCTCACAGTTCACCTTCCTACCTACTCCATATCAGACTGTGCAGCCATTCCAGATTGGGACCTCCACCCTACTGGGTTCATCTGCGAGCTCATTTCTACAGGAAAAGATGTCGTATCACCAACTGAAAACTCCCTTCGTTGTTCCTCTATCTCAATCTCCTCCACTTTATTTGCTAGTCTTGTGTGAATGCTTGATGCTTGAATGTGTGCATCAATGTTGTTATTACGGTATTTTTCACAAATAAATATATTCTGTTGTACATAGTTTTGGCCAAATTGATCACCAACAGTGGTCCGCCCTGGCCTCACATCGGGAGGCAAGGAGACGCACTATCCACAATGCTGCAGCCTTATTTGAGAAGTCTTGAAGAGAAATGACAACGCAGAAAGAATCACAACCCAAAAACATCACCCAAGGAGACCTTCTGCTGTGCTTTTTGCAACCGGATTGTTTATCTCGGATTGGCCTTTTTAGTCATCAGCACGCTTGCAGAAAGCGCGGGATGAGTCCTTCCTGAATCTTCGTTTGCGAAGAAAAGCCAGCCAGCCATGTCTAATCCTTAGTACTGGTATAGTTGGTCCTGCCATTATCCCCCTCTTGCATTGCCAAGCTGAGTACATTAATTCCCCAAATTAATGTTGACATTTTGATAATCTTCATGACCACTGAGCATTTAGGGCAACAGCTCCCCCCCACACACACCACAATCACACCCATTTAAAAAGTATAATACCTGAAAAAGTATATAGTGGTCAGTTTTAATGCACATTCTCATCTTCACTCAAATTAACCTCAACATATGTAAATGCATATCATGTTACAGTGCTGGTGCAAACTTTTTTTTTAATTCAGTGTTGGTTTTGTAAGCCATCCTAAAAGAAATTCATCTAATCAGTTGGGCCTGGTAAACATGCTTATGATAATATTATATGTGGAAGAGGTCATCTTAGTTGATTAAAGGACTTTCTTTCTTTCTTTCTTTCTTTCCTCCTTCCTTCCTTCTTTTTTTTTTCTAGCTGAACTTTTTTAAAAAAGAAGGAAAGAGAAAGAAGAGTGGCAGATTTTCGATTAGCATTCCTCCCACTGATGGGAAGGAAAAATAGACAGAATGTGGAAGGCACGCATTCATTTTGCTCTACATTATGTGTCATATAAATGCAAAAAAAGTGACTATGAGTATCATTTTAACTGGAAGCAGATATTGTTAATGTCAGCAGTATATGCAAACGTTAATAAGATATTTTTCTGCAGTGAATGTATAGTTTCTGAAGGATTTACTATTTCAGAAGGAAATAGACCCATGATTTTCACTTACATTTCAAATCCCTGATAACATGGGACTGGGTAGCAATTCCACACACAAAGCCTTCTGTCATGGAAAACCTTTCATAATCATTCTTTTGATATACTGGTGCGGCTCCAAAAAGAATTCAGAAATGTAAGCTTCCCTCTGGAACTCTGCTTGTTAGACTCACCATCTTCATGGCCACTGTATTTTATTGATTTTTAAATATATCATTCAAACCATTTCAGTGGAGAAATGTGCTGTCATTTGTATGCATGTCTCTTACAGCCTGGTGCCTTTAAAAATAAAGCTTTCAAAAATGATCTGATGGCCTGATTTTACTGTAATGCATGGGATGATCAGTTGCCTTTAACAATAGTCCTGAAACTTGATCTAGTATAAAATATGGCATCAAGAGTACTGACTGGAATTGACACTTTGGAATATATTTCCGGGTCCATTTCCTCCTCAGCTTTAAGTCCTGCTTTTAACTAGAGTGTGCGTATACTACTTTTTAGATTACAGCTCCCAGAATCCTCACACCAAGTAACCAGTCTGGCTGGGAGTTCTGGAAGATGGAATCCAAAAAAGGGAACTTTTCCCAACTCTCATTTAAAAAAAAAAAAGTATGAATTTCTTCACAACTTGGGCCAAAAGTACATTGAAGGATTGCCTCTCCCCATGTATTCTTACCTTTTGCCTTGAGATCATCCAGGGTAAAGCTATAGGCAAATGAAAATCCACATGCTTTGCACATAGAAGGTGTGTTCAAGTATTTCTAGACAGAGCAAGTCAAGAACCCTACCTGAAATCCTGAAGAGCCACTATCACTCTGTGTTGAGAATACTGGATCATTGGACCAATACTTTGTGTTCGATCTTGAGCTGTTTGAAGGCCTTATTGTGCTTGGTTGTCCCTGGGCTTGTTCTAGAGGGTTTTTTTTATTGTTCATTTAAATATTTTCACCTAATCACAGGAGAAAAAGCAACAAAAAATGCTGCACAGCACTAAAGGACAATAGCTAAAAACCCAAAATCAACCAAACAGTCAGGGCAGGACGGAGTACCAATAATAATAATAATAACAATAAAATATATCAGAGCTCATTAAAATGTGTCCTATCATGCCAGCGCCATCTTTCCTCCCAAAATTATTATTGCTGATACTGCAGTTGATTGCTATGGGAATGATCATATCTAATTTTAGTATTGTTGTTTATATTCAATGTGTTTTAACTGTATTGAATTTTAACTTTTTTAATACACAATATTTAGATTCGAGTTATTTACATAGCACTTTTATAATGTTGTACTTTTATATTGTTCTTATTCATTTTGTATGTGAATGGCCTTTGGTCTAAGTATTAATAAAACTACTACCACTACTTTCAATACTTCGTATTCCATATTCCTATGTCAACAAAGTCCTACTCTAGAGTAGAGATCCATGCCTTTATTTATTTCACCCATGCATGAAAGAATGAATATTTTTTTAAAAAAATATATCTCCCTTGCTGGGTAATTATATGAGAGTTTTTGTGCATTTTAAAAAGCCTTTTTAGTGACAAACCCATTGGAATTTGTGCCACACACACCCCACCACACACACATAGACTTTTTTTAAAAAATAAATTCCACTAAATCTAACATTTTGGCATAGAGAAGAATCCATTTTGTATACAATATTACTGTTTTCTGTTCAAAAATCTGGGAGTTTTGTTAGAAGACAAATCCCAAATGAAAAAAAAAAACTAACAGCAGTTGACTGTTTTCTTGGTGAGGTATCTTGATGGGTCAAGAAAAATCTACTCATTGTGGACAAG
Organism: Gambelia wislizenii; assembly: GCA_030847615.1. Classification (NCBI taxonomy): domain Eukaryota; kingdom Metazoa; phylum Chordata; class Lepidosauria; order Squamata; family Crotaphytidae; genus Gambelia; species Gambelia wislizenii. The sequence continues at coordinate 19,807,353 of JAUMIR010000001.1, read as the reverse complement.
AACATCCCCACTCTGACAGCATGAAATGGTGAGATGTGGTCAGTTAAGAAAGGGCCTTCTCTAGAATGGCCCCTTGCTACCATTATGGAATGACATTCTTCCCACCAATTCAGAGATGAAAACAGGGACACATGTGACCAAGCAATCACAGAGTACAGTCAAGATGGCAGAAAGTTTTAATGAGGAAGAACACATAAATGGAGAGAGTGTGCAGCAGTTTCCTGAACCTACCTTTTGCTTTTTCCTGAACCTACTAAGAAGGGCAAAATTCCTTCCTTTTCCTCTTCCCTTACTTAAGTTACTTGAATGAAAACTACTTTTGCAGTAGTTTTCAAACTGAGACCTTTGATCTCAGTTTGTAGCAATTGTAGTAACTGAGGAACAATGTGGGGGGAGAAGAACAAAACTAGGACATTTTAAAATCCACTGAAAATGTGGGTTGTCAGGGGATTAATTGGGACTGTCCCTGCGAAATCAGGACAGTTGTGGGCTATGGGATGTTCACCTGCTCATTAGTCCTAGCTAGAGCATACAAAAGAAGCTGAAATTGGAGATCTTCCAATGAATTCTAGAGAAAAAACTGGAGGTATGTCTCAAGATGCTTTTAAAATGGTTATTTGATAAGTTTTAAAATGCAACATGCTTTGTCCTGTGTATATTCCCACCATCTTCCTCAGGGGCTGGAATCCTGTTTATTAATCCAAATGTGGGTAAAGTCATAGAATCATAGAGCAGGAAGAAACAAGGGCCATCCAGTCCAACCCCTGCCATGCAGGAATGCACAATCAACACACTCTTGACCAATGGCCATCCAGCTTCTGTATAAAAGGCTCCAAAGAAGGAGAGTCTATCACACTCCGAAGAAGTTTATTCTATCATCAAACGGCTCTTACCATCAGGAAATTCTTCCTAATATTTAAGTGGAATCTATTGAATCAATTGTCAGGTGGTGGGTCAACAGGTAGGACAATCCAATTTATTCAATGGGTCTACTGGAGTCAGAAGTAGCAATAGAATTGTAGGCCTGGTATCTATTTTAATCATAGAATCATAGAATTGCTGAGCTGGAAGAGACCACGAGGGCCATCCAGTCCAACCCCCTGCCATGCAGGAAATCACGATCAAAGCATCCCCAACAGATGGCCATCCAGCCTCTGTTTAAAGACCTCCAAGGAAGGAGACGCCACCACACTCCAAGGGAGTGCGTTCCACTGCCAAACAGCTCTTACTGTCAAAAAGTTCCTCCTAATGTTGAGGTGGAATCTCTGTTCCTGGAGCTTGCACCCATTGCTCCGTATTCCAGTCTCAGGAGCAGCAGAAAACAAGCCTGCTCCATCCTCAGCGTGACAGCCCTTCAAATACTTAAACAGGGCTATCATATCACCTCTTAACCGTCTTTTTTCCAGGCTAAACATACCCAGCTCCCTAAGTCTTTCCTCATAAGGCATCATTTCCAGACCTTTCACCATTTTAGTTGCCCTTCTCTGGACACACTCCAATTTGTCAATATCCTTCCTGAATTGTGGTGCCCAGAACTGGACACAGTATTCTAAGTGAGGTCTGACCAAGGCAGAATAGAGTGGCACTATTACTTCCCTTGATCTAGACACTATACTTCTATTGATACAGCCCAAAATCACATTGGCCTTTTTAGCTGCTAATGTTCCCTAGATCTTATATTTTCACAGGCTCTTATAAGCTATATACTTCTGCTGCCATTATATACATTAAGGTACTTTAGATTATTTAAACTGTGATTTTTGTTTGGATCTCTCCATTATTTCTTCTTTGAAATAATCTTAACTTCTGTTTTTCTTATACTGATTGTTTTATCATTCTTTTTCTTTTTGGAATATGAATGTAAATTTTAAGAGCCTTTTGGGTTCTGTGTGTGTTATTATTTTTCATACATTGCACTACAAACAATTATTATAGGTGGTGTGTGTGTGTGCATAATTTCAAGGAGTATAAAGAGACCCGTAAAGCTACACATGTTTGTGGAATTTGTTCTTTACCATTGTTGACATTAAACCCACTGAACTTCCCAAACTAATATGTGGATCAGAATACAGCTATCCACATTTTGAAATTCTCTAAATGCCATGGCACAGTTATCAGTTTAAAAAAACAACAACACCAAAATATATATTTTAAATGTGTCTTTTGAGATGTCATGTACTTAGAAATGCATAATTTAAGAAAAAAATATGTTCAAAATATTTTAAAATATGTATTCATATACATATACGTGTGATGATGTGTGCGCATGTATAATCACAACTTAATGCAGCATCAGGAAGAAATTGAAACCAGCCCTTTATAAGCTTTCCAGCTTTACTAAAAGTTTTCTTACATCCCCCCCTTTGTGCATTTGTTGCTACAAATAAAATATGTTAATGTCTTGCCCTCTTACATAGTAACAACACTTTCCACCATATGGATATGTACTAAAAGTAAATCCTGCGGTATCATACAGAATTTCTGATGCACCATTTGTAACATCACTTTGTTTCTTCAGTACTTTTGTATCTCCATACTTGACATTACCAATGTATATATCTATACAGTCCTCCCTATATCTGGGGACTGATATCTGCAGTTTCACCTATCTGTAATCAAGGTGTCCAGCTTGCGCCTCTCGCTGCTGGAGAAGGAGGGAGAGTCTTTCTGAGAAAGGAATAGCAAGTCCAGCTGCAGCTCTCTGGACAGATGAATGAGTTCTGCCCTTCCCTCATCCAGAGAGTCACCACAAGCCTTGTTGTGCCTCTCTGGGCAGATGAAGGAGCTTTCCCCTTTCCTCTGCCCAGAGAGGCCCAGCAAGCCCAGCTGCACCTCTCTGGGCAGAAAGATTTTGCCTCCTTACTTATCTGTGCACGGACACTCCCCCCGGAACATGACAGGAGGTAGTGGAGGGGGATTCAGTAGAGGTGCCACCCTCACTGCCATGAAGCCCCACAGATGGGTGGGTGGACAGGTGGCCTGGTGGCACTGGTAAGGGAAGAGAAGTTCAATTTGGCATGGGTGGAGATTGCCCTGGCTTGGCTTGCCCTGGCTGTGTCCTGGCACAGTTGCCTTAGTCACCTGCCAGCTGCTTCCACCAGTCCATGGAGAAACTGCAATGCCTAGGTGATCAGTAAGGCTTGCCAACAGGGAGGTGAGGCAGAGAGCCCCGGGCACCAGCCAGGTGGCAGAGGGGTGGATTGGGCATGCCCGGCCACAATTCCTGCTCTCAGGGAAGGAGGGAGAGAAGGAAGGAGGGGAAGGTGAGGTGGCCTCCAGGCATGGTTTCTTTTCCCTGGTGAGACTTGGACAGATGAGATTCGGCCTGGGTGAGGGAGTGAGGGATGTTCTCTCCCCTCTGCCCTCCCCAAGCTGAGTTCCAGCCCTTTTTCCCCACTGTCACTGCCAGCCCATGGAGAAGCTGCACCATCCCAGCACCCGGTAAGGCCTGCCAGCCTCTCTTATTATTTTCCATTGAAAATAATAGGGTTTGCTATTTCAACTGTAAGTCTGGGAACATATACCCCATGGATATGGGGGCAACCTGTATTGGTAAAACACTGTAGTAAGACACCCTTTATATAAATGGTTGCATCAAGATTCTTTTGGTGGAGATGCCTAACAATGCCAGGAGTGCAAGTATTGTATGAGCCAATAAATACTTTAGAAAAGGAATAATTCAGACAATCATTTAAAAATGCTGCTTCTTCCTTCTCCTCCTCTTCCTACTTTTCCTTCTCCTCCTTCTTTGCAGTGTTTTATCAAAGCACGCATAAGCATCTATATTGATGATGACAGAGAAAGATGCAAATGTACAGAGGGAAGCAGAATCTGTAGCAAATTATTCATGATTCAATTTGTGGAATTAATTTGAAACATTCTCCTAATTAAGCAGGAATTTAGGAGAAAGGAAGAGCAAATGGTCAGAACCATAATGGAATTAACAGGTGTCCAAACAATGTCCGGGCAACCAGACAAGGGATCATTACTACACAGCTGATAAGCAAAGGTGTAGCAAAGTCAGACTATTTGCCAGGCAAAAGAATCAATGCAACATGAAGTCAGTCACTTATTTTACTAGCAAGCAAAAACACAAGTCCAGAGGCAAAGTCTAATAAGCAAGGTTCAGGTCCGGCAAACAGAGTCTAGGTCAGTCCAGCAAACAGAGTTCAGAGAAAACAAGCACAGCCAGGTCAGGCAAACAGAGTTCAGAGAAAACAATCACAGCCCATGTCCAACACAGAGATCAAGAACACGAAGAGTAATCAGGTAGGTCAGATAATCTCTGACAAGTCCTGGAGGGCAGGGCTGCATATTTATAGCTCAGCAGCTAATGCAGCTGCTGCTTAACTAATTGCTGCTTCCTATAAATATGCTGAGACTGCCTGAAGCCCTCCTTTTGTTGTCTATGTGCTGTGAAGGTAAGTACAGGTAAGTTGTCCTCTGTATCTAAATGGGCAAGACCCTCTGCCAGAGCTGGTACTGATATGCCTGCGCTATTGTCTGTATCTGACAATACAGATACTCTGAGGCCTGTGTATCTGAGCTCTATGGCTCTGGAACATCCTCCCACTCTGGTTCAGCAGGTCCTGGCATGTCCACTGCTTCTGTCTTTGAGATAGAATCCCCTCCAAGTTCTGGAAGCAGGGCATGACAAAAGGACAATAGACTGCCTATCCTTCAGAAAGGGTTGTAAAATTGTGGCCCATGTGTGGTCCACCAGGGTCCCAGTATGGGCCCCAAGGCTTTCTGGACCTGATGCCTCTCCCTTGTTGGAAAATTACATTGCAAGAATCTTGACGCCCTTTTACATGACCCAGTTATAGCATTATGGTTCCATTTTAACTGCTCTTACTGCATCCTATGGACTCCTGGGGTTTCTAAACATTACAATTATCTGGCTGAGAATCCTAAATACCCTTCCCTACTAAACTGTCAATCCCAGGATTCTACAGAATGTTGCAATTGCAGTTAAGGTGAAATCATAATACTACAATTGTGCAGTGTGAAAGGATGGCAGGTAAATGTGAATGTTGGTGTAGAGACACACCTCTTTTTGCATATTGGCTTGGGTGGTATGTATAAAACAAATTGGTATCAAATTTGTGCTGAATGAGAAGGATATAGATGGCCTCCCTCATGAAATCTTGCTATAAATATGATTTTTAGCATCCTCCCAAATGCACCCATTGTTCTGCTCATTTTTTTCATTTTGGCATGTCACTTTAAAAGAACCCTGACAACTCTAATCCTGAAGGCTAGAATGTTCCAGCCACAAGTGTGGTGGCAGAGGTCATGGACTGAAGGGCAGAGAACATGGCTTTAAAGGAAACTGAGACCAGAGATGGTTAGAAAGGAAAATAACAGCTCAATCTACTTGGAGGTCCATAGGTTACAATCATCCAGGGCTGGGGTGGGATGGGTGAGATATTGCAGTGGCCTATGTCCTTCTAGAGCTACCATCTTTTTAAAATTATTATTTTCCACTATTGAATCCGCTTTTTAAAAAAAAGTTACATCATATTTTATAACACAGTCTTGAGCCTTTCCAGGTCCACTCCATGAAGCACAATTAATAATTCACAATCACGTTATGAATAATTAAAGCTTCAGCTTGACTGTTTCTTATGTCATCCTGCCTGGACCACTTCTGATAAACAATCTTATTTGTTGTACACAAACACTACTGGCAGTATTCAATAGGAAAATGTGTTTCTGACCATCAAACCCAGGGCGGTGTGTGCTTCCTGCTACAGTTGCTCAATTCAGATTAATGTTGGCAAAGCATAAACCTCCTTTTACACTATTTCCTTAAAAGATATCTAAGAAAGATGGAAGATTGCAATAATACACACACACACACCTGTGTATATACATGGAAGCTAAACACACAAGGCATTATTGAAACAGAGGTGTTGGCTGCTGCCATACTGCAGAAATAACACAGTTTGACACTGCTTTAACTATCATGGTGCCATCCTATTGAATCTTGAGATTTGTAGTTTGTTGTTGTACCATGGGTCTCTGACAGAGAACACTAAATATCTCACAAAACTACAAATCTCAGAATTCCATAGCATTGAGCCATGAAAATTAAAGAGGTGTTACCATGCCCTACTATCCCCACCCTATGATATCTCATAATTGGCAATATTGGACACTTCAATGGGTCTAGTAAACCAGGGTGAGTCAAAGGGTGGTCAAACAGAGGTCGAAAGGACCTGGGAAGGTGTCTTAGAAATATTTTAGTAAACACACCCAAGCTAGGATTAAGTGGAGCCTTTAGTAAACAGCACCATTACGTTGGTATGTGACAATCTCTTCTTGGGCCCCTTGGTGATGAGTCACACAACCTAAACAATCAAGTGACCTACAGAATGAAAATTCCCAGGAAATATCCCTCTTCACCCTCTCCTGCCCTACAATGTGAGGTTGTCATGAACCAATCAATTTCTATCTCCCAAACATCTAAAACAATCAGTGGAGTTTTATTCTCCTTTGTTCTTCCCTTGGGGGTGTCATTTAGCCATTGTTGTAGCCAAAACATGTCTTCAAGGCACAAAATGGGTTATAAATATCACAACTTAAACAATAGCAAAGTGAGCCACTATGGACAACACCTGGCTGATCTCTTTGTCAGTGTGCCCCTGGATTGGATTCCAATACCACCCTCATACTTCTGTCTGAGTACTTCTCTCCTCTGCAGACTGGTAACTATTGCCCTATCTCCTGAATCTCCTGAATCTATTCCTCTATCCAACCTTTCTTCCTTAAACTCTTCACTAGCTTTTTGTGGTTCTTGTCAGCATGTGCTGTGTGTGAGACACTGCTTTCTGTGCTATTTTCCAATAAAAACCATTTTCACTTTAACCCGGAGTTCTCTGCAGTTAGTAGTGGTATACATAGGTGAAAAGGTCCCAAAGTTACCCGCCTCTTGCAGCATTCCATTTGAGCTAATAATAATTTCCCCAAAATATTAATATAGTTCTGACATCAAGAGTGGGGTCCTAAAGCACCTCCACCTATTTGGGTAACAGTGGTGTCAAAACTGCATTATTTCTGCAGCATGGCAGCAGCCATAGAGGGCAATAAGTGATTGCCTGCTGAAATCACAAATTGTAGCAATGAACAAGGTCTCTACCATCAATTCAGCGATCACTGGCCAGAATCCTATTGATGCCATATACCTGTCTAAGTTTCCTTACACATACAATTGTTCTTTTTTTTCCCTGTTATGCAATGGATTCATGACTGCATAAGTGGATTTACCCATGTGGGCCTAAATCTTATTGTTGATAGGGACTAGAAAACTGCCATTCTACAGTGGTACATGCCTTTGTTACCTCCCGTTTGGATTACTGTAATGCTCTCTACATGGGGATGCCTTTGAAAAGTGATTAGAAACTTCATTTGGCTCAAAGAACTACAGCTAGGTTGTTAACTGGGGCTAGCTACAGGGCGTACATCTCCCCTATTGAAACAAAACCAGTGGCTGCCAGTCTGTTTTTGGGCACAATTAAAATTGCTGGTTTTGACGTATAAAGCCCTATATGGCTTGGGTCCAGGTTATATAAAGGACTGTATCTCCCTATATGAGCCCAGTAGAGCTTTACGATTGTCTGGAGAAGCCCTTCTTTCTGTTCTACCACCTTCTCAGGCTTGTTTGGTGGGAACAAGGGAGAGGGCCTTCTTGGTGGCTCCTTCCTAGACTTTGGAACTCTCTCTCCAGAGAGGCCAGGATGGTCCTGTCCTTGCTCTCCTTCTGGTAGGTTAAAACATTTTTGTGCTGCCAGGTATTTGCAAATTGACAAGGGTTGGCCTTGTAAGGCTGTGTGATGCAGTTTTTAAGACTGGAGGGACTTTATAGAGTTTTTAACGCTTTTTAATATTTTTTAAAATAATTTTTATTTATTTCAATACATCAATATAACAAAACATTCAAAACTGATAAACAACACATACTCCTTACAAAAACTTCTCAGCAAACCATACAATATGACACAATGCAATGCAATACAATGCAATACAATACAATATTACATATAATATATTACACCACAATACACAAAAACATTACAAAACAAAACTATACAATAAAACTTTTAAACGATTGACCTCCTACTTCCTAATTTTAGATTTTTGTAAGTACTTTTCTTCACTTATTTCCTCTATCATAACCACTCAATTAAACCATAACTCTACCACTAGTACATCATCTTTGCTAAATCTCAATGTAGTTATTTCTCCTTTTTCTTGCATGTATCTTTAAAAAGGTTTCCAATCATTGTGAAATGTTTCTATAGTCTTTTCCTTTAATCAGTTGTTCATCTCTCCTTTAGTTTGTCCATCTCTGCCAGCTCGCATACTCTTATAGTCCAATCATTAATGTTTAATATCTTTAACTTATACGTTATTTAATTCTCTTTAAAATTTGATATTTATATGGTTATTTTTACTTCTCAGCTGTTTTTAACTTGTATTGTTTTAAAGATGTTGTTAGCTGTCTTGAGTGCCATTGTGACCCTGCTAGTTCTGATACACAACCTCTGGGAAGGAAACTGAAGAACCTAGATGCACAGATAGTCATTTCGTCTGTCCTTCCAGTGGAAGGGCATGGCCCAGGAAGGGAGAGCTACACTAGCTACACAGATGGTGCTGCCGGGAACAATTTGGCTTCCTGGACCATGGGTCTGGAATTCATGCCCTATGAGGAGCAGCTTAGGTAGCTGGGCATGTTTAGTCTGGAGAAGAGAAGGTTCAGAGGTTACATAATAGCCATGTGTAAATATTTGAAGGGATGTCATACTGAGGATGGGGCAGGCTTGTTTTCTGCTGCTCCCGAGACTAGGACACGTAGGAATGGGTTCAAACTACAGGAAAAGAGATACCACCTAAACATTAGGAAGAACTTTCTGACAGTAAGAGCTGTTCAGAAGTGGAATACACAGCCTTGGAGTGTGGTGGAGTCTCCTTTTTTGGAGGTTTTTAAACAGAGGCTGGATGACCATTTGTCAGGAATGATTTGATTGTGTATTCCTGCATGGCAGGAGGTTGGACTGGATGGCCCTTGAGGTCTCTTCCATCTCTATGATTCTATGATATAAATGAATAAAACAACAACAACAATACTGCTGTTAAATCAAATAGGTTAACCTATATATTGACTCATTAATACATTAATTCATTTGATTTATAACCCACCTTTCTCTTACCTTTGGGCCCAAGGTTGCTTCCAACGTATTCTAATAAGTGATAGTTTTTTTAAAAAAACAAAAACCATTGTCCTGTTTTCTACATCACCTACTTACATATGCCTAAGCAGCATCTGCTGACTCAACCCCCCACCCCACAAAAAAACCCTATTTTATTAGGCAGCAGCCACAAGGAGAGGTAGAGCTCTGTTTAGCTGGCGATTGAGCACCACAGGATGAACACCACCATCCCCACATTGCCGTCGGCAAATCTGTGCTCAAGTCCATTCAGCAGTTCACCTACCTGGGAAGCATAATCTGCTCTGGTGCCAAGACTGACAAAGAGATCGATCACAGATTAGCAAAGGCATATAGCGCACTTGGAAGACTTTACAAAAGAGTCTGGAGTAATAAACACCTGAGGTGAAGCACAAAAATCAGTGTGTATAGAGCCATTGTATTGTCTATTCTCCTTTATGGGTTTGAAACATGGATCACCTATTGCCAACACTTACGACTCCTCGAACGCTTTCACCAGCGCTGTATACGCACAGTCCTAAATATACACTGGACTGACTATGTGACGAATGTTGGAGTCCTTGAGCAAGCAGGGATCACCAGCATCGAGGCCATGATATTGAGAACACGGCTGTGCTGGGCAGGGCACGTTTCTAGGATGGAGGACCATCGCCTCCCAAAAATAGTACTCTACGGTGAACTTGCCACGGGTCAGCATAAGAGGGGCGCTCCAAAAAAGTGGTACAATGACTCCCTGAAACAACATCTCAGGCTTGGCCAAATTGATCACCAACAATGGTCTGGCCTCGCTACACATCGGGAGGCATGGAGATGCACTATCCACAATGCTGCAGCCTTATTTGAGAACTCACACCGAACAAGTCTTGAAGAGAAACGACAACACAGAAAGAACCACAACCCAAAAACATCATCCAATGAGACCTTCTGCTGTGCTTTCTGCAACCAGACTTGTTTATCTCAGATTGGCCTTTTTAGTCATCAGTGCGCTTGCAGAAAACATGGCATGAGTCCTTCCTGAATCTTCGTTTGCGAAGAAAAGCCAGAGAGAGAGAGGTGCAAGAAGATGACATTTCCACCTCCCTCCTGCCAGTGAGTGAGGATGCAACAAGGAATTTCATTGGGGATCCTTCTTCTGATTGTCATAGCCTCAGTTGATGGCAGAAGAAGGGTGGAAGCATCCTCCTCTGTTTCCCAATTGCCAGCTGAGTAGAACTCCATCTCCTGGTGGGTAAAGTGGGTTTGAACATTTACAATTGTGGCAATAGGGCCTCTTCCATGTCTTCCCACAGTCTATTGTCCCCATGGGTGGGACGTAGAGGAAGTGCCCTCCTGCAAGCCACAACCCCCTCCGTCCCTTACACACACACACACACACACACACACACACACCTTTAATCCTTGAGGTCCTACATTGTTTAAGGCTTTGAATATCATGACCAATGCCTTGAATTCAGATTGGAAGCATTTTGTCAGCCAACACAGCATCTTTAAGACTGGTGTTATCTGGACTCTACACAATGTTCCAGCCAACCATCTAGCTGCTGTGTTTTGCACTAGCTTACATTTCCAAGTTGTCTTCAAGGGCAGCCCCATAGATGCAGAATTACAACAGTAAAATCTGGAAGCTACCAATGTATGGATCACCGTGGTTAGGGTATCAGACATTAGTAGGGTGGGAATGGGGCAAAGGAAAAACTTTCCCCCTTCTGAATTCTCATACTCTTTTTCCAAAGCTATTTTTCTCTCAGTTTTCTGATAATATTTCAGCTGCACAAGGAACAAACAGCATTTATTTTAAGGTGACTTATGTGTATTTGCATAGTGTAAAAAAAAAGGACAAAGGCAATCCTTAATGATGATCATTTGACTTATGGTATATGCTTTTTGGTTCAGTGGGTTTCCTGTATTGATTTTTGAGCTTGAGCATTAATGAATTATTTTTTGCTCAAGCAACATCCCACCCCCAACCCCTTGGGAATTTCCAGCTTTCAGGGTATTATTGAATTAAGGCTGCATGATGCAAACACAACACATTTCTTCCTTGGCTGCTAATAGGAATTCCAGCTGAGTTGTAGTTCTGCTACAGTATTCCCACTTCATGCTTATTGTCTCTTTTGACTTTTTTTTTTTAAAAAATAGGAGCATAATTTAGCAGCTTGATAATTTTAATTAAAACATTTAATAAATATTCATCTTCATTTATATACAATTGTCAACTTTTTTTTAATCAGAGATGAGCCAATTGGTTTGGTTATAGCAAATATAACTTTGGAAATCCATTGCAAAAACAGTATTAAAGGGGGGTGCTTTACGTTTTTCTTCTGTTCCCCCCTCTCTCTCCCTCTCTCTCTCTGCATTTTAATTCATTTTTTGTTCTTTAACAACCACTCATGCAAGAGCTATAATGACTGTCAATTTCCTTGAATTATTCACACCCAGTTTTTTCTTTTTAATTGACAGCTATGCTAGAATAGACATCAAGGGCTGCTTTCCATGTTACATTTCCTAACTCCATTAATCCATGCTTGCTTTGCATGTCCCCCCCCCTTAAATAAAATTCTGTTTCAGCTCTGGGCATTCTGGGAGGTTGGCTTTTCTCCTTGAGAGCCAGCATGGTATAGGGATTTAAATGTTGGACTATGACTTTAGGGGGTCGTTTACATGGCAAAATAAATCCTCTAAGAATTCGTCAAGGCTCCTATTAGTTCCCACATGTTTTGATTCAAAGGAGGGGGGGGCAAAAACCCCTTAAGTTGTGAGGTAAAAGCTTTCGCTACTTTCCCTGACTTTTTTGATAAAGTTTGTGGAAATGCGCACAATAGGTGGTGTGAACTACCTATTTGCAAAAGGCTGTGTGATCTACCAGCAATCTTTCTGAAACAGGCTCATGGCAAAGCTGATTTGTGATTTGTTGGAGCTGGGGGGGGCATGCTTGCAAGGGATGCCTTTGGAATGCAGGATCCACCACTGTTTCTTTTTTGACACAGACTGGGCAACCGGGCTGCCTCCCTCCCTCCCTGCTTGAGGGTTTGCCTCCATCCATGCTCCTTCACTGGCTGATCACCACCTTGCTTTATTGAGGGGGGCAGATTTGCAGAGTTTGAGGGATGCTGCAGCCTCTTCCTCCCTTGGCTTCATTGCAGCAGCCAGCGAGCAAAGTGGGAATGGGGGGGGGGAGAGGAAGAAGAGGCTTCAATGGGAGGCAAGCAAGCAATGGGACTGATAGTCCCATTGCCTGCCTGTCTGATGCTGGAGAATCCTCCTCCCTTGTCCTCCCCCTCCCCACTTGCCTTAGAAGCCAGCGAGCGAATGGGAAGAGGGGGAGAGCTCCCCCATGTGAACTGCTAAATTGCATACTTCTCAGGATTCATCAGAATGGCCAAAATCATGTAAACTGCTCGGCTCAGAATCGAAATGGAAGTAAACCAGCATTTTCTGCATTAAAAGTGGTTGTGTAACTGACCCCTAGGAGACCAGACTCCAAATCCCCACTCACCGATGGAAACCTACAGGGTGACCTTGGGAAAGCAACCCTCTCACATTCTAAGAGGAAGGTAATGATGAATCTCCTCTGAATACATCTTGCCAAGGCACTATGTATCAGGGCAGAGGGAACTGATGCCTGTAGTGCTCTCCTCATTCCAGGGCACATTGAAAGAAGCAGTTGCAGCAGCACTCTGAGGGGTCTCTCCAGCTCCCTATTCTCAATGCAATCTACGGCTAAGAGAATGCTGTAGACATAATTTCCCAGTGCCTTGGACACCTTTCTGTTGGGAAGCTTCTTGGCTGAAAAGGTAGTTCTTTGGAATCACATTGGGTGTTAACAACAACAAAGATGAATTCCTAAAGTTACTAAGGAAATTATCAGATGAGCATCTAAATGAAACATTAGCACACTGAAACCTCTGACCATGTCTGAGCAGCAAAAGTTGTTGTAGCAGAGTTTTCATTCTCCAGGCAAGGAAAAAAGCACACAGACACAGGCATGTGTCTAAACTACTTCTCTTTACTACAGCATAATAAAGGAATATTTACAGTGAGTCAGAGACTCCACTCATGAAAAGTACATAATACAGCATATAGCACAATACAGCCCTGTCATTGCAAAGCCCAGACAGAACTGCTCATAGTTACATGGCATAGCTCAACAGTATACACCATACAGAGTCATTTGGTTCATGCACAGATACGCACACTCTCACAGAGATAAGCATTCCCTTCAAAGCCAGCTTCCCAGGCCTTTAATCTTGATACACAGGCCAGCTGCATTTAGCCTCTCCCTACTGGCCCCTGCAGGCTGTTACATGCTACACTTGCTCTTTACAGTATAAATTTATCAGACAGCATGCCCCATTATCCTGAATGCTACAGACATAATTTCCCAGTGCCTTGTTCTTCAGTGCCTTGGACACCTTTCAGCTGGGGAGCTTCTTGGCTGAAAAAGTAGGGGTTTTTTTTGGAATCACATTTGGTGTTAACAACCACAAAGATGAATTCCTAAAGTTACTACGGAAATTATCAGATGAGCATCTAAAAACATTTTTGTCCCACTATCTTTTAAAGCATAAGTATCCTGAATTAATAACACTTTTATCACATGCTGCTGTAAGCAAGAGAAATTGCTGCCCCTCAATTATTGTAACATGATGGCTAGCACTGTTTACTTCCATGTTTTCTCATGGGCAAAACTTCTGCAGTTCTCACAAGAAGACACGCACATGCTTAAAAGTCTAAAAACACCTAAATTAATAAACAAGCACTGAAACACACTTAAAACCTTGCCAGCAAAATGGGGACATTCATAAAATCAGTGCCCCATACCTAGTTTTTGCATTCTCACCCAGAAATATTCTGGCAGGGACCACCCATTGACACTGTAATTGAGCCTGAAGAATGGGACGTGATTTCGCACACAAGCAATACCATGAAAAAGCTGCCATGGGATATCAGTTGGCAGCTTGGCCTGCTAATAAAAAAAAATGCCCTTTTCACAGCAGCAGAATGTGAGGAGGAGGATGCCGTGCAATAGGGGAGACCTTTTGTTGTATCCTGTTGTCATTATTATTGTTCACTTTTAACATTTATTATATCTATATCTTGTTCCCTGATGCTCCCAGTATCTTCCATCCATGTTATGGTTTAAGTCCATTGCTGCTTCAGCAATGTGCAGAATCAAATGTAACTAGTTTATGCACCAGGTCCCAACCAATATTCACTAAGGATTAAAATGTCTGTTACTGTCATTGTGCTGTTTGGTCCCCCCCCCCCCACAACCCTCATTCTTCTAGAGAGAAACTATTTCATTGGGAATTTCTACACAAGTTGAAGTATTAACCAATTTGAACATGGCTGAAACAACATGTCTCTTTGGATAATTCAGTGTCTCTTGTGTAGCCCTTTTATAATTAGTTGTCATTTGAACCTTGGTTTTTACTCTTTCCACTGATGTCACTTCTCATATATATATTTGTGTGTGTGTGTGTCTGTGTGTGTGTGTCTAAATGTAGGTTATTATTTTGTCTCTGTGTGAAAGACTTGATTTGACACTTGTTTTGACTAACCTCTACACTCATAAAGCTGTGGGGCAGCAATAACTTGCATTAATAGGCTCTTTCCGCCAAAGTGGAGTTAAGTCCATTTATAACTACCATGATTAAATTGCTTGTCATAGCTTGAAACAGCAGAGTATATCAATAGGTTGTTGTGCTGGAGACATGTGGAGAATATAATTTTCACTTACTTAGCCGGGAAGGCAATTTGCATGGGTGATTAAAAAAAAAAATATGATGGATGTCCACATACAGTAGGGATGGTTCCAAAGACATTTATATGAGCTAGGTTGAGTCTGGAAGCACTCTCATCCTTGGGGATGTCTATGGAGGGTGAACAAGAGGGCTTTGCACACTTCAGCAACATCCTCAGATATCACCTGTTTCAAACAAATACAACTAGTAGATTAATTGAGGGATGAAGGAGATTTTCAGACAGGCTAAATATGGTGTGATACCGATGCAAGGAGATCACTAAAGAGTTTCCCTTTCAGACAACATTGTCCCCAAGTCATCACCAACCCATTGATATTGGGTTGGTGATGTAACCTATTGTTACACCGGCACTTCTTTTTATTCATGGGCTAAGCCGTGAATTGTTCCCCTGTTCAGTTTCTGTAATGGAATGATGTGCCATTGAAATGGTGTCCTGTTATGCTGGCATGATGCCAGCATCAATGGAAGATCCGTGCCAGAACACTTCCAGATGAGATCGGGACATCCAGGTAAGTGACACACTTTTTTGTACCCTCCCCAGGTTACTTAGTATGTTTTAAGTGTGTGTTTTGTTTTGTTTTTGCTTGCTGTAACTTTTCAATGTGTATTTTGCTTTTACTTTTTAATTTTCCCCACACTCATATTCTTGTGAGAACAGCCAGGATTTGAAACCAGGGAATGAAAGGGGTTCTGTTCGAGCTCCTTTTAGTCCTGGGCTGCCCTGTCGAGGGAAAGATGCACAAATAAGGTAAGTCTAAAACATTTTTATTTTCTATCATTATAGCGATGGGAGAGGGGTGGAAGAGGAGATTGCGAGGGGGAACGCTTTTTATGTTCCTCTCTGAAAATCTCTGAAATCACAGCCAGTAGAGTGGCTTCATCAAAGTGGTCTCATTCACAGGAATGTTAGAGTTTCATTCAGTCTGGGAATGGGTCAGCAGCAGCCATCTTATAAAAAAAGTTATGTATTGATATGATATGATACAATATGATATGATACGATACGATACAATATGATATATATCCTGCCTTTCTCTGATGCTCTGGACATACGTAGAAAATATTCTTGTGTTTATAATATAAAGCAAGGTAAAGTATTTTTATGTACTGTATGCATTGTGTAGTAGTTGCTATAAGGTATGGATTTGCTGGAAGGGGTGAGATTGAATGTTGGGAATGAGTGGTGATTGGTAGAATGTCTGATGGGATTTTGAAAAGGCTGATTTATGACCATTGGTTGGGGATGAGAATGGAATCTCTCATATAGTCTCTCAAGATTGCTCTTTAAAGATTAGTTGGGTATGAGTGAGTGAGAGACAGAGATGTGTGTTCAAAGTGAGCATATATATGTATTAAGTAATCTATGATGTTAATTTCAATTTCTGATTAATAAACCATTATGTTTGTATAATACACTTGAGCATCTGAGAACATTACACATTGGGAAGTTTAAGTTGAGACACATAGTTCCTGTGGTAGCATGGGCAAATACAGGATGGTGGTGTCTGGTGAGGAGAAAAGATGTAAAAAGTCTTGTACAGGAACCATTAGGGCATCTAAAAGGCCCCCGCAATTGATGATATAGTGGTGGGACAGGAGGAAGTCTTCGCATTGGTGGGAGAACAGAAAATAAGTAGAAACCCTCACACTTTCCCCCAAACTGAGACTCCAATACGTTTACAACAAGATTAATTAAAAGAACTACATATAAAAGCCCAATTATAATAGCAGAATCTGATTAAATAAATTATTATTTAACTCTAATAGTCAAAGACTTAGCTGTGTTAGTCTGTATAAGTATACAGTCATGTGAAAAAGGAAGTACACCCTTTTTGAAATCCATGGTTTTACATATCAGGGCATAATAACAATCATTTGTTCCTTGGCAGGTCTTAAAATTAGGTAAATACAACCTCAGATGAACAACAACACATGATATACTATATTGTGTTATGATTTATTTTAAAAAAAGCCAAAATGGAGAAGCCATGTGTAAAAAACAAAGTATACCTCATGATTCAATAGGTTGTAGAACCACCTTTAGCAGCTGTAACTTGAACTAATAATTTTCTTTATGACCAAAATGGTGAAAGTTCTGGAACCCATGTCCTATGAAGAGTGGCTTAGGGAGCTCAGTAAGTTTAGCCTGGAGAATCATAGAATCATAGAATTGTAAAGTTGGAAGAGAAAAGGAAGGTTATTCAGTCCAACCCCCTGCCATGCAGGAATAAACAATCAAAACATCCCTGACAGATGGCCATCCAGCCTCTGTTTAAAGACCTCCAAGGAAGGAGACCCCACCACGCTCCAAGGGAGTGTGTTCCACTGCCAAACAGCTCTTACTGTCAAAAAGTTCTTCCTAATGTTAAGGTGGAATCTCTGTTCTTGGAGCTTGCATCCATTGTTCCGTGTTGTAGTCTCTGGAGCAGCAGAAAACAAACTTGCTCCATCCTCAATGTGACACCCCTTCAAATACTTAAACAGGGGTATCATATCGTCCCTTAACTGTCTTTTTTCCAGGCTAAACATACTCAGCTCCCTAAGCCTTTCCTCATAGTCTCATTCAGCCAGGTCTCCCCCATCCTATAACTATGCATTTCATTTTTTCGCCCTAAGTGCAGTACCTTACATTTCTCCGTATTGAAATTTATTTTGTTAGCTTTGGCCCAGCTCTCCAGTCTATCCAGGTCATTTTGAATTTTGATCCTGTCCTGTAGGGTATTAGCTACTCCTCCTAATTTGGTGTCATCTGCAAATTTGATAAGTATGCCCCTAATTCCCTCATCAAAGTCATTGATAAAGATGTTGAATAGCACTGGGCCCAGGACAGAACCCTGTGGCACCCCACTGGTCACATCTTTCCAAGACAAAGATGAGCCACTGCTGAGCAGCCTTTGGGTTCAAAGATGACGAAGACGAAGATGAGCCATTGCAGAGCACCCTGTGGGTTCAGCCAGTCAACCAATTACAAATCCACTTAACAGTTACCGTAACTTGTCTAGCCCACATTTTACAAGCTTGTTTGCAAGAATGCCATGGGGAACCTTGTCAAAGGCCTTACTGAAATCAAGGTATGTGATATCCACAGCATTCCCTCCATCTAACAAGCTGGTAATTTTATCAAAAAAAGAGATCAGATTAGTCTGGCATGACTTGTTTCTCTGAAACCCATGTTGACTTTTTGTGATTATGGCATTGCCTTCTAAATGTTCACAGACTCTCTGTTTAATGATCTGCTCTAGAATCTTCCCTGGTATTGATGTCAGACTAACTGGACGATAATTATTGGGATGATCTTTCCCCCCCCTTTTTTTGAAGATGGGGACAATGTTTGCCCTCCTCCAGTCTGCTGGGACTTCTCCTTTTCTCCAGTTCTCAAAGATTATTGCCAATGGCTCTGAGATTATATTGGCCAGCTCTTTTAATACTCTTGGATGTAGTTCATCTGCTTCTGGAGATTTAAATTCATTTAGATTAAGAAGGTATTCCTCTACTACCTCTTTGCTTATTCTGTGCTGGATTTCCCCTATTGTGTCCTCTGTTCCATTATCCTTAGGTTGATCACCCTTTTCCTTTTCTGAAAACACTGAGGCAAAGAAGGTGTTGAGTAATTCTGCCTTTTCTCTGTCCCCTGTTAGCATTTTGCCATCTTCTCCACATAGTGGCCCTATCATTTTCTTCTTCCTCCTTTTGCTGGGGACATACCACAAAAAACCCTTTTTATTGTTCTTAACCTCCCTAGCAAGCCTGAGCTCATTCTGCACTTTAGCTTCTCTGACTTTACTCTTACACATGTTCACTATCTATTTGAATTTTTCTTTGGTGACTTCCCCCCTTATTCCATTTCCTGTACATGTTCCATTTACAAATTAGCTCTATTGAAAATTATTTAGTCATCCATCCCGGTTTCTTGAGATACCTCCCATTTTTCTTCCTCATTGGTACTGTTTGAAATTGTGCCTTCAGTATCTCCCTTTTGAGAAAGTCCCATCCGTCTTGAGGTCCCTTCTCTTTTAGTATTCTTGACCATGGGATCACCCCCAGTATTTCCCTGAGTTTATTGAAATCAGCTCTCCTAAAGTCAAAAATGTGTTTCTGACTATGCCTGGCTTCCTTTCCATTGTATAACAAACTCCAGGAGAACATAGTCACTCTCATCTAAGGATCCCACCACTTGCACCCATTAACCAGGTCATCCCTGTTGGTTAGGATCAGATCTAAAATAGCTGATCCCCTTGTTGCCTCTTCCACCTTTTGGACCATGAAATTGTCTTCCACGCAAGTAAGGAATTTGCTAGACCTTGACGTTTTGGTTGAGTTAGATTTCCAGCAAATACCAGGATAGTTGAAGTCACCCATCACTACTACATCTCTCCTTTCTGTGTGTGTGTTCATCTGTTCTAGAAAGGCATCATTCAATTCCTCCATCTTGCTTGGGGGTTTGTAGTAGAGTCCCACAATAACATCCCTGTTGTTAACTTCCCCTTTAATTTTTATCC
Source organism: Gambelia wislizenii (assembly GCA_030847615.1). NCBI lineage: Eukaryota > Metazoa > Chordata > Lepidosauria > Squamata > Crotaphytidae > Gambelia > Gambelia wislizenii. The sequence goes on along the minus strand of JAUMIR010000001.1, from coordinate 19,787,859 downwards.
AAATGCTCTCCACCTGGCTTCCAGTATTGATGTCATGGACCTCTTCACTGGTATAAATATCCCTGACATATAATGCTATTCCTCCTCCTTTCCTGTTTGGCCTGTTTCTCTTATAAAGGTTATACCCCTCTATTCCTACATTCTAATCATGTGCCTCATCCCACCAGGTTTCTGTAATGCCTATTATATTTGCTTTGTTGTGCTAGGAGTTCAAGTTCATCTTGCTTATTTCCCATGCTCTGAGCATTAGTGTAGAGACATCTAAAACCATGTGTCCCCTTTACTTGCTGCTTGTGCAAGTTTTGTTTTGTTTTGTTTTGTTTTGCCTCCCACTGTTGGGTCCTTGCACTGTTTACCTTGTTCTCTCTATGAGAGATTGACTATTTTCTCCAGCCCTTTTGCCTTCTGGAATACTGTCTCCCTCCTGCATATGACTCAATTTAAAGCCCTCCTGATCAAATTCTTAATACTGTTGGCAAAAAAAAAAAATGTTTCTGCCAACTATCGTGAGATTCACCCATCCCTTGCCAGAAGTCCCCCCTTGTGGAACTGCAGCCCATGATCCAAGAATCCATATCATTCTTGGTGACACCATCTACAGAGCCAGTTGTTTACATCGACCATTTTCCTTTCCCTTCCTAGACCATGCCGTTCAACTGGCGGAAGAGACAAGATGACAACCTGTGCATCCATTTCTTTCAGCTTCCTCCCCAGAGCCTCATAATCTCTTCTGATCTTGGAAAGCTGTGCCTTGCAGTATCATTGGTTCCCATTGGACCAAAAGGAAGCGGTAATGAGTAGTGGGCTTGACCAGTCTTGTCAGCCTCTCTGTTGTATCACGGATCTTTGCCCCAGGGAGACAACACACCTCCTGAGACATCTTGTCAGGCCCACAAATAACTGCTTCTGTACCCCTCCGCAAAGGCTTCGCAGTGGCTGTTCCTTTCGGTGGTACACTCAGGGTCCCCTGCTCTGCCCCTGAAATCTGTCCATGCTATTCTTCATCATCATCCTTGATAAGGGAGAGAACTTCAAATCATTCTGTAGCTGCAAGATGCCAGAACAATCCCTGGTTTTATTACTTCTGTGTGTGACATTCCTCCAGCTGTCTACCTCCGATATGTGAGGAGTGACCCTCTCCTCTGCAGCAACTTCCTCTGTGCGGTCCCCATCCAAAACTGTTCAGTTTGTTCTGTCCAGGAAAACCTCTTGCTCACAAATATGGTGAAGTGTAGCTCCCCGGGTCTCCAGCTACTGGACTTTCTCCTCCAAGAGTCCTACCAACATGCACATGGTGCATGTGAAGTTCCCCACCTCTGTAGACAAGAAATCAAACATTGCACAAGTGTTGCAGGTGACTGTAGCAGTTCCCCCAGTGTCCATGCTGAGAACTTTTAGGTAATGCTGAGAACTATTGGGTATGCTGTACTTTTGCTTGGTTAATTAAATTCACATGCCATTAGGCTTGCACCTCTGCAAGGAGTTATATAGAGCTAGGCTCCAAGATCCACCCCCTAGTGACTCACAGATGTGACTCACAGAATCTCCACCCCCTCGGCAACAAGCACATAGAGCTGAAGAGATGGTTAATACATGACGTAATAGCCATATTTAAATATTTGAAGGGATGTCATACTGACGATGGAGCAAGTTTGTTTTCTCCTGATCCAGAGACTAGGACACGGAGCAATGAGTTCAAATTACAGGAAAAGAGATTCCACCTAAACATTAGGAAGAACATCCTGCCCATAAGAGCTGTGTGACAGTTGAACACACTGCCTTGTAGTGTGGTAGAGTCTCCTTCTTTGGGGGTTTTTAAACAGAGGCTGGATGTCCATCTGTCGGGAATGATTTGATTGTGTATTCCTGCATGGCAAGGGGTTAGACTGGATGGTCCTTGTGGTTTCTTTCAACTGTATGATTCTATGATTCAATGATTCTATCCATTGCAAAGAGTAAAAAAAAAAAGTACTGCCTCATGTAAAAGGGAACTTATAAATGTGCATGACACCAACTTTTTAGCCATAAAGTCCAAATTGTTCTCAGTCCCATAAACATTTCTTATTTGATCTTCAGTGTCCTATATGTAACAGATAATTATATGGAATTTATCATATTGCTAAGACTAAGAGCAAAAGCAAGTGAGGACAAAGTAATTGAATCAACAACAACAAATTTATTTTCAGCCACTATCTCTGAAAAAAGAGGGTCCTAGAGGGGGGAAATGAAAAATTGTAATATTGGCTTGCAAACTTGGATATTGAACTCAAAATGATAGAGTAAAGAAACAAGAGAAGGACAGAAATTGGGCAGTGACATAAAGGACTGACTCAGGTAATAATAGGTTTTAAGACAACTATGAAAACCTTATTATTAAAAGTTCGATATTTTAAATCACCATAATATTTTCCCCTCCTTAGCTGTAGCTCCAAATCAATAGCCTCTTAGAATATACACTACATGAAATGCTTTATACAATAGTCATAACATTATATATAATATGACTAATGTTTCTGCTCCCTGCACTGCTTTTACACAAGTAATATTGAATATCAGAACTGTGGTCAGTTTAGGCATTTTCACATTTGTGCAAAAGTATGGCAATGTAAGATACCTAAAATCAGTCTCACCCACTGAAGCCCCTGAAATACAGAATGACCGGATTCTTCCTTGGAGATTTAAGTGGATGCTGTAGATGGGTTTAGACAAGGGATGAGTAAAGTGCAGCTCAGTTTGTGGCCCCTGAAGCCCTCTTCAGCCCCCTCAAGCTCTCAGCCTCTGCCCAAAAAAAGTTAATTTGCAGAAATAATTTTCTGCCCTGAAGAAACCACCCAAAGCCCCCAGGCATCTAACATATCCCCGAATCTTAAAAACAACAACAGATTGGTTGAACGTGAAACCAGAAATTATATTTTTTCACTTCCAGTCACATGATGTGTGCCAGTGTAGCCCATGGGGGCGGAGGTTGCAATGGCAAAATAACAGGTCCTGTCCCTCCACAGTTGTCTACCCCTGTTTAAGATACTTAGCTTCAGAAATTGTTTAGAACACATCTAGAAAGCCCCTTCCTGGTCAATTGAAACTCCCTCTTGATCAGATGGTGGATTAGGCCTCTAAAGTGGACCAGGATTGACCCTACCATAAAGCTAAGTAATATGGCCATCTCAGGCAGAAGATATTATGGAAGAACTAAAAATTTGAGGGCTAAGTTCCATGACATCATTAAACATCGCAGATTACACCACCAGGACTCAGTACCAGTCTGAACCAGTTCATGCACCTGAGAGGTCATAGGTGAAATCTATGTTTCCACTTCTTGATCAGGACCTGGGTTCTATTGGGGTCTTATACTTGGATAAATTAGAACAGCACTGGATTTACTAAGAGTCAGCATGATTTTCTTAAAAACAAGCCATGCCAGCCTAAATCTATTGCTTTTCATGGCAGAATTAGAAAATGAGTGGAAACATGTCTGGAGGAGAGCAACCAAGAAATTAAAAGGTATAGAAACCAACCCTATAAGGAACAGCTGAAGGAGCTGTTCAGCTTGGAGAGGAGAAGGCTGAGAGATGACATGATTGCTATTTTTAAATATGTGACAACAGGAAGGAGTGGCCTCACAACCAGTGGCTACACCATTCTTGGAGGTTGGAAAAGGGGAACAAGTACTGGTGGAAGTCACCAATGTTCCTGGACCTGATGCTCTGATACCACTGATGCATGATTCCCTATGCTGGAAAGAGCCAATGTGTTATAGCAGATTGCAGCTAACCATGCTATAGGGGCCACACAAAAGAAAGAAGAAGACACACACACACAAATTCCAGCCTGGCTCAGACTGCTCTTGTTCATCCTCACATCTTTTGTGATCATCTTTGCCTCCTCTGGTCATAGCTTTCTAGTTCTTTTTTCTTCTCTTCCTGATGGCTTGAGGAGTTCCTTGGATTTAGCACAAGAACACCTGTAGGAGTGTTTGCTCTGCCAGTGTCACACAGGATCCCAACCTTTATTTATTGTGATATTGAAGAATGACAACCAACTCCCATATCTGCCATACCAAAAGATATCTGAGTCAGCCTTTAGAGAACATATGCTCAAGTGAGAGATCACCAGTACACCCCGAAGTGAAACTTAGCTTGTGCCTTCTACCACTCCTCATGATCTATCATCCATACAATCCTCCTCTGAATTCTTTCCCACTTATCAACAACCTTCCTTTTGAAATGCAAATCATACAAATCAGTATTATTTTTCTTTTAAAAAGATCAAAGTCATGGAACTCAATTGAGGAATCCAATGAATATAAGATAATTTCTGAAAATCTATGATTGCCAGTTCTTTGTCACCAGGGATTATCATCCTTTTGATAGTTCTGTAGCTGGATATATACATTTAACAGATGCTTTTTTTTCTTCCAGTCTTGCTATGCCATAGAAGTAATGACTTTAAAATCACTTTCATACTTTTGAAGAAGTCTATAAATGGAGGAATTGGTAGAGTCCAAAGCAGACCAAGAGATGTAACATGTCATGAATTATGGCTGGAACTGGTAGTTTATGGGTAGGATTTGACAGACTTTGTGGGCTGTGAGTGGAGGCTGTGAAATCTAGAGCAGGAGTAACAACACATGCCCCATTCTAGATGTTGGAAAAGTTACTACTATTCCACTTTGGTATGCTGGCTGGGATAATCTGAACATTTCAGTTCAAAAATAACTTTTCCAGTCTCTGCTCATGAAGATGTTCCCTAACCAGTTTTGTGCCCTCTGTTGCCAACCCCACTGAAGAGAGAGAGAAGAGAGAAGAAAGAGAGAGAGAGAGATCTGTTTCCTGCCCAATATCCACCTTTTGGGAGAGCCAGGATAGACCCTGGAGACAAGAGTTCATATCCCTGGTCAGCCATGGAAACCCACTTAGTGACCTTTGGCAAGTCACTTGCTCTAAACAATTCTTGCCAAGAAACCCCCGTTATTAGTTTGCCTTAGGGTTGCCATAAGCTGGAAATGACTTGAAGTCACACATCAACAATCCACTTACTGAAAATCAAGGATACACTCTGTGATGTGGAAGAAAATGCTCCAAAGTGCAGGAGGTCATTCAACTAACAAGTCCACTGAACCATGCAAAGCTTCTGTATAGAATCATAGAATTGTAGAGTTAGAAGAGACCACAAGGGCCATCCAGTCCAACCCCCTGCCATGCAGGAAATCACAATCAAAGCATCCCCGACAGATGGCCATCCAGCCTCTGTTTAAAGACCTCCAAGGAAGGAGACCCCACCACGCTCCGAGGGAGTGTGTTCCACTGCTGAACAGCTCTTACTGTCAAAAAGTTCCTCCTAATGTTGATGTGGAATCTCTGTTCCTGGAGCTTGCATCCATTGCTCCATGTTCCAGTCTCTGGAGCAGTAGAAAACAAGCCTGCTCCATCCTCAACGTGATACCCCTTCAAATACTTAAACAGGGCTATCATAACGCCCTTAACCGTCTTTTTTCCAGGATAAACATACTCAGCTCCCCAAGTCTTTCCTCATAAGGCATGGTTTCCAGACCTTTCACCATTTTAGTCACTCTTCTCTGGACACGCTCCAATTTGTCAATATCCTTTTTGAATTGTGGTGCCCAGAAATGGACATAGTATTCTAGGTGAGGTCTGACCAAGGCAGAATAGAGTGGCACTATCACTTTCCTTGAACTTGACACTATACTTCTATTGATGCAGCCCAAAATCACATTGGCCTTTTTAGCTGCCGCATCACACTGTTGACTCATGTTCAGCTTGTGGTCTACTAGGACTACTAGATCTCTTTCACACGTAGTCCCTTCAACCAGGTCTCCCCCATCCTATATTTATGCATTTCATTTTTCCGCCCCAAGTGCAGTACTTTACATTTCTCCATATTGAATTTCATATTGTTAGCTTTGGCCCGGCTCTCCAGTCTATCCAGATCATTTTGAAGTTTGATCCTGCCCTCGAGGGGATTAGCTACTCCTCCTAATTTGGTGTCATCTGCAAATTTGATAAGTATGCCCCTAATTCCCTCATCCAAGTCATTAATAATGATGTTGAATAGCACTGGGCCCAGGACAGAACCCTGTGGCACCCCACTGGTCACATCTTTCCAAGACGAAGAGGAGCCACTGCTGAGCACCCTTTGGGTTCGGCTGGTCAACCAATTACACATCCACTTAACAGTTAACTTGTCTAGCCCACATTTTACAAGCTTGTTTGCAAGAATGCCAAGGAGAACCTTGTCAAAGGCCTTACTGAAATCAAGGTATGCGATATCCGCAGCGTTCCTTTCATCTACCAAGCTAGTAATTTTATCAAAAAAAAAAAAAAGAGAGAGAGATCAGATTAGTCTGACATGACTTGTTTCTCTGAAACCCATGTTGACTTTTTGTGATTATGGCATTGCCTTCTAAATGTTTACAGATTCTCTGTTTAATGATCTGCTCTAGAATCTTCCCTGGTATTGATGTCAGACTTACTGGACGATAATTATTGGGATCCTCTTTTTTTCCCTTTTTGAAGATGGGGACAACGTTTGTCCTCCTCCAGTCTGCTGGGACTTCTCCTGTTCTCCAGGAGTTCTCAAAGATAATTGCCAATGGCTCTGAGATTACATTTGCCACCTCTTTTAATACTCTTGGATGTAGTTCATCTTTTCCTGGAGATTTAAATTCATTTAGATTAAGAAGGTATTCCTGTACTACCTCTTTGCTTATTCTGTGCTGGATTTCCCCTATTGTGTCCTCTGTTCCTTTATCCTCAGGTTGGTCCCCCTTTTCCTTTTCTGAAAACACTGAGGCAAAGAAGGTGTTGAGTAATTCTGCCTTTTCTCTGTCCCCTGTTAGCATTTTGCCATCTCCTCCATGTAGTGGCCCTACCATTTCCTTCTTCCTCCTTTTGCTGCAGACATACAAAAAAAAAACCCCCACCCCTTTTTATTGTTCTTAACCTCTCTAGCAAGCCTCTGAGCTCATTCTGCACTTTAGCTTTTCTGACTTTACTCCTACACGTGTTCACTATCTGTTTGAATTCTTCTTTGGTGATTTCCCCCTTATTCCATTTCCTATACATGTTCCATTTAAAACTTACCTCCATTGAAAGTTCTTTAGGCATCCATCCTCCTTTCTTGATACACCTCCCATTTTTCTTCCTCATTGGTACTCTTTGAAATTGTGACTTCAGTATCTCCCCTTTGAGAAACTCCCATCCATCTTAAAGACCCTTCTCTTTTAGTATTCCTGACCATGGGATCACCCCCAGTATTTCCCTGAGTTTATTGAAATCAGCTCTCCTAAAGTCAAGAATGCGTGTCTGACAATGCCTGCCTTCTCCTTTTCATTGTATAATCAGATCTAAAATAGCTGATCCCCTTGTTGCCTCTTCCACCTTTTGGACCATGAAACTGTCTTCCAAGGAAGTAAGGAATTTGCTAGACCTTGAACTTTTGGTTGAGTTAGATTGCCCTCAACCAAACTTGCTGCCTGTGCAATTTTTTTTTTTTTGCCTCCTACTGTTGGGTCCTTGCACTGTTTGCCTTGTTCCCTCTATGACAGTTTGACTATTTTCTCAAGCCCTTTTGCCTTCCAGAATACTATCTCACTCCCCCATATGACTCAGTTTAAAGCACTCCTGATCAAATTCTTGAGACTGTAAGCAAATTTTTTTCTGCCAACTGTCATGAGATGAACGCCATCTGTAATTGTCCTTCCTTTTTGAAGCCATGAAAGAAATGAGTATCACATCCCACAATGCCCAAAAGATGGTAGTTTATATGTAGAAAAGCTTGATAGCTTTTTCATAACCCTTCAACATTTCACAGATGAAAATCGGGACACCTGTGGACAGCAACATCTGAGTGTGCTTAAGATGGCAAAAGTTATTCATGTGGTAGAACACACAAGCTAGGAGAAGCTTTGTTTTTGCCTGAGACAACTGAGAAGGGCAAGATTCCACCTCTCCTACCCCCCAACTGAGTTAACGGAGTGAAATCTACATTTGCACTTTAAACCAGTGGCATCACTAGGGGGTGCAGGGGCTGCAGACAGCACTGAGTGACAACATCAGAGGGGATGACACGAAAACATCTGTCTATACATTTTTTTGTGTAGTATTTCAGCTGAAATGTATTATTTTTTATAAAAAATATCCATGCCACCAAATCCAGCCAGGCAAGCCTTCCTCCTTGATCCTCTCCTACATGTAGGTTTTCAATGACCCTCAGAATCATGCACAGGTTGTGTAGACTGCAGCGATTATTAAGGATTTTGTGTGGTCTGGCACAGGATGAGGTCCGTGGGGGTGAAACCATGAGTTACCGCACTGGGTAACACCAACCCTAGTGACACAACTGTTTTCAACACAGTGGCAGCTATTGAAGTAAGCTGAGGACAATATAGGGAAGTGACAGGAGAGAGAAACTGAGACAATTAAGCAATGGGACAAGTGGGATTACCAAGGATTAATTGGCACTGTCCCTGCCATACTGGAACAGTTGGATAGTATGGTTTTGGCCTATGTGTACTCTTGAGACCTTCTTTATAGGGTTACTTAGAATCAAATGTACGAACCAGGAACTCATAAACCATGTACTGGACAAAGACTTCATTTGGTCAGGAGTTTGAGGTTCAGAAATTTCTGAAGTCTGGGTCTAAATAGCAACATGAACACATAATATATAAGGCTTCCCTACTTATAAGCTACCATCTTTTGAGCATCTTCAGACATGTCTCTTATTTCTTCTCTGGATTCCATTAGATGTTCCACAGTCTTTGCTTCTATTAAATTTTGTGGCAACTAGATTGGCTCCAGGATCTCTGGTGGTGATCACCACCGCATATCAGTGGTTACTGAAAATGCTGGCGGGGGTGGGGGACGACCCTCTAGAACACTAATATTAAGATGGGGAATTAATACACTCAACTTGGCAATGTGAGAAGTGGGTAATGGCAGGACCTTTTAGACCTATGTATACAGGTACTAAGGAGGGCACTATCGTGCCCTACTCTGGATACTGGGATTTACAGTAATCTACAGTAGGCCCCAACATGGTTTAGATAGGCCCTGACAGGGTTGGTTCTCTCAGGAACATCCCCAGAACACCTTAACTGCTAGAGTCAGGCCAGCCCATCTTAAGCTCTACAAACCGCTCCTCCTGGCAGCCAGTCATAGGCTGTCAGAGTCTGAAATGTAGCTTCTTTTGCCTCCCTCACCCTCCCTAGCAGTTCCCAGGCCTACAGGGAATCGAAACCTAATGCCCTTAACTGTCTGCTTTGTCCTGGGGCCAGTCAGAACTGGCTTTGAAATGAAACCGTATGCATATCCTTGATCAATAAACCATGCTGCTGCTACATGCATGTTGATTCAGTGTGTGTGTGTTACCTGGTGCATCACAGTAAGCCAGTTCTGACTTTAGTCCTTAAAGGTAGTTTGGTTCGAAAATGTCCCAAATCCCTGAAGACAAGACCTGGATGGAAGAAACTCTGGCAGAAGACCCTAAAGAGTTTGAAAATGGAACCACACCTGGGGGCTCCAATCGAGACGACGAGTTGATGGATGTTGGCTCAAAGCTACAAGCTGAGGGACAACATCGGGAGCTGAAGAGAGCCGGGAGGCTACCCCCCCCCCAGTGAGCTGATGGAACCAGGAGCCAGGAGAGCTCTAGGGGCAGCCGGCCATCTCTTCTCGGAGACGCCTGTGAGAGGAGCAGGTTTGGTCATGGGAACCAGCTAGTTCTGGCCAGACAAACAGGATCAGGAGGACTGCTGATCGCTGAGATAGGACCTGCCACCAGCTAGTGGGGCCTGCGACTATGAGGGGAGACGCTGTTAGCCTGAATTGGAGAGAGAGGTGCATCAACTGAAACAGCAATCCTAAAGCGGCCACCTAAGCAACCGGCACCCACAGTTGTTCCTCCCCCGGGAGACAGAGGCCTCCCAGCACCAGGGGTACCTGGTGGGGTTCCAGCACCTCTGCGGGGGTCTGGTCCCACTGGCTCCTGGACCTGTGAAACCATGAGAATGCCCACGTGGCCTTAAGTATCAGGACCTGAAGGCAAGTTTTGATGGGGATACCGCGAAGCTGTCATTCTTCCATACAAAGGTGATGGGATTCATGTCTCACTGGGAGGACGAATACCAGATGGAAGCCGAGAAGGTCCAGTATGTCTCCAACCAGCTGAAAGGAGAGACAGCACAATGACTAGTGGGGCTCTACAACATGGGGGCTCCTGAGTTGGAAATTTCCACGAATTCATGATGGCACTCCAAGCCCAGTTCGAAGACCCATTGCAGAGAAGACGGGCATGCACAGAGCTGCCACGACTACAACAGGGCCCATGATCTGTAGCTGAATATGCTACTGAGTTTCGCCATCTCACCAGCCAGATCCCTGACTGGACCGAAGCCACAAAGATGCAGTATTTTCAGGACATCCTTAACGCTAACATCCTGGAGAGGGCACTAATCCAAGGGAACCCTGAAACCCTACTGGGATGGGTTTGCCTGGCCAGGAAGGTGGAAACCTTGAGACAAACTGTGAAGCTGACAAGGCAGCGCCAGGGGCTGACCAGCAAACCCAGCGGGGGGGGGCAGCTAAGAAGGCCAAGGAAGCACAGCTGACAAGTGGCACAGCAGTGGAGACAGAGAAGGAATGGTGGGTGTGAAAAGGGCTGTGTCTTCACTGCAGAAAAAGCGGTCACTACATAGAGGAATGCCCAGACAAGCAACCCTGGAGCAGCCAACATGATGAGCCAGCTAAGAAACCAAAAGGGAAGCCGATGCCCCCACATACGCCCTCCAAGCTGAAAGCCAAAGCAACAGCACACTCTCTAGTTCCTGGCCACCTGGCTGGAGAGTCCTCCTGCAAATTGGGGGAAAGCAGATCCTCCTCTGACACCAAGACAGCAGAAAACTGATCCAGCCAGCCCTTCTAAGCACCCAAGGGCGAGCTAACCACAAAGGGCGCCCAAGTGCTGTGGTGAGTGCAGTCAAAGCCCCATTCTTTATTAAGGCTAAAATAGGAGTCAACGGGAAGGAGACCCCCCGCAAGGTCATTGTGATGGTAGACTATGTGTGTACGCAAGTACTGATCAACCCATCCTTAGTGAGGGAGCTAGACCTGGACACAATGAAGCTGGACAAGCCCATATGGCTCTCCCAGATGAATGGCAGGATGATGAAGGGGCCCCCCACAAGGTGCATGACTAAATCTGTGAGAATGAGGATGGGGAATTATCAAGAAGAACTCCAGTTTGTGATTGCTCTGGGTCTGGTGCCTGCAGCAGTGGTTGGCCTGAATTGCCTGAAGTTCCAAAACCACTCCATAGACTGGGTCAAAGAAATCATCACTTTCACAGAATCCTCCTCCATCTGAGAACATTCCCTGGTTGAGGAGGGGAGGGGCCCTGTGGCAGAGGGGGATCCCTTAGGTGGAAACCCCAAAGAATCTTTAGTAGTCTTGGTGCAGGGGGAGGTGAAACATTTACCTGTGGAGTATAGGCGATAGAGCATTGTTTTCGAAGAGAAGGAGTGTGACATCCTACCCCACCACAGACCTTTTGACTGTGCCGTTGGACTTGTCCCAGGGGCCAAACTGCCTAAGCCGAAGATTTACTCCATGACTCTGGTGGAGAAGGATGCTTTAAGGGAGCACATAGACAAAAATTTGGCACGGGGTTTCATTAGGCCCACAACCTCCTCCTTGAGGGCCCCGGTTCTATTCAGGTGCTAACGGGATTCCTCTCTGAGGCTGTGCCTGGACTACCGTGGCCTAATTGCAGCTAGTGTCACGAATCAGTACCCTTTGCCTCTGATGGAGGACATGCTGGCTCATTTAGCCAAAGGCAAAATCTTCACCAAATTGGACTTAAGGGAGGTGTACTATCAGGTGCGGATCAAAGAGGGGGATGAATGGAAAACTGCTTTGAATTGTCAACTAGAGACATTTGAGTTTCTTGTGCTGCCTTTTGGGTTGTCGGGGCCCCCGGGAGTGTTCATGAACCTGATTAACTATGTGCTCAGGGAATTTTTGTACATGGGGATGTTGGTTTATCTTGATGATGTACTCATCTACTCTGAGGACAACACGTCCCATTTTAAGTTAGTGAAAAAGGTACTAAGCAAACTTGCTGAAAATGATCTGTATGCCAAACTGTCCAAATGTATGTTCCACCAGACCCGATTGGACTATCTAGGGTATTGCATCTCTAGCAGAGGGGTTGAAATGAATCCTGAGAAGGTTAAGGGAGTTTTGGCATGGGAAACTCCCAAGAACTGAAAACAGTTACAAAGTTTTCTGGGATTCACAAATGTTTACAGGTCCTTCATCCCTGACTTTGCAGAGGTTGCCCTAACCCTCACTGAGTTGCTCAAAACCAAGGAGTCTAGTGGACAGAGTAAACCCAAGGAGGGGAAATGAAAAAAGCCTCCCCCCTAAAAAAAATTGTCTAGACTGATTAATGCCAACAGGCTTTTGGGAAACTGAAAATGTTGTTCACTTCTGAACCCATCCTCAAACACCCTAACCCTGACGAAGCCTTTGTGGTGCAGTTAGATGCCTCTGACATGATATTGGAGGGTGCTGCTTCAACGGGATGGGGAGGAACTCAGGCCCTGTGCATACCTCTCCAGGTAATTCAATGAGACGGAGTGAAATTGGCAAGTATGGGAGGAGGAGGCAGGAGCCATCAAGGTGGCGCTTGAGACCTAGTGCCACCTCCTGGAAGGATCTTCCCAGCCTTTTGAAAACTCCGCGCTGTCTGAGCCCCAAACAGATGAGATGGGCTGATTTCTTTTACCAGATTCACTTCACACTGAAGTTTATCCTGGGATAAAGGAATTTCTTGGCAGACACATTGTCTAGGCGTCTGCAGCATGAAAGTAAATGAAAAGAGGTCATTGACACTGTCTTTTCCCCTTCACGTTTGGATCTTGCAGTCCGCACACACAGTCAAGCAAAACAACACACCACTGAGGCAGGCCCCACTTCGAGCCATTCCCCAAAGGTGGAGGGGGATCTGGGCCCTAGTCAACCAAGCGGTCCTGTGTCACTCCCACCTGTCCCCCCTGCCGAGATCCCAGCCCGAGGGCCCCAGTTTCAGGGCCTGCCCAGAGCCACATCCGAGGAGGGGGGTTGGCATGACCAGATGGCAGACGCTCTCTCCCAAGGCCCATGGTTTCAGGCCCACCGTGCCGAGGTTGACCTGTGGGAGGATTTGGCTTGGAAAGGGGAGCGCATGTATGTTCCTAAAGTCATGAGACACTCAGTTCTCAAGCAATGCCATGATGTTAAGAGTGCAGGCCATTTTGGCTATGTCAAAATGCTACACCTCACCATGAGGCAGTTTTGGTGGCCTCTAAATGTGTAAAGAGGTGGAGGAGTATGTGAAACTGTGTCACGTTTGTGCCATGGCCAAAAAGGGGGGAGGCCCAAAGGCTTGTTGGTCCCATTGCCCTCCCCAGGTAAACCATGGGAAGTTATAAGCATGGATTTCATTGTGAACCTCCCTGACAGCAAGGGGAAAACTGTTATTTGGGTGGTAGTTGACATGTTTTCAAAGCGAGCCCATTTTGTTGCTTGCAAAAGCATCCCCACGGCCAAGCTATTTATTCAGCACATTTACAGGCTTCATGGAGCTCCTGCCAAGATTGACTCTGACAGGGGGGTGTAGTTCACCTCACAGTTTTGGAAAGCGTTCACTAAGTTATTGGGAATTGAAAGGGGCTTGAGCAGCAGTCATCATCCTGAGTCAGACAGTAACACGGAATGTGTACATCAACTTTCAACAGTCAGACTGGGTCGACCTGTTACCATTTGCAGAGGTTGGTTACAACAATGCAGTGCATCAGAGCACTGGACTCTCCCCCTTCAAGGTTCTTTTCAGCCAGGTGTTCAATCCCTTGCCATTGGGGGAAGTGGACTCTAAAGACCCTATTCCTTTAATCCAATGGAGGACACATGGCCTAAAGTTGTGGCCGCCCTGGACTTTGCTAAGGCACAATACGAATAGCAAGCAGACAAGTAGAGGACCTTGCTCCCCCCTATGTGGTGGGGGACTAGGTGTACCTCTCCACCAGGTTTCTCAAGAGTCTCCAACCGTTGAAGAAACTGGATCCCAAATATAATGGACCTTTTCCTATTGTGCGTCAAATCAATCCTGATGCTTTTGAACTGTCTCTACCTAAGTTGTATCACAATGTACACCCTGTCTTTCATTCCAGCCTGCTGAAGCCCGTGGCTCATCTGGGTCTGCTGCGTCCGGCGTCTGAGGCACCCAACCCAGTAATGGTTGACAATGATTAACACTTTGAAATCTCTGACATTCTGGACTCTAGGTATCAGCAGGGGGTGGTGCAGTACTTTGTAAAGTGGAAGCACCTTCCTTTGGGTCATGCAGAGTGGGTTAATATTGACCCCATCCGTGTTCCTCACTTGTTGGCAAAATTCCATGCCCGCTTCCCTGAAAGCTGAGTTGATGTTTGTTTCTGGTGGGTTTGATTGGGGTTTTGTGTCTACAGGATTGCTTCTCATAGGGAGGGTGGTATGTTGTGCCCTACTGGGATTTGCAGTAATCCAGAGAAGGTTCCAACATGGTTTAGACAGGCCCTGACAGGGTTGGTTCTCTCGGGAATATTCCCAGAACACCTTAACTCCTGGAGACAGGCCAGTCCACCTTAAACTCTACAAACCGCTCCTCCTGGCAGCCAAGGTCACCAGCTGGGAGAGTCTGGAATGTAAGTTCTTTTGCCTCCCTCACCCTCCCTTGCAGTTCCCAGGCCTATAGGGAATTGAAACCTAATGATGCCCTTATCTGTCTACTTTGTCCTGGGGCAAGTCAGAACTGGCTTTGGAATGAAACCGTATGCATATTCTTGATCAATAAACCATGCTGCTGCTACATGCATGTTGATTCAGTGTGTGTGTTACCTGGTGCATCACAGAGACTCTAAGCCAAAATGTACAGTTAAATGATCTTTATTGGAAAATAATATCATAGCACTCATGCAAACACTCAGGCTTCAAGTACTCACACAGGCTAACAAAAGCAGTAGGAAGTATTTCGATAGAGGAATAGAGTGAGGGGTAGTGGGTTATACTGTACTGATCCTGCAGAGCTGAGATTGTGAAGTACACCAACAGCAGGCAGATCCAGGTGATGGGCTGGCTATACAGAGGGATGTGGAGTCAAAAGAAAGTGGAACTGTGTTCAATTTGGTGGTGTTTTGGGGTGATATTTATATAAATTCCCCTACAGGTTTAGGAGTTGTTCATGAAATACACTTGTTCTCAGAGGTTCCCAGGCTAAGAAAAAGGGTACTCTGAAAGAGTAAACATTCGCTAATGATTGATACTTTGGAATTGAGTAGGAACAGACAAGGTCTATTGTTGGAAGGAGCAGGAGAAAAAATTCCCATTTTACAAGCAATAAGGGTTTCTGCATTGCTGAATGTATTAGCGATTGACCCACCTCCAGGTGTTGAGACTCGATTGAGAGTGTTTGGTGCATACATGAATTCACAATTTTGGAAATTTTCAAAACCCCTTCCTTTGGTGCATACATGAATCCAGCCTTATATGGAGATTCCTAGTTTACCTGTAACCATGTGGATGACCACTTTAGCCAAATTATTTAATATAGCCAATTATTTGATATTCCAAGATGGGGGCTGTCAGGATAGGTTACACAACATAGAGCCCCTAGTGGGTTGGGACATCTGTTTGGTCTGTTGCCTGAGACATTGTCCACCCCAGATCTAAAGTCTGCTGCTTTTTCAGACTCCAGTACTGATTATTTGAGCGGCCATTTGTTCCCCCCATGTCTAGTCTGACCAGAAATATATTTTCTGATTGGCAATCCTATTAATCTCAGATAGCCTTCTTAAAAATCTAATTCAATCCTTTCACAAATAATCAGCCTGCAACCTCTGCTTCAAAATCCTCACTTTCACTAGCTTTGGGTCAAAAACAGGCATTTAAAAGAATGGATTTGTTTTCACCCCAAAACTTTTAACATTCCTCCCAATGCATTGTTCCTCCAGCTATTAATTTCTTGTCTGAAAGGTTTTTGGTAGGATTGAAAGCTTCTGTCATTAAGTGTGAGGCCATTACTCTGACCTCTATTTTGTCTTGGTTAACCTTATATTCTGAACAACAGCCCTCGCTCAAGGCAACCTCTTATTTTCTAAGTTTCTAAAAGATGGGAATTTTAGCAAGACTTGGGATGTGTCATGGCCATTTTTTGGCACTCAAGACTCTATTAAATAAAACGTTGTCTCTGAGATTTTATTCAGAGTTCAGGTCTCCTTAATCTTGTTTCTGTATTCAGTTGTTTATCTGATGCAGGAGAATGTATGTTAGTAACTAGATCATCTGAGTTGGCTGGGGAAAGCCTTCCTTTTACCTTAACAGCATCATACCAAGAAATCTGTATCTCCAGATGGCCGAAATCACTGGAAGTTGAATTATTGACTCTGTTTAAAATATAGATACATTTCCCTTTACCCATGATGACCAGGATGGTGTAAGATCTGGAAGCCAGCTTCTACAAGGAACTATATAAAGATCCTAGATTGGGAGAGACACAATAGGTGTGATTTAACTATTTGGAGGCCTATTATGTAGAAGATGCAATTGGTGTCTCCTATTGTTCTAGAGTGAAAGAGTGATGGGTAGAAACTGAAAGTGAGCAAATTTGGTCTTAAAAATTAGAGAAATTTCCTAGTGCTAAGAGCTGTTCACCCCTGCTCATGAAAACCCATTGGCAACCTAGGTCAAGTGACATCCTCAGAGAAAAGCAATGACAAACTCCCTCTGAACAAATCTTGCCAAGAAAAACCCATGATAGGTTTGCCTTAGGCTCCGCCATGTGTCAGAAGCAACGTGAAGGCACAAACAACAACAGGAGCCGCTCTACAGCTGTGCAAACTGCATCAGGGATTCTGAGCTCCTTCACTATAAGTACTTAATTGCTTCTAGGCACTTCCCAAATTAAGATTTGGCTTAGAAATTGTTTGGATCTGGAAATCATTTTTTTTTTTTACTCAGCACTGCTTATGAGTACAATGTTCAACATTTGCTGCTTCTGTAAGCAGCTTTTTAAACTTATTGCTGCAGAGTTGTTGTTTTTTTAAAAAAACACATTCTTTTCCTAGGAAGAGTGGAAGTTGCCTTACATGAAGTTAGAACATTGGCCCCTCTAGCTTAGCATATTAAATGTGAGCAAGGGCAGATATTCCTGATCTGGGGCAATAGATTTTCCTACCCCTCTCTCAAAGCCAAGTTGACTAAATGAAGGCTGTTGTACTTTGGACATATAATGAGAACAGATAGGGGGTCTAAACAGCGAAATTACCCCTCATGGACTGCAAGGAGAATCCTACCTGTCGTGATAGCATTCCATATTGTTTTGCCGTATTCGGAAGGAGGGGCCCACAAAACATCAAAAACTCCATAGGAAAAGCCTTTGCGGCTTTTCCCAGTTTTTTAAAAACAGAGAGGGGAATGCACATTCCTGCTCATTGGGACAAGTGATTTGATGTTAATTGCTTTCCTATAGGAGAGGAAGCGCAAAGCTGATTAATCAGGTGAGCACGGGGGGGGGCAGGGCTTGCTAACAAGGTAAGTAAAATGCTGTTACTGTAAGACACTCCAGGTTTGTTTGTTTGTTTGCCTCATATAGACAAGCCCATAGACTCATAGAGTTGGAAGGTACCTCATGGAACATCGAGTCCAACCCCCTGTTCAATGTAGGATTTCCAGCTGAAGCATCCCCAGCAAGTAGCTGCCCAGCCTCTTTTTGAACACATCCAAAGAAAAAGATCCCACCATCCCTTTAGGCAATTGGTTCCATTGCTGAACCTCTCCTATTATCAAGAGGTTCCTTCTAATGTTCAATCAAAAATCTATTCTCCTGTAGCTCCAAACCATTAGCCCTGGTCCTATCCTCTGGGCTGCAGAGAACAGGCCTGGCCCCTCCTCTCTGTGACAGCCCTTGAGACTTTTAAAGGGTACAATCACGTCACCCCTCAGTCTTCTCTTCACCAAATGGGACATGCCTAGCTCTCTCAACCTTTTATCATGTTTTGTTTTCTATACCTCTTAATACTTCTTATCATCCTTGTTGCCCTTCTCTGAACCTGCTCCAACTTCTATTAATGCAAACTAAAATGGCATTTGTCTTCTTCGCTGTAGCATCAAACTGCTGCTTCATTTTGAACTTCTGATCAGCAATAATCCCAAGGATCTTTTTCACATGTAGTCCTCCTGAGCCATGTATCCCTCATCTTATACCTCTGCATTTGTTTTTGTGACCTAAATGTAGATGGCTCGTTAGAAAAAACAATGATGCTTGGTAAGGTACAAGGCAATACGAAAAAAGGATAGGTGGACAGATTCGATCCAGAAAGTCATGGCCCTGAGTCTGCAAGACTTAAACAGGGTTGTTGATAAGAGGGTTCCTTGGATGTCTCTAATTCATAGGGTCACCATTAGTCAAATTTGACTTGAGGGCAATTGACAACAGTAAAATCTGGAGATGCCAAAAATTGTACCTGGGATCTTTGAATGTGTTGCTCTGACATTGCTCTGCTGCTTATTCCCCTATTTCAAGCCCCACAACACACATACACACAAACACACATTTCTGTTGGCTGCTCTGGGGATGAACTTCATAGAAAAGTACAGAAAGGATGAATTCTAAAAACCGAACAATAATAACTAGGCACAAGTGCTCGTTTGCTCCTAGCATAAGCTTTCCTACGTCCACTGCAAATTCAATGTATTCACCCAGAGGAACATCTTATTAAGTTAAATGGGACTTACTTAACAAGTGTGATTAGCACTGAAGTCTTCAGCTTGATCTGTTGCATTCTCCTTGATCATATGTCCAATGAAACAAAATTGGGGCAAAAGGTTGGTTTGGAAACATCTAGAGCAATAGGCACTGCATTAATCCAAGATTATCTGGAATTACAGAATTGGTGCCAAGAAATACCTATTCAACCCAGTCCTTTCGCAGGCTTAATCAGGATTTCTTGTGTCATGAAATCTAAAACAGCCACCTGATGGAGGAAAGCACATAAAAAATATGACATTTTGGTAACATGGAACCACAGATTACCAACATTTGCTCTTTATCATTTTTCACTTAAGATGCACAATTGGCTGCCTGTATCCACAGGTTTGATATCCAAGGATTCAAGCATCCATGGTTTGAAAATATTATAAAACAAAACAAAACAAAACAAACCCAAATAGCAAACCTTGATTTTGCCATTTTATATAAGGGACACCATTTTGCTATGGCTTGAGCATCCATGGATTTTAGTATCCACAAGGGGTCCTGGAATCAAACCCCAGAAGATACCAAGGGCCCACTGTATTCTGTTTTTAGGATCAATATTTGATTGCTCTATGTACATTTATTGTAGCAGTTGAGCTGATGAGTGCACCATTTGAAAAAACAATGCAGCCACAATGGGAAATAAAGAGTTGAGGGATATTTTTTTTTTCATTCTGGCATGAGCCTGTAGCAAAGGATAAAGGTCTGAATAAAACAACAGCTTTATGCACAATTACCAAGAGAAAGAGAGGGAGAAGGAAAGAAAAGACTGCTTAGTCAAGATGATATACAATTAAGCCAATTTTACAGAGGGAGAAAGGATGCACAAGAGTTGGACCATTTCAACAACAGACTGATTAGCATTTTGAAGGAGAACTATACTGAATAATAAGAAACTGCAGAGCATTTAGCTTGGGGACACAGTAAAGCAGGAGTAAGCCTGTTAGCACTTTGATAGGAAAACAATAAACAAAAGCATGTCCATAAGCAACTTAATGGGATGCTCAGTAGTGTGGCAGGACAGAAAATAAACATTTCAGAGACTGCTGTTGTGAAAATGGAAGCATCCACATGAACACATGTACACCTCTCTTGTTAAATGTCCTAAACATGAGGTGTGCTTTCTCAGCAAGAGAGAAATACCTGCAAAAAGAACGGGGAATGTTTTGTGTACCAGTCTAAGACTTCTCATATACAGATTGGGAGATATATTAAGTGTGTGTGTGTTTGTGTGTGTGTGTGTGTGTGTGTGTGTTTGAATAAGGGGGGTGCTGAAAAGTTTAGAGTCATAAACTTGCATGCTGTGAGTTTTCCACATATTCAGTATATATTTGTATGTATTCATATACGTGTTTTCCACATATTTGTATTCCACATATTCAGCCTGAAGTCTGGGGCACTTGGCACATCATTTCTCAAGCTTCTTTAAGCCTTAAAAAAAAATATCTGATGTCTGGTCACTGAAATACTGCTTTGCTACTGCTATCACCTCTGAATCATTTGAAAATTTCCTTCCTTTCAAACGCTTTTTAAGGTTTGGAAACAGGAAATAGTCATATGGAGCAATATCTGGTGAGCAGAGTGAGCGGTCTGTGCACTCAAATCCCAAATTCTTCAAAACATCTTGTCAGCCCTGTGAGCAGGAGCAATGTCCCACAAAAAGTGAGCACCATTTCACAGCTTCACTCGCTGTTTTTCCTTCAATGCCTTCTTTAATTAACACAGTGAGTTAGAGTAGTATTCTGCCTTAACTGTTTGGCCCTTATGAAGATAGTCATCAAAATACTTTCTTTATCCCCAAAATCTGTGCCCATGATCTTTCATGCTGACTTTTGAGTCTTGAATTTCCTTGGCCATGGAGAACCCAAGTGCTGCCACTGCAAGGATTGTTGTTTGGTCTCTGGATCATAATAATTTGAAACTAAAAAATAATAATGTAACCACGTTTCATCAACTGTGACAAGTAATTAAAAAAAAAGTATCACTAGATCACTCAAAATGCTGCAAAAACAACTTGGAGGTATCCACTCAATTTTGTTTCTGCTCAGTATTCAAACATTTTGGCACCCACTTGGCTGCATAGCCAACTGCTCATGAATTATAAACCCAATGTGTTCCCAGGATATCTCTAGTGTCTCAGCAATTGTTTTAGCTGAGATTTGCTGATCTGCCTAAATCAGGTCATCGTCATGCTCAATCATTTCAGGAGTTGACAGTGTTGAAGACCTTGCTGGATCTATGGTCTCGAAATCTCCACACTGATAGTTGGCACACTACTTCTTCACAATTAAGTATGAGATGGGTGCTTGTGAATCAATATTTACATCATACACTCATGGATTTACTTTGGAGATTTCTTTTGCAGGAACAAGAACTCGATTATGGCCTGGAGTTCAGCATTTGAAGATTCCACACATTTCGTTGACATGGTTCTATCAATGATCTGAGAAATTAGAACTAGAACCCTGCAAATTGGCAATGTACAATACAAAAGAACATTCTTTCAAACTACAGTGACAAAATTACACTCAGATTTTGGAAAGTGGGTCAGGCAGAGAACATATACCCCCTTGTATAATAATATATATAATATATACATTAGATAGATAAATGGTAGACAGATAGACAAAGAGACAGACATGGCATTAAAAAGGATCTTGGCCACTGTAAAAAGAGTGTGTATTAATGAAAGAAAATGAAGTGACTTGGAAATGTTGCAAGTGGAACTGCATATTATGGAAAGTTACATGCAAGAATGTCTCTCTGGCTTTTCTTCGCAAATGAAAATTCAGGAAGGACTCATCCCATGCTTTCTGCAAGCGTGCTGATGACTAAAAAGGCCAATCCAAGATAAACAAGTCTGGTTGCAGAAACCACAGCAGAAGGTTTCCTTGGGTGATGTTCCGGGTTGTGATTCTTTCTGCATTGTCATTTCTCTTCAAGACTTGTTTGGTGTGAATTCTCAAATAAGGCTGCAGTATTGTGGATAGTGCATCTCCATGCCTCCCGATGTGAGGCCAGGGCGGACCATTGTTAGTGATCAATTTGGCCAAGCCTGAGATGTTGTTTCAGGGAGTCCTTGTATCGCTTTTTTGGAGCGCCCCTCTTACGCTGACCCGTGGCGAGTTCACCATAGAATACTATTTTGGGGAGGCGATGGTCCTCCATCCTAAAAATGTGCCCTGCCCAGCGCAGCTGTGTTCTCAATATCATGGCCTCAATGCTGGTGATCCCTGCTTGCTCAAGGACAGCAACATTCGTCACATAGTCAGTCCAGTGTATATATAGGATTGTGAGTATACAGCGCTGATAAAAGCGTTCAAGGAGTTGTAAGTGTTGGCTATAGGTGGTCCATGTTTAAGACCCGTAAAGGAGAATAAACAGTGCAATGGCTCTATATACATTGATTTTTGTGCTTCGCCTCAGGTGTTTGTTACTCCAAAGTCTTCCAAATGCGCTATATGCCTTTGCGAATCTGTGATCGATCTCTTTGTCAATCTTGGCATCTGAGGAGATGATGCTTCCCAGGTAGGTGGACTTCTGAATGGACTTAAGCACAGATTTGCAGACGGCAATGTGGGGATGGTGGTGTTTGTCCTGTGGTGCAGGCTGGTAGAGAACTTCTGTTTTCTTAAGGTTGACTTCCAGCCCAAACAGCTCTGCAGCTGTTGCAAAGCAGGATGTTAGGCGTTGCAGAGCTTCTTCTGTGTGGGTAACAAGGCCATCATCATCAGCGAAGAGCAGCTCACGAACTAGATAGTTTAGAGTCTTCGTGAGAGCCCTCAGACAGCTTAAGTTAAACAAGCTACCGTGAATACAGTAACGTATATAGATGCCGTCTTCTTCTTCAAGCTCTGCCGTAGCCCTTTGGAGCATCATGCTGAAGAAGATTGTAAATAAAGTTGGAGCAAGAACACAACCTTGCTTCACTCCATTAGTTATTTGAAAGGGCTCTGAAAGAGCATCACCATATCTGACTTGACCGTGCTGGCCCTCATGTAGCAAGATAATCATTTTGAGGAATTTGGGGGGACATCCTAGTTTTTCCAGGATCTCCCACAGACCTTTTCTACTCACAGTGCCGAAGGCTTTGGTGAGGTCGACAAATGTTACATAGCGTCCCTTGTTCTGCTCTCTACATCTCTCTTGTACTTGTCTAAGGGCAAATACCATATCTGTAGTACTTCTATTGGCTCTGAAGCGACATTGGCTTTCAGGAAGAAGTTCTTCTGCAATAGCAGGAACTAATCTGTTCAGGACTATCCTTGCAAGGATTCTCCAGCAATAGAGAGCAGTGTTATACCTCAATATTTGAGCAATTGGATTTTGCTCCTTTTTTCTTGTACAGGGTGAATGATGACTGCATCTCGGAGATCTGATGGCAGTTCCCCTTTTTCCCAGCAATTCACAAGGAGTTTGTGGAATTTATCATGGAGTGCATGACCTCCGTGTTTCCAAACTTCAGGTGGGATTCCACCAATCCCAGCTGCCTTGCCGTTTTTCATCTGCTGTATGGCCTTAAGGGTCTTTTCCAAAGTGGGAGCTATGCCCAATTCATTTTTCAACAGTTTTTGTATCATATGTTGGATAGCTGAGCCTTGCACTACTCGGTTGGCACTGAAGAGACTTTGAAAATGTTCATGCAAGAATGTATGAGTTAGGGAAAGATGCATGTGAAAATAAATGCAATGTGTTTCTTTCTGTACGTATGTTGTTTCATAGGCTGGTATAGAAACTGAATGGAATAGGCAAGGAAATCTGACATCAGTCAGATACAGACCAACATAGCCTAATTCATCTACTCCTTGCATACTGGTGCTCAGTATGCAAAATTTTTGTAATGAACACACTCATCATGATTTATCAAAGGTATCACTGTGAAAAACAAACTCACCTAGAACTGGGTTATGAACTCACTAGAAAATAATCAGTCCCATTCAACATCCCCTGATTTGTGTTTTGAACCCATTAGAGCTCTGCCATCTTTAAGAGAGGCTGTCCTCTCTGTCCTGTCACTTGCTCAGCTCATTTGGTGGGAGCAAGGGAAGGGGCCTTCTCCACGGCTGTTCCCAGACTTTGGAACTTCCTCCCTAGGGAGGCCTGGATGGCTCCTTCCTTACTCTCTTTCTGCCAGCAAGTCAAAATATTTTTATGCCATCAGGCTATTAGGACCTGATTAGGATCAGCTTCCAGTGCTGTCTTGTGCTGTTTTGTGATTTGCATATAGTTTTCCAATGATGTTTTATAGTTTTAATTGTATAAATTGTTCAATTGTCTATTAAATAACTTTTGAATTCATACTTTGTATCAATTTTTAATAGTGTTAAACTGTATTGTTTTTAATATAAAGGAGCCCTGGTGGAGCAGTAATTAAATGCCAGTACTGCAGCCACAATGTTGTAAGCTTGCTCCTACAGGACTCCAAGTTTCACTTAGCCTCCCATCCTTCTCTAGATTGATAAAATGAGTACCCAGCTTGTTGAGGGCAATTAGCTAACACATTGTAAACCACTTAGGGGAAGAAAAAAAACAGCACTTGAATCTGCCTGAACTAAGAAAGCCGATCTGCAAGCCTCCCCACATTGGTACCAAAAACAAAAACCTCGCTGCCACCATGTGAAGTTTGGGCCCCCTCCTTCTCTGTGCATTCCACCTTCACAGAGAGAGGAAGGAGGGCTCAAAGCTTTTCTTGTACAGTCTGAACACTTTGATATTCTGCCACCACCCCCTGATTTGATATGAATTGTGAAATGTGATTACAAGGGGACAATCACATTGTTCTTTTAAACTTCCAGCCCTAAATAAGGATTACCCCAACCCCTCCCTCACTGTTCCAGAGAGAAACAGGATAGCTAGTCCAAGCCAGATAGCTAACCCAAGTCACGCATGTGCACATGGAGATTAAGAAACAGAAAGACTTTATTTTATTTCTAGCAATAGAACAGCATGGAGGGAAATCTTTGCTCCTGGTTCTCAGCTTAAGGCTACACAGAATACATTCAGTCATAGGATTAAAATAAATCACGAAAACTAATGCATTAACTAACCACATTCCTTAAGCTAAAAAATACTAATTTGCAGTTATGAAGGTCCATAGTCTCAGTCTGTGTCCCAGCTGGGATAGGCTAGGCTCAGACTTATCTTAAGCTGGCCTAGCTAAGTCTCTGGTGATGGAATTCAGAGTCGTTTAGAAGTCTCTCCCCAGACTTCTGATATCCCCTGTGGTTCTTTAATGTTCTCAAGCCATGTGGAGTCCTTGCTGGCCTCCAACCATGTGTCCTCAAACAAAGGAGTTCAGAAACTCAAAACTTCATTAGTCAGCACTGATTGGTTCTGCATTGCCAGATTGGATTGGCTCTCCAGTCAGGTAATGTGATGTCATGTTTAGGAAATGAGGTTCAACCCTCTACCTTACCTGTTGCTATGGAAGCAGGGAGTAGAATTTTCCAGATGCTGTAAACTGTATGTTTTGCAGATGAACTCCCCATGATGCAGTTGGGTACTCCATCATGACAGAGTGCTTCGTCACTAATAAACGATATAGAAATAGAAGTGCTATTGGTATTGTAAGCTGACTTGAGTTCCATTGTTGGGAGAAAGGTGGAATATGAATGAAAATCATTATCATTATTTTCCATCCAAAAACACAAGGAACAATGCTAATTCCCACCATCACATGCTTTTTTCTTTGGGTACGGAGTGTTTCTGATATGATTAGTTAGCTTTTGCAATGGAATCGACAGTCAAATTTGCAAAAAAAGTTATTGGTATATCCAAAACACACACACACAGAGAAACATAAATTGCTCAGTTGTTCTCCAGACTCCAACCTGCATCTGATTCTTGGCTCTACACACCTATGTGCCTGGGTAGCATGACTGCTGATTTTCGGAGGTGGAATTCCTAAGCCAGATACAGGACTTTATCAGACTAGCATCAAAAATGCTGTAATTCCATGATTGAGTAAAGCTGGAACATAGTGGCATAATTACAGTAATTATTGCACGTTGCCATAATCATGTGATAGTACTGTCACAGAATTATCCTACAACCACTTCTCTTTGCATTGCTTTCTAATGACACAGTATTAAAGCTTTGTGCTGACCCACACATGCACCTTTAAGAAGAAAAAAATCTTCCTTACATGATTTAGCATAGGCGAGATTTCAGATATTCTCATTAGAAGATGTGACTTAGTTAAAAACACCAAAAACAAATACATAATGAAAAATTCACAAATAAACACTTACATAAAAACCTACCAAGCAAAGGTTACAGTTAATTAAAAAGGTGTCCTGTTGGTCCTCTTCACATTCTCCCCTGGAATTTTAATTATGTGTTCTTATTGGGAAAGGGGAGGGGAGAAAGAGGACCACCCATTCATGCTGTAATAGCACGATTATAGCAGGATGTGATTTCTCATGCTCGTCAATACAGCAAAGAGTGCTATTGAGGGCAATTGATGGGGTTTGCCCATCAGTGAAAAGTTATGCATAATTAATAGGTGGAGCACACATGAACCATGGGAGGATGACAATATTGTGTGATAAAGTCCATATAGATACACCATTTTTCAATTAGCCTGATGGCTATTTATACACTGTCTAGAAAACATCAATTAAGCACTGTACAAAATACTGAAAGAGAACTTTTTTAAAAAACCAAAATGTCAGCTTACCATTCAAGTGGAAACAGTAGGAAATGATACTTAAATGACTGATTCAAGTATGGTATCTCTGCTTTCAAGCAGTGTTCCTTTATCTTTTAATCTCACCTTGTAAAACACATTCCACACATACTTCTCTGCACTAAACTCATGTGTATGTAGTATCCAGCACTTCTTCTTTCATGCATCTGATGAAAGAGAATCTTGCCTACAAAATAAACGTGTGCTGCTTTTATAAGAGAGAAGGGCTGTTTTCTCTCCCTCGGTTTCTTTCTTTCTGTCTTTCTTTCTCTGACAAAGAGACATGAGCATTTTGGGATCCAGTACAGGATTATAAATTGAAACCTCACAGATTTATGGGGGTGGGAAGGTGAAAAGAAGAGAATGACTGATATTTCTCTAGAATTTCTTAATTTAATGTTTAAATATGCATGCTAGAAAGAAAAGTGTTCCCTTATGCAAGCAGTTCCTGACTCACCTCTCAGTCATAAGTAGCTCCTCCATTTCCCTACTGGGTGACCTTGGGCAAATCATACTCTCTCAGCCTCAGAGGAAGGCAATAGAAAACCCCTTCTGAACAAATCTTGCCAAGAAAACCCCTAAATTCACCCCTAGGTTCCCATAAGTCAGAAATGATTTGAAGACACACAATAACAACACTACAGGAAGACCCCACTTGTCTGACATATTAGGGAGCACAGCACTGTTGGAACATGGATTCAGTTTAAAAGTAGAATCCAGGTTTCTTGAGTTTGCAAATGCATTTTGGCTGCTGAAAAACATAAATGACATACTATATATCACTTTTGAATGCATGCAAAAGCTAAATTAGCACACTATACACACATGCGCGCGCACACACACACACACACACGTAAAGTAAAATGAACAAATGCTTGCCTTTAACATTCTTTAATATATTTAATTAGATGTGTGTGATACACTAACATACCTGTAGTATTCAAATAGGCATTTGAAGTAGTTTTCTGGTGCAATGGTTAAATGCCAGTACTGCAAGTCACCATGTTGTAAGTTGGATTCCAGAGAGCTCCAAGGTTCACTCAGCCTTCCATCCTTTCCTAGGTCAGTAAAATGAGTACCTGGCTTGTGGGGGCAATTAGCTAACACACATTGGTGGTAATTAGCTAACACACATTGGAAACTGCTTAATGCAGTGTGGATGTGTAAGTTGCTACTGCTTAAAACAATTTGTAAGCTGCTCTGATAGCCTTGTGGCTGAAGAGCAGGGTATAAATAAATAAATAATAAAAAAGACATGGCAAAGTATGTTTTATTGCTTTTTTTGTGGAATAGAACAACTAGACAACACTGAAGTGAACACAGGAGCGGCTCTGCTATTTCTTAGGGTAATAATATCTACCTTTTTCTTTTAAAACAAAGCACCTTTACAACCACTTTTCCTTGTCAGAACTGTGCAAACACAAAACCACACTTCAGGGCGGCGAACATATATTGAAAAATGGTGAAAAACAAATCCTCTATTATTCAAATAGTTTAAGGGAGGGTTAAGAGAACTCATGAGCACCACAATCCTTGAGTTTGTTATCCTGAAAGAAAGGGGGGAAGAGACGTGGTGTAGGAGTGGCACTCAACAACTCTAGAGCAAACCCCTCCTTTCCCGTGTTAATACAAAAATAAAAATAACTGCCACTAACAGGAGTAACAAACCAGTTTAAACCCACCTGGCATTTCTGTCCTCATGTATTCAAGAGTGTCTCAAAAAGCTGAGATTAGTACAATTAGTTTGTTACCCCCAACTCCTAAACTGCATTCTTTTCCTCCCTCCCACTGCCCAATTCCAGAGGTGGCATAGTTCTTGGTCATCTTTCTCTTTCCACCTTCATAGAGATAAACAACACCACATACACAAAATGACCAGGGCCTTTGCTCTGGCAAACAAGCAGGGAGTAGCTCAGGTGGCAGGAAGCCATATGGATGAAGGGGAAGAGGAGGGACTACCACAAGTGGTGGTCTTCAGGGTCAGGAATTTGACCCCTTCCTTCCCCTTTGGGGCCTGTGGTGTGTGTGTGTTTGGAGGTGTGAATGCCAGTCCCCCTTCATTCTTCTTCTCCCCCCCCCCAAACCCCCAGGCCTTTCTCTCATGTTTCCAACATGAATCCCCCCACCCTTTCCCATGAAGCAATAAAAGATGGAGCTGGTAGAAGAGAAGAAGGGCCAAAAGGGAGAACGATGTGGGTGGAGGGAAGAGATAAGTTCTGCTCTTGCTGCAGCAGCAGCTTCAATCAAAACCAAGGGGGGTGAAAGGAGGCAAAGGGGAAACCAGGGCTTGTTCCTCCCCATATGGCTTCTGGCACCTCAGCCACACTTCTACACAAAGGCCCCCAGAGGAAGAAGCTGGCAATCCGGTGGAGCAGGGAGGAGGAGGGAAGGCAAAGCAAGGGAAAAGGAGCCATGCAGTTCCCAGCCTATAAAAACTATGACTATAAAAACCTTTCCAAAATTCCACGCAAATGTACACAGTTCCTCTTCCTCTCGATGCCATGTCAGTCTGCAAGAATTTCTTTGTAAGAATTTATCAGCATCCCCCAATTTCCTCTTAGTAGGTATGGATAGAATTTAAGGTGTGTTTTTTTAAAGTCAAATTTGGGAGAAATCAAAATAGATTTGACAGATTTGTCCATCTCAGCCTAAGGCCTAGTGCTGAATCAGGGCTGCCACCTCTTTAAAAAAAAAAAAATTAAAAAAAAATCTTTAACATATTTGGTGGGCAGGTACAAAATGGTACCAAGAATTCTGGACATAGCTGTAGCCGCATTGATTTTGGTTAGTGGAGGAAGATTTCATTTTGGCACTGAAAAAAACATTTGCCAACTTCTCTGTATTTGGGATGGAAAGAATTTGAGGCTTTTGGTGTGTTGTTGTTTTTTAAATCTGAATGCAGAAGGAAGCAAAGTTGACTGATTTCCCCATGCCTACTACACAAGGTGAGTAGAATCAGCAATATCTATCTATCTATCTATCTATCTATCTATCCATCCATCCATCCATCTATTATCTTTCATCTTTCTCCCAATATGGGACCCCTTTTCACCATCAGAAAAGTTCAGACCAGAATTCTATTCTGGGATGCTTTCACTGAGAAGTATCAAAATCTGCATCCAACCTACTGTCTTTTTAAAATATGGCATCATCCCCTGTAGTTCATTTTCAAATAGGATTACATATTTCTTTAAAATAAATAAATAAATGATAGCAAGAAAGCAAACCGATTCTAAACAATATACCAAAAGAGAGAGATCAAAAAGCAGAAATTGTTCAGAGCATGCTCATAAAATCCATTTGTGCTAAATCATAGGTATATTCTCTATCAATATTGAAACATTTCAATCAATTCATTACAAAAACTTTCATCAAAATGTAGATAATGCAGCAATTTATCAATCACAGTATCTCAATATAAAAAAAACGACAACACAGTAGCAGCAACATTTACAGTGATAAGTCAATACTACATAAATATAAAAATATTGAGTAACCATGCCTTACAAACACTGCATAAAATATAGCTAAATAGTAGAAGAAATGAACCATAAAACACACAAAAACACACAAAACTAATGCATTGCTGTTATGTGCCTACAGGTTGACTCCAACTTCTGCTGACCTATCATAGAGTTTTCTTTGTCAAATTTATTTGGAGAGGTTTGCCACTGTCTTCTCCTTAGGCTGAGAGTGTGTGACTTGCCCATGGTTATCTGCTGAAATTCCATGGCTGAGTCCCTGGTCTTCAAGGGTTCTAACCCAACACTCAAAGCACTGCACTATGCTGGTTCTATAACA
Organism: Gambelia wislizenii; assembly: GCA_030847615.1. Classification (NCBI taxonomy): domain Eukaryota; kingdom Metazoa; phylum Chordata; class Lepidosauria; order Squamata; family Crotaphytidae; genus Gambelia; species Gambelia wislizenii. The sequence goes on along the minus strand of JAUMIR010000001.1, from coordinate 19,757,525 downwards.
TCTCAGTAATTGATTCAGTAGGTCGGTTCTAGATGAGACAAAATATTTCATGTCTATTATAAGTATCTTAGGCTCCTGCCACACTGCAGAAATAATGCAGTTTGACACCACTTTAACTGCCATGTCTCAATGCTATGGAATTCTGGGGATGGTCATTTTGTGAGATATTTACTCTTCTCTGTCAGAGAGCTCTGGTACCACAACAAACTACAAATCCCAGGATTCCAATGAATGGAGCCATAATAATTAAATTGGTGACAAATTGCATTGTTTCTGCAGTGTGGCAGCAGCTTAAGATATCAGGATATTATATGTGGGATCTGTGCAGCAAAACAATGGGTTGGAAAGCAAGGGCAAACTGCCTGTGAACAAATTCAGTCAAGGAAACCACGTGATACATTCCCCTTAGGGTTGCCGTAAGTCAGAAGTGACTTGAGAACACTCAACAACTAGTCACAGAGGAAGGTCAGTTGCCAGGCTCACAGGTAAATAATGGTCAGTAATGAAGTCATCTCTCTGGGTGACAAGTTTGCCCACCACTAGTACTTTTCCCTAAAATATGTATAGTCTGGGCAGACCTCCAAGGAACTGTGTGTCTTTCCTAGCAGTTGCCAGAAGTCAAGATTCAAGTAAGTACTAAAAGTGCACTGATGTCCTTCAGAATGTCCAGTGGAATTTTGAGCTTTTTTTTTTTTTTTTTTTTGGTCTCTATAGAATCAGAGACCAACCTGATTATTGAAATCTGCCAGGGCCAGGTTGAAAAGATGGACATCAGAGGCAGTCGATCCCTCAAAAGAAGTCGAGGTGGGCCTTTTGTTAATGAAATAAAATTTAAATCAGATGGTTTGGGATAATAATTACTGCCTCATGTACTAATGATCTATGTTTGGGCAAAGCGGTGGAATATATGATAGTATAAGAATAATAATGATGATTTAGAACTTTCTTGATCTGTTCTGTTAAAAATTACTTCTCCAAATTCTGGTTTACATTCAATCTGGTATCAATGACCAAAACAAAGTAAATACATCTGTTTTGACTGTATTTCTCCTCTCTAACTCTATCAGTACCATTGCTTGCATACTCCATCCTTTGCCACCATTCATACTCAAAGATTTCCTTTATGTTTGTTTGTTTGTTTGATTGATTGATTGATTGATTGATTCATAGCCCTCCTTCCTCCCAATGCAAGACCTAATAAGCCATTATATTAAAATCTAATACTGGATTTAAACAGTTTAAAAGTACTTTAAAGCATAACAAGATATAAGAAAGAAGTAAATCATCCCTCATTAAAAGATCCTTCTGCAGCAACCAGTTAGTGGCCACAAGTCTGCAGAAATAATAAAGTCTTTGCCTAACAACAGAAGGAGAACAGAGAGGAGGCCAGGTTAGCCTTCCATGAAAAGGAGTTCCAGGAACAGCGACCAAGAAAGCTTTCTCTCATGCCCTTTCCAAACATGCCTGCATGGGTGGTGGAACTGAGAAAAAGATATCCCTCCCCCAATATCTCAAAACTTGGGCAGGTTCAAAAGTATGACCTCCCAATCCTTTATTACACTTACCGGTAACCCCAACCTCTATCATTATCATTGGGAAGACTTTTCCAGTCCAGTACTTGGCCATCCGTATGCTAACCAAGCCTTCTGATCTCTTGATATTTCTGGTAAAATAAAACTGGCTTTTTTCATCCTTAATCTTTTCCAATGAACAAATTCATTTCCCCATTTTGCCAGAGTACGCTATAAAATGTGTTTGCACCATGCCTCTGTAAAAATATCATTTTTCTTCTTGATTCACTGGTATGTGTACATTTGTTCTACCAAATAAGGCTGCATGCCATGTCTTTGATGAAATGGGCTGAAGTCCACAAAAGCTTATGCAAACTAAAGTATGTTAAAACACAGTCTTAAATGGAATAGAAGGCCACAGTCCAGTTGAGCCCACACTGAAGCTGTTCCTAATTCCAACCCCTCTCCAAGCCTATGCATACTAGACATTATTTAGGACTACTATCACTTTGGACTAACTTTGTTCTAGAACTAAGGAAGTGTCCCTGGGCTGCAGGAGGTTTGAATCTGGCACAGTTTAGCTCCCCATTACCCTTCTCCACTCCATGTTCAGCTCTCCTGCCACCAGGTTTTTCCAAGGAGATCGCTCTATTGGAATTTCTGGGATTAGCTGGGAAAAAAAATGTTTTTTTCCCAGCAGAAGAGTATTTCCACCATCAGAGGGAGAGTTCTTCTGGCAGAAGGGCTTTTTGTCTAATACTAATCCCACATAATCATGCAATTGTGGTCTTATGTACATGGGCAATTTACCCATATCCCCACCCCTCGTTTTGTAGCCTTGCAGTCCTGATGAGGCAGGGCATTTGTACTTTTTTGCCCCCAGGCTGTCCACGTGACCCCCAAGGCAAAGATGGGGCTAAGATGAGGAAAAGATGGGCTAAGGCCGGTTAAAACTTTTTTTAAAAAAAAATTACTCAGTTAATTCCCTTTTAAATGGCAAAAAACCAGAGTGGGTCCCATATGACCATAGGAACCCATCCCAACATGCCAGCCCATCGCTGTAGCTGCTGGTCTGCCATCGCTCTGCCACAGCAGGAAGGAGTCCTGCAGCATGTGACCAAGACTGGTCACATGCAGGGTGCTTGGTCACATGTTGCAGGACAGTTTCCTGGCTTCTGCAAGAGTGAGGGAGACAGCGGTATCTGCAGCAATGGGCCAGCATGCCTGTCTGGACTTCCTCCCATTTGGTGATGGTAAGGGAGGAGGAACGAGCCTGATCTGCAGGCACGATACGCTAGCAGGAAGCCAGCATATCCTGGCCCATGTAGATGAGCCCTTTGATGATACTCCATAATCTATAATTTATGGCCAGTCTAGACAAGGGAATAAAATGTAAATTGGGGCACAGAAATGCCAATTTGCAGCAGCTGTCATCTGTCTCAATGGTTTTTTGGCAAAATCACTGGTGTGCAAAGCTCTCCATGTTTCCTGTTCACACGGAGGCATGCCAGCAAATCAAGATAGTGGGTGCGAGTGAATTACTTGCAGTTTTGTACTCCCCAACTTGCCCCCGCCATACAGTATTTTTTTAAAAAAAAAACTAACTCCAAGTTGTGGAAGAGCAATGTTCTGCTTAAACAATTAAAAAAAAACGAGGAAAGAAAGCCTGTTTCATCGCCTCAGTGCACGATCACTATGGAAAAATCCAACATGGTGGTTCTGCAATCTGCCATCTTACCAAGCTCTTCCCCCTGTGCATGTCCAACCAATCAGCTGTCCTCTTTAGCAATGTGATGCACTACAATTCAGTTGTTCTAACAGGCGAGGGAGTGCAGTTCCATCAGGGTTTTTTAAAAAAAAAACTCAGGAAAAGTTCTAGAGCCTTCTGTCACAGACTTTCCCCAACTTTTGCTCCCCCTCCCTCCAAAAAGGTCAGAAGACTATGGGATCCCATTTGGACACATGGGATGTTCCATGGATTCTAAGAGAGTTTTTTTTTCCCCACTGTCTGGACTACCCCTAAGAGAGGTAATTCATCAGACAAATTAAACTAAAAGAAACTTTGAAAACCAACTTGTCAGTGCTCTTCAGCTAGGATTGATAGTAATCCTTGAACAAGGCTACAAAATATAAAACCTATTTTCTTTATATTTAATGTGATATTGGAGGCAATAAAGCTTTCTATTAGTTCCTAGCTCATGCTCATCATGCATAAACAATTTTATCAACTTTTTGCATCAAAAATGAGCATTTTCTTATCCCTTCAGCCAAGACAATCTCTGAAGGAAAGTCTTGGAAGCATTAAATCAGACCACAAATACTCTCCCAGTGAATGGCATCCAAATTTAATCACTAGCTTTATTCACTTGCTCAGCAAGGCTGTTTGTACATTAATAAGGAGATTGCATCATCAAGTAAAATATGTAATAGGAGAGGCAAGTGTTGCCTGTTTCCAGGTGCCCTGATCATCACACCTATTACTTTTGGTAGCTCTCTCTCTCTCTCTCTCTCTCTCTCTATATATATATATATATAATCTAGCATATGAAGCATGTGCAAATCACTTATGAGAAACAGACACATTTTCTTGTATATCATAGGACAGCAATTCATAGTTCATGGCAGAAATGGATTTTTTGTAATGACGTAGAACAACCTAGGAGATTAAACACAAACCAGAAGGTGGTGAACACCTCTGCTTTCATAAAAATCATACTTCAACTGTGATTTGGTGGTGAAATATAGGACAGAATCCTGTTGGTTTGATTTCCTACACATATGTACATTCCACCTATAGAAGCGGATGGATATTTTTGTCTGGTACAGAATGTCCTTGTTCAGTTCAAGGTTGTGGAAGGGGAGTTGAGCATAGAATGCCATTGTGCATGAATGCTCATTTAATTTGAATTCAGCTGCACCATTTGGTGTCTTGGTTCAGTTGCATGATATTGCTGTTCAGCACAAGGTTTCCATACCAGAATAAAATGTGCACACAGAGATTTACACTTGACAACTCTGATGTAGGATCTTGGCTGTAAGTTATCCAGCATAGATCCAAGGATGGCCATGATGCCTAGGTCACCCCCTGGTCAAACCACAAGCCACTGGTAGATCTCTTATTGATGGCCCCAGGATACATTACACCTCCACCATTTTTGTATTTATATTGGATTTTTAAAATCAAAACATCTCAATGTTGGAAACAACTGACTTGTGTTTTGTTTTTTTTTAAATCTGAATTTAATATAAAGTACAAAACACTAAGGCTGCTGACACACTGCAGAAATAATGCAGTCTGACATTGCTTTAACTACCATAGCTCAATGCTATGGAATACTTTTGTGAGATATTTAGCTTCCCTCTTGGAGAACTTTGGTGCCAGAACAAACTACAACTCCCAGGATTCCATAGGATGGAGCCATGATAGTTAAAGTAATGTCAAGCTTCATTATTTCTGCGGTGTGTCAGCAGCCTAAGATATTTATAGGCATGAATTGTTTAGTCTCATCTAGAACTGACCCACTGAATTGAATTGAATTACTGAGAGGTGAGTCAATGCATAGGTAAATCCTATTAATTCAATGAGTCTACTCATGTTGGAACTTGCAATTGGATTTTGGCCATAATCTTTTAAAAGTGAATGATCACAATCTCTCTCTCTCAAAGGGGAAAAAAACCCACAAGTTGGGTGAAAGACACCTTTTCTGTATACCTTGAACACAATGGAGAAAAAAAAATCTGACTTCTGATTTAAACATTATAGATGACACCATAAGTCCTGTACAATTATATTACTGTGAGCTTCCCGCTGACTCTAGAGACTAACCATTTATCATAGGCACTAGGATCAAGGAAATGCCACCCTGTCTCACACCAAGAGCATCCACTAAACTGAGATGGCTGATCTTGTACTCCACCCTAGTTTATGCCTTACACCTAGGTAAGCTCTGTAACGCATTGCATTCCCAGATTATGAACATTTTATTTATGATTCTATCAGCCAAACAGCATCAATATTTACAATCCAAATTACTGGGTTCCCAAATTGTGCTTTTGGAAAGCTTTGGAGAGTTATGGTGCCATCTCTTGCATGTTTACTCAGAAGTAAATGCAAGATTGAACATTTAACTGTATTTATTTGTTTTATTCAATTACATCTTATCCTACATTTCCACTGAAAAGAAATAGTGTTCAAGATGGCTAACAAGTGTCACTAAAAACAACTTAAAAGCAAATTAGGAAATAAAATCACAACAGATAATACTGTGCATTGAGCAATGGTTTTTACTTTTACAATGTGCTTGTCTATTTACCCTGTTTTGCCCCCAGCTTGAAGTCCTGTAGTCCATATGATGCAGGGCTCCTGCCCCATTTTGCCCCCAAGCAGTCCTCAAAACACCCAGGGAAAAGATGGGGTAAAGCGTGTTTAAACCGTTTCAGCAAAATACCCAGGAAAAACTTCCTTATTTGAAACTGCAGGAGGCCATACCACCACATTGTGTCAGGGTGCCAGGATATACAATCACTGGAAATTTATACTATAAAGAGCTACTATGGTATGCTACAGTCTGCAGGGGCCAGCAATGAGCAGTCTAAATGCAGCTGTAGAGCATATCTAGATTATGCCTGGGAGACAGGCGTGAGAAGAACATGTGAAGAAAGCCTTATCAATATGGGAAAATGTGTGTGAGAACCACCAACTCCATAACCCATGACTGTACTGTATCTGTACTATAAAATTGGATCACTCCACTAACTATCTCTGCTCTAGTCTTGACTTGGTTTTTGCTCTCAGACTGCGTGGATTCAGTCTGGGCTGTACAGTGCCCAGGACTGCACTGTACATTGTGCTGTGATATGTAGTCTGTATGCTAGGAGTCTCAGACTCACAGTAAATATTTCTCTAACATACTTTAGTAAAGAGGAATAGTTTAGACACACGTCTGTGTGCTCATTTCTTCGCCTGATGATTGCAACTCTGCTACAAAAAATTTGCTGCCTGGTCCTCTTGATATGCTCAGAGGTACCAGTGCGCTACCGTGAAACATTGGCCCATCTCTGCAGATGCAGATGCAGTCCCCATCACACTCTGCAAAGCCAGGAAGCAGGCCCACAGCATGTGACCAAGGCTGGTCACATGTAGGGGGCCTTGATTACATGCCCCAGGCCCCCTTCCTGACTTCGGAGAGTGCAATGTGGACAGCAGTGGCAGCAGCTGCAGAGCAAGCCAGTGTGTCCATGCAGACTCCATCCCATTTTGTGCAGGTACCAGGGAACAATGGGCCTGATCCTAGGCCAGAATACGCCGAGAAGAAGCCGGCGTATTCTGGCCCATGTAGAAGAGGCCAATAAGTTAAACCATTAAAATCATCACAAAAATCAATTATCAAAACAATTTAAAATACCCGATTGAAGCGCTGTTATTGCTGTTATGTGGTTTCACATTGTTTCTGATATATGTTAATCTCACTATAGAGTTTTCTTGGCAAGATGTATTCACTGGAGTTTTGCCATTGCCTTTTTTAAAAAACTGAGAGAGTGTGTGACTTCATTCAAGTCACATTAGATATAATGGTGGAGTAAAATAGTGTCCCTTATATAAAATGGCAAAATCAAGGTTTGCTTTTTGGATTTTTAAAAACATTTTTGAACCATGGTTGGTTGAATCCGTGGATGTATAATCCATGGATGCGGAGGGCTCACTGTACCTCAGGTCATTGGGGAAATGAACTCATTACAAGTAACTTGTTATTTTCAGCGAGTTACTTGGACATTTCTGGACTTGTTCAAGATTCCCTGTATCTCAGTTTTTCTCCTTTCCTCCCTCCTTTATTTATTCAGCATGCATTTTCATTGGCAGCTGTTATTGTTACCAACACATGAGCAGCTCCGACTGCCAAGGATGACATCAAACTGGGGCTCTTATTAGAAGATAAACAGGGAGATTCTTCATCCAGAAAATACCGCAGCTGCTCCTAGTGCTGATATATAATGTTGAACTGCCATCCATGAGAACTGTGTATAATATCTGTTCAAGATGAGAAGGTGCAATATCAGAAAGAGAACTCTCTGCAAATGATTCCTATTGTTAACCAAGCAATAGCTGCCTTGGCTTTGCTGGAATGAGTGTATTTATAAAGACAAAGCATGATTTCAGTGCATTTCTTTCTTTCTTCCTCCGCTTCTTCTTCTCCACCCTCCATCTCCTTCTTCTTGAATACAACGAGGCTTTTTGGTAGATAGGGGAAAGGGCATCCAACAGACTGCATGTGGCCCCCAGTGAATGCCCATTACTTCCTCTTCTAAAACAGAGCTCCTCTAGACCTAAAATAGCTGGCAAAAATATTGTTTTCTCTGAAGAAAGTGCTCTTTCCATAATAAAATGCTGGAGTTTGGGGCCAAAGAAACCATGAATGTTGCACAGTGTAAGTCCCCAGAAGCAGCATTTCTGTACAGGATACAGCATTTTCTGGAAAGAAATATTGTTTTCTGTGCAGAAAGTGCTGTTTCCTATGTAGAAGTTGTTACCCAAATTACTGAGGTCCATGGAAATTCCACACATGTCTGCCAAAAATCAATATTTCTATGTAGAATTTTAGTTGGGTCAAATAGTGGCTGCAAGAGGTCAGGTAACTGTGGGATCCTTTGACCTATGTATACTGGTATTCACTGACAAGACTCCAAGCCTGGGGATAAAATTTAAAAAAAAATTTATTGAAAAATAGTCAGGGAAATGCACACATGCATACACTCAGGTTTCAATCAGTCACACAAGGCTAGTGAAGAAAGTAGGAAGTATTGGGATAGAGGCACAGAGTTTGGGATGATGGGCTATACTATACCTGTCTGAAGAGCAGAGATTTGTGCAGATAAAAAGAACAGCTGGATTTGCTGGGTGACACAGAAAACCAAGAGAGTGACAGCCGCTGGGAAACTGAGCACACTTTGACTGTGTTTGGGGTGATATTCATTTTTGATATTCCCCCTGGAAGGGTGTTGTGAGTGGAATACAATGTCTGCTGGAGTTTCCCAGGGTTAAACAACGGATTCTCCAGAAGTGTTAACTATCAGTAATGGCTGAAACATTAGAATTGATGGACATCAGGCAACTCTCTATTATTTTAGGACAGAGGCAAGGAAAAACTAGTTTTGCAAGGCATTGAGTTTGCAGGACATTGAGCTACCTTTATTGTTATTGAGTGGCTCACTTCTATGTACATCCAGGAGAATTAGACCATTTCCTCTCCAACTCATCAGTTCAAGGGGGGGCACCTAATTCCTGTTGGTTGTGTCTTTTAGGAATTTTGATGGCTACTTCCTTAGGCTTCTGAGCAAATTTTGTGTCCTTGTACTTGGGAGTCCCTGGTCTACTACCAACCACGTGGAGTGCCAATAATAATAAGCCAATTCATGGAATATAGCCAGTTGATGAATTATTGACAGAGTGGGAGTATCAGGGCAAGTAACTGACTGAATAAATATCAACAGTATGCAACCCAATGGTTATCTATCAGTGCACTTTCTCAGTGGCTGCACCTGAGGGAGGAACTCCCACAGGAGGTTCGATTGGCCTCTTCACTGTTGTCTTTCTGCCAGCAGGCAAAGACCTTTCTTTGTGTAATCATGACTTTGGTTCTTAACTGGTTGTAACAGAAGGAGCTTTTAATGGGGTGTGTTGTACTCTCTCTCTCTCTCTCTCTCTCTATCTATCTATACTACGTGCAAAAGGGATCTAGGAGTCCTAGTAGACCACAAGTTGAACATGAGTCAACAGTGTGAAGCGGCAGCTAAAAAGACCAATGCAATTTTGGGCTGGATCAATAGAAGTATAGTGTCTAGATCAAGGGAAGTAATAGTGCCGCTCTATTCTGCCTTGGTCAGATCTCACCTAGAATACTGTGTCCAGTTCTGGGCACCACAATTCTAAAAGGATATTGACAAATTGGAGCATGTCCAGAGAAAGACAACTAAAATGGTGAAAGGTCTGGAAACCATGCCTTATGAGGAGAGATTTAGGGAGCTGGGTATGTTTAGCCTGGAAAAAAGACGGTTAGGAGGCGATAGGATAGCCCTGTTTAAGTATTTGAAGGGGTGTCACGTTGAGGATGGAGCAGGCTTGTTTTCTGCTGCTCCAGAGACTGGAACACAGAGCAATGGATGCAAGCTCCAGGAACAGAGATTCCACCTCAACATTAGGAGGAACTTTTTGACAGTAAGAGCTGTTCGGCAGTGGAACACACTCCCTTGGAGTGTGGTGGGGTCTCCTTCCTTGGAGGTCTTTAAACAGAGGCTGGATGGCCATCTGTCGGGGATGCTTTGATCGAGATTTCCTGTGTGGCAGGGGGTCGGACTGGATGGCCCTCGTGGTCTCTTCCAACTCTACAATTCTATGATTCTATGATATATGTTTCAGACTGTTTTAACTTTGTGTTTTTTTGATCAAATTGTTGTTTAATGGAGAAGAGAAGGTTAAGAGGTGACATGATAGCCATGTTTAAATATTTGAAAAGATGTCATATTGAAGAGCTAGCTTGTTTTCTGCTGCTCCAAAGATTAGGACATGGAGCAATAGACTCAGGACTTTATCAGGCATGGGGAAATGTAGCAAAAAACCATGTCCCAAACGGCGTCAGAAGAGTGCAACAATAACAGAAAGGGCAACATTATCTGACACCCACGTCCTCAGTTGTTCCTGGGGCGTACCGCTAGCGCAGACAAGGCTTCTTTTTTTATTGACAGGTCTAAGCCACCGATAAAAAGAAGTGCCTTATTAACATCTGCGCTATGCCCCCAGAAAGCTGAAGGACAATGTCATCTGATAATGTCACCTGCTGCATTCTTCTGATGCGGTTTTTGCCACGTCTAATAATCTCCTCAAAATATTGGAAAGGGATTCTACCTAAGCATTAGGAAGAACTTCCTAATGGCAACACAGTTTGCTGATTTCCCCTCAGAATGACAAATAGATATTCACCGTCCAAGAATGAGCAATTGCATGTGAATTGGGCACACTTAATGGAACTCTGCTTATGCAACTATAAACTGATAGTCTCTCTTGCATAATGGGAAAAACAGTACAACTGCATAAGTGAGGGAACTTACATGTGCTTGACACTTACAGCACATGTACATAGACATCCTGCTCATCCTTTCTGATGGAATTATTTATTTTATTATTTACACAGCAAACACCCTTTATTTCTAGAATTCTTCTCTGGGTAATATTGCAATCCAGGCTGAAAACTTCTCAGCCTTCCAGAAGCACTGGAAGATTGCCATGGCAACATCCCAGATGCTAGAATATTTGCCAAAACTGTTTTTACAGATTAGCTGCATGAGTACTCTGAAAGGTAGGATACCTTACACAGAAGCACCCAGTGAACTCTGTCATTGCTTCTGCCCTTCCACTACAACCATGCATGTTTCTGGGGAGGGGAAGGGACTGCAGGAAATGCCTTACAGCACATGTGGGTATTTTTTTTTCATGTTAAGGTCCTCATTACTTTGGTCAAAAGCCACCTGGACCTATATTCTAGTAGAGGGCTTGGCCACAATTAAAAGATTGTGAAGTTGCATATGAGAGTGTTCCTCCCTCCATTTTTTATTTGAGGGAAAGGGGCAAAATAAATGATATTATCAGAGTCAGATGTGCCTGGGGAGATGGAACATGGCCTAGGCAAAGTCCAGACTGAGGTCTAGAAGTGAGAGACCTCCTGCTCTGTTTTTGATTCATGAGCTGGAGTGTCTATATCCCTGTTTTACAGGTTTATAAGAAGATGGGTGAATTGCCAAAGCCTGATTCCATTGCTATCTCCCCAAAATCATCCAAAGATAATTAGGAAGTGGATGTGGAAGGGGGGGGGATATTTTCCAATACTCTTTTAAAATATAAGAAAATGCCCTAAAATCTGCACTCCTGTGTTCCTAAGATCCAGGAAGTGATCTAAGTCTTTACACTATAGTGCACAACAAGTGTTTTGTGTCATCTGGAGATTACAAGCCCCATGATACAGTGAATCTGTGAGCTACATATTCATGTACAAAAATTGTAAAGGCTCTCCAAAAGCTGTTTCCTATGCAGAAAATGCACAAAAATATACCATGCACATTTAGTACAAAATATGTCCCAAAGAGCAAATAGTCTTCTGAAAACTGGACAATTTTCACAGACTTCCTCACAGCATGAAGAAAATTGCTAAAATTACTCCTTTGAGAATGCAATTATCAAAGAATTGCATCCCTAATTCAGAAATTTATCATTATGGCACAACGGCATCTAAGTAGCAATGTATGCCCTATGTATGTAAAATGTTGAGAAATAAAACAAATGAAAAGAAGAAACTACACACACACACACAACACACAATGCTGAGAATCAACCTGATTTAATGTTTAAAGCAATGGACCTCCATTTAAATATTTTTTTCCCTAATGACAGTCATTTTCATGTACGCATCTTCCAAACAAGCTGCTTCCCCTTTCAAGAGCAGCCCATCAAAACACAAATCTTCCCACTTGCCTTCCTGAACTCCACTCTTGACATTTCATTCATACTGGAGGTTCAAAACCATTGTAAGTGAAGTACCTGAAGGACAAAGCAAAGCAATAACTCCACAAGAGCTATAATGAATCAATGAATATAATGGATCAACAATCCTATTTAATGTATTCACATACTAAAGTGTGGAGAATCTAGATCCATTTTCCTGACATTTTCCTGACTCCATTTGCAACCTCCAACACGTAAGCTTCAATTTTCTTTTATCTGTTTTGTCCTTCCATCTTTCTGATTCACATCAGCTTAGTAGAAACTTGCCTCTTTCATCCAATCAACCAACAGACAGATTAAATAGACAGATTATATTTTTGAAAGTCAATGTGGCTTCAGAGCCAATAGGAGTACTACAGACATGTTATTTGCTCTTAGACAACTGCAAGAAAAATGTAGGGAGCAGAACAAGGGTCCTATGTAACATTTGTCTACCTCACCAAAGCCTTCGACACTGTAAGTACAAAAGGTCTGTAGCAGATCCTGGAAAGACTAGGATGTCCCCCCAAATTCCTTAAAATGATTATCTTGCTACACGAGGGCCAGCGTGGTCAAGTCAGATATGACGATGCTCTCTCAGAGCCCTTTCTAATAACTAATGGAGTGAAGCAAGGTTGTGTTCTTGCTCCAACTTTATTTACAATCTTCTTCAGCATGATGCTTCAAAGGGCGATGGCAGAGCTTGAAGAAGACGTCATCTATATATGTTACTGTACTGATGGTAGCTTGTTTAACTTAAGCCGTCTGAGGGCTCGCACTAAGACTCTAAACTTTCTAGTTCGTGAGCTGCTCTTCGCTGATGATGCTGCCCTTGTTGCCCACACAGAAGCAGCTCTGCGGCACCTAATATCCTGCTTCGCAACAGCTGCAAGGCTGTTTGGGCTGGAAGTCAACCTGAAGAAAATGGAAGTTCTTTACCAGCCTGCACCACAGGACAAACACCACCATCCCCACATTGCCATTGGCAAATCTGTGCTCAAGTCCGTTCAGCAGTTCACCTACCTGGGAAGCATCATCTCCTCAGATGCCAAGATAGACAAAGAGATCGATCACAGATTAGCAAAGGCATATAGTGCATTTGGAAGACTTCACAAAAGAGTCTGGGGCAAAGCACAAAAATCAGTGTGTATAGAGCCATTGTACTGTCTATCCTCCTTTATGTATCTAAAACATGGGTCACCTATCGCCACCACCTATGATTCCTCGAGCGCTTTCATCAGCGCTGTCTATGCACAATCCTAAATATACACTGGACTGACTATATGACAAATGTTGCTGTCCTTGAACAAGCAGGGATCACCAGTATTGAGGCCATGATATTGAGAACACAGCTGCGCTGGGCAGGGCACATTTCTAGGATGGAGGACTATCGCCTCCCAAAAATACTACTCTACGGTGAACTCGCCACAGGTCAGCGTAAGAGGGGCGCTCCGAAAAAGTGATACAAAGACTCCCTGAAACAACATCTCAGGCTCGGCCAAATTGATCACCAACAGTGGTCCGCCCTGGCCTCACATCGGGAGGCATGGAGACGCACTATCCACAATGCTGCAGCCTTATTTGAGAACTCACGACGAACAAGTCTTGAAGAGAAACGACAATGCAGAAAGAATCACAACCCAAAAACATCACCCAAGGAGACCGTCTGCTGTGCTTTTTGCAACCGGACTTGTTTATCTCGGATTGGCCTTTTTAGTCATCAGCGCGCTTGCAGAAAGCGCAGGATGAGTCCTTCCTGAATCTTCGTTTGTGAAGAAAAACCAGAGAGAGAGAGAGAGATTTGTAGTTGCAGCTAGCCTTTGTGTTTTCAAAATAGGGACTATTCATTCCACCGTGGTCCCCCTAAACAGCTAAGTGCTCATTTTATACTGGCTGCTTAATCCAGCACCAATCTGGAGCAATATGCTTCATATTGACCCCTGATCGACCATATGACGGCCACACAAACCAGGCCAAATCCAGTGCAATGGTGTGTTATTCTCCACATGGGCCAGCTGGGATGACACCACATCAGCCCTGCTGGCCCATCCCCTATTTCTGGAGCTGGGGCCACTTCCTCACTGGCCTAGGAGCTCTGTGGAAAGCCTGCCTGGCATGCTGTCTGCTGAGGGCAGAAATGGATGCCTGGACATGTGCTCAACAAGGAGGGGTTCACTCTACTCACTGTTCACTGCAGAGCCGGGGGGACTAGGACATTTCAGTGTGGCCATTTCAGTGTGATAATTTCTAAATCAATTTTCCTGAACTTTTCCTGACTCCATTTGCAACATCCAACATGTAAGCTTCAATTTTCTTATATAAAGACTATTTTGTCCTTCCATCCTTCTGATTCACATCAGCTTAGTAAAAACCTGCCTCTTTCATTGGGTCAACCAACAGACAACTTAGGACTTTTTCGGATGGGGTTTTGTAACGGAAGCAGCCTTTTCCTCCTTGCGAGGCTGCTGCGTGGCAGGGGGTCCGTTTCAGATGACGCTCTCCCCTGCCGATACTGTTGCGGATGTGCTGGGAGGCTGCAGCACCATATTTGGTGATTTTCTAATCACGAAAGTTGATCGTGTTTAGGAAATCACCAAATATGGTGCTGCAGCCTCCCAGCACTTCTGCAACAGTATCAGCACGTGCACCGCATCATCCAAAATGGACCCCCTGCAGCGTAGCAGCCTCGCAACGGGAACGAGGCTGCTTCCGTTACAAAACCCCATCCGAAAAAGTCCTTAAATAGACAGATTATAGACAGATCATTGATAATAGACAAATAGACAAATAGACAGATCATTGATAATAACCCTAACCCTTACCTTAACCCTAACCCTAACCCAAATGGTTTTACAAGGCAATCTCAACCAAATAAAAAAATGTTTTGATTGTATTTTCTCAACAAAGTTATCTATTATCAATTGATATGCAAGCAGAACTGCACCACACTGAAATGGCCACACTGAACTGGCCACTCCAAACTGGCTAAACTGAAACATCCCATTCCAGTACAGGGAGGGGGTATGGTATGGCTTTTGTGATGTGTACAACTGGATTGGGCCAAATAAAATCTGACCCAGCTGTCTACATGGGAGAAGAATCCAAGGTCACTTCAGAGTTTCAGGGACACCCCAGGGTTTTCCCTGACTTTCCTTAGTCCAGAGCAAAGTTGGGTTAAGGCCAAAAAAATTTGGTTCCTCCCCAGCAGTAGCCATACATCATCTGGACTGCTAACACCAGATTTGGGGTGAGTCTACAATGTTTTGCCGGTGTAGAAAAGCCCAAAGGGGAGTTGAATCACAGATGTTACCTGATATTTCCACAACTACCATTGATATATTTATATCTGCAATCTCTGTCTTGGGACTGAGTTTAACTGTAGACATGGCCACAATATCTTGTCTAATCTGGGGACTTTTCTTTTTTCTTCCTATTTTTTTTTTTAATTGTCCAGTCTAATGAAAAATTTTAGAGAAAGATGTTACAGGCCAGGTTATTCAGTTTCCAACGTTGTGACCTGGGAATATCGATTGAAAGGACAAAATGAGACTTCATATATTCTATAGAGTAGAGAATATATGGTAAAAATATGATACAAGAAGTTAGATCTTCCGAGAGTCTGTAAAAGATCTGTGAGATCTCGTGTACGTATTAGCAGAAAACTGCCTTCAGAGTCAGCGTCTGAATACACATTGGAAACCGCTTAATGCAGTGTAGATGTGTAAATTGCTATTGCTTAAAACAATTTGTAAGCCGCTCTGATAGCCTTGTGGCTGAAGAGCGGGGTATAAATAAATAATAAAATAAAATAAAATAAAATAAAATGTGAAGGGGACTTGTAAGAGGAGTCCTTTTTCTGCCTGTTTCACTGAAGAGCATTCAAAGAAGGGGTAGGAACATCAGACAGCTGCTTTTTGGTTGACAGGAAACAGTCATCAATCCCAGTGACTGCTTATTGGTAAGTGGGGTTTTGGGGTGGGGATCAGGATTCCACCACATTTCTATTTGCCCAAAATGATCATAATGTCAGCCGTCTAATTTAGCACTTATGGAAGCAGGGAAAAACCCAGTTACTGTTATTAGTTAATAAAAATGAGAGTTAGAAATTCTTATGAGGAGATTATCAGACATGCTAAATATGGTGTGATAACGATGCCAGGAGATTGCTAAAGGTCTTCATTTTCAGATGATGTTCCCATCTCGTGATGTACCAGTGCTGCTGCTGTTCTGCCGGTGTTGCTTTTTATTGACAGGATAAGCCATCAATAGATCCCCATTCCCTTTCTGTAACGGAATATCCTGTGACTGAAAAGATGCCCCAGTATGTTGGCACAATGCCAGCGTCAGTGGGAGGTCCGTGCCAGAACACTTCCGGATGAGATTGGGACATCCAGGTAAATGACACACTTTTTTGTACCCTCCCCAGGTTACTTGTTATGTTTTAAGTGTGTTTTTGTGCTTGCTGTCACTTTTTTCCTTTTATTTTGCTTTTTAAATTTGAATTTCCCACACTCTCATCCTCTCGCGAGAACAGGCAGAATTTCAAACCAGGAAGTGAATAGAGCTCCATCCAAGCTCCACTCATTCCTGGGCAGCAACAAAGATGCTACCAAGGTAGGTCTGAAACTTTAGTTGATTGTGATGTGACAGATATGGGAGAAGGGCAGGAAGGGAGATTGCAGGACAGGAACACTTTTTTTGTTCCCGTCTGAAAATCTCCTGTGTCAACTGCAAATCTGTGAAAGGTCTACTAGTGGATGTGGGTGTACTTTCTATCAACTAGGAATGTAACTCTTCACCAAGTTGCTTCTTGAAGGAAGTAACAAGAAATTTTAGCAATTTTTTGCACTGCAAGAAAGTCTTCAAAAACCATGCCACTTTCAAAGCCTATTCACAATTCCAAATTTTGTTTTAAAAAAATAAAAAATAAAAATAAATTCTGTGCAGAAGTCACATATGGTTGTTTTTAACCAAAACAACCCAGCATTTTCTATGCAGGAAATAATACTGATGTATAGAAATATTATTATCTGCAGAGAAAATGTTGTTACCTACATAGAAAATGCTGTTTTCTATATAAATCAACCAAATGCAAATTTTGCACAGAATAAGTCTGAAATTGTGAAGATTCTCATCACAGGATTCTTTTCATGAAGAATCTTTGAGTTCATTCTTGACATTCAAAAAGTATTCTGGGGAATTTTTTTCAAGATTCTTTCCACCCCTACTGTGCACCCATGACATTGAAGGTCTTCATGGTTTTATCTCCCTCCTTTCATTTTCTTAATAATAAACGAGAAATAATAGGACCTTACTGGACAGGCTGTTGTTGACAGCCAATGAGATAAGACCGTGAAACAGTTTGTATGTTGAAATGTCATCTTAAATATGAAAAACAGCTGAGTGCTAGATTATTCACCCCCTTCCTGTATTAGCCTGTCCAAGCTCTGAGATCAGGATTGCCTGTGAAAAACAAGAGGGGGCTGCTATACCTTTAATAGTTGTGTTCAAGAGGGAAATATAGCAAGGGTTGTTTGTCACACAAGCTTCACCTGCGGAAAGTCTCTCTTCTGCACAGTCATTAAAGGTACAGGAGCTCTAGTCTGTTTTTCATGAGGGAAACCCTACCTGAGATCCTCAGGAGAAAGTTTTTTCTCAGTCCCAATGAGGGGTGTCAGGTAAAATAAGAGAAAGGGCTTGTGTACCTTTAATGGTTGTATAGAAGAGGGGATTTCAACAGGTGGAGCATGTATGACAAGCAACACCTGCTGAAATTCCCTCTTCTAAAAACATATTAAAGGTACAGGAATACTGCCTCTTATTTCATCTGGCAACTCTAGTCCAAGCACTTTTGCAAGCATGTCTGGCAGGTACATAATGGGGGAGGTCTTCCTGTTGGCTCTTTTGGGCTCTGAAATTCCCTTCCCAGGGAAACTAGAATGGCCCTCTGTTTGCTGTTCTTCTGTTGGAAGATTAAGATGTCCGTGCTCGAAAAGACTTCTACAGAAAGGGCTTTTAATATGGAGCTGCAGTGCTTTTAAGTACAGCTTGCACCACATAACCTCAGCATCAGTAACCATGGTTTCATTTAACTGCAGTCAGGGATAAAGGTCTCTCTAGGCATCTTGAGGCCCTCCAGCCAGATGTTGACCATAGAGTCTCACTGGAGGCCCTCCAGATGCCTAGAGCAGCATCCTCTCTAGGCATTTTCTAGGTCCTCTAGCATGATTCTAATGTATAGTAGCACCCCACCATCCGCTGATTCACCATCCACTGATTCAATTATCTGTGGATTGTGACGGCAGGGTAGGTGGGCGATAGGGAGCAGGCGACCTTGCAGGGGGGGGGGTTCCCAGCATGGCACGGTGTGGTAGGTGAGCAGGTGGGGGAAGAAGACATCCTCACGTGGAGGTTGCAGTGGCCAGCCAGGCAGGCAGACAGGAGAAGGAGGGAGGAGACAACCTTTCTGGGGGGCGGTTCCAGCACAGCATGGCAGGTGAGTGGGCGGGTGGGCGCATGAGGGAAGGAGGCAACCTCGCACAGGGATTGCAGCCAGCCGGGTGGGCAGGGGAAGGAGGAAAGAGGCAATCTTGCCAGGAGGGGGTTCCAGCACAGCGCTGCAGGCAAGCAGGTGGGAGGGTATGTGAGGGAAGGAGGCAACCTCTTGTGGGGTTGTGGCCAGTCAGGCAGACAGGGGAAGGAGGGAGGAGGCAACCTTGCCGGGGGGGGGGGGTTCCAGCACAGCATGGTGGGGCAGGTGAGCGGACAGGTGGGGGAAGGAGGTGACCTTGAGCAGGGGTTGCGGTGGACGGGCCACCTGGTAGGGGAAGGAGGAAGAAGGCAATCTCATGGGGTGGGGGGGTGCTACTGTATTCTATGGTGGTTCACTATTATCTGTGGTTTTTCTTATAAGTGATAAATCTGGGAATAATAATAATAATAATGAAAGAAACAACACATTAACACATACACATAACATTGGTTTAAAGCACATATCTATTAAAAACATATATTTAAAAGAACAAGTAAAACCAAGACATTTTAAAACAATCAACATACAATTTAAAATTCACACTTTAAAATCATTTGGATAGGCCTGCCAGAAGAGACTAGTCTTTAATGCTGATTTGAATTCTGACAGCATATTCAGCTGTTGTATCTCTTCTGGCAGGCCATTCCAGAGTCTAGGGGTTGCTAAAGAAAAAGTTGTCTGGGTGACAGTTGCCAACTTAGTCCTGGATATTGGGGAGGGGGGCAATCTGTACATTATTTTTTTAAATTGCTTCTTAATTATTTTAATTGCTTTATTTTTTAAAAAAAATGTTATCATTTTAGCTCCTTTTTGATGTTGATCTTTAGTTTCAACTTCTGTTTCAGTTTGCTAGCTGGAGATACAACTGGACACACAACAATACCAGTATTCTTGGGACCTCTGGAGAATCCTCAAGAGATCCCTGAGGATGCTTGTTTCTGCATGCCCAGCTAAAGGACAACAGCTAGATGTTTCTCTGCTGCTTTCCCTACTCTCCACTGGACAGTGAATAGTCATGCCAGGAAGATTGCAGCCGATTGGTGGGGGGGGGGCTCACTACACAGTCGATACAGAATTCTAACCTCTGAAACAACCAAAAAGTGTGTTATGAAGGCATAGATTGGGTTTATGCCATTGTAAATTACTAACAGGATGCCAGTCACTATTATACAGCTGCAATCACCAATTAACTGTGCCAGAATGAGCGTCCAGATACATATCGCATTTTGCATCCAAATCCTCATCTAGTCATGGGGAATATATCTTCAGTTGGGTGCATTTCTCAACAGGTATCTGATTCACCCACATCACACTGCAGCTCTTGATTCTAACACACTGAGCAGAGTCCCGCTTTTTGTACAGGAGGTCCCTTAATGCAGATTAGGACATATATATGTGTTGTATAAACCAGAATCAAGACTTATATACAAAGCTATTCCAGACATGTATCTGTCATGCAGAGCTCATTCCTTGATTAATTTTTATCATATCATCGAAAGTTACAATCCAGTGACTTGCCAATGTTGTCAAAATGGTTTTCCTGGATTGAGGGGAAGAAAAAGTAAACATGGAAGTGAGATTATAGACAAGTTTTTGATAATATATTGCTCTTAGTTATCTTCCAAACTTCCTAAATATTGAATTTAGCTATCTTGAATGGCTGCTAGAATGTCTGCTAGATTATTTCTGGTTTTATAAATATTCCTATGTGATTCAACTACAGTACTTTTGCATCTTTTTAACTGCCCACTTTAAAAAATAATGATAATATTGTTCCATCTGGTTGTTTCACTTTGGCCATACACCAATCTTGTATATGTACAAGATAACAGTGATGGCTTTATTAGAGGCAGAGTTAACAATTTGGCAGGATACTCTGCCACGGTTATGGAAGATCAACCATCTCAATTAAAGTTCAGTTAAGCAGATTTGCCTGATGCCTGCTGTTAAGGGCTACTGCCACATTCTCTCTCCTGTTTGGTTCTGATTATCGTATAATAGATAATTCCTAGTCCTGAATTCCACCCTGGGAGATATATCTCCACGTTAGAGCAACAGCAAATGGTGGATTATGAATTTGGCTAACTCTTTGCTGAACGCTGATGCAAATGTCTATCTTTTGAGAAACAAAGAATATTTTTACACACCCCTTTCCACTGTAGCATGGAAATTGCCACCATGCCTAGAAATTTCTGGGGTGGTGGTACAGTGAAATAAGATTGGCTTAAATTCTACTGTTACTTCATGGAATCATAGAGCTGGAAGGAACCACAAGGGCTATCTGGTCTGACCCACTGCCATGCAGAAATGTACAGCTAAAGCACTTGTGAAAAACTGTCATCCAATCTTCCTTTAAAACCTCCAAAGAAGGAAGTAGTCTATGTCCATGTCAAAAAAGCTATTACTGCCAAGAAGTACACACACACCCCATATCACGGGACCAGTACCTACAGTTTCAATTATCCATTGTCCAAAACTATGGTCTCTCTAGGCATTACCATAGAGTTGTGCAGAAGATACCTAGAGAGGCACCCTCTTTATGCATTGTCTAAGTCCTCCAGTGTGACTCTATGGTAACTTCTATGGGATGTTACCATAGAGTTGTGCTGGAGATTCCTACAGAGGCTTCTTCTCTAGGCATTTCCTAGGTCCTCCAGCATGATTCTATGGGGTTTGCTATTACCCATGGTTTCAGGTATTTGTGTTAAGTCTGGAAATGTAATCCCCCATTCATACGAGGTTGGGGACAAGAGCAACCTGTACTTCCTAATGTTTACATGGAATCCCCCTTCTTGTAGTTTGAATCCATTGGTTCATATTCTAGTCTCTGGAAGAGTAGAAAACAAACTCATTCCATTTTCGACATGACATACCTTCACATATTTAAAGATGGCTGTCTTCTTCTTTCTACCATAAACAAAACAGTCCTCATACGGCTTGGTTTTTAGACCTGACGGGAACCTGTTGTCCAAACTCATCCCTTCCTTCCTTCAACCTAAGAGGCCTCCTCCAGGTAGGACCCATAAACAGAATGGTGGATTTTGATACTCCTTTTCCCTACAGTTGTAATTCAGCAATTCACAGGCTGAAATCCAATTGTTAATTTCAATTGAAGCAGAATCTGTTAGTTGATCCATCAAGATTTTAAAGACAATGCATATGCAAGTTCTATTGATTCAATGGGGCTACTCAAGTTGGGTCTATAACAACTGTATTGAGGTCATACTTGTTTGTATTTTCTCAGTTTCTGTTCCCCATTAAATCTGCCATCCCTTTGCTTTGCTTTTATTTGATAAAGTTCCTATAGCTAAAGTGTCTATGTCAAAAGAGCATTTCCTTTTCTTTTTAATAAATATCTTTTTAAATAGGAGTACTGTATTCTGAAAGGCTTAGCAAATTTTAAAATATTTTTGCATTTAGATTTCTATCAAAGCAAGAAGAGAAGCAACATCTGCGTTGTAATATTATCCATCTGTTTTTAATAATAGCTGTGTCTTTCCCCCAACTAATTGTTTTAATTTACATGCAAGACAGCTCAAACATATCAATGAGGAAAACCAGATTATAAAATACTGCTGGTTCTGCTTTTTAGAATTGAACAGTAAAATGGGGCACAAAAGTGAAAAGGAGGAGATCTATATGTTAAAATGCAATCCAGCATCCATTAAAAAATGTATATCCCACTTCAGATTGAAAGCAACTGTTAAGCATCATTATTAAGGCTGCTGTCCTATTATACTGTACTGTATTGAAATAAGCAATACTTCCTTTCTGTGGGCATTGTGTGCCTTACTTTACAGGAAACACTATTGTAAAGAAGACAGTCCAGAAGACATGTCTGTCAAGTGGACAAAGTGTGTTCTGTGGGCCACATGTGACTACCCAATCCCTCCCCCATTTTTAGAACTGCTCCAGAGCCCCAACTCTAGAAATTTCTGCTTTTAGATTTCATATTAGTATGTATAGGCTTTAAGAAGTATACAAAGATAAGAATGGTGTGTATTTTGATGCATCATGTATATATCATTATATGTGTTTCCTTTTAATTTTAAGCTGATATTTATATTTATTTTTATGTAGTCTTTGAAGAATGCCATTGAAATATATATATAGGCCAAAATGCCTTGGCTTATTCCAAAAAAAAAAAAAAACAGCCATCCACTGAGCACTTGGAGATGTGTCTCCCCTCTTTTCCTGTGGGTTCAATTGAATCATACAATCATAGAATCATAGAGCTGGAAGAGACCACAAGGGCTATCCAGTCCAATCCCCCTTCCATGCAGGAATACACAATCAATGCACTCCCGACAGATGGCCATTCAACCTCTGGTTAAAAACCTCCAAAGGAGGAGACTCCACCACACTCTGGGGCAACACGTTCCACTGTCAAACAGCTCTTACTGTCAGGAAGATCTTCCTAATATTTAGGTGGAATCTCTTTTCCTGTAGTTTGAGTCCATTGTTCCGTGTCCTAGTCTCTGGAGCAGCAGAGAACAAGTTTGCTCCATCATCTGTATGACATCCCTTCCTGATTAGATCCCGGCCTCAGGAGCTGTGTCTCCTGGCTTTTTAAATCATGTATATATTTGTTTTTAATGTGTTTTCAGTTAGATGGTTTTAATTTTATAGTGTTTAATGTCTTTTTATGGGGGACGGTGGGTGGTGTTTTTAGTCATTATTATAATGTTTTAATTGTTGGAAGCCGCCCTGATAGTTTTAGCAGAGGGGCGGGGTAAAAATAAATTTTATTACTATTATTATTATTATTATTATTATTATATCACTATTTTGACCAATCACCATTTATCATTAACAAGTTTGTCCTGATGGAGGCCTGGAAATGTTGGAAACCAGCAATGGTGGCTCATGTCTAGTGGGGTGGCAAATCCATTTCAATTAACTGCTCTACAAGTGATAGTCAAAGTCGCAGATGGCCTAGGACAAATTGACAAATGGAGAGGAAAGAAAGCCAAAGTGGGTGAGCAGTCCACACCTTCCCCTTCAGCACAAACGCATACCTTTCATAGGAAGAATAGAGTTAGAAGGGGCCCTATGGGCCATCAGATCACTTGCCGCACATATATCCACAAAAGCACATTCACACAGACATGTGGGAGATTCAGCCATTATCTATGAAATTTTTCCCTTCTCCCTTGCTCTGCTGCGTTTTGATCATCATGATCTCCTCTTCATTCTCTCTCGAGTACATAGATACACGCACACAATTTAACCATCAATCCAAGAAGTCACTGGAGGAGAAGCTTTGACATGGGAATGGAAAGAATGTTTAAAAGAAACGATGGTAAAAAATGAGTTTCTTGAGTATGAAGTCGAAAGCTTTCATGGTGGGCATCCATAGGTTTTTCCTGGTTTTTTTTCTGGGCTGTGAGGCCATGTTCTGGAAGAGTTTATTCCTGATGTTTCACCTCCATCTGTGGCTGGCATCTTCAGAGATTTCTGAAAAACCTATAGTTTCTTGAGTGTCAGGAACTCTTGATAAGGCAAATCTGGACTAACAAGAATTTTCTCATTGTGCAATTATTCTGCACAAGATCTATCCATGTTTGTATAGGAAACAGCATTTTCTGTGCAGAAAATAAGATTTCTATACAGAAAGTTCTATTTCCTGTGCAGAAAAGGAAACCATGTGAAAGTTTTGCACAGTATGGTTGACATCCTATTAGGGACATATACATGCATAGGTTTTCTTGCACACAATAAATCCTGAACTGCAAATAGTTTTCAAAAATTGTGCAGGTTTTGAAGACTTTTTGCAGCAGGAAGAAAATTGGTCTAATTACTTGTTGTTTCCTTGATGCCACTGTTGCTGGAGAAAGTGAGGATTCACCTAATGTTTAACCAAATTTAACCTCCACCTCCAATATACACACTTTGATCTCATACTGATCCCTGGAGTGATAAAGAAGAACCCTGTTCCATCCTAAGCATGGCAGCCCTTCAGGTGCTTATAGACAGCTCTCATGTCTCCACTTCTCCAATCAATAGCCGTTCCCCAACAAATTTGTATAGGTCTTACCTTCTAGCCCACTTGCCATCTTGGCTGATGACCTCTGGACAAAATAACCATGCCAATTTTCCCCTAAAATATATGTATGTTTGTCTATTTGTGCAGTATCATAACAACCTGGGAGTTACAATTCAAGTACAGTAATAACTTTGTTGGATCAAATTCTGCACAATTTCAAATTGTTAAGCTCCCTGCCAGCATCTCCTGCCCACGGGTCTGACCCATTCCTCCCCTGTTGCTGTCATCAAACGGGCCAGAGTCCAGGCAGGCTGCTGCAGCTGCCACCACTACCATCTCCCTTGCAATCTTGAAAGGGAAAAAGCCAGCCCGCAACATGTGACTAAGGCCCCCTGCATATGACCAGTCTTGGTCACAGGCTGCAGGACTCCTTCCTGCTTCAGAAGAGCAAGGCAAACCAGCAACTGAAGCAACAGGCTGGCCTGCCAGGATGGGTTCCTGCGTACATGCGGGGCCTGGTCGATTTTTTGCTGTTGGGGCCTGATTTTCCCAGGTATTGTTTTACAATGTTTTATTGGGCCCTACCCCATCTTAGCCCTGTCTGAGCCGCATCTTTGCCCCAGGGGTGATGTGGACTGCACTGGGGCAGAATGGGGCAAATACCCTCCATAGTCAGGACTGCAGGGCTCTCAGATGGGGGCAAGATGGGGAAAATTGCCCATGTAGATAAGCCCATGGTCACCTTAGTTTCTAAATAACGTCTAGTGAATTTATTGTATTTTTTCATTTGATTTACATCCTGCCTTTCTGTTTATGAGTGATACAAGGTGACCACATTTGTTAAGTGTATCCTCATTCAGTGTCATTTTTACCTACAACAATAAGCATTATTCTTATCAGAAGTATAAAAATATATCTCTTATGTGGTCCTAGTTGTCATTTTGTACAGAAGCAGTTATAAATTGCAGCTGAATAATATTAAGGGAAGTGTGGGGGGCTGGGGAAGTCTAAAGACTTTTTCACCTATTTAAATAATTTATTTTTCAAAAATCCAAACACACAACTATCTATCAGTTGATGAGGTGGGAAGCCAGAAACAGTAAAGTCAATGAAAGTGACTACAAAGGTTAATATGATTTTTGAAATAATCATATTAATACAATATATTTTTTACAGAACTCCATGCATTTTGTAGGAATTTTTTTCTCTCATCCACATATATTTATGTAAATAAAATCAATGAAATGTCATGCCCCATGAGCCTGATAAGGGTATAGAGTCAGAGGAGGAGGAAGAGATGGCAGGGAATGACCCTAGGGACCCTAGCACAGGTTTATCTACACCTGTGCCGGTAGGGAACCCTGCCAACCTAGAGGCTCAAGCAAAGGAAGAGCCTGGTCCAAGTGGGTTGGCATCAGTCCCAGCAGAGAGTCCTTCCCATTCAGATAAGGATGAAGAAGAAGAGAGGGACTTACCTCCACCATCATATACCCAGGGGTGAGCTCAAAAGGAAGCTCAAAGGAAGTCTCTGAGATTTTATGAGAAAAATCTGCTTGTTAAGAAACCCCTGACAAAGCCTTGCTTGCTTTATATATGCTGGGAGAGGTGATGGAGGCTTTGTCAGAGATCAACTGATCTTCCTGGTGAAAGCTTCCTGCTGACTTTGGTGCCTGGATTCCTGTTATCTTGACTTCTGTTACCTTGACTCATGCTTAGACCTTGGACTGTCCCTGACTACTCTGCTGCCTGCTCCTGTCAACCCATGGACTGTTTTGGACCCACGCTGATTTACTGCTGTAAGCCTCTGACCTTTTGGACTGCATAACTGGACTAAATCTTTGACTGTTTTTGCATTCCTGTGAGCTAATTAACAGTTGGTTACCTTCCCAGACTAGTGCTGTTTATACTTTGCTGGTAACTAGTTGCTTTCTGGTCATAAAAGCATATCATTTTTTTTACAAGTGTCTTCTTCCTTTTGTTCTCTTCCTGCACACATTTGCCAGGACAGTTTTTCTGCTGATATAATTGTCCATGTACTGCACTCCCACCAAGAGACCTTTGGAACTTTTCAAACATTTTGCAATTAATAAATATGCCCCAGCAAACAGAAGAGTAAACACTTTCTTATAAGCCACTGAACAGCTGGGCCACTCAAGATTTGTAAATAGGGGAAAATTTGCATCAGTCTGTCTGTCTTCCTTTACTATAAGATAATCAAAAACAGCCTTTCAAAATCCTTATGAACATTGACATTCCCACCACATGTGAAAGTAAGTCTCCCACATACTTCACACCACATCTAACTACACTGTAATTCTATTAGTTACTATGAATTAGAGTAAAGTCATTGAATAAATTGTTAAATGATGAGTCAAGATGTAGGTAGAATCCAATTGATTCAGCAACTCTTCTTCAGCTGAGACAATGAGACTTGGAGCAGTGTTCTCAAACAGGTTTCCTTACTTGAATTTGACCTCTGTTTGCTTGCCTGTCTTATTAATTTTGCTAGTCGTATGGAATACACTTAGAACTTTATCAGATGCAGCAAATATGGTTTCATAACAACACCTACTGATCACGAAAGGGTGCACATAACAAATGACATTGTCCTTTCGCAATTATGTCTTGTCCAAAAGCCATTCCTTTTTATTGACAGGCCAAGCTGTCAATAGATCTCCCCTGGTGCTTTGTTTCTGGCATTGCTTCCATTTGAAACCTCGCACCATTGTTCTCATGGGAATACAGTGTTATGCAACTTCACAGTGTTATTTGTCAGAACACTTCTGGGTGAGATCATGACAGCCAGGTAGGGAACACTCTTTTTATGAAAACTACCACCCACCTCCAGCGTACTTGAGACTTTTAAAGTGTGTTTCTGTGCTTGTGTCTACATTTTATGTCTTTGTCTTGCTTTAATTTTTGAATTTGCTTTGGAGGTGTGGCAAAAACTTGGGTACATTGTATCATATGTGGTGGGGCTGCCCAATTGTTAGAAAATTTTGGTTAAAAGTTCGTAAGATAATGCAGAAGATTTACGATGTACAATATGCAATGAACCCCAAATTATACTTGTTAAACATGACTTCGTCTCTTGGAAAGATAACTCTAAGACATTATTGGAGAACTATTCTCTATCTAGTAACTGCAGCAAGATTAATAATTGCCACTAATTGGAGGAAGAAAGAAATGCTCTGAGTGGAAGCATGGTTACTTAAGAACAAAGAAATGCAAGAGAACGATAGACTAACTTATATTTTAAATAAAGAAAAGACAACAAAAATAAAAGAGGAATGGGCACTGATACAAAGATAGTGGAAGAAAAGATGGATTAATTTTTGAATTTGCCACTCTTGCATCTTCTCATGAGAACCTCCGAGATTTGGAACCTGGAAGTAAGTGGAGTTCCGTTTGTGCTCCGTTTGTGCTGGGGCTGCCTTTCTGATGCTGCTCAAGGTAGATCTGATAAGGCAGGTTCTTTTGATGGCATAAAAATGCCACAAAACATGCTGGCAAAAGAATATTAATGGTGGGGGGTAATCTGATAAAGTCCTTAGTCATATGCTTTGGCCAAATTACCTGGCTGGGAAACACCCATTCTTTGGAGAACCCAAGTCTTTCTTAGTGGGGTGCCACAGGGTTCTGTCCTGGGCCCAGTGCTATTCAACATCTTTATCAATGACTTAGATGAGGGAATTAGGGGCATACTTATCAAATTTGCAGATGACACCAAATTGGGAGGAGTAGCTAATACCCTAGAGGACAGGATCAAAATTCAGAATGACCTGGATAGACTGGAGAGTTGGGCCAAAGCTAACAAAATGAAATTCAATACGGAGAAATGTAAAGTACTGCATTTAGGGCGGAAAAATGAAATGCATAAATATAGGATGGGAGAGACCTGGCTGAATGAGACTACGTGCGAAAGGGATCTAGGAGTCCTAGTAGACCACAAGTTGAACATGAGCCAACAGTGTGATGTGGCAGCTAAAAAGGCCAATGCGATTTTGGGCTGTATCAATAGAAGTATAGTGTCTAGATCAAGGGAAGTAATAGTGCCACTCTATTCTGCCTTGGTCAGACCTCACTTAGAATACTGTGTCCAGTTCTGGGCACCACAATTCAGAAAGGATATTGACAAATTGGAGCGTGTCCAGAGGAGGGCAACTAAAATGGTGAAAGGTCTGGAAACCATGCCTTATGAGGAGAGACTTAGGGAGCTGGGTATGTTTAGCCTGGAAAAAAGATGGTTAAGAGGTGATATGATAGCCCTGTTTAAGTATTTGAAGGAATGTCATGCTGAGGATGGAGCAGGCTTGTTTTCTGCTGCTCCAGAGACTGGAACACGGAGCAATGGATGCAAGCTCCAGGAACAGAGATTCCACCTCCACATTAGGAGGAACTTTTTGACAGTAAGAGCTATTCAGCAGTGGAACACACTCCCTCGGAGCGTGGTGGGGTCTCCTTCCTTGGAGGTCTTTAAACAGAGGCTGGATGGCCATCTGTCGGGGATGCTTTGATCAAGATTTCTTGCGTGGCAGGGGGTTGGACTGGATGGCCCTCGTGGTCTCTTCCAACTCTGCAATTCTATGATTCTCTCCACTTTTGGGTATGTGGCCCTTTGAGAGAGAGCAACACACTTATCCAGTGCATGACAAGTGGTTTGATATTTCACTGAGCTCTTCCTTCATGAAGCTGGATGGATTAACAAGAAGCGAACCAGGAACCAGATTTAGTGGCTACAGATGTAGAGTATAAGGGATGTTAATGTGCAGAGGTCTAGAGGACATGATTAATTGAAGAGCTGCCACCCAGGGGGATATTTTTTTCAGTTTTATTTTCCAGGAAGGAGAGCACAGGTGTGATTTTAAATGTGGGTTCATGATTAATGAAATATATGTGTTGTGAAATTATGTTGGTGGCTCAGCAAAGCCTCTTTCCAGAAAGAATGAGACTCGTTGGATCTGTGCTTCATCAAATAAACAGGTGGTCCATTTGATACCAGGATCTGAATTAATACAGTTTTGTTGTATCAATTAAATAGTGAGATGACATAATTGAAAAGTTAGAATTCAAAGACATAGCCATGGTAGTTTGGATCAGTATGCAAAGGGATCTTGCAGCACCTTTGAGACTAACAGAGAGAAAGAAGTTGATAGCATAAGTGTTCATAGATTAAGTCTACTTCATCAGATGCATGGAATGAGATGCTATGGAACAGACATTTATACTATGAGTGAGCAGGTTGTGTGTGTGAATAGCAATAGAAACACAAAATATGTGGATGAGGTGACAAGTTCAGATTTAACGCTGGTTGTTGGGGGACAAAACAGAAGGAAAGATATTGGACTTTATCAGATGCAGCAAGTATGATGTCATAAGGACGCCTAATGATCGTGAAAGGGTGCACAAACCAGATGATGTCATCCTTTCGTAATCATATCTTCTTAAAAATCTGTCCTATTTTATTGGCAGCCTAAGCCATCAATAGATCAGCTTTGGTGCTTTGTTGCCGCCATTGCCAGGTGAGATCACAACAGCCAGGTATGGAACACCCTTTTTTATGACTGCCCCCCCCCTGTGTACTTTGAACTTTTAAAGTAAGTTTTTGTGCTTTGCTATACTTTTTTTTTTTTTTGCTTTTATTTTTAAATTTCCCACGCTAGCATCTTCTCATGAGAATTGGTGAGATCAGGAACCCAGAAGTAAACAGAGCTCTGTTTGTGCCCGATACTGTGGGGGAAGTATCTTTTATGCTGCTCAAGGCAAGTCTGGTGGGGGGGGGGGGGTCTTTTGCCAGCATAAAAACAACACAATTTATGCTGGCAAAAGAACATTAGTGTGGGGTGGTCTGATAAAGTCCATTGTCTCAAGCTAAAGTGAGTATATAACCCTGTGAATGTTAGAAGGAGTTATTGTAATGTAGTATGATTCTGACTGGGAACCAGAAAAGAGGTGTCATAAACTGGACAACAGAGCCCTCATGAGTCTGGGCTGTTAACTATGCATAGTGTGCCAGGAAACCATTGTCTCTGGTCAACCCACTGTCAATGGGTTGGAGTTTGTTCACATTTTCCAATTCTGCTGTTTCTCTTTCCAAATTCCCTTGTTAGTTTTTTGCTCAAGTGCTGCTGTTCTGAAGTCTGAAATGGAATGCCCAGGAAGGCTGAAGTGTTCTGCAACTGTTTTTTGTGTATTCCCATTTCTAATGTTTGATTTAATAATAATAAAAAATAATAAAATGTATTTATATACCACCCTTTGGTAACCCAATCAGGGTGGTTAACAACAGTAAAACACCATCCAAAGTAAAACAATATACTCCCCTCCCACCTTAAAAATTATTAAATCAAATTACAAATTAAAACAATTAAAACACTTAATAAAACACATACATACATTTAACAATAACAGTAGATCCCCAGCGATATTCAGTTTCATTAACAAAGGAGGCTATGGGGACTCTCCTGAAGGAAGGGGGCGTTCCCAAGGATGGGATAATCTATTCTGGAAAGGCCTGCTGGAAGAGATCCGTCTTGACAGCCTTTTTGAAGCTGTCCAAAGATGTCAATTGACGGATCTCATCCGGCAGGCCATTCCATAGTCTGGGGGCGACAACAGAAAAAGCCCTCTGGGAGGTAGCCGAAAGCCTTGACTAATTTATATCCATTTATCCTCTGGTGTAGGCTAATTTATATCCATTGATCCTCCGGTGTAGGACTGGCCTGTTTGCCCAATGTAGAGTGCTGAAGGGCATTGTTGACAGAGGATGGGCAAATGAAAGTACCTCTAATATTGTGGGTGATGTGATTAGGTGCTGTGGTGACATTTCCCAAGTAGATGTGTGAGCAGCGTTGGCATCTGGGTGTGTGGCAATGTCTTGTACCTGTATCTCTATCCGTGTTCTTCTGTTTGAGATTAGGAGGCTGTCTGTCTATAGGCAAGTAAAGGCCTGCCACCAAGAGCCTTTGGGAGGGCAGCATTATTGTCCAGAATAGGTTGCAGTTCATAATTAATAAGCTGTAATTCATAATTATGTTGATGCATAATTGAAAGGGGTTAAAGATGAAAAGACCAAAATTGGTAATTACTGAAATATAGCTTAGTGAAGTACAGAAATGTGAGGATCATGATAATGTGTTTTGTATGAAGTCAGAACATTGGTCCACCTACCCCATATCTGACTGGACGTACATCTACACATTTTCAGACAGAAGTCATTTCCAACCTTATCTGGAGATGTCAGAACCTGAACATGGGACTGTTGCATGCAAAGCATGTGCTTTACTACCAATTTATAACTCTTCTATAATCATGGGCCCATTCACACTACACAGTTATAGTACTATGATTCCACTTTAACTGCCTTGGGAGAATTTTATGGAATCTTGATATTTATCATTTGGTCAGGCTCTGAGAGCTCTCTAGCAGAGAATTTTAAACACCACTCCCTAAACTGCAAATCCCAACTTTAAAAATTTGGTTCTAAAATTGTTTTTAAACTGTGTTCAAATAATATTTTTGTGTATAGTATTGGGCACTTTGGGAGCCCTTATGGATAGAAAAGCAATTGAAAAATACTGTAAATAAATATCAAATTCTCAGCTTTTGGGATACTCCCTTCTTCTTACTAGTAACCAGAGTTATAGGTCTAAGGAGCTGAAAGCCAATACAAAATGATACTGGACAAGAAAGCTTTCAACTCCAAAGAGGAATATCACATCTTGCAGTAATGTATAGGGGCACTATGCAGAGATGTCAATATCTTCATGTAGGTCCCAATTACGCCATAATGTTTTTATTTACTAATAGAAGTAACAGGTGCAGCCCTTGGCTAAATCCCACTACAGAATTAATCCAGTTTGAAACTGGATTATTTGCCATGGCTCCTTTCTATGGAATCCTGGGATGTGTAGTTTTACAAGGTATTTAGCCTACTCTGCCCAAGAGTGCTGGTGCCTTACCAAACTACAAATCCTGGGATTCCATAGGAGGAAGCCATGGCAAACAATCCAGTTTCAAACTGTAGTGTGGATTAGTCCACTTGACATAGTTATGTGTCTCACTAACATTGTTTGGGACTTAAGCATTTAATGGTGTGCCTAAATCTCATTGAGTCTTTTATTTTCAGGCAATGAGGAGGGGAGCCATGAGGAGCCATGGATTCCTCATGATGTACTCGAGGTTATATGTATCCCCCAGGGTGGGGAGGGAAGGCAGACAAACTCTGCTTGTTCTGACCAGCCTTTCTCCAACATCCTACTTCCTGCAATGCCACCATGTCCACAACCTTCCTCACCCCCAATTCTGCCATCATCACCTGTGCAGGGA
This sequence comes from Gambelia wislizenii, assembly GCA_030847615.1. Lineage (NCBI taxonomy): Eukaryota > Metazoa > Chordata > Lepidosauria > Squamata > Crotaphytidae > Gambelia > Gambelia wislizenii. Next base: position 19,724,640 of record JAUMIR010000001.1, on the reverse strand, counting down.
TATTTATGGCAGCATGGTGCAGAAAGAGGATTCTGGCCTGAGTATTTCTCAAATATTTCTCTGTTTTTATTTATGGAAAACTGGCTGATGGCAAGTTGTTGTTTTTTTTAATGCAGAATACATGCCCGTTTCATTTGAGGCATGTAAGTAGGAATCCTGGTGGTGTTGTGCACATTTGTAAGTTCTCTTACACATGTGGCTGTACATTTTTTGGCTGCTGAGCAATGGGTATGTTCAACTCATGGTTGTCTAAGTGGAGTTCCATAAAAGTTACTGTTTCACATAGGCTCAAATCCTATCATTAGTTACAACTAGAGTAGAGCAATTAAAAAGGATTTACCTATGTGTTGTTGGTTTTTTTTTGTTTTTTTTTACTTTTAAGTGCACTTGTATCTTTTCACGAAGAACCACCATGATCTCACTCACCCATCAGAAGTACAAGGCTGCTTTTTCACACAATCATGGCTATTTTTGATATAAAGGGTTCTTTTGGTAGCACAAAATCTGTGTAAAATATGATGGCAAAAAAACACTTTTTAAAGCCTTGTCCTATAAATTCTAGTGTCTTATCCATCTGGAAATTGGTCTTCCTCTTTTCCTGTTGCCTTCTACCTTACCTACCATTATTTTCTTTTCTAGTGAATAATGCCTTCTTATGATGTGGCCAAAGTACGACAGTCTGTTTTGTCATTTTGACTTCTAGTGAGAATTCAGGCTTGATTAGTTCTAGGACCCATTTATTAATCTTTTTAGCAGCCCACAGTAGCTGCAGGGGGGTCCTTTGCCAACACCACATCTCAAAAGAGTTGAACGTCTTCCTATCAGCTTTCTTCACTGTCCAGCTCTCACATCTATACATAGTAATGGGAAATACAATGGCTTGAACAACCCTAACTTTAGTAATCAATGAAATGTCATTGCACTTCAAGATCTTGCCTAGTTCTTTCATAGCTGCCCTCCCAAGTCCTAGTCTTCTTCTGATTTCTTGACTGCAATCTCCATCCTGATTAATCCAAGGTATGGAAAGTCATTATTTCAAAAAGGTACCTAGGAAATACTAAAAATAAGAATAAGAATTGATCTCTGGGAATGTCCAGAACAGCCCTGAAAACTTGATGGCAGTTCTGACCAAAAAAAGTCAAATTGCCACAGCAGCTTTTCCATCTCGCTGAAAACCACGAGGTGGGTCTTGCCCTTGAAAGTGACTGGCCTTTATTAAAGTAATGCGATCAACAGAGGAGGAAAAAGTAATCGACACTGTGGTTTATTATATTCCAATAGCAAGAGTTGAGATTATTATTTTTTCTTCTTTCTTTGATGGTAATCACTGGCTGTATTTTACTGCCAGTAGGGGTTTACAGCGTTAGGAGGCTTATGGCAACTTTATTTCAGTGATGTATTTGAAACGAATGCTGGAAATGATTGGATTTGTGAGATAACAGTAATGAAGACAAAGGCCACAAGAACATTTATTTAAGCATGTTGGTTTTCTGGTTAAATGAGGTCTTTAAAATTGGGATTAGTAAAAAGTGGGGGAACCAGCAGGGAGCGTGGGCAGGATGACAGACACCGACTTAATTTAGGGTCAAAATGGCAATTTATTCAGGTTTTATTCTGAATGCAATTTTTAACGAGCATCAGTCGGAAATAAAATTCCACAGCACCTCAGTAGGTGACAAGCAAAGATCAGCAAAGAATCTGAGCTGAATATATTGCTTAGCAAATAGAAGTTGCCTGTGCTAACTTATGTGTTTTTTCAGGTGGGGAAAAAATCTCTCTTGTGTTATTGTTACCTGCCCTGACAGCCCCATCCATCCAATTATTCATCAATTGGCTGTATCTCATAAATTGGCTTATTTATTGGCATTCCACATGGTTAGTAGTAGACCAAGACTTCCCAAATGTGAAGACTCAAGGTTTACTTAGAAAGCCTAAGGAAGATGCCATCACAAATTCCTAAAAGGCACACCCAGGTAGTACTTATGCAGACACTCCCCTGGACAGTGGGTTAGGGTGGAAATGTGCTAATTCTTCTGGATGTACCTGGAAGTGAGTCATTCACTAATTCAGTCAAGTGGCCGGAAAACTCATTACTCTGCACATTAGTTTTCCTTCGCACCCCTCGCCTTAACAATAAAAGGTTGCCTGATACCCATCAGTCTTAATGTCTCAGTCATTAGCAATCATTAATGCAGCCGGAGCTTCCATTGTCCAACTGTGGGTAACTCCAAGAAACACTGTTTAGGCAGAATATTGAATATAAAAATCACCCCCAAATATTGCCAAAGTATGCTCAGTTTTCCCAGAGGATGTCAGTATGTTGGTTTGCTGTGCCACACAGTGTGTGCATAATCATTCTTCTTCTCTGCATGAATCTCTGCTCTTCAGACAGGTGTAGTATAGCCCATCATCACAAACTCTATTCCAATACTTCCTCCTATTCTTTGCTTGCCTTGTGCAACTACTTGAAGCTTCAGTGGATGTGTGTGTGTGTGTTCCTGTGATTATTTTTCAATAAAAAAATTTTTTATGCCAGCAAAAGAACATCCTCTGCCCCTGTACTTACTTTCTAATGTTCCCGGTAATGAAGAGGAAGTGAATGGAGCCCCGTTTACTTCCTCATTCAAAATCCTGTGCAATTTCTTGCAGAAAATTTAAAAAGAAAAAGAAAAAGAAACATCAAAAAGTGAAGCAAAGCACATATACACAATATCCCAAGTAACCCAGGGAGGGTCATAAAAAGAGCAAACCTTACCTGGATGTCCCAATCTCACCCGGAAGAGTTTGCACCAGAGCAGCCATTGTTGGGGTAAGTACATGATTTAAATGGTCTGAAGTATCACATGCCGGCAATGCCAGCAAAAAAGCGGCAGGGGGATCTATTGACGGTTTAAGGCATCAATTAAAAAGTATGGGATTTGCAGTGTTTTTAATCACAAAAGGGCAACAGTGTCTGATCTGTGCACCCTTTTGAAGTTATGTGGCATCATTATGATGCTCTATTTTCCATGTCTGATAAAATCCTCTGCCTGTTGCTGTCATATTGAGCTAATTAAAATTCCCCATATTAATATCTGATGTGAGGGGGGTTCCCACAAACCCCTAGTAATTTGGGTGACATTGTTCTCATGGTGTCTTTTTGTTAAATCATGTAGATCTGAGAAGCCTAAATGAAGTATTTTTGTAAGGACTGTGTCAGCAATTCCCAATCCCTCAGTGTGTCTTTTTTTTGCTGAGAAACTCGACAAACACCTGGACCCCTGACGTGTACCACCTTGGACTGCATGATCTGTACTACGCATTTTGCTGCTGAAGTGGAGAAAGATGGTGCTCCTACTATTTCACCTACTGAACTTGTCTAGACTGGCAGAGGACTCCTAATTGAACATTGCAGATGCGACAGCATCCTGTGCCACAAGTGAGGACAGCAAGCTGGCTAAGGGGCAGTGGTTGTCAGGTCTGCTGTGCTTCTCCAGGTCTCCAGATGGAAGGTTAAATTGCAAAATGGGCAGCACTGAAGAATGAGAAAACCTGATTTTTGTTTTTGGGGTGGCTTTAAATTCTCTGCAGAAGAGACAAAAACTGGAGACCACCCAATGGATTCCACCTAAACATTAGGAAGAACTTCCTGACAGTAAGAGGTGTTCAGCAGTGGAATGTGCTGTCTCAGAGTGTGGTGGAGGTTTTTGGAATTTTTTAAACAGAGTCTGGATGGCCATCTGTCTGGAATGCTTTGATTGTGTATTCCTGCAGGGCATGGGGTTGGACTAGATGGCTCTTGTGGTTCAATTGAACCCATAAGAAAAATGAGAGACACATCTTCAAGTGCTCAGTGGATGGCTGTTTTTATTTTTGGAATAAGCACAATGCATTTTGGCCTATATATATATTTCAGTGGCATTCTTCAAGGGCTACATACAAATAAATATAAATATAAGTTTAAAATTAAAAGGAAACACATAACACATATAATAATACATCATATATATAATACATCAGCAGTTCGCCTACCTGGGAAGTTATTATTTTGATGTTGGCCTAACCAGGCTGACCCCGCAGTTCCTAGCCCTGGCTGCCTGTCGCTCTCATCTTTCCCTTTGACCCCCTCTTTTCAATCCCTTTTTGGATTTGGGCCTTGGGCCTCTAGGTGACCTTAGTGTGGACAGATCTGTTTAAACATGATTTCTTCAATGGTACATGTGCCCACCCCTTATTCCAGTGTAAATAAAGCCAGTCAGAGTTAACAAATTAACAAACAAGTTAAAGTTATTTATTATATCTAGTAGAATCATCAAGGCTTTGAGTTCCAGTGCTTGGTTCCAACTATGTAATAACATTCCACCTCAGTTGGGTCAGACATTGCTCTTCAATCACTTCACACATCCAGTACACATCCCCTCCCCACTGACCCTCACAACGAACACATCCAACTGTCTCTCTCAACAGTCAATTCTCAATTGACAATGCTCAAACCATCTCTTTTTTTAATATATATATATATATATATATCCCCATATGTCATATTAATATTCTCCCTTCTCTTCATTCCTTTACCTTGAATGATTTGCATTTTTAATGACTTCCTGAAACTATCTGACTTTTGCTGGATTTTAATTAAAGCAATTTTTACTTAACTTTTTAGAATAATCTTGTTTCTATTTCTCGCTTCCAGCAGTTTACATTTTCTTTGACTGTAGTTCAGTTCATTTATATAATTAACCAAATTAACCTTATCCTTGTTACATCAATTTAGTATTATATTATTATATTAATTCTACATATGACATATGTAGAAAGAGATCGTGGACTGTTGATTTTAAAAAATGGGGGGGAAGGGTATCCTAATTTCTTTTCTTTTTGTATTACTACACTGATACTTTACTACAATAAGCAATCTGGTAATTTTCTTTTTTTTTATGTATATATGCATTATTAGTCTATATATTTTATTGTTTTAAAAGAAGCTATCATTATAATATATCTTATTTCTTTTAAATAATATTTTTTTTAAAAATCCCCCTCTCACTCACAAAGCCCCTCCCTCCCATCACAGTGTTCTCCATGCTGGGATTGTCTGCATTCTGTGAACCTCATGCATTGCTCAACACCCATTCATCAAATCACAATTCAGCGACATAGTTGCAAGGCGGTTCTTCACATGCAGCATTATGCGAGGGGGGATAAAATACACCATTCATCATGTATGCTATAAGAAGGGATGTAAAACTTCACTTATTTCATTCAAGTGCACAAGAACAAATAATTTCAAATTTGTCTTCCTGCTGGGAAATATTACAAATGATTTTGTGTATTTTTCAATGCTACTTTGCATGTGGGAATTTTCTTTTGCAAAATAAATAAATAAATAAATTGTGCAACAGACCTTGGGTGTATTCATACTATGTAATTATGGCACTTAGAGAACAATTTAACTGCCATGCCAGCTCCACCCTATGGAATCCTAAGATTTGTAGTGTCATGAGGTACACAGAAGTCTTTGCTCGAGATTGCTCATGCTATGCACTTGAGAATTCTAAGTACAGGTTCATAGAATCATAGAGTTGGAAGAGACTTCAAGGGCCATCCAGTTCAACCCCCTCCCATGCAGGAATACACAATTAAATCATTCCCAACAGAAGGCCACCCAGCCTCTGTTTAAAAACCTCCAAAGAAGGAGATTCCACCATACTCCAAGGCAGTGTATTCCACTTCCGAACAGCTCTTTGTTGGGAAGCCAACTCAAATAGCTGATAAGACAGCCTGGCTCGGCAACAACTCAGTTGAAAAGCACAGTACCTGGTGTTGTCAGTACCAGTCCTATAGGGTCAGAAGTACAGAGAGAGAGAGAGCGAAGAATGAAGAGGCAGTCCGAGGTCAAAAGGATTCCTGCAGGTGGGTCAACGAAGACAGTCCAAAGTCAATATATCCGAAGTCTCAAGATAGCAAGGTTCCAAGAGGCAGGAGAGGCAAAGGCAGAGGCTTCCTCCAGGAAACGCAGACTGCCTGAAACAAGGAACTCAACGTCGACCAGCTGCTTATGTTGGCCCAGCTCCCACGCCCAGTTGCGGGGTGATTGATGAGCTTCTGTCTCTTAATCTCCGGGAACGACGAAGCCATGCCCTCTCTGCTCTCCTTTGGCTAAAGGTAGGTACCTGCTCTTCTACCTCTTGCTCTTGCTCCACTATGTCTCCCAGGCTTGGACCCTGTGCTGGGGGAGGGCTAGGCTGCTGAGCCCTGGGTTCTTCAGGGCTAGACTCAGACTCAGCCAGCTCTTCTGCTACTGGCTCAGCCTCCTCGCCTTCTGAGTCCTCAGAGTCCTGGCTGACCATGACACTCTTACTATCAGGAAGTTCTTCCTAATGTTTAGATGGAATCTCTTTTCCTGTAGTTTGAACCCATTGTTCCATGTCCTAGTCTCTGGAAGCAGCAGAAAACAAGCTTGCTCCATCCTCAGTATGACATTCCTTCAAATATTTAAACATGGCTATCATGTCACCTCTCAACCTTCTCTTCTTCAGACTAAACATGCCCAGCTCCCTAAGCTGCTCCTTATAGGGCATGGCGTCCAGACCTCTCACCATCCTGGTCGCCTTCCTCTGGACACGTTCCAGGTTCTCAATATCCTCCTGAATTGTGGTGCCCAGAACTAGACACAATATTCCAGGTGAGGTCTGACCAAAGCAGAATAGAGTGGCACTATTACTTCCCTTGATCTAGACACTATACTCCTATTAATGCAGTCCAGAATTGCATTGGCATTTTTAGCTGCTGCATCACACTGCTGACTCATGTCCAGCTTGTGGTCCACTAAGACTCCTAGATCCCTTTTGCATGTACTGTCCTCAAGCCATGTGTCACTCATCCTATATCTGTGCGTTTCATTTTTATGTAATATCTTACATTTCTCCCTGTTGAAATTCATTTTGTTAGTATTGGCCCAGCTTTCTAATCTGTTGAGGTCATTTTGGATTCTGATCCTGTCCTCTTGGGTATTAGCTACCCCTCCTAATTTGGTGTCATCTGCAAACTTGGTAAGCATGTCCTCTATTCCCTCATCCACGTCATTAATAAAGATGTTGAATACCACTGGACCCAGGAAAGAAACCTGTGGCACCCCACTAGTAACTTCTCTCCAGGAGGAAGAGGAACCATTAGTGACTACACTTTGGGTTCAGTCTGTCAACCAATTACAAATCCACCTAACAATTGCATTGTCTAGCCCACAGGTTACTAACTTTTTTGCAAGATTATCATGGGGGACCTTGTCAAAAGCCTTACTGAAATCAAAATACACTGCATCCACTGCATTTCCTTCATCTATCAATTTTGTAACTCTATAAAAACATATATAAGATTAGTCTGGCACAACATGTTTTTGAGAAATCCATGTTGACTTTTTGTGATCATGGCATTCCATTCTCAGTGGTTACAGACTGTCTGTTTAATCATCTGCTCTAGAATCTTTCCTAGTATTGATGCCAGGCTGACTGGGCAGGAATTATTTGGGTCTCTCCCTTATCTGAAATGCTTAGGACCATAGGTATTTTGGAGTATTTCAGGTTTTGGAATACTTCCTTATACGTAAAAAAATCTTGGCAATGGGACGGATCCAAGTCTCAACACAAAATTCATTTATCTTTCATATATATCTTATACACATAGCCTGAAGGTAATTTTATACACAATATTTTTAATAATTTTGTGCATGAAACAAACATTGTATACATTGAACCATCAGAAAGCAAAGGTAACACTTTCTCATGTGGGCAACTTTGGATTTTGAAATATTTTGGATTTCAGAATTCCAGATAAGGGACACTCAACCTATATGTCATTGTTGTTAATTGCCATCCAGTCAGCTTCAACCTATGAATGAGAGACATCCAAACTACCTTGCCATCAACAGCCCTGCTCTGGTCTTGTAAAGTCAGGGCTATGGCCTCCTTGATTGAATTATTATCTGCTTGTAATGGGGTCTCCCTTTTTTACTGCTGCCTCCCACTTTGCCAAGATCTATTGTTTTTTCTAATGAGTGATGCCTTTTCATGATATGGCCAAAGTACGATAGCCTCAATTAGGTCATTTTGGCTTCTAGGGAGAATTCAAGCTTGATTTGCTGTAGGACCTATTCATTTTACTTTTTGCCAGTCTATGGTTATCCATAGAACTCTACTCCAGCACCACATTTCAAATGAGTTGATTCTTTTCCTATCAACATTTCCCAAGGCCTAGCTTTCACATATAGATCTAGAAAGCAGAAATATGATGGCATCTAAGTACATCACCAAACTACACATCCCAGAATTGTACAGGATGCAACCATGACAGTTAAAGTGATAGAAAAGCACTATCATTGTATCATGGGGGGGCAGCCTTTGTTTTATGCAAAAAGAAACCTTCACCCACAGTTTGTTTGCACACACAAAAACACAAATCATGCCAAAATCACCAATGGGTTTTGAATACAACATCTGGAACATGTCCAGAGGATGGCAACCAAAATGGTGGGAGGTCTAGAAGCCATGCTCTATGAGGAGCAGCTTAGGGAGCTGGGTATGTTTAGCCTAGGGAAGAGAAGGTTAAGAGGGGACATGATAGCCATGTTTAAATACTTGAAAGGATGTCATATTGAAGAGGGAGCAAGATTGTTTTTTGCTGCTGGAGAGACAAGAACATGGAGCAATTGACTCAAACTACAGGAAAAGAGATACCACCTAAACATTAGGAAGAACTTCCTGATGGTAAGAGCTGTTTGTCAGTGGAATGTGCTGCCTCAGAGTGTGGTGCAGTCTCCTTCTTTGGAGGTGTTTAAACAGAGGCTGGATGGTCGTCTGCCGGGAATGCTTTAATTGTGTATTCCTGCAGGGCAGGGGGTTGGACTAGATGGCCCTTGTAGTCTGTTCTATCTCCATGATTCTATGTGCAATCCCCCAAAAACCTCAGGCAAACTATTTCCCCTCAGGTAGCCTCAAAACTTCAGAAATCCTCCCCACTGCACCCACTTAACTAGGAGTAAAAGCTTTGCCTTTAACATGAGTTGACTGTCTCTCCCAGTCTCCAAATACACTAATCACAGATATTACTCCAGAAGGTTTGATCCAGGAGTGAAGGCTGAAGCAGAAATAATTTCCAGTAAAGTCAGCTCTGAAATTTTCTCCTGGGATATGAGAGCTTCGCTAGCAATGACTGACAGGATGATCTCACTTGGAAAGAAAATGTAATTCATAACAAGAGAAGAACAAGCAACCTCCATATCTCATATCAACTCTGATTCCTGACATATGTTTCTGTGGCACCCATCACTGCTAATGAACATATGCCCCTTTTTCTTTCTGGCACTTGTACAGAAGGAAGGATCAACGTGTGTGTGTGTGTGTGTGTGTGTGTTAAAAAAATAGGAAATCTGTTGAGATGAATAAATATGGGAAAAGATTCTGCATCTAAGGCTTCTGATACATTGCAGAAATAATGCTGTTTGACACCCATTTAACTACAGGCTTGTCTAGATGAGAAAATATAATGCTGATTGTTGCACATTAACACAAATCCACAGGAGCATTCATTTGTCTCCACAGGTGATTTTTGTTTTTTGTTTTTTGTTTTTTTTAGCAAAGTCGCTTGTATGCAAAGCTATCTGTGTTTGATGTTCACATGGAGCCATGCCTGTGAATCAAGATGGTGGCCAGGAATTGCTCACATTATTATTCTCAACAACTTGCCACTGCTACACAGTATTTTTTTTTTTTACTGTAGGTCTAAGTTGTGCAAGTATGACCTTCCATTTAAAAATGTGTTTGATTGACTCAGCACAGCAAAAGAGCACACGCTCGCTACTGCGAATCTCCAAAATAGTGCTTCCAGCCACTTTTTAACTGGCAAGCCGACCCTCCACATACATCTGACCAGCCAGGTTTCCATTTCAGCTCTTATTCAGGAATGTGCTGCAATGCAATTCAGTTGTCCTAACAAGTGGGAATGTACATTTCCCCTACATTTTTAAAAAACTTCAGGGAAAGCCAGGAAGGCTTTTCCCATGTAGGTTTTGGGAGTTTTTGGCCCCTCCTTCTGAATATGATATCATAGACTCATACAATTATAGAGATGGAAGAGACCATCCAGGGCCATCCAGTCCAACCCCCTGCCATGCAGGAATATACAACCAGTGCATTCCCGACAGATGACCATCCACCCTCTGTTTAAAAACCTGCAAAGAAGGAGACTCCACCACACTACGAAGCAGTGTATTCCACTTCCGAACAGCTCTTACTGCCAGGGAATTCTTCCTAATGTTTAGGTGAAATCTAAACACAGTGAATAACTGTGGGATCTTGTTGGGACAAAAGGTGTTCTCCTTGAATTCTATGAGGAGTTTTTTTTTTTTTACCCCACCATCTGGACAACCCCTATCATGGCTTCATTGTATGGAATCCTGGGATTTGTAGTTTGTTCAGAGCTCTCTGACAGAGAAGGCTAAGTATCTCACAAAACTACAGATCCGTAGCATTGAGCCATGTCAGTTAAAGCAGTGCCAGACTGCAGTTATTTCTGTAGTTTTTCAGGAGCCTAACATGCAGTCATGGTGCTTTAATTTTCCATTTGACCCCTGAAACCCACCCAAAAAGTCTGTCAGCCATCCAGAGTAATGGAGGCCTATACTGCTGAAGAGGAGGGCACTGCAGAATAATGTAACCAGCCCTCTCCCATCATCCAGCAATGCTGCAATGAAGAGTCACTTATGGGTGGGAGGGTCCAGGTCACATCATCCTGCCATGCCCCACTTGGCAATAGAACAGACCTCCATTGCTCTGGATAGCTGACTAGCTTTTAAGGTGGGTTTCAGAGTAATGTGCAATCACGGCAATAGTGTCATGAATGTGATGCAGTTGTGATGTCGTTAAGTTTAACTTACAATGTCATAACTGACTAACAGGGTGCCAACTCTGGTTATAAAAAACACAAGTGAAGGACTTATTTTTATCTCAGAAAATGCACAAAAGATTAAAAGAGTGATCTGCATGTTATTTTAAAATCTAATTGGATTAACTGATATGGGGTGTAGCTTAGAAATGTGAATTTCACTTTATCCATATTTATTCTAGCACAACAGGTAGCTTCCAGATTTTATCCATCCTCTGAGGACTTGTTTACATGGGCATTTTACCCCATCTTTCCCCCATCTTGGAGCCCTGCAATCCTGACAATACAGGGCTTTTGCTCCGTTTTGCCCCAGGGCAATCCATTTGGGGCTAAAATGGGGCTAAGACAGGGGGAAGACAGGGTAGGTTCCAATAGAACATTTTAAAATAATACAAACTTAAACGCATTCCAGCTGGCCAAAAAAAAAAAATTGATTCAGCCCTGAGTGACCACAGGAGCCCATTCTGGCATGTTGGCTCATTGCTGTAGCTGCCATCTTCCTCACTCATCCATAGCCTGGAAGGGGGCTAGCAACATGTGACTAATCCTGGTCACATGCAGGTGCCTTGCTCATGTGCTGCAGACCCTGACATCAGAGAAGGTGATGTGAAGAGGCAAGTGAGCCCATCTAGATGCTGGCCCATTTTGTGGAGGTAATGGGGGAGGAACAGGCCTGAGCCATGGGAGAGATAGGATGGTGGGGAGCCAGCATACCCTGGCCCATGTAGATGAACCCTGAGAGAACTTTATCTTGTCCTGGTTGCTGTACTAGATTTAAAACTCCAGTGCAGAAACCACTGTTTCTGATACAAGATGGGGGAAAATGTTTACCAGCACAGTCCATTTATTACTTGCCTTTAATGTTACATTTCTCTTTTGGATTATGTATACAACATTTAGTTAATATTTAATTTTATGAATGTGCATGTAATGCAATACTTGAGTTAAGCCCTTGGAAAATGACTTGCTACTATTTTCCTTTCAGTAACTTGGCCATAGCAAAGTTAGATTATTAATATAATTTAGAAAGGCACTATGTTCGAGTCCGCCAAAGAAAAATTCGCAATGTCTGTCATACTCGAGTGATGCCCAGTGCAGAATGCCAAACAGATCATCGCCTCGTAAGATGTAAACTAAATCTTCATCTTAAGCTCAAACCTAACAGGGGTGTCATCTTAAAGACGAGGCTCTAAGTCAACAATCTTCAACAAGCTACCATAAGAGACAACTTCCAGGCAAATCTGCAAACAAAACATAAAGACCACCCTACAGATCTTTCTCCTACAGTGCTTTGGCAACATATCAAAAACAATATCCTCCACTCTGCGGAAGAATCCCTCAGGTTCTCCGAAAACAAAAATCAAGACTGGTTTGATGAAAACAACCAAGAAATCCAGGAGCTGTTGGCAAAGAAGAGAACTGCTCACCAGGCATACCTCGCCCAGCCAACTTGCCATGTAAGGAAAGCAGCTTTCCATCTCACATATAGTAAACTTCAACAAAAACTCTGAGACATGCAGAACAAGTGGTGGATCAATATAGCAGAAAAGATCTCGGTGATCTTAGAGGATTTTACAAGGCTCTTAAAGCAGTGTTTGGACCTACTTGTCAGGTCCAAAGCTCCTTATATAGAACAGATGGTCAAACACTAATTACCGATAAAGCCTCCATCCTGAAGCGATAGGCTGAACATTTTCGAAGTCTCTTCATTGCCAACTGAGTAGTCCAAGGCTCAGCTATCCAACATATGATACAAAAACTGATGAAAAATGAATTGGACATAGCTCCCACTTTAGAAAAGACCCTTAAGGCCATACAGCAGATGAAAAACGGCAAGGCAGCTGGGATTGATGGAATCTCACCTGAAGTTTGGAAACACTGAGGTGATGTACTACATGTTAAATTCTGTGAACTCCTTGTGAATTGCTGGGAAAAAGGGGAACTGCCATCAGATCTCTGAGATGCAGTCATCATCACCCTGTACAAGAAAAAAGGAGCAAAATCAGTTTGCTCAAACTATCGAGGCATAACACTGCTCTCTATTGCTGGAAAAAACCTTGCAAGGATACTCCTGACCAGATTAGTTCCTGCTATTGCAGAACTTCTCCCTGAAAGCCAATGTGGCTTCAGAGCCAATAGGAGTGCTACAGATATGGTATTTGCCCTTAGATAACTGCAAGAGAAATGTAGAGAGCAGAACAAGGGACTCTATGTAACATTTGTTGACCTCACAAAGCCTTCGACACTGTGAGTAGAAAAGGTCTGTGGCAGATCCTGGAAAGACTAGGATGTCCCCCCAAATTCCTTAAAATGATTATCTTGCTACATGAGGGCCACCACGGTCAAGTCAGATATGGCGATGTGCTTTCAGAGCCCTTTCTAATAACTAATGGAGTGAAGCAAGGTTGTGTTCTTGCTCCAACTTTATTTACAATCTTCTTCAGCATGATGCTCCAAAGGGCTACGGCAGAGCTTGAAGAAGAAGATGGCATCTATATACGTTACCGTACTGATGGTAGCTTGTTTAATTTAAGCTGCCTGAGGGCTTGCACTAAGACTCTAAACTATCTAGTTCGTGGGCTGCTCTTCGCTGATGATGCTGCCCTTGTTGCCCACACAAAAGCAGCTCTGCAGCACCTAACATCCTGCTTCACAACAGCTGCAGAGCTGTTTGGGCTAGAAGTCAACCTGAAGAAAATGGAAGTTCTTTACCAGCCTGCACCACGAGATGAACACCATCATCCCCACATTGCCGTTGGCAAATCTGTGCTTAAGTCCGTTCAGCAGTTCACCTACCTGGGAAGCAACGTCTCCTCAGATACCAAGATTGACAAAGAGATCGATCACAGATTAGCAAAGGTATATAGAGCATTTGGAAGGCTTTACAAAAGAGTCTGGAGTAATATACACCTGAGGCCAAGCACAAAAATCAAGGTGTATAGAGCCATTGTACAGTCTAATCTCCTTTATGGGTCTCAAACATGGGTCACCTATTGCCACCACTTACAACTCTTCAAACGCTTTCATCAGCGCTGTATACTCACAATCCTAAATATACACTGGACTATATGACGAATGTTGCTGTCCTTGAGCAAGCAGGGATCAGCAGCATTGAGGCCATGATATTGAGAACACAGCTGCGCTGGGCAGGGCATCTTTCTAGGATGGCGGATCAATGCCTCCCAAAAATAGTACTCTGTGGTGAACTCGCCACGGATCAGCGTAAGAGGGGCTCTCCAAAAAAGCAATACAAGGACTCCCTGAAACAACATCTCAGGCTCAGCCAAATTGATCACCAACAATGGTCCACCCTGGCCTCACATCGGGAGGCATGGAGACGCACTATCCACAATGCTGCAGCCTTATTTGAGAACTCACGCCGAACAAGTCTTGAAGAGAAACGACAACGCAGAAAGAATCACAACCCAGAAACATGACCCAAGGAGACCTTCTGCTGTGCTTTGTGCAATTGGACTTGTTCATCTCAGATTGGCCTTTTTAGTCATCAGCGTGCTTGCAGAAAGCGCGGGATGAGTCCTTCCTGAATCTTTGTTTGCGAAGAAAAGCCAGAGAAAGAGAGACTTGACACCATTTGTAACTGTTATGGTGTGACTGCCACACCATAACTGTTACTCTTAACATTAGTTTCATAGTATGTGAGGAGTATGGCCTCACTAAATGAGGAGGAGGAATATCACATGGTTCCAGTGCTGGTTTGTGCTGTGCCACATGCTACTGCTTCTTACTCTGTTGTAGGTGTTGTAAAAACCATGAGATGAATGAGATGAGACTCTGTTTATATCACTTGCCTGCATTTTGTAGCATTTATATTTTTATACCCGAAAGGAACTAAATAGCAACTAATTTTTGTTTAATTGTGTATTAACTGTTGTATTTTGCTGATTTTAATAGTCTTTTTATTGTGCACCACATTGAATCCCAAATTGAGAAAAAGCAGGATAGATGTAATGATGATGATGATGATGATGAGTATTTTGTTACTTTTGAGAAATGGGATGTAAAATTTACTTTTTACAACATTTTAACTGTAAAGGTATCCACTAATGAGCTACATTTGGGAGACCTGGGGTACATCTACACCAGCCAGGATATGCTGGGTCCCCACCGGTGTACCCTGGCTGTGGAGGAGGCCCACTCTGCCCCTGTTACCTGGAGAAAATGGTCTAGAGTCCACACAGGAATGCCAACCCATCACTGTAGCCACTGCCATCACCACCATTTTCCTGGTTCTGCAGGGTCCAGGCAGCCTCCTGCATGGACCTGGAAGAGCAAGGGCAACTGGCAGCAGCAGCGAGGGACTGCCTGCTTGAACAAGTTCCCATGGACACACGGACCCAATCCATTCCATCCCTGCAGAAATGGAGTAAGCCAGGTAGTATTTTAAAATGTGGGAAATGGCCCTGTCCTGGATTGCCCCATCTCAACCCTGTATCTGCCACAGGGGTGTTGAGGACTGCCCGGGGGCAGAATGGGGCAAATGCCCTGTATCATTTGGACTGCAGAACTCAGAGGTGCGGGCAAACCAAGGTAACTGGCTGGATTAAACAAGCCCCTGGAATTATAACTAAACCCACAAAGGCCCAATCAATTTCATTCAAATATGCACATGTCTTATATTATCTTAAATGGTTTTAAATTTTCTTGTTTTAAAATTGTCAAATTATTTAATTTGCTTTGGACTTGTTCCATCTTCTTTAAAACTGTTTTAAACCATTTTTATATTGTGTAAAACTGTTTAAATATATTTTGTCTTGAGATCCTTAGCTATAGGGTGGCATATACATCTTTCAAGAAATAAATAGATAGGACTGTAATCAACTGGGTTTTTTTTCCCCACAAGGAACTTTCCAAGCTGTATTTAAAAGCTTTTGGCTCAAACTGGGAAACTCTTGCTGTTAGATGGTGCTAATTATGGATACAGAAACACCTGATTGCTCATTGCTTTACAGATCAAGCCATTGGGGATATTACAATCAAACACCTGCAAACAGCTGGGAGGCTGCTCAGAAAGCATCACACACACACCCCACACACTATGTCCCTTTCCCTGACACTCAGAAATTTAATTTAGGGTTGGATTAAGGGAGGAAAAGAAAATTGCCCATAAAACTATGGATTCCTTTGAAAATACAATGTAACTTAGAGTAGGATAAGGGTGGAAAGTGGGTAATGGTTAAAAGAGTTCAGTCATGAATCAAATAGGAGATTGTCATCATCATCACCTAATTATTTATTTATATAGCACCATCACTGTACATGGTACTTTACAAGTAAAAGAACAACAAAATGGTTCCCTGCCCTCAGGCTTACAATCTAATTGAGGAAATTTTCAGGTATAGCAAATATGGTGTTATAAGGTTGAAACAAGACTTCAAAAGGGCTTCCTTATTGCACGACATCCTGCCCCAGTGTTCTGCAAGCTTTCTGCTGCTATTAGAAGAGTGTTCTTTTCTATTAGCGGGGTGAATCCGCCAATTGATCTCCATGGCATTTTTGTCACGGCATTCCTTGTGTTAGAAACCGTGTCACATTAAGCTGGCAAGATTCCAGTGTCAATGGGCAGTCCCTGCCTGAACACTTCCAATAGAGAACACAAACACTAGATATGGGATGCTCTTTTTATGAACCTCCCCAACTTGCTTGCAAGTTTCCAAGTATATTTCATAGAATCATAGAATCATAGAATTGCAGAGTTGGAAGAGACCACGAGGGCCATCCAGTCCAACCCCCCTGCCACACAGGAAATCTTGATCAAAGCATCCCCAACAGATGGCCATCCAGCCTCTGTTTAAAGACCTCCAAGGAAGGAGACCCCACCACGCTCCGAGTGAGTGTGTTCCACTGACGAACAGCTCTCACTGTCAAAAAGTTCCTCCTCATGTTGAGGTGGAATCTCTGTTCCTGGAGCTTGCACCCATTGCTCCGTGTTCCAGTCTCTGGAGCAGCAGAAAACAAGCTTGCTCCATCCACAGCGTGACATCCCTTCAAATACTTAAACAGGGCTATCATATCGCCTCTTAACCGTCTTTTTACCAGGCTAAACATACCCAGCTCCTTAAGTCTCTCCTCATAAGGCATTGTTTCCAGACCTTTCACCATTTTAGTTGCCCTTCTCTGGACACGCTCCAATTTGTCAATATCCTTTTTGAATTGTGGTGCCCAGAACTGGACACAGTAGTCTAAGTGAGGTCTGACTAAGGCAGAATAGAGTGGCACTATTACTTCCCTTGATCTAGACACTATACTTCTATTGATACAGCCCAAAATCGCATTGGCCTTTTTAGCTGCCGCATCACACTGTTGGCTCATGTTCAACTTGTGGTCTACTAGGACTCCTAGATCCCTTTCGCACGTAGTCTCATTCAGCCAGGTCTCTCCCATCCTATATTTATGCATTTCATTTTTCCACCCTAAATGCAGTACTTTACATTTCTCTGTATTGAATTTCATTTTGTTAGCTTTGGCCCAGCTCTCCAGTCTATCCAGGTCATTCTGAATTTTGATCCTGTCCTCTAGGGTATTAGCTACTCCTCCCAATTTGGTGTCATCTGCAAATTTAATAAGTATGCCCCTAATTCCCTCATCCAAGTCATTGATAAAGATGTTGAATATGTTCATTTTGTGCTTGTTTGTTTTTAAATTTAGGTGTTTTTCAGCTTTTAAGCATGCTTGTGTCTTCTCTCAAAAACCTCTGAAGAAAAACACAGAAGTAAGCAGCACAAGTGGTAATATTGCCAGAGACCAGGGGCATCTATGTATCGTGATTATGGCAGCATGGAAAAAGAAGTGTAATTATACCAGGATACTTAGCTATAAAATTATAGTGGCAAAAGAACATTTTTAGATGCTTCTCTGATAATCTCCTAGAGACATGACACAAACAGAAAAGGGAATGGCATTTTGGAAGGCGAGGGAACTGCTTCTTCTTCTTGCCCTCTGAGGCCAGGGGAGTGGCAGTTGGGATGGAGGGAGGGCTTTTCATCTGAAATGAAATCTAGTATGTTTTGGTGAAGAAAAATGTTTCCTGTTAAAAAGATGTCCCACTAAAAAATGAGCACATTGGCAAACTGTGCACAAATGCACATTAGTCATTGTGTATGTGTGTGTATGGGGGGGGAGAATACATAAAAGTGCATACATTAGAGAAAGCATGGAGCAACTATACAAACAATTTTATGCAGGAAAGTAAAGGAATGTCATGCAACCTGATACCTAATTGAGATGAGAGAAGAGTGCCTGTGGAGTTCTGAGCAACAGAAACCCAGTGAAACAGTTTTTGAAGTCCCTTGGTACGTTATGGAAGGACAGCAGAGACTGCTCTCTAAAGAATCTCCTTTCCTCCTGAGGACTGGGTCTAGGGCTGTCAGTCCTAGATTCCCTGATGAAAACGAATGCCTCATGCATCATTTCCATCAAGGAGAAGGATCTCAAAGGACTTTCCCCCAGCAGAAATGCCACTCAGAACATGAGTTTCCCACTGGAGACCCCAGGATTGGTAACCCCATTCCACTGGCCTGTAGAGGTACAACCTGCCCATTGGGTCTGGAAGGGAGATGTTTGCCAAGGCAAATAATGACCAGTATTCCTTATATATGTGGTTGTACATTTTTGACCATTGTGTAATGGATGTTACACTATATATATATATATATATATATATATATATATATAGTGCAGAAGCACAGTAGCCAGACCCTTAGACATGCACTTCCTTGGCCATTGTACAATGGATATGTTCCATTCACAGTTTCTAAGCATAGTTCCACAGGTGTCAAAGAACCACTTGATTCACTGGGACTGCAGAAACAGACATTGCACAGTTCCCCATTTGATATTGGGACAATGAATAAGCACATTGGCAGTTAATGATGCTGGTCTATGACCATAATAAGTGATTGATTGGTTGATAGATTGATTGGCAGTTAAGCATCTGGTTGCACAACGCCAGCATTCAGCAGAATGGTTGCAGTAGTGTAACAATTACATAACTTTGTTTTTGTTGTCTACTTTCAAGTTGTTTCCACCTTATGGTGACCCCAAGGTGAACCAATCATGTGGTTTTCTGTGGATGAGAGGGTGTGACTTGCCCAAGGTCACCCAATGGGTTTTCATGGCCAACCATGGGATTTAAATCCTAGTCTCCAAAGTCATAGTCCAACTCTCAAACCATAGTCCAACGCCATGGTGGCTCACTATGTAACTACAAGTACACAGCCTTTTTATGGAGTGTCTGTGTGATTTTTAAAAACTTTATGGTTATAAATGATTCCATACTTTACAAAAATGTAATGGTGTTTTTAATGTGATGATTTGTTTAATTTTTTAAAAAATCTTTTTTAAAAAGAATTCTGTGTGTGTGTGTGTGTGTGTTTGTCTTATATTCCTTTAGCCTTTTGTAAACCCACCTTGGCTTTCATGCTGAGGGAAAGGGGGAATATAAGCAAAACAAAACAAATACATTTGAAAAATCCAGGTGCAATGTAACACTTTCTAGTTATTCTTGAAAGTTATTTCCAAGACAGAAAGAATTCAAGTGTTATGCCATTCTCTTATCAATTCTATGTTCCCCCCCCCTTTAAAAAAGGTGTTACCCTAAGAGGTGGGGGGAGCTTAGGGTCCCATCCATGATGTCAAGATCTTCTTTAATATCTGGGGGAATTATTGCTCAAAAGGTATAATTGTATGTATACCAGTACTAACTGTAGAGAGCACTCCAGTTAAAGTGAAATAAAGCCTTTTATTGGAATAACACAAAGTGAACTAACATACACAACACATGTTCTTAAGAACCATACAGAGATTGCAAAGTAAGGACTTTTTCAGATGGTACTTACCATGCTAGGAGGTCTCACTAGAGGCACGGCGCTGCCGCGCAGCAGGGAGTCCATTTTGGATGCTGCCGTCCCTCTTCTGAAATCATCTGTTTCACTTCCGTGAAGGATTGGAAGTGCCTACGCCATATTTCACCAGATTTTATTCACAGAAGTTGCCTGTGATTAAAATATGGTGCAGGCGCTTCCAATCCTTCATGGAAGTGAAACAGATGATTTCAGAAGAGGGACGGTGGCATCCAAAAAGGACCCCCTGCTGCTTGACAGCGCCGTGCCTCTCGCGAGACCACCTAGTGCAGTAAGTACCATCTGAAAATGTCCTAAGACAGAAAGACTGAAGAGAGGGAGAGAGGTTCAGGAATATGGGTGATAGTTACCAGTCTTGAAGAAAAGAGTTGGGTGCAGAAAGGATACTCCGGTGTGTCTGAGGGTGGCACAGGAGGTTCTGATCCGGGGCTCACCAAGAAAGATAGTGACTGGGTTCAAACACTGTGGCACATTTTATTATTTTAGGGGTCTAATATTCATATCCTATTTCATGCCTTGGAGGGGAGAATTTTGTAACATCAAAGCTTGGATGACTCTCCCATGGAACAAAGGAAACTAAAACTCAAGTGATTGCTTTAATTGCTGGGAGATAGAAATTGATAGGTTTGCAACAACCTCACAAGGTTGGACAGGAGGGGGTATAGGAGAGATTTCTGTAGGAACAGATTAAGGAATGGTTAACTTAATTGCTTGATTGAATCATTGCTGAAATGCCCAAGGCTGGAAGAAAGAATTAGCACATACCTCCTTAATTACTGTGTCTACTAAGGGACTGTCTGCATAATCCAAACTTGGGCTTTCTTACCATTATATTTCTAGACACACCCCAAGTCATTGTGACCTCCAACTGACCTCTGGTTTGCCTCAGCCAACCAATCCCTGAAAAATGTCCAATATTTCCAGTTATGAGATACCACGGGGAAGGAGGAGTAGGGCATACTGGTAAAAGAAAGCACCCAGTCTAGCCATCTTTGTATAGAAAGCCCTGTTAATGTTAGATAGAGGCTTTATCTACACAAAAAAATGTATCTCATTCTGCCCCCATCTGAAAGCCTTGCAGTCTATACAATGCAGGGCATTTGCCCCATTCTGCCCCAAGTAGTCCTTATAAACCCCGGGACAAAAATGAGGCTCAGACGGGGGCAACCTGAGGTAGGCCCCAATACAGCATTATAAAATAATACCTGGTTTACTCCACTGCCATGGGGGGAAATGGAAAGGGCCCTGCATGTCCACAGGAGCCTGACCCAGCAGGCCAGCCCATCACTCCAGCTGCCAGTCACCCTTAGCCTTCTGGGTCTAGAGAGGGGTCCTGTATCATGTTACCAAGGTTGTAGGGTTGGTCACATGCAAGGGGCCTTTGGTTACATGTTACAGCTGGCTTTCTCAATGCCAAGAAGACAAGGAAAATGGCAGAGGCTACAGCCATGGGCTAGCCTTGCTGTCTGGACTCTGGCCCATTCATTGAGATAATGGGGAAAACACGGGCCTGATCCACAGTGAGGATACATTGTCAGGGACCTGCTGTATCCTAGACACATGTAGATGAGCCCAGAGTATAGTCTATAGCATTAGAGGAGAAGTCAAAAAAGACATATTTGAAGAAATTTGGAAGCCTTTTATTACTTGTGGTACTTGTGTAAATTTTGGACTTAAATCACTGTCCGATCAAAAGTATTGGGGGAGGGGCAGAATTATAAATGTTATGAAGAATACCCAAACCATTGGTGACTACTTTGAAGAAGATGTATACATATGATGGCTGAAAGTGATGTAGATTTTGTTTATTATTTAAGATGTGGGATGGGAGGGAGGGAGGGAAGAGATGAGGTAGTTAACTGTTATGCTTTATTAAATGTGTAAGGTAAGGGGGGGAAGGTAAGGTTAAATTGAGACAGAGAAATTTTCACATCACCATTTCTTTTTGTTTTCCAATTAATGGACACATCCCCAAAGGGAAAGGATGGACAAAGAGTTCGAGAGGACAGCTGCTCTTCTTCATCACAATGGTAGCTCACCTGAGCAGATGAGTAGCAATGGCTTAAATGCACAGTGTCAGCAACAAATACTGCTTACCAGCCTGCCCTCTCCTAAGCAACAGTGAGGATTGGGCCTCCTGGATCAATATGCCACCACTGCCAGAAGGATAAAGTGTGGGTATTGTCTGCTACTGATCGTTGTCCACAGTCTCTGATGCCCTCTAGAACCCCACCACCACTCTAAGACCTTTGCATTTCTAATGACCAAGAAAAAGTCAACACTCACATACAAGCTTGAGAAAAATGGGTTGGATACTTGTTCAGGAGGAGGAGGTCAGGGGATGATAGGTAACCAAATAGTATTGAAGCCTGCCAGATTTCAAAGTTTGCAATATGATTTTATTATACTGTCTGTCTCCTAAGTTTCAATTCTGAGCAACCACCTTGTATGATATGATTTCTGGATTATTGTGTCAATAAAATTTTCTGTTTAACTCTGAAACTCCTGGTCACTGCATCTGGGAATGCAAGTACATGACAGTTTTGCTCAGAATTCCCTAAAGATCCTGTTTATCATGGCAACCATGTTTGGGGAACAGAATTGTTGATGTTGGGGATGTGAGTGGCTTGGAGGACACTCCTGCTCAGCGGTCCCTTCTCAAAGTGACTCATGGCTGCAAAGTCCTGAAATTGTGCTTCAGTACATGGTAGTGTCAGAGAATGTTCCTAAAAGAAAGGGTCTTGGAAGACCCTTTCAAAAAGGAACACTGCAGGACTCTCCTGAAGTTGTGAGGAAAAACTCACAGGCTGTCAAGGTGGACAGCATGGTTCAGGAGAAATTTAAAAGCTGCAGAGCAGGAGATTGAAATGTAGCAACTGCAGGAAGAGATAACAGCTGTATGGAGCTCTCTGCAACCCTTGCTCTCAGATAGAAGCAGTGGAGGCTTGACCTGGACAGTCAAATTAGATGAGGACAGTTTTGAAACACCAGAGCCTGAGGAAGCTAGTGATACTGTGCCCAAGTGATAAGACACCTGGTGGTGGGATGCCAAATGCTTATCTGTGGAGCCGGATAGGAGGCTGAAAGGGAGAATTCTTTTACTTTTCAGCAGTGTTTCCAACAGCATGAGCTTGGGGAGAAGAAGTGCCACTGGTAGTGCTAAATGGAGGAACTTTGGTAGATGGTACAGCAGTTGATACTGGAGAAACCAGCGGAATGTGAGGAGCAGCCAAAAACTCATCACTCAACCCCTGTGGGGTCATGGGTTACCCAGGGAATCCAGATGGAGGTGCCCACAGTTCCTCGGCCCCAACAACACCACAAACTCCAGAGCCAGTCCCAGTGGAGCTAATCCTGCTGCTGTACTTGGGAGATGAGAAGATGGTGATGACTTTTGATTGTGATCCCAAGAAACTACCCTACTTTTTGACCTGGATCAGAATTCAAAATGACCTTAACAGATTCAAAAGCTGGGCCAATACTAACAAAATGAATTTCAACAGGGAGAAATGTAGGATACTACACTTGGGGAAGTAAAAATGAATTTCACAGATATAGGATGGGTGACCCCTGGCTTGACGGCAGTGCAAGCAAAAGGGAACTAGGAGCCTTAGTGGACCACAAGCTGAACATGAGTCAGCAGTGTGATGTGGCAGCTAAAAAAGCCAATGCGATTCTGGGCTGCATCAATAGGAATATAGTGTCTAGATCAAGGGAAGTAATAGTGCCACTCTATTCTGCTTTGGTCAGACCTCACCTGGAATACTGTGTACAGTTCTGGGTGCCACAGTTCAAAAAGGATATTGAGAAGCTGGAACGTGTCCAGAGGAGACCGACCAGGATGGTGGGTGGTCTGGAAGCCATGCCCTATGAGGAGCAGCTTACAGAGCTGGACATGTTTAATCTGGAGAAGAGAATGTTGAGAGGTGACATGATAACCATGTTTAAATATTTGAAGGGATGTCATACTGAGGATGTAGCAAGCTTGTTTTCTGCTGTTCCAGAGAGTAGGGCATGGAGCAATGGGTTCAAGCTACAGGAAAAGAGATTCCACCGAAACACGAGGAAGAACTTCCTGACAGTAAGAGCTTTTCAACAATAGAATACGCTGCCTCAGAGTGGCGGAGTCTCCTTCTTTGGAAGTTTTTAAACAGAGGCTGGATGGCCATCTGTTGGGAGTGCTTTGATTGGGTATTCCTGCATGGCAGGAGGTTGGACTAGATGGTGCTTGTGGTCTCTTCCAACTCTATGATTCTATGAATCTATGACCCAAGTGAAAGGGTTCTTGGTGGAGTGGGGAATGACGTGCCAGGCCAAGGGTGTGGCAGTGAGATGCATTGCAGCTTTAAGCAGAATGCAAGTGCATGACACACATTGCTGTTGCCCTCATAATAGCCACTACTGCCATGTTTTCCTACCAGCAAGGAGACCAGTAGAGTGTTATGTTCTACTGGTGTTTAATGGGATCTCAGCCTAAGAAAGGATCTGAATGGGGATGAGGAGACATTGACAAACGTGTGGCACTTATAAGACTATTTTCTGGCTCCACGAAGCATACTTTTGCAGAGCATCCTTTTCATGCTGAATGGGAAACATTGTCACCCATAACATTCTAAATTCATAGTACACTGAATAGTTTCTTTCAGTCAGACTGACCTGCCTTCTTCCAGTCAAAAACCAGAAGGGAATATGACATATTCCTCTGAAATATGTTACACTGCATAGATATGTGCCCTTACTGATTCACATAAAATGGATTCCCAGTGAAAGCACATGAGTGTCAACATATATTTAGTCTCTGTGCCTTATGGAAAATTATAAAAGCCATTTGCCATCTGAAACAAGGTACACCAGGCATCATTCACTTCTCTAGAGTACATTGAACAATCCATAAACTTTGAAGCACAAACAATAATCACTCTCAAAAGAATGAAGGAAAGCTAAGACAGCAAGGACTGGAATTAGGTAAAGAATCAATTAAATTGTTTGTTTTTATCTTCTCTTCAACATTATGATATAGGTAAGGAACAATTATGTAAAAAGTTCACTTTTATTAATTTCAGCCTAAAGATAATAGCATGAATGAAAACCTATCTCTCTCACACACACACTCACTCACACACACACACACACACAGCAATTAAAATTAAGCTTTTCAAAACAGTTTTAAAGTGCCAGTGTGTACTTTGCATTTTTATTGCATTTTTTTACTGCTTGTTGTCTGCTTGAACTTGTGACAAGCTGACAAGAATATTTCATTGCACTAATTACTGTGCCAGATAATGGATTCCATGTCAGTGGATTGTGGAATCAACTCTGAGTTTTACTCTGAACTTTAAGAGACCTGTCGAAGGTGAGGAAATAAATTCAGCACCTCGGATAGCTCTTTTGCTGAAGTTTTGATTCAGCAAAATGAAACAGATTTTAAAAGACTAGGATTTGTTTATTACTTTTTTGGAAGAACTTTGGGCTTTTTAAAATAGTAGAGCATTGATTAAAGGTAGAAGTTGGAATTTATTATTACTTAATGGAAGTATTTTATTAATAGAATATAACAATCAGTTGGGTTGGGGGGAGTCATTAATAGGTTTGTTTGTATTAATTGGTTTGTGGGTCTGTCTATCCCAGTTTGTGTGTTTTATGTATTTAAAATAAGTTTGTATTTATATTTTTGTTTGTGTTAATAAACAAAATAATTAAAAAAGTAAAACATGAAACAGATTCACTGCTCCACTGATAGGGAAGGCACCTGTGGCCATAGACTAACCTCTGTTTTACCTCAAGAAGAGTTCCATATCTTTTCTCTCAGGAACTGGTTGAATAACAGGAAAATTACAGAGGAGATTCTATAGTGAAATTATATAACATAAATCTTCTCATGCAGAGCTGCACATTGATTGATTGTGATATATAAAGCTTGTGTTGAATGGAAAGTTTGTACAAACAACTGCACAACCAAATGTGAAACCACATGAACAAAGATATCTCATATGCAGCTCCATTTCCACAATCTCGAATGGAACGTGGACATTCCTGATTAGACAAAAATGCCCAACCACTTCATTCATGCTTAAGACACCAACAGGATCCTGGCCTTGTTACCTAAATTGTGTGGGGTCTGCAAGGATCCCACTAGTGTCCAAAATCAATATGAGGAATATTTAATTGGCTCGGAATAGCAATGAGAAGCTGGGCAATGTCAGGATCTTTTGACCTATGTATACCAGTAGTAACAGAGGAGACCCTCTGATGTGAATATTGATATGAGGAATATTTAATTAGCTCAAAATAGCAGCAAGAGGACAGGCAACAGCGGGACCTTTTAATTTAACCTATGTATACTGGTAATAATGGAGGAGACTCTAAGCCAAAAGGTACAATTAAATTATCTTTATTGGAAAATAACATCAGCAGCATTCACACAAACACTCATGCTTCAAGCACTAACACAAGGCTATCAAAAGCAGTTGGAAGTATTTGGATAGAGGAATGGAGTAAGGGAGTAGCGGGTTATACTGTACCAATCCTGCAGAGCTGAGATCACGGAGTACACTGACAGCGAGGAGGTCCGGAAGATAGATTGGTGACATGAACTGATGTGAAGTCAGTAAGCAGGGGATCCATGCACACTTTGGTGGTGTTTTAGGGTGATATTTATATGAAATAATTCCCTCAAAGAGATCGGATTTTGAGTAGAATACGTTTATCGGAGGTTCGCAGGATGAGACAGTGGGTATTCCAGAAGAGTTAATAATCGTTAATGGGTGCTAATGGCCAATGCCTTTTGGAATTTAATAGAAAACAGGCAAGGTCTTTTGTTGAAATGGGAACAGGGGAGGAAGCTCCCATTTTACAAGCATTAAGGTCTCTGCTATTGTTGTGTGGATTAGTGATTGACTCACCTCCAGGTGTTGAGTCCTAATCAGAGTATTCACTTGGCCCTGGATGAATCCCATCTTGGTGTTTGGGAGTCCCTGGTTTACCTGTACCAACAAGATTCCAGCCATGTAGTTGTGCATTCTTGGATGATATATAACTATTTGCTGATTCCTTCCATGTTCCATTTTAATAGCTGTTCTGCATTGAACAATGGAACAACAAGCAAGCATGTTTGCATGCATGCAGTTGGTTGCACCATGTTGGTGTTCAGCAGAAGGTTGGTATAGCACAACCACTACTTAACTACAGAAGCATGGTATAGGATCTCCACCAATATGTGTTATAAGGAAATTCATGGAGCATAAGGCTATCAGTCATGGTAGGTAGATAGTCCCAGCTTCGGGGACAGGATAGATCATAAATAGATTCCCTCCTATACCAGAAACATCATGGCTTTGTATATCCAGACCATGAGAACATTACTTTTGGGGACTACAGGTTCCAGAATCTTCCAGACAGCATGGTCAATACATGGCTAAACTTTTTATATATCAGATGCTGAGAGTACAAGCTGAAGGGTACTGCCACATTCATGTCATGCATGTGGGCTTCCCATGGATAATTGGTTGGCCATTATGTGAATAAAATCTCCATTGTGACTAGACCTGCAGCTGGTGAGAGGCTCTTCCTCCATCTAACTGCCACTGCTCTGGCCTTTGAGGTGAAGAAGAGAAGCCAGGCACAGATCCCTCATGCCTTGGCCCAGAGGATGGTGAGAAACCCTTCCTCCCTGTTCCAGCTGCCATTGCTCTGGCCTTGAGGGAGAAAAGAGCAGCCATCATCTGTTTGGCTTAATCCTCTCCTCCACTGTTGTTCCCTTTTCCTCATGTACATCATGTCTTATTTAGATTGTAAGCTTGAGGGCAAAGATATATAAAAAGTTTAGCTTGAGGGCAAAGAACTGTCAAAACAGTGATTTGTGAGCCACCCTAGAAGCCGTTTTGGCTGAAGAGTAGGATATAAATACTCTAAATAAATAAACAAGTAAATAGCTGGGCTAGATGCTCAACTTTGGTGTGAGTTCTTATGTAAACAGCATGCCATACTGGTTTGAGTTTTGGACTAGGACTCTGCAAGACCAGAGTTTGAATCCCTGCGAAGCCATGAAAACCCAGTGGATGACCATGGGCAAGTCACATTCTCTCAGTCTAAGAGGAAGGCAATGTCAAACTTCCTCTTAATAAACCTTGCCAAGAAAATCATAGGAGAGCATTGTCATAAGTCAGAATTGACTTGAAGGCATATAACAACATCTTATGTGAAACAGCAGGGGAAGATGAGTTGGCAGTGGTATCTTCCATTGCTATAGGTGGCATCATTTACACATTTCTTAACTTCTTTGGCCAGGTCTGCTAAATATTATTGTGTCACAAAAGGACAAGCCCAAAGTTAGAAAAAAACACAAGCATACTTTGTCAGGGAGGAGGGAAATTGGCATTAATCTCTTTGAGCAGCTTGCCTTGTGTTCAACAAGGAGAGACATTTGGTCAAACAATGGAAACGCAAGGAGCTGACTGTGCTTTGCAAGTAGCCAGAATGAAAAACAGGTGTATGGCCCACAACCAACACTTGCCCTAAGTAGGTAATGACTTATCCACAACAACCTTCAAGCTGGTGTGTGTTTGTGTTACAAAATGGTCATCTTGTTCATTAGGATGGACATGGTGGCAAAAATAAAAAAAAGGTAAAAACAAGCCATTTCTTCAAACCAAATTTGGTGTGAAAAGTTTCCACCACCCCTGCCCCCTGCTAGAAGCACTGCAAAGAGTCTGACTTGGTTGAAAGCACAAAGTTCAGCAACTTTACCAGAATTTCAGTGAACGCAGAGGGAGACAAACTGGGAACTTCAGAAGCTGAAGGCAGCATATCGGTGATCAGATGAGGCTGGGCTGAACAGCATCTTCAGATTCCTAACTAGTGATGTAAAGAATACAAATCTTCTCATCTTTGATGAGAAAGAGTATCTTGACAAATTAAGACATCCTGTTGAGAAAATTGTCAGCTGATGCAGGATGTCTTTGCATATCAGGAAATTTCTTACCTAAAAAGTGTGCAAAAACTCTTTTTGTTGTTGTGTGTGTGTGTGTTTGGGGGTTTTTGTGTGCATGTGCAGAAGCACAGTAGACTCATAGAATCATTGAGTTGGAAGAGACCACAAGGGCCATCTAGTCCAATCCCCTGTCCTGAGGGAATACACAATCAAAGCACTCCCAATAGATGACCATCCAGCCTCTGTTTAAAAACCTCCAGACTTCAGCACACTCCAAGGCAGACTTCTGTTAGTAGAAGTTCCCTTAGACACCTGATTGCACTTTCTTGGGGTTGTCTAAATGGCAAAAATACTCCTCACAGAATTCAAGGAAAATATGATTTGTCTAAATAGCATCCCACCTCAAAGGCCATCAAGTCCAACCCCCTACCATGCAGGAATACACAATCAAATCATTCCTGACAGATGGCCATATTTTCAGAACTCACCCTGTTGAATCTGAGGAAGACAATTGAGAGAAGCCATATAGAAAAGCCTCTGACTCCAGGTGATGGCTTCCTACCCCAAATCTGAGCTGATAATGGCCAATGCAGATGCTGAGGAGCTTCAGGAGGGTGGACCACCACCACATCTGGAGGTGAGGAACACTGAGGAGACACCTCAACATTTGTGGAATGGTGTGATGACAAGGAACACTGGCAGAGCAGCTAAAAAGAAACACTGAACAATCCAGAGCTTCGTGTCTCAAAGTTGAGGGGAATATAACTCTCACAGTTGCTGCTGGGAGTTTTTGTTGTTCACAACTATTCTTTCTGGCTTTTATGCACTTCCTGCTCATGGATTTATTTGGATTCTTGACCTCTGGACTTGCCTATGCCATATATGTCTTTGTCTTTCCCTGTGGCATCTGTTTTTTTTTTTTTTTTTTTTTTGAGGGCTAGGGTTCTGAATCAGCTTAGACTTTACTACTGAACCTACCTTCAACCTTGGTAAACTCTCTTGACTACCAGGTATGACTCCAACTGACTTATCTTGACTCATCTACAGGAGCCTGCTTCTTCTGGCACTTGCTGCCTTTAGGTGAAGGGCACCTATATTCGTTCCTGTAACAATGTGATGTTTGAGAGAGAAAAGAAGAGATTATGATGATGATTTTAATGAGAGAGTGCCAGAGGGAAGATTGCATAGATGACTGATAAATCTGCCCCATGCTTATGTGTATGGACTTTTGTGAATGTATGAGTGGCACACATCTCAATCATCCAGGATCTCACTGGAGGAGATGCATTGGCATAGGGATGGAAATAAATTTTTTTAATGGTCAAAAAATCTGTTTCTTGAGTGTTGGAATCTCCTGATAATCCTGGACTAACAGGAGTCTTCACAGTTGTGGGGTGGTGGATCCATTTCAAAGTCAAAGTGTTTGGTGGTCTAGGGCAAATCCCTAAATGGATAGGGCAAAAAGCAAAAGTGGGTATGCAGTCTACACCACCTCCTTTATCACAAATGAAGCAGACTCAGAGTGCAAGAGCTTGTGCTACGGACATCTTTCTCTCAGTTAGTCTCAAAGGTGCTACAAGATCCCTTTGCATAAGGTCTCAGTATGATTCCCCTCCAAAGTAAAATGAGCTCCTCCAGCAAACTGATATTTTACCCTTTTCTTTACCCATGACCCCCTTTAAATATCTTTTGTTGCCATGGACCCCCAAGACTTAACTCCAAGATTTAAAACAACAACAACACTTGATAGTAATAGTAATAGTAATAGTAATAGTAATAGTAGTAGTAACAACAACACAATTACACCATCCATTAAACTTTCCCTCAAAAGCACTGGAGAGGGGGGGAAGACTTTTCTCCATCTTCTCCTGCAAGTTTGTGGCTAGAGCAGATTGAATGGAAATGTGCAGGCCAAGCCAGCCTTTGTCTTGACTCCTGTCATGTGCCTGTTCCACTGTGGGGAGAAGGTGGGCTGAGCAGCCTTCAAGCCTTCACAGACCCCCTGTGAGGACATCACAGCCCCTCTGAGCTCTGTGGACCACAGGTTAAGCATCAATGTTTTAGAGGATTGACTCTGCTTACCCATTGCTTTGTGTACTTTCAAGCTGCTAATAAAGTTACCCATGACAGTGGCTTGCCATGATAAAGAAGCAATGATAATTGGCCTGTTTCAAGGCATAGTCTGGCTTTTCTTCTCTCTGGCTTTTCTTCGCAAACGAAGATTCAGGAAGGACTCATCCCGCGCTTTCTGCAAGCGCGCTGATGACTAAAAAGGCCAATCCGAGATAAACAAGTCCGGTTGCAAAAAGCACAGCAGAAGGTCTCCTTGGGTGATGTTTTTGGGTTGTGATTCTTTCTGCGTTGTCGTTTCTCTTCAAAACTTGTTCGTCGTGAGTTCTCAAATAAGGCTGCAGCATTGTGGATAGTGCGTCTCCATGCCTCCCGATGTGAGGCCAGGGCGGACCACTGTTGGTGATCAATTTGGCCAAGCCTGAGATGTTGTTTCAGGGAGTCTTTGTATCGCTTTTTTGGAGCGCCCCTCTTACGCTGACCCGTGGCGAGTTCACCGTAGAGTAGTATTTTTGGGAGGCGATGGTCCTCCATCCTAGAAACGTGCCCTGCCCAGCGCAGCTGTGTTCTCAATATCATGGCCTCAATGCTGGTGATCCCTGCTTGCTCAAGGACAGCAACATTCGTCACATAGTCAGTCCAGTGTATATTTAGGATTGTGCGTAGACAGCGCTGATGAAAGCGCTCGAGGAGTCGTAGGTGGTGGCGATAGGTGACCCATGTTTCAGATCCATAAAGGAGGATAGACAGTACGATGGCTCTATACACACTGATTTTTGTGCTTTGCCTCAGGTGTTTATTGCTCCAGACTCTTTTGTGAAGTCTTCCAAATGCACTATATGCCTTTGCTAATCTGTGATCGGCATAGTAAGGTTAGATGGAACCCTCAAGTCACATAGTATATATGTATAGTGTACTCCATCCACCAGAATATACAAACATTCTCTCTCTCTCTCTCTCTCTCTCTCTCTCTCCACACACACACACACACACACACGTACACATATATTTAAGTAATGTATCCATTTCCCAGTTGCAAAACGAACAAGAGAAATACTTGAAAGCAAAGTAGATCTGCCTCCAGGAAGACATCAAAGGACATCTTGTGGAAGATAACAGGGAATTGGGAGATACATAGCTTTTATTCAAATGTTGAGTAAAATCATAAAACTCAGGCTGCAGAAATAATGCAATTTGACACTGCTTTAACCATCATGACTCCATCCTATGGAATCCTGGGATTTGTAGTTTGTTGTGGCACCATAGCTCTCTGACAGAGAAGGCTAAATATCTCACAAAACTGCAAATCCTAGAATTTCATAGCATTGAGACATGGTAGTTAAAGCAGTGTCAAAAAGCATTGCTTCTGCTGTGTCAGCAGCCTCAGGCCTTATCTACACAGGCTAAATACCCCAGCTTGCCCCCAGGGCTCTACAGTCTATATGACACAGGGCAAGTGCCCCGTTCTGCCCCCAGGCAGTCCTCACCACCCCCAGGGCCGATACGAGGTTGAGACGGGGGCAAGCCGGGGTAGGGCCCAATAAACCGCTATAAGAAAATACCCAGTTTACTCTGTTACCAGCAGCCAAAAATGGATTAGGCCCCACATGTCTGCAGGAGCCCATCCAGCACACTGGCCCTCACTGCATCTGCCATCTCCCTGGCTCTCCCAGAAGCCAAGCAGGGGGGCTTCAATCACATGTTACTGGCCCCCTTCCTGGCTTCCAAGTCAGCAGAGAAAATGGTGGCAGCAGTGGTGGCTGTGATGGGCTGGCGTTCCTGTTTGGACTCTGGCCTGTTTCATCTAGGTTACAGGCAAAGGATGGGCCAGCTCCACAGCCAGGATATGCTAATGGGGAGCTGACATATCCTGGCTGGTGCAGATAAACCCTCAGCCTCTTACTCCTTTGTCTCCTTTAGAAAATCCTTCTTTTTCATTATCAAGTTATAGTGTAAGCATTTAATGATAATTCCAAATAATCACATTCCAAAGAGATCTTCAAAAATCACAGAAAATTGTACATTGTGTGTGTGTGGGGGGGTGTTTTTTCCTGAAGTCCCTGAATCTGAAGCAAAATTGAAAGTCCCTTTATATTTGTAGAGATACAACCGGAAAGTAGAGTTCATTTGGGATAATCTAATCTGTTTTTCCCTTTTGAAAAACAATGAGTATCTGTTAGAGGTGGAATTACTATAGCTCTAAAAAAAATTATTTTATTTTTTTATTTATTTAGCCAGTTTCCTAGGTTCCCATGAATCAGCAATTTAACCTACTAAACTAAATATGTTTACCAGTCTATCTACCCTGCTCCTTCTAAGTGAGTAGTTTGTATAGTATAAGCTACAGGATATGTGCTACAGGAAGAAAAAACTCTAAAAAAAAAAAAAAGTTCCTGCATTTGACATTTCTGTGGCTTTAATATGTTTTTGAACCACTGTGTGTTTTATAAGGATTCCTCCCTTCCCAGTTTTCTCCACAGTTTCAAAAGAAAATAAATGCAAATGATTCTTACAGCTGGGCAGGAATGCTGATGTCCTGGAGTAATTCTTGGTTTTAAAAGAGTGGAGATTAGTTTTATCTTTGCCTTCAGATATTTTAGCTCACTTGCATACCAATGGGCAGTTGAATTGTGTTAGTGGGTGACTGCTCCTGAGCTGATCTAACTAGTGAGAATTCTTGTTTTTAATTTAATCCTCCTTACTGCCAATGTTTATCTCTGGTCTGGCTAGAAATAATGGTTTTTCTTTGAGGAAGTTGTAGAAGAGACACCTCCCCCTTTTTATCTCTAATAAAGTATTCTAACTGAAGGCTGAAAGCCTACAGACTCTTACCTGAAAGTATGCCTCATTGAACGTGGGTGACTTACTTCTATGTAGACATTTCCTGCATGGCAGGGGGGTTGGACTGGATGGCCCTCGTGGTCTCTTCCAACTCTGCAGTTCTATGATTCTATGATTCTATGATATAAGACTGTGCTGTAAAATACAAAGGGCTTGACACAGATACACATGGTTAGCGTAGAACCATTGATTTCAACATGGCTAAAGTATGTATACCTAAGTCGTAATGTGACTCTACGGAATTTTACAATTTGAAAATGCCAGAGACTTATATGATGTATCGCACAACACCCTCCCATGGTCTCATTGAGCACAATCAGTACTTACCTACACTGGATAGGAAACCTTGCCAAACTGACTCAGACTGGCACACACCCCATTGTAAGGCACTGTGCAGTTTCCAGAGATATTGGGCAACCCTGGTTAGATTTCAAAGACTCATAGAAGCATAGAGTTGGAAAAGACCACAATGGTCATCTAGTCCAACCCCTGCCCTGAAGGAATACCCAATCAAAACATTCCCAACAGATGGCCATCCAGCCTCTGTTTAAAAACCTCCAAAGAAGAAGAGTCCACCACACTCTGAGGCAGTGTATTCCACTGCTGAACAGCTCTTATTGTCAGGAAGTTATTCCTAATGTTTAGGAATGTTTTCCTGTATTGCTCCATGTCCTAGTTTCTGGAGCAGCAGAAAACAAGCTTGCTCCATCCTCAGTATGATATCCCTTCAAATATTTAAACATGGCTATCATGTCACCTCGTAACCTTCTCTTATTCAAGCTAAGCATAGCCAGCTCCCTAAGCTGCCCCTCATATGACATGGCTTCCAGACCTTCCACCATTTTGGTCGCCCTCCTCTGGATACATTTTAGCTTATGCCTCAGGAATGACTGTAAGTGAAAAATGTTTTTAAAAGATTCGGGATAGACACAGTTTAAGGTAATAACAAGCATTTGTAGGTTCCAAGACATTTTTACTTCTATAAAATCTGTGGCCATCCCTCCATCCCAGAAAAAAAGTGGTTTACCTATTATGGTTTAGTTGTTATAGTAGTCCATTGGTAACAGGCTGGCGAAATTTTACCCTCAGTAAGATGTTTGTCTTTCTGCGACTTAACTTTATTTTTATTTTTTTGCAGACTTTTTGCCAGCATCCAAAACTTTTCTTTTTAATAACAGGGAGTGCTTGCCAATTTTGGGGGCTGTCCAGCTCCACTGAGATGAATGGGAGCTATTTAACTGACATCAATGGGATGTGGATTACATGCTTTGTCCTCACACAATAGCTATCTGCTGTTAGCAGATTCCATGTCAATGGGGCACATGTGGTGATTTCTGTAAAGATAATGGTATCATTGTTGCCAAGCTAATTAAACCTATAATGAATAATTTACACACCACCACAAAGATAATAGAACATATATTTTTATCATCTTCAATGCATAGTATAATCTAAATGAATGACAAAATTGCTTCCTTCTCTCACCCTGCCTTGATACAATTATATCTTGAGTAATAATCTAGACAGGATTGTATTATCTTGCAGCTGGAGGATGCTGCTCCAGTTTCAAAGAACTGTCTCTAGCCCTATTCAGGCATTATAAATAAGGGCAAAATAAACACATAGAGAGGAGAGCATACCAAAACTACACCCTTCCATTATCTCTTTTTATATGAGTAAAGTGATAATGGAAGGGCTGTGGGTTTAGCATGTTCTCCTCCTCCTGTTTTTAGACAAGTCTGCAGCAGAGAGCCATGGAGGTTCATCACATGAGGCAGATCCCTTGAAAAATCAGGTCTCAGAATCTCATAGAAAGTCTCTGTATGTACATGAGAGTCTCTATTTCAGACTTATCCATTTTTCAGGCAACCCCCTGCCATGCAGGAACACACAATCAAATCATTCCCGACAGATGGTCATCCAGTCTCTGTTTAAATTTTAAGTATCATTTTTAAAAAGCATAATACAGTCAGCCCTCTGTATCAACGGATTCTTCATTCATGGTTTCAACCATCCACAGTTAGAAAATATTCAAAAATTTAAAAATTCTAAAAACAAAACCTTGACATTGTATATAAGGGACACCATTTTACTACACTATTGTCTATAATGGGACTTGAGCATCGATAGATTTTGGTATCCTGGGGGAGGGGTCTTGGAATCAAACCCCAGCAGATACCAAGAGCCCACTGTAAATAGAGTCATAGACTCAGAGAGTCATAAAGTCATAGAATCATAAAGTTGGAAGGGGCCTCATGGGATGCTGAGTCCAAACCCCTGTTCAGTGCAGGATCTGTTGTAACAATGCATTGGTACCTCTGAACATATCAAAAGGACCAGGCAGCAAATAGGTCTTGTAGCAGCAGCAGACATCAGGCTGAATAAATCATAGAATCATAGAATTGCAGAGTTGGAAGAGACCACGAGGGCCATCCAGTCCAACCCCCTGCCACGCAGGAAATCATGATCAAAGCATCCCCGACAGATGGCCATCCAGCCTCTGTTTAAAGACCTCCAAGGAAGGAGACCCCACCACGCTCTGAGGGAGCGCGTTCCACTGCTGAACAGCTCTCACTGTCAAAAAGTTCCTCCTAATGTTGAGGTGGAATCTCTGTTCCTGGAGCTTGCATCCATTCCTCCATGTTCCAGTCTTTGGAGCAGCAGAAAACAAGCTTGCTCCATCCTCAACGTGACACCCCTTCAAATACTTAAACAGGGCTATCATATCGCCTCTTAACCGTCTTTTTTTCAGGCTAAACATACCCAGCTCCCTAAGTCTCTCCTCATAAGGCATGGTTTCCAGACCTTTCACCATTTTAGTCGCCCTCCTCTGGACACACTTCAATTTGTCAATATCCTTTTTGAATTGTGGTGCCCAGAACTAGACACAGTATTCTAGGTGAGGTCTGACCAAGGCAGAATAGAGCGGCACTATTACTTCCCTTGATCTGGACACTATACTTCTATTGATGCGGCCCAAAATCGCATTGGCCTTTTTAGCTGCTGCATCACACTGTTGACTCATGTTCAACTTGTGGTCTACTAGGACTCCTAGATCCCTTTCGCACGTAGTCTCATTCAGCCAGGTCCCCCCCCATCCTATATCTATGCATTTCATTTTTTCACCCTAAGTGCAGTACCTTACATTTCTCCATATTGAATTTCATTTTGTTAGCTTTGGCCCAGCTCTCCAGTTTATCCAGGTCATCTTGAATTTTGATCCTGTCCTCCAGGGTATTAGCTACTCCTCCTAATTTGGTGTCATCTGCAAATTTGGTAAGGATGCCCCTAATTCCCTCATCCAAGTCATTGATAAAGATTATGCACACAGAATAAGCACACAGACACAGGGATTGTGCCTAAAACTACTTTCATTTACTGGTGCATATTAAAGTAATATATACAATGAGTCTGGGACTCCAAACAAATAGACTCCATAACACAGCAGTCATTACAGTGCTGTCCAGCACTCTGCAGTTTAGAGTGCATGTACACAGTCTAAGGACTTTTTTGGACAATGTAAAAATAACGGAAGCAGCATCGCCAGGTTGCGATGCTGCAGCGCTAGAGGGCATCAGTTTCATACGACGCTCCTTCCCAGCGGTACTGTTGCAGCACCGCTGGGATATTTGAATGTGATATTTTTGCTTTCTACCATCATATTTTACTCACCATCAGCGATCGTGAGTAAAATATGACTGTAAAAGCAAAAATATAACGGTCAAATGTCCCAGCGGTACTGCAACAGTACCGCTGGGAAGGAGCGTCGTACGAAACTGACGCCCTCTTGCGCTGCAGCGTCGCAACCTGGCGACGCTGCTTCCGTTATTTTTACATTGTCCAAAAAAGTCCTAAGAGCAAAAATCCAAGTCAGAGCAGTATGATGGAACATCTAGTTATACAGATACAGTACATTCATGGGTTATAAAGTCAGTGATTCCCATACATACGGGCTACTCAACATATTCCCAGAAAGATAGCAGGTTTACTCCCTGCTCCTGTTCCCACAGAAGCATCTAGAGTCTAGACAGTATCTTGATATGCTTGCCAGCTCACTGCTGGCCCCTGCAGGCAGTAGCACATTACACCATGTCACCTCTTTATATTCTAAATTTCTCTGTGACTGAACGTCCCATTACCCTGAAGAATCCCTAGTAGTTAGCTGTCCAACCTCTTTTTGAAGACATCCAGAGAATAAGATACCACCACCTCTCTAGACAATTAATTCAATTGCCAAACTGTTTTAACCATCAAGAAGTTTCTTCTAATGTTCAATCAAAATGTACTCTCCTGTAAGTTCAAACCATTGGACCTGATTCTACCCTCTGGGGCAGCAGAGAACAGGCCTGCCTACTCCTACTCCTCTCTGTGACAGCCATTGAGGTATTTAAAGAGTGCAATCATGTCACCCCTCTGTTTTCTCATCTCCAAGAT
Source organism: Gambelia wislizenii (assembly GCA_030847615.1). Taxonomy (NCBI): domain Eukaryota; kingdom Metazoa; phylum Chordata; class Lepidosauria; order Squamata; family Crotaphytidae; genus Gambelia; species Gambelia wislizenii. The sequence goes on along the minus strand of JAUMIR010000001.1, from coordinate 19,686,570 downwards.
GCACATGCCCAGTTTTTTCAACCTCTCTTCACATGTTTGTTCTCCACACCTCTTATCATCCTTTTGTCCTCTCTGAACCTGCTCCAACTCATTCATATCCTTCTTAAAACAAGGCACCCAGAATTGAATTCAGTACTCCAGATGAGGCCAGACCAGCACAGAATACAGTGAGACCCTTGACTTGTAAACTATGCTTATATTAATGCAGACTAAAATGGCATTCTCCTCTTTTGCTGCAGCATCACACTACTGGCTCATGTTTAATTTAGGATCAAGGATAATCCCAAGGTCCTTTTTACATGCAGTACTGCTGAGCCAAATACCAGACATTCTATACCTGTGCATTTCATTCATGTGGCCTAAATGTAGAATTTGGCATTTGTCTCTATTGAATTTTATGAATTTCTGTCCTATTTTATAGTTTATCTAGGTCCTTTTGAATAATATTCCTATTTTCCAATGTGTTAGCTACTCCTTCCAGTCTTGTGTTAGCATGCCCTACTACTCCCTCCCAACAGTCAATGATTCAATCAAGCAATTAAGTGACCATCCCTTAATCTGGTTTTATGGAAATCTCTCCTATACCCCCTCCTGTCCAACCATGTGAAGAATCCAATCAGTTTCTATCTTCTAGGAATTAAAGCAATTCGTTGAGTTCCCTTTGTCTAAAGTGTGCCACAGTGAATGAATCTGGCCACTCAATTTCTTGGCACACCACGGATTGGAACCTCCTGTGCCACCTTCGAAAGCCTGTCTGACTATTTTCAGTGCACGGAACTCTTCTCTTCACGACCAGTAACTATCGCCCTATATTCCCGAATGTCTCTCTCTCTCTCTCTCCCTAATCTTTCTGTCTTATTCTCCTATAGCCTTGTATGCACATGTATTGTGTATTCTAGTTCACTTTTGTATTATTCCAATAAAATACGTTATTTCAGTTTAACTGGAGTGCTGTCTACAGTTAGTACTGGTATACTGTACATAGATGAAAAAAATCCCCAAAGTTACCCTCCTTTCGCAGGCTTCCTTTTGAGCTAATGATTCCCCCAAATAATAAAGATTTTTGCATCATGGGTGGGACTCTTAAGCATCCCCCCCACCTCTTAGGGTAACATTTGTATCATCTGTAAACTTGAAAAGGATTTCCTCTACCCTGTCATCTAAGTCATTGATGAAAATGTTGAAGAATAATAGCCCTGGGAGAGAAACCTGAGGCACTCCACTCAAGACCTCCTTCCAGTGTGAAATGCAGCCATTGATGATGACTCCAACCAGTTATGGCTCCTTCCAACAGTGTTTCCATCTCTTCCATTGTAGCAGTGGGATCAGGTTGGAGGCTGCTCTTACCTCCACTTCCTCCTTCTCTACTACAACCTCCTCCACCTCCACTGCCGTTATTGCTTTCACCACTGTTGCTGCCCACTGGCTGCCACTGCCGCTCTACATTGCTCCCCTCTGACATCATATCATATATTATACTATAATAACATAATGTAATAATAGCATAATTAATATTAATTAATTAATTGTCAATAATAATAATATAACAAATAGAACCTATTAACATAATAAACTTAAAAATACAGCCATTAAAAAAATATATATCCTGCAACCAATTAAGCATCAACTGCTTGTTTGAACAAAAAGGTCTTTTTTTAATGGAAGGGAAGTCCATAGCCTGGGAGCAGCCACCAGGAAGGCCCCCTCCTATATTCTGGCTTCATGTCCCTGTGACAGTGTGGGACCAAGAGAAAGCCCTACCCTGAAGATCTTGAGACTTAGGGCAGTTTCCTATAGGAAGATATGGTCTTTCAGAGAGTTTCGCATCCAGTTAGGCACAACAATGGAATTGAACCCAGTATTTCCTCAGTCCAATCAACATGTAACTCTGCTTGGGGAAATTTACACTACGAGGTTTGTCTATTAAATAATGAGACCGTGTTTCTACCTTTCAGACAAATCAGGGAGAACTGATTGTGAATGCTTGAGTGGTGACTTTGAACATGTCTGAACCTGCTTGACAAACATCAACACTTGCAATGGTCCAGTTAATTGTCAGTCATTGTTTAAAGCAGCTGTGTTCTCTGTTGTGTGCTGGAAAAATGGTAAGTTTAAAAGTTGAGCAATGTGTCAATTTGAATTTTTTAGTAAAATTGAAAAAAATACCAACAGAATCTTTTTCAAATGCTTACTGAGGCCTACAGGGAAGACTGCGTGTCTCAAGTGAGTGTTTGAGTGGCACACAAGATTCAGAGAAGGACATGAGGATGTGGAAGATAATGAACGTCCTGGGTGACCTTCCACCTTCAAGAACCAAAGAAATTGTGGGAAAAATCAGCCAGATTGTTCAAAAAGACCTCCAACTCAGTATCTGAATGATATCTGAAGCCATGAACATTGACAAAGACACTGCGTGGAAAATTTTGCATGAGGATCTCATCATGAGAAAAGATTGTGCCGAGATGGTCCCTAGGGTTCTCACAGCAGAGCAAAAAGAGTGCTGCAAGGAAATTTGCACTGACATTCTATAGCAACTTGAGGCAGACCCAAATCTTTTTCAAAAAAAATGATCACTTGTGATGAAACCTCGATCTTCCAGTATGATCCTGAGACAAAACAACAGTTGATGCACTAGAAAACACCATCATCACCAAGAATGAAAAAAAAGCACATCAAACCAAGTCCACATTCAAAGCCATGCTCATTGATTTTTTTTTTTACATCAAGAGCATAATTTTGACACAATGGGTTCCAGAAGGCAGAACAGTGAACCAGCATTATTATAAAAATGTTTTGAAAAGGCTGAGAGAAAGAGTCAGGGAAAAATGACCAGAACTGTGGAAAAATGGTTTAATTCTCCATCAATAATAATAATAAAAAAATTTATTTATACGCCGCCCCTCTGTTAAAACAATCGGGGCGGATCAAGACAATGCATCTGCTCACACAGCACTTTCTATGAAGCAGTTTTTGGCCGATAAATGCATTACTACATTTGAACATCCTCCATATTCACCAGATTTGGCACCATGCAACTTTTTCTTTTCCCTAAAGTGAAATCAGTGCTTAAAGGAACAAGTTTTGAGTCAACTGACGCAGTAAAGAAGAAAACAGCAGATGTGTTGAAACAGCTGACAGAAACTGATCTGCTCCACACCTTCAACCAGTATAAAACAAGACTGCATCAGTATGTGTATGGGGAGTATATTGAAGTGGACAAACATTAGAATTGTAATACCTATAAATAAAGGTGGGTTATTGCATCAGTCTCATTATTTAATAGTCAGATCTCATACACTGCCCTGATGTAGGATGTAGAAGAATTTCCAGCATCTTCTCCACAAGAATGCACAAGTGGACACACAAAAAATAAAGCCAATTTGATTCCCTGAAATAAAATGCATTTGCATTAAATTACCCATTTCTTTGTCTTGCAAAAGCATTAAACAGCCTGATTGATGTAACAAAGTTTATAAGGCAATATATTCCAATTGCTTTAATAGGACTAAATTGACCATCTGTCAGGATTGGCTCTTGCTGAGGCAGAGCTGCCCCCACAGCAAGAACAGAGAATTCTACATGGACAGCTCACAGTCCAAGTTGGGGGGTACCTCCCAAACACAATTTCAGGGTGAGTTACCCCCCTGTTCAGCTCACAGGCCACCACTGGTTTCCCAGTAGGTGTTGTCTTGGGAGTTGTTCTGATGGAGTCTGCCATGGGGAAAAAAATTATTAATTTTTTTAAAAAAAGTTTTACTATGCCAAAAAAATTAAGAAAAACTCAGGAAACCGGAGAGGGGGGTAAAAAAATGACAAAACCGAAACTTAATTCATAAGTTTTGCTCTGTATCAATGAGAGAGAGAGAGAGAGAGAGAGAGAGAGAGAGAGAGAGACTAGAATTAGGAGTCATTACTACTGAAATTCTAAAATACAAATAACAGATCTTAGAGCTTCATATCATGAGAGGACATGTTGTTGTCATTAACTGCTATGAGGTCAACTTTGATGTATGGAAACCCTTGCAGATTCAGGGATGTGGCTTTCTTGATTGAGCCTATCTATCTGGAATGTGGTTTTCCTCATTTTCTGCTGCCTTCTATCTTACTTAGCATTACAGTAGGACCCCCGTATCTGTTGGGGATTGGTTCCAGGGGTGGGAGTGTGGATACTGAAAACTGTGGAGAACAACTAACGCCATTGAAAATAATGGGACTTCTGGTTTAAAATACCATAGAGTTGCCTTGGAGGACCTAGAAAATAGCTAGAGAGGATGTATTTTCTAGGAAGACTATGGTAGGTGTGATGTCTTGTGTTCTATGGATAACTGAATCAGTGAATAATGAATCGGTGGATACTGAGTCCTACTGTATTATCTTTTCTAGTTAGTCATGTCTTCTTATTATATGTCAAAAGTATGACTGTCTCAGTTTAGTCATCTTGGCTTTTAGGGAGAGTTCAGACTTGATTTGCTCTAGGACCCATTGATTTATCTTCTTAGCAGTCCACTCTTCTCCAGCACATATTTCTCCAGCACCACATTTCAAGACTTGATTTTCTTCTTATCAGCTTTCTTCACTGTCCATCTTTCACAAGCATACATAGAAATAGGAAATATGATGGCACGGACAAACCTAACTTTAGTATATGTCTTGACACTTCAGGTTCTTGTCTAGTTCCCTCATAGCTGCTGTTCCAAGTCCTAGTCTTCATCTGAATTCTTGACTGCAGTCTCCATTCTGATTAATGACTGAGCCAAGGTATGGGAAATCTTTAGCTGTTTCAATGTATTCATTGTCTACTTGAAAGTTATGCAAACCTTCTGTGGTCATTATTTTTTGTTTTCTTAATGTTCAATTGTAATCCTGCCTTTATATGTTCAGTGTACAAGTTAAACTGTTAGGGTGATAAAATGCAGCCTTGCTTGACCCCTTCAAACCATTCTACTTCTCCATATTCTGTCCTGAAGGTGCTTCTTGTCCAGAGTTCAAGTTATGCATCAGGATAGTCAAATGTTGCGGCATATCCATTTCTTTAAGAGCAATCCATAGTTTTTATGAACTATAGTTCTTCTGTTTATTGTTTCCATTGTCTTTTTATTTCTACTTGATTATTTAATGTGTTCTCCCTAATGGTTGCAGAGCATTCCCACTCTTGGTTTAAATTTCCCTTTGGTTTCACATATCTTGTGGAAGAGGTCTCTTGTCCTTTTTTGGTGTCAACTTCTATTTCTCTGCATTGATTATTAGAATAGTTCTCCTTGTCCCTATGCAAAAGTTGCTAAACAGTTGCATTCAGGGTTCTGACTCTATTTCTTTCCCCTTTTACTTTTGCTTCTTGTCTGTCCTTAACTACAGAAGAGTTTCATCTGCCACCTGTTGAGGCTTCTCTTTCTTTCAGGCTGCAGATAATGTCTTTCTGCATTCCTCTCTAGCGATATCCATGGCTTCAATCCAGAATTCTTCTGGCTCCTGGTCAGTTAGGCTTAATTTAGCAAATCTATTTTTTAACATTATCTTTAAATTCTATGAGGATGTTCTTCAGCTTGTATTTTGGCACAATGGTTGGTTTAGTGTTCTTCTTTAGCTTTACTCTAATTTTTGCTATTAGTAGTTCATGGTCTGTGCCACAATCAGACATGACTCACTAGAAAAGACAGTAAAGCTTAGCAAAGCAGACAGCAGCAGGAAAAGAGGAAGATAGACTACAGGTGGATAGACTCAATCAAGGAACCCACAACTTTGAGTTTGCAAGACCTGAGCAGAGCAGTTGATGAACAGGGGGTTTGGTGGTCTCTGATTCACAGGGATGCCATAAGTCAAAGTGGACTTGAAAGTAAATAAGAATGACAACAAAAGATATAATTGCCTCTCAACTACATGAAACAACCATGCGGGAAGAGATTGTGCTGATGCAATCAAGGCTGCAAAGACACATTTCTTTCCTGCCCTCATCACTGTACAGTAGGCTCTTAAGTAACCCATGTTTAATCAGAATCATACACAACCTTTCACCATCATCACTCTAGTCTTCCATTAAGGTGCTTCAATGCCCTAAGCTCCTAAGAATGATGACACATAAGGTAAATCCCTGTTTGTGGTCCATCACATTGCCAATTCAACATGTCCTAGAGACTGGAGGTCTCACCAGCGGACTAAATGTGAATCGGGAGTGTAATTATTTTTCAAATAACTAACAGTACCATCTTATGCATGCCTGCCAGAACATCCATATTAGCCTAAGGATTGGCTGTGGAATTGGCTTTAAGGCTGACGTTCTTTGAACAAAATTGTATCCACTTCAAAAATTTTATCGCTCTTGAACTTTTAATCATTTCCAGCAGGGACTATTATATGCACCAATCTGCACAATATTATCAGCAATTTGTACAGTGCTGATGCAGCTCTTCTATACAAAGAAACCAGTTTCCAACCCCATAATTATGCTATTCACACATCACTCTCCTGTCTAGTGTAATACCAATCATCTTGTATGAAATCAATTTCCCCCGTGACTATAATTCTTTTCCATACCTATCAAAACATATAGCTAATATGGTTACTCAAGGGCACATTAAAAGGGCACAGCACCCTTTCTCCATAATCCTATTCCCATGTTTGAAATGGGAACCCTCCAGTACTCAAACTAATTAGAAGTAATATCAGTTGTGTTCCTTCAACCACAAGCCTATATCTTGCCAGTTGAAAAGGCCTATACAGTTCAGTAGTGCTTCCTCCCAAGTAAGTGCATCTAGAAGAAGAGTGGGAAACTTTTCATTGGCAGTGAGGTTAGAAAATAAGTGCGCAAAAACCCTTCTGAACTTTCATGACAGAACACCTGATGAGGACTTAAAGGGAACTTCATTCAGCTGCTAGTTTTCTCTGTGACTCCTGATCAGGACTCATTCCTAGGGATGGATGCTGGATTTATTCCTTTCGTGTTTTTGGTAAGAACTTTCCAAAATGCATACATTTCTTTCATAAATTTGTCTGAAAGAACCATGGTATGTTGAGGGATTTCGACAGCAGTCCCACTTCTGCTTGATGCAGCCTCACTTGCTGGCAGGAGGGAGCTTAAAATCATAGGATCATAGAATCATAGAGTTGGAAGAGACCACAAGGGCCATCTAGTCCAATCCCCTGCCCTGCAGGAATACACAGTCAAAGCACTCCCAACAGATTACCATTGAGCCTGTGTTTAAAAACCTCCCAAAGAAGGAGCCTTCACCACAATGTGAGGCAGTGCATTTCACTGTTGAACAGCTCTTACCATCAGGAAGTTCCTCCTAATGTTTAGGTGGAATCTCTTTTCCTGTCATTTGAATCCATTGCTCTGTGTCCTAGTCTCTGGAGCAGCAAAAAAACCAAGCTTGCTCCATCCTCAGTGTGGCATCCCTTCAAATATTTAAACATGGCTATTATGTTTATGTCATTTTACTGTGCCACAATTGCTAGCAAAACAGAGGTCCATTGCTCGGAGAGGCTCCCTGAAGTTTAAGGTGGGATTTGGGGGGCCATTTACAATTGTGGCAATATTGAATATGTAGTATAACTGAATATGGAGCAATTACAGGTCTGTAACTCTAGACGATGAATCCATAATGGCAATATAGGATGCCAACTTTCATTTTACCAAAGTTTTAAAAAGTAATTATCAAGTGTTTCTGTTTAAGAAACACATAGTGAAGACAGTTTAAAACACATTCAAAACATAATTGAGAGATTAAAAGATAAAAGCATAGCACACTACATCAAAACACCCTTTTGCCACATAATTTAATTTTCTTTATGCACCAAAGGCCTGCCTGCCTAAAAAAATGTCTTCACCTGCTGGTGGAAAGAGAAGAGGCCAACCAAACCTCCCATGGTAGGGAGTTCCACAGAGTGGGGGCAGCCACTGAGAAGGCTCTCTCCTGTGTCCTCACCAAACATATGTGTGATGATTGTGGGAAGTGAGAGAAAGCCAAAGATCTTAACATTCAGGCCAACGTCTATGCACACTTTTGTTGCCTAATTGTTTTTGCTGGTTTTAAAATAAGAACTTAACACAATTTGCAAATGTCTTCCAAAATTCAGTTGGGGGGAAAAATCTTGTGATTTTTAAAAAATCAAATGTGAATGACAGTAGAAATTATAGATCCATTCACTTCTACTCCTGCCCTTTCGGATCAATATTTGACTATGAACTGGGCTTTTGGGATAAAAGCAGTGTTCCAAGAAGTTATTTCTTTCTTTCCGAAATTAGACATCATTTATCACCAGTCTGAATGCAGTTGATTGTAAATAGGGATGCAAACCAAATTTTCATTAAATGAGATTTTTTTTAAAAAAAGAATTGATCCACATTGTGGACTACAAGTCTTTAATGAACTTATTGTATGCTGTCAGGAAGGAAATGTCAGCAGAAAATCTTTCCCCACCTGGCCATTATTCAGAAGTCACATACCCTGACTAAAAATATTTTTTTGCCTGCATCCTATTGAGGGTCCCCACTAAAGGAGACCCATTGAATCAATGGCATTTACACAAGTAGTGACTCACCATTCAACAACTGATTCAGCAGTTCTGCTTTACTGGGAATGAACCAACAGGATCCAGGCCAATGTGTGTATTATGTGTATGCTATGGAATAAACTGTGGATGTAATGACATGGAACATATTCAGGGGTAGCTTTGTTGGCCATACAACAAAATAGAACACAATTCAAAATCCACAAAAGAGCGATACCTTTGTTGGCTAACCAAAATGAACAAAACACTTCATGCCAGCATTTGAAGCTCTTCTCCCATATTTTTTTAATCTCTTTGCCTGGTGAAGAAGCCAGTGGTGCTTTGAAAGCTGGCATGAAATGTCTTGTGTATTTTGCTTGACCAATAAAGGTATTGCTCTTTTCTGGATTTTGGATTTTGTGTTATAATGACATGGGTATATAAGTGCATGCAAATCATATTATACACAAAAGGGGGATGTTTATAAAAGTGGTGGATTTATGAACAATGCATACAAAACACACATTTTCAGACAAGACGGAAAAATAAAGGCTAGAATGCTGTTGAGAGCCAGAGTGATGTAGTGGTTTGAGTATTGGATTAAGACTCTGAAGGCCAGAGTTCAGATCCCCGCTCTGCCGTAGAAACCCCCTGGGTAACCCTGCACAAGCTCCCACACTCTCAGCCTCAGAGGAAGGCAAAGACAACCCCCCTCTGAACAAATCTTGCCAAGAAAAGCCCATGATAGGGTCACCATAAACCAGAAATGACTTGAAGGCAAGCAAAGTTTACATAAACACATGATAACCCATAGTCTCAATTGCAGTATCACTCAGTTTCTGGAATATATCACTTGAGAATGCAGCCAAAAGTGTCCTGTTTGACCACTTCCAGTAAAAACTCTTTCCACATTTAAAGCAAATAAACAATCTCAGATTAAAAACCAGGATTGCTATAGGTTCCCTGCAAGCTGGAAATGATTTGAAGGCATGCAGCAACAACAAGAGCAATGATAAATGCTGTTGATGTTATATGTGTATGTAACTTTCCTTACAGAAACCTGGACATTTTTGTTCAATGAGTAACAGCCACATTCAGTTCAAGTTTGAAAAGGTGGAGTTGCACATACAGTGCCACTGTGCATGCATATGTACATCTGCATGGAAGTATATATATCCATGGGTAAGTCTGCGATGCACATACACATTTCGCTGTGTCCAGTTGTGCAATATTCCCTTTCAACACAGAGTAAGGCAGCACAATGAATGCATAACTCTGTACATCTTCATGCCTTACTCTCTGTCCTGCTCCAGAGGGTAGGATCACTCAACATTAGAAGGAACTTCTTTATGGTATAGTTTGATGGTTTGTCAATGGAACCAATTACAGTTGGCTTTCCGTATCCACAGGTTCTGCATTCACGGATTCAACCAACCACAGCTTGAAAATATTTGGATTGGAAAATACCAAAAACAAACCTTTCTGTTCTCCATTTTATATAAGGGATGCCATTTTATGACAAAATTGAATATAAAGGGATTTGTGCATCCATGGATTTTGGTATCTACAGAGGGGGATGGGTTCTGGAACCAGAGCCCAGAAGATAATGAGGGCACACAGTACCTAAAGAGGTGGTGAGGTTGTAACCCCACTTCCAAGGTACCCCAATTCTGGAATGTTAGCATTGGCTGTAGGCCTCAGAAACTGGCCAACTTGGTTCATTATTGTGGCCTTTTACAAGGGAAAAGACAGGATGGTCTCAGAAAAGGTCATTTCTGGTTTTTCCCTGGAAAGGAAGGCCTGAAGCTAAGAAGCCAAAAGGAGACACATTCCATATAAATGGGAGATTAATGGATGAAAGAAACCCTTTTGTGCTTGCTGATTGTGAAATTTCCTCTCCTCAGCTCCCAACCTAAAAGAAGTTGCTCAAAGCTGTTAAAATCCAATCATTGGGCATTAAGAAACACATTTAGCATTTTCCTCACCTTTTGTTAAGACCAGGAAACTCATTGTGCAATCCATGAAGGCTCATGGAATTCATTGTTTCAACCCATGAAGCAACCAATACCCTCATGTGTATTTGGAGGTATAAAAGACCCTCCAAAGCATGCCTCATTTGCGCACATCCAGTAACAGGGGGACACTCTGTTGCTATGTGTTGCCACCTGCAGTTTCCTCCATCCACTCTGCCAGACTGTCTACAGGACAGGTAATATTATCCCAGCAAAACCCTATTGCAACCCTCTATCCAAGTTTTCCTACTGTTTCTTTCTATAGCCTTGAGTGAATGCTTCTTCTGGGTGAATGTGAGTGTGTTTGGTGTTATTTTTGAACTCCTTAATAAAAAAACATACTTAATTTAAAATGTATACTAAGTATTCCATCCAGACGAGTACCGGTATAATTGGTTTTCAGATTCCCTTGTTACCCCCTCTTTTGCATAGCTAAGTCGAGTTGCTGCTAATTGCCCCAACATATTAGAAACTCGATATTTTCTTGGAATTTTCCAAGGAGCATTTTGGGTAACAAGGTCTCCTTGTTGCAGATTTTCAAATAGAGCCTGGACAGCTACCTTCTATGGATGTTGTAGTTCCAGCATTGAGTGGGGGCTTAGACCCAGTGGCCTATGAGGCCCCTTCCAACTCTTTGATTCTGTTGGAAAATATAGTTTGCAGTCCAATAAGTGGAAATAGTTCTGCTATTGAAGGGTTAACTGAGAAGCCATATGAGATGAGCTGATGTAACCATGGTCATGAAGAAGGACTTCTGGCAAGAGGTGGGTTGAATGTCTGTCTCTCAGGAGGTGCTTCATGTATGCTTCAGAGTTTCATGCTACTCAGCCCTGACATTGGACCTTGTTCACAGTCTCATCTCTCAGCACAGATTTTAGACAGCAAGATAGGCTTTTGAGAAATGCAGTGAAAATAAAACTGACAATTTTTCATGTCTCTACTGTTAAATAATGCTGAGGTGACACTTTGCAACATGCCTTGATTTTAAATTGCTTATTACTTCCCTTCCTCTAAATACTAAAAATAGAGGATCGGGTTTTTTTTTAAAAAAAATATATTTATTTATTTATTTATTTATTTATTTGGACTGTATACTTCTCATCCCTATAGGACTGGCAAAGCAGCAGGGCTCCCCTTCTGGAGATAAGAAGGATAGAAGATAAATGTTCTGGAGCAAAAAGCACAGTGATCTAGTAACAAAGAGATCTCATGTTTAGGAAACTGGGCTTTCGAGTTATTGCATTTTCTAAGGAAATATTAAATATTTCACATTGCTTGTTCGCCAGTCACCAAAACATCACAGAAACAGCAATGGGCTATTGAAGCCTGGACATGTGTGACTTGATCTGTACTGCTGACTTGCAGCAGCTACTTAAATAAAAGTTTTAACCTTTCCCTGCCAGGGAAGTCAATAATTTCATGCTCTATTGACCACCATCCCCTCTAAGTGAAAGCAATATGGATTTTTGGTCCCTGTCATCTCCAGCTACATATGTGGTTATAAGTATAGATATGGGTACTATGGAAACACAGAGCCCTGGTGACATTTTACATTGGATTTTATTTCCTTTCCAACCTCCCCTTCCAGGCAAGAGCATCAAATTTTGCTTGCCTTGTGCTTTTCAAAATTAATCGACTTTTTGCAAATAATGATTTCAAGGGATGACCCATGGAAATTATTTGGCATGGTTCGTATCAGTAATGTTATGCAAGTGTAACATTTTGATTATCTAGGACAGAGGTGGGAATCCGGTGGTCCTCCTGTTGGGCTTAAATTTTCAGCATGCTAGCACTGCTGGGAACTGAAGTTCAAGAACATCTGCAGGGCTGGATAATGCTCTATGACTCCTCCTCATTTACACATCTCAATTCCAATTCCTATTCATATTGTTACCATGCCCTACTACCTGCTCCCTGTAATATCTCATAATTGGCAATATTGGATACCTCAGGGGGAGTCTACTAAACTGAGGTGAGTCAAAGGGAGGTTAAACAGAGGTCAAAAGGACCTGGCAAGGTGTCTTGGAAATATTTTAGCAAACACACCCAAGCTAGGATTAAGTGAAGCCCCTAGTAAAAAAACAAAAAACAAAAACAAAAAACACCATTCAGAAGGTATGTGCTAATTCTTTCTTGAGCCCTCTGGTGGTGAGTCACACAACATAAACAATCAAGTGACCTACACAACCCAAATCCCCAGGAAATATCACTCAACCCCCCCCTTCTGTCCTATAATGTGAGGTTGTCACAAACCCATCAATTTCTATCTCCCAGCCATCTAAGAAAATTAGTGAGTTTTGTTCTCCTTTGTTTCTCCCGTGGAAGAGTAATTTGGCCATTGTAGTAGCCAAAATGCACCTTCAAGGCATGAAATGGGTTATAAATATCCCAGCCTAAACAATAGCAAAGTATGCTACTGTGGATGACACCGGCCACTCTCTCTGCTGATGTACCCCCAGATCAGACTTCCAGTGCACCCTCAGACTTCTGTCTAAACACTCCACTTCTTGTCAAGACTGGTAACTATTGCCCTGTTTCCTGAATCTATTCATCTATTCAACCTTTCTGCCTTAAATTCTTCACTAGCCTTGTGTGGTTATTATGAGTGTGTGTTACATGTGTGATTGCTTTCTGTCTTATTTTCCAATAAAAACCATTTATGTCACTTTAACCCAGACTTCTCTTCAGTTAGTACTGGCATACATAGGTGAAAATGTCCCAAAGTTACCCGCCTCTCGAAGGATTCATATTTGAGCTAATTATAATTTCCCAAAATATTAATATCATGAGTGGGGCTCAAAAGCACGGGTTGCCCAGATATCTGATCAACAAGGAAGGGGTAGCTGCCCCCTTGTTGATCACACAGCCACCCCATTCTGACATGAGCAGAAGCAACAGTGTGCCAAACAGGTTTTCCATGGAGCTCCTTAGCTGGTGAAGAAATGGTGGCGGTGGTTCCAACAGGGAACCATTCCCTTCCCTGTGCTTTGCAGTGTACGATAAGGGGGTGGTACAGCTTTTGTGTGTGGACAACTGGATTGGTCAAGTCATACCCGATCCAGCTATCCACATGCCAACAAAACCCGAAGCTGTTCTGGGGTTTCTGGGAAACATAGGACTATTCCCTGACTTAACACATTGGAAAGTTGAGCCAAAACTAACAAAATGAATTTCAACAGGGAGAAATGTAGGATATTACACTTGAGCAGTAAAAATGAAATACACAGATAGAGGATAGGTGACACCTGGCTTGATGACAATACATGTGAAAGGGATCTAGGAGGCTTAGTGGACCACAAGCTGAACATCAGTCAGCAGTACACCCGCTCTGGCTTTTCTTCGCAAACAAAGATTGAGGAAGGACTCATCCCACGCTTTCTGCAAGCGCGCTGATGACTAAAAAGGCCAATCTGAGATAAACAGGTCTGGTTGCAGAAAGTACAGCAGAAGGTCTCCTTGGGTGATGTTTCTGGGTTGTGATTCTTTCTGCATTGTAGTTTCTCTTCAAGATTTGTTCAGTGTGAGTTGTCAAATAGGGCTGCAGCATTGTGGATAGTGCATCTCCATGCCTCCCGATGTGAGGCAGGGCAGACCATTGTTGGTGGTCAATTTGGCCGAGCCTGAGATGTTGTTTTAAGGAGTCCTTATATCGCTTTTTTGGAGCACCCCTCTTACACTGACCTATAGTGAGTTGACCGTAGAGTACTATATTTGGGAGGTAATGGTCCTCCATCCTAGAAACGTGCCCTGTCCAGCACATCAGTGTTCTCAATATCATGGCCTCAATGCTGGTGATTCCTGCTTGCTCAAGGACAGCAACATTCGTCACATAGTCAGTCCAGTGTATATTTAGGATTGTGCGTAGACAGCGCTGATGAAAGCGCTCGAGGAGTTGTAGGTGGTGGCGATAGGTGACCCATGTTTCAGATCCATAAAGGAGAATAGACAGTACAATGGCTCTATACACATTGATTTTTGTGCTTCGCCTCAAGTGTTTAATACTCCAGACTCTTTTGTGAAGTCTTCCAAATGTGCTATATGCCTTTGCTAATTTGTGATCGATCTCTTGGTCAATCTTGGCATCTGAGGAGATTATGTTTCCCCGGTAGGTGAACTGCTGAACGGACCTGAGCCTAGATTTGCCAATGGCAATGTGGGGATGGTGGTGTTCATCTCGTGGTGCAGGCTAGTAAAGAACTTCCATTTTCTTCAGGTTGACTTCCAGCCCAAACAGCTTTGCAGCTGTTGCGAAACAGGATATTAGGCGCTGCAGAGCTGCTTCTGTGTGGGCAACAACGGCAGCATCATCGGCGAAGAGCAGCTCACGAACTAGAAAGTTTAGAGTCTTGGTGCGAGCCCTCAGACGGCTTAAGTTAAACAAGCTACCATCAGTACAGTAACGTATATAGATGCCGTCTTCTTCTTCAAGCTCTGCCATCGCCCTTTGAAGCATCATGCTGAAGAAGATTGTAAATAAAGTTGGAGCAAGAACACAACCTTGCTTCACTCCCTTAGTTATTAGAAAGGGCTCTGAGAGAGCATCGTCATATCTGACTTGACCGCGCTGGTCCTCATGTAGCAAGATAATCATTTTAAGGAATTTGGGGGGACATCCTAGTCTTTCCAGGATCTGCCACAGACCTTTTCTACTCACAGTGTTGAAGGCTTTGTGAGGTCAACAAATGTTACATAGAGTCCCTTGTTCTGCTCTCTACATTTCTCTTGCAGTTATCAAAGGGCAAATACCATATCTGTAGCACTCTATTGGCTCTGGAGCCACATTGGCTTTCAGGGGGAAGTTCTTCTGCCATAGCAGGAACTAATCTGTTCAGGAGTATCCTTGCAAGGATTTTTCCAGCAATAGAGAGCAGTGTTATGCATCAATAGTTAGAGCAATCGGATTTTGCTCCTTTTTTTTGCACAGGGTGATGATGACTGCATCTCGGAGGTCTGACGGCAGTTCCCCTTTTTCCCAGCAATTCACAAGGAGTTCGTGGAATTTATCGTGGACTGCATGACCTCCATTTTTCCAAACTTCAGGTGGGATTCCCTCAATCCCAGCTGCCTTGCCATTTTTCATCTGCTGTATGGCCTTAAGGGTCTCTTCCAAAGTGGGAGCTATGTCCAATTCATTTTTCATGGGTTTTTCTATCATATGTTGGATAACTGAGCCTTGGACTACTCGGTTGGCACTAAAGAGATTTTGAAAATGTTCAGCCCATTGATTCAGGATGGAGGCTTTATCAGTAATTAATGTTTGACCATCTGTACTGTATAAGGAGCTTTGGACCTGATAAGTACGGTAGGTCCAAACACTGCTTTAAGAGCTTCATAAAATCCTCTATGATCACCCAGAACTGCACACCTTTGTGTCTTTTCTGCTATATTGATCCACCACTTGTTCTGCATGACTCAGAGTTTTTGTTGAAGTTTACTACACGTGAGGTGGAAAGCTGTTTTTCTTACATGGCAAGTTGGCTGGGCGATGTATGCCTGGTGAGCAGTTCTCTTCTTTGCCAACAGCTCCTGGATCTCTTGGTTGTTTTCATCAAACCAGTCTTGATTTTTCTTGTGGGAGAACCCGAGGGATTCTTCTGCAGACTGGAGGATACTGTTTTTGATATGTTGCCAAAGCACTGTAGGAGAAGGATCTGTAGGATGGTCTTCAAGTTTTGTTTGCAGATTTGCCTGGAAGTTGTCTCTCATGGTAGCTTGTTGAAGATGGTTGACTTGGAGTCTCCTCTTTAAGATGCCACCCCTCTTAGGTTTGAACTTAAGATGAAGATTTAGTTTACATCTTACCAGGCGATGATCTGTTTGGCATTCTGCAATGGGCAACACTCAGGTATGACGAACGTTGCGAATGTTTCTCTGGCGGACTAGAACATAGTCAATGAGGTGCCAATGTTTTGATCAGGGATGCATCCATGTTGTCTTCAAGCTATCTTTCTGCTGAAAGATTGTGTTTGTAATAGTCAGCTGTTGTTCTGCACAGAACTCTAGCAGGAGGCATCCGTTATCATTGCAATTTCCAACACCATGCTTGCCTAAGACACCTTTCCAGGCTTCGGAGTTCTTTCCTACTCTGGCATTCAAGGCACCAAGGATAATAATTTTATCTTCTACAGGGACTTTTTGTATGAGTTGGCGTAGGTCTGTGTAGAATTTGTCTTGCTCTACAGGGTCGGCTTGTATAGTTGGGGCATATATACTAAAGAGAACAACATGTGGGAGGCGTAAGGAAATAATGTGATCAGAGTGTCCTATTGGCAAAGTTTTGAGTTTGGAGGTAATGGAGTTTTTAATCATAAAGCCTACTCCTGAAAGATGTTTTTCGGTTTTGGGTTTGCCAGACCAGTAAAGTGTGTAGCCGGCGCCATGTTCTTTAACGCTGTCTTCCTCATGGAGATGAACTTAACTAAGAGCAGCGATGTCAATGTTAAGTCGTGGTAGTTCATGGGTTATTAGAGCAGAACAATGCTCAGGCCATCCACTATCTGCAGAGTCTCGCATGGTTCTGATGTTCCACAATGCAAGCGTCAGTTTATTTACACCTTTGGAGGCCAGTGTGTGCCTTGGTTTCTTTGCCTTGGTTTGACCGCATCAGAAGATGCCCATTGGCCACGGCTAGCCAACCAGGTAGATGGGGATGAGCTTTTGTTAGGCCACCTTTTCTAAGCCCCTCTCCATATGGAGCAAGCAGTGCTCTCCTTTAAAAAGCTGCTTGGTTGTTCAGGATGCTGCCGAACAAGACTGTCATCTCCTGGGTCAGCCTCGAGCAACCAAAGTCCTGAACCGCCTGCATGCAGGGTTGGGTCTGCGGCTTCCAGTGCATCTTTACACCTGCCGTTTCATCCCTCGCCTATCACTACAGGGCTTTTTCAGAATTGGATTTATCCTTCGAGCCTGTGCAATTGATTTTTCTGGTGGAGCGCAGTGTGCACAGAACTGGCCTCACCCTTTAAACCAAAGGTTCATCTGCTGTGGCCTTGCAAGCATGGACGGTAGCAGCGAGGTCCTCAGGTCATAGGTTTGATTAGAGTTTCCTTCTCTTAGATGGTTGACCTTACAGGGTTGAACGAGCACCATCTGTCTGGGTTTGGGATTAGAGTTTTCTCCCCTGGATGGTTGCCATAAGGCTAGAGAGCCCATCCTGCCCTTTGACGCTCTTTGTCAGACCCTTCGGTTTTGACCTGTCTGGCATGGGAGACCCTACCGATGGCTATTGTGCCACCACCAGCATAGCTCAAAACATCATTAGGGTACACAAGCCTCTCTCCCATGACAAGGGGGCATCAGTGGAAAGGAAGCAGCAGTACAATGCAGCACCTTAAAAAGCCAATGTGATTCTATGCTGCATCAACAGGAGTATAGTGTTTAGATCAAAGGAAGTAATAGTGCCACTGTATTCTGGTTTGGGCAGACCTCACCTGGAATACTGTGTCCAGTTCTGGACAGCACAATTCAAGAAGGATATTGACGAGCTAGAATGTGTCCAGAAGAGTGGCCAAAATGGTGGGGGGTCTGGAAGCCATGCACTATGGGAGCAGCTTAGGGAGCTGGGTATATTTAGCCTGGAGAAGAGAATGTTAAGAGGTGATATGATAGCCATGTTTCAATGTCTGAAGGGATGTCATGCTGAGGTTGGAGCAAGCTTGTTTTCTGCTGCTCCAGAGACTAGGAAATGGAGCAATGGATTCAAACTACAGGAAAAGAAATTCCACCTAAACATTAGGAAGAACGTCCTGACAGTAAGAGCTGTTTGGCAGTGGAATGCACTGCTTGGGAGTATGGTAGACTCTTCTTCTTTTGAGGTCTTCAAACAGAAGCTGGATGGTCATCTGTCAGGCAACTTTGATTGTGTATTTCTTCATGGTAGGTGGTTTGACTAGATGGCCCTTGTGGTCTCTTCCAGCTCTATGATTCTATGATTCTACTATGACTTTGCTTAGTGTGGAGCAAAGTCAAGTGAAGGGTCAAAACCTGAAGATCCTTCCCAGAAGTAGCTATATTTCATCTGGACTGCTAGCACCAGATTCAGGGTTTATACAATGCTTGGGGCCCATGTAGAGACACCCCTCATTACAGCCTCGAAAGAAAAGTGGTCTGAAGTAGACTACATTCACATTTGCGTGGCCCAGAAAAGATTCCTAGTGCTGCTGCCTTTGCTTGGTATCTTGTTGGCTGCCTGTAAAAACTCTTGGCAAAGCGTGTCCTAAGGAAGGTGCTGGGCAGGTATTAGCTCTGCCTGGCCTGTCTGCATATAAGAATAAGCTGTCTCCTCCTTGGCCCACTGCTTGTTTCTCCCTCCTTTTCCCCTCAGCCTCCTGGTCAGCTGTTTCCAAGGTTGCTTGCTTCTGCCACAGCCTTTGCAAGCTGTTGCTGTTCAGGCCAACAGTCAGATGATTTGCATCCTGTCCCTCCTGGCCTGGCTGGCGCTGCTAGCCCCTTCAGACTGGCACAGAAGATTTTTCTCTCCTTCCAGGTTCCAGCTGGTTTGCCAGCAAGTTTTACACTGGAGGCAAGGTGTCTCTCCAGTTCCTTATAGCTGAGGATACTTGTGTTTGGAGTCAATGTTTGAAAAGCACCCAGAAAGAATAGCTGTGTTGGCTTGTGAGAAGAATTCCAGAATTCACTTTGGGAAAAATACTTTAATTAAGTCAACTGAAACATGTCAAAAAAAGAGTGGACAAACTTTCACGTTCTTCAGAAATCTCCACTTGGCAATTTATTACACAAAGCAAGGGAGGAGTTAAACACTGTTTGGTATAAAAGCCAAGGACAATAAGTGTGGTGCTTTTCCCCCTCACTCCTCTAGAAAAAGAAGTCAAATTTACAGAATTAACCATAAGCATTTTTGTAGCAGCCTCTCTTCTCTCTCCCTTACCTGTCTGAAATTGACCAGAGGTTTGTCTACATGGGAAATAAAACCCGTACTCACCCCCAGATTCATGGCACAGTAGACACACGTTTTTGATGATGCACAGTTTCACCTGGGTTCCTTCAGAAAACTCCGGATCTCTAGTTTCCTCTGCATTTAAGGGGGGAGCCTGGATTTTTGGCCGTTTGGTGGCCACACATTGGCCTCAGAGAAAAACCAGGGTTGGACTTCAGTGGATGAGCAAATGTGGGGTGGGGAACAGAACAGCACTGGCCATGTGGCTAGAAATAATCCAATGTATAGGGCATGTGATCAGCGGGGGACCACCCTTTTACTTCGACATGGATTACAGTGTGACAGGATATTCCAATCTACAATTAGACAGACCCAATGTGTGTGGTATTTATTGGGCCACTGTGGATCCAAGACACAGCTATGAGGTAGCTGTGGGGTTTCCCTCCAGCGTAGACAAGCCCCAGAATGGTTATTCCAGTCTAAGTTCCTTGTTTGGCACTGGAGAAGGAGACATCCACCATCTCTTTCTTCAATGCCTTCATCTCAGGTACCTAACGGCAGCTGGAGGTTCCTAGGTGCTCCACCTGCCCCCTCTGCCTGTGATTGCATGCTAGTGTGCACCCAGACGCTGTCTGGGTGCCCTTATAGGGGGAGGGAAAGAGGAGGAGGAGGAGGAGCTTTACCATGGGGGGGAGGTTGCTCCTTCTTTCAAGGGGTGTGAAAGGGCAGGTCACCCAGGACCCTCCAGTTACCTTTGTACCAAGAAGCATGCTCCCTCCCCTGCCCCAAGTCCACCGACATAGCTATGTTGGCAGAGTTTGGATGCTACTGTTCCTACTGGATCTTGGACATGAGACCCAAGGCATTGTGGAGGATGGAAAACAGCAGCCAGGGTTCCAGAATAGCTGCTGTTGGTGTTTCTTGCAGTGGCAAGAAGAACCACAAGAATAAACTTAGGAAAAGAAGGAAAAAAGCTGTAGAACCCACCCCCCTTTATAATAGAGGGGCTCACTTATGAGAAACTGTTGGATAATTTCTCCTCCTGCTGAACAAATTTGGTGAAATGGTCCAACCATCTCCCACCCCCCTCCAGTTTGTTTGACACAAACAGGGTGAAGAATGTTTGAGAGGTCATTTGCATTGCTGTTTCCATTTGCAAATTGCATTTCCATTTTTAGTTGCCTGTGCATTTTCTTAGTGTTAATGCTGCCCCCTTTTTTAAATGGACAAAATCTTTTGTCCCTTTAAAAGCACCATAAATCAATAGGTGAATAGTTTCTCACAACACAGATGCAATGATTGGGGGAGACTTTGCTGGTCTAATTCTACCTTGTATGAGTCTTTTAGTTATTGTAGGTTGTCAATTAATGGCCTAGATCCTTCATCTGGGTTGTGTTGCATAAATTACATAAAACTCAGCACAGAGATATGTATTGCTTATCCTATGTGTTGGTGTGTTGACTGTGCTATGCCTCACTGATTGGCAATGTTATACTACTAAATGTCCAACTGAATGTGCAACTACTGTAATGCACCACCAAAGAACTACTACCAATTTCAACACAGGCAGATAGAGGATCATCAGCCAGGAATACACAGGAACATATATAACAGTACTACATGTACAACTCTGCTTTCATGACCTTGTATGGGGACACTGTGGTTTGGACAAAAAAAAAAATCTTATTACTTCTGCAGGAGGATTGCCTGGCAAATAGTTCCAGTCAATATTTAATCAAATGACTTATAATTTTACTGTCTTCATTCCCAAAGTCTTGCTTTACTGTGTGATGATCAATAGCACAGATATTGTGCACCTGGTGAGAGATCTTATAATCTCTTCCTCTATAGACATTCCACAAAGGCATTCACTGTAAGGCCATGGGTTGCAGAGAAACTTTATTCTCATGGGTCCAACTGGATCTGGATTATAGCCCAGCTCTTTGTGGTTGACTAATCCTAATTTTACCTTTTTGGAAAGAAGGAACACTCAGCTGAAACTCCTGAGGTGCTTGGCATATCTGTCATAAAAATTAATAAGGTGCCAAGCGCACAGTAAGTAATGACTAGGTAACAGCCATGAATACCCTTGCTGGGAAGAGCTAAAGAAGTTGGAGGTTTCTAATTAGCAAAACTGCCTTGGCAACCTAGTAATCTTCTGGTGTCAATTTATCACAGTCAGTGACCCTGATTCCTATTGTAGGTTTCACAAAGAAGCCAGGGATGAGGAAGGCAGAGATACATTGGCTGTTTCTTTCTTCCTTGCTATATTCCTCCTACCAACACATCTGTGAAACAGTGGTGGTTTGTCCCACTTTGGCACCCAAAAATAACTGGCCCAGCAAACAGAAAATTTGCTGGCCCAGATCCCAAAACAAATGTGGGAATGTTGTGGCCAGTAGGTAGCATCTAGGCCTAAGGGTCTTTTTCCATTCTTTGGGCCCCATCCAGACCCTCCCTTAGTAGGGTTGCCGGTACCTTTAATAGCGATGTACAAGAAAGAATTTCAACCATTTTTGCTTGTTACCTTGATGCATAACAAGCATCACCTGCTGAAATTCCCTTTTCTACTCAATCATTAGCCCTCTCCAGTTTTCACTCTGGCAACCCTAAATTCCTCAGATGTCCACCCACCCCCAAACTATTGTTTCCCCTTACTAAGCACTGCTGTTCCTGTAAGTCTCAAGGAGTAGCAATTCTCCATAAAAAGAATATGAAGTTGTTACCATGCCCTACACCCTCACCATTTAATATTTTATAATTGGCAATATTAAGATACTTCATGGGGTCTAGTAGACCAGGATGGACCAAAAGTGCGGCCAGATGGAGGTCACCAGGACCCAAAAAAGGTCATGGAAAATTACTAGCAGACACACCAAAGTGAATTTTAAGGATTAAGTGAAGCCCCTAGGAAACAAAGCCATTAAGGTGGCATGTCCTCATCCCTTCTTGGGCCCTTTGGCAATGACTCGTATCACAAATTAAAAAGTGACTAAAACAACTCCTAGTCCCAGTAAATATCCCTCATCACCCCTGCCTGTCCTACAATACAGAGGTTGTCATAAACCCATCAATGCCTATCTCACAGCCATTTACAGAGATCAGCAGAGTTTTGGTTTCCTTTGTTTAAACAGTGTGAAAATCCATCTACGCTTTGTTCTAAGCACAAATAGGCCTTCACGACATGAAATACAATATAAATGTTAGTC
Organism: Gambelia wislizenii; assembly: GCA_030847615.1. Classification (NCBI taxonomy): domain Eukaryota; kingdom Metazoa; phylum Chordata; class Lepidosauria; order Squamata; family Crotaphytidae; genus Gambelia; species Gambelia wislizenii. The sequence goes on along the minus strand of JAUMIR010000001.1, from coordinate 19,663,966 downwards.
CCAAACAACAGCCAAGTATGCCACTGGGTCACTGTGGAAGATGTGCATTTCCAGACTGGACTTCAGTGCCACCCTCAGACAGGGCCGGTTTAAGGAATTTTGGGGCCCCCTGCAATGCTTTACTTTGGGGCCCCCATATGTTTTTCTCAGATCAATGTAACCTAACCTATTCACCATACAGGATGTTCAGATTATAGTAGGACCCCTGTATCCATGGATTCATTATCCATGGGACACAAAACAGCACAGCTACCATAGAGTCTTTCTAGAAAATGTGTCTTCCCTAGCCCTTTTCTAGGCCCTCCAAGGCAACTCTATGGTATTTTAAACCAGAAGTCCCATTATTTTCAATGGCGTTCACTATTATTCATGGTTTTCAGAATCCGCGACCCCCCCCCCGAACCAATCCCCAGTGGATAAGAGGGGCCTACTATATTACATAATTTGCCACCAATAATTTCGTTTAAAAACTATATTATAGGCACTAGCATAATATTTTTTGTTTATTAGCAATTACCAGTAATGTAATGGTGTAGATTTCCTCAAAGAAAATAAAGAGTAGACTACAAGCTAAACATGAGTTAGCAGTGTAATGCAGCAGCAAAAAATGCCAATGCAATTCTAGGCTGCATTAATTGGAGTAGTGTCTAGATCAAGAGAAGTAATAGTATCACTCCATTCTGCTTTGGTCAGACCTCACCTGGAATACTGTTTCCAATTCTGGGCACAACAATTCAAGAAAGATCCTGAGAAGGATAGTGCGAGGTCTGGAAGCCATTACGCCCTATGAGGAACGGCTTAGGGAGCTGGGTATGCTTAGCCTGGAGAAGAGAAGGTTGAGAGGGGACATGATAGCCATGTTTAAGTATTTGAAGGGATGCCATAATGAGGATGGAGGAGGCTTGTTTCCTTGTCCAGAGACAAGGACATGGAGCAATCAACTCAGACTACAGGAAAAGAGAATTCACCTAAACATTAGGAAGAACTTCCTGACAGTAAGAGCTGTTTGGAAGTGGAATACACTGCCACCTTGGAGTGTGGCGGAGTCTCCTTCTTTGGGTTTTTTAAAACATAGGTTGGATGGCCATCTGTCAGGAATGCTTGGATTGTGTGTTCCTGCAGGGCAGAAACCGATCGGATGGGATCGCTGTTGGGGTCCCTTCCAGCCCTATGATTCTATGATTCTAGGCTGCATTTAGAGCTTGGGAAAGTTACTCTTGGATTACACCTCCCAGAATTCCCCTGCCAGCACCCTTCTCAAGGTCTGGTTGCATTGTTCCTTTTCCAGCATTCTCTAGCCCAGTGGTTCTTAACTTGGGGTCCGCAATGTCCTCACAGGGGGTCCACAAAGGCTTGAAGGCTGCTTGGCCCACCTCCTCCCTGTAGTGGAGTAGCCACGTGACAGGAACCAAGGCAAAGGCTGGCTGGCTTGGCCTGCACATCACTATTCAATCCACTCCAGCCAAAGACTTGCAGGAAGAAGCAAGAGTATCTCTGAGGGAAAGTTTAATGGATGGTGTAACTGTATTGTTGTTGTCGTTAGCTATTATTATTAGCTATTATTATTAGGGTTTTAAATCTCTTGGAGCAACAAAAGATATTTAAAGGGGCTCCCTGGTAAAGAAAAGGTGAAGAACCACTGCTCTAGGCCAATGCCTCTCACATAACACTAATGCGATATTGGTGTTTTAGTGACAACAATGAAACCATTGTTCCCAGTAATATTACTCCAATTTTTTCTTTATATTCTTTATATTCTTCTGTTAAAAGAGCTAGAGTGTTGTAGAAGTTTCAGCATTGCCCTATGACTGATGAGACCAGGGTTTGAATCCTTACTCAGCCATGAATACCCACTGACTGACCTTGGGCAAGTCACACTCTCTCAGCCTCAAAGGAAGTCAAAGGCAGACCCCCTTTGAACAAACATTCGCTAGAAAATCCCATGGTAGGTTGGCCTTACTCAGAAATGACTTGAAGGCACATAGGCAAACACACACAAATTTCTTTTGCAGGCTGAACTCAGTTGGCAACAAGGGGAGGAAGCTGAAGAAGACCAAGGGGGAAAGGGAGGGAAGAGGAACCAGGACATGTTAAAAGCAGCTGGAAAGACGGGCTGGAGGGGATCTATGTGCAAGGAAGGAAAGGAAAGGAAAGGAAAGGAAAGGAAAGGAAAGGAAAGGAAGAAAGAAAGAAAGAAAGAAAGAAAGAAGCCCTTTCTGAGGGAGACAACCCTCAAATTCCCTGTCTCTCTCTCACACACACACTCACCCTCTCCGACGTGCCTCTCCCTCCAGCTTCTGCCATGGAGGGCTGCTGTTTCTTTCTCTTTCTCTTTAGTTTTGGAGAGGCTGTTTTGTTTGTTTTTTTAAAAAAAAGCGAGCAGGAGGTTTTTGGAAGAGGAGGATAAGAGGGGGCTCCTCCCGGCTGTCTCCTGGCTGTCTCCTTCGTCAGATTAAGGAGGCCAACACGGGGCCCTCTCTTGACCTCGGGGCCCCCTGCCAATGCTGATTTGGCAGACAGGTTAAACCAGCCCTGCCCTGAGACATGCATCTGAGTATTTTGCTCCTGTCTTCAGGACTGGGAATTATTGCCCTATCTCCCAAATCTATTCCTCTGTCCAACCCTTCTGCTGTAAACTCGTCATTAGCCTTATGTGCTTCTTGTGAGCTTGGGTTGTTTGTGTGAATGCTTACAATGTTGTTTTCCAATAAAAATCATTCTATTTACTTTAACTGGAGTTCTCTGCAGTTAGTACTGATATACATAGGTGCATAAGGACCCAAAAGTTACCCGACCTCTTGCAGCCATCCATTTCACCTAATAATTCCTCCAGTTAATAACTGAGATTTTGGCATCATGGATGGGCTTCCACAGACCCCCTCCCCAACTTTTTGGGTAACAAAGTCTCCCCCCATTCCTTCTTTCTTCTGTGCCCTGGGTTGTTGTTTTTATCAAATTAGAGCTGCACTTTATTTTTCATGTTTCCCTTATGGGGATAGCTTTTTCATGTTGCTTCAACCCACAGTGTGTCCCAGAGGTCAAAAGTTGGCCCTGAATATCCAGCACTTACCCACCTTACCCGGAAAGACTAGGGGTGGGCAAAGTTTTGGTTTCTTCCATTCTCCATTTTCCCAAATATAACTTCATTCCAATCCATATCCACCTTATTATTATTATTTTTTTTAAAGGACACATGGAAATTGATGTGAATTTCTGTATACTTTTCTTGTAATTGTCACAGTTTGGAACATAATACTGACAAGTACAAACATTTCTGCTAGCAATTTCCCCTAGTATAATGACTTTTTGTATGCTATGTTTACGAGATCACATATACACATTTGAAGCCATGCCCTATGAGGAGCAGCTTAAGGACCTGGGCTTGTTTGGCCTGGAAAAGAGAAGATTAAGAGGTGACATTATAGCCTGTTTAAATATTTGAAGAGATGTCATATTGAGGATGGAGTAAGCTTGTTTTCTGCTGCTCCAGAGACTAGGACACGGAGCAATGGATTCAAAGTACAGGAAAAGAGATTCCACTAAAACATTAGGAAGAACTTCTTGCCTGTAAGAGCTGTTCAAAAGTGGATTGGCCTGCCTGAGAGTGTGGTGGAATCTCCTTCTTTGGACATTTTTAAACAAAGGCCAGATTGCTCTCTTTCAGAGTGCTTTGATTGTGTGTTCCTGCAGGGCAGGCAGTTGGACTGGATGGCCCTTGGGGTCTCTTCCAACTCTGTGATTCTATGATTTTGATTTTTTTAAAAAAAAAAAAACTTATTAAATGATACTGCTAGGTGAGTGATCATGAAAGCATGTGTTCCTTATTAAACAGGAAAAGCTTCTGTGTGTGCGTGTGCATCTTCAAATCACCTCTTGACTTATGATGACCCAATTAAATTTATAGGGTTTTCTAAGGCAAGGCATACACAGAGGTGTTTTACCAGTTCCTTCTTTGAAATATAGCTTACAGCACCTGATATTCATTGGTAGTCTCCCATCCAAGTACTAACCAGGGCTGACCCTGCTTAGCTTCAAGGTTCAACAGGATCAACAGTAATTCCAGTAAATGCACATTTTGTAAACTACAGCCCTTGTTTTGTTTCTCCAGTTGAAAACAAAATGAATATTCCTTCAGCCGTAACTGCCTCTCCAGATTGTGGCTGTGCACAAATGGTCTGTTGTAATACTCCATCCTATTTGTGGGCAGATATAGGGGATGAGGAGGGAGAAGGACAACTTTCCCCAATTATAGGAGAAAAGAAATTCTCAAGTAATTTGTCAGAACTGGCTCTCACCATTAGCAGTGGTTGTCACAGCACAGTTTCTTTCACCATTCCTAGGTGTTTTCTTTTTGTGCTTGCCAACTCAACCTGGCCAACATACATTGCATTCTCCACAATGCCCCATGCCATACATTGTTCTGGGCCATTGTGTGCAGTAAAGATTTAAATCAACAACTATTTTGCCCTTATATGCAAGGATCTATAATCACTGTAGTTTTCTCCCCACTACGGGAGATCGTACATATTTCTCTACAGTAATCTTCCTAGATCTGAATGTCCCAAAGTGTTGCAAAGAAATTACTGGGCATAGAAAAAGACATGCTGGTGTGTGTGTGTGCACGTGCGCTCAAGTTCTAGTGCAGGAAGGTAAATAAGACTTTATAGACACGACAGAGACCTGGGAGATTATCAGACAATATATAGCGTCCCCATCTCACCTTCTAATTCCCACCCCACTCCCGTCCCTGTCAGGATTAAATTTTTTTCCACACACCTACCTTTCAAGTGGAACAGAAACTGTTCCCCTCCCCTCCAGCAGCCAAAGCATGAATGGAGCTCTCACAGAGCTCCATTCACTTCCTGCAGACCAAATCCTGGCCATTCTCATGAGAGAATGATCACACGGGAAAAAGAAAAATAAAACTAAAAATAAAAGTCTAAAAGTTAAACCAAGCACCTAAATACACTAAAACACACACACATACACACTCACACAAGTGAACAGGGGAGGGTACAAAAAAAGGCTGTCACTTACCTGGATGTCCCAATGGCCAGCGGAAGTGTTCTGCAAGGACCTTACAGGGAGGCTGGCGTCGCATGGGGAATTTAAAAATAAAAATACAACCAAACCTCAAAAAATTAAACCAAGCACCTAAACACACTAAAAAACAAAACAAAACACACAAGTAAACAGGGGAGGGTACAATTAAAGGCTGTCACTTACCTGGATGTCCCAATTGTACCTGGAAGTGTTCGGCATGGACCTCCCAGCTCATGCTACAGGAACTTTTTGCTTTCCGTGATTCTGTTACAGGAACGGAACGGTCAATCTATTGATGGCTTTTGCCCATCAATAAAAAAAAAAGAACAGAATGGAAGCAGCACAGGGGCAGATGACATCGTCTGAAAAGGGGACAGGGATGACATCGTCTGAAAAGGAAGCCCTTTCTTGGTCCTGTGGCATCCCTGTCCTGGATTATTAAATTTGTCTGATAATCTCCCTGGTGGGGTGACCCCCGTGATTGGAATATTACAATTAAAGGGTATAACCTATTCAAAAAGAACAGAAAAGGAGGGGAATACCATTATATGTCAAAGACAAATTTTTGTACAGAAATCCATGAGAGTGACCAGAGTGGACCAGTTGAGAGCATTTGGGTACAAATAAATAGAGAAATTTTAAAAATGCATCATTGTGATAGGTGTTACCCTAAGAGCTGGGTGTGCTTTGAGACCCACCCGTGATACCAAAAATCTAGATGGGGGAATTATTAGCTCAATCAGTATACCTGCAAGAGAAGGGTAACTGTGGGGACCTTTTCACCTATGTATACAAGTACTAACTGGAGAGAACTCTAGTTAAAGAGAAATAAAGTATTTTTATTGAAAATAATACAAAAAGCATTCACATGTGCAAAACACATTCCTAAGAACTACACAAGGCTTTCAGGTACTAAGCCAGAAAGATTGGATAGAGGGAGAGACTTGGGGAAATAGGCTGATAGTTACCAGTCTTGAAGAACAAAATACTCAGAAAGAAGGCTGAGGGTGGCACTGGAAGTTCCGATCTGGAGGCATGCCAAGAAAGCGAGTGGCCGGAGTGGCACACCTTTCTATTGTTGGAGGACTAATATTTATACCCTGCTTCATATACTGAAAGGGTACTCTAGCTAGGACAAAGACTGGATGATTTTCCCACCAGGTAAACAAAGGAAACCGAAACTTCATAGAATCATAGAATCATAGAGTTGGAAGAGACCTCAAGGGCCATCCAGTCCAACCCCTTGCCATGTAGGAATGCACAATCAAAGCATTCCTGACAGATGGCCCTCCAGCCTCTGTTGAAAAACCTCCATATAAAAACTTATATGATTGTTGTTAATGTCTGGGAAATAGAAACTGATGGGTTTACGACAACCTCACAGTGCAGGGCAGGAGGGGGTTCTGAGGTGATATTTCCTTGGGATTGGTGTTGGGAAAGGTCACTTAATTGTTTGGTTGGATGACTCATTGCTGAGGTGCCCCCAAAGAAATTGGCACATGCCTCCTTAATGGCTTTGTTTACCAAGAGGCTTCCATACAATCCTAGCCTGCTTGCTAAAATACTTCTAAGACACATCCCAGGTCCTGTAACCCTCCCCCTGATCTTCTTTTGGATCACGCCAGTCAACTTGACCCGAAGAAGTGTCCAATATTTCCAATTTTGAGATATATAGAGAGGGGTAGTAAGGTATGCTAACATAGGGGTTTACTACAGGCCACCAAACCAAGGAGAGGTGGTGGATGATGCTTTTCAGAAGCAAATCTCAGGAATCTCAAAGATGCAAGAATTAAAAGTTATGTGGGACTTCAATTACCCTGTTATCTGCTAGGAGACTAACTTTGCTAAGCATATGCCCTTCAACAAATTCTTGATGTGCCTTGCAGATAATTTCCTCTTTCAAAAGGTAGAGGAAGGAACAAGGGGATCAGCAATCCTGGACTTGATTCTAACCAATAGGGAGCAGTTGCTCACTGGAATCAAAGTCATTGGTACTACAGAGGAAGTGAGCATAAAATGCTAAAATTCTCAACTGTGGGACAGGGCAAAGAAGAGTATAGTGAAACAAGTTCATGGAATTACTGGGTGCATCCAATGGCTAGACATGCTAAAAGAAAAAGACGCCCAGCAAGCATGGGAGTTCTTGAAGAAGGCATTGCAAAAAGGAGATTCACAAGCAATCCCATTGAAGAAGAAAAATGGGAAACACTTGAAAAAGCCTATGTGGCTGCACAGCACACTCAAGAGGAAGTGAAAATTGAGTATGTATATAGAATGAAAGGAAGGACATATCACCAAGGAAGAATACAGATGTGCAGATTTGTTCTTGTTTGATATGTCTAATTTTTAGTGAATTTAGAATGTTAATAAAAATGATTTTTAAAAAAAGAGGCAGAACTACTCAATACCTATTTTGCTTCTGTTATTCCTCCAAAAGAGAACGGTGTGCTGTGCTTCCATGCAGCAGCAGGGACGCTAGCAAGGGATCTGGATTCCAAATCAAGATTGATAGGGTGTCAGTGAGGAATCACCTAGCCAACCTAAACACATTCAAATCTGCAGGGCCGGATGAACTGCATCTCAAAGTACTGAAGGAACTGGCTGATGTACTCTCTGAACCCCTTGCCATCATTTTTGACAAATCTTGGAGAACAGGTGAGGTGCCAGAGGACTGGAAAGGGGCAAATATTGTCCCTCTCTTCAAAAAAGGCAAAAAAAAAAAAATTCAGGAAACAACAACCCAGTAAACCTGACTTCAATACCAGGAAAAATATTAGAATGGATTATACAGGAATCTGACTGCAAGTATCATGATGACAACAAGGTGATCAGTAGGAGCCAGCATGGGTTAGTCAAGAACAAATACTGCCAAACTAATCTTATCATCTTTTTTAAAAAATCAGGTCAGATAAGGTTTTGTAGATTGTGGCAATGCTGTGGATGTCATTTATTTGGATTTCAGCAAAGCATTTGATAATGTCCCCCATAATATTTTGTTTAGCGAACTTATTTAATGTGGAATAGATGGTAACACTGTCAGATGGATCCTTAACTGGTTGGAAAGCTGTGCTTAAAGAGTCAACATCAATGGCTGCACTTCAAGCTGGAAGAAGGTCTTGAGTGGAGTGCCTCAGGGTTTTATTCTAAGGCCATTACTCTTCAACATTTTTATTAATTACTTAGATGACAGGGTGGAAGGAATCCTCATCAAGTTTGTAGATGATACAAAACTGGGAGGGGTCGCTAACACATTGGAAGATAGGAACAGTATTTAAAAGGACCTAGATAAACTAGAAAATTGGGCAAAAATTAATAACATAAAATTTAATAGAGACAAATACAAAATGCTACATTTAGGGCACAAAACCCAAATGCAAAGATATACGATAGGGGATACATTGCTCAGCAAAACGACATGCAAAAAGGACCATGGGCTTCTTGTCGATCGTAAGCTGAACATGGGCTGTGTGGTGCTGCAGCAGCAATGGCAAGTGCTATTTGAGCCTGCATTAATAATAATGTAGTTTCCAAGTTGAGGGAAGTAATAGTCTCACTATATTCTGCACTGGTCAGGCCTCATCTGGAGTTATAAAACTGAAACACAGAATGGACATAGGGGGGGGGGGCTTCTGAGGCTTTATACTAAGCCCAGTAGGGGGGGGGCTTTGGGTGCTGCAAAAGGAAGAAAAGAATAGCAATCCCTGCTGCACCAAGAAAAAGCCATATGCAAACATAAGTAAAACTTATGAATGGCTATCTCAACAGCAGAGTACCAGTCACAAATTATGGATTCAGACGTGCAAAGTCCAGTTCTGATTCTTGGAGGTGGCTAAGGGTGCTCAATATGTTTGCATGTGCTTACACATGTGTGCATAAAAATGTGGATTCAGCACTACAATAATGAAATAGTGAACTTTCAAATGACACTAGGAAATGATGGATTTGCTTTCCACTAAAAAGAAGAATGGGCTCACACAAGGATGGTGTTCTGGTCATGTTTCCGGGCTGTGCCACTGAGTTGATTGGTATGAATGAAGCATCTGCTTGTAGATCAAACACACCTATGGTTTTATACCAACTGGCAGCATCCCTCCAAACATAATCAGTTTCACATGATCAGCTTTGCATCATCAAGTGATACACAGGCATGTACAGATCAGCCTTAGGATACAGATATTCAACATGGCAAAGGTGCATTTTTCACTGCCTAATTGTGACTCAGGGGAGCCAAGAATAAATAAATGAAGAAATGGCAGAATTCTTTTTCTCTCAAAGTAGACACAATAACAAGGCATTTTTCAAAAATCAATAAGGAGCTGTTGCCAATGGCTAATTTCTACTGTGATACTTTCCGGCTGTGATCAGTGTTTTTCTCTTCATTTTCTTTCCTGGGATTTTCCTTTCTCCATATATGCCATGTTGCAATTATTCTTTTGGTGTTCTAAGGTGTTGTTATTGTTTTAATTATGGCTGGCATCCTCTTCATAACATATACAAGCATAATTCCGCTATATGCTTGAACATTTTTGTCATTGAGGATGTTTGTTTTTCCTTTCTGCTACTGCAATGATCAAAGTCACACACCCCAACTTACTAGGTCATTGCAATAGCTGTCCTCCATTGCCATTCCATTGCTGGTGAAGAGCAGATGGGCTCAGAGAAGAATCTGGTTATGTTCCAGAAGAGTTAACAATTGTTAATACAGTCGTCTCTCCACATTCGCGGGGGTTACGTTCTTGAAACTGCGAATAACAACTGCTCCTGCAAACCCCCCCCCAGAGGGAGGGGGCAGCAGGAGGGTGTCTGGCCAGCCTGGCTGGCCTCTCCGCAAGCCTTCCTGAGGGGACTCCGGGCCTTAGAATACCCGGAGACCACTTAGGAAGGCCGGGACGGCAGCGGGCGGGTGAGCAGCTGGGTGGTGGGGAGGAGGCTGCGCTGCCTCCCTCCGGCCATCCTAAGCGAGCGCTGGGGCTTTGGAGCCCCGGCGCCTGCTTCTGAAGACCAGGGAGAACAGCGGGCGGGCAGGCTGGTGGGTGGCCGGGTGGGTGGGGAGGAGGCTGCGCTGGCTCCCCCCGGCCTTCCGAAGCGAACGCAGGGGATTTGGAGCCCCGGCGCCTGCTTCGGAAGGCCGGGGGGAGCAGTGGGCGGGCGGATGGGTGGCTGGCCGGGCGGGTGGGAAGGAGGCTGCGCTGCCACCACCCCCGGCCTTCCGAAGCAAGTACTGGGGCTTTGGAGCACTGGTGCCTGCTTCGAAAGGCTGGGGGGAGAAGCGGGCGGGTGGGTGGGGAGGAGGCTGCGCTGCCACCCCCCGGCCTTCCGAAGCGAGCGCTGGGGCTTTGGAGCCCCGCCGCCCACTTCGGAAGGCCGGGGGGAGCAGCGGGCGGGCAGGTGGGTGGCCGGGCGGGTGGGGAGGAGGCTGTGATGCCACCCCCAGCCTTTGGAGCCCAAGCGCCCGCTTCGGAAGGCCACGGGGAACAGCGGGCGGGCGGGTGGGTGGCCAGGCGGGTGGGGAGGAGGCTGCGCTGGCTCCCCCCAGCCTTCCGAAGTGAGTGCTGGGGTTTTGGAGCCCCACCGCCCACTTCGGAATGCCAGGGAGAGCAGCGGATGGGCGGGCAGGTGGGGAGGAGGCTGCGCTACCTCTCCCCAGCCTTTCTCAGCGGGCTCTGGGGCTTTGGAGCCCGGAGCCTGCTGAGAAAGGCCGGGGAAGGCAACATGTGGGTGGGGAGGAGGCTGCGCTGCCTCTCTCCGGCCTTCCGAAGCAGACACCGGAGCTTTGGAGCCCCGGAGCCCGCTTAAAAAGGCTGGGGAAGGCAGCAGGTGGGTGTCTGCCTTCCTCTCCCCGGCCTTCCTGGGTGGACTCCGGGGCTTAGAAGCCTTGGAGTCCCCTCAGGAAGGCCGGGGAAGGCAGCGGGCGGGTGGGGAGGAGGCTTTCTGAGCGGACTCCAGGGTTTGGAGCCCTGGAGCCCACTTAGGAAGGCCCGGGAAGGCAGCAGGTGGGTGGGAGGGAAGCTGCCCAGCCTCTCCCCAGCCTTCCTGAGGGGACTCCGGGTCTTAGAAGCCTCGGAGTCCCTTTAGGAAGGCCGGGAAAGTCGGAGGGAGGGAGGCTGCCCGCCCCACCCCCCAACCTTCCTGAGCAGACTCCGGGGCTTTGAAGCCACAGAGCCGCCTCTGGAGGGCCGGAGAAGGTGCAGGCAGGAGGTTGCCCCACCTCTCGGCAGCCTCCTCTAAGGGGCTGGGGCTGAACCGCGAATAATCAAAGCCACGAATGTGAAAGCTGCAAATGTCGAAGGGCAACTGTAGTTGATACTTTGGGAACTGAATACAAAACAGGCAAGGTCTTTTGTTGGAATGGGAGCAGAGGAGGAAGATACCGTTTCACAAGCAATAAGGTCTCTTGTTATCACTGAGTGGATTAGTGATTGACTAACCTCAGGTGTTGTGTTTCTTACTAGAGTATATGTTTTGGGAAATTTCCAAAGGTCCTTCCCTTGGTATTGCATGAATCCCACCTTGGTATTAGGGGGTCCCCAGTTTACCTGTAACCATGTGGATGTCCACCTTAGCCAAATTATAAAATATAGCCAATTATTTGATATTCCAAGATGGGGGCTATCAGGATAGGTAACAACATTGTATTAATGCAATATCACAACTTACATCAAAACATCTGTAATCTTATACTGGTGTAGCAATTCATGTTTTGTATGAGTAACTGTGTGATCATGAAAGCATGTACTCTTTAATTACTAGGAAAAGTGCCTACTTTCTGGTAACTCCAGTAAATGTCTGTTTTATAAACTACAGCCTTTATTTTGTTTTGTTCAGTAAATCCATTTTAAAACAATGCCAATGCCCATTGATGTCCATTAGTGCCTCCTCTGCCTTCAGCCATAGCTGCCTTTCCACATTCCAGCTATGCACAAATGGGCTCTTGAAATTCTCACTCCTATCTGTGAGCAGAGACTGTGGGTGGGAATAAGATGGGACAATTTCACCCAATTGTTGGAGAGTGGAAATTCTCAAGCTATTTCCCAGAACTGGCATTCACTGGTTTTTGTAGCGCTATTTCCCCGCCCCCCTCCATTCTGAAAGGTTTTGCTGCTATAGAGACTAGGACACAGAGCAATGGGGTCAAACTACAGGAAAAGAGATTCCACCTAAACATTAGGAAGAACTTCCTGACAGTAAGAGTTCTTCAAAAGTGGAATATGCTGCCTCAGAATGTGGTGGGGTCTCCTTCTTTGGAGGTTTTAAACAGAGGCTGAATGGCCATCTGTCGGAAATGATTTGATTGTGTATTCCTGCATGGCAGGGGGTTGGACTGGATGGCCCTTGTGGTCTCTTCCAACTCTATGATTTTATGATTCTATTATTCTTTTTGTGCTTGCCAATGCACCCTGGCCAACATGTTGCATTCTCCACAATGCCCTATGCCTTGCTTTGGTTTGGGGCACTGTGTATGGTAAAGTTTTAAATCATCAACTATTTTCCTCTAAAGTGCAAGGATCAATTATTGTTGTAATTGTCTCTGAGATGTAGGAGAAAATTAACATTTATGCTAAGACCGAGAGGACGGACACTGCATTGTGGGTTCAATGGTATGACTACAACTTTAATACATCAACTACAATTAAATGCAATTACAACTTTATCAACCAATGCCTTAAAAGGGGGAAGGAATATTGGGCTCTGCAGGTTCAAGACCAACACTTGCCCAAGCAAGGCAGTAAGCAGGGTCTGGTAAGCATTTGACAATGCTTGCCAAAATTTACCAATCTGTAGGGTGAATCAAATAGCCTGACAGAGGTGAACTAATATGTAAATGCACAAACCCTCATGTTAGCTCCCCATTATCAGACATTCAGAAGTCTCAGGGCTTCCCTCTTCCCACTTTGACTAGTGTCTAGAGATGTAAAATTTCCAGAAATTTTGAAGCCATGGGGGGAAATGTTTTCATCTGGGTTTTAAAAAAATGGATTTTTTTGGAAAAAAAATTAAAAATGCAACATTTGCAGTTTTTACAGATTGAAAGTCACTCTGTTACTTTAGGAACATAAAATATGACTATGTACAATTTGATTTGGCATAAAACTATTGCAATTCGTAAATTAAAGATTTTATTGTCTTAAAGATTTTACTCATTGTGCTAAAATAAAACATTCCATAATCGATATTCTTCCTTTCTTCAATTTTTTTTGAAAAAACAAACAAAAAAGTCTTCAGGGGAAAATGGGGGGGAGGGTTTTTTCTGATTTTTTCTGGATATATATATATATATATATATGAGTGTCAGGGATGATGGGAGTTGTACTCTTCACCTCTGGCTCAAACTCACCACCTTGTTATGCAGCAGAGCCGACCAGCTTAGATCAGTGGTTAATGCTTTCCTTCAAAGCAGCAGAGTTTCAGAGAATAGGCTGAAGATCCTGACAAACTCTCCAAGCCTTCTCACTCTTCTCCAGGTGTCTCCAAAACGTCTCCAGGATTCACTCAGGCAGCTCAGTAGTTTTATATAAAACCTACTTTATTCTTCTATATAAATATACTATATGGTCAACAAATCACAATCTCTACACACTATTCCACAATATCTCCAAACTACTCCACCGCTACTCAACAACAATACATTGGCAAACATTGCAATTTTATAGCCATTGTTTATCACCACCCACTAGTTAGTTTCCACCCAGTGGGTGTGTACTTCCATTCTAATTGGTCCACGTAGTTCCATCCATGCTTAAGACCAACCCATGTATTTCAACATTTCACCTTGTACACTTAATGATTCTCAGGTGTTTCCATTCTGCATTCAGTACCTCTGTCCTTGGCTCTCAGGCCTTCTAGATTACATTAGCAGTTTCACCTGTGTAGCTTCATAATTGCTCTTGCTTAGTCATTGTGACTTTCACATACATATTTTATTTCTTTCACTGTATGTCCCATGTTGCATTTTCCTTAACAATGAGATCTCCATGCAGCCAAAGAACAAGTGAGTAGTCCTGGTCAGCAGGGAAAATCCCACAAAAAGTGGAGGAAAACCCATGTAAGACAAAAAAGAGTTAGAACATAGAAAAATTCCTTCCCAGCCCCTGAAGGTGACCAGTCTAAACTTGAGGATTTCTATGAGAAGTCCAAAGGTACAGAGATTAAATAATAGGGCAGGGCACACTGAAGGTCCAGCTGAAAATGGCCAGTTCAGATGTCAGCAGGCCCTTATATAGGCCTGTCCAAATCCTGGGAAGCTCCACATGACTTGGGACTTTATTAGTCCAGCCCATTTTCTTGCAGCAATCGTGGTGGTGAAGCAAACGGGAACATAGCAGTTTGAAAACCTTCAGTATCGCACTTCTCCGCAACTGCATGAGTCTACTGCAAGTTTGCTGCTTTGGCAATCCATGGTCCCCTCCACACCTACTCCATAACCCATCCTTCCTACCTATGTGTACCCTACTCAGCATGTACATGCCTTTCAATTTTTTAATTTCCATTTTTCTGTGATTCTGTAATTATGGGGAAATGATTTTAAAGTATTTTTATGTTATCATTTTGCTGCACTTATACCATCAAAGACATATATATATATATATATAGAGAGAGAGAGAGAGAGAGAGAGAGAGTCGCATGGAGTAAAAACACCCCTGGCCTGCTTGGGAATAGCAAGGAGGATTGGGGAAGAGGAAGAGAATCATGCCCCCTCGTGCCATGTAACTGCTGTCACTATCGTTGCAGCAGTGGAAGGGACCTATCGCACAAGGGGGACTAATGGAAAAAAAGTAATATTGGGAGCCATTCATGGATTTTCCCTGCCAATGAAAAGGTGTGCTACACAAAGGACTGAAATACAAAAAACAACATCAGGATAGGCACAATGCCATATGATAAGTACTGGACAAATGTAATAAAGATGACAGCTATCTTTGGTTCATTTTTATTAAATCAGTGCCTTGACATCAATATAGGGCCATCCAGGAGTGAAGCAGGAAACAAAAGTACTCTGTAGAGTCAAGCCAAGAGCATGCATTCCATTGAGCTAAGGATGGGCCCCCATTTATGGCTGGGAAAATCACACCTTGGGCACTGAAAAATACATCTTCTTGGAACTGACACCTTCTTCCTTCCTCTGTCTCTGAGAGGGACAGCCATCATATGACAACCCAGAGAGAAATATCAGGGGTCTGCTAAACATCCAGCCTGCTTAATCACCCCAATTTCCCCCAAAACCTGGTTATTTAGAATTCCTTTGCATAAACACTTGAGAACTATTAGAAGGCATAATATCTCTTTCAAGTTACAGACTTCAAAAGCAGATTTTCTTATAAAAACCCCAGGAAAGATAGAATTCTTTTGTTCAGTCTCGATGTCTAACTGAATCCACGCTGCTTTGCATCCGGTTCGCCTCTCCCTTTTTGTCCTTGCGGGATCCAGTACTTTGACAGTCTGAACTCACGGTGTCTTGTTTATTGATCCCTTCTCCCCATCTCCTACATTAACTTCCTGGCTTCCCTGTAATCCTAACAAACCTCCCTTAAGTTTCTTCTCCATCTGTTGCTGCTCGAGAGTAACACTGCTTCTCACGAGGAGATCCTAGCTGCATGATCAGGTGTAGTATCACCTTCAGCCTCTTAACTATGTCCCTTTCTAACTATTTCTTGTCTTACTCTGATAGTTTTGTTGCTTGATAAATGGTGTGAGGTGTGTGAATGTTCTCTGTTATACCAATAAAGACTCATTAATTACATTTGACATCCACCTCCTGTGTATTTTCCATAACTCTGCCTATAAACATAGGGTTTCATCCTGCTGATTGTTACATGCCTCTTGCTATGCCATTTGAGTTGCTTAATTCCCCAAACTAAGCACAGTTCATGAGTGGATATTTCCACTGACACCAGTGATTAGCATAACACAAATATGCTAATATCTTGCTGCAACTGTAAAATACCAATAAAGTTCTTGGTGTCTCATGAGACTTTACATGAGATCTCAATCCCAAATCTCATGTGAAATCTTGTGATGACCCCACCATTCTGGGTTTTCATCCCAGGCCTAAGCCAATTAGCAGCTCAGCTAGGGCTGAGTGAGGCAGTGAAATATGGCCCCCTCTACAAAGGCATCGGGGGTAAGCCTTCTCTGTAGTAATCTCCCTGTACTCAAATGTCCCAAAGTGCTGCAGAGGAATTATTGTGAAGAGGAAAAGGCCTGAGATTTTTCTCTGGGGAAAAAAAAAAACCATGGATGAGATCCTGCATTGGGAGACTTACATCTTTTACATAGTTCTGTCTCTGTAGCTACATCTCCCAATACTACCATCCCCCAAACTATCTTGTAAACTTGGCAGTCCCTACCCACAACACAGCCATTTTTGGATTGTGAGAGAGTGCAGGGGGTGGGAACTATGGTGATTTATCTAGGTATTTTCCTTTAGCTGGACATGCTGCAACCAACACCTTCAGATACCTAAAGGGGTGCTTGGGACATCTTGAAGATGATGTCCTGGCAGCACATCCAGCTAAAGGGAAATAGCTGGATGCATCTCCACTCATTCACCTACTCTTCAAAAAACATCAAAATGACCATGTTGGGGAGTGTGGGGGATGTATGGCCTACAAGGGAAATTTTGAAGGGCTTTCAGTTGTTGTGTGATCGGAAGAGAATTTCATCCTCCACAACAGGCAATAATGTGAGTTGTGATAAATCACTAACAGGATGGCAGCCCATGTTTCTCCATTCAGGGATTTGTTACTTTAGTGAATTAGGTTGTAAGAATTCATTAGTGCCTTTGCTTGTCCTTCTGTCACACTCAAGAAAACAGAAAAGCCTGTTGGCTCAGATGAAGACATATTATATTTGGAGGATATGTGTCACATGGCTTGTGACAGGCTAATATGTGTGACATCTTTGGGAAGATAGCAGAGAGCAGGGGGAGAGAACCTTCTGGAGTAGAAGAATAAGTGGGTCTGGGAAAGAAGAATGGAAAAGAAGGAAAGCTTGAATCTTGGAATGGAATGGGGGGTGGGTAGAAGAGTGATTTGTTTTTTTAGAGGAGACCAAGATCCTGAAGCAGTCTCCGTGATTGAAATATTGCGCCGAGCCGTCCGAAGCTTCACGGAAGTGACACGGACGGTTTCGCAAGAGGCACAGCGTCGTCCGAAGAAGACCCTTGCCACGCAGCAGTTTCGGGAGGCTGCTCGCGCGGCAGACATGAATTTTTGCAGGTCTGAAAATCTCCTCAGTCTCCTGGCTTTTTAAAAATTATGTATATATTTGTTTTTAATGTGTTTTTTTAGCTAGAAGGTTTTAATCTTATTGTGTTTAATGTCTTTTTATGTGGGAGGGTGGGGGTGGGTGGTGTTTTTAGTAATTATTATAATGTTTTAATTGTTGGAAGCCGCCCCGATTGTTTTTAGCAGAGGGGCGGGGTATAAATAAATTTTATTATTATTATTATTATTATTATTATTAAAATTAGTCTTAACAGTTTTCACGCTAACACTCAGGCTTCAAGAAAACACACAAGGCTATTGAAGAAAGTAGGAAGTATTTGAATAGAGGAATAGAGTGATGGGATTGTGGGTTATACTATACCGATCAGAGGAGCAGAGATTCATGTGGAAGCTGCAACCTGGATATAGAGACTGATGTGGAGATGAGAGGAAGAAGATCTATGCACACTTTGGTGGTGTTTTTAGGGTGATATTTATATTTGATAATTCCCTGGAAGGGATGGGTGTTTGGAATGGAATACAATTAGAGATTCCACAATTTGAATTGGACTCTATGTCTCCTGCATTAAAAAAAAAAAAAACTGTACTCAGCCACTGATCTATGCTGACCACACTTCTTGACTCACAATGGAGAAGAAAGGATTCAGTTGTACAGGGAAAAAAATCTGATAATTCTGATAATTTCCATCCTTGCTTCAGAGACTGCTTTTGTAACTCTATTGCTGGACTTTCAGTGGGTCCATGCCCTTTACCTGAAATAAATCACTCTTTATCTGTCTTTAACCAGCAAGACATTTGAAGAATGAGAGAAGTGTACCTGCTGGGTGGGGTGGGGGAAAAGGGGGGGGTATAAATTAATGACAAACTGAATTGAAGCAAGATGAGATTCCTTACTTTGGAAAAGCTTCTGCCAACCTGACTGCTCCCAAAGACATAAAACTTCAGGAAGACAAAAATACTCCTTTGGAAGGAGCCAATAACAAAATGTACTTCCCTAAGTTCAGCAGTAACAACCTCTATAACCATTCCCTTTATATCCCATTGTCTGGCCCAAGACTGATGCCTTGATCAACGAATCAGCTAACAATAACTCTGTATCAGCAGGCCATGTGGAAGGAATAGGGCACAACCTAGCTGAAGAAATTGCATCACCTACTCAGAGTCCAGGATAATACTAGGCCCATATGACCATCTTACCAAGTATGGATGGCCTTGGATCCTCTGTTGGGAGCATGGTGGGAAATTAAATAAATAAATGAATAAATAAAGGAGAATTGCTCACTTAAATATCTAGATGCCTATTAAAGATGATTGTTCTGTGTTTCAGTGGTTTATAAAGAAACAATTTCTGAGTTTGAAGTCATCTGAGGAGTAGTGGTGTTGACCATGAAGAAAACTAGACAGTATGTATGGGAAAGGAGCCATAAGACTACTATAATGGGAGTTAGGTGATTTGCTTCATCTCTGTCCAAGAAGCTACAGAGTTAAACTTCACACATGCTTGGCAAGGATTGGTAGTTACTGGAAGAGTACAAGCCTGAGAAATCAGGGAGGAATCCTTGGGCTTGTCTAGATGGGCAATATATCCCATCTCGCCCCAGTCTCAGAGCCCTGTAGTACATATGATGCAGGCCATTTGCCCCATTCTTCCCCGTGGCAGTCCTCACCACCCCCGAGGCAGATATGGGGCTCAGGCGGGGGGGAGGCAGGGTAGGGCCAGATACAACATTTTGGAATAATACTTGTTTAAATCTGTTTCTGTCAGGAGAACATGGACTGGGCCTCACATGTCCATAGGAGCCTGTCCCAGCAGTCTAGCTCTTGCTGCTGCTGCTATCTCCCTGGCTCCCCCAGAAGGCAGGAAGGAGTTCTGCAACATGTGACCATGGCTGGTCACATGCAGAGGACCTTGGCCACATGTTGAGCCAGCATGCCTGTCAGGACTTCCTCCCATTCTGTGGAGGGAATAGGGGAACAACAGTCCTGACCCATGGCCAGGATACACCAGCAGGGAGCCAGCGTAGCCTGGCTCATGTAGATGAGCCCTTAGTCTTCTCAGGCTTCAGTTGGTATAAATATCTGCACTTGGGGAGATGTCCAAGGACAGTTGATAAGAGTTGGGAACATGAACTTCAAAGACAAGTGTGATGGATGACTTGTCATAAGGTCGGGACACATAATTGCAGTAATTAAGACAGACGTGTAGAATGACATGTAGACCAAAGGGCTTTGTATGTACAAATAAGACTCCTTGGGCTATGCTCAGTGAGTTTCTGCACAGACCTTGGACCTTGGTGATGCTGTATACTTGTGGGCCAGTGAGGACATCTCTCTGTTGCTGTACTGACGCTCCCAGCAGCTGAATGGATATAATGATAGCCTGTCCAACTATGCTTTGTGTATCCTTGCCCTATATCCTTTTCTGGGCAAGATGGCAATAAAGCTTTAAATCTTTCCCACAGGTGTGGTTATTGCTCTTGATCCTAAAAGAACCTTTTGCCTTTGGCAAAACACAGTGCCTGTGTCAATTGTACATGCTCTACAATACTTCCCAGAATCCTCTAGAAAACACAAGAATCCCTATTCTCCCCTTGCATACACATGTTGTCCAAAGATATGTAAGATATATGGGCTTCCCACACACACACTGGCCAGGTCCCATCACTGACCTTCTACTAGTTTAAAGGAATATGAAAATTGTGCTTTGTAGTTTGACTCCTTAAGTTTCCAGCCACAGGTACAGGCACCTTTTATGTACAACTGGATTCACATTCTTACTTTCTGAATGTACAGTATAGAAAATAATAATAATAATAATAAATGTTATTTCTTACCTGCCTCTCCTCAAGGCTTGAGGATGGGTACAACATAAATTACAATACAATATATGATCAACTGGGTAGGCCTGCTGGACGAGATAGGTCTTTAGTGCTGTTTTAAATTCTGACAGCATGTTTAGCTGTTAAATCTCTTCCGGCAGGTCATTCCGCAGTCTGAGGGTGGCTAATGAAAAGGTCCTCTGGGTGACAGTTGCCAGTCTAGTCCTGGCTGGTTGAAGTAAATGTCCCCCAGAGGGCCTGAGTGTATGGAGCCGATTGTACAGGAGAATGCAATCCTGAAGGTAACTGGACCCAAACCAGGTTCCTGTTCTCAATGCATTTGTTTCCATTCCCACTGCATTTGTTCATTTAACATGTTTTGATGTTACTGTTGTTATATGGCTTCACGTCAATTCCAACTTATGGTGACTCTATCCTAGGGTTGTCTTGGCCAGATGTGGTCTACCATTGCTTTCCTCTAGGACCAAAATGTCACCATTGGGTTTCAATAGCTGATCAGGGATCCAAGTCCAGAGTCCTAGTCCAAAACACAAACCACAACTCTATGCTGGCTTCAGCATTTGTACTGAAGAGAAAAAGTGAGCTCCAGTGAAAGTGGGAAAGTGTTCTTTAAATCTTTTGAGTTCATTAATGAGTGAAAGTCATGGGACTAGAGATCTACTCTGTGTCTTACTAAGCATATTAGTTAATCCTGGGACTGGAGACCTGACTCATAAGCAGAATTAATTAATCAGTGTGAAGAATCAACTAATTCTTTAATCAGAGATTAAAATTTGCCCCTTCCCCAAACTGATTGCTACAGATGATAACAAGCAAAAATAAACAGGTAGGCCTATTTTTTTTTCCAGGTCTCGTCTAGCATCTAGTTTACACTGAACATCTCAAACCCACATCAAATATAGGTGGTTTTTTTAAAAAAAAGTAACATATACATAGGTTCCATTCTGCAATTAAAGTTCTCTTGTAACTTGCCCTTCAGGATTAAACTACTATATACAGTAGTGTGTATGTTGTCTTGTAAATATAACAACTCCAGGCAGTTGAAGCCAATGGTGTTTCATTAAAATTCATGTCAATATGTTCTTTCGCCTTAGGGCTAAGTTCTCACAGAGGTGGTAAAACTGTGTCTGAGCTATACCACTTCAGACTATGGGGGATGTTGATCTGACTTAATGATTACACACACACACAGAGAGAGAGAGAGAGAGAGAGAGAGAGAGAGACTTCCCATACACATACACAGAAAATTAGGTGTTGCAGAGGTGGAAGAGGAAAGCAAACATGAAGCCAGAAACTGGATGAAGATTTATTGCCTGAGTGAAAATTAGGCCTTGCATCCTCCATAGGGTTGCCAGATCTCAGGGCCTAACCCTGAATATCAGGGGCTGCCCCCAACTTCTCCAGGCCTCAGAACAAGAAGGAGGAATCTAAAGATGAAAGCACTACCTTGAAAGCTGTGTGTGTATTTTACTCATTTGTTTTTATATATATAAAAAAACAGGGAACTATTAAAACTTTATTCATACAAAAGTTTAAAAGAATTAAATAGCAGGTCAATTAAAAGCAAAAGATTAAAACAATATAAAAACACAGATCATAATAAAAAAGATTTTTAAAAAACCCTACCACAAACACTTTCTATTACATAGATTTTCAACAGAACAAAGAATCTTACTGGTCTGAGGGACCTACAACAGTCCCAGTATATCCTAGGCCCTTCGGCTTGTAGATTCCCTTTCCTCCTCAATGCAGGAAGGTTGTCTACAGAGACAGAAAAGGAGATGGTGATACCTAGATGTATAAAGATTCAGGTGACATTCCTCATGAGTAGAAATGGAAAGAATATTGACTTGCCTTCAAAGAGAAAGGCAGTACGTGCAAAAAGGATCTAGGAGTCTTAGTGGACCATAAGCTGAACATGAGTCAGCAGTGTGATTCAGCAGCTAAAAAAGCCAATGTGATTCTAGGCTCTATTAATAGGAGTATAGTGTCTAGATCAAGGGAAATAATAGTGCCACTCTATTCTGCTTTGGTCAGAGGAGGGCAACCAGGATGGTGGGAGGTCTGGATGGCATGCCCTATGAGGAGCGGCTTAGGGACCTGGGCATATTTAGTCTGGAGAAGAGAAGGTTGAGAGGTGACATGATAGCCATGTTTAAATATTTGAAGGGATGTCATACTGAGGATGGAGTAAGCATAGATTTTCCTTGGGTTTTTTTTTCCAGGCTGTGAGGCCGTGTTCTGCACGAGTTTATTCCTGACGTTTTATACAACACTGATGAGAGATATAATATGTTTGCGGGCTAGAAAATATGACAAAAGACAGTGGTTGTGTAAAATTTATGATTCTGTATGATATATCAATGACTATCTGAATGAACAAATATTTTTAAAAATCATAAATAAATAAATAAATATTTGAAGGGATGTCATACTGAGGATGGAGCAAGGTTGTTTTCTGCTGCTCCAGAGACTAGGACATGGAGCAATGGGTTCAAACTACAGGAAAATAGATTCCACCTAAACACTAGGAAGAACTTCCTGACAATAAGAGCTGTTTGGAAGTGGAATACACTGCCTCGTAGTGTGGTGGAGTCTCCATCTTTAGAGGTTTTTAAACAGAGTCTGGATGGCTATCTGTTGGAAATGATTTGATTGTGTAGTCCTGCATGGCAGGGGATTGAACTGGATGGCTCTTAAGGTCTCTTCCAACTCTATGATTTGATGATTCTACATTCCTTCAGCTGTGTGTAAATATCCATTTACACTTCACAACCCCTATACTTAATACCAGTGTAGCACAATCCAATGTATGTGGATCAATGATCAGTGAGCATGGCTGACAACCTATTGTGCAATGACAATAGACAAAGCCAATGCACAGAGGCAATGCACATTCACATGCTACTTTGTGTACAGTTGGACCCCCATATCTGAGGAGCCAATAGCTGCAGTTTCAGTTATCTGTGGCTGAAAAAACAGGGACATATACCATAGAGTCATGCTGGAAAATGTGTAGAAGTGTCCTCTCTAGGAATCTCTAGGTCCTCCAATGCAACTATTTATGTATTGATATATTCCCATTATGTAGATGGGCAACTAAATCTGTCCCATCAACTGACCAGAGGCTCATATGTCAGTGGGATGATGAATCTACTCTGGGTTTTTATCGCTACCTAAAAGTGTTATCCAAGGTGTTGAACCTGTCAAGGTGCACGAGTAAGTCCCTCCTGGGCATGCACTGAGAGCCATGCTACACTATAGATGTAGGCACATGCGGCCTCCATAAGGCTAACAACAGAACACTCAGACACATTGGCAGTGTCTACTAAATAGCTTTTACTAAACATAGCAGCGTATATACTGATAAAGCCTCCATCCTGAATCGATGGGCTGAACATTTTCAAAGTCTCTTTAATGCCAACCGAGTAGTCCAAGCCTCAGCTATCCAACATATGATACAAAAACCAATGAAAAATGAATTGGACATAGCTCCCTCTTTGGAAGAGACCCTTAAGGCCATACAGCAGATGAAAAACGGCAAGGCAGCTGGTATTGATGGAATCCCACCTGAGGTTTGGAAACACGGAGGTCATGCACTCCACGAAAAATTCCACGAATTCCTTCTGAATTGCTGGGAAAAGGGGGAACTGCCATCAGACCTCCGAGATGCAGTCATCATCACCCTGTACAAGAAAGAAGGAGCAAAATCTGACTGCTCAAACTATCGAGGCATAACACTGCTCTCTATTGCTGGAAAAATCCTTGCAAGGATACTCCTGAACAGATTAGTTCCTGCTATTGCAGAAGAACTTCTCCCTGAAAGCCAATGTTGCTTCAGAGCCAATAGGAGTACTACAGACATGGTATTTGCCCTTAGGCAACTGCAAGAAAAATGTAGGGAGCAGAACAAAGGTCTCTATGTAACATTTGTCGACCTCACCAAAGCCTTTGACACTGTAAGTAGAAAAGGTCTGTGACAGATCCTGGAAAGACTAGGATGTCCCCCCAAATTCCTTAAAATGATTATCTTGCTACACGAGGGCCAGCGTGGTCAAGTTATATATGGCGATGCTCTTTCAGAGCCCTTTCTAATAACTAATGGAGTGAAGCAAGGTTGTGTTCTTGCACCAAGTTTATTTACAATCTTCTTTAGCACGATGCTCCAAAGGGCTATGGCAGAGCTTGAAGAAGACGACGGCATCTATATACGTTACCGTACTGATGGTAGCTTGTTTAACTTAAGCCGTCTGAGGGCTCACACTAAGACTCTAAACTATCTATTCCGTGAGCTGCTCTTCGCCGATGATGCTTCCCTGGTTGCCCACAGAAGCAGCTCTGCAGCGCCTAACGTCCTGCTTTGCAACAGCTGCAGAGCTGTTTGGGCTGGAAGTCAACCTGAAGAAAACAGAAGTTCTTTACCAGCCTGCACCACAGGACGAACACCACCATCCCCACATTGCTGTCGGCAGATCTGTGCTCAAGTCCGTTTAGCAGTTCACCTACCTGGGAAGCATCATCTCCTCAGATGCCAAGATTGACAAAGAGATCGATCACAGATTAGCAAAGGTATATAGTGCATTTGGAAGACTTCACAAAAGAGTCTGGAGCAATAAACACCTGAGGCAAAGAACAAAAATCAGTGTGTATAGAGCCATCGTACTGTCTATCCTCCTTTATGGATCTGAAACATGGGTCACCTATCGCCACCACCTACGACTCCTCAAGCGCTTTCATCAGCGCTGTCTACGCACAATCCTAAATATACACTGGACTGACTATGTGATGAATGTTGCTGTCCTTGGGCAAGCAGGGATCACCAGCATTGAGGCCATGATATTGAGAACACAGCTGAGCTGGGCAGGGCACGTTTCTAGGATGGAGGACCATCGCCTCCCAAAAATACTTACTACTGTACGGTGAACTCGCCACGGGTCAGCGTAAGAGGGGCGCTCCAAAAAAGCGATACAAGGACTCCCTGAAACAACATCTCAGGCTCGGCCAAATTGATCACCAACAGTGGTCCGCCCTGGCCTCACATCGGGAGGCATAGAGACGCACTATCCACAATGCTGCAGCCTTATTTGAGAACTCACGACGAACAAGTCTTGAAGAGAATCGACAACGCAGAAAGAATCACAACCCAAAAACATCACCCAAGGAGACCTTCTGCTGTGCTTTTTGCAACCGGACTTGTTTATCTCGGATTGGCCTTTTTAGTCATCAGCGCGCTTGCAGAAAGCACAGGATGAGTCCTTCCTGAATCTTTGTTTGCGAAGAAAAGCCAGAGAGAGAGAGAGAGAGAGAGAGAGAGAGAGAGAGATACAAATGATCCATGAGGATCCATGTCAGCAAACATGCATGACAATACAGAGTCAAGTAGCTACAGAGCTTACACAGTTCAAGATAAAGAGAGCAGAAGAAGATTGGACAAAGGATTGCATTGCTTTATATACACTTTATGATGGGTAATACACTCAGAGCTGTTTCCCAAGCTCATGGTACATACAATCCTTTCCCATGAAGATATGGTTATGCCATCTATATTGTGGCAACTCCTACACATCCATTCTCCACAGGATATTCACAGTAAACAACAGCTGTGCCTTCAGGCCGATTCTACTGACCCTTAGTGGTAACAGCCTCTTTTACTGGAAAATTTCCACACATGTATTTTCACAATACCTGACAGAACCCACATCGCCAAAATAGGCTTTAGCATTTTGAATAACTTTTGAGAGTTCAGAAAAATCCAGAGTAGATTTACCACCCCCACTGATATTGGACCAGCCAACAATCCATATGACTCTCCATGCTCAGTTAGTGTATGTTGAAGCAACTATTTCAACCCTGAAGTCTTCCTCCTAATAGTAGTTTTTGCTTGTTCAGAAGAACATACTTTCCAACTGTCCCAATCTGGCAGGAACAGTCCTGATTAATCCCCTGTCATCCCATTTTTTCAGTTTTTTAAATGTCCCACTGTCTCTCTCCTCTCCCCACATTCCCCCTTTGTACTTAGCTTACTTCAGTTTCTGCAAACTGAGTTCAAAGTACAAAAGCAGTTTGCCGTTAATTAACTCAGGGGAGAGGAGAGGAGTGGAATCTTGCCCTTCCCAGATGGCTCAGGCAAAAGCAAACCACTTCAGCCTCTCCTAGCTTGCAAGTTCTTCCATATTAGTAACTTTTACCATCTTGATCATCACATGCTGATGTTCCTTGGCCACATCGGTCCCAGGCTTCATCTCTGAAAAGCTGGAATCATAGAATCATAGAATTGTAGAGCTGGAAGAGACCATGAGGGCCATCCAGTCCAACCCCCTCCCAGGCAGGAAATCATGATCAAAGCATCCCTGACAGATGGCCATCCAGCCTCTATTTAAAGACCTCCAAGGAAGGAGACTCCAAGGAAGGAGACAATCTGAGGGAGTGGAGGTTATGAAAGAAACAAGTCCAGATATATTCCCTCCTCTGGTGTTCCATTAAGATGCTGGTGCCCCTATAACTTTTCCTTTGAGGTAATTATTTGTTATTATCATGTCCATATTCACCATCTTTCAAAAATCTTCTTCCTATTCACCTCATTGGAAAAGGTATTCTTTGAACTATACCTCCCAGACTCCCCTGGCTAGCATAGAGCAAAATGACATGGGAATAAATCAGGCCAGCATTCCCCCTCTGTCTGCCCCACTATCTCTCCTCCAATAAACCACTGATGTCTCTATTACTTTGGCAAAGCGGCTGGAAATGAAATGAGAACATATTTGCTTTCAATTGTGCCGTGAGTATACATTATCTACATAGGATTCATAAATGCACTCCAACAGCAAAAGCCCAACTGATAAGTATTTTTAAATTGCTTTGTTATCAGGAAAAACTAGGTGTAATGTTATCTGTCATTTCCACACTTAGGAGCTGACGGTTAGCTGTAAGGTTGCAAGAGGGATCATTGTCTTAACTGCTTATGGGAAGAAATGTTACTGGCCGGAGGCCTTTGCTGCCATGGCAACTGTCTAATAATTTGCTGGGTAACAATTACGTGATAAACAAGCTCAGAAATCACAGTTGACTCACACCAGGAGAAGGGAGGGGGAAGGAAAATAAATCCCCATATGCTTTCCGTTGAACTTTTTTCTTAACAGCCATCGCTCTCTCTCTCTGAGCTGCTCAGAAGTTTCTGATTCTGCTTTAGGAAGAGCTCAATCTTCTCCGAAAAGCAATACAATTAAGAAATTCTTCTCCTCCCCAAACATCTGAAAGCAGCATAATTCGTTTTAATATGAGTGTTCTGGGAGGGGAAGAGACATCTTCTCCAGACACCCAATGTGCTCTGTACACAATTCACTAAGGAATACATTTGTAACCTTTGCAAATCCTATCCTTTACCACATTGTCTTTTGCAAAGATGCTGTGATTGTTTTTTTTGCTATTTGTCTTGGTAGCAGCCATGTACCAAATACATACAAGTGTAACACTATGGTGTAATTATCAAAGGTACCCATTTGGCTTCTAGAATAACAGTTTTCACAGATGGGACACAGTAGAGGGCACTTTTGCTTTTCACCACATCCATTAAAAAATCCTCAACGTCCTTCTCTTGAACTTATGAAGAAAATGGTAAATGTTTGATAAACTCTTATCAGAAACGAGCAAAACATTCTAAGCCTTCCTCACTGGAAAAATTCAATAGACACAGTTGTCTCCAAGATGGAGAGGGCCAGGTTGCCCCTGCATGCTACATAAATCCCTAGTGTCTTGATTTCGCAAGGACAGTCCTGATAAATCCTCATCCTACTTTTTCAGAAGCTTTTAAAATGTCTCAGTTTTAGATCTGATCCTAACCAACCTGGTTAATATGGTGGAAGTGGTGGGATCCTTAAGTGGGAGTGACCATGTTCTTCTTGAGTTTGTTATACAGAGGAAAGAAGAAGCCAAGCATAGTCGGACATGCATTCTAGACTTTACAAAAGCTTATTTCACTAAATTTAGAGAAATACTGGGTGTGATCCTATGGTCATGAATACTTAGGAGATTATCAGACGTGGCTAATTGTCAGGAAATGACATGGATGTGACCACAAGATGGAGCTGTAAGCTTAGAAATGAAAGTAGTTAAGCTCCAGTGGCAGGTGTGTGTGTGAGTTAGCATTTGAGAGTATGCACATATGAGATGCCTGATAAAAAGGAGATGGGAATTATCTCCAGTGTGGGTTTGTTGTGGATGGTGGTTGGCAAAGCAATTTGTTGGTTTAAGAGAGATTGTACTATACTCTGTATATATATTGTAAATATACTGCAAACAAAGATTAAAGCCCTCAAGTTGAGTGAAGGCTGGCCTTGTTGCTGTCTTTTCTTGGCAAGCCAGAGCTCAAGGCAGTGTGCTGGGGTGAAGGAATTTTTTCCTTCTCAGCTTGAAGTCTTTTGCAGAAGTCTCTCCAGAAACCCTTCTCCTTGGCATCCTGTCAAGGTGGAACAACTCTGCAGGTGGTCATGATGGACACAGTGCATCTTTCTATGCCCCAACAAGGGTTATGGGCCCAGCACACTTCCACTGCGTGGACAATGCTTGAGAAGCTGTGGGAGATATAGTACTGCAATTGGTGAGCTGTTTTGTGTTCCTGGAGGGCTGAAGAGAAAAGTCATGGAAAGGAGTGAGTTAAGTGTGTCTACTCATGGACTCTGCTCTTATCTGTTTGCTTTGGGAAGCTAATTGTTTCTGGCAGCCTGCTTGGACTGTTATCAGTGTGTTTGTTTTCATCTGTTTAAGTCACAGACTCAGTGCAAACACGGAAACAGCAGTCAGGTTTGAAAAGCTGTCTGAGAAGAACTATGCTTCCTGGAAAATTTACATAGAGGCTTTGCTAATTAAGCAGGACTTATGGGACTATGTAAAGAAACAACCTGACCCTGCTAATGAAGATGAATTAATAGGTGATGAAAAAGCTAGAGCTACCATTATTCTAGCTGTAGAACCAAATCAGCTGAATAATATAAGAGATAAGAGGTCAGCGTTTGAAGTCTGGAAAGCCCTTGAGAATGTCAACCAACCAGCTGGAGCCTTGTCAAAAATGCTGTGCAGCAGAAAGCTGTATTGTTGTAAACAGCAGGAAGGTGAATCCGTGCTTGTGCATTTAAAAAGGATGCAGGATAATTTCGCAGAGTGCAGTGGACGTGACATCCGAACAGAAGAAACCCAAAAAGCTTTTATACTCCTGAGTAGTCTAAACAGTGAGTGGGAGTTTCTAATATACAGTCTCCAAGGAGTAGCCGAAGCTGATTTAAATGTTGACCTCATGGCATCCAGAATATTGGAAGAGACAGAGAGGAGAGACTCAGAGGAGAGCTTCAAGGGAGTGACCCGCTGGAGGAGACAACCAACCAACCAACCAATCCATGTCCTTGTCTGAGGAAGGGAGTGCTGCTGTCTGCAGAACACGGAGATATTTTTCCTGTGGAGAGACTGGACATTTGATAAAGAACTGTCCTAAGGTCTCTGAAGCAAAGAAAGGACAGAACTCAGAAAGAAAAAGAAAAGACAAGCCCCAAGATGGGAGGGGGTTTGCTACTACTGTAGAGGGAGTTGTAAATGAGAAAAGGGACCAGTCTGTCTGGATTTTGGACAGTGGGTGTTCTCACCATATGACCCCTGATAGGGAAAAACTACAGAGCCCAAAGCCAGCACCAGTGGACACTGTGGTATTTGCAGATGGTGAATCTGGCAGTGTAGAGATTCAAGGGTCTGTATTAATTCCTGGTTTAAACAAGGTATTTCCTAATGTACTGTGTGCACCAAAACTACAAAATAGCTTTGTAAGAGTGGTATCCCTAACCAGTGATGGATATGAAATCCTTTTCAAAGGAGAGGAGGGGATTGTGTCCAAGGAGGGAATAGTATGTGGTAAAGCCATAAAGAAAAATCACATTTACCAAATGGTAGCACAGGTGCAGTGTGGGAATGTAACAAATAAGCCACTGCATGATGGGTGTGCTCATTACCTTCATAGAGTTATGGGCCATATAAGCTTCAAAGGTTTGAGAAACTTAGAGAAGGTTTGCCCAGAGTTCAAGGTAGAGAACTGTAAAAGTTACTTGGACTGTGCTATTTGCATAAAGGTAAAGGTCAAGGCTTACCCTGTAGCGAAGGTGATCAAATGCATAACCCAGAGGCCTTTTCAGGTTGTACATGCGGATTTATCAGGGGCCGCATCAAGTAAAGAGTATAGGGGGTAGCAGGTTTACCCTATTGACAGTAGATAGGCATACCAGATTTACCTATGTGGCAATGCTCAAAACCAAAAGTGAGGCTACTGATATGATCAAAAAATGGGTCAATTCTGTTGAAAGGGAGTTTCCCTACATGGTTGGCACTGTTGTGACTGACAGAGGTGGGGAATTCTTAAGTAGTAATTTGCAGCAGTGGTTTGGGTGGAAAGGGATCCAACATAAAACTACAAATCCCAGATGTCCAGCTGAGGATGGTTTGGCTGAACGTAGGATTCGGATGATAAACCAAATAAGGGAGTGTATGTTAGAGGATTCTGGAGCGCCAGCTAATTTGTGGGGTGAAGTAACAAGAACAGCTTGTCATATTGTAAATAGGTCATAGTGCAGTGGGATAAACTAAACACCATACTACTTATTGTATGGAAGAGCACCAAACCTAAAGTACTTAAGAGTGTTTGGACAATTTGCATCAGTGTACATTCCTCCTCAGTTCAGGAAAAAGAATCAGCCCAAAAGCCAAAGGTTGCGTTTTGTGGGCTATGAGGGGAAAAGTACATGTTCCTGATGGATGGGAATAGGATTTTATATTCAAGGAGTGCTAGTTTTGAGACTCATGCTGGGTGGAAGAGAGTGTACCCTGGCCAGAATGTTGTACAACAGAAAGCCAGTGTGGTAGATAAGAACAACGGAAATGGTGGGGTACATGCATCCAGGGATGTCTTAGATGAGAAACCAGGTGTGTCACAACAGCCTAAAATTTCAAGTAAACAGGGCACTTTGAAGGTGCCTGGTACTCCAGAAGAGCCTAGCACTTCATTAGACTTGCAACCAAAGCCAGAGATAGTGACTGTTAAACAAGAACAAGTTGAGACTCATGGGCAAGACACTCAGGCCAGTGTTGGTAGCAATGGCACTGAGGGTGGTCAAGGTACATTCCTGATTTCCATGAGGTCTCAGAAAGGAAAGTTCTTTGTAGTAAAGCAGGGACAAGCCTCTTCCGTGGCAGCAGTAAAAAGAACTGAAAACACTCCAGAAAGAGCCAGGAAAACATGCACTAAGCAGGAGGGGTGGAAGAAAACCAAAGCTCTGGTGTGTGTGGCAGAGTATAGCCAGGATATGTTTGGTGGGATGGTCAGGCCTGTAAGTAAAAGGAAATTGACAAATGATAGCACCAGGGAAGCCAGAGCTGGGTGGGTCAGTAGCATGGGCTATCAAGGTCTAAGAAAACACTGTGGCATTGTAAAAAATGGGAATGGAGTCGTAGACTCTAGAGATATCAGCGAGTAAGGTGACAGTATATAAAAGGATAGGTGTAAATGACACATGGGACACACCACATGTCATTTGGAGGGGAATGTCAGGAAATGACATGGATGTGACCACAAGATGGAGCTGTAAGCTTAGAAATGAAAGTGGTTGAACTCCAGTGGTAGGTGTGTGTGTGTTAGCATTTGGGAGTATGCACACCTGAGATGCCTGATGTAACATGCATTGTTTAACTGCCTATAAAAAGGAGATAGGAATTATCTCCCATGTGGGTTTGTTGGTTTAAGAGAGATTGTCCTATACTCTGTGTGTGTGTGTGTATCTATGTGTATATATATATATATATATATATATATATATATATATATATTGTAAATATACTGCAAACAAAGATTAAAGCCCTCAAGTTGAGTGAAGGCTGGCCTTGTTGCTGTCTTTATTTGGCAAGCCAGAGCTCAAGGCAGTGTGCTGGGGTGAAGGAATTTTTCCTTCTCGGCCTGAAGTCTTTTGCAGAAGTCTCTCCAGAAACCTTCTCCTTGGCATCCTGTCGATGTGGAACAACTCTGCAGGTGGTCGTGGTGGACACAGTGCGTCTTTCTATGCCCCAAAACTAATGTGGCGCCATAATGACACCAGAGGAATGCAAAAGGACTCCAATATCAGATGACATCATCCTTTTGTGTTCCACTGGTGTCATTAAGGCGTTTTATACTATTGACAGGCTGAGCCATCAATAGATTCCCCATTATGATTTGGTGCTGGCATTGCCAGTGTGTGAAGCCTCAGGCCATTTAACTCTCGTCAATGCAGCATTAATGAGCGGGCCTGCCAGAACAATTCTGGGTGAGATCGAGACATTCAGGTAAGTGACACACTTTTTAAAAACTTCCCTGGTTTACTTGGAAGTTTTAAAGTGTGTATGTGTTTTCTGTGGGTTTCTTTAGGGCTGTGAGGCCATGTTCTGGAAGAGTTTATTCCTAACGTTTCACCTACATCTGTGGCTGGCATCTTCAGAGAATAGTTGGGTAGGAGTGTGGGGGGGTTATATACTGTGAGCCATTGTTGGAGAGGATATGTAAATTTGTGTATTTGAATGGGCAGTTCGTGGGGGGGGGAGATATGCAAGGAGGATTAGTGTCTGTTTGGCTAATGGCCATTATCTGCTGGAAATCCCCCTGTCCCTGGGTGGAGTTCATTTGCATGTGTTGAGTTTTGATTTTAGTGTTTTTCAAGACTGGTAGCCAAACTTTGTTTACTTTAAGGGTTTCTTCTTTCCTGTTGAAATGTCCAGGTGTTTGTGGATGTCAATAGCTTCTCTGTGCATTCTGATATGATAGTTGTTGGCCTGGTGCAGAATTTCGGTGTTTTTAAACAACATTTTGTGTCCAAGTTGGTTTATAACATGTTCTGCTCCTGCTGATTTTTCTGGCTGGCCCAGTCTGCAGTGCCTCTTGTGTTCCTTGATTCATGTTTGCACAGTGTGTTTAGTGGTTCCTATCTAAACTTGTCCACAGCTGCATGGTATGCAGTAAACTCCTGCATATCTCCTGCAAACTCCTATGAGAGGGTCTCTTTTGTCCTTCACTGAGTGTAGCATTTCTTGGATTCCCTTCTGTGGGTGCCTACCCTTTCTATAGCTGGATGATAATGAAAATGTCATCTTCTGAGACTTCCAGAGGTCACTGGCAGGTCTAGGAGAAGGCCTTTGTTAGTACTTTCTGCTGTGGGCACAGCTTTTTGAAACTTGCCTATTCCCCCCACCCCGCAAGTCTGTTTCTTCCTTTGTGTACCCTGGCATCACACTTTTGAAATATTCACCCCAATGCTGTATAAGAATAAAGCACTTACAATATCAGCAAGAGCATTAAAATTATATCTCAGGGAAAACAAACACAACAATTTTATTTGCTTCCTTGTTTGCATGATTTATACAACCTTTCCTCCCAAGTACTCCAAGTGGTTGACCATTTATAACAATGATTCATAATTTAATAGGTGTGTAATTCAGGAAAAGAGAGAGGGAGGGAGGGAAAAGGGAAAGAAGCCAATTCAGGTATGGTGGTAGGTACAAGAGAGCTGTTGCCAGAACTAGTCTTCAAACCCATACATGCACCTGCCTACTTCACAAACAGGGAAAGAGAAAGATCACAGAAAAGGAAAGAGGATGCACACAGTGAATTGTGAGCTGTACTAGATACAGCAAGAGAAAAAGATGCATGGTGTTTTTGTTTGTTTTACTCCAGATTTCACATTCTATGGAGACAGCTTTTACCAAAAAATCACAGATGATTTCCTTCAGGCCAAGTCAAAAAGCCTATATTCAGTCGTTATTCTCCTTGATCTCTCTGAAGCTTTTGACACAGTTGATCATGCTCTTTTGTTGGATTCACTTCATGACCTAGGGTTTACTGATTCAGTTCTCAGCTGATTTGTATCTTATCTCTCAGGTCAGTCATCTAATGCAGTAGCTGGAGGTCATGGTATCTTCTTCTTTTCCCCTTTCAGCTGGGGTTCCACAGTGTTCCATTCTGGGCCCTCTGTTGTTTTCTCTTTATACACTGTATTTTGGTAATCTCATCAGTTTGTATAGATCTCAATATCATCTGTGTGCTGATGAAACTCAGCTGTTCTTCTCCACTCCAGAACTCTCTTCTGACATCAAACATTATATTACAGCATGTCTCTCAGCTATCTCAGCACAGATGCTTCATTGTTGCCTAAAACCTAACATGGCAAAGACAGAACTCCAAAACCTTCTTTCTTCCAAAACCTTCTTTCCAACATACATTTCCCATCACTTTTAATAATGTTCCCATTTATCCTGTGAAGGAAGTACATAGTCTTGGCTTTAGTTTTGGCTCTTCTTCCCTTTTGTTCATCACATTGAAGCTATAGCAAAGGTATGTCGCTTTTTTCTTTATAACATTGCCAAGATCAGACCTTTTCTTTCTGCTTCTTCTGCTAAGACCTTAGTTCATGCCTTGGTCATTTCCCACCTTGATTATTATAAACTTCTTTTGACTGGTCTTCCGTTATCTCACCTTAGTCCTCTGGTTTCTATTCAACATTCTGCTGCTAAAATTATCTTTTTGGCCCATCATTTTGACTATGTTACCCCACTTTTGATATGTCTTCATTGGTTGCCTATTCCTTCTAGGATTCAGTACAAGCTTCTTGTTTTAACATTCAAAGCCCTACATAACCTAGCTCCCCACCTCTGCCTTTATCTCTTATTTCTTTTTCCCAGCCTGCTCAAGATCTGTGTTCTAATATCTCCAGGCTTCTCATCAAGCCAAGCGTTCTCCTCCTTACCTTGGCTTTGTCCTTTTTTCACTCGTTGTTCATACTCTTGGAATTGTCTCCTTTAAATAATTTGTAGACTGCTCCTTCCCTCATTATTTTTAAATCTCAATTTAAAATTTTCTTGTTTTCCAAAGCTTTTGGAATTTTAGTTTAATATTGTTTTGTAATCCTGTATATTTGGATTACCGGTACATGTATTTTTCAGTTTGCTTTAGAATATATTGCATTTTTTTGTATTTTATCTGGATAATTTGTTTTGTAATTGTATTGTATAGTTTTATATTTTCAGAACTCACTGTTTTGGTTGTTTTGCTTGTACAGTGCCATATACATTGATGGTGCTGTATAAATAAATAAATGATTATGATGAGGATAATTTGCCAAAATAGTTACACAATGAAAAAGTGCATTAAATTCAGAGTTCAGAAAAGTGAATTTTTAAACTCCAATTGCGAGAATACCCCAGTCAGCATGACCAGGGCTGAACCTGAAATGTGGTAGACTCTACAATGGTGGTTTTTCAAGAGAGGTTAGAAGGCCACCACTCAGGAGTGTCTTAGTAACTGATTCCTTCATAGGAAGGGCAGTGGATTGGCTGGTCCTTGGAGTCCCTTTCAGTTCTATGATATGAACAGTCCACATAAGGGAGAAGTTATATTCGACAAATGCATCCTTCCAGCTCTTTAAAGTCATGGTAAAACTGAATGCCAGGTTCAATCAGGTTTGTATTGCAGGGTTAGAGTTGCCACCTCTTTTTGTTTTACTGAGAGGTGCCTCATCTTTGTCATCTGTTTAGCAGACAACCATTCCTTCCATGCTGGGAATAGGTTTTCTGTGTATGGGGGGGTACATATGGATGTGAGCTGGTACAAGTGTGGAGAGTTTTGTTTCAGTTTGTTTTAGAAGTATTTACCCAAACTGGTACATTTCTTCACACGTAGGTTGGAAAGAACTTGAGGTTATTGGAATATGAAAGATAATTAAATCGGCAGAACCTCCCACCCCTTAACAGGAAAATGTGATTTACAGACTAAGTCATTTTACTTCCTTAATCCATTTTGTTTAAACTGATACCAGCAATGGTCCACCACTGGCTAATTGTAAAATGGAACAGACTAATGGTTTTGTCCTTCGGTGTACGTGTGTGTGTGTGTATGTGTGCTTCTTTTGGTACTCACTCAATGAAATATTTCTTCAAATGTCCAATCTAGCTCAACTGTTCAATCAAGAGTGAAAATTCAGTCATAACTGCTGACATTTACTAGTGGGAAGTGATATTAGGAGATAAAGAGGCAGAAATCAAAACAGTAAAAAATAGACTGACGCTTCTTAGAATTCTCCAGTGCAAGGTTATTTCAGGTACACATGGAAATGTTCAGATGACAATCATAACTCAGCTTGTGGTGTAGATACAGAATCACAGGTTTCCTAGAAAAAGTCTAATCCCCACATACCTACAAGAATGCCCTATAGAGTTCATTGGATTTTATTTTTGAGTCAACATGAAACGACTTGCACTGTCAGTGGATCATTTAGCCCTGATACAGCAGAATTGGGTAACCATGACCCTCCAGATGTTTTTGGATTGCCAAATCCACTATCCCTCCCCCATTGGCTACACTGACTAGGGCTGATGGGAGTTGTAAGCAAAAAGATAACATCTGGAGGAGCCTCTGTCATTCAGCCCTGTGATATAGGACAAGAACAGACCCTTCTGGATTGATTTGTATTCTAACAGACCAGCTGTATAGCATGGGAGTATTTCTAGGTTCAGCATTGCTGCATGTGCATGTGCCTTCAAGTCACCTGTTGACTTATGATGACCCCATGAGTTTCATAGGGTTTTCTTAGGCAAGGAATACTCATATTTGGTTTTGCCTGTTCCTTCCTCTGAAATATAGCCTGCAGCACCTGGTACTAATTGGCAATCTCCCATCCAAGTAATAACCAGGGAAGGCCCTGCTTAGCTTCTAATATCAGACAGGACCTGGTGCCTTTAGGGTATTTACTAACCCTCAATATTTGAAGGAGCACTTCTTCTATATACATTTGCCTGAATATTGAGATCTGCTGGAGCAGCCCTGCTCTGTGCTCCACCAGAGGCAGCAATATATAGTTGGCCATCTGTATCCACAGAGTCTGCATCCATGGCTCCCATCATCCGCAGCTTGAAAATACTTAAAAAAAAATAATTCCAGACATCAAACCTTGATTTTGCCGTTTTATTTAAGGGTCACCATTTTTCTATGCCATTGTATATAATGGGACTTGAGCATCCACAGATTTTGGTATCCATGGGTGGGGTGTGGAATCCTGGAATCAAACCCCAGCAGATAGCAAGGGCCCACTGTACTGTGTTAGGACTTGGGAGAGTGTCTTCTTCTCTGTGTTCCCTAGTTGTGGAATACTTTCACCTTAGAGGCCTAACTGGCAAAAACACCTGCTTCATTTTCATGCCAAGTTAAAACATGGTGTTTTATTCATGGTGATGAGATGACAAGTTCAGTTTTAACAACAGAGGGCTGTTGGTGGACAAAGGTGAGAGGAAAGATGTTACTTAAAGCCAAGTTGAGCAGATAACCATATGAATGGTGGAGGGAGTTATTGGGATGCCATGAGATACTGGCTGGGAACAAGAAAGGAGTTGTGGTAAAATGGGCAAGAGAGCTGTCATGAGACTGGGGTGTTAACTAGTGTTATAATTCCTGACATACTACACATATAACTGCTGACAAACCATGGAATAACAGGACCAGACATGGAGAGTTGGGTTGAATAAGGGCCATTTTATTTAACCTAGAACTTGTTTAAACTTCATTGAACCTGGAAAGGAGCAAGTAGGAGGAAGCAACCTAGTGCAGGATCAGCTGAGCCAGGAATCACTCCTTGACTTCCTCTCCAGCCTTCCTCTGGATGAAATATTTGAGCACAGGGGCAGTCCAATAGCTAGATTGCTTCACATCTAGCCATCTACCTGATAAACCCTCCCACCCCAAGTTGCAAGACTTAAAGTGAGGTCAAAGCCCCCAGGCCAGCCTGAAGCATAGTCTCCTTCCCGGCCCTCTGGTCTCAGGATCTAAAGAGGCAACTTCAGAGCTCTCCTCTTCACTCAAAGAGTACCAAGGTATTCCCTGTATCTGCCACTTCCCCCTCACTTACACACATGCACCATGGCCAAGGAACAAGTTCTGCTTAGTCTCTTTCCCCCACCAGGCCAGCCAAAACATCCCTCATCTTTGTTATAAACCCCCCAGGAACAACACATTACCCTCCTTGGATAAATGCACACTATCTGCTCCGTAGTGCTCAGGGTGCTGCAATGGGATGCAGGAGAAAATGGCCAAGCCCTCTAATTAGGGCATCACAAATTTCCCTGTTAACCCTCTTGCATGTCCAATCAATGCAATGTGTCTCACACTGTGGAACTCATCAGAACTGGTGAGGCAAAATGGCATACCACAAAGTTATCTCTGGCCATTTATTCTGGATGGCCCTAAGATCATGCAGGGTCTGAAGAATAATGGCCTTGCCCTTCAACAAACCTGGGTCATTTTGATCCAGGTGAATGGCTAGAACATGAGAAGAAGGCCCTTTGTGCTCCCTAAATAACAGGGGCAACAAACCATGTTTGCAAAGCCCTCTTTTCCCAAGCCATTCCATTGTGGCCTGGTTGCTCAACTCCAGTAGAGTCCCAAAATGGCAGTTCTGGGCCTGGCACACAGCCCAATATTATACTATGTCTGCAGATCAGGACCTGCTGCCTCTCCAGGCATAACCTAGTATGTTGGAAAGGTAATAACACACAACGAAACTATTCAAAACTGGAGAGGTTAGACATCTCTCTTGTATGCTAAAGATCTTTAACGCCCAATATGCTGGATTGATCCTGCACCCAGATTCATGGCAAAAGCCATAGAGCCAACCCCAATCCAAAATGCATGATTTCTGAATTTAACCCCTTGCAGACCCAACCACTGTTAAGGCCTTGGAGTAACAAACCAAAATTGGAATTTAGTAAGGGGTGAAAAGTCAGCATGACAAAATAAAGAACTGTTGCAATCAATATATACACACATATATATATATATATATATATCCAGAATGTCAATACTGACCACAAACTTGCCTCAGCCCACTTGTCAGAACACACCTAGCACACCAATGACCATGATAATACACCTCAAAACCAATGGATCCTACTGCATTGGAAGATACCTTTAAGGCATCCCAAATCATCAGCTAATCCCTGCAAAAATAAATCCCATTGAAGGAAGCAAGAAAGTCTTGCCAATCCCCTAAGTCTTACCTGATATTCTGTGTAATCCTGATTCTATGAGGGGGCTTACAAATTCTTTGTATAATATCACATAGATGCTGCAAAAATCCTACCAGGTGCCACAATCCTACATGCAAAATTGAAATGACCAATGGGTTCTTGGAATTCCTTAAGTGTAGCCTTCTTACACACCATAAATTCAGAAGTCCTCTCCCTCAGATTCCCTAAGCTTTTCCCCTGGGAGCCTGCAGTTCTGTTCCATAGTATCAAGTGCAATATCAAGAAAAACTTGACATTGACTGGGTCCCTCCATCTTCTTGTGAACTAGGAGTACACGCAGTTCTGATATTATGGCATAGAACATCCTCATCTACATAATGAAGAACCCTTTTTTGTTCTGACCTAAGCTTAAGGTCCCATTCAAGAAAAGTAGTGAACTTTTCAAAGACAGCACATGACACTAAACAGCCCATAGGAAGGGCCCAATCTGTGCAAAAAAAAAAAAAAAGACAGTCAAAAGAAAAACCCAGTAACTCAAAATCTCACAGGTGAACTGGCAAAAGGCTGACTTAATGTCACACTTCACCAATTCAGTCTCCACACTATTCCCGCACACCTCCTGAACTGCTACATCAGAAAAGATATAACACACAGTTAAAAGCTCCACAGGAATGGCATCATTGACAGACTCACCCCTGGAATAACAGAAGTGATGAATAAGTCACCAGATGCCTTTTTAAGAACAACTCCCAGGGGTGACACCCTCAAACTGACAACAGATGGCGATATAAAGGAACCAACCACCCTCTCTTCCCTACCAATCTTCTCTCTAACCACACCTTCCAAACCAACGACTGAATGTAAATTCTTAGCACAATAAGGACACCAGATACCTTGAAATGGAATTCAAAAGCCTTCCCTAAACCTCATCCTCAACCAGACTTGGTCTTGGTAAAGTTGTAACAGAACCTCTGATGGATTCAATTTATACGTGGGTTGGGTCCCTTTTGAAGGGGGAGGGGTCCCCCCTCACCCCTGTTCATCTAACTGTTGATCCCTATGTCTTCCCACACCTTTTTCTTTTCAGCAGTTCCAAAAAGAATGGACCCCCCACAAACAGAACACTGGTGGCAGAATTTGCAAGGCCAGTATGGAAAAGCACCCTGAACCTCAAATTTTTAACACAGCAGCCTGTGCTTTGGTCTAATTACCACCTGCAGCTTATTATGACCACCAGTGTATGCCTTCTACACAATATGACCACTGTTCAACGTCTCACCTTGAGCTGGTTGAGCAGGTGTCATACCCTACATCGACAACTGTGGCTGCATCTGGTCCCATCTGAGAGTGGGATTAACAGCTGCACTCATATGACAGGCCTTGTTGTAAAGGAACCAGGCTGGCTGTAAGAAATCCGCATAGAGATTGGGGGTGGGTGGGTAGGGATTTTTTATTGAAGTAAAGCCATTCTAAAAAATAATACACCTGACCGCAAAAGGCCGTAACAATAACGAAAATTTTAAACAAAAATAAAACTATAGATTTTCCTTGGGTTTTTTCCAGGCTGTGAGGCCGTGTTCTGGAATAGTTCTGGAACACGGCCTCATAGCTCAGAAAAAAACCAAGTCAAATCTATGAATGCCGGCCGTGAAAGCCTTTGACTTCAGAAAAATAAACCTATCTATCCTAACACTACCACATTTTCCTTCTTAATCTAAATACCCTATAATCAC
Organism: Gambelia wislizenii; assembly: GCA_030847615.1. Classification (NCBI taxonomy): domain Eukaryota; kingdom Metazoa; phylum Chordata; class Lepidosauria; order Squamata; family Crotaphytidae; genus Gambelia; species Gambelia wislizenii. Next base: position 19,623,061 of record JAUMIR010000001.1, on the reverse strand, counting down.
TCTCTTTTCTTTCCCAATAAACATTATATTTACATCTTTATACTAAAATTAGAAGTTACATATTATAATTAGAAGTTATACGTTACAATTATCATAGATTCATAGAATTGTAGAGTTGGAAGAGACCACGAGGGCCATCCAGTCCAACCCCCTGCCACGCAGGAAATCTTGATCAAAGCATCCCCAACAAATGGCCATCCAGCCTCTGTTTAAAGACCTCCAAGGAAGGAGACCCCACCACGCTCCGAGGGAGTGTGTTCCACTGCCGAACAGCTCTTACTGTCAAAAAGTTCCTTCTAATGTTGAGGTGGAATCTCTGTTCCTGGACCTTGCACCCATTGCTCCGTGTTCCAGTCTCTGGAGCAGCAGAAAACAAGCCCGCTCCATCCTCAGCGTGACATCCCTTCAAATACTTAAACAGGGCTATCATATCACCTCTTAACTGTCTTTTTTCCAGGCTAAACATACCCAGCTCCCTAAGTCTCTCCTCATAAGGCAACGTTTCCAGACTTTTCACCATTTTAGTTGCCCTTCTCTGGACATGCTCCAATTTGTCAATATCCTTTTTAAATTGTGGTGCCCAGAACTGGACACAGTATTCTAGGTGAGGTCTGACCAAGGCAGAATAGAGCGACACTATTACTTCCCTTGATCTAGATACTATACTTCTATTGATACCGCCCAAAATTGCATTGGCCTTTTTTAGCTACCGTATCACATTGTTGACTCATGTTCAAATTGTGGTCTACTAGAACTCTTAGATCCATTTCTCACGTAGTCTCATTCAGCCAGGTCTCCCCCATCCTAGATCTATGCATTTCATTTTTCCACCCTAAGTGCAGTACCTTACATTTCTCCGTATTGAATTTCATTTTGTTAGCTTTGGCCCAGCTCTCCAGTCTGTCCAGGTCATTCTGAATTTTGATCCTGTCCTCTAGGGTATTAGCTACTCCTCCTAATTTGGTGTCATCTGCAAATTTGATAAGTATGCCCCTAATTCCCTCATCCAAGTCATTGATAAAGATGTTGAATAGCACTGGACCCAGGACAGAACCCTGTGGCACCCCAATGGTCACATCTTTCCAAGACAAAGAGGAGCCACTGCTGAGCACACTTTGGGTTCGGCCGGTCAACCAATTACAAATCCATTGAACAGTTAACTTGTCTAGCCCACATTTTACAAGCTTGTTTACAAGAATGTAATGGGGAACGTTGTCAAAGGCCTTACTGAAACCAAGGTATGCGATATCCATAGCATTCCCTTCATCTACCAAGCTGGTAACTTTATCAAAAAAAGAGATAAGATTAGTCTGGCATAACTTGTTTCTCTGAAACCCATGTTGACTTTTTGTGATTATGGCATTGCCTTCTAAATGTTCACAGACTCTCTGTTTAATGATCTGCGCTAGAATCTTCCCTGGTATTGATGTCAGACTAACTGGACGATAATTGTTGGGATCCTTTTTTCCCCCCTTTTTGAAGATGGGGACAACGTTTGCCCTCCTCCAGTCTGCTGGGATTTCTCCTGTTCTCCAGGAATTCTCAAAGATTATTGCCAATGGCTCTGAGATCACACAAGCCAGCTCTTTTAATACTCTTGGATGTAGTTCATCTGGTCCTGGAGATTTAAATTCATTTAGATTAAGAAGGTATTCCTGTACTACCTCTTTGCTTATTCTGAGCTGGATTTCCCCTATCGTGTCCTCTGTTCCATTCTCCTCAGGTTGGTCCCCCTTTTCTTTCTCTGAAAACACTGAGGCAAAGAAGGTGTTGAGTAATTCTGCCTTCTCTCTGTCCCCTGTTAGCATATTGCCATCTTCTCCACGTAGTGGCCCTATCATTTCCTTCTTCCTCCTTTTGCTCTGGACATACCCCAAAAACCCCTTTTTATTGTTCTTAACCTCCCTAGCAAGCCTGAGCTCATTCTGCGCTTTAGCTTTTCTGACTTTACTCCTACACGTGTTCGCTATCTGTTTGAATTCTTCTTTGGTGATTTCCCCCTTTTTCCATTTCCTATACATGTTCCGTTTAAAACTTAGCTCCATTGAAAGGTCTTTAGTCATCCATCCTGGTTTCTTGAGACACCTCCCATTTTTCTTCCTCAATGGTACTGTTTGAAATTGTGCCTTCAGTATCTCCCTTTTGAGAAAGTCCCATCCGTCTTGAGGTCTCTTCACTTTTAGTATTCCTGACCATGGGATCACCCCCAGTATTTCCCTGAGTTTATTGAAATCAGCTCTCCTAAAGTCAAGAATGCATGTCTGACTGTGCCTGGCTTCTCCTTTCCATTGTATAACAAACTCCAGGAGAACATGATCACTCTCACCTAAGGATCCCACCACTTGCACCCCATTAACCAGGTCATCTCTGTTGGTTAGGATCAGATCTAAAATAGCTGATCCCCTTGTTGCCTCTTCCACCTTTTGGACCATGAAATTGTCTTCCAGGCAAGTCAGGAATTTGCTAGACCTTGAAGTTGTGGTTGAGTTAGATTGCCAGCAAATATCAGGATAGTTGAAGTCCCCCATCACTACTACATCTCTCATTTCTGCATGTGTGTTCATCTGTTCTACAAAGGCATCATCCAATTCCTCCGTCTGACTTGGGGGTCTGTAGTAGAGTCCCACAATAACATCCCTGTTGTTTCCCTCCCCTTTAATTTTTATCCAGATGCTCTCCACCTGGCTTCCAGTATTGATGTCTTGGATCTCTTCACTGGTGTAACTATCCCTGACATATAATGCTATTCCTCCTCCTTTCCTGTTTGGCCTGTTTCTCTTATAAAGGTTATACCCCTCTATTCCTACATTCCAATCATGTGACTCATCCCACCAGGTTTCAGTAATGCCTATTATATCATATTTGTTTTGTAGTGCTAGGAGTTCAAGTTCATCTTGCTTATTTCCCATGCTCTGTGCATTAGTGTAGAGGCATCTAAGACCATGTGTTCCCTTTGCTTTCTGCCTGTGCAAGTTTTTTTGCCTCCCACTGTTGGGTCCTTGCGCTGTTTGCCTTTTTCCCTCTATGCCAGTTTGACTATTTTCTCCAGCCCTTTTGCCTTCCAGAATACTGTCTCCCTCCCCCATTTGACTCAGTTTAAAGCCCTCCTGATCAAATTCTTGGGACTGTTGGCAAAAATGTTTCTTCCAACTGTCGTAAGATGCACCCCATCTCTTGCCAGAAGTCCCCCATCATGGAAGCGCAGTCCATGATCCAAGAATCCAAATTGTTCTCGGTGACACCATCTACGCAGCCAGTTGTTTACGTTGGCTATTTTCCTCTCCCTTCCTGGACTATGCCCTTCAACTTGCAGAAGAGACGAGATGACAACCTGTGTGTCCATTTCTTTTAGCTTCCTCCCCAGAGCCTCATAATCTCTTCTGATCTTCAGAAAGCTGTGCCTTGCAGTATCATTGGTTCCCACATGGACCAAAAGGAAGGGGTAATGATCTGTACGCTTGACGAGTCTTGTCAGCCTCTCGGTCACATCCCGGATCTTTGCCCCAGGGAGACAACACAGCTCCCGAGACATCTTGTCAGGCCCACAAACCATTGCTTCTGTACCCCACAGCAAGGAGTCCTCCACCACCACCACATGCCTCCGCCGAGGCTTCGCAGCTGCTGTTCCTTGCGGTGGTACTCTCAAGGTCCCCTGCTCCACCCCTGAAGTCTGTCCATGCTGTTCTTCCCCATTGTCCTTGATAAGGGAAAGGGCTTCGAATCGATTCTGTAGCTGCAAGCTGCTCAAAGAATCCCTGGATTTTCTTGTTCTTTGCATGACATTCCTCCAGCTGTCTACTTCCTGTGTATGTGAAGTGACCCTCTCCCCTGCAGCCACTTCCTCTGTGCGGTCCCTGTCCAAGACTCTTCGTTCTGTTCTGTCAAGGAAAACCTCTTGCTCACGAATCTGTTGAAGTGTAGCTACCCGTGTCTCCAGCTGCTGGACTTTCTCCTCCAAGAGGGCTACCAACTTGCACTTGGTGCATGTGAAGTTCTCCACGTCTGTAGGCAAGAAGACAAACATCACACAAGATTTGCAGGTGACTGCCGCAGCCCCCTCAGTGTCCATTGTGAGAGCTTTTAGGTAATCTAAAAACTCTTAGGTAATGCTGAGAATGCTAAGCTGTACTTTTAGGTATGCTGTATTTTTGTTTGGTTACTGAAATTCACACACCGTTAGGCGCTTGCCTCACCAACAAGCAGCCCCTCCCAACAGTCAAAATGGCTGTCCAGAAGCTGCTCTCCTTCTTCTCCCTGGCAGGAAACTGGCCTGGAAACTGGCAGGAAACTGGCTGTCCAGAAATTATCCATATTTGAAAAAGAAAAAATTAATAAAAAATAACAATACAAAAATAATAATAAAATATTTATTTAAAGATATCCCTTAAGTTATTGCTGGGGTTGTCTCATTAAATCATGGGCAAAATTTTCTCCAACGATGGTTTAGCAATTTTTCTTTTTCAGTCGAAGCTAAATTTTCAATTACATTTTTAACATAATAAGCAGTGCCCTTCACAGCCTGTAGATTTTGACTCTTTACCTCCCTTTGTCTTTAGAAAAATAAACCCAACATCACATAGAGGTTTACCAGGCACCGCACTGTCCAAAAACTCACAGTCAGGGAACCAGACTCCTTTGTCATAGGCGCCTTGGCTTTGGGCAATATTTTTTCTCCCACCTTTGTACCCCAAAGACCATTATTTAAAATGAACTTGTCACCTCATCACCATACCCACAAGTTTTGCATTTCTATTGCTAGTTGCACACACAACCTGCTCATTCATGGGTATAAATGTTTCTCCCTAGGCACTTCACTACATGCATCTGATGAAATAGACTAGTCTACAAAAGCTTATGCTACCAACCACTTTCTCTCAATTAGTGTCAAAAGTGCTATAAGATCCCTTTATTTAAAATTGTTATATAGTTGAATCTGTTCTTAGACTGTAATTGATCTTGTAATGTTATGATTTTTTTTAAAGTGTTTGAACTATTTTTGTTGTTCCCTGACCTGAGATCCTTGGATGAGTAAATACCCTGTGGGCAGAAGTCAAAGGCTTTTGCCCAATCATCAGGAAGTGCACATTCCTGATAGTCAGAAGTGGACATTCTCTTACACACATTAGTCATCATCTCATTTGAACTGCAATAGCCCACTCCATGGAATGCTCTTCAGAACTACTCAGAATCCTCAATTTGTGCAGGAAGTTGTCACAAAAATCTTGACTGGGCAAAGTCAAGATCATTTTACTCTTTTCTGTATCAGCTACATGACTACCAATTCATTTCTGGGTGCAAGTCAAGTTGGTGGTTATTATCTTTGAATGTCTGAACAACTTGGGACTGGGCTACTTCAAGATCTATCTCCTCTACCAGGCCCTCCTTTTACAATGACTTGTTGCAACCTTCTTCCATCACTTTCAGAGGCAGGATTGCTGGCAATGTGATAGAAATTAGATCCTCTGTGTGAATGTTCATGTTTCACTACCACTTGCAAACTGTTCCTTTAAAGAGGAAGGGGCTTTGATTGGGTTGCTCTTCGATTTAATTCAATTAGTGCAAAGTTTGGCATTCTCTTTTATCATGACAATCTTATTTTATTGATGGAGTATTATCTTTATTCTTTTGGGTATCTCATCCTATACTTTGCCACTTTGAATTCTTCTTTTTGGGGGAGGTGAAAAGTGAGGTATGAATGTTTGTATATGAAAATAACTCACTTCCACCTGGTTTACTGTTCTCCCAGCTGTACTGGCTTTTAAAATAAGTTTTTGAACATGCTTACCATATTGGTTTCTTCGTTGATCAAACTGGTGACTCAACTTAGTTTTCAGAATGTAGATTCAGTTCATGTGGAACTGGACTTCACAGCCAGGAGCCTCTTGGAGACTTATATTTGTCTCTCTCTCTCTCTGGCTTTTCTTTGCAAACAAAGATTCAGGAAGGACTCATCCTGTGCTTTCTGCAAGCGCGCTGATGACTAAAAAGGCCAATCTGAGATAAACAAGTCCGGTTGCAGAAAGCACAGCAGAAGGTCTCCTTGGGTGATGTTTCCGGGTTGTGATTCTTTCTGCATTATCGTTTCTCTTCAAGACTTGTTTGGCGTGAATTCTCAAATAAGTGCACAGCACTGTGGATAGTGTGTCTCCATGCCTCCCGATGTGAGGCCACGGCGGACCATTGTTGGTGATCAATTTGGCCAAGCCTGAGATGTTGTTTCAGGGAGTCCTTGTATCGCTTTTTTGGAGTGCCCCTCTTATGCTGACCCGTGACAAGTTCACTGTAGAGTACTGTTTTGGGGAGGTGATGGTCCTCCATTCTAGAAATGTGCCCTGCCCAGCGCATTTGTGTTCTCAATATCATGGCCTCAATGCTGGTGATCCCCGCTTACTCAAGGACAGCAACATTCGTCACATAGTCAGTCCAGTGTATATTTAGGATTGTGCGTACACAGCACTGATGAAAGCATTTGAGGAGTCATAAGCATAAATCCTTTAGACATTGCACCAGGAGGTATCCAGTAATCCTTGTGCATTCCTTTTTTTCTTGGCTATGCAATAGATGCTGGATGGTGATAGTCTGCAGCTCCACCAACTGGTGGGTGGTGCATGTGTGTGTGTGTGCGTGTGTGTGTGTCCAGGGAATCCTTCATGCCATTTCATGGTTGGCCATTGCCACCATCCCCTAATGTAAATTCTCCATCACCAAATACCCAGTGCAATTATGCTGGCAGAATTTTATGCTCCATCATTATAAAGAGGAACTTGGGGTGCATCTACACTTTAGAAATAATGCAGTTTGACAGCACTTTAACTACCATGGCTGCACCCTACAGAATTCTGAGATTTATAGTTTTGTGAGGCACCAGCACTCTTTGGCAGAGAAGGCTGAAGACCTTATAAAACTATAAATCCCGTAGTTCTATGGAATGTAGCTCCATTCCATAGGATGGAGCTACAGCACGTAAAGTAGTGTCAAACTGCATTATTTCTACAGTGTAGATGCACCCTTGGTCTATGGCTTTCAGGATTCTCCTCCATCCTCCATCTCCTCCATCTGCCTCCATCTCCTCCATCTGTGCTCTTCTAGCACAGAAGTGGGAAACTGTAGGAGGCTATGGCAGCTGCACAGCCCCTCTGAGAGACCTTCAAGTGCCACACCTCCTCACCACATCCTCCCTGGAAAAAAAATCTCTCCAAAAGCCATTTGGCTCAGGAGAAGTCTTTTTAACAATAGCAAATAACCGGATGTCACTTCCTATTTCCTTTCTGTCATTAAAACAGCCATCTCTTGGGCCTAAAATGCCCAAGGGTGGGGCATGGGGCAGAAACATGGACAAAATGTCCCACATCTCCTAGAGGGCATTGGGGGGGTTGACCCCTGGGAGCCCTGGGGGCCACAAAAATGGTCCAATGGGCCACATGTTGTCTATGCTCTGTACTTTACCCACCCCTGCTCTAGTAGATAAATGCAAAGATGATATCATGTGGAATAATGACATTCTTTAAGCCATTTTATGTTGCCTGCCTTTTCCCTGCAATTCTCTGCATTTGACATTTACATGACACAAGTCTAGTCCACTGTGAAGTCTCAGTGGGAACATCTCTTTTAAAAAGATAATACCGTATATTCCGGCATATAAGATGACTGGGCGCATAAGACGACCCCCCAATTTTTAAGTTAAAATATAGAGTTTGCCCCCCCCCCAATCCAGCCAGCCACCTGGCTGGAAAGCCTGTTCCCCACCAGCCAGCCAGCTCAGTGGCTATAGATGATGGAATAGTCTGTGAAATTAAAGGACTGAGAACAGCTAAAAAAGCATGGGATACTTTGAAAAATCTCTGTGGTGTTCAATCTTTAGAAAGTAAGGTTGCATTAATACTGTAAGTTGGTTAATATGAAGCTATCAAATCCCAAATTTTTGAATGAGCACATTAATGAATGAGCACATTAATGATTTTAGAGCCACATTGGCAGACAAGAGAATTTCACCATAGACAAAACTTGATGCAAAATGATAAGTTTAAATCCAGAAATTCTAATTTTAGGCTAACTTGTCCTGAAAAGAAACATCATTTTGACTCTCCTGAGCTAAATGGAGGGCCATTTAACTCTTCAAAGGCAAAACAGTCATTCTCACAGCAGGAGGAAGGATCTGCTGGGAAAACTGCCCAGGCCATTTACACTTCAATCATTCACAGCAGGGAAAAAGATCTACTGGGGTATAAGACAACCCCCCAACTTTTGAGGAGATTTTCAAGTGTTAAAAAGTAGTCTTGTATGCAGGAATATATTATTATTATTATTATTATTATTATTATTAATAATAATAATAATAATACCCCGCCCCTCTGTTAAAACAATTGGGGCGGCTTACAAAAATTAAAATACAATATAGATAAAAATCCCTAAACACCACCCACCCCACCCTCCCCCATAAAAACATATTAAACAAATATAAATTAAAAAGCAACTACTCTAAAATCACATTTAAAAACAATAAATACAATAAATGGCCAGCAGACTAAAGGAGGCCAGGAGCTCCTGAGGCCGGGATGTAATTAGGAAAGGCCTGCCGAAAGAGATCCGTCTTTAGTGCTTTTTTAAAGCTACTCAGGTTTGTCATCTGATGGATCTCATTCAGCAGGTCATTCCACAATTTAGGGGCAATTACCGAAAAGACCCTCTGAGAGGTTGCAGACAGCCTAGATTTTTGTGGCTGAAGCAAATTCCTCCCAGAGGACCGGAATGCGCGGAGAGGATTGTATGGGAGGAGGCAGTTCCTGAGATAAGTTGGACCCAAGCCATTTAGGGCTTTAAAGGTAATAACCAACACCTTATACTGGGCGCGGAAACTGATAGGCAGCCAATGGAGAGATTTTAATACTGGAGTTATATGATCTCTCCGAGATGTTCCTGAAACCACTCTGGCTGCCATATTTTGTACCAACTGAAGTTTCCGGACCAAGCATGAGGGTAGCCCCATGTAGAGCGCATTGCAGAAATCTAGACGAGAGGTTACCAGTGCATGCACCACAGTCTCGAGGTCCCTTACTTCCAGGAAAGGGCGCAGCTGGCGTATCAGCCGAAGCTGATAACAGGCGCTCCTGACTGTCGCATTCACCTGACTAGTCATCTGAAGCGATGAATCAAGGAGCACCCCCAGACTGTGAACACAGTCCTTAATGGAGAGCGTGACCCCGCCCAGGACTGGAGGTTGCAACCCAACTCCTGGTTTCGGGGCTGCTACCGTGAACACCTCCGTTTTATCTGGATTTAATCTCAATCTGTTTTTCCTCATCCAGCCCATTACTGCTTTAATACAATCATTAAGAGGAGAGAAGCCATCGGAATTCAAGCCGATGATCGGGACAAGGAGAAATAGATCTGGGTGTCATCAGTGTACTGATAACACCCAGCCCCATAACTCCGAATAACCTCACCCAGCGGCTTCATATAGATGTTAAACAGCATTGGGGACAGGATGGCACCCTGAGGAATGCCACAAGTAAGCTCCTTTCTGCTGGAGAAGCTGTCCCCGAGCAACACCCTCTGGGACCTGCCCGAGAGGAAGGACCGGAACCACTGGAGTGCAGTGCCTCTGGTTCCTAACCCACTCAGGCAATCCAAGAGGATGATATGATCTATCGTATCAAAAGCTGCTGAGATGTCTAAAAGCACCAACAGGGTCACACTACCCCTGTCGAAGCTTAGACGCAGGTCGTCGGTCAAGGCAATCATGGCGGTCTCATCTCCAAATCCCATCCTAAAGCCAGTTTGAAATGGGTCTAGATAATCGGTTTCATCCAAGACCACTTGGAGTTGAAGCGCAACTGCCCTCTTGATCACTTTGCTCAAGAATGGTAACATAGAAACTGGCCTATAGTTGTTCATGTCCGGGGGGGTCAAGGGAAGATTTTTTCAGGAGCGGCCTAATGGCTGCTTCCTTTAAACAAGATGGACCACACCCTTCTCTGAGGGATGCATTGATGATTCCTTAAGGAACACCATGAAGGCACCCCCCCCGGATGGCCAGCCATGAAGGGCAAGGATCGAGAGGGCAGGTCATCTTCCTCACCCTACCAAGTAGCTTGTCCATGTCCTCGGTACTCACAGATTGAAATTGATCCAGTAAACTTACATCAACAGAGTTGCTGGACACCTCGTCAATTGTTTCTGTCAAATTACTGGCATCTAAATCAGCTCTTATCCAAGAGATTTTATCTGCAAAGAAGTTGTTAAACGCATCACAGCAGGCCATCGTGGGGTTAAGCAATGGGTTCTGCACAGGAATAACCTACGTCATCTTCCTTACCACCCTAAACAGCTCTGCTGGACGGGACTCTGCAGACGCAATACAAGCAAAGGAGAAGGATCTCTGCGCTGCATGTATTGCCTCTTGATACGACCAAAGAAAGTTCCTATGACAAGTCCTGTTGGATAAGAGTCGAGTTTTCCACCAATTGCGCTCTAGTCATTGTCCAACCCGCTTCATTTTCCTAAGCTCTGCTGTATACCATGGCTTACGGTTTGGAGCGGATTGGAAAGGACATTTGGGAGCAATCGTGTCGATAGCCTTGGTAAGGTAGGTGTTCCAAGTATTAACCAAAAGTTCGACAGGGTCACCGGCATTACCAACCATTAACCCTTCCAAGGCTTTCTGGAATCCTATTGGTTCCATTAGCCTTCGGGGGCGGACCATTCTAATGGGTCCACCATCCCCGGTGGGGCAGGAAGAGACTCTTAGTTCAGTCTTGACCAGGAAATGATCCATACATGACAATGCGATGGTTTTTATAACCTCCACCCACGGATATTCCTGTTCCATATTGAAGACCGCATTGAGGGTATGACCCACACAATGTGTGGGCCCGATGACCATTTGGGATAGGCCCATGTTTGTCATGGTTTCCATGAACTCCCGAGCCATACCAGTCAGATTTGTCAAGCTGGTCTCGAGTGGCATTTTGAAGTCACCCAAAACTAAAAGTCTGGGCGACTCCAACAGCAACTCTGAGACCAGCTGTGTCAGCTCGGTTAGGGAGTCTGCTAGACAACGGGGTGGTCAGTACACTAGCAGAATCCCCAAACTATCCCTGGTCCTCAGACTAAGGTGCATACACTCAAAGTGGACTGTGTTTCGGACAGGTATCCTGGTAACGGTCAGATTGTCCTTATAAACTAGAGCCACTCCCCCCCCACTTCCCCTCACCTGCTCACTGACAGAATACCCGGCTGGGAGGGCCTGCGCCCATGTGACAGCGCTATCCTCTCCCGGCCAGGTTTCTGTGAAGCAAGCCAGGTCGGCATCCTCATCCAAGAGAAGATCGTAAATAATGTGAGTTTTATTCTTCACTGACCTGGCATTGCAGAGGAGCACAGTAATGTTCTGTAGAATGGTTGGTATGCTCTCCAGTTGGTATGCTACAGTGTATTAACCTTCACTTAATGTGGTAGGCAGATGTAACCAACCAACAGCTCCACAAACAAACCTATATACACACAATCAGTATGTAATTAGCAGTGAACGTATTGAGCTTATCTTGATGTCTGTTACTAGCAGCAAACATTTTTATTTAGTTAGTTTTAAAGCATGAAATGCTATAATGCAATCCTTATGGACAAAATTTAGAAAAGGACTGCCACCCATAGACTAAAATCAATATGGCATGGCAAATATGCCTTTATACATGTAAGGAATGGTGATTTCAGGTAAGTAGAATGACCCTTAAACTTTTCCACTGTGCTTGTCACAGTGCCAAATAATGAGAAAATCTGGAGCTTTATTATTTCAGAAATGTTTGAACTGGTAGTCAGCCACTTAAACCCAGCTTTTGAAAAATACAGAATCCAGTATAGACGTCATTCTGAAAATATTCTCTATCTATTTAGTGGTAGTGATGAGAACTGGCAATGCACTGATAAGACTACAAAGCCCATGATGCAGTTCAGAGATTAAAGTACCTGTATATGGAACTTGTAATGGAAAATGTAATTTTTAAAACAACAAATGTAACTGAAATCTGAGAGAATTTTTAAAACAATCTTTCTGTTTAATTTATTAGGGATAGAATCAAAGTTGGAAGGGTCTACAAGTGCCATATAGACCAACCTCCACAACGCAGGAATGCATAACTAAATGAATCAATAGCCATTCATTCTGAATCTACATCCCTCAAATTAGCTGGGGAGAGCTTTCATAATAGGTAACAACTGCTAAGGCTTAGATACAGCTGTTCTTACACAGTAGTTTAAAGTTATAAATGGCAAGTCAATCTATAAAAATTGTAACATGGCATCAACCACCATCTATCAGATTAAGACTTCAATACTATAAATAATTACCAAGGAATAAAGTCTACTCTTTCTGCTCAGGGTGGTTGAGCAAACATGTATAGGATTGCAGTGGTTCACCACTGGCCCTCCAGAATTTTGGGGTATCTGCTCCCAGAAATCCTAGAATCCTAGAATCATAGAGTTGGAAGAGACCACAAGCACCATCCAGTCCAACCCCCTGCCATGCAGGAATACATTATCAAATCAATCCCAACAGATGGCCATCCAGCCTCTGTTTAAAAACCTCCAAAGAAGGACTCTCCACCACCCTTCAAGGCAGTGTATTCCACTTCCAAAAAATTCTTAGGAAATTCTTTCTAATGTTTAGGTAATCCCAGGGTCAGGGATATGAAATGCAAAAACATTTGGAGTTGGACTCTACAAGGGCCCCTAACTTAATTTGGAGCTTGATCTGGCAATTCAGATCTAGGCTCCATTCAGTTCAGATGGATTCAGACTCAGTCTTATCTGATCCAGACTCTGAATCCAAACTGAAATTAGGAAATCTGGATCATCTGTTCTCCTGTTGGCTCATACTATGAAACCAAAACAACTGTAATGTTTACTTTTTCACACATCCACGTAAAATGTGGATACATTGCAGTTCTGTAAAGTGAGACTAAAATACCAACAGGTAGATGGGGGTGGGGTGTGCTAGACATCTCTAAACTTAGCTGTTTTTCAAAAAAGAAGCAGCAAAACCTTTTAAAACAAGCCGTTAACTGGTAACTCTTGACAATTCAAGCTATTTCTGCCTTGAAAAAATCCTGTTTGTATTGGGGCATTTTCCAATGATATCTACAGCAAGGGCAGGCAACTTCATTTGGTCCAAGTGTTATGTGAATCACTGGTGTCCATGGAAAGTCCATGCAAGATCTTATCTTCAGTGGGGAATTAGAAGCCACTCAAATGGCATAGCAAGAGGTCACACAACATACGGGATCTTCAAACCCTGTGTATACAGGTGTAGCAAAGGAAATACATGGGAGTCGTGTGTACAAATAATGGATGAAACATTATTGAACTGAACTGAAGCATTCACACATCACACACACTCTTTTTATCAAGCAAACAAGACTATCAGAGTAAGGCAAGAAGTAGTTAGAAGGGAATAGTTAAGGCTATAGGGTATACTTCACCTGATTCCTGGAGCTAGGTTCTTCTTGTGAGATGCAGTGTTAGTTTCGAGCAGCAGCAATAAAGGCACCAGAAAGTGGGGCAGGCAGAACTTAAGGAGGGGATGTCAGGATTAGAAAGCTGGGAACAGACACTCAAAGTTCAGCAGAGAAGCTGGATAAGAGTCCAGGGAATATTAGTGAGGGTAGGAGGAGAAAGGGGTGAAGTAAGGGACAGAGCAGTTGTGGATTCAGTTAGAAGGTGGTACTGAACCAAAGAAGTTTTCTTGGGGTTTTTATTAGAAAATACCCCTTTGAAGATGTGCTTTGAACAAAAGAAATGTTTGATTTCAGATAGTTCTCAAGTGTTTTACAAAGGGATTCTGGACAGCCAGGATCTGGGAGATTGGGGCAATCTGATATCTTAATGATTGACAGGCAAACCCTCTTTGATCTCTCAGCTGTAGAGGTGTCAGCTTCATCTACGCAGCAATCAAGTTATCTCTGTATGTTTGATGCCTGTAAGATACCTTTCTCTTCTGGAGACACGGTGTTTTCATTTCAGAGAAGATGCAGGATGTCTGTATCCAGGCTGAATTTCTGGGGAATTTCTGGGGGCCTCTGTGATTATCTGGCACACCATCTGAATTTATGTCACTGTTCAGCTATCTACCTCGTCACTTCCACTGCCATCACTTTTGTGACAGAGGGGTTTTCAACATCCCACTGCTACAACCAAACTAATAAACTGTGGAGACCACAGTTCCACAATTAGATGGATAATAATTGCATCTGTGTGGGGGTGTTCACAGGGTTAGCGTACCCATTACATATTAATAAGGCCAACTAATTTCATGAGGAGTCTGATATGAATAATAAACATAAAGATGGGTTTATTGTTTTAACAAGATAACAGAATTACTGTGGTCTTTATTTTTGACCAGACACTATTCCGCCTAATACATATTCTTCCTACACATATGTTCCCTCACCTTCACTCATAGCCATACACATGTTCCAGCCTCTCCTCAACACATCACATATTTTACTCTTTCCCTTTCAACCGCCATCTCTCTTCTCAACTGTCATCCAGACCTTTCACTCTAGGAGACCCCTCCCATACCACTTTTCTGCCACAGGATTGGCTCCTTCTTGCTTTCTTTCCATTCACTATCCAACATTCCATCAGCTGCTCATAACATGCGCTCCATAGCCTCTCCCAGGCATATGCCATACATGCCCTCAGCTTGATTCCTGACTTGCCCTAGAGTGCATTTTATTTCCTGGTAGCCCTTCGAGGGGCCTCAAAGCCAGATTCGATATCAAAACAATGTTTCCAATTGAAGTGAACCAAAGAGGAGGATTATGGCCTTTGCAGTGGGGATGATGGGATGTCTCATTACAGAAGGGCCAATGATACCTTCCAAGGGTCATGTGGACTACCAAAAAATAAAAGCAGAAGTGGATGGAAATACACTTCTGGTTTTTAAAAATGAGCATTGGAGGGTGTTAAATCATAGAATCATAGATGATTACTACTAGGGCTCTAAATATTCTAACAGCACCAGATCCCATCTGATCTTGGAAGCTAAGCAGAGTCAACCCTGTTTAACACTTGAATGGGAGACTGACAACAAATACCAGGTGCTGTAGGCTATATTTCAAAGGAAAGAACTGGCAAAACCACCCTTGAGTATTCCTTGCTAAGAAAACCCTAAGAAATTTGGGGTCAAGATAAGTCAACAGGCAACTTGAATGCACATAACACACATTGCTGCAGAACCAAAGCAACGAATGGAGAAGTGTAGAAGAAAATGGAATATATCACTCCAAAACCATTACATAATCCTATCCTGAGTACTGTGATTGAAAATTAATGGTGAGACTTTTGTCCAAGACTGCAAGCTTGAATAATCAATCAGAAAACGCAGCCCCATCCAGCTCCTCCTTTTTACATACTGATGGTCCTCCCATGATTATATGGTAAAGTTGGAGACACAATATTTGGGTGTTTCTCTCATTCATTAACTGTTTTAGTGTCTGAAACACCTGAGTTATCTAGGGCTGCATTTACATGGCAGGTTTTATTACAAAAAATTGCGCTTTAGCGCTTTTCTGCATCAAGTGGGTAGTTTACATGGTCTATGGAGGAAACAGCTGTATTTTGTTGCTGTTTGGTTTTTCTTGCTTTGAGATTCACACAGCCAAATGTGGTGGGGGCGTGGCCAAGCATTGGAGAGGAGACAAAGGAATGCCATAGGAATGTCTGCCCTGGCCCCAACCCCGTGTGCTTAACAGCTTAGAGGCAAAGAATGTCACCCTTTGCCTCTTCCCCCTCCCCAGCTCACTGCCCACAAATCAAACTCCAAATGGAAGGTTTTTTCTTGTTTAACAGCTTATTGACAAAGGGGCCAGGTACAGGACAGAATAAAGTGAGCAAAATTCCAGATTTCCATCCTTTTGGAACAGGGGTGAATAGTTCTTAAGATCTATGGCTAATTTGGATGAGTTTCGGCATACAAAGATGGGGGAGATGGCCAGGCAGCTCTATCATTATCATTAAAGCCAGGCAGAAGAGGAGAGGAGGGTACCTTCATCTGCAAAAAAGGAGGAAGACCATGGAGGAGATGAATAATTAAGTGGGAAGGAAAGCAGCCACACACACACACACACACAAGCAGCTGGCTAGGATTCCTTTGCTCTGCAGTGCTTTTCCCATGCTAAAAACAAGCCGGTTGGGTGGATGTTTAAAGCAAGCAAGGATTTTAAGATTTCCTGAGTCTCCCTCCTGGTTCCACATCTAGCCAGCCCACCCCTTCATCATAAGAACCAATCACAGTGCAGTTCTGCTGCAACTGTATCGGGAAGATTGCTGGTAATTCACACGGACTTGCCGTTCACACTAGCAATAATGCACTAAGTCACTCTACTTTTCAAATAAACCGGCAAAAGTAGTGACATCCCTTGTCATGCTACATTTGGGTATTTTTACTTCCTTCCTTCTGAATGAGGCGATACTGTGGCTCAGTCCATGGGAACAATGGGCAATCTTACTGGTATATTTAGGGGAATATTTGCCTGTGTAAACACAGCCCAGGTCACTTCAGGCTGACTTTTCATGTCTCAGGATTCTTTTGATTTCTTGACTACAGTTTCCATATTGATTAATGACTGAGCCAAGGTATACAAAATCTTTAACTCCCCCTCCAAATGTGCACACATTTGTAACTGTGTTTTGAAATCTTGTGCATTGCTTGAATGCATTTGTTCCATCAACAAAAGTGTGTTTAAGCAGTGTTTTCTATGCAGGTGAATTGTGTGTGTACCACTTTCTGGCTTCAATGGGGACAGATACAATTTAATATTGAAGAGACGATCACAATTTAAGTCCCAATATATATTTTAGCAACAAGACAACAGATTATCTATTAAATGTAACACATATGCCTTTTCCCCAAATTTCCATGCATTCAATGAGGTGCCAGTGCAGAATTTGATTGCAGGACTTTTCTGCCTGTGCTGCTAAGTAGTATTGCAACACTTGGATGTAATCCTAAAGCCCTAAATAAAAGATATAGAATAAAACTAAGTGCAGTGTAGAAATTCCATTATAAAGAATTTACCCTTTTGCTCTCTCCTAACTACATAACTGAAAATCGCACTACATTCAAGGTGGAAAGGCCTACTCCTTGCGATTGTAATTCTCTGGTTCCAGCTGTCCCTCTCTTTCTGAACTCAGCTAGTAACCACAGTTCCCTCACCCATTGAGCCAAACCAATAATTCATAAGGATTACACATACATTTTTCTACATATAATTTTCAAAGGCACACATCATTTTTCCAGCTGCATCCATCCCTGTGAGAATTCCATAGTACACATTGTGTGTGCCATGTGGAAATATTTTTTTTAAAAAAAAATGGCCAAAAACATGTTTTTCAAACATTGAGAAAGGCCAACAAGAAGAATCCTGGACTGACGAGAGTCTTCAGAACTTGAGACTTATTTTTTATTATTTTTATTAAAGTTTTAACAAAGACATCATGTTTCATAGATACCATGCATGAACTATATAAATATATGAAGAGTAAATACAATAAACTTTAAATATAGTTTGTTGTAAATAAAATTTCAATTCAAACTTACTTCCAAAAGTCTACCCAGACTTGTAGAACTTACTTACGTTATAGTCTCTTTGACTTCATAACTGAAACTAAGTACCAAGACAGAAACCGAAATATGATATGAAAGACTAATCTTCAAACCACTCCATTCTACCACTTAAAATTAATATTATACCCAATCTATTAAATATATTTTTTTCTAAATTTATATCAATATCTTCCAATTTACTCAAGTTACATACATTTTTCTCTAATGTATTTTGTGAAATTATGCTCACCCAATGTTTAATTACTGGAGCCCAATCTTTCTTAACTTTTCCAATAGAGCTATCATTTATGCACAAAAATCAATGTGTATAGAGCCATTGTACTGTCTATTCTCCTTTATGGGTCTGAAACATGGGTCACCTATCGCCACCAATTACAACTCCTCGAACGCTTTCATCAGCGCCGTATACGCACAATCCTAAATATACACTGGACTGACTATGTAACGAATGTTGCTGTCCTTGAGCAAGCAGGGATCACCAGCATTGAGGCCATGATATTGAGAACACAGCTGCACTGGGCAGAGCATGTTTCTAGGATGGAGGACCATCGCCTCGCAAAAATACTACTCTATGGTGAACTTGCCACGGGTCAGCGTAAGAGGGGCACTCCAAAAAAGTGATACAAGGACTCCCTGAAACAACATCTCAGGCTCAGCCAACTTGATCACCAACAATGGTCTGCCATGGCCTCACATCAGGAGGCGTGGAGACGCACTATCCACAATGCTGCAGCCGTATTTGAAAACTCACGCCGAACAAGTCTTGAAAAGAAATGACAATGCAGAAAGAATCACAACCCGGAAACATCACCCAAGGAGACCTTCTGCTGTGCTTTCTGCAACCGGACTTGTTTATCTCGGATTGGCCTTTTCAGTCATCAGCGCGCTTGCAGAAAGAGTGGGATGAGTCCTTCCTGAATCTTTGTTTGTGAAGAAAAGCCAGAGAGAGATCATTTATGCTTGCAGTTAAGATGTCCATCTCAATCATATCTGCAATTTTTAGCAGCCATTCCACCAAAGTTGGTATTTTTTCCAATTTCCAAGACTGTGCCAAGAGTAATCTAGCAGCTAAAATAATGTATAGTAACTTTCTCCAGTGTCTCATTTCATCTTCTCTTCCTAAGACATTTGTCATATTCAATAGATAAAGTTCAAGCTTCAACAGGTATGTAATATAAAGCATGTCCTTTATTGTATTATGTATTTTAGACCAGATTTTTTTAAATTAATGGACAGTTCCACCACATATGAATCAACGTTCTCTTTGTTTTATGATACTTCAAGCATTTGTTATTGTCCAATTTATAAATTTTATTCATTTTGGCTGGTGTCATATACCATCTGGGTCTCATTTTAATCAAGTTTTCTTTTAAGTCTTAGCTAGAGGTGAATTTGTTTGTTTTTCCCCACGTGTTTCCCCATCTTTCAAGATCTATTGATTGGTTGATATCTTGTGCCCATTTTATCATGGATATTTTAATCAGATCTTCCTCCAGGTCTCTTGCAATTAATAGTTTATAATATTTGCTTATCTTTTGCTTTTTCCATCAAGAGTTTGGGACTTATTTTGTACAAACTGCACAAGTGGTTCTTTTGCACAGAAAAGAGCATTTTCTGGACAGAAAATGTTTCTATGCAGAAATATGTATTTTCCTGCTTCCTGCTTAAAAAGGGGGGGCTTCCTGAGCAAAAAATGCTGTAATTGGAGATTTATTCTGTACAAAATTTGCACATGGTTGATTTGCATGAAGTAGCATTTTCTGAAATACAGTGGGTTCTTGGTGTCTGCTGGGGTTTGATTCTAGGACCCCCTGTGGATACCAAAATCTGTGAATGCTCAATTCCTGTGTGTACACAATGGTGCACTAAAATGATGTCCCTTATATAAAATGGCAAAATCAAGTTTGCTTGTTTTTGGCATTTTTAAATCATATTTTCAAGCCATGGATGATTGAATCTATGGATGCTGAAGCCGTGAATATGGAGGGGCAACTATATTATTTTCTGTGCAGAAAACAGTCTTTTCTGTCCAAAACACCCTTGTGCAAATTTTGTGCAGAGTACTGAATTAGTTCAAAGTACTGAATTAAGTATAGGCTTTGAACTGAATGGTTTCCTAATACTGTCTCACAGCAGAAAGACAAATGCTAAAATTACTCATTGCTTCATTTGAGAATAAAATTAGTGAACAATTACTAATTGTTCACAATTGGAGAGTCTGCTTCTTGCTGAAGTGGTGGAGCTTCTGTGAGTTTTGGAGCGCAAATTTGAGTAACCAAACAAAAATACAGCATACCTAAAAGTACAGCTTAGAGTTCTCAGCATTACCTAACAGTTCTTAGATTACCTAAAAGCTCTCACCATGGACACTGAGGGGACTGTGGCAGTCACCTGCAACACTTGTGGGATGTTTGTCTTCTTGTCTACAGACGTGGGGAAATTCACATGCACCAAGTGCAAGTTGGTAGCCCTCTTGGAGGAGAAAGTCCAGCAGCTGGAGACACGGGTAGCTACACTTCAACAGATTCGTGAGCAAGAGGTTTTCCTGGACAGAACAGAATGAACAGTCTTGGATGGGGACCACACAGAGGAACTGGCTGGGGAGGAGAGGGTCACTTCACAAACACAGGAGTTAGACAGCTGGAGGAATGTCACACACAGAACAAGAAAAGCCAGGGATTCTTTGAGCAGCTTGCAGCTACAGAATTGATTCGAAGCCCTCTCCCTTATCAAGGACAATGAGCAAGAACAACATGGACAGACTTCAGGGGCAGAGCAGAGGACCTTGAGAGTACCACAGCAAGGAACAACAGCTGCGAAGCCTCGGGGGAGGCGTGTGGTGGTGGGGGGGGACTCCTTGCTGTGGGGTACAGAAGCAGTGGTTTGTGGGCCTGACAAGATGTCTCGGGAGGTGTGTTGTCTTCCTGGGGCAAAGATCCGTGATGTGACGGAGAGGCTGACAAGACTGGTCAAGCCTACAGATCATTACCCGTTCCTTTTGGTCCATGTGGGAACCAATGATATTGCAAGGCACAGCTTTCTGAAGATCAGAAGAGATTATGAGGCTCTGGGGAGGAAGCTGAAAAAAATGGATGCACAGGTTGTCATCTCATCTCTTCTGCCAGTTGAAGGGCATGGTCCAGGAAGGGAGAGGAAAATAGCCGACGTAAACAACTGGCTCCGTAGATAGTGTCGCCAAAAAGAACAAATTGGATTCTTGGACCATGGGCTGCGCTTCCATGAGGGGGGACTTCTCATAAGAGATGGGGTGCATCTCACGACAGTTGGCAGAAACATTTTTGCCTACAGTCTCAAGAATTTGATCAAGAGGGCTTTAAGCTGAGTCATAGGGGGGAGCGACATAGTATTCTAGAAGGCAAAAGGGCTGGAAAAAATGGTCAAACTGTGATAGAAGGATCAAGGCAAACAACGCAAGGACCCAACAGTGGGAGGCAAAAAAACTTGCACAGGCAGCAAGTAAAGGGAACACATGGTCTTAGATGTCTCTACACTATTGCACAGAGCATGGGGAATAAGCAAGATGAACTTGAACTCCTAGCACTACAAAGCAAATATGATATAATAGGCATTACTGAAACCTGATGGGATGTGTTGCATGATTGGAATGTAGGAATAGAGGGGTATAACCTTTATAAGAGAAACAGGCCAAAGAAGAAAGGAGGAGGAATAGCATTATATGTCAGAGATATTTATACCAGTGAAAAGATCCATGACATCAATACTGGAAGCCAGGTGGAGAGCATCTGGATAAAAATTAAAGGGGTGGGAAACAACAGGGATGTTATTGTGGGACTCTACTACAGACCCCCAAGCCAGACGGAGGAATTGGATGATGCCTTTCTAGAACAGATGAACACACATGCAGAAAGGAGAGATGTAGAAGTGATGGATGACTTCAACTATCCTGATATTTGCTACCAATCTAACTCAACCAAAACTTCAAGGTCTAGCAAATTCCTGACTTTCCTGGAAGAAAATTTCATGGTCCAAAAGGTGGAAGAGGCAACAAGGGGGTCAGCTATTTTAGATCTGATCCTAACCAACAGAGATGACCTGGTTAATGGGGTGCAAGTGGTGGGATCCTTAGGTGAGAGTGATCATGTTCTCCTGGAGTTTGTTATACAATGGAAAGGAGAAGTCAGGCATAGTAAGACATGCATTCTTGACTTTAGGAGAGGTGATTTCAGTAAACTCAGAGAAATACTGGGGGTGGTCCCATGGTCAGGAATACTAAAAGAGAAGTAACTTCAAGACGGATGGGACTTTCTCAAAAGGGAGATACTGAAGGCACAATTTCAAACAGTACCAATGAGGAAGAAAAATGGGAGGTGTCTCAAGAAACCAGGATGGATGACTAAAGAACTTTCAACGGAGCTAAGTTTTAAACAGAACATGTATAGGAAATGGAAAAAGGGGGAAATCACCAATGAAGAATTCAAACAGATAGCGAAAACGTGTAGGAGTAAAGTCAGAAAAGCTAAAGCGCAGAATGAGCTCAGGCTTGCTAGAGAGGCTAAGAACACTAAAAATGGGGTTTGGGGGTATGTCCTCAGCAAAAGGAGGAAGAAGGAAATGATAGGGCCACTACGTGGAGAAGATGGCAAAATGCTAACAGGGGACAGAGAAAAGGCAGAATTACTCAACACCTTCTTTGCCTCAGTGTTTTCAGAAAAGGAAAAGGGTGACCCACCTGACGATAATAGAACAGAGGACACAATAGGGGAAAACCAGGACAGAATAAGCAAAGAGGTAGTACAGGAATACCTTCTTAATCTAAATGAATTTAAATCTCCAGGACCAGATGAACTATATCCAAGAGTATTAAAAGAGCTGGCAAATGTAATTTCAGAGCCATTGGCAATAAACTTTGAGAACTCCTGGAGAACAGGAGAAGTCCCAGCAGACTGGAGGAGGGCAAATGTTGTCCCCATCTTCAAAAAGGGGGAAAAAAGAGGATCCCAACAATTTTTGTCCAGTTAGTTTGACATCAATACCAGGGAAGATTCTAGAGCAGATCATTAAACAGAGAGTCTTTAACATTGAGAAGGCAATGCCATAATCACAAAAAGTCAACATGGGTTTCAGAGAAACAAGTCATGTCACACTAATCTGATCTCTTTTTTTTTCTTTTTTTTCTTTTTTTGATAAAATGACCAGCTTGGTATATGAAGGGAATGCTGTGGATATGGCATACCTTGATTTCAGTAAGGCCTTTGACAAGGTTCCCAATGACATTCTTGCAAACAAGCTTGTAAAATGTGGGCTAGACAAGTTAACTGTTCAATGGATTTGTAATTGGTTGACCGGCCGAACCCAAAGGTTGCTCAGCAGTGGCTCCTCTTCATTTTGGAAAGATGTGACCAGTGGGGTGCCACAGGGTTCTGTCCTGGGCCCAGTGCTATTCAACATCTTTCTCAATGACTTGGATGAGGGAATTGAGGCATACTTATCAAATTTGTAGATGACACCAAATTAGGAGGAGTAGCTAATACCCTAGAGGACAAGATCAAAATTCAAAATGACCTTGGTAGACTAGAAATCTGGGCCAAAGCTAATGAAATGAAATTCAATACGGAGAAATGTAATGTACTACACTTAGGGCGGAAAAATGAAATGCATAGATATAGGATGGGGGAGACCTGGCTGAATGAGACTACGTGAGAAATGGATCTAGGAGTCCTAGTAGACCACAATTTGAACATGAGTCAACAATGTGATGCGGCAGCTAAAAAGGCCAATGCAATTTTGGGCTGCATCAATAGTAGTATAGTGTCCAGATCAAGGGAAGTAATTGTGCTGCTCTATTCTGCCTTGGTCAGATCTCACTTAGAATACTGTGTCCAGTTCTGGGCACCACAATTCAATAAGGATATTGACAAATTGGAGTGTGTCAAGAGGAGGATGTCTAAAATCGTGAAAGGCCTGGAAACCATGCCTTATTAGGAGAGACTTAGGGAGCTGGGTATGTTTAGCCTGGAAAAAAGACAGTTAAGAGGTGATATGATAGCCCTGTTTAAGTATTTGAAGGGGTATCACATTGAGGATGGAGCGGGCTTGTTTTTTGCTGCTCCAGAGTTTGGAACACAGAGCGATGGATGCAAGCTCCAGGAAGAGAGATTCCACCTCAACATTAGGAGGAACTTTTTGACAGTAAGAGCTGTTCGGCAGTGGAACACACTCCCTCGGAGCGTGGTGGGGCCTCCTTCCTTGGAGGTCTTTAAACAGAGGCTGGATGGCCATCTGTTGGGGATGCTTTGATCGTGATTTCCTCCGTGGCAGGGGGTTGGACTGGATGGCCCTCATGGTCTCTCCCAACTCTACAATTCTATGATTCTATTAATCTATACATTCTTAGCAGAAAGTCCAGAAAGGGAGGGGGAAAACAAGGGGCTTACCTCACTCTGAAGAAAAGCGGCAGTGTGACAGGATTTTCTATCTTCTATGCTGCCTTACCGCATGACCTTGTTGTTTGTTTGTTATGGTCCTTTGTGGGACTGAGGTAAAACCATTTCTTTTTGCTAAATGGAAAAAATGGTAAGCCCCCAAGAGAACACTGTCAAACCTCGCACTTAAATTGAATTTCTCATACAGACCTGTTCCAAGTTAGTCCATGTTGAACTGAGCTGTGGGGTGATTTTCCTGAATCACCAAATCAGGATCCAAAATAACCTTGTGCTCAGCATGCGAACATTACCTTCTCCAATTCTGCAATATGTGTGTGGGTGTTTGTTTGTTTTTTTCATTTTACATACCATCAAGCCAATAGTAACAAGAGTCAAAACAAATTAAGCATTGTTGGCTAGGTTAGACTTTTGCCATTACATTGCTGCTCTCTGAATGTAGAATAGGCTTTTTATAACCCTGGGGGAGCCGCCAAAGCCATTATACTTGGAAAAATAAATCTTCATTTTCCATGATAATTTGTAAACCACTGGTTGCTGTTTTGACAGGACCTTTAAAAAAAGAAAAAAGAAACCTAACATCTGGAAAGGAAGCAATGTTTTTATAGTGTCTTTTGTATGCCAGATAATTTGGGTTACTTAAAAATAACCAAGAAAATGTATATAGGAACCACAAAGATAAAACAATGACATGATAATCATTCTCAGTGGCCTGGCATTTGCTTGAATGCAGCTCTGATCTTCAACAGAACTCATGTTAGATTTGCAAATGAGCTGGATGTTAAGTTTTTTTAAGAATGCAGATGGGTGTCTGACATTAACATAAGCTTATAGCAGTGTGCTGTTATCCATCTTATTATATCACAAGGGCCTGTGTTTTCAAAGCATGTCAACCCAGAGCTTCTGAGGATGTGTTTTCCATACAGACTAAACTGGCCTTCAGCAACAACAGCCTGAAAACATCAGGAAATCAAGAAAGGAAACATTGGCCAGATATGGCCGAGAAATTAAAGATGATGTGTTGTTTCTGGTTCAGTTGAAGACAACCAGGAGGGATGATTAGCTTCAGAAGAAGTCTCCCCAAGAGTAAGACATCTTCTTAAGTGAAGAGCCCACCTCCCAGAGGTGAGCTGTTCAGATCTGATGCAGGAGTGGTTGCGCTTCAGTCAGCTGCACTGGTGATACCTGGGTGCCACAACCAATGGGCTGGCAAACCGTTTCTAGCATCATACATTGGGGAGGTGGAGCATACTTCTCTACTCACTCAGTTTTGCATCCCTCCTGCCTCCAGGTTTCAGAGGTTGGAGTGTGGTGCTGTGGCAGCATACTGGCTGGGAGGAAAAAGAGATGCCTGCTTTCAGATTTACAGTATTTATTTTTTAATTCCATTCCAAATTGGGGAGAATATCATTTCAGTTTTGTCCCTGTCTCTACAAGAGTGGTATAAAGAGACTTGCTACAGCCTGATAAATATAAGCAGGCAAAAAAAAAAGAAAAGAAAAGAAAAAAAGAAAAAATTCAGTGACTTTATCTAGCAAATTAAAATCAATCAAGTTATCAATTAAGCTGGATATATACTGATAAAACAGCGACAACTTAATTAGATTTATTTTTTTAATGAAAGTGACTGATTTAACTTGGAATTCCAGCACTGATATATCTCAAGTATTAAGTTAACAATCAAGGTATTAATTAAATGAGCCACACTGTTAAAGAGCCAACAAATTCTACTTTACCCCCCTTGGTTCTTTATCCAAAATTTAGTTATCTTGGATTTTAGCAACTCCTTTTATTTTCTTTTTTTGGTATAAAATAGTTTTTATTCAAATCTTTAAACACAGAAACATAAACATACATCTACTGTCTTCCTTATTTAGCCTATCTAGTTAACATAACAATAATCTGCATTCCTTCCATTAACCTATCCTTTCACACACTGAGAGGAAAGAAACAAAATAAGGAAATCTTAATTCCTAGCTATTCAACGCCACTACACTAGTATCCCCTCTTATTTGTTTAACATATTCTATAAATGGTTTCCATATTTTCATAAATACCTCTGTTGGGTTTCTTTTCACCAGATTTGTTAATTTATCTGAGCTATGGATGTCGGCCGTGAAAGCCTTTGACTTCACATTAAACTAGAATGATCTACAGGGGCCACAATCTGGTTTACAGCGCATTTATCTATTCATATCTGTGCCCAACACACATCAGATAAATCCAGACCCAGTCTGATCCCTACTCTTCATCTGAACTGAGATTTGGAGATCCACATTGCCAGTCTTCTCCCATCCATTTTCATTGGGAAACCAAAATACAGCTATAACTTTTGTTTTTCTCCCTATGTATCTGCATAGTATTTGGAGAAATGATACACTCTAAAGAGGATATTAACCCAGCCTAATTTCAGGTGGCATAACATTGTCCTATAGGTCTTGCTCCTGCCGCCTGGCTACTTGAAATGTCTACCTCAACAGTAAAACATTATAGTGTAGTGTTTTATTGTCTTTGTCTTTGATTTTATATTTATGTCCCATCCTTTGGTGGAAAGGGCATTATCATCATCATCATCAGTAGTAGTAGTAGTAGCAGCAGCAGTAGTAGCTTCAAGGAAATTTGTGCTAGATACCTGTAAAGTTATTCTAGAAAAACAAATATAATTTTTAATATCTGATGACTGTTCATCCTTGGCAGTTTCTACTGCTTTTGTCCTAGTGTCAGGGCACCTTCCTATAACATGTAAATCAGGATTGGTCAATGTGTGGTTTCTGTGACATCTCTCTCTCTGGCTTTTCTTTGCAAACGAAGACTCAGGAAGGACTCATCCCGTGCTTTCTGCAAGTGCGCCTATGACTAAAAAGGCCAATCCGAGATAAACAAGTCCGGTTGCAGAAAGCACAGCAGAAGGTCTCCTTGGGTGATGTTTCTGGGTTGTGATTCATTCTGCGTTGTCGTTTCTCTTCAAGACTTGTGCAGCGTGAGCTCTCAGATAAGGCTGAAGCATTGTGGATAGTGCATCTCCATGCCTCCCAATGTGAGGCCAGGGCGGACCATTGTTGGTGATCAATTTGGCCGAACCTGAGATGTTGTTTCAGGGAGTCCTTGTATCGCTTTTTTGGAGCGCCCCTCTTAATCTGATATATGTAATGGTGTGTTGTGGAGACTTTTCCAGATACACCCAGCTTGTTGACCAGATGCAACCAGCCCCTCTTACGCTGACCCATGGTGAGTTCACCATAGTGTACTATTTTTGGGAGGCAATGGTCCTCCATCCTAGAAATATGTCCTACCCAGCTCAGCTGTGTTCTCAATATCATGGAAGATTGTAATGGGATTTCTGATCCCAGGGATGATGAGAGGATGCTTTACAAGCAATCGAACTGGTGAGATCATCCTAAGGAATCCCTCTGATTATCCTTAAGGCACTGGGCTGGTACTGGAAACTTCCAACTCATGGCACCAAACTACTTCACTCGTGTCCTCATAGGACTCCCACTTTTCCATACTTGCTTGCCTAAACCTCAGGGTGTGGGGAGAGAAGAAACTGGGAGTTGCTGCTGCCAGAGGATTGACCATCTTTTGCCTCTGTCCTATAGGTCTTGCTCCCACTGCCTGGCTACTTGAAATGCCTTCCTCTGTCCTGAAGAAGACAACTTAGTGCTGCCTCTAAGCTCCTTGAATCTCTCTGTATTCAACAGGCTGACAGAGTTGCAATCTCTCCTTTTTTTTTTTTCCTGAAATGCTCTTCATCTTTAAAAGTTATATGGTAAGGAAGAAAAACTGATCCTTCCCATGCTGGGAACACCTGTAATCATTGAACGTGGCCAGTATTGATGAGTGAAAATTTCTTTTCAGCACATTTCTGAAGAGTATGCCAAAACGTGCAAATCACAGCAAGGCTCAGACATGCAAAAGCTCCTCTTTGGAAACAGTTGGACATTTTTGTCCACTGAGCAACATTCAAACTCTTTTCAAGGTATGGATGGGAAGACTATTTGCTGTTATTCGTTTTGCTGCGGTTTGCTACATTGAGGAAACCCTGGTCAGGAAGAATAATACCATGAAGAATTTTGAGCAGCTTTTGCCTGGTATTTACATATCTTAAAGTGTTTCAGGAAATTACTTTTCACAAAAACACATTTTTTTCCATCCCTAATTGTGGATAATGCAAAATGGCGGCTGATAGATTACTGCTCTGCTCCCTGAAGCACCAGAGAAAACAATTTTTTTTAAAAAAAAACTTCATCATAAAAAGAGAAGCTTTGGTACTTCTGAACTCTCCTTCCAAGAAACGTTGAAGAATTTGTTCTCTCCCTGAAGAATTTTAGACAGCCTTTTTTATTTAATTGGGGTTTTTCTAGTAGTTTATTTTTTGCTTGGCACTAGTCTGAGGCATCTGCAAATTGGAGCATGACGGAAACAATGGGAGATGTCGCAACCAACTCAAGCTAGAGAAGGATAAAGAACAGTCATTCAGGGATGTTGGCAAAGGGTGGGATGGAGGAAAAGGTTGGTGTAAGCTATCTTGCCAAGATGCCTTGTGTGCATTTTCAAACCAGCCGTTCTTTGCTTAGAACTGTTGGATTTCCATGGTACATTTAGCAAATGCTGAGTTATAATTGAATATATGTGAAACTGCACATTATGCAAATACATTCATTATGATTCATTGTGTTACAATGGAGAGTAAATGAATTGATTATTACACAACAATTAAAATAAATAGAACTACATTCACATAATTCCCCCAACTGATAGATCTGACTTCAGTCACAATGGTGTAACAATTCTGATATGACTCTTATCAGAAACAATTAAGCAGGGAGAAAACTGAAATGAGAAGGCCTGTCTGCTTTTCACTGAACTAGGGATGGTTTAAAAAAAATCTACAGCCTCAACCAAAATAAGTCTTTTCATACTTCCCAAAACTCATCCTGAAAATACTTTATCCCAAAAATTTGCAGGCTGGGAAGGCTTACAGAGCATTTTGGAAAAGATATAGTACGCATGAAATGCTTGCTTTTTAATAATACAAATGGCCAAAATGTGCGGAACTGGAGAAATGAAGAAGTACCATTGATTCAATATGGGAAATGAGCACATTAGACAATTCATACATTAATTAAAGAAAATGTCTGACCATCATGCACACATCTCAATGTAAACACACACATGTGCAGACATAACTGATAGAAAACAAGAACTAAAAGAAAATGAAGATGGGAATGGGCGAAATGCTATGAAATCAAGACAGAAAAATTTTCACATCACTTTGGTGTTGATACTTGCCATCAAGTCAACTTCAACATATGGCAACCCTGTGAATGAGAGACCTCCATCAACTGCCCTGTTCAGATCTTGCAAACTCAGGGACATGACTTCCTTGATTGAATCAATCCACCAGTAGTGTGGTTTTCCTCATCTTCTACTCCTTTCACTTTACCAAGCGTTATTGTGTTTGTGAAATTGAAGGCTTTCACGGCCGGCATCCATAGATTTTCCTTGGTTTTTTTCCGGGCTGTGAGGCCGTGTTCTGGAATAGTTTCTTTCTGATGTTTCACCTGCATCTGTGTCTGGCATCTTCAGAGAATGGTTGGGTAGGAGTGTGTGTGGAGTTTATATATTGTGAACCCCTGTTGGGGAGGATATGTAAATGTGTGTAATTGAATGGTTAGTTTCTGGGTATAGAAATGCAAGGCTCATTAGTGTCTGTTTGGTTAATGGTTGGTTGATGGGCCATTATCTGCTGGAAATCCCCTTGTCCCTGGGTGGAATTCCTTTGTAAGTGTTGAATTTTGATTTTTTTTTTCAAAACTGGGAGCCAGGTTTTGTTTATTTTTAGGGTTTCTTCTTTCCTTTTGAAGTTGTCCAGGTGTTTGTGGATTTCAATAGCTTCTCTGTGCATTCTGACATGAGAGTTGTTGGCCTGGTCCAGAATTTCTGTGTTTTTAAATAGCATTTTGTGTCCAGGCTGATTTATAATATGTTCTGCTCCTGCTGATTTTTCCGGCTGGCCCAGTCTGCAGTGTCTCTCATGTCCATGCAGCTGTGGACAAGTTTACATAGGGACCACTAAATGCAGTGGACAAACACGAATCAAGGAACATGAGAGACCAAGCCCCATACTTCCTAACACATCATCCTGTCTCATTTTATTTAGGTATTTATACCCGGTCTTCAGCGAGAAAGACTTCCAGAGCAGCTTACAAATTGTTTAAGCAATAGCAATTTACACATCTACACAACATTAAGTGGTTTCCAATGTGTGTTAGCTAATTGCCCCCACAAGCTGGGTACTCACTTTACTGGCCTATGAAAGGATGGAAGGCTGAGTGAACCTTGGAGCCCTCTGGGATCGAACTTGCAATGCGGTGGCTTGCAGTACTGGCATTTAAACACTGTGCTACCAGGGCTATATCATCCTCTTCCCAATGACATTTTCACTTTCTCCATGCAGAGAGATATAGAATTCTGTACCTTTCTCCACATAGATATAGTCCCATCATCCACTTCACTATCTACAGGGATGGTGAGTGGTGCATATGTTACTCTAAGAGGTGGGGGTACTTTAGAGCCCCAACCCATGATGCCAAAAACTCTATTATTAGCTGGGGGGATTATTAACTCAAAGGATGACTGTGAGGTGTGGGTAACTTCAGGATCTTTTCATCTATGTATACCAGTACTAACTGCAGAGGACTCCTGTTTAAAGTGAACTAAAGTGTTTTTAATTGGAAATAAGACAAAATGAATTCATATACATGCAACACATTTCCCTAAGAACCATACAAGGCTATTGGAAAGAAAGGTGGGAAGGTTGAATAGAGAGAAGTCTGATTAGAGAGGGCTATAGTTACCAGTCCAGAAGAGCAGAGTTCTTTGCAGCAAAGATACCGTACTCAGACTGGGGTTTCAGGGTGGCACAGAGAATCCAGCAGAGTGTCGGTGTCCATCTGTGGCACACTTTACTGGGGTCTAGGCTGTGATATTTATACCTTATTTCATATTCTGAAGGGGTACTCTCGTTATGACAAAGCCTGGATGACTCTTCCATGGGATGGACAAAGGGAACTAAAACTAAACAAAGGAAGCCAAATCTCAAGTGATTGCTTAGACAAAGGAAGCTGAAATTCAACTGATTGCTCTAATGGCTGGGAGATAGGAATTGACAGGTTCATGACAACCTTTCAGTGAATGACAGGAGGGGGTTCTGAGGAAATATTTAAGATTGGGGTTCAAAAGGTCACTTGATTGTTTAAAATGTGTGGCTCACCATTGAGGGGCCCAAGAGGAATTAGTACATATCTCCTTAATGGTTTTGTTGGCTAAGGGGCTTTGGTGTGTTTGCTAAAATATTTCTAAGACACCTTCCCAGGTCCTTGTGACCTCCATCTGACCTCACTTTGGATCACCCGGGGTGCCAATAACACGACAGGATAAAGTTAGTGAAATTCCGGATTACCGTTCTTTCGCATCAGCAGTGCATAATTCACACGAATTCTTGCTTATTTGAAAGACACAATCAGTTTCAGTTTTCATAGTTTACACCGGCAAAGATGGGGGAACATGGCCTCCAGATGATTAAAACCAGGCAGGAGGCAAGGAGGGAGCAAGGAGGGGGTCATGGTGAGGTGAAAATAGACCGTAAATAATGACCAGGAGGGAAGAAAAGCACAAACAAACAAAAGAACAATGGAGCGATCTGTCGGTTGCAGCACGCTCAAACACACACTCACACACCACTCAAGTTCCCGATCATCTTCCCTGCCCCCAAAGCCTGAAATAAAGACCAAGGAGTGAAGGAAAGCACAAACAAACAAAAGAACGATGGAGCGATCGGCCGGATGCAGCACACACACACACACACCACCCAAGCAGGGGCTAGCCCCATTCCTGATCATCTTCCCTGCCCCCAAAGCCTTCCTTTGAAACAAACAGGAAGGGCTCAGAGCAGATTTCCAAATTGGGCTGCAAGCAGAAGAAGGGACAAATGGCAGGCTCGGTGGATTTCCCTCTCCAACTCCTCCATCTATTCGGAGAAGGCACAATGGTCACTCCAACCAATCAGGATTCAGCTCTGCTCACGCTAATTCAAAAAGGTCGCTGCAAGTTCACACAGACATTTGCGCACACAACCAAATGTGTGCATTTTCGCAAACTTTATCAAAAAAAGTCGGGAAAACTAGTGAAAGCTGATACTGCATGACTTATGGGTTTTTCGCTCCCCTCCTTCTGAAAAGGGCACTGTGGCTTCAAAATGCGTGGGAACTATCAGGCTTCTTGTCACATTCTTTGAGGATTTATTTTGCTGTGTAAACGGCCCCCTGATCTACTTGACCCCTTCGAAGTGTCCCATATTTCCAATTATGGGATGTTACAGGGAGGGGTAGTAGGGCATGCTAACACATAAAAGAAGTCCTCCTATTATCTCTGATTGTTGATTGGAGACAACTGTGGGATGTCCTTCCAATGGGAAATGTCACTAAGTCAAGGAGAATTTTCAGTGTTATTTTTGCCCACTGATTAGAGATAAGAGCAAGACTCCCCCACATGCTGCTTCACTTCCTAAGTGGGAATGTAAGTGGTGCATAGGGAAAAAAATTCCCCTCTCCAGGGAATAATAATTTCACTTGGATTTAGTAACATTCTGCTTTCAGCATGGACATTTGCTCAATATCAATATACTTTAACCATGTGAGATTGCCAGTGTGGCAACAAGCAGTTTGAGCGATCAATATATTCTGGCATATCAGTATGTTGTCTAATCGGGTTCATTTAAAAAAGAAGAAGAAAAAGAAAGAAATATGCTGAGGAATACATTTTGGTACAGCACCTGACTTCTGCTATGCTAATGATGCTGCTTGCTGATTTCCCAGATGGCAATTCTAAATGGCTGAAGAAGGACAACTGAACTGGCAATCGGGAGGCAATCAGCAGAGATTAGAAAAGCATCTGCCTTCTAGGCTTCTACTCACAAAGCAGTGTCACACATAGAAAGACCCTATCAGGTGAAACCTGTGCCACTTCTACATTTTGGTTGGAAGAAAAATTATGCAGCTAGAGATTGGCAGCCAATTTTTTTTTCCCTTTGGCTGACACAGGCAACTGTGTAAAATCCAACAATTCAACCTTCTACCAGCTTTCGTAGCTCCTGGCTCCCCTGGAGACTTCTTGAACAGCCTTCTCCCTTTCTTATCCATTCCTGCTTTGAGCCTCTCCTGTTCACAACAAATCTCCTGCTTCCACAGAATTTACTCTGGGTCCAACTAAACAATACATTTAGCATGTTTGGGGTTTTGCTTTGTTTTTTCAGAGATTCCCTCTGAAGTAGTAAACAGCCTCTGTCGTTGCACTTGATATTCCTCATCTACAAATGTTGTGTTTAGCTTCCTTGTTTTTATAACTGATCATGAAAAGTAAACATGGACTCAGTTTGCAAGTCTGATTCATGAGGTGCATATCTCTGAGGAAATCCCATTGTGAGAGGGAAACAGTTTCATTGCAAGGAATACACATTCCTCTTAATGTCTCGTTTGACCCACTGCTTGACAATATGTTATTGAAGACAGCTTCCCCTTGAACAGAAACAGAATTCATTATGATATTTGTATCCTGTGAGTTGATGATGGCTAGAGCACAATGACAGCAGGCTTTTTCCTATAGTTAATACATCAGCATAATCCTCAGTTTGTAACCATCCCACCCTTTTCTTCAACAGACAGCATAAGTCAAATGTTGTATGGTGACAAGGCTCTAAGACTATAAGCCCTCTATAACTTGAGGACTCAGGGGTCCTACTCACTATCCTACTGTAGCAGCTTAGTAGCATCAGACTTTTATTCTGCCTTATCACCACTGCTGTAAATGCCAAAAAGGTATTATTTTTGGTACCAAATCAGCAAGGATTAGGTATCAGAAGAGGCCAGTGAAGTTCCACATAGTCCTGAAAAGATACTGTTTCTGGTCTGGTTGCTTGGGAGATTTTCACACAGCTAAAATATCCCCCAGAGAAATCGGGACAGAAATATTTCTGTTCCGGAAGCAGTGCCGCGGTTCGCATGCCCAGTAACCTCTCCTGATATGCCGTCATCCTCACGCTGTGTTTTTTCTTCCCTCTTCCGTAATATTTTACTAACGGGAGTTCGCCATTAATAAAATATTACGGAAGAGGAAAGAAAAAACACAGTGTGAGGAAGACGGCATATCAGGAGAGGGAACTGGGCGCGCGAACCGCCATGCTACTTCCGGGACAGAAATATTTCTGTCCCGATTTCTCTGGGGGATATTTTAGCCGTGTGAAAATCTCCTTGGTCTGAATAGCTCATTACTCAGGCATTCAGTGCATTATAGAATCATACAGTTAGAAGAGACCATGAGAGCCATCCAATCCCCTGACATGAAGGAATACACAATCAAAGCACTCATGACTGATGGCCATCCAGCCTCTGTTTAAAAACCTCCAAAGAAGACTCCACCACACTCTGAGGCAGTGCATTCCACGGTCGAACAGTTCTTACCTTCAGGGAAGTTCTTCCTAATGCTTAGGTGGGATCTGTTTTGCTATAGTTTGAGTCCATTGCTCCATGTCCTGGCCATTTCCATCTGCCCACTTTACACCTAAGATGATGACACAAACCTTAAACCCCACCCTCTTCTCTGGAAAGGTCTTTGAACAAAGAATATGGGCTGGAAGCTATAGATCCTAGTTTGCATTTCTAGGCCTATTTCAGGTTGGTTCATTCTCCTGGAAAGCATCTGGAGGTACTTCTAGTCCAGCGGTTCTCTCAATTAGCTAGTTTGCATTTCCCTCTTTGGTAACTGAAATCTGGAGAGCTGCTGTCCAAAAATTACATTTATCAAGCTCTTGGCTTATACTATGCCAGGAAGTTCCAGCTTTCCTTCATGCTACACAATTGTAGGACTTTGATACCACTTATAACTGGCATAACTACAGAACTGCATCCTACAGAACCCTGGCATTTGTCATTTGGTGAGGCACTAAAGCTCTCAAAGCAAAGAATTCGATATACCTAACAAAACTACAAATTCTAGGATTCCATAGGATAAAGCTATGGCTATTAAAGCAGTATCAAAGTTCTATAAGTGTGTACTGCAAAAAGAGACTCCAATGTGTGCTTCATCCTCCCCTCTCTTTCTCATACTCACTCCCATACATATATAGCAATAAACTGCTTTTATACGTTTTTCATGGGATCCTGCCAAATGTACATGTTCATAAATGTGGGCTTGCACATGCATACGCATCTTTTCGGATGGTGTACAGGAGGCTATCCTTTAGTTCTTTGTGCCCTCTCCTAACCTCCCACCTGGAGTAGCTATTAAGCCCTGGCATGAGCTGTTGCTGCTGCTTGTAAGTAGGGGAGAGACAATTCAAATGTTGAAGATGTTGTTGGTCTGGGCTCCAAGGGGAAGGAAAAGGAGAGTGTACATGATCTGTGAGTGCGTTCTCATTTCTCCCACCGCCTAGCTAGGACCAGCTATTTCTTTCTAATCTGAATTGCCTTCCCCCTTCCCTCCTCTCCCCACCAGTAAGCAACAGCAGGGGCCTTTCCATGGCTTGACAGTTGCCAGGGTGAAGATATGGAACTGCAGGGGTGGAGTACTACATTTTGTCTGCTTGATGCAGGACATTGTTTGTTAACCATTACATCCATTTTTTTTATTTGAAAAGCAAATGCCTAATATCTGAAATTCTCATTGCTTGACTCTTCAACAAATATACTGAACTAGCTATACCCAGCATAACATATGCCATTATAATAGATTTGAAAGGTTCATATGGTTCAGCTACACACTATTATTGTGGGGGAAAATACCACCAAAATCTATACAACCACCGAGCAACTGCCTAGCTGGCTGGCTTTCCCGCCCTGGACTCGCAGGCCTCTGCAGCACACCAGCTTCTCCCCTTGCACTCCCACAGTGAGGCATATAGTGGAGGTGGAGGGGGGCTCCATTTAGGCTTCCAGAGTCCTTGCCATGGCCAGCAATGGGGCCTTTGTAAGGCTAGGGGTGTAGATGCAGATCGAGTGGCAGGAGTGGATCATGTGGTGTCAAGGGAATTTGCATGTGGGTGGTGATTGGCTGACAGATGTTTCCTAAGTGGCCAATCAGCACACTGGGAAAGTCAACATACCCAAATGTTTTATATAGAGAGATATGAACCAAACTTGATTTTTTGCTTTTTGAGAGGTCTGGAAGTTGTCCTTACCCATGAGCTATACTACTTAGCAGAAATAGGCTAACCTTGTTTTTAAGGAGCTTAAAGTAATTTTTTTAAAGGGGTCTATCCTTCCCTATAAATCACATAACCAGGAGTAATTGAAAGTGATGGTAGCAATACCTCTAAGGAGTATAGTCAAAAGGATGGTCTTGTAACTTGTCCTACTTCACAGGCTCAGAGGTACAGAGACACTGTTTTGGCATACCTCTATATTATTTTATGGTGTAGATCATATTTAACAGCTGTGTGTCAGGGACATCAGAAACTAACAAGAGGTGCACTGACTCCAAATCACCTGATTTATGACTTCAGAACTGACAAACTTGGACAAAAGCTCTCCAGCACACAGGGATTTGAAACTATGGCTAAATGTAAGTGCTTGTATCTGGAGAGTCTGACATGCTTAGAGGTAGAAACATTACACCTGTTTAGAAGATCACATGGGCAAGAGGCAGATATAAATTAGCACATCTGATTCTCCCTAGGTATAGGGATGTGCTTCTTGAAATTATTCATTTCTGCAGGGGAGTACGAGTAATTTAAACTTTTTTCTTCCTGTTGTGAGAACGTCTTTAAAAACTGCAGTTTTTAAAGATATTCTCACAACAGGGAGAAAGTCACCTCCACACACAGGCACACACACACACACACACACACCCCACATTTTCCTCCCCCTCCCCCGCCATGTAGCGGCTGGAGATTGGAAGGTGGAAGAAGCTAAGTGAGGAGGATCATCTGTCATCAGCTATGTTTTAACAGCTGGCACATGATGATGCAGTCATCCCCCGACTGTCCCATGGGCTCCTTGGAGATCCTGGAGGATAACATGAATTGTGTCCTGACCACCATAACACAGCTGGCAGTGATCTTCCTTGGCAG
Source organism: Gambelia wislizenii (assembly GCA_030847615.1). NCBI lineage: Eukaryota > Metazoa > Chordata > Lepidosauria > Squamata > Crotaphytidae > Gambelia > Gambelia wislizenii. Next base: position 19,585,890 of record JAUMIR010000001.1, on the reverse strand, counting down.
TGATCTTCCTTGACCAGCTGCCTCCTGATCTCCTGCAACCTATTACACAGACATGTTGAGGGAGCAGGGAAAAGGTAAGTCTGGGCTGGAGAGAGTAGGACTGCAGTTCTCGATTCATAGGTGCCATCTATATGAGGGGGGTGGGAAACAGACTGCTCTGGAGTAGTAGCAATTCACAGCAGCTGCGACCTGTGTGGTTCTTGTGAATGTTTGTTGCATATGTGAATACTTTTTGTGCTATTCCCAATAAAAACATTTTATTTCACTTTAACTGGCGTGCTCTCTACAGTTAGTACTGCTATACATAGGTGAAAAGGTCCCCACAGTTACCCTCCTTTCACAGGCCTACTGTTTGAACTAATAATTCTCCCGTATAGATTTTTGATATCACGGGTGGGTCTCAAAGCACTCCCCACCTCTTACTGTAACACCATGTCCATCCATTCCCAGAAGCTATAGCAGAGTAAAGAAATAAGCTTAGTTTAGTTTTTCTTTGTTTCACATATAAAGGTAGCTTTACTAACAGATACTTGACAATAATCAAATAGCTGGTCTAAAGGAAGAGATGGGGGAGAAGAAAGTGGCTATACATTACAGTGATACAGGAAAAGAAATGGCATGGAAAAGTAAATAAACAGGAATTCTGCAAACTAGTAATTAGTGGGTATAGGCATGCAAACTTTGCTAACTAACAAAACAACATCTGAGCATGCACAAAAATGACACTGGTTGCTGAGTTATTTATTTCAGCTCCATAGTTGTACAGATGCAAAAATGAAAAATTAAGTTGTTATAAATCTTAGTCTTAATGAGGAAAATGTTACAATTTGGGTGGATCATTCAGGGCTTATTATACACATGAGAATAGTGAACAATCTAGGTTTGAAATATGTAACAATTAATTACAGGTTTTGGCAGCATCATTAGCAGAAATAAGGATAGAATGCCCAGTGGATGCGGTGGGCAAGTACACTCCTATATGATGGGCCAAATCAAAAGTAATATATTCTCCTACCGAGCTTTGTGAGCATTTCCCACTGTACAAGTGTTTACTTATTATTTTTCTCCCCAAAACTGTGTGCAATAGACTAGACTGGGAAATTACTTACATAGGGGTGTTACCTTCCCTGACACCCCTTGCCCCTTATCTTTAAATAATTGACAATATTTAATAATTTGGCCAGCGGTGGTCATCCAAGAATATACCGAGTAAACTGGGAACTCTCAGAAACTAGGAATTGCACAGACTAGCACAGAAGCTAAGTAACGTGCACTAGGAAGGGGTCCTTACAATACACAGCTCATGGGTTGCATGTGTGCCCACCCCAAGGCACCTGTGAAAATCATGCCCCAACAATCCATTGATGAGCCATGCTGCTAAAACAGGGCAGCAAACTATAGTTTCTGTTGACTATAGATGGGCTCACCTGGGCACTTGCCAGCCTTAACAAGACAGCTGGTGGAATGGGAAAGGGAAGCAACAGCAGCTTCACCTAATTCAGGGATTTGCTACTTTTGTGGGCCTGCCAATTTTTGCCTGAGACCCTGTGGGAGTTGCACAGACTGCCAAAATTTCCCTCAAGTCCTATTAAAATAGAAGTAGTTGGAAGTCCTGTTTTAGTTTTGATAAATGTGTGACATGAATGGATGGATGGATAGATGGATGGCAAAATAGACAGACAGACAGACAGACAGACATTTAGGGGAGACCAATTTAAAAGGTGAATTGGCATGCCTGGTGGTTTCCAAGAGAGACAATTCATCTCTATTTTGAATGAAAAAGGACAGGCTTGTGGGCAGTCAAGGCCTATGAAAACAGCCTTGGGCTAAGGGGTGCATTCTGCCCATCCCTGTCAGAGTTCAGGAGGGTTCCTCTCTGTAGGGATGTATATCTTTACCAATTCTCATATGGTAAACAGAAAGTGCAAATAGCATTCTCGTCCCATTAATGGGAAGGGATTCCAGTCTCAAAGTCAGTCTCAAAGCATTGTAAGATAGTTCTTTTTGTGTTTCTGTAAAATGAACAAAATGGGGAAAGGAACCAACAGTTGTTTCATTGCGTGAACCAATAGCATTGGATGGTCTGTTTGTGTGTTTGTGAGCAATAAACAATTCATTTTGTGTCTGCTGTGTGTGTGTGGGGGTGATTATCCTTAAAAAGAGAAAAACACAAGTTTTGCTCAGAGATAGGAGTTTTGTGGAAAGGATATTTTATGCAAATATTGGAAATCCCAATCAAAACAATCTGGCATTTGGCATCCTGGTCTTGAATTAGAGGCAAAATGTTTCAAGGTGGGGGTGAAGAATCCTTGAGATGGTGTCCTGATGTGTCCAGTTGGGATGCTCCCCTAAAATGGCAAGATTTGCTCACATCCCTGATAGAGATGGAAATAATATTCATGATAATTCATTCACACGTCAATGAGAGTCAGAAAACCCCATCACAGATGAGCAAGTTTTGCACAATTTTCACCAGGTATTCAAACATCTCAAAGTGTTGTGAAGGAATTATTCTGCAGAAAAATAGCACACATTTCCCACACAGAAAAAGGTTGTTTTGCACAAAATGCCTCCACATCTCTTCCTCTATAGAGTTGGTTTTCTGTATCCATGGAGTCTTTATCTACAGATTCAACCAACCACAGCTTGAAAATATACCCCACCAATATATATATATATATATATATATATATCCAAAAAGCAAACCTTGGTGTTCACCATTTTATTTAAGGGATGCCATTATACTATGTCATTTTACATAATGGGACTTGAGCATCCATGGATTACCAAGCACCAAGCGCCAACTGGGAGAATATCACAGAGAAAATATTCATTGTCTCCCACAGTGGGAGAAAACTATTGTAAATATTTGTCCTTGCATGCAAGGCTGAAATAGTTAAGAGTCGATATTCCGCATCCCTAGATCACATTGCTGACCTTGTGCCACTGCCAATACTGAGTAAGATTTAACTGCCAGTCCAGTCAGCTTCTGTATGTGGAAAGGAGGAAGAGTTTCTTGTTTTCGCCTCAGGCAACAATTTATTTTGAGGATGCCCTGCCTCATTAGGTGAGCTAAGAGGATCAAGAAATACGTACGGGAGAAGGGATTGCCTTCATAAGAGTGAGGCTTCTCCGGGGCTGTTCCCAAGCTGCAGAACTCCCTTCCACCTTTCTGCCAGCAGGCAAAAACCTTCTATTTAGGCAGGCATTTGGTTTTTAACTTCTTGTGACATGTGGCACTTTTAATGGGGAGGGTTGTGTTCCTATTTTGTTGTTTTAAATGCATTTTAAGCTGTTTTTACCTCTTCTTTTTTTTAAAAAAAAACAGAACAATTTTAACTTTTGCATTAGTAATTTTTAGCTGTGCTGTGTTTTTAATGTTTTTAGTGTTTTTAAATGGTTGTAAACTGCCTTGAATCCTATACTGGGAGAAAGATTAGCTATTGAATGAATGAATGGCCAAACAACCTATGGTCAGCAATGCCCAAGCTGTTTGGGGATTTATCAGTAACCATCAGCACTTTGAATCAGGCCTGAAAACAACTTGGGAACTCATGCAGATGAGCCAGAATTAATGTAATATATTCTCTACTGTCAATCCTTCCATTGTTCTCCCTGTTTTCCCCCCATCCAAATCTGCAACTATTTGTAAGCTGAAAATGTGATGAGAAATTAGAACTGAAGCTGCCTCTATATACTGTTTTATTGCTTACAATTCGGAAATCGTGTTTGCAGGCCATTGTTTGCTGAGGCCCCAAACAATGCATAATAATTTACACATGTGATTACATTCTGAATTCTATCTTAACTTGCAAATAGAAGAGAAGAAATGAAACACCCCATGAAAATACATTTTGTCTTTTGTTGACAATAGCAGGCAATTAGGTACTCCCACCCCCACTAAAAATAAAACAAAAGAAAATAAAATAAGGCAGAAGGATTTGTGTAGATATCAAGTAAGAATGTGCCATCCTCCAGGACATTTAGCCACAACTGGGAAGCAAAAGATTAAAAGCACAGGCAGAGCCAAAAAAACAAAACAAAAAGAACTTAGACAAAACACAAAAGACAACAGGAAGGATATTAGTGCTGAATCCATAGATGTGATCACTTCCCATTGTTTTTCTTAAGTTTTTGGAAATTCCCTGTAGAAAATTGGGGTGTACAGGCAAAGAGTTGTTTTTCTGTTTCTGATTTAGTTTTATTCCTCTCTGCAGATGTTCACACTGGTATTAAGCATTGTGCATATTAAAAAGTCAAATATATACAGTACTTTGGAGCTACTCTCAGTGGGCTTCATTTAGGTTACAACACTGCAGAACCAGTGAGATAAAAAGGTACTCCCTCTTGGTCACCACCAACATTGTACATATCTGATATTTGTCCAACCAAATTAAAACAAAGTCATGCGTGGGGAAAAATACATAACCCAAGAAATACATCTGCACTTTGTGCTAGGATTAAGGGTTGGCTCAGAGAAATCAAGCCAAAAATCTATTCCAAAGAAATTCAATACGGAGAAATGTAAGGTACTGCACTTAGGGTGGAAAAATGAAATGCATAGATATAGGATGGGGGACACCTGGCTGAATGAGACTACATGCGAAAGGGATCTAGGAGTCCTAGTAGACCACAAGTTAAACATGAGTCAACAGTGTGATGCGGCAGCTAAAACGGCCAATGCGATTTTGGGCTGCATCAATAGAAGTACAGTGTCTAGATCAAGGGAAGTAATAGTGCCGCTCTATTCTGCCTTGTTCAGACCTCACCTGGAATACTGTGTCCAGTTCTGGGCACCACAATTCAAAAAGGATATTGACAAATTGGAGCGTGTCCAGAGAAGGGTGACTAAAATGGTGAAAGGTCTGGAAACCATGCCGTATGAGGAGAGACTTAGAGACCTGGGTATGTTTAGCCTGGAAAAAAGACAATTAAGAGGCGATATGATACCCCTGTTCAAGCATTTGAAGGGGTGTCATGTTGAGGATGGAGCAGACTTGTTTTCTGCTGCTCCTGAGACTGGAACATGGAGCAATGGATGCAAGCTCCAGGAACAGAGATTCCACCTCAACATTAGGAGGAACTTTCTGACAGTAAGAGCTGTTTGGCAGTGGAACACCCTCCCTCGGAGCGTGGTGGGGTTCTCCTTCCTTGGAGGTCTTCAAACAGAGGCTGGATGGCCATCTGTCAGGGATGCTTTGATTGTGATTTCCTGCGTGGCAGGGGGTTGGACTGGATGGCCCTCGTGGTCTCTTCCAACTCTGCAATTCTATGATTCTATGATGACACACACATCTTTCCAATAATTCATCAATTGCCTATATTTCATACATTGGCTCATTTATTAATGCTTCACAAGGTTGGCTGTAGACCCAGACATCCCCAGAAATAGGGAATGAGCTAAGGTTTGCTCAAAACCAAAAGAAGAGGTCTTTACAAATTCACCAAAAGACATGCCCAGGTAGCTAGTATGTAGACCCCCCTTGGATGAATAGTCAGGTTGGAATGTACTAATTCTCCTGGATGCACATGGAAGTGAGCCATTCACTAATTCAATCAAGTGGCCAGAACACTCATGACTCTGCAAACTGGTTTTCCTTTGCAACTCCCTCCTCAACAATTGAAGGCTGCCTGACACCCATCAGTCTTAATGTTTCAGCCATTAGCGATTGATGACATAGCCGGAGCTTCCATTGTGGGAAACTCCATATAACCTTATATTCCACTCATAACACCCCTTGAGAGGAAATATTGGTTATAAATATTGCCCAAAAACAAAATCAAAGTGTTCACAGCATTCACAGCTTCCTTCATATCATCACTCTGTCTGTCTGCTATGCGACCCTGAAAGCTCTGTCTGAGTACCTTCCACTACATGAATCGCTGCTCTTCAGAAAGGTATAGTATAATCCACCATCCTGAACACTATCCATCTGTCCCAACACTTCCTACTTTCTTTGATAGCCTTGTGTGATTGCTTGAAGCCTGAGTGTTGGTGTGAATGCTTCCAGGATTATTTTTTTAATAAAAACCATTTTATTTTATTTCCTGGCTGCATGTCTCATCAGTTAGTCCTGGTATACATAGGTCAAAAGGTCCCTTAGTTACCTGGCCTCTCGCTGCCATATTGAGATAATTAGAATTCCCCATAGTAATATCTGGACACAAGTGGGTTCTTCATGGACCTTATGCAATTCGTGTAACAGACTGTTTTACAATGACTTAAATGGGAAACAGGAAAAAATCTTCAGAGCAACACAAACGTCAGAACACAAAAAATAGTACATAACATGCACACCCTAACAGGAGGGTTTGGAAGAACAATAAAGGAAATGGAAAGTTGAGCCCAGCCTTAGTTTGAACTATGCAAACACTCAATCAGTATGAGGATAAGATCTCTCAAAGCCTTGCTACAAAGCTGAAATGCTAGCAATAAATAAATGTTAATTAGGTTCTGCTTTGCCTATGTTGAAGCAATGTAGCTAGGCCAACCAGATTGATTGCAGACATCTACTGCTTTTTGAGATGTGCGGATTTTTTTCTACAAATAGCTATGCAGGACAGAAATATGAGGTGCTTCTAAAGAGCTAGTCTAAATTAAACCCCTCCAAAATCAATTCATCAGGGAACATCTTGCTCTTGTTTCCCAGTCTTTGCAGTTTTATGCCTGCACCTTTTCATCTTCCCATGGTGCACTGTTTTATTTATTGTTGCATCTTACTGAAGAGAACTTTGGTGCTGCTTTGTTCTTTCATTTCTGTCTAATTCACAGGCAACCTTTATGTGCTTCTTCGCTGTTACTGGTAATTTTGAGAAAAATTGGAAAACAGAGTTCAGGTTGGCTTTGGTTTCAGCACAGCTAAACTTTGAGGTGTTTCATGATCCTCAGAACTATTCTTAGGGTATATCTGCACTACATAGTTATATCTACTTGATGTCACTTCAGCTATCATGGCTACATCCTATGGAATCATGGGATTTGTAATCAAGTCCTTAGAATTCTCTGTAGACAGTACTAGCGCTCTCCAGTGATGAATTCTAAAGACCTAGCCAACCTACAAATCCCAGGATTCCTCAAAATTGAATCATGTCAGTCAGAGTAGTAAAAAAACTGATATAACTGTGTAGTGCAGATATGCCCCAAGAATATATAAAGAAGAGCCATGCCAGATCAGACCACAGACCCATCTAGTCCACCGTTCTGTTCACAAAGTGACCAACCATATGCCCCAGCAGAAAGCTCACAAGCAGGATGTGGGTTCAATACCATCATAATAGATACTTTCAAATGATATACTTTAAGGATGTTTTGGAACCTCTACTCATCTGAATATTGCCACTGATTTTAGAGTTCCAAATTATCTCGTTTGTGGATAAAAATCCTTTGTGAAATCTCTTGCAACATCTTCAAGTATGGGGTAGAGAAGTGCTGATTTTTATTTATTTATTTATTTATTTGCTTTTTGGACAGGATGTCTCAACTTTTCTAATCATCATTTAAGAACATTTGAGAATAAGCGCAAGAATCCTAAATCATCTTCTATTTCATGTAATGTTATGTATACTTAACTAAGGAGCAGAGGCACTAAGAAATCCTGTTAGTGAATTGTGAAGATGCATACCAGGATACCAACAAGAGTAACCAATGGGTGTTGCACTTCGTGCCCAATGTGCATGGATCCCAATGAGCTTTGGCCCTGTTGCACATCGGTTCCAGTGTACATCAGTACCATTGTGCATCAGTCCCCTTACACAGTGGTCACTCTTCTGGCTCTGCAGAGTTGAGCTGAATTCCACTCAGGGATACATTCCTAGAAGGAATAAAACTCTAGATCCAACCATATATGAATCTCCTAATCATATAAATCTCTGCACATCTATGTATTTATTTGTTTGCTTCTGCATATTAAAATGTAGCTATAGATCACATCCTAACCTGCTTACAAGAGTTAAGGTACAAATTTATGATGGGCAAGATGCTGTTGATAGCTTTGTTACCCGAATTGCTGAGGTCTGTGGGACCCAGTCATGACACTAAAAATATGATATTAAATTGGGGGATTTTAATTAGCTCAAAGGTATGGCTGCAAGAGGTCAAGTAACTTACAGGACCTTTGCAACTGTGTATACCAGTGCTCACTGATGAGACTCCAAGTCAAAATGAAGTAAAAAAAAAATTTTATTGGAAAATAAAGCATTCACACATGCACTCACACTCACAAGACAACCACACAAGGCTAATGAAGAGTCAGTGCAGAAATATTGGAATAGAGAAATAGATTCAGGTAGAATGGGTTATATTTACTAGTTCTGAATAGTGGAGTTTGTGCAGCAAGTGAAGACTCAGACTTGGAGCTGAGCGTGGAACAGAAGTCCAGCAAAGTGACTATCTCTCACTGTAGGACATACTTGGCTATTATTTGAGGGTAATATTTATACCCAATATCGTACCCTTAAGGGGTGTTCTGATTGTAAAACAATGTTTAGAGAGGTTTCCCAGAGTTAAAGAAAACTCTGGCTTCATTTATTGCTGCAGATGGTTGAAACATTAAGTTTGATGGATTTATGGTAGCCTCCATATTGTGGAGAGGAAAAGGTGTGAAGGAAGGTAATTGCGGGGATGAATGGGAATAATAGGTGTTCCAGTCACTGTCTGTTTTTGGAGTATGACTCACTGCCAAGAGCATCCAAGAGGGGATTATCACATTCTACCTTGATTTCCGTAATCTAAAGGGGCTCCACTTAATTCCTTCTTGTGTATGTTCATTGGAAATTTCCAATAGACATCTTCATTAGGCCCTGAGTGACCTCTGATTGAACCCATTTTGGTTTGCCCTGGTCTACCTAGAGCTCATGAGGATGTCCAATATTGCCAAATTATGAACTATTAGTGGGGGGGGGTAAAGCCAGGTAAGAGATAATGTTGTGCAACTCGACAAGATTGTGAGGGAACTGTGGCACCAAGACTGGCAAAGGAAGGGTGGAGCGCCACAGACTGTTGCACAATCTGGGGAAATCTGGCATAAAGAGGTCCGAGAGAGCCAGTGAAAAGCCCAATAACTTATATAATTGGCTGGTTTTACCAGCCTAAGTCTCCCCAAAGGATTCCAGACACTATGAGCAATGGCAATCCCCACTTCTATATGTAACATATCTTCAGTGCTCCCATTCACCCTTCTTGATCTCATCATTGTTTCTTCCCCATTTTGAAGCTACATTAGCTAACAGATGTTGGAAACCACTTAATGCAGTATAGATGAGTAAAGTGCTATTGCTTAACAATTTGTAAGTTGCTCTGAGAGCCTTTGTGGCTGAAGAGTAGGGTATAAATACCTAAATAAATAAATACAAGAGGTTTTTTTTATCACACAGCAGGGAGGATGATAGCAAACAAACCGAAGTCCAGGTTGGTGGTGAAATAAGCATGATATAAGCATGATATAACAATAGAGTTGGTAGAGACCCCAAGGGCCATCTAGTCCAACCCCCTTCTGCCATGCAGGAATACCCAATCAAAGCATTCCCGACAGATGACCATCCAGATTGTCCTATCTCCCTCATTTAGTATTAAATCCTAGTTCTGTGAAGTTCCTAGACCTAGAAAATGGTTCCATACACCCAGTCTCCTAATCCTCTTCCCATTTGAGACCTTTTAATTGGGTGGGTGGGGGGGGGGTAAACAAAGGTCTCTAAGCCTGAAAAGTCATTTTCTTATCGAGTGCGAAGTGTCACAATGGCAGAAGCAACCATGCTAGGAATAAATCAATATTTTCTCAGCTTCCACTTGGTATGGCAAGCATTTCCTTGGGTTCATTTCTCAAGAAATCCAAGTGGTGGCCAAAATGGGAGTTTTGGAGAGTATTTGCACGCAGGGCCTCAGGGCCCAAATAATTTGAGATATTCCCTGGCAGATCCCTGAATGAAGAGCACAATTCTGTGTAAGTGCACCATTATAGAGGACCATGTAAAAACTAGTTTTAATCTTTCTCATGCAGGTAGTAGTATTCTGAATGGCTCAAAGTGGCCAAGATCCTACATTGAGGTTGTGTACCATAAATCTTTATATGTGGTGTTAGAGAATCATTATGGTACACAAGTCTTTTGTGAGATGGAGATGTTGTACAATTGAACCAAGATACTAAATGTGAAACCAAATATGTATCCAGATGCAACTGTAGATCTAGACACAATGTGCAAGGAGGCACAATGCATGCCTCCATGCTCATTGGGCACTATATATGCAACTCCACTTCCTTAGTATTGAACAGAACTCGGACTCTCCACATTGGGCCAAAATGTCCAGCCATTCCTATATGGGAACGTTTGTATGCATATGACAGGATCCCAGCCTGTATCTTAGAACAGGAGTAGGCAAAGTAAAGCCTATGATCTACATGCAGCCCTCAAAGTCATTTCCATGGGCCAAAGGCCCTTTCTGGACCCTCCATGTTCCCTGCCAAAGCATTCAAAGGGTCCATTTCCACTCCTGGAAACCTCTAAGAGTGGCAATGTACCCTGATTCCAAACCTTGTTTTGGCCTCCCAATACCAAAACTGAAACTGGAAGTGTAATTTTGGAAACTTCCAGTTTTCACTGTCTTCTTTCCCCATCCCCCTCTTTCCTCCTCCTCTTCCTCCTCCTCCTCCTCTTCCTCACATTTCCTGGGCTGGTGCAGCACATGGCAGGTTCTGGGGCTGTAAAATTGTCCCCCATATCCACCCAAATGGCCCATCCCTGTTATAGATTCTAGAAACCCACTTTCCCCACCCCACAGTGTACATTCCCCCCATTGAAGCTCTGCCTTCTCTTATAGGGAGAAGAGTCCCTGCCTCCAATCAATCTTCATAAAATCAAGGTGGGGAGGGGGTTCATTTCCTACTCTCAGCTTCTACAGGATCCAAACTGATCCCATCTCCTAGAGCTTCCTGGATGCCACTACTATCAATGAATTACTTCTGGGTAAGGAAGAAAAGTTGTATATTCATTCCTCAAAAAAAAAAAAAAAAGAAAAAAAGAAAAAAAGGGAGTTTAGGAATTCCACGGGTTCATAAGAGTTAATGAATCGCACCCAGGTACAAACTTAATAAAGCACAGATGAGGGCTGCACACTTCAGTGAAGCCCAACAGTTGGTGTTCTATCTCACAGTTAGATGTTATGTAAAATTGTCCTCACATGAATAAATGTGCTCAGTGACGGGCTCCCATGCTAGGAAATTGCTGCCTTGGGAACCGGCCAATTAACAGCAGCAGGAGGCCACCGAAGTTAGAAAACACAACACATCAAAGCATGTACCTGCCTGTAAGGGGTATGTGAATCTTTTGGTGATTCCAAAACACTTCAGCTGAGCTGATGATGGAAATCTTCCCTGGTGTTCAACTTGCACATATATCTCTTTTACAAACAGACTTTTCCTTTCAAATATCTTGCTATCTTCACATAGCTGAAGGCTTATCCTATGGAAGGTGAAACATTCTTGTCCTCTTGCAGACAGTAGGACCTGAACAAATGGATTCAAATTACAGGAAAGAGCATTCCAACTCAACATTAGAAAGAACTTCCTGAGAGTAAGAGTTATCTTAAAGTGGAATAGCCTATCTCAGAAGATGGTGAAATCTCCTTTGTTGGAGTCTTACAAAAAGAAACTGGCTGGCCATCTCTCAAAGGCTTTAGTTGTGTTCTCTGCTTTAACTGTGCATTCCTCTTCCAGAGGCCAAGCAAGGACAGAGACATGATTGAGCCCACAATACTTGTGCATTAATTGTGATGTTCTGTGCCTAGACCCAGCTACTTAAGTCTAAGAGTTATATTATGGTGGCAGTGGTAGAGTTATTACTGGTTGCCCAGCAGTGTAGAAAGTCCAGAATAAAATTTGATTTTGGAGGCAGCAGCAAGACACAAAAGCTTTGAAGTGAAGGAAGAGGAAAAACCTAAAATACAATGAATGCATAAATAAAACTTTCTCAAGGAAGTGACAAACTGGGACTGGGGTGAAATATATCAAGCAACAAAGTCAGATAGGCATGACCCCTCTGTCACTGCCAGTCTTCTTGATATCTCTGACCAGGATGGTATGTGGGAATTGTCTAGTGTAAATCTCTGCATGTGGAGTTACATACTGCCTGTGCTGCCCAACCCTTGTGCTGAATGGTGGCCTTGTACAGCTGAATGCATGCCCAGATATGCCTGTGCCTCCGTCCATATGCATGCACATCTGTATGTACTCCATTTGCATAACCTTGAAGTGAGTGTGGATGTTTCACATCAGACCATTTCTCTAGACAAACATACACATGAATGAGATACCAACAGGATTCCAGCCTCTGGGTTCAATCCAGCAAAAGAGTGCTTTGGACAAAAAGGCTCCTTCCATCAGTAAGAGACTTTTGATCTAATGGACTTTTCTTCTGGTCAGGTGGTGGAGGAAGTGAGCTTTCTCAATTTCCAGCACTCTTCAAAATCTGCTACAGGAACCTTCCAAAAGAATGAGGAGGCAGCATTGGAAGCTGCAGAAGAATAGGGAATCAGTGAAAACCATTTCCACCATCATCCTTTTTTGATAGCAGGAGCCTTCTGAGTGGACATCCATTTCCATCTAGTGGAATAAAATTGTCCAATCCACAGTCCTGTTCTCATTGTTTGAATTCAGTCTTAAAACCTTATTATGAACATAGCTCATAAATTAACTCTAACAATATCAAAAGAATGGTCGTCTCTAAAAGAAATTTGGGTTATAGTTTTTAGATAAGTGTAAGTCTTCAGGTGTTCTTTAAACTCTACATCAGGCACATCCTCTCCATTGACGCCCCCTTGTCGTGGGAGAGAGGCTTGCGTACCCTAATGATGTTTTGAGCTATGCTGGCGGTGGCATAATAGCCACTGGTAGGGTCTCCCATGCCAGACAGGTCAAAACCGAAGGGTCTGACAAAGAGCGTCAAAGGGCAGGATGGGCTCTCTAGCCTTGTGGCAACCGTCCTAGGAGAAGGAAAACTCCAATCCCAAACCCGGGCAGATGGTGCTCGTCCAACCCTGTAAGGTCAACCATCTAAGAGAAGGAAACTCTAATCAAACCTACGGCCCAAGGACCTCGCTGCCACGTCCATGCTTGCAAGGCCACGGCAGATGAATCTCTGGTTTAAAGGGTGAGGCCAGTTCTGTGCACGCTGCGCTCCACCAGAAAAATCCATTGCACAGGCTCGAAGGACAAATCCATTTCCAAAAAAGCCCTGTAGCGACTGGCGAGGGACGAAACCGGCAGGTGTAAAGATGCACTGGAAGCCGCAGCCCCAACCCTGCATGCAGGCGGTTCAGGACATTGGTCGCTCGAGGCTGACCCGGGAGATGACAGTCTTGTTCGGCAGCATCCTGAATGACCAAGCAGCCTTTTTTAAGGAGAGCACTGCTTGCTCCATATGGAGAGGGGCCTAGAAAAGGTGGCCTAACGAAAGCTCATCCCCAACTACCTGGTTGGCTAGCCGCGGCCAACGGGAATCTTCTGATGCGGTCAAACCAAGGCAAAGAAACAAAGGCACACACCGGCCTCCAAAGGTGTAAATAAACTGACACTTGCATGCTGGAACATCAGAACCATGCAAGACTCTAAAGATAGTGGACGGCCTGAGCGTCGTTCTGCCCTAATAGCCCTTGAACTATCACGGCTTAATATTGACATCGCTGCTCTTAGTGAAGTTCGCTTCCATGAGGAAGGCAGCCTTAAAGAACATGGCGCCGGCTACACACTTTACTGGTCTGGCAAACCCAAAACCGAAAAACATCTTTCAGGAGTAGGCTTTATGATTAAAAACTCCATTGCCTCCAAACTCGAAACCTTGCCAACAGGACACTCTGATCGCATTATTTCCTTACACCTCCCACATGTTGTTCTCTTTAGTGTATATGCCCCAACTATGCAAGCCGACCCTGTAGAGAAAGACAAATTCTACACAGACCTACGCCAACTCATACAAAAAGTCCCTGTAGAAGATAAAATTATTATCCTTGGTGACTTCAATGCCAGAGTAGGAAAGAACTCCGAAGCCTGGAAAGGTGTCTTAGGCAAGCATGGTGTTGGAAATTGCAATGATAACGGACGCCTCCTGCTAGAGTTCTGTGCAGAACAACAGCTGACTATTACAAACACAATCTTTCAGCAGAAAGATAGCTTGAAGACAACCTGGATGCATCCCCGATCCAAACATTGGCACCTCATTGACTATGTTCTAGTCCGTCAGAGAGACATTCGTGATGTCCGTCATACCCGAGTGATGCCCAGTGCAGAATGCCAAACAGATCATCGCCTCGTCAGATGTAAACTAAATCTTCATCTTAAGTTCAAACCTAAGAGGGGTGGCATCTTAAAGAAGAGGCTCCAAGTCAACAATCTTCAACAAGCTACCATGAGAGACAACTTCCAGGCAAACCTACAAACGAAACTTGAAGACCATCCTACAGATCCTTCTCCTACAGTGCTTTGGCAACATATCAAAAACAGTATCCTCCAGTCTGCAGAAGAATCCCTCGGGTTCTCCCACAAGAAAAATCAAGACTGGTTTGATGAAAACAACCAAGAGATCCAGGAGCTGTTGGCAAGGAAGAGAGCTGCTCACCAGGCATACCTCGCCCAGCCAACCTGTCATGTAAGAAAAGCAGCTTTCCGCCTCACATGTAGCAAACTACAACAAAAACTCCGAGACATGCAGAACAAGTGGTGGATCAATTTAGCAGAAAAGACACAACGCTGTGCAGATCAGGGTGATCATAGAGGATTTTATGAAGCTCTTAAAGCAGTGTTTGGACCTACTTATCAGGTCCAAAGCTCCTTATACAGTACAGATGGTCAAACATTAATTACTGATAAAGCCTCCATCTTGAATCGTTGGGCTGAACATTTTCAAAGTCTCTTTAGCACCAACCGAGTAGTCCAAGGCTCAGCTATCCAACATATGATACAAAAACCAATGAGAAATGAATTGGACATAGCTCCCACTTTGGAAGAGACCCTTATGGCCATACAGCAGATGAAAAACGGCAAGGCAGCTGGGATTGATGGAATCCCACCTGAAGCTTGGAAACACGGAGGTCATGCACTCCACGAAAAATTCCACGAATTCCTTGTGAATTGCTGGGAAAAAGGGGAACTGCCACCAGACCTCCGAGATGCAGTCATCATCACCCTGTACAAGAAAAAAGGAGCAAAATCCGACTGCTCAAACTATCGAGGCATAACACTGCTCTCTATTGCTGGAAAAATCCTTGCAAGGATACTCCTGAACAGATTAGTTCCTGCTATTGCAGAAGAACTTCTCCCTGAAAGCCAATGTGGCTTCAGAGCCAATAGGAGTACTACAGACATGGTATTTGCCCTTAGGCAACTGCAAGAAAAATGTAGGGAGCAGAACAAGGGTCTCTATGTAACATTTGTCGACCTCACCAAAGCCTTTGACACTGTAAGTAGAAAAGGTCTGTGGCAGATCCTGGAAAAACTAGGATGTCCCCCCAAATTCCTTAAAATGATTATCTTGCTACACGAGGGCCAGCGTGGTCAAGTCAGATATGGCGATGCTCTTTCAGAGCCCTTTCTAATAACTAATGGAGTGAAGCAAGGTTGTGTTCTTGCACCAACTTTATTTACAATCTTCTTTAGCACGATGCTCCAAAGGGCTATGGTAGAGCTTGAAGAAGACGACGGCATCTATATACGCTACCGTACTGATGGTAGCTTGTTTAACTTAAGCCGTCTGAGGGCTCACACTAAGACTCTAAACTATCTAGTCCGTGAGCTGCTCTTCGCCGATGATGCTGCCCTTGTTGCCCACACAGAAGCAGCTCTGCAGCGCCTAACGTCCTGCTTTGCAACAGCTGCAGAGCTGTTTGGGCTAGAAGTCAACCTGAAGAAAACAGAAGTTCTTTACCAGCCTGCACCACAGGACGAACACCACCATCCCCACATTGCCGTCGGCAAATCAGTGCTCAAGTCCGTTCAGCAGTTCACCTACCTGGGAAGCATCATCTCCTCAGATGCCAAGATTGACAAAGAGATCGATCACAGATTAGCAAAGGCATATAGTGCATTTGGAAGACTTCACAAAAGAGTCTGGAGTAATAAACACCTGAGGCAAAGCACAAAAATCAGTGTGTATAGAGCCATCGTACTGTCTATCCTCCTTTATGGATCTGAAACATGGGTCACCTATCGCCACCACCTACGACTCCTCGAGCGCTTTCATCAGCGCTGTCTACGCACAATCCTAAATATACACTGGACTGACTATGTGACGAATGTTGCTGTCCTTGAACAAGCAGGGATCACCAGCATTGAGGCCATGATATTGAGAACACAGCTGCGCTGGGCAGGTCACGTTTCTAGGATGGAGGACCATCGCCTCCCAAAAATACTACTCTACGGTGAACTCGCCACGGGTCAGCGTAAGAGGGGCGCTCCAAAAAAGCGATACAAAGACTCCCTGAAACAACATCTCAGGCTTGGCCAAATTGATCACCAACAGTGGTCCGCCCTGGCCTCACATCGGGAGGCATGGAGACGCAATATCCACAATGCTGCAGCCTTATTTGAGAACTCACGACGAACAAGTCTTGAAGAGAAACGACAACGCAGAAAGAATCACAACCCAAAAACATCACCCAAGGAGTCCTTCTGCTGCGCTTTTTGCAACCGGACTTGTTTATCTCGGATTGGCCTTTTTAGTCATCAGCGCGCTTGCAGAAGGCGCGGGATGAGTCCTTCCTGAATCTTCGTTTGCGAAGAAAAGCCAGAGAGAGAGAGAGAGAGGAGAGACATCAGGCACAGGGAGTATACAGTTTGTCCCTCCAGATGTTGCTGGACTTTGTGATGTTGTTATGGCAGAACACTGAAACATGGTATCCTCCTGTTACTAATATGTCCTTGTTTACACATGTACATTCAAACACACATGTACCCAAATGACACGTGTCAAGAGTTTCACTCAAAAGTCACAGTGCACCACAGCATGAACAAAAAAATCCACCTGAAAATCTTGAGGCTACCTAGTTGAGTGATGTGACTCAGTCTAGGTCACCATTTTCTGTTCCTAAGTAGGCACAACGGCTGGTCTACCATCTCAGTATCCTAACCTCACCATGGTTTCTATGGAGATTCAGCCTGTGTTAGAATCAAAGAAACCAAAACCTCCATTTGCACATTATCTATAGAACCCTTTGCAGACAAGGAACAAACAGGAATGGTACAAGCCAACATTAAGATGAGGGCAGTTGAAACTGCCAAGGCAAGCTGTGATTGTTTATTGATGTCTTTCAGCTCAGTCCCGGCTACATACAATCCAGCAGTGGAGCAATGAATTCTCTGTCTTCCTTATAATACAGAGCGTTCACATAAAAGCCTTGCTGCTCTGATTTAATTAAGCTCACTGAAATCCTGTGTTGTTGAGTTCAACTGATGTGACTTCCTTACGTGGCAAGATTTTTTTTAAAAAAAACAAAAACACTTTTCTATAATGTTGAATGCTTTTTAAATAACTGGATCCTCTCTTGAAGATGAATTTCTTTTCATCTCTCTGGTACATTTTCTTTTCTAATTATACCTCTCATTAGTGTCTAACTTTCTCCTTAGTGTTCTTCCATTATTTATCACTAGTAGAATACACACACACACATTTCGGGGATACTGTAAAATCACTGGATTTTATTTCCTTCTGCTTTCTGTCAAGCTTTCTATTCAACTAAATCCTTACAGTCCATTTTCTTGCCTTGTTTTCTTACCTTTTCTTGATCTCTTTCTGCTCTTTCCCTATCCTTGCTTTTCCTTTGCTCAGTGACTCAGTATAAAAGGTTTCAGAGAGCAAAAAATGTCATCCCAGCCTGCAGTAAGGATGTGCTTTGGTTTTAGATAAATCCTGAGTCAAGAACTGTG
The DNA here is from genome assembly GCA_030847615.1 of Gambelia wislizenii. Taxonomy (NCBI): domain Eukaryota; kingdom Metazoa; phylum Chordata; class Lepidosauria; order Squamata; family Crotaphytidae; genus Gambelia; species Gambelia wislizenii. The sequence continues at coordinate 19,567,984 of JAUMIR010000001.1, read as the reverse complement.
GAGAAGTGAGTTGGGCTGCTTTGAACAGATTTGGGAGATCTCAAAAACTGACACAGAATTTCTTTAAAGCAGACCAAATGTAAATCTGAGACAGAGGGATAGATAGTGTATCTGCAAAACCTGATACATTTCTCCCATTGTTCTCAATATATGGAAAACACTAGGGTGAATCGAGAGGATGGAGAGTAGGAAGTGCAGTATTGTGATTGGCAGCTCTAGCTTCTAATCATAGTGAATGGTTTATCAGGAGACTCCAATCCCTGTGCTTATGGGCCTTGTCTCTTCTTGCATCCCAGTTATGGCCTTCACATAGAGGCTAAGTTGGTACCAATGTAGAATTCATTTCAGCGTCAAGACACAGTTTTTATTGAAACCTTTGTGGTCTAATAAATTTATCCAGTTGGCACATGTACATGGTTTTAACTGTTTTAACATGTTTTAATCTGTAAGATTGCTACAAAAGCCAATGCAATTCTACGTTGCATCAATAGGAGTATAGTGTCGAGATTGAGGGAAGTAATAGTGCCACTCTGTTCTACTTTGGTGAGACCTCACCTGGAATACTGTGTCCAGTTCTGGGCACCACAATTCAAGAAGCATGATATGATAGCCCTGTTTAAGTATTTGAAGGGGTGTCACGTTGAGGATGGAGCAAGCTTGTTTTCTGCTGCTCCAGACACTGGAACATGGAGCAATGGATGCAAGGCTCCAGGAACAGAGATTCCACCTCAACATTAGGAGGAACTTTTTGACAGTAAGAGCTGTTCGGCAGTGAACACACTCCCTCGGAACGTGGTGGGGTCTCCTTCCTTGGAGGTCTTTAAACAGAGGCTGGATGGCCATCTGTTGGGGATGCTTTGATTGTGATTTCCTGTGCAGCAGGGGGTTGGACTGGATGGCTCTCATGGTCTCTTCCAACTCTGCAATTCTATGATTCTATGATTCTATGATGACAAACTGGAACATGTCCAGAAGAGGGCGACCAACATGGTAAAAGGTATGGAAGCCATGCCCTATGAGAAGCGGCTTAGGGAGCTCACTATGTTTAGCCTGGAGAAGATAAGGTTAAGTGGTGACATGATAGCTATGTTTAAATATTTGAAGGGATATATAATAAAAATATAATATATAATAAAATTTTATTTATATCCTGCCCCTCTGCAACGCAATAGGGATGTCATGCTGAGGATGGAGCAAGCTTGTTTTCTGCTGCTCCAGAGGCTAAGGGGTCATTTCCATGGCAAAATAAATCCTCAAACAATGCGACAAGAAGCTTGATAGTTCCCACGCATTTCGAAGCAACAGCACCCTTTTCAGAAGGAGGGGGTGCAAAAAACCCATAAGTCCCGCAGTATCAGCTTTCGCTAGTTTTCCAAACTTTTTTGATTAAGTTCGCAAAAATGCGCATAATTTGTCATGGGAACTAATGATCATATACCTTTTCGAATTACTGTGAGCAGAGCTGAATCCTGATTGGTTGGAGTGACCATTGTGCTTTATCCGAATAGACTGAGGGGTTGGAGAGAAGAAATTCACCCTCCTTCTGCTTACAAATTTGCTCTGAGCCCTTCCTGTTTGTTTCAAACACAGGCTTTGGGGATTGGGAAAATGATCGGGAGGAGGACCCCATGCTTCGCTGCTGTGAGAGTGTGTGTGTTTGTGCATTCGTCTATGCGAGCGAAACAGACTATCGCATGTTCGTCCTTTTGTTTGTCTGTGCTTCCATTCACTTGCCTGCATTCAAGGCTTCAAACAATCAGGAATGAGGCAAGCTTCTGTGGTGTGTGTGTGTGTGTGTGTGTGTGTGCATGAAGGGAAGGGAAGCAGACCGCTCCAGCATGCTTTTGCTTGTTCGTCTTTTCATTCACTCCTTTCTTTATAGAAGACTTTCGGGACTGGGGAAGATGGGGAAAGTTGACAAATCGCTCCTTCGATCTTTTGTTTGTTTGTTATTTTCTTTCCTCTCATTATTTATGGTCTCCATAACCCCCTCCTTGCTCCCTCCCCGCCTCCTGACTGTCTTTAATCATCTGGAGGCGATCCCCCCCCCACCTTTGCCTGTGTGTACTATACGGAAAGCAGAATTCCTCATCTTTCGAAATGCTGGGGAGTCGTGTGATTTATGCTCTTCTCATGCGAAAGAACGGTAATCCGGAATCTTGCGAACTTTTTCCTGTCGTGGAACCGGCCCCTAAGACATGGAGCAATGAATCATAGAATCATAGAATCATAGAATTTCAGAGTTGGAAGAGACCACGAGGGCCATCCAGTCCAACCCCCTGCCACGCAGGAAATCTTGATCAAAGCATCCCCGACAGATGGCAATCCAGCCTCTGTTTAAAGACCTCCAAGGAAAGAGACCCCACCACGCTCCGAGGGAGTGTGTTCCACTGCCGAACAGCTCTTACTGTCAAAAAGTTCCTCCTCATGTTGAGGTGGAATCTCTGTTCCTGGAGCTTGCACCCATTGCTCCGTGTTCCAGTCTCTGGAGCAGCAGAAAACAAGCCTGCTCCATCCTCAGCGTGACATCCCTTCAAATACTTAAACAGGGCTATCATATCGCCTCTTAACCATCTTGTAGGATTGTAGGTGATTGAAGTAACATTTGAACTGGCATGTATGTCGCCAGCCTGAGCTATATATTTGGAGCTCTCAAGACTGCTGAACTCTTTCCTTCCTTAAATTCAAACTCCTGGTGAAACCTACTTAGGCTGGGTCACCTCACCCAATAGTTGTGATAACCACCTGAAACAGAGTACTGATCCACCTTGTCTGGCCATTGTTAGCTGACCCCAAGGACCAATCTAAATATACCATACTCTGTGACACCCACATGATAATAGGGACAAGCCTAATTTGTACTTCCTGAGCTACTTTACAATACAGAATTCACCCCTTTTTCTTTTTCCACTGTGCAAAGTGATGCAGTTCACTATTATTATTTTTTTTAAAAAATGTAAAAAATGTGTACTTTAGAGGAAATTGTGTACTAAAATGAAAAGTGATGTACATGTTAGGAAAAATCACATTCAAAAATCCACACATATGGGAAGGGGGCTTGCAAAAATGCATGTATCACAGAAAACTGAATAGGAAAACACATGTGACTTTTCATGTACACATAAATGCATGAGCAGACTGACTTTTTTTTAAAAAAATAGCAAACTTACACAGAAACTGGGCAAGATGAAGTTGTACTCAAAATATATGACAGCTGTAGAAAGCAAACCAGACACATTTGTCCATCCCTTTCCAAAATGCACTCTTCAGTCTGAATTATGAGTCTTGTAGCACCCTAAAGAATAAACCACTTATTATTGGATAAGCTTCTACAGAAACTTCTGCCATAATAAATCTGTTAGAGTTAAAAATGCTACAAGAAACTTTACCTTGTTTTATTGCTCCAAGTTTGGAAAAGTTACGTTTTTGGCCTATAGTTCCCAGAAGCCATGGCCACTTGTCATGCTGAATAGGGAATTCTTGGAGCTGTACTCCTACCTCAGGCACTGGTGTTAACGAGACTAATGTGGATATCTTTCTGGAAGTTGTTCTTCTGTCTCACGAACTTCAGTGGCTTCCATGTTACTGAATTCTGAGTTTTCCTCTGAACTTTAGGGGCTTGTCTATAGGGAGAAAATATTCCTCATAGCATTCAAGGATAATATTTTTTGTCTAAATGAGATCCCACATCAATCCACTGTATTGGGGGGGGGCAAAAATGGCAAATACTCTGCAGGGAAAGCCTTTGTGACTTTTCCCATATTTTTGAAAAACCTCCAAAGGAGGTTTGTTGGGACAACTGATTCACTTTGCTACACATTCCCAATAAGGGTGGAAGTAGAAAGCTGATCGATCAGATGTGCGCAACAGGCAGAGCTTGCTGGAAAGGCAAGTGCCCAGAGCAGCCATGTTGGATTTTTGCCATAGCGATCATGTGCTCAGACAACAAAACAGCCTTTTTTTCCTCTTTTTTCTGTTTATTTAAGTGTGATAGCACACTTCTGCACTTTGGATATGCTTTTTTTAAAAAAAATCATTTTATATAATAAAGATTAAGTAAAATGAAATAATTTTTTTAAAAAAATCCCATGTGCCTGGAATCCTTTGTGGGACTTTCTTTTTTTAAAAAAAAAATACTGTTTGGCAGCAGCAACTAGTGACAATAAAATAGGAGTAATTTACTTGCATCCACCATCTTGATTCACAGGCATGCCCATTTGAACAACAAATGCATATGGCTTCACATGCCTGCAATCTTAAGAAAAAAAACATGGAGACAAATGAAAGCTGCTGCAACTTGGTGCTAGTGCACATCAATCCACACTTTATAGCCTAATATAGACAAGCCCCATAGGTCTGAACATGACCCCCAAAACAGATTCAGCACAAAAATGGATAACTCTTTAAAGTTCAGATTAAAACCTAGAGTTCATTCACCACCCTACTGACATGGAAGATGCCAATTGCCAAGATCTCTACACCAAGCTGAAGCTTAAGGAAACAGGTGTTGGGTGGAGCTGAAATGTCAACCCTACCGTTATCTCCCAAGTGAGACATGAAGCCAGATTTGAGCCCTGAATCTAGATAGGAAGGAGGGGGGGAACAGAAGCAATATTTCTTTGCTCAAAGGGATTGTCAGCTCCAACCGTGGATCAGACTCTCTGCCCTACAAAAACAGAGAGCGGACCAAGTTTATTGCAAAGCACAGCATTTTATAACCTTTTATAACCTTTCAGTCCTAGCAAAGTAGCAGAGGGAACTGTACATGAGCAGACCCTGTTTTCCTAATAAGCAGTGTATATTTCTTCTAATGTTACAGAACTCTTTGACCAAAACAAGAATCCTTGAAGAAAAGCAGAGCTATCCTTCTGAAAGAACAGAATGGTTTTCAGAGGCTGCAGCTACCATTCTTTCTCTTATCTCTAGTTCGGCCATTTCTGGCTCCAGCTTTCAGGGAACTAAGCACTTTCAACTTAGCAAGTATCTAGGGCAAATGTTAATAGTCAGCACAAAGAAAACATAGCTTTGCTTAAACTTCAGGTATGTGAGAGACTACAAAACAATCTGGCAGCAATTATTAAACCTAAAAGTAAGGGTTCAACAAAGGCCATCAACCGCCCTTACACAGGCATGCTTTCCCACCCATATCTCTTTAGACTGAGAGACTGGGAGTTCTTTGTCATTTGTCAGCTAATCTGTATCTGTTTGGAAGTCCCTTTTATAAATATCTGGTCACCCAGGCTTCCAATCCATTAACCACAGTTAGGTCCAAACTGGCAGAATTAACATCAACACTCTACTTAAGAACTCTTAAGTATTGGAATCTCAGGATATTGCTATGTGGGGAAATGAGCATGCTTTCTGTTGGTCTATTAGGCTATTTATCATATACAGTGATGGATATACAAATATACACTCCCCACAGGGAGAAATAGAGACTTTCAATTTCTAGGAACATTACACTGATTGCATTACACGTAAGGTAAGGCATCACACATTTTAAACAGTATTTGTCATAACTCTCCCCTTGATGACTCAGACAAGGAGGAGGGGGGGCAGAATGTCAGTAAGCTACCATTTCTGATAGTAGAACTCTCTCTGAGGAGATTTTCACATGGGGAAATTATTCCCTGGGGAGATTGGGACAGAAATGGGGCTGTTCTGGAAGCAGTGCCACATTTCGCATGCCCACTTCCCTCTCCCAATCTCCCATCATCCTGACGCTGTGCTCATTCTATTTCCCTAACACTAGGTTCTGCGATTTTTTATTAACGGGAGTTTGTCATTAATAAATAGAAATAGAACAAGCACAGCGTGAGGACAACGGAAGATCAGGAGAGGGAAGGGGGCGTGCGAAATGCGGCGCTGCTTCCAGAACAGCCCCATTTCTCTCCCGATCTCTCCGGGGAATAAGTTCCCTGTGTGAAAATCTCCCATGTCCTAAGAGATAAGGATTGGTACCCTGCTCCCCAACAGGAGTTGGCAGAGGCTGAGGATGACACACTGCCAGTCTTCATTCAGCGAAGGAGAAGGAAGAAATGCCAAAGCAAACACCAGATATGTCATAGATGCTGACCTAATTAGGCACTCATTAAGCACCTGCGGCCTTGAAGGAGCTGCCCATAAATATCCTGGCAGTTCTCTCTCAGCCTTAGTGCTGACAACTCTTTTATCTGTACTCTCTCTGCTTCCTGATTTTTCATACCTTGAACTGGCTACATTTTGGACTACTCTGTTAACTTCTCGCTGGCTTGTGTACCTGGACTTCTGACCTGCTGATACAACCTCTGCTTCTCCCATCATCTTGCTTAGATAACCTGTAACTGTTCCGGACTGGACTGACTACTTGACAGCTTCTACACACCAACCACCTGCTTCCTCGGGCACTTTGCTGACTCATGTTCAGGACAATATTGTGGTATCCCAACCCATATACCTCATACAATCTGCTTTCTTCAGCAGGCATCTCTATATCTAACACTTAAAATGTGGCAAAATATTTTATTTTGTTTTCTGCTGCTCCAGAGACAAGGACATGGAGCAATGGACTCAAACTACAGGAAAAGAGGTTCCACCTATACATTAGGAGGAACTTCTTGATAGTAAGAGCTGTTTGGCAGTGGAATGCACTGCCTCAGAATGTGGTGGAATCTCCTTTTTTGGAGTTTTTTAAACAGAGGCTGGATGACCATCTGTCAAGAGTACTTTGATTGGATAATCCTGAATGGCAGGGGGTTGGACTAGATGGCCTTTGTGCTCTCTTCCAATACTATGGTTCTATGATTCTATAAAAACAAATTAGCACTCAGCCTCTAGCAGTAAGAACACAAGGATAGCTTTTGTTCCCACAGTACCCATACTATTAAGGAAAGCAAGACAGCCATCTTATGTAGCAGATTTGGGGCATCATAAATTTCAACAACACATTATTTATTTAATACGTTGTTGTATTTTCACTGTCAGAGAAGTGGAGAGGTACTTGTCAGATGTTCTTTATGTGTTAAAACTACTTGACTGGCTTTGTTTAAGCTGCATCTTGACTGGAAGAGGGGGATAAGATGTCCAACCAGGACATGTAATTCACTGCTTTGTCCTAGTCAGCAAAATGTCTTGGACCATCCCTCCCGTGCAACCACATGCATGCCAAACTATGCTGCATGTACAATTGAGGCCACAGTCATGGGTTATTGATGCAATAGGGCGATATCTGGACTATATTAAGTATTTTTCCAGTTCTGGTGAGTTCTGGTCTGAGCACAGAAGTCACATTCAAGTTGGAATGCCACACAAATTAGATTCCAGAATCTGAGCAAACCAAAACAATAGAATCATTCTGAAACGGAAGCAAATGACACTATCCATCCCAAATACAAAGGAGCCACACTGGTGACATGATTGAATAGCTCTCTTTCATAATCTTATAGAAGATGGTGAAACACAGACACCAGGGCCATGATCCTGTACTTAAATGAATGGAGGCAAGGGTGGTGCCTAGGGCTGGGTGGCTGGTAGCCAGAGGTGGTTCCAGGGGCTGTTCTGACTAGCCATTCAGACATGCAGGGTGCAATTGTACCCACTTGTCATTACACTGTGGCTGCTTGGGGAAACTGGCTTGCATAAGGGAGGACTGGATACTTCCCTCAATTAGGGATGTGGAAAATGTAGCCCTTGCTGTCCAATATGGAGTCCCTGAAGCCCACCTAGAAACTCCCATAGCCTCCAAACATCCCAAATAATCACCCAGAATAATGCCCCTAAATGAAACAAAACTGAAACCACCACAAAACATAGAAGTTTGTCTTCCCTTGCCCCACACTACCTCCATATCAACCTGTTAGCACACCATACCACCCCTCCCTGTGAGATTCCATATCTGGATATATTGGACACTTTTCAGGGTAACATTGGCTTAGGCCGATTGGAGGTCATGATGACCTGAGATGTGTTCAGAAATATAATGGTAGGAAAGCCTAAATTAGGATAAATCAGAAAGCCCCCATGATGGGTCTATGCTAACAACCCAGTTATTAAAGGGGTATATGCTAATCCTTCCTTTCAGTCCCAGGCATTTCAAGCAATAATTCAATCAAGCAATTAAATTATCTTTCCTCATTCCACCTATGGAAATCTCTCCTCAAACATCCCATCCAACCTTACAAGGTTGTTGCAAGCCAATCACTGCTCTATCTCTCTGCAATTAAAGCAATCAGTTGAGTTTTGGTTTCCTTTGTCTGTTCCACAGGAGAGCCATCAAAGCTTTGTTATTACTAACATGTCTCTCTAAGGCATGGAATAGAGTATAAATATTAGAACCCTAACAATAGTAAGGTGTGCCAGAGTGTAAGGACCCGGCCACTCACTGGGTGCACCACTCTGCCACCCTCAAATGCCTGTCTGAGTATCTTCTCTGCTCTTTGAGACTGGTAACTATCACCCTATCTTCCCAGATCTCTCTCTCTCTCTCTCTCTCTCTCTCTCTCTCTCTCTCTCTCTCTCTCCCTCCCTCCCTCCCTCTTGCTGTCCAACCTTTCTGCCTTACACTGCTATAGTCTTGTATGGTTTGTAAGAATATGTGTTGTGTATGTTAGTTTACCTTCTGTTTATTCCAACAAAATACATTGTTTTACTTTAATTGGCGCCTCCTCTACAATTAGTATTGATATACATAGGTGAGAAGATCCCCAAAGTTACCCTCTTCTTGTAGGCTTCCAGTTTGAGCTAATAATTTCCCTAACTAGATTTTGGCATCACAGGTGGGACTCTAATGAACCTACCTCTTAGGGTAACAAAATCACCCCCCCCCCAAAAAAAAGACCAACTCAGCTAATTCTCATACCTGGAGAATAAATGGCCCATAGGGACAGGGCCTTAGTGGGGAAACGGCCTCTGTTCCCTCCACAGTTGACTCTCACTGGTCTAAATAATACAACCATTGGCATAATCAGGAATTTTGCCAGTGTAATGCCTCAAAAGAATTCTGCCCTATCTATAATGAAGACCAACAAACAGCCTTAAGTACATGAAATTATTTTCCTCCTAAAGTAGTTATATGTTTGAGGCACTAGACACAAAAGAAAAGGAAAAAAGAAAAGAAGTTTTTACTATGATTCCTGGCTGACAAAACCAAGCTGATCCAGTGGAAGTGAAACTTGGTGGACTTTAATTAAAAAACCTTGAAGGGTCTGATTTTTGTGAGTCAACAGCTCTCTGCTAGTGCAGCTTATATTTCTGAAGATTTTTGCTGTTGTTGTTCAGTTTTTAAATTAGTTTTCTGTATCCTAACACAGGCAAGCAATTCACCCAAGTTGCCTTCAGGAAATCCTGAGAACATTAACAGTGCAATATTGTAACTTTCCAGCTCTCCATTTGCATCATACAGGCTTGAGCGGGAATCAAATAAAGTACTGGAGTATTGTTCTGAGCCCCAGGCCTGTGAAACTGCTTAAGGAAAAGAAGTCCAAGCACTTTATCTATCATTCATAAACCTTACCAGAAACATTTCTCTTCTTTATTACAAAAGTGTCCTTTGCAGGAAGGGAAAACATATGATATTGTACTCTGCATAAATATGATATTGTCCTCTGCATAACACATTTGTACATTTTATAGCCAATTATGTTTCTATCCTTAGAGCTAGTTTTATAAAAAGGAGGGGTGGGGAAAATAATAGTGATGAATGGACTCTCTGCCACTGTTCAATGAATGTGCTCCTCACTGAAACAAGGGCTGGAAGTCCTGTTGGTGCCTTGTTGTTATTTCTCATCATGTTAACTTTGACCTATGCTGACCCTATGCATGAGAGACCTCCAAGAGCCCTGCTCAGGTCTTACAAACTCAGAACTGTATTTTCCTTGATTAGTATATACTATGTAGGTCCCATCTACATGGTAAAAAAAATATGTACGCCGTTCGGAAGAGCGCTCTTCCGTACACACAGCCATTTGGATTCATACGTGTCATTCAGAAGGGGGGCTAGCAAATCCCCTGTAAGCTACGTGGATTTGGCGTTCGGGAGGATTAGTGGATCTTGGCATAAAATACGTACAGCCGTTTGAATGGCTGATGGTCTGTACGCCCCGTTCACACACATATGAACAGGCAGTGTAATCTGATTGGCTGGCTGAGTAGAGGGGCCGGGACTAGCAAGGAGGGAAATTGGGAGCAGCCACCATGTTGGATTCCCAGCTAAGCGAGAGTCCTGTAAGTCCGTGAATTTTATATATATTTATTTTTATTTCATTTTGTAAATAGGGAAAACTGAATGTCCGCAAAGCAGGCACCTTTTTAAATTAAAAAAAAAAAAAACAGCAGGAGATTTAAAACTGCCGCTTAGCTCGCTCGCTCCAGCCAGCTGGGGAAGGGGGGGGTCATATGGCGCTTAGGGGGGTAAAAATCGTGTAGGCGGATCGTATGCATACGAATGGCTGCCTATTCGTATTTTTTACCCCCAAAACTGTTTTTTTTTTAATCGTACAGACAGACCCATAGTATGGTCTCCCTCTTTTCCTTCTGCCTTCCACTTTGCTGAGCATTATTGTTTTTTCTAGTGCACTTTTCTAGTGTACTTTCATGATACATCCAAAGTACAACAGCCTCAATTTAGTCATCTTGACTTCTTGGGAGTGTTTATTCCTGATTTCCTATAATAATAATAATAATAATAATAATAATAATAATATTATTTTATTTCTATCCTGTCCCTCTGCAACACAATCAGGGCAGCTTACAATATAATATTTAAGATGTTAAGGAAAATGCAACATGGGACATACAGTGAAAGAAATAAAATATGTATGTGAAAGTCACAATGACTAAGCAAGAGCAATTATGGGGCTACACAGGTGAAACTGCTAATGTAATCTAGAAGGCCTGAGAGCCAAGGACAGAGGTACTGAATGCAGATTGGAAACACCTGAGAATCATTAAGTGTACAAGGTGAAATGTTGAAATACATGGGTTGGTCTTAAGCATGGGTGGAACTACATGGACCAATCAGAATGGAAGTACACACCCACTGGGTGGAAACTAACTAGTGGGTGGTGATAAACAATGGCTATAAAATTGCAATGTTTGCCAATGTATTGTGTGGAGTAGAGGTGGAATAGTTTGGAGATATTGTGGAGTAGTGTGTAGAGATTGTGATTTGTTGACCATATAGTATATTTATATAGAAGAATAAAGTAGGTTTTATATAAAACTACTGAGTTGCCTGAGTGAATCCTGGAGACGTTTTGGAGACACCTGGAGAAGAGTGAGAAGGCTTGGAGAGTTTGTCAGGATCTTCAGCCTATTCTCTGAAACTCTGCTGCTTTGGAGAAAAGCATTAACCACTGATCTAAGCTGGTTGGCTCTGCTGCATAACAAGGTGGTGAGTTTGAGCCAGAGGTGAAGAGCTACAACTCCCATCATCCCTGACATAAGACCCATTCAGTTGTTCTTTTAGAGGTACATGTTATCCATAGAACTCTCCTCCAGCACCATATTTCAAATGAGTTGATTTTCTTCTCGGCTTTCTTCACTGCCCAGCTTTCATATGCATACATAGAAGCTGGAAATACTATGGCATGGATGATCCTGACTTTGGTGTTATGTATACGTTGTCCTATGGGGCTATAGGACAACTTACCCCGGATTTCACCCATATTTGGGGCCTGCAGTCCAAACAACACAGGGTTCTTGCCCCAATTCACCTCTGGACACTCCTGATGACATCCAAGAGGAAGCGTAGGGGAAGCCAGGGGAAGATCTTTTAAAATGTTTTAAAATAACCCCCAGGGAAAACCTGCATCATGTAGGGAAACCCAAATGGGTCAGGCATGGAGACGCAGGAGTCTGTACCTGCATGCCAGCCTGTATCACCAAACGCCTCTGCTGCCGCTGTCACTCTGAAGTTGGGTAGGAAGCCCCCAACATATGATCAAGGCCTCCTGCATGTGACCAGCCTTGATTACATGCTGAGGGCGTCCTTCCAGGCTTCAGAGTGTATGATGTGCACACTCTCTGTTCCTCTGATAGGTACTGTATCACCTGAGTGCACCTTACTCTATTCCTCTATCCACATATTTTTCTACTAACTTTGTTAGCCTTGTGTGATTGCTGGAAGCCTGAGTGCTTGCGTGAATGCTGTTAAGATCAATTTCCAATAAAGGACATTTAATTGTATATCCTGGCTTGGAGTATCCTCAGTGATTACTGGTGTACACAGGTCAAAAGATCCTGCCATTACCTGGCCTCTTGCTGCCACTTTGAGCTAATTAAATATTCCCCATATTAAGATTCAGACTCTGGTGGGATCCTCATGGATCCCATGCAATTTGGGTAACAGTAGGTATTTGTATTTTTTTCACTGTATGTCAGTGAGGCGGTGAATCCATCCCAGGTTTCTAACCTAGGATTTAAAGGAATGAGACCTGAAACTGTGTTCAGCGCTTGGTATAGCTCCTTTTAAAGCCATAATACACCTGGAGTGGATTCACTACCCCATAACACCAGAGCCATCAGCCACTACTGGTTGTATCCTTCTCTGATATAGCTCCCATTATGTGGAATGGCCTCACCACTGAAATCGGGCAGGCTCCCAATCTGGAGTGTTCCCGCCATTTTTAAAAAGTATAATAATAATAATAATAATAATAATAACAACAACAACAACTTTATTTTTGTACCCCACCTTTTGCCTATTAGGGAATCAAGGCAACTCACAACAATTGGATATAAAACAAACAAATCCTTAACAACTACAATTCCGAGAATCCCCTCCAAGCTAGAGGCCATGTTGGGTGGAGGGAGTCTAGGAGCTGTACTCCAAAGAAGTAATTATTTCAAAGCTCTACCCTGCAAACAATCACATGAAAACCATGTTTTTGCTTTCTTCTCTGCTTTGTTAAGATTTTAACAAGTACTCTTACTGCAGGAGTAATAATGAAGGTGAGATATATAGATAAATTAAAAGATGAGATATTATTGTTGATGTGCTGGTGGTGGTTGCTATTTTGTTTTATTTTTATCTCACCTTCTTCCCTGTTCTGGTAATAAATAAATAATAAAAAGTATTTTTTAAAAAAAGTATTAAACTGGTAATAAAAAGTAATAAAATAAAATAGGATCCTGTGGTCACAACAACGTGCCCAACCCTATAATACCCAGCTTGTAAACCCATGTCCAGTGGAGTATTGTCAACAATGCAGCATACAATGATAGATATTACTGTTATTGCACTGGGGGACTATGGTGTAGACATCCCTTTCTATAACCAGACAGGAAGATCGGCAACATCCTATGTTCCTCCATCTGCCTATAGATCCCTAAGGGCTGGCATTCTGTGGGTTTGTTCCAACTAGAGTAGACCCATTCAATCAATTGCTGAATAGTGAGCTAGCACATAGATAAATCTAATGGATTCAATGGGTCTACTCTAGTGAGGATTAAAAGAGAATTTAAGCCAATCTGTATTTACATTTCTAAAAAAGATCAACCCAACTTCAAAATGTTCAGGTCCTTCCAGTTTATAATTTCTGTTGTAAAATGGCATAAGAAAATTTCAACTGCACATTTTCAGCTCTTCCAAAACTTTTTTTTCTTCTTTTCTGTCAGACACATGTCTATCATTCTTGGGGACAGGATAGGGAATTCCTATTTTCAGTGCACTTTAGGACTACAATTTCATTATAGATTTCTTTTTGCAGATCACAGCCTTTGCTCTTCTCAAATGTGCAAGAAATTGGCTAGAATACACAATTACCTGCATGACTAAAAGTATTTCATGCCGGGCACATCTCTAATTAAAACTGCTGGTTTGAAAATAATGATGAGATTCATTAATGAAACAATGTAAGATCAGAACCTCTTCAACTTTAGTTTAACCTAGTTTTGTCAATGGAGATTCTTAATTTCTAACTCTCTGCAGCCTTTATCCTTAATCGAACATGTCACTACTTAAATCATTCTAGTTCAAATAAGATGTACTAACTTGGTCTCTCTCATTGTCCAGGCTCTTGCAATACTTTCCCCTAGAATGACAAGGGGGTAAGGCACAAAGACAATACACAATTGTGGCAATTTGTGTATGGCAATATCATGTAGACAGCAGTTTGCAACTTGTTCCTTCGCATATTATTATACTGCAGTTACCGTTCCTCACCATGGCTAGTAGGGCTGATGGGAAGTGCAGTCCAACAACAGTTAGAGAGCCACAAGGTGCCCGCCCCAACAGAGACTGTACAGGTATCAAGGAACATGCAACCAATTAATTCCATGGCATTCTGCACAAACATAGATCATTTGATATGAAATGAAACTTATGCAAACAGGTAGTTCATACTAAAGTAACACATTACCACATTGTTCCTCCCTTCCATGAAACAAGACCAAAAACAGAGGACAAGAGGGCACTGATTTGCATAGAATTTGCACATACTACAGGCCAATCAGCTTAACCTCAGTATCAGGAATAATATTAGAACAGATTATACAGAAGTCTGCTGGCAGGTACCTTGATAACAATGCAGTGATCATTGTGAAGTTGAAGGCTTTCACAGCCAGCATCCATAGATTTTCCAGGTTTTGTGTCCAGGTTGGTTTATAACATGTTCTGCTACTGCTAATTTTTTTGGTTGGCCCAGTCTGCAGTGTCTCTCATGTTCCTCGATTCGTGTTTGAACACTGTGCTTAGTGGTCCCTATGTAAACTTGTCCACAGCTGCATGGTATGCAGTAGACTTTTGCAGCTGTGAGAGGGTCTAATTTGTCCTTCGCTGAGCGTAGCATTTCTACCGCATACCATGTAAACTTGTCCACAGCTGCATGGTATGCTGTGAGAGGGTCTCTTTTGTCCTTTGCTGAGTGTAGCATTTCTACTGGCAGTCATAGAGAAAGCCCCACTCCACCCCGGCAGCATCAGCAGGGCAGGAGGGAAGACCTGTCAGGGCCGGGGGGGCTTCCTCTATTACTGCCAGCCATGGAGAAAGCCCCCCCCCGATCCTGCAGTGGCAGCGGCAGGGTGGGAGGGAAAAGCTTCCAGTCATGGAGACCCCCTCCCCTGCCAGCAGCAGCGGCGGGGCTGGGAGAGAAGAGCTGCCGGGCCAGGGGTGGCTTCTGCCAGCCAGGCTTTGGAAGCTGCGGAGGATGCGGCCCATACAAAAATGGAGGATCCAGAACTGCCAGGCTTCCCTTGCAAGCCCGCCCCCTTCAAAGCCTTACAAATCAAAATTGAGCTCTGCTGTGTGCCCCTTTCCCGGGATGGAGATACGTGTAAACATCAAACTTAAAAAACCAAGACTTTTGCTACCCACGACAAATCGTGGGAAAAGTGAGGGATAGATTCAAGATCACAATTTTTCAAATCTTCCTGGGATAAAAACTGCCATGTAAACGGGCCCCCAGAGTCCCAGTCCAATACTCAGACCATGAAACCACACTGGCTCCTGCAGGACATTGCTTCTATAACCCTGCCCCAAGGCCTTATAATTGGATAAGTCTAACAAAACCATATAATGCAGGAGAGTGGAAAGCCACAGCCCACATGTTATATCCAGCCTCCAACCCTTCTTTGTGGCCTTGGAGGTCACCTCAGGAAATCTCCCATGATAGCCTTAAAAGAAAAATCCTCTAAGGAAAAAACACACAACCTCCTCCTCAAATGACCCCCAATTTGCTGAAAACCATCACTCCCCAACCCCAAAACATCCTCCAAATGTCAGAAAGGCTGAGAAGCAATGAAAAATGGAAATGGAAATGATGTTTCAAAGAGAAAGAATGCAGCCCATCAGGGATCTGGGAGGGGAATAGCTCCCATCCCTTCATCATTGCCCGCCCCCAGTCTAACATTATTAGCAGACAGAGCTGCCAGTCACAAAACATAGACCCTCTCTTTTTCTCTCTCCCTCTTCAATAACTGACATTTTTCCTGATATACGTAGAGTCAGAGAGAGATGTATCAGGGGCACATTGTAAGACCTTCCAAATCTGAATCACTAATAAAGCTTTGGAAGGGTTCAGATTCATTTTGCTCCAAAGAAGCTCCACTTCAATTCACATGTCTTCCAAATTGTCTCAAATCAGCCTAATTCAGTTCAATATTCAGCCAGATCAAAAGCACAGACCTATTAAGTCTGTGTTGTGTAAAGAAAGGACTTTGATCTTACTGTTTTCTGCTGCCACCATGCTTTATGTGACTTTGAGTATTATTAGTAGTGGTGAAGCAGGTGGGGGGGGAATCTCTTCCCTCCCTTGTTTACTTCCTTCACTCTCTTATCCCTGTTGTCTTTGATATCCCACTGTCCTCTTACACAAATTCTTCCCAGCCATGATTAGATGGCCTTCCTGTCTGTTGCAGACATACTACACTTTTATTATCTTCTATAAATTGAAATGAGTTTGGCTCCATGTGTTCTATCAATGAGTGCCCCTATTTTTCACTAGATACGCATGTTGACCACATTTCTGTTTTATTTCCCTATGTTTGCTTTAAAAAAAAAAAAAAACTTCAGCTATTTATGCTGGCTGGTGGCTGCAATGATTTTCTGTAACAATAACCTATAAAACCTTTTCCATGTTTTATAGTCATCTCCATTTAATATACTCCCTGTTTATTTCTTGCTCATCCAACGCCCCCACCCCCCACCCCGCACCAGACTACTCTTCTGAAATGTTAGCATCCACAAAGACAGTCAGTTTCTGTTTACCCAAAGCATCTGGTTGATTCTCTCATAACTCTGAAGGTGGCAATTTCATGTGGGAAAACTGGTCAGTATAATATTAAACCCTTCCTTAAGGATGCATAGTCCCCAAAAAAACACACACTGGGAAAACCAACCATGTTTTAAGGTCTTACAAGGCTAAGGTCTCTTTTGCAACAAACAATTAGAGCACTTCGACAGCACATTAATTGCCATGGCTCTATCCAATGGAATCCTGGGATTTGTAGTTTCATGAGATATCCTTCCAGGGAGCTCTAGTGCCTCACCAAATTCTAAGATTCCATAGGTTTTATATATCCAGGTCAATTGAAGTGGTATCAAATTGCTATAATTGTCTTGTATAAAAGAGACAGTGGAATATTCTAAAAACAGGTATTCTCTAGGAGAACAGCTGGAATCTTACAGCTAATTTACCCTTCCAAGCTTATTATCAATATCAGCAAAAAAGCACAAGCCAGACTCCTTCTGGACTCTGTACCATGTTCTGTTATAACCAATTTTGAGGTTACACGGTCTCAACATAATGTCTCCAATTATATTTTGAATGTTTTCTCCTTATATTGGAAATTAGTAAAATTAAGCTATTGTAGCTTAGATCAAATAATACTAATATCCCCCACCATCTCAACCCTTAGGAGAATAACACAATGTCCTACGGTACAAGGATGCACCTATACTGTAGAAATAATGCAGTTTGACACCACATTAACTGCCATGGGTCCATCCTACAGAATCCTGGGGTTTTATGAGGCATCAGCACTCTTTGGTAGAGAAAGCTAAAGACCTCATAAAACTACAAATCCCAGGACCCCATAGGATAGAGCTGTAGCATCCCATGTTTGCCTTGTGGATGACTACCAGCTGCCCTAAAAGTGCCATTTAGCTTAATCAACCTGGAAAGAGGAAGGTAAAATCCATCAGTTTCACTTTTTCCAATATTTGATTTTTTAAAATCAAGTTTTTTCCTTCATTAGTGTAAAACATTGTTTGGCAAATCCCTTAAAATGCCAATGGAATTCTCCTCTGTCCACAATGATAAATTCAATAGATCTAACTGTTTTCAAGATGGGGAGAATCTTGTTTTACCTACCTCGTGAGTAAAATATGACGATCGTCGTGAGTAAAATATGATGGTCAAATCCAAAATATGACGGTCAAATGTCCCAGCGGTACTGCAACAGTACCGCTGGGAAGGAGCGTCATGCGAAACGGACGCCCTCTAGCGCTGCAGCCTCGCAACCTGGTGAGGCTGCTAGCGTTATTTTTGGTTTGTCTGAAAAAGTCCTATATCTCTTTGATAGATGAGAGTATGCCTGTTCTGTTTTTCTATCTGCTGTCCTTAAAAAAATACCCTTCTTTTTCAAGCCCAGAACTAGTGCGTAGTCTTTTTGCTTGCTTCATATCCTGAACCAACAGAGACGCCAAGCCAGGGAGGTACTGCCAGTGTAATAGAGTTGCACACTGCTACGAAGTGAAGCCCTTTATCATGCCCTAACTTTATATGTGTTCCTCTTACTAAATCTTCAAAAAAGAGGCGGAGAGAAAGGAAAACTTTCCCAAGCCAATGAAAAAGAAGAAACTTTCTCATGCTAATTATTGTACCAGGTGCCATGATGTATTGAAACAACTTTATCTCCTTGGCCATAGGAAGACATTCTCATCCCCTCCCGCTCCCTTCAGCTGTGGAGAGAAACCTCTCCTTGACCTATTCTACTATAGGTAAACAGGGCCTAGCTTGTCAAATGCAGCCTGAACCAATCTTTTGTTAGGCCATGCCTGCAGGGCCTAACATGCAATATAGCCGATTTTGCACATCATTTTTGTCATGAAACCGTGCTGTGTTTTACATAGAAAATTGCCATACAACAAGAAAAATGTTGTATAACCAAAATATTGCACAAAATCCAGCAATATTCCACAAAAAAAATAGGCATCTGGCTTTGTTTTGCATCATTGCTGTTTACGACAACGCAGAAAGAATCACAACCCAGAAACATCACCCAAGGAGACCTTCTGCTGTGTTTTCTGCAACCGGACTTGTTAATCTCGGATTGGCCTTTTTAGTCATCAGTGCGCTTGCAGAAAGCACAGGATGAGCCCTTCCTGAATCTTTGTTTGCGAAGAAAAGCCGGGGGAGAGATAGTGTGTTATACAACATTAATGTTTTCTACATTAAAAAAAATAAAAAAACCAGCCATCTTGCACAAAATACACTGCCTGGAAACAGTCCTTTCCATAATGAAAGCTGTACTATTAATCAGTACTGCTGAGGTGTTGTCAGAAGAAGCTGAATAGGTACAGGAAACCTGCACAGTTTTCTGGGCAAGCTGCACAGCTTTCTTGGAAAAGCTGTGCAGCTTTCATGGAAAACCTATGTAGCTTCCTGTCATTGTGTGTGTGTGTGTGGATTCCAGACAGTCTCCAAGCTATGGGATGAAAAATTATTTCATTGTTTTCAACATCTGTTCAGACTTAGAAAAACAGAGATTTACCATCCCTATTTTACTCTAAGAAAAGTCAGCCATTTTTTTCTTTTTATTCTTGTGCCCCCAAGCATATTGAGAACAAATCCTGTACATTCAGTGAGCATCTGGAAAAATCATGATGATGGCTAGGTTTCACTCGACAATAAAAATGTTTTCTTCTGCAATTTTATGCTGCCTTTTGCAGCATCATTTACAAATGACACTATGTGTCAAAACAAAAGCACTTGGTGAAAGATGAAGCCTCACGACACCGAGGCAAAATGGATGTCCCACTTTGTGTCATCTTGCAAATGATATTTTCAGGTATTCAGAGCCAGAATGACGTTAGGCAGCTATAATAATGCACAGAAAGAAAACAGCTGAGATGCAACAAAGTGGAAAATGCCATCCCTTAAGTCTAAGCTAAAAATATTTCACAAGCTGCTTGCTGGAAGCTGCCTCCCACCTCATTACTAACAACATATCCCCATGCCCCAAATCACATTCCCAATATCGTTGTGTGTGGTGTTTTTTTTTAATGGATTTGTATGCCAGTTGGTGGTGCACTGAATTTTTGCACGTGAATATTTTCAGTAGAAATGTAATGTTTTCAGTAGCGGTTAGTGAAACCCGTCCAAACTCCTCCCTTCTGATACATCTGTTACTGGGCACTTTGCTGCTCAACCAGTAGCTGTTCTGATCACAGTTTTAAACAGAATGGTTTCTTCCTGGGATTGTGATCTAACCTAATCAGGTATCACATAAGACCTAGTTAGTGAGTTACCATTATTTAATAGTCCCTGCATGGGTTTATAATGGTTGACATGAGTTGCCCCGATGCAACAATGGATCAGCTTTTATTATATGTTGACATAATTAAGCCAGTTTAGAGTGAGGGCAATGCAGTTATTAGAATCATATTTAACTTTTTTTTCTGTTTAAAACAATCATGTACGTTTTCAAGAAAAAGAAAATAGTAGTTTTCCAGGAAGTTTGGTGAATGCAATAGACCATATTGCACCATTGCCTCTAAAAATTATTCAATAGTCCTGTCTTTCTCAATTAATGTAGCTATGCAGGATAAATGATAGGAACAATTGTGTGATGTGGCTGGATGATCAAACCATTGAACTAGAATATTAGATTCAGACAACTTGTATTCATGATGCAAAATAGCTGATCTCTCTAGGTATGACCTGGACCTAAAACTTTATCATTTCGCTTTTGTCTCTCATTAACCACAATATAGCATATGTGCATTTATCAAGCAAATATTCTTTCTTCTCCCCGTTATTCTCCTTTTCTCTTCTTATAATAAACACTAAATTTGCACAACTACACATGAAACTCACAGTTGCTCTCCATCCTCCCTACAGGCTATATTTCCTGGACAAAATTTCACACTATCTGAATGAAATGAAATTCAATAAAGACAAATGGAAAATTCTACATTTAAACTACAAAAACCAAACGCACAGGTATAGGACGGGGATAAATAGCTCAGAAGTACCCCGTCCCAAATGTTCAGAGGAATTTCTTCCCTCACTTTGATCTCATTTTATCCCCATCCACCCAAAGAATGGTAAGAATATCATGATCCTTGAGATATGGGAAAGTTACTATTGCCCAGGAATACAATTCTCTGTAAAACTGCATCAGAAATAATAAAACAATAAAAGTTGTTTGAGATCCCATCTTTGGAGGTGGGTGGTATATCAATTAAATAAAAAAAGAAAGAAAGGTGTTTAATTGCATCAATGATCTCTATTTTTGCTTTGTTTTATCAGTACAATTAAAGCCATGTATCCCCAGAACCAAGGATTCTGAATCTCTGATCCTTTTGTACTTCAGCTCTCAAAAGCCTCTGCCAGCATGATGGCAGATTGTGGGACCTGAAGTCCAAAGCACTTGGAGAGCCAAAGGCTGAGAACAACTGCACGGAACCAATATTTGCGGTTTCAGTTATCCACGGGACACAAAATTGGGGACACATACCGTAGAGTTGCACTGGCATCCTCTCTAGGCATCTTCTAGGTACTCCAATGCAACTCTATGGTATGTTTTTATGTGAAGTCCTTTATTTTAATAGAGTTCAGTTATCTGTGGTTTCCAGTATGCATGGTAAGTCTGGGAACCAAACCACCACGGATACAGGGTCCGATTGTATTTTATCACAGGTAACTGCATGGGTGCAGTGTGTGTGTGCGTATGTGAAAATGCAAAAACAGCACAGGTAACAGATGTCTGAATGCCTGCTTACTTGCTGAGGCCCACAGTCCTGTAGATAGCCTACTGATGATTCCCAGGAACCTTCTGGCCCAGTTCTTCTTTCCTCCTGCTGCCTGTCCTCTCTGGGTATGGAAGCACTTGCTGTGGCAAGAGTGAAGAGTAGGAGCAGCATCCTCCACCCACAATACACTCTCCCCCAGTTGGTGGTATGGGCTGGGCTCAGAAGAAGACAAGCCAATGAGCTTCCATGACAGTTGTGCCCATTCAGAAGGAAAAGTGCCCATTCAGACAGAAGGAGAGTAGATACTAAGGGAACTTTATTATCTCCTAAAACTCAGAGCTGGCATGATGTGAAAGGAATGGAAGAGATTGCAAACAGGGCAGATTCCAAGTCTTAATTAGTTTTACAACCTACAATGTTAATTCATAATTCAGCAGCTATGGAGTGCATGGAAGGGCAGAGAAATACAAAGGGACAATAAAGGAACAGGATGAGGGAAATCCAGCTATGACTATAATGGAAGCTGCTAGAGTTATTAATGTCAGAGACCTCCAATATCTGTGGGTGCTGAGATAAAGTGATAAAAGTGTGGTTACTTCTATGACAACATGAATGTGTTTTGCACACACACAGAGGGAGAGTAAAACTTCAGTACTTAACAGTGAATATTGGCTGCTTCTTTTTCAAATGAGGCAGGGTGAATAAAATGCATCTCTCAGTACAATTCAATGTTTTTCAAACATGTGACAAGAATTGTTAGAAATGAAAATAAATTATAAATGGAGGAAGAAGGCAAGGGGGCTTACAGAGGTAAGCTATATCTCTAAATTTCCAATGATAGTAGTATGGAATAAGTAGGACATTTTGCAATGTAATTTGTCAGAAAATGGACTCTTCAGCAAATAGGTCCCAAGAATATGAACCTGATATGAGTGGTTTAATCCTATTAAGCTTGTTTGCCTCCTTTTCTAGCAGACGTAGCAGCCAACAGAACAGTAAGCCTCTGTCATTCAAGGTCCCCAGTTGTATTCTGTGCTAGAATCTTCACACATTTTGTCATTAACGATGACAGAGAAACAGCTCTTGGGAGAGAAAGTATGCTCTGTTTCTTCCGCTTCCTCATTCTCTCTCTCCTTCTCTCTTTTTTTCCATCCCATCCCCCTCTCCTGATTTCCTCATAAGAGTGAATATGAAATTAGATGTATTCTTCAACAGGAAACCTGGTGCATAATGAGCCAATAAATAATATGAAACCACCTTCAGAGACAACACACACAATTAGATGGATATGGGAAGTTGACATTTACAAAGGCAATTAGGTTATTCCATGGTACAATCCTATATATAACTATTCAGGACAGATGTGGGCATGTTAGGGCCATCCAGATTTTGTTGCATCTCAACTCCTAGCATTCTTTACCACTGGCTGTGCTGGCTACGGATGATGGTAGTTGGAGTCCTACAAAATCTGCGATTCTTGCTTGTCTGAACTCTGAGAAAGATAGGTCTAAAATTGTTCTGTTAGATGACTTTGTGAGGGGAAACAAAATCTAAAACTAGTGAGTCACAACATGCAAGTGACTAATTGGCATGAGAGAACCTAGGTACAGTTTGCTTAAGTGATGGTTTTACTTGGGATTTCAGGAATGTCTGCCTGCCTGCCTACCTGCCTTAAGCTGCATGGAATTAATGTTTCATGCAAAATCAAAAAGCTATCATGGGGATGCTGAAGGTATTTCATGACAAGATGGAAAAACAAGTTACAGGTAGCCAGATCTTATGCCTCATTCATCTCCCCAGGTTTCTACCCTGTGTGTCTCCACTTGTGGAACAATGCCACATATTCCCCCCCACACACAAACAAAATAATGTTAATTCATAACTTGTATTTTCCCAAAGGGGTTTCAGTGGACAATAATATCTGGAGACATCTTTCCATGATGCACTGTACCTCCTTTGACTCTATAGTTCAGATTGTCTGGTGCCCCCTTATGATCCTCTTATGAGAAAGTGCGACATCAAGTCCATTTACCACCTTACAGTATTCCCATTCCAAGTGGAGTTTTATCTGTACAGTGTTGCTTTCTGAGCTAGTTCTATATTGATATGCTTCTTCCCCCATGTCCTGCTCTCTGTCCTGTTCCACTTTTCAGTGGTCTTGAAATATTAGGCTCCTCATTAGAGTGGACATTATATAAGAGGATGGAATGGATTAGCAGCATTAGCTAGATTATTTGTTTTCATTACTTTTACCATCTTGATCACACTTGGATGTTACTTGGCCATGAGTCCTGGTTTTCATCTGTGAAAGGTTGGAAGTATGGTGTAATGAGGCATGCCAACATCCCAAGAACCCCTACTGCAAAGACCATAATCCTTCACTTTGGTTCACTGTGACTGAAAACAGTGTTTTGATATCAAATTTGGCCAATCTGGCTGGATGGTCCCTCCAAGAGCCACTAGGAAATAAATGCTCTCTGTGACATGTCAGGCTGAGGGCAAGCATGGATTATGCCTTGGGAGAGGCCCCCATAAATTCCACAAAAAACTCACACCTGGATATGAATATCCTGCATCCTCTCTGAGATGGAACAAACACGCTCGTTCCATGTCTCCAGGAAAGAAAGGTATCCTACAAACTTCAAACATAACAGAGGAACTTCATTGCTATGCAGATGAAGCTGACACCCCTGTGCCCTGAGAGCAAAGAGGTACAAAAGAAACCCTCTCACAGCCACA
Organism: Gambelia wislizenii; assembly: GCA_030847615.1. Lineage (NCBI taxonomy): Eukaryota > Metazoa > Chordata > Lepidosauria > Squamata > Crotaphytidae > Gambelia > Gambelia wislizenii. Next base: position 19,543,854 of record JAUMIR010000001.1, on the reverse strand, counting down.
GGAGTTTACCATATACCATGCAGCTGTGGACAAGTTTATATAGGGACCACTAAACGCAGTGTGCAAACACAAATCAAGAAACGTGAGAGACACTGCAGACTGGGCAAGCTAGAAAAATCAGCAGTAGCAGAACATGTTATAAACCAACCTGGACACAAATGTTATTTAAAAACACCGAAACTCTAGACCAGGCCAACAACTATCATGTGAGAATGCACAGAGAAGATATTGATATCCACAAACACCGGGACAACTTCAACAGGAAAGAAGAAACCCTAACAGTAAACAAAATCAGGCTGCCAATCCTGAAAAACACTAAAATCAGAACTCATGCAAATGAACTTCACCCAGGGACAGGGGGATTTCCAGCAGACAATGGACCATTACCCAAACAGAGACTAATCCTCCTTGCATATCTCCATCCAGAAACTAGCCATTAAAATACATAACTTTACATATCCTCTCCAATAGGGGCTCACAGTATATAACCACACACACACACCTACCCAACCATTCTCTGAAGATGCCAGCCACAGATGCAAGTGAAATGACAGGAATAAACTCTTCCAGAACACAGCCTCACAGCCTGGAAAAAAAACCATGGAAAACCTATGGATGCCAGCCGTGAAAGCCTTCGTCTTCACATTGAATCCATGATGCTCCATTCCTTACCCCCCTCCTGAATTACCCTCTAACCTTCCCGTACCTTGAGACAATTCACAGCTGGCTTCAGGCATTCCTACCCCGCTTCAATAATCTTACCCCTTCCTTCCCAAGCATCTGCCTCCCTGCTCTTGCTGTTGCTACTCAAGAGTACACTGTTTCTCCAGAAGAACAAGCTTTAGGAATTAGGTACGGTATACCCTTATAGCCTGACTATGCCCTTCTAATTAAGTTCTTGCCTTACTCTTAAAGTCTTGTTCACTTAATAGATGAATGCATCCTGTGTGTGTGTGTGTGTGAATACTACAATTGTTCAATAAGGTTTCATCCATTGATTCTGGCTGCCTATCTCTCATGTATTTCCTTCACTCCACCCATATAAATAGGGTCCAAGGTCCTGCAAACTTACACAAACCTTTCATATGCCATTTGAGTTGCTTCTAATTCCCCATTAAAGCCAAAAGATCTTGAGTGGATTTCCACTCCCATTAGTGATTTGCATAACAATGAAAGCCACTATGCACAACAAGATGTTGGACTAGATAGGCCTTTGGTCTGGGGGAGGGTATTTATATTTTTTATTTAATCTATTTCATGTTAAAACTGCTCACTAACCAAACTTCTATTGAACCAAAATCTAATAAAAAATAATTTATAGCAAACTTGGCTTGGTTTGCAGGAGTCATCTGGACAAAATCTAATCTCCTCTTCCACTACGTCCCAGCCTGTTATGTGGAGGGAGATTTTCTGTAAGTGTGAGCATTCAAACCGGTGTACCTCTGCCTGTAGCCGAAGGAACTCAAGCTGCACCAATTATTCTTTCTGATTATGTCACTTAGCTCTTACTTTTGTCTTCTTCTTGCCATAACTTTTGTACTTGAGACGTTCACTCAATATGAAGGGAGAAAAAAGTTTGGGATTTATGAGTCAGTCATCATTGTCTCTCTTGCAAATTTATGATGGGATGAAATCCATTTGTTGTTACTCATCGTCAAAAAAAAAAAAAAAGACATTGGGGGGAGACATGAAACCAGATGCTATTTTCAAAAATATAAGCAACGTTAGATTTTCCAGACTGTCACGCAGAAGATTTCTGAAGCCTTTTCTATATCCATCACAAATGTTGGCACATCCTGCCATCACCAATGTAGACAGCAATAAAGCACTAACTAAACGAAGAAGCATCCTATTTCTCTTGCTGATGCATAATTTAAGCCATTAGAAACTAAAATTGTCATTACCCCATTTTTAAACAAAAAAAAGCTTGCTCAAGTTGACAGTTTTTGTTCAGTAAATTAGCCTGAGGTTTATCATTGTCAGTCTTGCCCTTGTGTGATGGTGACAGTGCATCCCAGCTGCCAACTGATACAATAAGATTAGTTTTAGGGGAATGCTGTTTATTTTTAACAGACTTTTGTGCACTATCATCAACACTGTCACCATCACCTTCATGTCTTTATAGCATAGTAAATTCCGTGATATAGTCTAGTACTGCCTTCACTTCAGCAACAAAACTATTGCCAGGGCAAATAGGCGATCTACCTATAGATGCCACATAAGCACTACTTACTAGGAATATGTCTGCATTGCACTGATATAGCAGTTGAATGCCATGTTAAGTTCCATGGTTTCCTTCTATGGAATGGTGGGATCTGTAGTTTTCTGAAAATTCTTCTGTGAATTACAGCACTCAAGCTCTTTCCTAGACAACTCTAAGCATCTCATAAATTACAATTTCCAGGATTCCATTAGGTGGAGGCATTGAAATTGAAGTGATGTCAAATAAAGATGGAAAGAATATTCTAAAATACTTGGAAAATGGTTTAAAAACATGTTTTTCTGAAGTATCAAGAAACCCTGAGAGAAGAATTCTGGAGTAATGAGAATTTTCGCAGTTCAGGATTTGTTCTGCACAAAATTTGCATGTGGTTGTTAAACAGCATTTTCTATGCAGGAGACAACATTTTCTGCATGAAAAACAATGCTTCAGCATAAAAATATTAAGTCAGGTGCAGAAAATCTTGTTTTCTGCACAGAAAAAAAAATCTGTAATTGGAGATATGTTCTTCATAAAATCCACACATGGCTGATTTAAATAGAAAATAGCATTTTCTACATAGAAAACAGAATTTTCTGCATGGAAAATGATATTTCAATGCAAAAATATGAATTCCTGCACAGAAAATGTTATTTTCTGCCCAAAAAAAGCTGTAATGGGGGATTTGTTCTGCGTAAAATTCACACATGGTTGATTTGCAAAGAAAACAGCATTTTCTGCATAGGAATTAATATTTATGCATTGATACACTGTTTTCCATGCAGAAAATGCTGCTTCCCACAGAGAAAATGTTGTTTTATGCACAAAACATCAAATGAGAATTTTGTGCAGAATAAGTCCTGAACTGTGAATAGCCAGAGACCTCAAAGGTGCTGAACCCCATCCTTGTGGCCTCCAAAAAATTAATTTTTCCAAACTCTTCTGCATAGTGAGGAATAGTCAATAGAACCATACCAGCTCCACTAGAGGCAGTGGCAGCCATTCCATGTCAGTAGATCAGTGAATCTACTGCAGGTTTTAATTTGAACTTCAGAGGAGAAATCCAACATACTGGACCATATACCCAAAAGAGCACTTTGGATTGCTCCATTAAAGTTCAACCTAAAACCTGGCACAGATTTACTAGCTCACTGACATGGAAATTACAATCCAACACTGACTAAATATATTACATCTCTGTCTCTCATGTGGTGTTGCCTAGGGGTAGAGGCAGGTAACAGAGTACTGCTTCACAAGCCCCCACTGCATTGGAAACGGCATCATGGCCACAAATAAAAAATGCTACTCTTTCAAAAACTTTTGGAAAATATCACTGTTGTTTCCCCTTGTGTTTGTTTCTTTCTAGCAGAAGAAGGCATGAGATATGCCTTCAAATTTTACTTAGTTATAGGCACCACTGGGTGGCCCTTCAATAATCCTAGCCAGATCTTACTTATTTATAGATCTGTTTTTAATCCAGCCCCATTGGTATTGGTGCCTCCTCACCTTCACACTCCTGCAGTCTGCAGAAATGAGCTCCAATAAGCCCAAATGGGAAAGATGTGGCATAGATTAAATTTCAGCCCCCCTGCTAGGTTGCCAAGGAAACTGGAGATACTGCTGCAGTGGATGTGGAGAGAGGGAAGCGGCAGAGCTGGTGTCAGAGGGGGAAGAGCAGTCAAAAAGAAGCTCGGAATGAGGTCAGTGGCACGGGAAGGAAGTCAAATCACTGTGAGGTATCTCCTTGACTCCCTGAGAAAGGAATGGAATTTCCAGTGCCATATGAGGGGTTTGGAGTGTTTCTAGACACACTATCTGATTATAGCGCTTTGATATCTCTTTACCTATCATGGCTTCTGTGACTACACCACCCTGTGCTATTATCCAGTGACTATGGACTTTATCAGACGCGGCAAAAACCACGTCATAAGGACACAACACTAACACAAAAGGACAAACTTATAAGATGATGTCATTGTCCATCCATTCCAGGGATGTAGCATGAGCATAAATAAGGCATCAGTTTTTATTGATGGCTTAGCCCATCAATAAAAAAGTGATGCCTCGTCCATACCAGTGCTATGCCCTGGGAACAGCTGAACGACAAGGGCTCTGATAATTTTGCCCTTTGTTTTATCGTCGCATCCTAAATGATGCAGTTTTGTAGTGGTAGGTACCTCATCCGATAAAGTCCTGTGAATGGAGCTGCATCTCATTAACAAAGAGTTAATTTTAACTTTTTAGGGCAGAGAGTTACATAAGATCAGGGGAGATACCCTCTGCCAATCAAGTCCTGTATGAATGAGAGTGGTGTCAAAACATCTGGTACCTTCCAGAGAGGTATAAAAATATTGTAATGTTTTTGTTCTCTTGCATATTCTCTCATTCCTGTCCTAGTGATCATCATTGGCATGAGTTTGAAAAAGGACTGGTAGAAGCATGTAACGTGTTTTTGTAATTCCCCACCATCTTCAACTTATTACACAGAGAGATGCAGCAAGCTATGTGATGCCTTATTTCTCTGATTTGATCCTTTCTTATTTAGCATAAGGTCTTTCCTCCTGGTTTGCATCTTACTCATTTGATTGGCTTGTGGGATTTCCCATCTCCTGTGGGAGAGAAGGGAAAGACTCTGGGGAAAGCTAGAATTGGGTAAAAAACAAAACAGATCCCTTGACAACAATCTAGCACTGTCACCAACTTGAGTTGTCCAGGAAGAAGGGGGCTGGTGATGGCCAATACTCTGAAATTACTCGAGGTGATAAGCCCTTGCTTACATCCTATGGAGTCCTGTGGTTTGTAGTTTTGGTGATATACTTAGAATTCTTTTCTAGCTTGCTCTAGTCCACTTTCCTAAACTATAGCACTCAACATGTCTCCAAAATAGGGTTTAGCAATCTGGATAGCTCCTTTAAGTTCAGACTTAAAGACTGGAATAGATTCACTGCCTTTACTGACATGAGAAAACAACAAAAAAGAGTAACCACTGAACACGCACATATCATATAATGCAGGGAAGCATTAGTACTATTATGTTGATAACATTTAGCTGAAGTAGATAATTTCTTTCTAAAGAGGCATGATATTTGTTAATTACTATCAAGTCAGCTTCAGCTTATGATGACCCTATGAATGAGATCCCTCCATGACCCCCTGTTATTGCCAGCCCTGTTCAGGGCTAGACTCAGGACTGTGGCTTTTCCTTGATTGCTTCCATCCACTTGCAATGTGGTCTTCCTCTTTTCCTACTGCCTTTGATTTAATCAACTGAAGTTGGCATAATGATGTCCAGCAGACAAGAAACATCAAGCATAAAGTGCTAGAGATATGATTCACCTTCCTCTTTGAGTTTTGGACTGTTTGCTGTTAGTTAAAGGTATAATAATAATAATAATAATAATAATAATAATATTTATTTATATCCCGCCCCTCTGCGAGCAATCGGGGCGGCTTACAACAATAAAATAATACAATATTGTACTATTGTACAATAGTACAATAAAATAAGATCCTGGGTGGGAGTTGTAACTTCCCTGAGAAATTGAGTGTGGCAGAGAGAGGGTAACAAGATTCACAACAGACTATGTTAGTATGCCCTACTACCCCCTCCCCACAATCTCTCATAATTGGAAATATTGGACATTTTTCAGGGTCAGGTTGGCTGGGGCAAACCAAAGGTCAGTTGGAGGTCACAATGACCTGGGATGTGTCTTAGAAATATAATGGCAAGAAAGCCCATATTAGGATTGTGCAGAAAACCTTAGTAAACACAGGTATGTGCTAATCCTTTCTCCCAGCCCTGGGCACTTCTGCAATGATTCATTCAAACAAACAATTATGTGACCATTCCCAAATCTATTCCTATGGAAATCTTTCCTATCCCCTCCTGTCCAACCTTGCAAGGTTGTCGTAAACCCATCAATTTCTATCTCCCAGCCATTAACATAATCATTTGTGTTTTGGTTTTCTTTGTCTATCCCATGGGAAAGCCATCCAGGATTTGTCATAATCAGTGGAACTCTTCAGGATATGAAATAGGGTATAAATATTAGTCCCCTGATAAGAGTAAAGTGTGCCACAGTGGATGAACCCGGCCACTCTCTTTCTCGGTACCCCCCCCCCGATTGGAACCTCCTGTGTCACCTTCAAATGCCTGTCTGAGTATCTTCACTGCATGAAACTCTAATCTTCAAGACTGGTAACTATTGCCCTATATTCCCGAATCTCTCCCTCCTTCTAATCTTTCTGTCTTACTCTGTTATAGTCTTGTATGGTTCTTAGGAATGTGTGCTGGGTGTGTGAGTTCACTTTGTGTTATTTCCAATAAAAAATACTTTCTTTCACTTTAAGCTGGCGTGGTCTCTACAGTTAGTATTGGTATACATAAATGAAAAGATCCCCGAAGCTACCCTCCTCTCACAGTCTTCCATTTGAGCTAATAATTCTCCCAAATAATAATAGAGATTTTGGCACCACATGTGGGGCTCCACTAAAGCACCCCCACCTTTTAGAGTAACAACTGAGACACTGGTCTCCCCACCCCCAATATAAAGCCCAAAAACCCCTTATTTTGGAACAATCCTTTCTTCTTTATTAAGACTTCCCTTAATTGGATTTTGCATTATGGCTCATGCAGGCTGGGATCCTGTTGGAGACTTACACCAAAACAAGACTTATGTCAATATATAACCTTTTTGATGGAGGCACAGCAGAGGCAGAGGAATGGCAGAGAAAGACATTTCTGTCAGGCAATAAATCTGCCCTGCCAGCTTCTGAACAAGACAGCTTTATCTCCTGACAGCAAAAGCTTTTGCTGCTATTCCCTCTCTCACCCCAGTGTCCACATCCCCTTTTGTTCTTGCAATACACCATTGTCTCCTCTTCCACCAGCATACTTATGCCAGCTACCAAGATCTTGGACATAGATTGAGGATGAATACCTTCTCTTGACACTCTTTAAAAAAATCATTTCAAATTGCTCATAACTTATTGAGGATTTCCCACCACCACCACCACCCTCAACAGCCACTGCTTTCCCTTTTTTTTTCTTCCCACTGCTTTAACTGTAGCATTTCTCACCAGTTAGGTTAAAAGTTAGTTTAGTTTCTCCAGAAGAAATGAAAGCATGGCTGATCCCCCTACATTGTTTTCTGTTTTATACCTAGACTTAAAAAAAAATATCTTGGGTTCCCCACCTCAACCTCAATAATAGGATTTAAAATTTATTCTCATGTACTTAAACACCACAGGATACTGCCTCAATAGATGTAGCTATTAGAAAGTAGAAGTTTTAACCACTAGGAGATTGCAACCTTCGTAACAATGAATGGGTTCACCTCATTTTCTGTAAGGGTCTTAGTTATCCTATGAATACCAGCAGCAGTGTTGGTCAAACTGCAGCTGGAATCTTGTCAGTATACAGTTGACTCTCTATATCCACAGATTCTGCATCCACAAATACAACCATCCACAGCTTGAAATTAAAAAAAAAACTGGGAAACTTTGGCAAACATAGTATTCCACTCAAACTCACCCCCTCAGGGAGAATATCAAATATAAATATCACCCTAAAACACAGCCAAAGTGTTCACGGCTTCTCTTCATCTTATCACTCCGTCAGTCTGGGTCACCAGAGTTGCAGCTTCTACATGAATCTCTGTTCTTCGGATAGGTACAGAATAGCCCATCAGCCCAAACTCCATTCCTCTACTCCAATATTTCCTACTTTCTTTGTTAGCCTTGTGTGACTGCTTGAAGCCTGAGTGTATGGGTGTGTGTTCCCTTGGTATTTTTCAATAAAAAACATTTTTATTTCACCCTCTGGCTTGGAGCCTCCTCAGTTAGGGGCAAACGGCATGCACCATTTTAACATCAAAAAGATCCACAGCCCTGTGCTAGAGTATACGTGCCACATGTATTCATTCGAATTTTCTAGCACTTCACAAATATGTCTCTTATGGCATGTTTTTCTTAACTCCCTGAGAAAGCTCAGAGAAATTACTTTTTTGAAATGCAGCTCTCATAATCCTGCAGCCAGTAGGGGCAGCACTTATGAGCTGGGGATATGGGGAGTAATAGATTGGTATCCTGCTGGTGCACCATGTTTGTATTTGAACTTTTTCCAGGATTGCACAGTGGAAGGCAGATGCAATCCAATGCCTTGCATGGGATCTATGGGGATCCCACTAGTGTCTGAATTTTAATATGGGGAATTCTAATTAACTCAAGATGGCAGTGAGGGGCTGGGTAATGGCGGGATCTTTTGACCTATGTATACCAGTAATGTTTCCAAGCTCATTCAATGAAAAAGGCATGCAATTATTCCACAGAGCAACTCTATTTAGGAGCCTCTGGTGGAAGAAAGAAAAAGAAAATGGACACCCCTGTCCTTAGGAAAACTGTGTCTCTGTAATGAGTTAGACTTCTGGTGGTTCAGTTTCCTAGGGTCAAGCAGTAGTTGAGGGTGCTTATTTGTTTACAGGTACCATTTTAGGTAGGGAAGGAGTTGCTTCCTTCATCCAGTAGTCCAGTAGTCCACAATATTTAGGATTATGCATCAGAATCTGATCAACTCACTGGTAATCAGAGTTTCTTCTCACTATATGGCCATATTTCTTAGAGCTGGGGGGAAAAACCCTTCCCTCTCAAATTCTCCTTAGAGGATTTTGATGCCAAGAATTCTGATGTGTGGAATATTCTACACAGACCTGATATCTACATTTGATACCTAATGGTGCCTGATTTAAATATCTAAGAGTTGACAATATTTTAAAATTGTCATGCATTGTTCTTTGGCAGGGATACATTGATATATCCAAGTAAAACATTTCTTTTGAATGAGAAAGTTGGATCTCTGATGTGATAAAAGCAGAGCTTTAAATGTGGACTGGTTGGAGGATTCTGGAAGTCATAGTGCCAGAAATTACTTTCCCAACCTCTAGATAATTGGTGCAGGGATTGTATACAACAGTAGATTTGTTTTAGTGATGACCATTTCTTTTCAGACAAATCAGAGCATCTGTATTTTGTTGACTTCCCCACTCCCTCACCTATTTAAGTCCCCTCCCCTTTTGAAAAGGACTCAGTCTGTGCTGGATGGTTTACGCTCCCCCTGAAATCTCAGGCTCACAGCTTGGATGTTCTCCTAGACTCAGTTCTGAGCCTAGATGCCCAGGTCTCAGCAGTGGCCAGGAGTGCATTTGTACAGCTAAAACTAGTGTGCCAGTGGCACCCGTTCCTTAAGATGTTATATCGGGCCACAGTGACACATGTGTTGATTACATCCCATTTGGACTACTGTAACACACTCTATATAGGGTGGCCTTTGGAAACTGTTTGGAAACTTCAGTGATCTTGGATCTTCACAGGGTGACTTCTTAGCCCCCCAAAGAATGGAAGCACAATCTTGTTCAGTTACTGAGCTGTGAATGATTCCTGTTGTGTGTGGGTTTTTTTTAATGTTTGAATGTTTGGTGTAAACATTGTCATTGTGAAGGATGTGGAAAGACATATGTCACACACACTTCCTCATCGTAGCCATTGCTCCTTCAGTTTCCTGCTGCTTCAGCACTATTATTTATTCAGCTTGATATGACATTTGCTTGACAGGACAGTTTTTATCAGCCCCATTTCTGTGGGCTGGTGCACATAAGCTAATGCACTTGGGCAGCAGAGTCCTATACACTGGCCCATTCATAAATTTCACTATCTTCAGTTGGGTTTACTCCACAGGAGTGTGACTACAGCCTTAAAGACTCTTTCTCAAAACAGAAAAATCTCTTTTCTGTTTTCTGCTGGTGTACCTGGCATTCAAACACATAGCAGAATAGGCTTTCTGAAGCTCATGGCTGTCCACTGAGGCTCAGGGAAAGATTCTTTCTTAAACTCCTTGCTGTGTGGCAATAGGTATGAGAGTGCACATTAAAGGATGCTTTTTAAAGCCTATTTGTGTTTGGTAAAGAACACTAAGGGCTTGTCTATACAAGGCTATAAAATGTAGATTGATGCACACTAATACCAATTTGCAACAGCTTTCATTTGTCTCCACAATTTTTTGGTAAGATCACAGGCATGTGAAGCTATCCACGTTCGTTGTTCAAATAGACAAGCCTGAAAATAAAGAGGGGGTGACACAAGTGAAATACTCGCATTTTTATTCCCACCAGTTGCTGCTGCTGAACAGTATATTAAAAAAAAAAAGCATATCCAAGGTGCAGAACTTCGATATTCCACTTTAAAAAAAACAGGAAAAAAAAGAGAGAAAAGGCTGTTTTGTTGCCTCACTGCACGATCGCTACAGAGAAAATCCAACATGGTGGTTTGGGGCACTTGCCTTGCCAAGAAGTCCTGCCCCCTGTGCACATACAACCGATCAGTTTTCTACTTCTGCTCTTATCAGGAATGTGCATCAAAGTAAATCAGCTGACCCAATGAGCAGGACTATGCATTTCCTTCGGACTTATTTTAAAATACGGGGAAAGCTACACAGGCTTTTCCCACGGAGTATTTGGCATTTTCGACCCCTTTCCTTCTGAATATGATGAATTGATTCAGGATCCCATTTAGACAAATCATATTCTCCTCGAATTCTATGAGGCGTATTTTTGCTGTATAGACAACCCCTAAGGGTCCATCCAGACTGATTTTGAAAACTCCCAGATTTTGTTCCTCTTCTTTCTGATTTCATATTGGGTTAAAATAAACCAACCTGGTGGTGGTGGCTGTGTGACTTCAAGCCATTTCTCACTCACAGCAACACCAAGGTGAATGTATCACTGGGTTTTCCTGGCAAGATTTATTCAGAGGAAGTTTGTCATTCCCTTCCATTGAGGCTGAGAGAATGTGATTTGCCCATGGTCACCCAGTGGGTTACCATAATTGGGTGGGGATTTGAACCCTGGTCTCCAGAGTCTTAGTCTAATACTCAAATCACTATACCATGCTGGATCTAGGAAGGATTTTTTTGTTTGACTTGGAGCGGAAAGATTGCTGATGAAACACAATTCCCCTGCCTCCCAATTCAGCTGAGCACTCCTTATTCCTGATATTGGAAGACTACAGCTTGCTTGGCAGAACAGAAAAAGAAAACACTGGCAAATTGCCAGCTGAGTTTATCAGCAAAAGACTGGGGGGAGGTACCCTATACACTCACTCTCCCTTACCTGCCTCCCATGCACTCACAAAATCTGTTCCTGAGGGCAAACAGAATGTTTTATTCTTCTTCCCACATGGAAATTCCAGAGTACTTTTCTCACTCATTTTTTTTCTTAGAAACAAAGAATCATAGAATTGGCAGAAACCACAAGGGCCAACCAGTCCAACCCCCTGCCATGCAGGAATACACAATCAAATCATTCCCGACAGATGGCCATCCAGCCTCTGTTTAAAAACCTCCAAAGAAGGAGACTGCACCATACTCCGAGACAGTGTATTCCACTTCAGAACAACTCTTACCTTCAGGAAGTTCTTTCTAATGTTTAGGTAGAATCTCTTTTCCTGTAGTTTGAACCCATTGCTCTGTGTCCTAGTCTCTGGAGCAGTAGCAAACAAGCTTGCTCCATCCTCACTATGACATCCCTTCAAATATTTAAACATGGCTATCATGTCACCTCTCAACCTTCTCTTCTCCAGACTAAACAGACCCAGCTCCCTAAGCTGCTCCTCATAGGTCATGGCTTCCAGACCTCCCACTATCCTGGTCGCCCTCCTCTGGACATGTTCCAGCTTCTCAATATCCTTCTTGAATTGTGGTGCCCAGAACTGGACACAGTATTCCAGGAGAGGCCTGACCAAAGCAGAATACAGTGTCACCATTACTTCCCTTGATCTAGACACTATACTCCTATTAATGAAGCCTAGAATCACATTGGCTTTTTTAAGTTGCCACATCACACTGCTGACTCACATCCAACTTGTGGTCCACTAAGACTCCTAGATCCCTTCTGCATGTACTGCCCTCAAGCCAGGTGTCACCCATCCTATATCTGTTACATTTCTTTTTTACTGCCCAAGTGTAGTATCCTACATTTCTCCCTGTTGTAATTCATTTTGTTAGTTTTGGCCCAGCTTTCTAATCTGTTAAGGTCATTTTGGATTCTGATCCTGTCTTCTGGGGTATTAGCTACGACTTTTTATATGCATTCTTCCCATTGACTAAATTGTAGTTTGTGTCCTTTTCTCAGAGAGATGTATTCTTAAGCATACACTTTCCACATATGAATACAGGCATTCCTTGCTTATTTGACAGATTAGGGACCAGACCATTTTTAAAAAGTGGAAATGGTTGAGAAATGGAACCCAGTTTATTTTTTTAATGTGTGTGTGTGTGAGTGAGAGAGAGAGAGAGAATATATTTATTGTTGTGTGCCTTTAAGTCATTTCTGACTTACAGCAACCTTAAGGTGAACCTATCATGGGGTTTTCTGCAGCTGAGAATGTGTGACTTGCCCAAGATCACCCAGTGGGTTTTCATGGTTGAGCGGGGGACATGAACTCTGGTCTCTAGAGTTGTAGTCCAACACTCAAACCACTAGAATATGCTGGCTACTATAACTGTGTGTGTGTGTGAGAGAGAGAGAGAGAGAGACTGGGGCTGGTGCAGCAGGAGGACAGCCTGGCAGAGCAAAGATGCACAGCTCGAGAGAGCACCGTGGTGACAACAGGTGGGCCAGGAGCCAGCTGGGGGTGGATGCATGGGGATATGGGTGTGGTGCCTTGGCCTTGACCAGTAACTCCTCAGTGCACATCACCCAGCTTAAACAAAGGCTTAAATGAAGAAGGTGAATTAACTTTACCACACAGGGTGCACATGTACATCGTCACCAACACCGATGATAGCATGGCCCTGAATGGCTACCAGATCGGAATTCTCCAGCTAGCCAGTACAAAGGGGAGCGAAGATAAGAGGGAGAAGGAGGAGGAGCGACCAAAGATTGAAGAAGTTTCTCCTTCCAGAATCTCCTGACCAGCATGACCATGGGGAGGGGGTGTGTCCAAAAAAGTATCTTTTTCCACCTCTGGCTGAACACAGACTGAATGAAAAAGATGGCACAGAGTCAACTTAGGGCTCATCTACACTAGCCAAGATGCACCAGCTCCCCACTGGTACATCCTGGCTGCAGAGCTGGCCCACTCGCCCACCCCCACATTACCTGGAAAAAACAGACTGGAGTTCAAACAGGACACCAGCCTGCTGCTGAGGCCACTGAAGCCATTTTCTCCATTAATGCAGAAGCTAGGCAGGGCCCCCACAACATGTGCCTGCAGGCCCCTTGCATGTGACCAGCCTCGGTCACATACTGAGGGATCCTTGCCTGGCTTCCAGGAGAGCAAGGGAGCTAGTGGTGGCATCAAGGAGCGGCATGCCAAATGGCTCCCACAGACACACAGGGACCAATCAGGGTTTTGCTGGGTAAACCTGGTAGGTATTATATTACAACCATTTACCAGGCCCTACGCTGGCTTGCCCTGTTCCAGCTCTGTACCTGCCCTGGGGGTAATTTGGACTGCCCAAGGATAGATCAGGGTAAATGCCCTGCATTATTTGGATCACAGGGCTCTGGAACAGGAGCAAGCCAGGGTAAATCACCCACGTATATAAGCCCTTAGAGAATAAAAAAGCAGCACGTGGTAACAAATCCATTATGCAAACAATGATGAAAGAGCAGGCCATGAGTCAAAAATATGATTCAGGGTATAATTTAGAATGGCCCAAAGAGCAGAACATTGAAAAGTGAGTAGTCAAAAAGCAGGAGACACCTGTATATGCCTTGGTGCACATTTGTTTTCCTTAGCCAAAGCATGTTGCAAAAATGAGGAACTGATAGGTTTCCATCCACTGGACTTCACCCCTGCCCATTTGAGGAGGTGCACAATGAATATTTTTTTCTTTTTTTCTTTTAACCTTTGTTTTAATGGCTATTTGGCATACAATAAACTAAAAAAGGAAAAACAATGGGCATTCAGGTTCAGCAAAGAATTTAAAGAAACACTGGGTTGATGGAATCACTGCCCAAACTAGATGTTTGCCATCTGGGGAGATAACAGGTATCAAGCCAATTCCTCGTGGACATGATGCATTTTCCCCAAAAAAACATTTTCTGCCCATGGACTTTACGGGAATCACTGGCCAAGATCTTATCTAATGCCATTGTACCTCTTTTGTGGATTCTGTGGACATTATCAGATGAACTTCCATTAACACTTTTTTCCCACCATATTTTTCTGCGTAATTGTCCTGGCAAAATAACCCTTTCTATCAGACCTTACCTTCTGTGGCACTAAAAGGCAGCCCCAGCATTGACGAAGCATGAAAAGAATTCTGTTTACGTCTGCATTTGTGATCTCTCCAATTCTTGCAGGAAGACAATTAGCGTGGTAAAATTTAAAAATACACCAAAAGAAAGACAAAACACACACACACAAGCACAGAAACCCACTTTAAAACTTAAACTGGGGAGGTTCATAAAAAGTGTGTCCCCTACCTGGCGTATTGATGCTGAAATCTTGACAGGACAATGGTGCGAGGTTTCAAATGCTGGCAATACCAGCAAAAAAGCACCATGAAAGATCTATTGACAGCTTAGCTCATCAATAAAAAATAACACCTTATTTTCAAGACATTATTGGTAAAGGACAACGTTATCTGGTATGCACACCCTTTCACATTCATTAGGCATTGTTATGATGCCATATTTGCTGCATCTGATAAAGTCCTAAAAAACCAATTAGAAATGAATACTGCAAACTCCATCACAATGATTCAAACAATTTGCAAATATAAACCCATTTTTAAAACAACACTACAATGAACTGAACACATATCCAATCTCCCAACCTTTTGTGCATCCATCCAATCATATGTCAGTTCAGAACTTGCTTATAGAACTTTCCTATAAATGCTCTTCTACAGTGTATACAGTAGCACTCCCATATCCGCTGATTCGCCATCCACTGATTCAGCTATCAGCTGGCAATGGCACGGGCAAAGTGAGAGAAGGGAGGGGGGAGAGATCTCCCCTCCCCCTCCCTTCCGATGGGAGGGCTCCAGTGGCGGCAGGAGTGAAGGGGGAACTGAGGGGAGAGGAGATATCTCATCTTCTCCTCACCCTTCCACCAGGAGGCTCCAGTAGAGGTGGTGGAGATGGTGGGGGGGGGGAAGGGGGAAGGGAGAGGGGAGGAAAGATCTCACCTCTCACCTCCCAGCTGCTGGGAGGGCTCTGGTTGTGGCAGGGGGGATGGCAGGGGTGAAGGAGGGAGGAAAATGAGATCTTGCCTCCCCCTCCCTTCTGCCAGGAGGACTCCAGTGGCAGTGGGGGCAATGGTGAGGATAAGGGGGAAGGGGGAGGAGAGATCTCACCTCCCTTCTCCCTTCCCCTGGGAGGGCTCCAGAAGTGGCGGGGTGGTGGTGGGTGGGGTCTGGTATTCGCTGTTATCCGTGGATTTCAGTATCCATGGAGGGCCCTGGAATCAACCCCCCGCGGAAACGGGTGTGCTAATGTAACACTGAAAATCATCTTAAAGCCCTCATTCTTTTCCCTGGCAATTGTAGCTCCTTTCCTCTCTTCTCCAGATCTTTCTGTGGGCTGGTCTACATGAGGAATTATACTCCTGATCCAACCACATTATTGCAAATGCACAGCAGTGTCTCAAGGGTATTTTGGACCACTTGTGGGAAATCGAGGGGACCTGTCTTTTTCTTCTCTAAACAGAGTGGGATGTGAATCAAGATGGAGTCAAAGTTTCTCTGTAAAGTTTACCATCCCAACAGGGTGTTTGCTTTGTGCTATTTTTTAAAACTGTCAATCAACTTTGCACACGTGTGATTGACTGCCTCTGCTTCCTGTGGAGCTCTTATCCGGGAATGTGATTCAATGTGATTCTTTTTCCCAAGAGATGGGGGTGCACATTTCTGTTGGGTTTTTAAAAAAAAATTCAGGGAAAGCCACGAAGGCTTTTCCTGCATAATTTTCCTGAATTCTGGTCCCCCTCCCCCCAAAAATGACAGACCACTGAGGGATCCCTTTTGGACACTTGGGATTCCCCTCCAGATTCTAAGAGGATAGGTAACACCTGGCTTGATAGCAGTGCATGCAAAAGGGATCTAGGAGTCTTAGTGGACCACAAGCTGAACATGAGTCAGCAGTGTAATGCAGCAGCCAGAAAATCCAATGTGATTCTAGGCTGCATCAATAGGAGTATAGTGTCTAGACTGAGGGAAGTAATAGTGCCACTCTATTCTGCTTTGGTCAGACCTCACCTGGAATACTGTGTCCAGTTCTGGGCACCACAATTCAGGAAGGATATTGACAAGCTGGAATGTGTCCAGAGGAGGGTGACCAGGATGGTGGGAGGTCTGGAAGCCATGCCCTGTGAGGAGCGGCTTAGGGAGCTGGGCATGTTTAATCTGGAGAAGAGAAGGTTAAGAGGCAACATGATAGCCATGTTTAAATATTTGAAGGGATGTCATAGTGAGGATGGATCAAGCTTGTTTTCTGCTGCTTCAGAGACTAGGACACAGAGCAATGGGTTCAAACTATAGGAAAAGAGATTCCACCTAAACATTAGGAGGAACTTCATGAAGGTAAGAGCTCTTTGGAACTGGAATACACTGCCTCAACCTGTGGTTCTTTGGAGGTTTTTAAACAGAGGCCAGATGGCCATCTGTTGGGAATGATTTGATTGTGTCTTCCTACATGGCAGGGGGTTGGACTGGGTGGCCCTTGTGGTCTCTTCCAAGTTTATGCTTCTATGGTTTATTTCAACATCTAGACTGGCAATGTCTCTTATTTCCTTTTCTTCTGAACTTGTAAGCACAGCCCCTTTCTCCACACAATTGGGCAAAGCAACAACGCATAACGATTATACCAGCAGAGCAAAAAATCCTAACTGGCATAAGTTGAGTGAAATGGGCAAAAGAGGAGTGTACAGCTGTACCTGGTAGGAGCTTGTGGGGGTGGCAGCTGTGCTTAAGCATCTGATCAGCACCTATTTAGCATATTAAGTCGCCCATTCCACCCTGACTTCTTCCCAGTAGCTGGCAACCACCAGCAACTGTTCACATGAGGAGGTCCAAGTTGCCTACTTGTGCAAGTTTACACCAGGGCTTGCATAAACATTGTGCCCCAACAGGATCCTGACCATGATTTGCAAATGCAATAAAGTTGTATGAAATATGAGCAAAGACACCTAGTTTCTCTACAAAAGTGGTGTTTTTACAAGAGAATGGAAACCCAATGGATTTCTCTTCCATTTCTGTTTCCCACCCACCCTCTCCCTTGCTTTTACTGCAGGTTAAGAGAAAATGATTGACACTAATAGGAGGAATCAGCAGGAAAATCCCAAATGGCAATGGCTGAGGCAGAGCTCCAGCAATTAGCATGTAAGAGGGGTAAAATACAGGGCCTTTCAT
Source organism: Gambelia wislizenii (assembly GCA_030847615.1). Classification (NCBI taxonomy): domain Eukaryota; kingdom Metazoa; phylum Chordata; class Lepidosauria; order Squamata; family Crotaphytidae; genus Gambelia; species Gambelia wislizenii. The sequence continues at coordinate 19,526,245 of JAUMIR010000001.1, read as the reverse complement.
GTATGCTTTTGTATTTTTTTAAAAAAATGTTCTGTGGTCTAAATGTGCCAAAGATGGCAGCACTCCTAACAGGACCTTTTGTAAAATAATTACATGTACAAATATTTGGAGAGGAAGAAGCTGGGGCTGACTTTTTGTGCTAATTGTTAGGAAGTGGAAAGGAAAAGTGCAGCTGAAGGTTTAACAAAATTAAGGCTGCATCTGCACTGCAGAAATAATCCATTCTGACACCACTTTAACTACCATGGTTCAATGCTATGAAATCCTTGGGATTCTAATTTTGTGAGATATTTAGCCTTCTCTGCCACAGAGCTCTGGTGCTGTAACAAACTACAGATCCCTGGATTCTGTGGCATTGAACCATGGCAATTAAAGTGGTGTCAAACTGGATTATTTCTGCTGTGGAGATGCAGCCTAAGGAGATTTTCACATGGGGGAAATAACCCCCGTGGAGATCAGGAGAGAAATGGGGCTGTTCCGGTTCCAGCACTCCGTTTTGCACACCCACTTCCTTCTCCCAATCTCCCATTATCCTCCCTCCATCCTGCTTCCATTCCCCGCCTGATATTTTTTTTACTAACGAAAGTTCTTCATTAGTAAAAAATAGTGGAACATAGCGGGAGGGAAATGGAAGCAGGACGGAGGGAGGATGGGAGAAGGAAGGGGTGTGTGTGAAACAGAGTGCTGGAACTGGAAAGCCCTGTCCGGCCCCCCATCTCAGTGGGGCTTATTTCCCCCATGTGAAAATCTTCCAAGTGTTAGGAGCAAGTATGGATTTTCCATAGTTCAAATGGTTCACATGCTCCAGACCCCGATGTGTTGGGGAAGCACTGAAGTAACTCTATAGTTGTAAGTGATTGTAAAGCTGAGTAATGGAGGAGTCTGACATTTGGCTACCAAAAAGGAAAGAGCATACTTACCTGAACCCATCTTTGGACATTTTCAGATGGCCCTTACCACGCAAGCAGCCTCCGGACCAGTAAAGAGGCTGCTGCATGGCAGGAAGTCCTTTTCAGATGCCACCATCCTCTTTTGTGACCATTCATGGCACGTACGTGAAGCTTTGGAAGCGGCCGCATCATATTTCAATCATGGAAGTTGCCCATGATTGAAATATGATGTGGCCGCTTCTGAAGCTTCATGTACGTGCCACGAATGGTCACGGAAGAGGGACGGCGATGTCCAAAAAGGACCCCCTGCCACGCAGCAGCCTCGTTACTGCTCCAGAGGCTGCTTGCATGGTAAGGGCCATCTGAAAATGTTCTATCTCTGTGAAACTTAGCATGACTGGGATGCCTCCCCTAGAGGTGCTGCAGGATACCAGCAGGCATGTAAAATATATCATCACCAGAGATCCCTGGTAGTGTAGTGGTTAAATGCAGGTACTGCAGCCACAATGTTGTAAGTTCAATCTTGCAGGGTTCCAAGATTCACTCAGCCTTCCATCCTTTTGTAGGTCGGTAAAATGAGAACCTGGCTTGTGGGGCAATTAACTAACAAACACTGGAAACCGCTTAGTGCCTAGCGTGCTATAAAGCGGTCCTCCCTGTCAAGCTTCTTTATTCCTTTCTAAAGTCCTCCAGGGCTCTTTGGATCCCATGCTACAGAGATATTTGCTTGCTCTTGGTTAGTTATCCAACAGCACTCTGGCAGCCTGCTAGTGGAAGGTACAGCATAAATTAAGTTGACACCTCTGTATTTCTATTTTTGATCACTGTGGATGTGGGTAGTCCCTTTGTCCTCTCCACAGTGACCAAAGCCCTGACTCTGACTTACCATAGAGCCACCAAGTCACCTCACCCCAGCTATTCATGCTTAGAGGACAGTGAAGGGGGATTGCAGAAATATCTGGCTATGTTCCCAGAGCCAGACACAAAGATACGACATCAGCTGCTGAAACTTCCAGAGGACATCAGTGGACCTCTGCAGATGATATAAAAACTTCATGTCTGGCTATGTCTCCATGGCCAGACACTTCTGCAATCTACACACACACACACCCCTCTAGACATGAATGGCTGTGAGGGGGGTCTTCTGTGGTTCTGTGGTAGGTCCAGGAGTGGTACAAAACTAAAACATTTTGTAAAGCCATGCAGGATTGCAGCTTCACAGTGTTACGCCAGTACATCCACTTTAAGAATAAAATTAAATAGCAATAATAAAAGATTTAGAGAGGATGTTTAAAGTTGATTGAGAGGTTTCCTGATTAGTTGATCTCTAATGAATTGAAAACAATCAATTTACTCTGAGTCAGTTGAGTCTTGGGAATTATGAGTCAGGGGGAATTTTATTAAGAGTAATATGAAATATTTTCCATGGTTAATTAATTATAATTATTAATACAATGGATAATGTAATGGGTTTTATAATGAAAATAATAGAAATAGATGGCAAATTATACATTGGTAGAGATAAGTGTATCTCAAAGCATCGCCTACTTAATACTCAAATAGCAGGGGTCTGAATGTTTTAACATAGATGTCTTTTTTTACATGTAGACACTTAGGAGATTATCAGACATGCCCCAAAACACAAGAGCAGCATGCAAGGATGACATTACTGTCCAGCAAATGGGTCCCGGTTTCAGACAACGTCTGAATTGACCTCCCCATCAATTGAAAACTGCTGCAGCACAGAAGCAGCATGCAACACCAATGAAGACATCTGAAACCAGGACCTGTTTGCAGGACAGTAACATTGTCCTCACATGTTGCTCTTGTGTTTTATGGATGTGTCTGATAATCTCCAGAGATGTGGGGAGATATCTGTGCTTCTATCCATGTACTTTGTATTTTTTTATTCTATTTATTATTTACTTGTTTATGTAATTTTTCAGCCAGCACACCTAGAATAGCTGTCATATGCACATACATCTATGAAGGAGGCCCTCCTTTTGAAAATTCTTCCAGGAACCCATACACCTTAATTCAGGTTAGGAGCTAATCAGGGATGAACAAACCACCCATTTCTTACAACATCAACCCACCATAGGAAACCGTGCTCTACTGAGGCAGACCATTGAATCAATTGGTCTTGCTTTGCCAACTCTGACTGCTCTCTGGGATTTCAGACAGGATCCTCGCCTAGCCCCATATAAAGATCCACGGTGTTAAATAGTCAGCAAAAATGTAATATCCAAAGAAGTGCTTAAGTCTACAAATAGCAAACAGGTCTGTTCATATGCCTGAGAGATGCACACTAACAGGGATTTGTAAAGATCAGATTCCTCCAGCATTACTAGAGCTAATAATTTTGTGAGAGAGCAGGAAAAGGTGAGGAGTATGCCTGGTTTTGACATGTCTCTAGGGGCCTGTCTATACTACAGAAATACAGCAGTTTGACACCACTTTATCCACCATAGTTCTATCCTATGGAATCATGGTATTTCTAGTTTTGTGAGGTATTTTGCCTTTTCTATCAGAAATCTCTGGTGCCTCACCAAACTAGAAATACCAGGATTTCATAGGATAGGACTTTGGCAGAAAAAGTGGTGTCAGATTGCTGTATTTCTGCAGTGTAGAGGGCCCTAGGTTTCACCTGATGGAAAAGGTCATCACGGAAAAGTGAGCTTTTTAAGGTCCCAAACAAAGACTTCTCAAATGAGCAGCTGTTGACATATAGGCCCATTCTCAGTAAACCAGTAATGTCCAGGGGGGATCATTCACCATTGTGTATACTATCTGGTGCCATTTATGGCATTTCCATTCTTAAATGTGCTCACCACTACAAATGATAAAAGCATATGTTGACATGTTGGGCTAGGCCAGCAGTGGGAATCCTGAGGCCCACAAACACCCAGGTCCTTCTTTGCAGGCCTCCAGTCTCTCAGAGATTCCCACAAAGCCCTCTCAAAAAAATCCACTGAAAAGGGATAATTCTGCTCTTGGGAGCCTCCAGGAGTGTTAATTCTGCATTAAAAACAATGTGCAGACTCCCCCACACCTTGTTATGCCAAAAAGAAACTCCACCAAAACAAAAAGCTGTTTTGAAAAACTGGAAGTAGACTCTAGTCACTTCTGGTTTTATTTTTGTTTTTGTCTGGGGGGATTTTTCTGGGACTAGCATGGACTATGCAACATCATTTTGAGTTCCCCCTAGTCTCAGAGACTAGGACAAGGAGCAATGGACTCAAACTACAGGAAAAGAGATTCCACTGAAACATTAGAAAGCACTTCCTGAAAATAAGAGCTGTTCAGAGGTGGAATGCACTGCCTCAGAGTGTGGTGGAGTCTCCTTCTTTGGAAGTTTTTAAACAGAGGCTGGATGGTCATCTGTCAGGAATGCCTTGGTTGTGTATTCCTGCAGGGCAGGGGGTTGGACTAGATTGAGGTTTCTTCCAACTTTATGAGTCTATGATTCTATGATCATGTGCACCAAAAACTGGCCCCTGCCCTTGGAATTTTTCCTACTCCAGATTAACCAATGCAAAAGTTTAAAGAATCAATATGGGCTTGACCTCCTATTGCTAATCCCAGATTTACCTACATATTGATTTCTCTCCCTCTCTGTCTCTCTCGCTTTTCTTCACAAACAAAGATTCAGGAAGGACTCATCCCGCGCTTTCTGCAAGCATGCTGATGACTGAAAAGGCCAATCCAAGATAAACAAGTCCAGTTGCAGAAAGCACAGCAGAAGGTTTCCTTGGGTGATGTTTCTGGGTTGTGATTCTTTCTGTGTTGTCATTTTTTTCAAGACTTGTTCGGCGTGAGTTCTCAAATAAGGCTGCAGCATTGTGGATAGTGCGTCTCCATGCCTCCCGATGTGAGGCCAGGGCGGACCACTGTTGGTGATCAATTTGGCCGAGCCTGAGATGTTGTTTCAGGGAGTCTTTGTATCGCTTTTTTGGAGCGCCCCTCTTACGCTGACCCGTGGCGAGTTCACTGTAGAGTAGTATTTTTGGGAGGTGATGGTCCTCCATCCTAGAAACGTGCCCTGCCCAGCGCAGCTGTGTTCTCAAAATCATGGCCTCAATGCTGGTGATCCCTGCTTGCTCAAGGACAGCAACATTCGTCACATAGTCAGTCCAGTGTATAGTTAGGATTGTGCATAGACAGCGCTGATGGAAGCGTTCGAGGAGTCATAGGTGGTGGCGATAGGTGACCCATGTTTCAGATCCATAAAGGAGAATAGACAGTACAATGGCTCTATACACACTGATTTTTGTGCTTTGCCTCAGGTGTTTATTACTCCAGACTCTTTTGTGAAGTCTTCCAAATGCACTATATGTCTTTGCTAATCTGTGATCGATCTCTTTGTCAATCTTGGCATCTGAGGAGATGATGCTTCCCAGGTAGGTGAACTGCTGAATGGACTTGAGCACAGATTTGCCAATGGCAATGTGGGGATGGTGGTGTTCGTCCTGTGGTGCAGGCTGGTAAAGAACTTCCATTTTCTTCAGGTTGACTTCCAGTCCAAACAGCTCTGCAGCTATTGCAAAGCAGGATGTTAGGCGCTGCAGAGCTTCTTCTGTGTGGGCAACAAGGGCAGCATCATCAGTGAAGAGCAGCTCACTGACTAGATAGTTTAGACTCTTAGTGTGAGCCCTCAGACAGCTTAAGTTTAAAAAGCTACCATCAGTGCAGTAACGTATATAGATGCCGTCGTCTTCTTCAAGCTCTGCTGTAGCCCTTTGGAGTATCATGCTGAAGAAGACTGCAAATAAAGTTGGTGCAAGAACAGAACCTTGCTCCACTCCATTAGTTATTAGAAAGGGCTCTGAAAGAGCATCGCCATATCTGACTTGACTGCGCTGGCCCTCATGTAGCAAGATAATCATTTTAAGGAATTTGGGGTGACATCCTAGTCTTTCCAGGATCTGTCACAGACCTTTTCTACTCACAGTGTCGAAGGCTTTGGTGAGGTTGGCAAATGTTACATAGAAACCCTTGTTCTGCTCCCTACATTTTTCTTGCAGTTGTCTAAGGGCAAATACCATGTCTATAGTACTCCTATTGGCTCTGAAGCCAAATTGGCTTTCAGGGAGAAGTTCTTCTGCAATAGCAGGAACTAATCTATTCAGGAGTATCCTTGCAAGGATTTTTCCAGCAATAGAGAGCAGTGTTATGCCTCGATAGTTTACGCAATCAGATTTTGCTCCTTTTTTTTCATGTACAGGGTGATGATGCCTGCATCTCGGAGATCTGATGGCAGTTTCCCTTTTTCCCAGCAATTCACAAGGAGTTCATGGAATTTATCATGGAGTGCATGACCTCCGTGTTTCCAAACTTCAGGTCGGATTCCCTCAATCCCAACTGCCTTACCGTTTTTCATCTGCGTTATGGCCTTAAGGGTCTCTTCCAAAGTGGGAGCTATGTCCAATTCATTTTTCATTGCTTTTTGTATCATATCTTGGATAGCTGAGCCTTGGACTACTCGGACTACATATTGATTTACCATTCAAGAATTGATTAAAAGGGTCTGCTCTAGTTGGAACTAATCATAGGATTTAAGCTGTGGTTGTCAGGGAATATCTCAGTGCCCAGGGGGCCAGGAGGGGGGGGAAGTACAAGTGGGCTCCCCAAGTAGAGTGGATCCTTCCATCTGAGCCCTGGTGGCGCAGTGGTTAAATGCCAGTACTGCAAGCCACCACGTCGCAAGTTCGATTCCAGCTGGCTCCAAGGTTCACTCAGCCTTCCATCCTTTCGTAGGTCGGTAAATTGAGTACCCTGCTTGTGGGGGGCAATTAGCTAACACACATTGGAAACTGTTTAATGCAGTTAGATGTGTAAATAGCTATTGCTTAAAACAATTTGTAAGCCGCTCTGATAGCCTTGTGGCTGAAGAGTGGGGTATACATAAATAAAAAGTAAATAAATAAAAATCTTGTCTGTCAGGGCAAGGTTTAGGGTAAAAGCAGGTGGCAGCAGGAGGACCCCATTGCTTGAACATCCCAGGGCCGTTCTCCTGCCAGTCCAATGATAGTTGTGTCCCTACAATTGCCCTCTTAACATATGATAGGATGGCCAGATTGCAACTCCAAAATCTCCATGTTTCTTTCCAAGTTTGCAAGTTTCAATGGAAGCAATGCTGCTGCATCTTCTCTAACCTGCTCTGTTCCCTGATCCTGTTGTTCACACCCCACTAACTTTCTAGGGTTGCTGGGAATCCCATTTTGCATGGGAAGTCCCATTATTTAGGGGCCAAATATCCATGTGATAACAGGAGACTCCAAGTGATGGAGAGTGTCTTCATGCAGGAGCTAGCTATTATGATTAGGAGCATTGACACCAATGGCTATTGAAAAGAAGCTAAAGTTTTTTTATAGGAACTCTACTGGAGATAGGAAAGCTCTCTAAGGGTGCTAGGCTAAGCTAAACTAGAACAGAAGGACTAAGTTAGTCTCAGTTATGGAACAGATGTGAGAGAGAACAACAATGAGACAGAGGGAAGAAGTGGAGTGATCCCTAAGAATATCAGTCTACATCTTAGGCTGCTGCCACATTGCAGAAATAATGCAGTTTGACACCACTTTAACTGTCATGGCTACACCCTATCTGACAGAGAAGGTTAATATCTCACAAAACTACAACTCCCAGAATTCCATAGCATTGAACCATAGCAGTTAAAGTGGAGTCAAACTGCACTGTTAGAAAAGTTAGGGTAGCTTGATGAGAAACTGGGAGATGTTAGGTCACTGAAACATTATTTAACTCTGCGACTGCTGCTCTCTCTAAGGAGATTATCACACTACATTGTTATTGCACTATTATTCAACTTTAACTGCTCTGGCTGTTTCCTGTGGCATCCTGGGATTTGCAGTTTAGGGAGGGGCATTTAGAACTCTCACCCAGAGAGTGCTTAGGTGTCACTAAACTACAAACCCCAGAATTCCACAGGAGGAAGCCATAGCAGTTAAAGTGGAATAATAGCACAATAACAGTGTAGTGTGATGAAGTATTATTAAGACAAATTTAACTCTTTAAATGAAGAGTGTTATTGTATTTCAAAAACCAAATCCCATACGTACTGTGTGATTGGGAAGAGCAGGTGCAAGTCATACTTACAAAGGACAAACAGTCAAACACCCACCCACCAGCATTTAGTATGCATGAGTGGCCTCTAATTACATACCAAATTTTGGAAGGGGGAGAAGAGTCTCTTGCAAGCACAACTGGTGTTCACTCTTCAGGCTCTCAGCTCTTCAGATCAAGGCTAGTAACACACTCTCACCAGTGAAACACATTATCGTACAATAGCCTGTCATCACAAGATTTTCTAGGGTTTTGAGTTCTCCCAAGATTACAGATCTTTCAGGAGCCTGGAACACTCCTGAGATTCCTCTTGCAAGACTTGAGGCCTACCTCCTGTTTCCCAGCTGGTCTTGAGGGAGCAACTGACTGTCTTGTATTATTGTTTTGAAAACTTATCAGTGCAATTGCTATCAGATGAGCAGCGCATCTGCTTGTTACAGCTAGGAAGGAAGAAGTGGACATTTGTATTTGGTGAGGAACGGGTACAAAAAAGAACAACACCTCATGGTTGAAGGTATAGAGCAAATCCCTGTAGGATTCTTGGAAACTGGTGGCTTTCAGTATGCTGATGACACTCAGCTCTATTTCTCCTTGTTGTCAATGTTAATTGGGGCTATGTAGGTGCTGGGCCAGTGGATGGAATAAACTGAAGCTTAATCCTGGGGTTTGTCTAGATGGGCTATTTACCCCAGTTCCCCCCCCCCTCTTGGAGCACTGCAGTCCAAACGATGTAGGGTCCTTGTCCTGTTTCACCTCCAGGCAGTCCTGACAACCTCCTAGCAAAGCTGGAGTGCAATGTGTGACAGCAGGGGAGGTGCCCGCTGATACTGGCTAGCATGTGCATGCAGCAAACAGTGTGTGCATTCGGACTCCCGCCCATTTCGTCTCAGTAACAGGGGGGAGGGGGAAATGGGCCAACTTTGGAGCAAGAATATACTGGTTGGAAGGTAGCATATTCTGACCAGTATAGACTAGCCCCTGGTAAGATGGAAACTCTGTAAATTGATGGTTCTTGAGTCAGGGGATTAGGTAAACAACCTGCCCTGCCTGGAATTGCATTGTACCTAAAGGAACAGATACATAGGTTGGAAGTACTCCTCCATGCCTCTTTGTCATTGGAACCCCAAGTAGATTCCATGGCTTGAAGTGCTTGCTGCCAGCTCCGACTGGTGTCCCAGCTACAGGCTTTCCTTCACAGGGCTAATTTAGCCACGGTAGCCCACACACTGCTATCTTCCTAAAAGACTACAGTACTATAATGTGCTCCCATATGGGGCTGCTCACGAAGATCACTCACAAGCTACAGCTACTGCAAAATGCGGCAAGAAGATTGCTGACTGCAGGCAAAACATAACATTGGTCTTAAATAAACTGCCAATTTGCCTCTGAACTGCCAATTTGCTTCAGGATTGTATTCAGGGCACTGGTGATGACATCCACAGCTCTAAAGAGCTTGGGACCTTGATACTTGAAGGAGCACCTTTCCCTTTATATGCCTGCCTGAGGATTGAGATTTGCCAGAGGGGACCTTCTCTATGCCCCCCAAGTGGTGGAAATACAGTGGAGGGAGAACACAAGTGAGAGCCTTCTTGGCTATGGCATATCACTTGTGGAATGCCCCCCACCCCAGGAGGTCTGACTTGTACCAATTTTGGTTTCTTTTTGGTGCCAGGTCAAAACATAGCTTTCATTAAAGCCTTTTGGGTTTCATTTACTGTGAAATAAGGGACAGGGTTTGTATCTCTTTAATAGTTGTGTAGAAGAGGAAGTTTCAGCAGGTGTTGCTTGCATGTCAAACAACACTTGCTAAAATTCCCTCTTTTAGACAAGGTACAGGAGTCCAGTCCCTTATTTCATCTGACAACCCTACCCCTGCAGGCCTCTCTGTTCAACTTGGGAAGGTCAGGGATGTATGGGAAAGCTGCCTTGAGTTCCATTTTGGAGGGAAAGACAGGGTATAAATAGGCACAAGACTGACACACCTCTTATGGATGTTTTTGTGCATAATATTTTAGCAGAGCTAGAGATGATCCAAAAAGTGAAGTAACCTGGAGCAGGGTCTCTTGATGATGGTGTTAGAGAACAGCTTGATTATTTTTATTGATGAACTGATCACTTGCTTTAATATATCTGAGTATCCCATGATTCCACATGCTATAGGATTGCCTTCTTTTCAACTCCAGTATGAAAGCCTGCACTACCGATATGTGATGGCTATTTTAATCTCTTCTGAATACTCTGTGCTCTCTTGCACACACACTGAAACTAATACGATAAAAAATGCATAACCACTAAATTACTGGGGTCTTGTTTAAAGCTTTTGGTCTTTCAGAAGCTGGATCATTTAAGTTTTATTAAATAATTTTGAAAACTGGAGCAATTGACATGAGGAAATAATTGGGCCCAAGGCGACAGGAAATTAAAAAGATGGAAACAGGCACACAAGCAAAAGTCTGTTAAGTCTGTGTCAGTGTGAATGAAAAAGAGAATTCAAACCCTAATGCTGCAAGAATTGTCCTATTGGCCAAAAAATGGGGAAGATGGTTAGATGGGCTAGAGATGTGGGTGGATATGACTGAAATCATACACCCACTTACCCTCAGGTGGTTGTTGTTATTGTTATTCCACCTTTTTCCTGGTTCAGGACACAAAGCGGCTTACAACAGATTAAAAAAAAAACAGTTAAAAATTCACACAGTGCAAACATTATAAAGTGATTCAACCATCAAAAAACAGAACCAGGGCTCATCTACATAAGCTAGGACATGCCAGATCAGACCCATTTCTCCCCCATTCTCTCCATGAAAATTGATGAAGTCCTGATGGTCCCACTGGGCTGTCACTGCAGCCACCGCTGCTACCGTCTCCCTGGCTCTTCCGGAAGTGAGGGAGCTGGTCAGCAACATGTGATCAAGGCTCCCTGTATGTGACCAGCCTTGGCCAAATGCTGCGGGACTCCCTCCTACTTCAGAAAGAGTGATGGCAGCTGGCAGGTGTAGCAATGACCTGGCCTGCTAGGATGGGCTCCTGTGGGCACATGGGACCCAATTTGCTCCTTCCCAGAAGGAATGGATTAAACCAGGTACTTTTTTTAAAAGACACAACAAAGGACCCTATCCCACCTTAGCCCCATCTCAGCCCCATAAGTGCCCCAAGAGAGGTGAGGACTGCCTAGGGACAGAAGATAGTAAAAGCCCTGCATCACCAGGACTGCAGGGCCCTAAGATGGGGGCAAGATGGGGTAAATTGCACATGTAGACAAGCCCCCAGCTAAAACATAAACCATTAAAACACACACACACCACACATACACCAGCACAAACAAATAGGAAAATCCAGCACATTAATTAGGCAGGGCACAGCTTCTATAATCAGTCTACAAAGGCTTGTTGCAACAGAAAGGTGTTCACCAGTCTGCAGAAAGAGAATAGGGAGGGTACCAGTCTAACCACTCTGGGAAAGGAGTTCCAGAGCCTGGGGTAGCCACTGAGAAGACTCTCTCCCATGTTCCCACCAGATGTACTGGGATAGAAAGAAGGGCCTCGCCAATGAGACTTAAAAGTTTGCTCTGTAAATATCTTTGAATTTGCTTGGTAGGGAATGGGATTCTGTATGTGTTTAAAATATTAGCAGAGCACTTCTTTGGTGCACTGTAGAAATTAGAAATTTAAGATATTAAATATTTAAATACTTCTCAGTTACATGAGCATGCTGTACTACCCCCTCCCTATGATATCTCATAATTGGAAATATTGGACATTTTTCAGTTCAGGTTGCCAGAGGTGAACCAAAAAGGTCAGGTGGAGGTCACAATGACCTGGGATGTGTCTTAGAAATATTTTGGCAAACAAGCCCATATTAGGATTGTATGGAAGTCTCCTAGTAAACAAAGTCTTTAAGAAGTTATGTGCTAATCCTTTCCTAGGCACCTCAGCTATGAGTCATTCAACCAAACAATTTAGTGACCATTCCCAAATCTACTCCTATGGAAATTTCACCTCCTACCCCCTCCTGTCCAGCATTGTGAGGTTGTCGTAAAATCATCAATTCCTATCTCCCAACCGTTAATGCAAACAGTTAAGTTTCAGTTTCATTTGACTTTCTGGTGGGAAAGCCATCTAGGCTTTGTCCTTACCAGAGTACCCCTTCAGGACATGAAACAGGGTAATAAATATTAGTTCCCCAACAATAGAAAGGTGTGCCACAGTGGATGAACCCTGCCATTCTCTTTCTCGGCATGCCTCCAGATTGAAACCTCCTGTCCCACCTTCAGGCACTCATCTGAGTACCGTCACTACATGAAACTCTGCTCTTCAGGACTGGTAACTATCACCCTATATTCCTGAATCTCTCCCTTTATTCAGTCTCTCTGCCTTACTCCTCAATAGTCTTGTATGGTTCTTGGGAATATGTGCTGTGTGTGTCAATTCATTTTATGTTACTGCCAATAAAAATACTCTCTTTCACTTTAAAGGTGGAATGTCCTCTGCAGTTAATACTAGTATACATAGGTGAAAAGATCCCTGCAGTTACCCTCCTCTTGTAGACATCCATTTGAGTTAATAGTTCTCCCAGCTAATAATAGATCTTCAGCGGGTCTCTAAAGCACCCCTCCACCTCTTAGGGTAACATGAGTAGCAAATGGAAAGAATGATTAATAGGAATCATGTTTATTTTTTAGCAGTACATGAGTAGCAAAATCATTTATTAGTAGGAATCATCAATATAGGAAACAGCTAACATGTTTCTCTGTTTTTTAGGCATTTTACTCATCCCCTTTTTGTTTGTTAAAATATTTGTGTGTAGCCCTATAGCCAAAAATGTCAGGGCAATAGAACAACTTTACAAAACTTAAAACAAAGTAGAAACAATCCATACCAATTGTACTTTGTACATTAAAACAGAATCAAGTTATGGTCATGGAGCCTCAAAAGATTTGGTGAAGGGCTAAATTTTAATTTGGTGTCAGGGTGAGATCAATGTCAATACCAGAACTTCTTTATTTTAGTAGGGTTTGCTGTTACCTGCAGATTCCAGTATCCATGGTATGTCCAGGAACTAAACCCCCATGGATACAGAGGTCGAACTGTATTTGTTTCTATATTCCACCTATGCAGAAAGAAAACCTGAGCATAGCAACTTGTTGCCTGATTTGCAGGGATTTTTTTTTAAATGAAGGATATAAAGACACAATATGTGTAAGGCAAAAGCTATAGGAATGCCTAGATGGGGAGGGGGGTGAAATAATCTGTACCCAGTTTCTATAATTGAGCTAAAATCCTGTTGGTGTCTTACATATGCAGAATTTCCCCTATGGAAGTAGCTGAACATGTTTGTCCAATGCAGAATACCCATATTCAATTAAAGTTTGCAGAAGTGGAGTTGTGTATTCACTGCCATTGCTCATTCACATCCACATTCACTTGTGCATGCAGTTGCACATTTGCATATGCATTCAGTTGTGGAGGGTTGCCATTCAACATGAAGGCTGTGTAGCACAATCAGCTCCAATGTAGGATCCCAGCTCCTCATTTGTCTTTAAAAAGAGGTTAGACAGACATCTTTCAGGAGTGCTTTAGGTATATAGTCCTGCATGAACAGGAAGGTGGAACAATATGGCTCTTGTGCCCCTTCCACCTCTAAGATTCTATTATTTGGTTCTGTGTTTCTGTAAGAAAATATTTCATTAGGTTGTCTGGTCCCTTCTGTGTGTTGAAATAAGGACAAGATCTAGAACTTCAGTCATTATAGGGTTACTGGTGAGTTACTGGTGAGATCCAAATGGCCTTCAGCTGTAAGTGTTATTTCAATCACCTGTGGAGCCTCTATAAGGTAGCTCTTACTATTGTGAATTTAGCTCTTCTTCTTTTTCACTGTATCCTGTTTGACTCTATTTCAGTGTGACCTTTTTACTGTTTATTTACTATTTTGTATTATTTGCTTGCCTCATTGCTCTTGTTCATCTTAATACCTTTTGACTGTGTTTTGTTCTGAGTGTTTCTTTGATATAGATATATTGTTTGTTACTCTTTTATAGAATAGAGAAAGATTACTTTCAATATTTATTTTTGTCTTCTGAATCCTATTTTCCAACACTGTGATCCCTCCGTGGGATTTGAGGACAGCAGGCTCTATCCTCTGTTTTAAATGCAGTGTTGAAGTGTCAACTCTCTGTGAAGCCCAACTTGATGATAACTCCTTCTTTTTCCATCCTCTTTAGCTACAGTGTCAGTATTGTTTCTGTGGCCGTGTATAGCATCATGCTCTATATATGTAGCGAATGATTGTGTGATATATGATGCTGTTTGCTGAACTCAACAGGACCTCCTTTCAGGTAAATGCAGCCTAAAACTTTTCTGAATGATTGACAGAGGTGGTTAGCAGGTATTGTATTGCAGGTACAGATGTGTAACCTAGAATTACGCATACAGACCTACTCTATATTCACTATTGTTACAGAGTCATGATTGTGTCACTATTGTCACTGTTGTTGGGGCATGGGTGAATATTTTTTCCATTCCTTCATGAGCAAGCAAGGCTGTGACAATCAGAAGAAGGACCCCTATTCCAATTCCTTGTTGCAACCTCACTGATTGGCAGGAGAGGCATGGAAACCTCATCAACAGAACAGACTTCCTCTGCCTAATGCAGCTGATGTCATGTAAAGTAGGTTTGGGGGTTTGGGCCAGGGGACATTACTTACACTACATATGTGTAAGTAGATGATGTTGAATATGGGCCAATGTCTTTAATGAAGTGACTTTCCTAACAAACACAGTTGCCTAAAGAATTTTGCAGTATCCCACAAGGTTTTTCTGAAATGCTAAAACACCAGAGTCCAACTGATCTTGGAAGCTAAGTAGGGCCAGTCCTGATTAGTATTTGGATGGGAGACTGCCAATGAATACCAGATACTGTGGGAGAAAGGAACTCAACTGGCAAAACCACCTCTGAGTATTCCTTGCCTAATAAAACCCTATGAAATTCATGATGTTGCCATAAGTCAGCAGACAACTTGAAGACACATATACATAAAGCCATCACATCCTTTTGACAAGATGTGTTAGCTGGGTTCTAGTAGAGAAATTATTTTGTGGGCAAAGATCCACTTCACAGGTGTAATATAAATTTTATACTGGCAGTGCATTAACTAAGCAGAATTGCTATTGGGAAATTAAATTTTGGAGACAAAAAATTAAACAACAGTAAAAGAAAGGTGTTTGGGGAAAGAACTTCCTTTATTTTTATATTCAGAAACCTATTAAAATATGTAGAGCATAAAGAAATGTACCCGATGTTGAGATATCATCTAGTGTAGCTGCAATTTGAGACAAAGAATCTTATTTCTAAGGGCATTTCTCAAGCAGAGAAAATGTGGATTAACCTGTAAAAGTAGCTCAGTTCTAATGTAATAAAACCCCAGGAGACAGCTGGCTCAATGTGCAAAATGCTGTCTATATCAGAACTACTGAAATAATAACAAAAGAAAGATCATCACTCTAACTTCAGCAGAGGCAGTTGTAGAAACAGTGAGCTAAAGTTGAAACACTTTAAAGTCCCATTTATGTTGATGGGAGAGACTCAAGATTGTACTTATGTACAATGAGAAGGGCATAACTTGTGTGGGATCACATCTAAAAACTTGAGACTAGACTACTGTAAAGCTTCCCCATTTGGCAGCCTTTGAAGACTTTTCAGAGGTCACTGCCAGTTCAGAAAGTGGTGGTCTGGCCCCTAACTGCCTAAAGGGTCCATACTATATTTACCTTTGAAAAACAACACTAGTTTTGAATTTGATTTCTGAGCACAGTTCCACACACTGCTTTTTTTAAAGTTATACATACTTAATGGTCCTGAGAAAATATCTCTCCCTACATGTCCAAACATCTATACTGGAAGATAGGGGTGGGAAGAGTATGCTGTTACCTGGCCTTACAGCCCCCTCCCTCCAATAATTAATAATTTGGCTTGTTAGACACTTTATATTGTTTCAAGTAGACCAGGGCAACCCAAACATAGGACCTAAAAAGGTGTCTTGGAAATCCCCCAGAATCAAACATGCCCAGGACATGATTAAGCGAAGACCCCCTTAGACAGTTAAGAAGGAATGTGCTATCTCTCCTGGATGCACCTGGTACCTACCAGAACATCTATTATCTACACTCATCCCAGTAAATGTCTTTCCCTCACACCTTTCCCCATCCACAATACAGAGGAGGCCATAAGCCCATTAACCGTAATGTTTCGACCATTACTGGACATCAACGAAGCTGGAGTTTCTTTGTCTAACTATGGCAAACTCACCCAAGCATTGTTTTACACTCAAAACAACCCCTAAGGGTATGGTATTGGGTATAAATATTACCCTAAATCATAGCCAAAGTGTGCTGCTACAGTTGGACACTGTCAGTCTGTCCAACTGCTGTATTGTATCACACTGAGCTTCAAGTTTGAATCTTTCTCTGCTGCATGAACCTCTGCTCTCCAGACAGATAATTATAGACCATTTCCCCGACTCTGTCTCCACTATCTAAGTACAGTTGTCCCTCCATATCCATGGATTTGGTATCCACAGATTTAAGTATTCACGGCTTGAAAATATTCCAAAAAATTAAAAAAAAAATAAATCCAAAAAGCAAACCTTGATTTTTCCATCTTATAAAAGGGACGCTATTTTGCTATCAAAAGCACCATATTATCATGAATGCTTCCATGATTATTTTCCAGTCAAAACCATTTTTATTTCATTTTGGCTTGGAGTCTCATCAGTGAGTACTAGTATATACAGGTGCAAAAGATCTTTAAAAGTTACCTGGCCCCTCACATCCATACCTTTGAACTAATTAAAATTTCCCAATATAATATCATATTTTCTGGGTCACGAGTGGGTACTGTGGACCCCCACATAATTCAGGTAACAATGTTCTCCAGAAATCAATCCTTGCCACATGGCCAGTGATGGAAATCATCTAACAAGAACCTCTTGCAAGTATTTTCACCATCTCAATAGTGGCAGATGGTTATAGCATCTAGTGTTTTCTCCAACCCTAAATGCCCCCCTCTGTGGTGAAAGTTAAAGATCCAAGAAATCAAAGGGAAATTTAAACCAAGAGCAGAAGATGAAGACATTGATATAATTCAGGATTTTCCATATGCTCAGTCATTAATCAGAATGGAGACTGCAGTCAAGAAATCAGAAGACAACTATGACTTGGAAGGACAGCTATGAGGGAACTCGACAAGACCCCAAATTGTAAAGGAATATAATTGAACTAAAATTAGGGTTGCCCATGCCATCCTATTTCCCATTTATATGTATGGTTGTGAAAGCTGGACAGTGAAGGAAGCTGTTAGGAAGAAAATCAACTCATTTGAAATGTGATGTTGCAGAAGAGCTCTATGAATACTGTAGACCACTAAAAAGACAAATAGTGTCTTCATTTTTTGTTTCAAATAGTGAGTCAGCAAGACCTGAACAGGGTTGTTGCAGATAGGGTGACTTGGAGGTCTATCACTCATATGGTCACTGTAAGTCAAAGTCAATTTAATAGCAGTTAACCACAAATTATGAAAGCTATTATTTTGCAGCAATAGAATAGCTGATATCCAAGACTCAATTGGATGATGAAAACGATTGTGATGATACAGAAGGTATTAAACTGAAAGGTGGCTGTTGTTGCTGCTGTTGCTATGTGTCTTCAAGCAATTTGCAACTTATAGCAACCCTAAGGCAAACCAAGGGCCTAAAAACCCTAAAGGTACCAGATCCCATCTGATCTTGGAAGCTAAACAGAACCAATCCTGGTTAGTACTTGGATGGGACACCACCAATGAATACCAGGTGCTATAGGCTAGATTTCAGTGGAAGGAACTGGCAAAACCACCTCTGAGTATTCCTTGCCTAAGAAAATGCTATGAAATTCATGGTGCTGCCATAAGTCAACAGACAACTTGAAGGCAGAGAGAGAGGGGGGGGGAATCCCTATCTTTGGGTTTTCTTGGCAAGATTTGTTCAGAGGGGATTTACCATGGCCTTCCTCTGAGGCTGAGATTGTGTGGCTTGCTCAAGGTCACCCATTGGTTTTCCATGGTTGAGGATGGATTGAACTCTGACGTCCCAGAGTATAAACAGGACATCAAAGAGTTTTGAAATCCCCCAGGGGTCAACATTGTGGGTTATTATCACACACCCTTGATATTACCCCCACATAGTTGTACCCCGTGCTATAAACAATAACCCTTGGAATATCTTCATGCTTCTTTCACATTCAATTTTCCATTATGTGACCCATTGAACTAATCCTGATATAATGCTGCCTGAGGGAAAGGACGCAATCCTGCTCCTTCATAGAATCATAGAATCATAGAATTGCGGAGTTGGAAGAGACCACGAGGGCCATCCAGTCCAACCCCCTGCCACGCAGGAAATCACGATCAAAGCATCCCCGACAGATGGCCATCCAGCCTCTGTTTAAAGACCTCCATGGAAGGAGACCCCACCACGCTCCAAGGAAGTGTGTTCCACTGCTGAACAGCTCTTACTGTCAAAAAGTTCCTCCTAATGTTGAGGTGGAATCTCTGTTCCTGGAGCTTGCATCCATTGCTCCGTGTTCTAGTCTCTGGAGCAGGAGAAAACAAGCCTGCTCCATCCTCAATGTGACACCCCTTCAAATACTTAAACAGGGCTATCATATCGCCTCTTAACTGTCTTTTTTCCAGGCTAAACATACCCAGCTCCCTAAGTCTCTCCTCATAAGGCATGGTTTCCAGACCTTTCGCCCTCCTCTGGACACGCTCCAATTTGTCAATATCCTTTTTGAATTGTGGTGCCCAGAACTGGACACAGTATTCTAGGTGAGGTCTGACCAAGGCAGAATAGAGCGGCACTATTACTTCCCTTGATCTGGACACTATACTTCTATTGATGCAGCCCAAAATCGCATTGGCCTTTTTAGCTGCCACATCACACTGTTTACTCATGTTCAACTTGTGGTCTACTAGGACTCCTAGATCCCTTCCTTCCAGAGTATTGCTCTGGCAACAGGATAGCATCTTCTTCCACACCTCAGGGCAAGATCTTTGTAGTGGGTAAAAATCAGCAGCTGTGTGACCCACACAGCTCTGGGCTGTTAGAGAGGGGAATGTCCAGGGCCTCCAAGAGGAATAGCTGGGAAGTGCCACTGCTGCCATCCTGACAGCATCCGCTCAAAGACAGTTGCCTCCATCTGCCTGATGATAGAGCTGGCCTTGACTGTCAAATTGTCCCAAGGAAGAAAGGAAGGAAATTTTCCCATTTTTAAATGTTTTTCTCTGAAATTGTGTCTTACAATACATTTCTATACATTTATACACATATCTCAAAAACAAGTCCCACTGAATTCATCTGTGGCTTACTCCTATGCTTACTGTAAAGCCCAGGACCTGAACCCTAAGTTGCAATGAATGGAAACATTGCAGAGTAGCAAAATGGCCATCATGGGAAAGGGTGCAGTTTATGGTAGTGAAGTTTCTGGGGCTAGGGATACTAAATCTTTCCTTTAACCACCATTTACATTCATCCCGCTACCCTTTCCCCCACTGCTGCTTTCTCTTAGCTAACAGTCCAGGTAGATGTTCTGTGGTATAGCAGGTAAAAATGATCATGGGGAGTGGATAGTGTGGATTGTGACCTTCAAGTCAAGTTTCAATTTATGGCAAGCCCATGAATTTAATAGGGTTTTCTTAGGCAAGGAATACTCAGAGGTGATTTTGCAAGTTCCTTCCTCTGAAATATAGCCTACAGCACCTGGTATTCATTGGCATTCTCCCATCCAAGTACTAACCAGAGCTGAACCTACTCAGCTTCCAAGCTCTGATGAGATCTGGTGACTTTAGGGTATTTAGGTCTAAGACAGGGAAGAGGATTACAGACAACAAACAGCCAGGAGGAAAAGTTAATCTCACATGCTACTCTTCCATTGAAAACTGTATCATCTCTCACCTCAACATGGTGCTACCCGAATTACTGGAGGTTTCTCACATGAGATATTAATATGGGGAATTTTATTTGGCTCAATATGGCAGTGAGAGGCCGGGTAACTATGGGATCCTTGGACCTATGTATACTAACTGACAAGACTCACAGCCAGGAAATAAAATAAAAATGGTTTTTATTGAAAAATAATATCAGAAGCATTCACACCAAAACTCAGGCTTCAAGCAGTCATGCAAGGCTAGTGAAGAATAGGATGAAATATTGGGATAGTGGAATAGAGTTTGGGATGATGGGCTATACTATACCTGTCTGAAGAGCAGAGATTCGTGCAAAGGAGAAGTACAACTATGAGCACCGGGTGACACAGTAAACCAACAGAGTGATGGCCTCTGGGAAACTGAACACACTTTGGCAGTATTTTGGGGTGATATTTATATTTGATATTCCCCCTGAAGAGGTGTTATGAGTGGAATACAATGTTTCCCATAGTTAGACAATGTAAACTCAAGCTATGCTAATGATTGCTAATGGCTAAAACATTAAGACTGATGGGTGTCAGGCAACCTTCTATGGTTGAGAAGAGAGATGCGAAGGAAAACCAGTTTGCAGAGTAATGGGTGTTCCAGCCACTTGATTGATTTAGTGAGTGACTCATTTCCAGGTACGTCCAGGAGGATTAGCACATTCCAATGTAATTCACTGTTCAAGGGAAATCTGCATAATTACTACCTGGGCATGTCTTTTGGAAATTTGAAAAGACGTCTTTCTTAGGTTTAGAGCAAACCTTTGCTCAGTCCCTGTTTCTGGGGAAGTCTAGGTTTACTGCTAACCTCATGAGGCATCAATTAATAAGCCAATTTATGAAATACAGCCAATTGATGAATTATTGGAAGGGTGGGCGTGTCAGGGCATGTAACAGTGGCAATACAGGGCTCCCAGTTTTAAAATAACAGTTTAGAAACTCAGTTGGGATCTATTTGACTAGGGAAAGGCTTGCAATAAGCACAGGATTCAACTGCTCATGTCTTTCTTCTTCTTCTTCCCCTCCTCCTCCTCCTCCTCTGTTTATATCCTGCCAGTTCTCCCTAAATTACAAACAGATACAAGCACAGTTGTGAAGCTAATTCCAAGCTATTCCCAGCACAAAGGGATCAGACAACTATCAAAATAAGCTGATAGACATGTGAGCCTAAATGGGATGAGAAAGATTTATTCAGTATTCCCATGGTCTGGAGCTCTCAAAAGGAGGAAGAGATGCTCTGGAGAGTTAATTAGATAGAAACATAACTAAGAAAAATTTCTTCAGGGGACTACAATTCCCAGAATCTCCTAGTAGAGCACTGACTTTGCTGTCTGGAGGTTTTTGGGAGCTCGAGTTCAAAAAATAGTAATATTTATAATCTCTGGCTGGGAAGTCACTATAAGTCATATCCCAACACTATATTAATATTTCAATATTATAATCAATATTTCATGAGCTTGCTTGTACTTGAGTTACTATAATGCCTTTTCAATGGGTATTCAAAGTTAAAGAAACAGATATTTTAGATAGAATTGTCTGGACACTCTTTGCATGACTTTTGCTTCCCCTTCATTAAAAAAAAATTGAAGCCATCCCTCTTGTTGGAGCATTTTTTCTTATATTTTAAAAGGTTTTTTACGTATATGAGTTTATTAACACCATATATTACTTTATAATTCATCTGATTATACATTACCTATCACAAAACTATATACAATTATTTACAAATCTCACATATAAATACACATTATTTCCTTAATATAATTACCCCTCTCCACCCTAGCCCACCCCTGCCAGGAACAGAAGATCTCATTAACTTCCTTTTTCTCTCATGTGGAAAATCTTTTTAACTGTTTCCTTAACATTCTCATACCTCTTCCTCCATTCAACAAACTCAGTCATTATGCTCCAGTTACTAAGCCAAAGCTCTTCTTTCAATTGGCCAAAATAAACCCTCTTGTTGGAGCACTTGAATAATGTTGTGGGTTGTTCCTGTCTTGCATCATTCAAGGGTGATCTATGACCTTCATGATTAGATGGCCCATTTTCTTTGCTTGCGACTGCTCCCCAGTCCCAGTACATTGAAAGCACCTTCCCTCAAAGGGATACTCAGCATTAGTTTTACAGTTTAATGATTACTACACTTGATCTCCATTTCCATTAGGTGTGTTCAGTGAGTTTCAAAAGCTGAGTTGTCATCCTGCAGAATGCCTGCTATCTACAGCTACAAAGCCCATTAAGGAAACTTAGAACAACACTTTTAAAGTCTGGATTTCCGGGAGCAGCAGTGAACTCATTCCCTTCTTGTTGACTGAAAAATGTTCCCTGTCACAGATCATAGAATCAAGCCCAATGTTCTGCTCCTTTGGAATTTAATAGGGGGGAAATAGAAAGAGGTCTAGCAAAAGGCCTCTTTCTAAATTGTTGTGTGGACAGGTGCCACTTTGGCACGAAATAGCAGTTAGCTCCCTGACCAAGGCGAGCCAGTTTCTGGACAGAGACAGAGTGGATATTAACCAAGATGATGAGGGAAGATGATGGGAGATCTGTCATCAGATCGCTCTTAAGAGTTTTTTAACAATGAATAGCAACTGGGAGGGGGGAGAAATTGACATTGCAGTAGGTGGTATATAACACCTTATCTTGCCTTGTTTTCCAGATGAAATTCTCCCCCAAGCTGCTACAGTTGGCCATCCATATCCATGGATTCAGCCATCCACAGCTTGAAAATATCCCCCCCCAAAATATTTCCAAAAAGCAAACCTTGATTTTGCCATTTTATATAACGGACACCATGTTACTGTGCCACTATATATACAGTCTACCCTCAACATTTGTGGGTTTGACTTTTGCAGATTTGATCATTCATGGATTATTTGCTGCTGCCTTCACTGCTGCCCTATGTCAGTTTTAATAGGGACTGCAAGCATTGCAGGACTGAGAGACTGTGGACATGGGGTGAAGCTTATAAGTCCCTATTAAAATGGAGTTGGGCAGCAGTGGAAGCAGCAGCAAACCCCACCAGCCACCTGGTTTTCCCTTGCAAAGGAATCCTTCCACCTTAAAGGCATCCACAGTGGGTTTGAATCTATGGATCATACCTTTTGTGTGTGTTGAACATAATTGGGGAAGGGGTAAAGTTATTTGCCAAGAGTTATTTGCATTTTCCACTTTCATGGGGGTCCTGTGACCCTAACCCCAGTGAATGTGCAGGGCTAACTGTAATAGGACTTGAGCATCCATAGATTTTGGTATCCACGGCTTCATCTTATGGTGACAGCCTTGGTAAGATCTTGCAGACTCAGTGGGGGAAATACAGGTCCCATAAGGATAACACTCTATCAGGGCAAAGGAACTTGTGACCCTTCAGATTTTGCTGAATTCCAATACGGAGAAGCTCTGATCAACCTAGCCAAAGATGTAGTTCATCACTATTTGAACCCACATGTCCACCAATGCACAATGAGCTGAAGGGGAGAAAGGGGGACATATCAAAACAGACATGAGTGAACAAATGCATGATAGATTAGCTTGCATCAATAATTTTTAGTGGTGAAGCGTATGGGACTGGTATAGCAAATAAATGCGGGGGATAAGTATCCTTCTGTGACTTCTACCCTCCATAAATGTATTACAGGTCCCCAGGTTGTTAAATTTAGAATTGGCATTACCTCATTCCATTATAATCTTTAGATGCAGTCCTAGCCAAACAAGCCATCTTATAAAATGTTGAAGCTCTACAGAATGTAATAAGAATGGCAGGTTTTGCTTTGGATTTTGAAAAGCTTTCTGCCTTATCAATGGATGGAAAATGCATGTACCATTTTGTAAAGAGAGCAATCCAAACCCCAGTGAACAATTCAGATCTTCTAATTGATCATACAGAGCCCTTCCACATTGTGCATGGATGTGCATTGTACATCCAGATGTGACTGTGGTTGCACATTTGGTTGTGAAGTGTCGCAATTCACTAACTAGGCAGTGTTGCACAATTGCCACATAACTCTGTGACCGTTAATTGGTGTGTGCAACTGCATGGGGCCAGGGGCCTAATTTCCCCCCAGCCCCCCCTCTTTGAGCTGCACTGACTGCCCTCAGCAAGCCCAAATACCTCCATTTTCCTCTGCATTTCATTTCAAAATGGTGGCAGGAAGTTAGGGCTGTTCAGACTAGTGGGCAGCTTTAGGGACACAAAAGTGGCATCCAGGGACCAGATATAGCCCATGCGCTACACTTGGTCCACCCCTGGTGTAAAGTTATGCTCCACCTCCTTGATTTAAGATCTCAGCTCACATGTCTCTATCACAGTCACATTATGAAGCAAAGCAGTCCAAGAAAGATTTTGTCATGTTTTGCTTTTATGTATAGATCAGCACCAAAACAAAACAAAAAATGCAGATTGAAAATTTTACAATTATAAGATATTTTCATTTCATTTCTCCACAGCATATCATAGTAAGGTAAGTATACCTGCTGACAGAAAGGGTGCTCTGAAGTTTTAAGAATTCAAAACACATCTGGCTGATGGTTTAAAATGACTCTTCCATAATATCACATGCTTACTGCCAGGGAACCTTCAATTGACAATGAATCTGATGGGTCTGGGAAAAAAAAAAACATCCTATTTTCTCTCCAGCCACTCTCTCAACATAGGTTTCACTGCATACAGATGGCCCACAATGCTCAGAGAATGTGTAATAGGCAGTACATATCTTGTTCACATCCATCATTTTTGTATGCGTGTGTGTATGTGTGTTTGTGAGTGTGTTGGAAAAAAGACTTTCTGCACAGATCATCACCTTTAACTGATGCCAGGTCTCCCTGAGCTGGTGAGGATGGGCAAAGTAAGCAAAACGCTTTAACTCTTGTCATGCATGCATCATAAATTCCTAATGGCTAGGAACTAAATAAATCCCATCATGCATGCAACATAAATCTCAGTCTGTGCGTGCGAATGATCCAAGTCTCCAGGCTGCTGATGTGCAAAAACACCTATTTGGAACACTCTTCCAACAAGAATTCATAAATGCTCACAAATCTATGTTGACTCTGAAAAATGGCTTGGATGGCAGGTGTTGACCCCTCTACTTTCTCTCAGGTCAAACAAATAATTCAAAGAAGGAAAAGTCTATCTTTCTCTTAACAACATTTTCCCCACAGAATCAGACATGCAAAAAGGATGCAAGATGTGGAGAGAAAGATGAATAGATGGATAAAGTTAGATGATAAAATAGATGGTATCTGTCTCTAAGGGCCACACTTCTAAGAACATGAAACATAAACAGCTGCAACTTTGTATGCATACTGAAGAATTTTTAAGGATGTCCCCAGTCAGAAAGCTTATTTAAACAATTGTCGTTGTTGACTATAGCGTTTGAATCCCACACTAGTGCCTCTTCCAGTTCCTCCAGCTCCTCCTTGTCCTTCTCCATCATTGTCTTCTTCTTCTCCATCTTCTCCTTCTTCCTTCTCCACCAAG
Organism: Gambelia wislizenii; assembly: GCA_030847615.1. Taxonomy (NCBI): domain Eukaryota; kingdom Metazoa; phylum Chordata; class Lepidosauria; order Squamata; family Crotaphytidae; genus Gambelia; species Gambelia wislizenii. The sequence goes on along the minus strand of JAUMIR010000001.1, from coordinate 19,500,800 downwards.
TTTAGTGTTGTACCATGGGCAGAAGGCCCTGATACTGCCATATACTGGCATCTACATTTTTTAAAAAAACCCTATCTTAAATCATAAGAAATACACTAAATTACTAGCATGTAGAAATTGCTAGGCAGGAGGAGAATTATAGAGTTGGAAGAGACTACATGGGTAATCCAGTCGAACCCCCTACTATGTAGGAATACACAATCAAAGCACTCCTGACAGATGGCCATGCAGCCTCTGTGTTAAAAACTTCCAAAGAAGAAGACTCCACCACACACTGAGGCAGCATATTCCACTGTTGAACAGCTCTTACTGTCAGGAAGTTCTTCCTAATGTTTAGGTGGAATCTCTTTTCCTGTAGTTTGAATCCATTGTTCTGTGTCCTAGTCTCCAGAGCAGCAGAAAACAAGCTTGCTCCATCCTCAGTATGCCACTCTATTCTGCTTTGGTCAGACCTTGCCTTGAATACTGTGTCCAGTTCTGGGCACCACAATTCCAGAAGGATGTAGACAAGCTGGAGTGCGTCCAGAGGAGGGTGACCAAAATGGTGAAAGGTCTGGAAGCCATGCCCTATAGGGAGCGGCTTAGGGAGCTTGTCACGTTTAACCTGGAAAAGAGAAGGTTAAGAGGTGACATGATAGCCATGTTTCAATATCTGAAGGGATGTCATATTGAGGTCACATGCTTAATGGTCACTCCTTCCTGCTTTACAGAGGAGCCACAGAAACCGAAGCAGCAGTGAGGGCTGGCCTGCAGGAATGGGCTCCTGTGGACACATGGGCTGATCCATGTTTTGCCATCAGTAATAGAGTAAACCAGGTATTTTTAAAAAATTCTATGGGGCCCTACCCTGCCTCCCCTCATCTCAGCCCCATAGCTGCCCTGGGGGTGGTGAGGACTGCCCAGGGGCAGAATGGGGCAAATGCCCTGCATTGTATGGACTGCAGGGGCCTGAGATGGAGCAAAGACAGGTTATACTGCTCATCTAGACCAACCCTGAGTCTCTCTCTCTCTTAATTCCCCAACATTTGTCTTGTACACTAGCCGAACTTAATCATCTGTTTGCTTTTCTTGTTAATTTATTGATTGAAGTAGTAATGTGTTCATGAGTCAGTGTGTGTTTTAGGTTGTGAATCATATTATTCCCACCAGCACCCAATTACCCCAAGATGTCTTTAGATGTCTGGTTTGCTTTCCTGGTGTGATTCATTATTTTTTTTAAATCACCTCTTTAAAAATCACCTTTTTATTTTCTGACTATCTATGCAATTTTCAGCCATTTTTTAAAAATGGGAGATGGTTGGGCCAGCAGAAGGTGTGGCCTTTCAGAATCTTCTAAGGGCAATATATCACCCAATTCCTGTAGTTCCCCACCCATGCTTGAAAGTCTTACCTGGCCAGGGGGCCGTTTACATGGCAAAATAAATCCTCAAAGAATTCAACAAGACGCTTGATAGTTCCCATGTATTTCGAAACCACAGCGCCCTTTTCAGAAGGAGGGGGAGCGAAAAACCAATGTCACACAGTATCAGCTTTCACTACTTTTCCAGACTTTTTTTGATAAAGTTCATGAAAATGCACACAATTGATAGTGTGAACTTACATTTTGCAAATGTCGGTGTGAACTTGCAGCGATCTTCCGGAGTAGACTGAGCAGAGCTGAATCCTGATTAGTTGGAGTGACCATTGTGTCTCCTCCAAATTGATGGAGGGGTTGGAGGGAGAAATCCACCGAGCCCACCATTTGTCCCTTCTTCTGCTTGCAGCCCACTTCAGGAAATCTGCTCTGAGCCCTTCCTGTCTGTTTCAAAGGAAGGCTTTGGGGGCAGGGAAGACAGTCGGGAATGGGGCTAGCCCTCACTTGGGTGGTGTGTGTGGTTGTGTGAGCGTGCTGCAACCAGCTCATCGCTCGATGGTTCTGTTGTGTGTGTGACAGTCTGCTCAGCTGCATTCCAGAGAAAAGGAGATGAAAGAAAGAGAGAGATTGAGAGAGAGAAAGTGCTCTGATCTTTCCCTCTGAGGAATGCCTGCTATTTTTCAAGCCTGTTATTCCAAAAGCCCTTTCAGTCACGGAGGAGCTATTCCCCCCTATCAAGCCCCTCCTCTGTCAGCTGTGTGCACCTTGCTTTAGCGAACAATAACAGCAAGTGTTTCTGTGTGTTTTCAGTGAGTGAAGGAAAAGGGCTGCTTTTGGCTTTAAGAGGCAGGCATTCGTAAGCCATTCCTTCGTCTCTCTCCTTACCCTCCCTCTGTCTGTGCTTGGGAGGCCACGCCCCCCGTACCTTTGCCTATCAGAACCAGAAAGCAAAAAAGTAAACAAAGCAACTGAATCCCCCATAAATCATCTAAACTGCCTGGCACCGGTGCAAAAAAGCGCTAAAGCGCAAATTGCCGCAATAAAACCTGCCGTGTAACTGAGCCCCAGATGCTGAGCCACATATTAATGTATGCCAGGAAAAGAATGGAGGAAGTGTTTTCTTTTTCTATCTGACTTTTCTAGGTTTCTGGTGCACCAGCTCACTAATGTACAGTACGATGGCACACTTGGGGATAGAGTTCTCCTGAGACCAATTAGTAATTCCAGTTACCTTTGGGAGTTTTCATATTGTAGTAGCTCTCAACGGAAATTCTTCATCTAAGGGTCCTTGATCCAGATGCAATGATCGCCTGTACCAAGTGCCAGAATGATAACCAAGGTGGAACTATCTTTCATCTCATGTGTGTTATCTGATGCCCATATCTTTGCAGCCTGGATGTTCCAGTTCCCATATCAGTCCACTTCACCCTGACTGCTATGGGAGACTGGTCTGTCTAAAGACAGGAGTGGGCAAAGTTTGGCCCATGGGTACATGCAGCCTTTGGAATCCACTTTTGTGGTCACTGAAATCCCTCCCCTGCTTAAAAATAGGCATAGTTTGGGGACAATTTGTGCTCCCATATCATGCAGAAAGTCTCCCAGCCACAATGAAACACCTGAACCACAGCCCACGAACCTCCTAGAATTCCATACTACTCCCAAATACCTCAATTTTCCTCTATAATTCTTCTATAATCCTAGGAAGTGACACCATGTCATTTTCTGTTGCCATTTTGAGAAGAACTGTACAGGAAAGAAAGATTTGGGGGTTTGCTGTGAGCAGGGAGTAGCCCACAGCAAGGGAGGCTGAGAGGAATTGAATCCCCTCTCACACAGTTGCTTCCCCTGGGCCAACCCCTGTTGGTCAGTCCCAAGTAGAGTAGATTCATTCCATCAGTTCTTGAGTTAACACATAGATAAACCCAACTGATTCAATGGTTCTACTCTAGCCAGGACTAAGAATAGGACTGAAGTCCCTGTCTAAATAGAAGGTTCCTTCCTATTCGGCATGTGTAAACTCTCCCCCCTCCCCTGTAATTTAGGAGCCTGAAAAATCAATGTGCTAAATCACTGTGGGGTCCTCTGTTCCTGTAGCATGTTCCTATCTTCATGCTTTCCCTCCAACACATCCATGGTAAGGATGCAGGGAAATCAAGGAGGCAGCTCTGACAGTGGGGGCAAGAAAGGCAGCCCTGTTCTCCCTTCACATGATTGTGTGAAGCAGAATGGTTGCTTCAGAGAAAATGTGTCTGCTTTCAATAAAATAACTATTTATAGAAACATTACCTTGAATGCAGCCATGTGTTTAAAGGGATGTGTTAAGTTGGATCTTTGGAGACACAATAATTATGAAAACTAATTAAAATAAAATTAAGGCCTTTTGGCTGGAGTGGTTTGATTCTTTGTCCTGATAAACAATTTTGCTTAAATGTGACTTCATTAAAGAGCTTACTTGTATGTATCTTTCAGCAAAACCATCCTTGTGTGGTACGAGTGACTCGCTATAGTTCACAAGAGCTCCAAATAATATTTATTTATTACTTGATGTCCCTTTACTATAATCAGTGTTACAAAACGCTAGCAGCTGCAGTGGTACATGTAGAGAAGGGAGCACTAGAAATAATTGCAAATCATTTGAAGTTGCAGTCGAAAACCAAAGAAAAAAGACCAAATCTTTGGTTTTTGACTGCAACTTAAAATGACTTGCAATTATTTGTAGTGCTATATATCATCATATTTGATAGTCTTCCTTGAGTTAAATATAGTCAGCCCTCTGCATCCACGGATTCTGCATCCATGGATTCAACCAACCACAGTTGGAAAATATTAGGGAAAAAAATTAATTCCAAAAAGCAAGACTTGATTCTGCAATTTTATCCTGATATTTGCTGGCAATCTAACTCAACCAAAACTTCAAGGTCTAGCACATTCCTTACGTGCCTGGAAGGCAATTTCATGGTCCAAAAGGTGGAAGAGGCAACAAGGGGGTCAGCTATTTTAGATCTGATCCTAACCAACAGAGATGACCTGGTTAATGGGGTGCAAGTGGTGGGATCCTTAGGTGAGAAGGATCATGTTCTCCTGGAGTTTGTTATACAATGGAAAGGAGAAGCCAGGCATAGTCAGACACACATTCTTGACTTTAGGAGAGCTGATTTCAATAAACTCAGGAAAATACTGGGGGTGATCCCATGGTCAGGAATACTAAAAGAGAAGAGACCTCAAGATGGATGGGAATTTCTCAAAAGGGAGATACTGAAGGCACAATTTCATACAGTACCATTGAGGAAGAAAAATGGGAGGTGTCTCAAGAAACCAGGATGGATGACTAAAGAACTTTCAATGGAGCTAAGTTTTAAACGGAAAATGTATAGGAAATGGAAAAAGGGGGAAATCACCAAAGAAGAATTCAAACAGCGAACACGTGTAGGAGTAAAGTCAGAAAAGCTAAAGCGCAGAAGGAGCTCAGGCTTGCTAGGGAGGTTGAGAACAATAAAAAGGGTTTTTTTGGGGGTATGTCCGCAGCAAAAGGAGGAAGAAGGAAATGATAGGGCCACTACATGGAGAAGATGGCAAAATGCTAACAGGGGACAGAGAGAAGGCAGAATTACTCAACACCTTCTTTGCCTAAGTGTTTTCAGAAAAGGAAAAGGGGGACCAACCTGAGGAGAATGGAACAGAGGACACAATAGGGGAAATCCAGCTCAGAATAAGCAAAGAGGTAGTACAGGAATACCTTCTTAATCAAAATGAATTTAAATGAATTTAAATCTCCAGGACCAGATGAACTACATCCAAGAGTATTAAAAGAGCTGGCAAATGTGATCTCAGAGCCATTGGCAATAATCTTTGAGAATTCCTGGAGAACAGGAGAAGTCCCAGCAGACTGGAGGATGGCAAATGTTGTCCCCATCTTCAAAAAGGGGAAAAAAGAGGATCCCAACAATTATCGTCCAGTAAGTCTGACATCAATACCAGGGAAGATACTAGAGCAGATCATTAAACAGAGAGTCTGTGAACATTTAGAAGGCAATGCCATAATCACAAAAAGTCAACATGGGTTTCAGAGAAACAAGTCGTGCCAGACTAATCTGATCTCTTTTTTTTATATATAAAGTTACCAGCTTGGTAGATGAAGGGAATGCTGTGGACATCGCATACCTTGATTTCAGTAAGGCCTTTGACAAGGTTCTCCATGACATTCTTGCAAACAGGCTTGTAAAATGTGGGCTAGACAAGTTAACTTTTCAATGGATTTGTAATTGGTTGACCGGCCAAACCCAAAGGGTGCTCAGCAGTGGCTCCTCTTCGTCTTGGAAAGATGTGACCCGTGGGGTGCCAAAGGGTTCTCTCCTGGGCCCAGTGCTATTCAACATCTTTATCAATGACTTGGATGAGGGAATTAGGGGCATACTTATCAAATTTGCAGATGACACCAAATTAGGAGGAGTAGCTAATACCCTAGAGGACAAGATCAAAATTCAGAATGACTTGGATAGACTGAAGAGCTGGGGCAAAGCTAACAAAATGAAATTCAACATGGAGAAATGTAAGGTACTGCACTTAGGGCGGAAAAATGAAATGCATAGATATAGGATGGAAGAGACCTGACTGAACGAGACTACATGTGAAAGGGATCTAGGAGTCCTAGTAGACGACAAGTTGAACATGAGTCAACAGTGTGATGCCGCAGCTAAAAAGGCCAATGCGATTTTGGGCTGTATCAATAGAAGTATAGTATCTAGATCAAGGGAAGTAATAGTGCCGCTCTATTCTGCCATGGTCAGACCTCACCTAGAATATTGTGTCCAGTTCTGGGCACCACAATTCAAAAAAGATATTGACAAATTGGAGCATGTCCAGAGAAGTTCAACTAAAATGGTGAAAGGTCTGGAAACCATGCCTTATCAGGAGAGACTCAGGGAGCTGGATATATTTAGCCTGGAAAAAAGACAGTTAAGAGGTGATATGATAGCCCTGTTTAAGTATTTGAAGGGGTGTCACACTGAGGATGGAGCAGGCTTGTTTTCTACTGCTCCAGAGACTGGAACACGGAGCAATGGATGTAAGCTCCAGGAAGAGAGATTCCACCTCAACATTAGGAGGAACTTTTTGACAGTAAGAGCTGTTCGGCAGTGGAACACACTCCCTCAGAGTATGGTTAGGTCTCCTTCCTTGGAGGTCTTTAAACAGAGGCTGGATTGCCACCTGTCGGGGTTGCTTTGATCAAGATTTCCTGCATGGCAGGGAGTTGGACTGGACGGCCCTCGTGGTCTCTTCCAACTCTACAATTCTATGATTCTATGATACAAGGGACACCAGTTTACTGTGCCATTGTATATAATGGGACTTGAACATCCACGGATTTTGGTATCCATGGGGGGTCCTGGAACGAAGCCCAGGTGGATACAGGGAGCCCACTGTATGTTTATGGTTCAAAGAGAAAAATGGAAAACAACATAGTTTCATCAGGAGCCTAGGGCTCGCTGTCAAAGTTAGAGCGCCATTCTTAGCAAAGTTCATTTCAAATACCATTTCCTTCCCCTCTGGCCAGATACCCATTAAGAGGCGTCTAAGCATTGTGCTCTGTATCAGTGAATCCAATCTGGAGGAGATACTTATTTATACTTACTTACCTGCTATATAATGAATTGGCATTTAAGTTTAAAGAAAAAGGAGGAGGAGAGATGATTGCAACATTCTATCTACCTATGGCAGGGTGGGAAACTATGGGAAGACAGTGGGTTGCATTCTCCCCCTCAGGAGACTTTGGAAGGCTGCACCCCACCACACTCACCCCCACAATTAAAAAAAGCCCAGGAAAATGCCTCCCAATGCCCTCTACAGGGTGTGTGGGACATTTTCGCCATGTTTTTAGGGGCCCCTGGGCCATTTGAGGTCCAGGAGAAACCTTTAAAAAAAACAGAAAGTGACCCAGAAATCACTTCTGGTTTTAAAAAGGCCTTCTCTGGGCCTAAAATGACCCGGGGAGTCTGAAATGCGGTGATAACATCAAGCCCTCTAGAGGGCATTGGGGACAAGAAATTATTTTATTTTACTTACAAAAAACAGGGGGTTTTGACAGAAAAAAATATATTTTGACCCCCCCTGGGCCATAAAAACAGTCCTGGGGGGTCAAATGAAGCCTGTGGGCCTCACTCTCCCTGATCTTTGGGAAGGCTACCATTAGGATCTGAGTTCAACTACTATTTCCATCTCACATTCTTCACCAAATGATACACAGAGGCACAATGTCTGTGATACTGGATTTCTGTGAACTACATGACCAAACTACCTTTGAGACCTGAGCTTTGAGGAACAATCCCACTGAGTGATGATCCAGGAGCCTGGAATCATAGGATGAGCCAAAAGTCAGGACTTTTGCACAAGTCTGGACTGGCGGGCAAGCAGGAGGGAGGACTGATGAACAAGACACATTTGAGGATCAAAGAACAACCAGAAACATGCCAGACCCCAATACACACCAATGTAGAAACACTGCAGACCTCAAGAAGACATTGTTGGCCAAGCAAGGCTCACCTAGAACTGGAAATTCAATTATAGTCTTTCATATCCATAAAGATCCAGTACCTGTCAGGGTAGACAAAACTGATCCAGGGACCAAGGGCAATGCCACTAAGAGTTGGTTCAAGAACCTTTGTGGGGAGGGCAGTCACTGGCACCCAGAGACAACACCCCCACCACCACCTGCCCAACTTCACTCTTCATCCTGCCTCCTTTATAGGTCACTTGCTCCTCAGTGGGCAAGCTGGGCCAGCCAATACATTATCAGGAGCTGGTCTCAGAGGCAGAAGAGTTGGTGAAGAACTGGCAAACTTCTTCACCTGGGCTATGGAGGCACCACTGCTCTACCTCCTCTGGGAGAGAGAAACCACAATGGGCTGATTGCTTCCTGGTCTGTTACCTGAATCGCATAGGTTCTGCGAGGATCCCACTAGTGTCCAAATTCTACTTTGGGGGATTTTTAATTAGTGCGAGAGGCTAACTAACTGGGGCATCTTTTAATCTATGTACACTGGCAGTAACTGAGGAGACTCCAAGCCAGAATGTACAATTAAATGGTAATCTTAACAGCATTCACGCTAACACATAGGCTTCAAGCAATCACAGAAGGTTAGCAAAGAAAGTAGGAAGTATTTGCATAGAGGAATAGAGTGAGAGAATTGTGTTTTATACTATACTGATCAGAGGAGCAGGGATTTGTGCAGCAGAATTTACTGAGATGGAGCTCTGAGGGTTGCACAGCAAATGGACAGAGTGGTGGGAGGAAGAGGAATTGTGTACCCTTTGGTGGTGTTTTCAGGTGATATTTATATTTGATAATTCCCCTGAAGGGATGAGATTTAGAGTGGAAAACAATGTTTCTTGGAGTTTCCCAACACTAGACAAAGGGTTCCCCGGATGTGTTAACAATTATGGATGGGCTAGTCATTTGGAAATGAATGGGCACAGGCAACCTTCCATGGGGATCTAGGAAAAGGAGGAAAAACTCGTTTTGCAATCACTGACTGTTCAGCTATCCTTGATTGGATTAGTGGATGACTCACATCCAGGTGTTCTCAGAAAGAACTTTGACCTGGGTATGAACTGTTTAAGGCATTTCAAAGGCCCCTCCCTAGGTTGTGCATAACTCCAGCCTTTGTATCTGGGGAGTCCCTGGTTTACTTGCCAACCACGTGGCAGAACATAGCCAGCCAAATTATTAAATATTGCCAATTATGTGTTATTGACAAAGTTGGGGGTGGGGCTGTTACCCCCAAAGGTGGGGGTAACAGACTTTTGTTTCCAGCTACTGTAGTCATCATGAAAAGTCCTGTATTTTCCCTCTGGCTTCTTCTTTCACTGTCTGCCCACCCATCCTTCTCATTCACATTCTCCCACTCTCTGGCACCCCTCTAGAATGGATTGGTCCACGTTCTACCTTGGCCTCTGGTGGATCTAGAGAAATACTGTCACCTGGAGCTTCAAACTCTTCCTGTGATGCAGGCCTTTCCAGATGGGGCCTCTCTCTCATCCGCTAAGGAGGACTCCAATTGTTGGGGCATGGCACCACCACTAAGAAAACTGATCAAGCTCTAAAAGAGCTGCATGCCATCGAACATTGCACAGATGGAAAATGCGAAACATGTGGCTTGCTAACATTAAAGTGTGGTCAAGATGTCAAAAGGTACTCTCTCTCTGGCTTTTCTTCGCAAACAAAGATTCAGGAAGGACTCATCCTGCGCCATCTGCAAGTGCACTGATGACTAAAAAGGCCAATCTGAGATAAACAAGTCCAGTTGTAGAAAGCACAGCAGAAGGTCTCCTTCAGTGATGTTTCCATGTTGCGATTCTTTCTGCGTTGTCATTTCTCTTCAAGACTTGTTCGGCATGAGTTCTCAAATAAGGCTGCAGCATTGTGGATAGTGCATCTCCATGTCTCCTGATGTGAGGCCAGAGCGGACCAATGTTGGTGATCAATTTGACCAAGCCTAAGATGTTGTTTCAGGGAGTCCTTGTATTGTTTTTTTGGAGCGCCCCTCTTACGCTGAGCCATGGCAAGTTCACCGTAGAGTACTATTTTTGGGAGGCAATGGTCCTCCATCCTAGAAACGTGGCCTGCCCAGCGCAGCTGTGTTCTCAATATCATGGCCTCAAAGCTGGTGATCCCTGCTTGCTCAAGGACAGCAAGATTCATCACATAGTCAGTCCAGTGTATATTTAGGATTGTGCATAGACAGCGCTGATGAAAGTGTTCGAGGAGTCATAGGTGGTGGCGATAGGTGACCCATGTTTCAGATCCATAAAGGAGGATAGACAGTACAATGGCTCTATACACACTGATTTTTGTGCTTCACCTCAGGTGTTTATTATTCCAGACTCTTTTGTGAAGTCTTCTAAATGTGCTATATGCCTTTGCTAATCTGTGATTGATCTCTTTGTCAATCTTGGCATCTGAGGAGATGATGCTTCCCAGGTAGGTGAACTGCTGAACGGACTTGAGCACAGATTTGCCAACGGCAATGTGGGGATGGTGGTGTTCGTCCTGTAGTGCAGGTTGGTAAAGAACTTCTGTTTTTTTCAGGTTGACTTCCAGCCCAAACAGCCCTGCAGCTGTTGCGAAGCAGGATATTAGGCGTTGCAGAGCTGCTTCTGTGTGGGCAACAAGGGCAGCATCATCAGCGAACAGCAGCTCACAGACTAGATAGTTTAGTACTAATGAAGGAGAAAAGACAAGCTATGAAAGGCTGCAGCAGTTTGTTTTTTGCCTGAGCCTACTGGAAAGAGCAAGATTCCACCCCTCCTCTCCTCTCTCGCTTGTTGATTAGAGTTCAAACTACTTTTGTGCTTTGAACTCAATTTGCAGCAAATGGAGTAAGCAAAAGACAAAGTTGGGGAAGTGTGAGGAAGAGAGAGAAACTGGAACATTTTAAAAGCATCTGAAAAAGTGGTATGGCAGAGGATTAATCGGGACAGTTGGAGTGTATGGAGTTGTAAAGATCCTAATGGGATGGAAGGCCATCACACATTGGTTCCCAATCTTGGCTGTGCAGGAGTTGCTGGACTTCAACTTGCAGAAACCCCAACCAGCATGGCAAATGGGTAGAAATTCTGGGAGCTGAGGTCCAACAAGATATAAGGACTCAAATTTGGGGACTACTGAACAAATTTGGGGACTACTGGGATAAAGGTTACCAACTTCTTTTTGTAACAGTAAATTTTTTTCCCCAAAATGGATATCTATTCTGTCAATTCTGCATCTCTTCCATGCAATTTAGGCATATTACAATGGATAAAGACTTCAAAAGAAAGAAAACCAAGTTTCTAAAATGAAGTTTGCTCAATGGGGGATTCCATGCACAACCTACTCTCTGCATTACCTACTCTCTTTGGGTGAACTCATTGAATGAATTTTGGTTTATCTCACTTCTTCACTGGTATATTGGCTAACAGTTCTTCTCAGCTTTTATTTTTAAACTCCTTTGTTTAGTCCTTGATTTCAAATCTTCACAAGAGGACATCTTATTATGTGATCTAGAAATCCCCAATATGATTTCACAGTTTCTGAATTCCTATTGCTCAGCTGAAATGAGGCCATTGTCAACAGCTGACTGGGTTTTAAAGCAGCTGATAATCAGTTGGGTAAATTGCCATTTGTTGTCTTTTTTTGGACTTAACATTCCTGGGACCAGAAAAGCTCATCAGCAATTGGCTTGGGCATGATACACCCTGCTTAATTGCTATAACAATCAGACCCTCTGTGGTGCTTATGGAGCAGAGCTGCAAAGCCTTGAAGAAAGCAAATGAATATCGACTTGCCAGTGATGGAAATGACGTACCTCTGGAGGGTTCCTGGTGTTAGTCTAAGACAGAAACTGAGAAGTAATGACACCAGAAAGCATGCTGTGAATAAAAAAGAAGCGGCCAGCTGTCAAGGAGAGAATAGAAACTGTTGCTAAGTAGGAGGTACATTTATCTCACCTTTCACACCAAGGGAAGAAAAAGGATTGTTCCCTTGCAAGGGAAAAAAAATCCATTTCCAGCAAGGGATGCTAATAAATGCCAATATACTGTAGTTTGTGTCGCAAGGAAACTAAAGCCCATTTATTGTCTTGCCTTGTTTAGGAAAAGAGCAGAATTCTTTTCAGAACCTAGCTGTGAAATGGCTGGGTGCTGTTTTGTTTGGAGCTACGATGAGTGTTTGGTGGATCCATGTCAGGCGTGGGGGGGGGGAGCCAGCTTCCTCCACTTTATATGAGAATGCAGTCCGCAGTGGGGATGGAAGAATTTCTGTCTGTCATCTTCACATTTTTTTATACACAAATTCCTTCTGTCCAGTTTTGGCATCAATCTGAAAATGTGCTGCTGTTGTTTTAAACTCTAAAGAAGCATTCATAATAATTTGGGGGTTCGTTTCTATAGGCATAAAATGTATATGCTTTTTTCATGCCTTCTCCTCTTATACACACAGGTTAGCAAACAAATAATACCTTTCTATGCTATTTTTTAATGCTGTGTTATTTCCCCAAATATATAGATATATATGAGAACTTTAAGGGACATTTTTCAATTTGCAAACTAGTGGCAGTGGAATGTGCTGCCTCGGAGTGTGGTGGAGTCTCCTTCTTTGGAGGTTTTTAAACAGAAGCTGGATGGCCATTTGTCGGGAGTGCTTTGACTGGGTATTCCTGCATGGCAGGAGGTTGGGCTAGATGGCCCTTGTGGCCTCTTCCATCTCTATGATTCTATGATTCTAGTTTGAGAATTGCAGCTTAGGTCAATTCATATGAAAATGTAAACCAAGGAACTTTCTTCTCCTTCTCCAGTACTCAGATAATAAAGATTATTAAACAACCTTTTTTCCAGACCCTCCAAGCTTAACCTGAGTTCTGAACCTAGACTGCAATGTACTCTATGTGCAAATATCAAGAACTGTTGAATTCAGTGGTCTTACTCCAAAGCAAATGGGCCTTCAGACTCTCCTAAGGGCTTGTCTAGATGGGCAATTTACCCTGGATTCCCCTCCCCCATCTTGGAGTCCTACTGTTCAAACAATGCAGAGTTCTTGTCCTGATTTGCCTCTGGATAGTCCTAGACAACATCTGCGGCAAAGCCGGGGGAAGCCAGGGTAAACCCATTTAAAACATTTTATATTAACACCTGGGAAAACTCATGTTATGTAAGAAAACCTAGAGAGATCTGGCACCAGAAGGCAGGTCCTTACTGGCATGCTGGCTGCCACTGAAGTCACTCTGCAGCTGGAAAGAAGGCTTCCAGCATATGACTCATGCTCCCTGGATGACCAGCCTTGAGAGTCGGCTTCCTGCGTTCAGTGAGTGTGATGTGCAACAACAGGGGAGGTGCCTGCCAATAGCAGCCACTTTCTGTGTGCGGACCTCTTGCCTCTTTAATCTTGGTAATGGTGGTGGTGGGGACAGAGTATTCTGGCCTGTGTATACAAGGCCTTTGTGTTCAGTGACAAGGTATTTCTGAATTTAACAGTTGTGGGATACAACTTCTGCCAGCATATAGTTCTTGTTCTTCTGTCTAGGATTCAGTTACTACTGCCACCATAACCAAACTTTAATGTTGGTTGGCCACACCTGTCCCAGTTTTAATCTGTGAAATGTTGGACTATGTCTATCTGCTTTTTTGTAGTCTGACACAAAGCTGAATAAATTTAAGCTAAAAGGCAGAGTGTTTGACTTCTGATACCATTCCAATTACCTCAGTGAGACTTGAATCTAACTGTTTGCAATTCTGCCCTGAGGATTCCTGGGCCCGTAGCAAAATGGAAATTGTTACAAGATCCCAGCTGACAGGATTGCCTTTTCCAGAAGAACAGGTTTAACAGCAACACCCATTTCCTCAGGCTTAGGGTGGAAAGTATCCAGAGTCTGAAGAAGCTCTATAAAATAAAAATTGGTGTGCATCGTTAACAGAGACCTTCCTACAGAGTCAAGTGTTCAGAGGCAAAGTATTTCTGAATTAAGAATTACGGGGCATAAAAAAAGCATGGGTGGGATGCCCTTATGCCCTACCTGTGGATTTTATGGAAACCTGATGTATTCTTGCTGCACAGAATGATTAAATTACATTTATAAAAGGAAACCTGTTTCATTAAGTCCAGTGACAGCCGCCATGTTAATGGGGTAGCAAATTGACACTGAGTCAGGGGTGTAACTATAGGGTAGGAGGGGCAAAATTAAGTCATTGCTCTCCCACATAATAATTCTGCCCAATTAAATTTTCCTTCCAACCCCAAATTGCGAGCATTTCAGTAACTTACAACTTCCGTTGAGCATTTAGAAACGTGGTTTAGGAATCCAATGAAAAGGGGCAGATAAATGGTAGCAATGGAATGTGAACAGAGCAAATATAAGAGTCCTAGGTCTGGGTAATTTTCAGTGTCTCATTGTCTGCAATGATATGAATTTGGGGACTGAAGAAAAATTTCATTGGGGTTACAGAAATCATTGAAAGGATATCCTTATTTTGTGTGGTCCATACCTTCCAATTGACCTGGTTTGGCAAGGACAGTCCCAGTTGATCCTCTGTCATCCCACATTTCCAGCTGCTTTTAAAATGTCCCAGTTTCCTCTTTCCTCTTCCCACTTTCCTCCATTTGTCCTCCACTTAATTCAGTTGCTGCAAACTGAATTCAACATGAAAGAGTACTATAGACAATTAAGTCATCAGGGGAAAGAGAAGAGGAAGGCGAGGAAACTTTCCTTTCCCAGTAAGCTCAGGTTAAAGCAAACAACTGCAGCTTCTCCTAGCTTGTGTCTTCTTCCTCAGTAGTAACTTTTGCCATCTTAACCACATTGTGATGTTGCTGGCCATATGTTTTCCAGTTTTCATCTGTGAAATGTTGGAGGATTTGCTGATGCACCATGATACAACACGGTGGTAGCGTTGCCAGGTCAAAGCTATCCCAAGCCCTAAAATTTTAGGACCCAGACCTGAGACTTATGGATGTCTCTTTGCGATGTTACCCTGGGGGGGGGGGCATGTCCTGATATGTTACAAGGGGTAAACCGTAGTGATGTCATTAACCATTTTAAGCAGCAACCGCAGTTGCACAGAGTTTGCCTTTCACATGAAAAACACTAAGGACTTTTTCAGACAAGTAAAATGCAGCGCAAGCAGCCTCGCCACGTTGCGAGGCTGCAGCGCTGCAGGGCATCCCTTTCGGATGACGCCCGTCCCTGCTGGTACTGTTGCGGTACCGCAGGGACATTTGAGTGGAATATTTTGGTGATTTTTACTCACGATCATGAGTAAAAATCAGCAAAATATTCCACTCAAATGTCCCTGCAGTACCGCAACAGTACCGGCAGGGTACTGGAGAGGCTGCTTGTGCTGCATTTTACTTGTCCGAAAAAGTCCTAAGTCTAACAAACTAGGGAAAATACCTATAAATCCACTTTTCAAGGCAATACTCACCCAAGATTCTTCCCCTTCTGATGCCCAGAAAACAGGTGCAGGGCCTTGAGACCTTTGAACCCTATTGGTACTTTTTGTTCAATTTGGCATATCATAACTAATGGAGGCCTACCATAACACTTTTATCTAATTGTAGTGCTTGTTTTGTAGTATCATCAACTGGGAGAACCTCATTAGGCACTTCCCAAACTATTTATTCCATGGTAATGCTTGATTACTGTACATACTTCAGGGATGATCTGGAAGAAATTCAAAATTACAAATGCAGTTGATCTTCGAGCCAAGAAACGGGTTTTGTTTAGCAGTCAGTGCCATCCAATTAAGTTGTGTGTATATTTTTTCAAGCAATGTGTATCTCAAATTGGTTTTATGTTTGTTTTGGTTAAGGTGCAAAGAAGTGCAATTTTGCACACCAACCTTGTGTTAATACCATAGGTCATTATCAGAGAAGCAAAGTAAAGAGGCAAATACAATTGATATATTTTGGTAGCTTTTTTAAAAAAAATACCAAGATCTGCATTGCAAAATCTGGAGCAGTGTGAAATCCAAAGGAGCATTACATTCTAATTCACACAACAGTGCATGAAGTGCAGTGAAACAGGTGTGGTTCACCATCCCCCATCTCTTTAGACTGAGGGACTGAAGGTTCTATGCCATTTGTCAGCTAATCTGTATCTGCCCGGAGATCCATTTTATCCATTTGGGTCACTTAAGCATCCAATTGATGACCAACTATAAAATCCAGACATGCAGAGTTATCATCAACATGCCACTTAAGCATTCTTAAGTATTGGAGTCTCAGGATATTCATATGGGAGTATGAGTGAGCTCTCTGTTAGTCTTAGTATATTTATTATATGCAATCATAGATATACAAATATACACATTCCCCTTAGGGAGAAAGACAGACATTTCAGTGTCTAGCTACATTACTTACATTGCATTCCATTGCATGTAAGGTGTCATACATTCATTAGATTACAGTAGATGACAGGTAAAATGTTACACTTTCATAAGGACTGAAGCTTTATATCTTCTACACTTCTTCAGCAGGTTTCTCTATAACTATGCCTAGAGGAACATTACCATCATATACAATATAACGTAGTCATTTATTCACTAAGGAATACCGTCCCATCTGTTGGGGAACTTACATCTCTAAACAGGCATCTGTAGAAAAACATATAGGCTTTGCTATACCTAGCAGCATCCCTTAAGGCAAAAAAAATGGGGAATGTATCTATTTAGCATAATCTAGTTGAGGGCAGAGATTCTCTCTCTCTCTCTCTCTCTCTCTCTCTCTCTCTTACCAGCATTATTTGGCTTTATCACTATGGTCTGGGCAGTTATCAGGTAGGAACAGCTGTATTGGCATGGGCTGCCCCACAGCCTCATGTGTGTGGGAGGCAGATGCTTGTGATGCCTCCATTCTATCTCCTCTCAGCCTGTTTTTATATCTTTTCCTGTTCTATCAGTTGACAGCAATAGGGATGGTCACTATGTTACAGGTCAGGTATATTCAGCTCCCAACTTTTTAGCCTGCTCATATAACTTTAAAGAATGGAATTTACCCCAGTATCAACTATAGAGTGTAAGATAAATAGCATAAGAATTGATACTGGCTATTAGCTCTTTGAGAGTTTGTGTGTGTGTGACAACACAAAACTAGTCTCATCTTTAATGTCAGTCTGAGATAGATAAATGCCAGATGCTCTAGAATGTGAATAAGAAAAGAAACACCTCCATGTGTTTCCTCAAGAGAGGAAAATAGTCACTAACTTGACCTGGGAATGAACTTCATCTCAGGTGCACTAGCTGAAACAGGTAGGATAGTTACAACTCCTACTGGACTCCAGGCAGGGTTGTAGATATGAAATTTGTTTTAATTAGATAGAGATAAGGATAGGTAATGAACCCTTCTAGCATAGCTTATTTTGATTGGTCAACTGATATCTGAGTAGGCATAAGGAGAGAATAAAAAGAAGCCAAGGAATGGCTCTTACAGAATGCTTTCAGCAGTCTCCAATGCATAAAGACACTGTTTAATGAACAGCAACGGCCATTCTTGATAGCCCGGACATGCTGCCCTGACACGCTGACTTATGGTGGTACTGGTAAAGCTATACTAAGAACAGATATACTTATGTAGTAATGAATGCTGTTAACATTTCTCTCTGGCTTTCCTTCGCAAACGAAGATTCAGGAAGGACACATCCCACGCTTTCTGCAAGTGCGCTGATGACTAAAAAGGCCAAACCGAGATAAACAAGTCCGGTTGCAGAAAGCACAGCAGAAGGTCTCCTTGGGTGATGTTTTTGGGTTGTGATTCTTTCTGCGTTGTCATTTGTCTTCAAGACTTGTTCGGCGTGAGTTCTCAAATAAGGCTGCAGCATTGTGGATAGAGCGTCTCCATGCCTCCCAATGTGAGGCCAGGGCGGACCACTGTTGGTGATCAATTTGGCCGAGCCTGAGATGTTGTTTCAGGGAGTCTTTGTATCGCTTTTTTGGAGCGCCCCTCTTACGCTGACCCACGGTGAGTTCACCGTAGAATAGTATTTTTGGGAGGCAATGGTCCTCCATCCTAGAAACGTGCCCTGCCCAGCGCAGCTGTGTTCTCAATATCATGGCCTCAATACTGGTCATCCCTGCTTGCTCAAGGACAGCAATATTCATCACATAGTCAGTCCAGTGTATAGTTAGGATTGTGCATAGACAGCGCTGATGAAAGCGCTCGAGGAGTCGTAGGTGGTGGCGATAGGTGACCCATGTTTCAGATCCATAAAGGAGGAGAGACAGTACAATGGCTCTATACACACTGATTTTTGTGCTTTACCTCAGGTGTTTATTGCTCCAGACTCTTTTGTGAAGTCTTCCAAATGCGCTATATGCCTTTGCTAATCTGTGATCGATCCCTTTGTCAATCTTGGCATCTGAGGAGATGATGCTTCCCAGGTAGGTGAACTGCTGGATGGACTTGAGCACAGATTTGCCGACAGCAATGTGGGGATGGTGGTGTTCGTCCTGTGGTGCAGGCTGGTAAAGAACTTCTGTTTTCTTCAGGTTGACTTCCAGCCCAAACAGCTCTGCAGATGTTGTGAAGCAGGATGTTAGGCGCTGCAGAGCTGCTTCTCTGTGGGCCACAAGGGCAGCATCATCGGCGAAGAGCAGCTCACGGACTAGATAGTTTAGAGTCTTAGTGTGAGCCCTCAGGCGGCTTAAGTTAAACAAGCTACCATCAGTACGGTAACATATATAGATGCCGTCGTCTTCTTCAAGCTCTGCCATAGCCCTTTGGAGCATCGTGCTAAAGAAGATTGTAAATAAAGTTGGTGCAAGAACACAACCTTGCTTCACTCCATTAGTTATTAGAAAGGGCTCTGAAAGAGCATCGCCATATCTGACTTGACCACGCTGGCCCTTGTGTAGTAAGATAATCATTTTAAGGAATTTGGGGGGACATCCTAGTCTTTCCAGGATCTGCCACAGACCTTTTCTACTTACATTGTCGAAGGCTTTGTTGAGGTCGACAAATGTTACATAGAGACCCTTGTTCTGCTCCCTACATTTTTCTTGCAGTTGTCTAAGGGCAAATACCATGTCTGTAGTGCTCCTATTGGCTCTGAAGCCACATTGGCTTTCAGGGAGAAGTTCTTCTGCAATAGCAGGAACTAATCTGTTCAGGAGTATCCTTGCAAGGATTTTTCCAGCAATAGAGAGCAGTGTTATGCCTCAATAGTTTGAGCAGTTGGATTTTGCTCCTTTTTTCTTGTACAGGGTGATGATGACTGCATCTCGGAGGTCTGATGGCAGTTCCCCTTTTTCCCAGCAATTCACAAGGAATTCGTGGAATTTTTCATTGAGTGCATGACCTCCATGTTTCCAAACTTCAGGTGGGATTCCATCAATCCCAGCTGCCTTGCCGTTTTTCATCTGCTGTATGGCCTTAAGGGTCTCTTCCAAATTGGGTGCTATGTCCAATTCATTTTTCATCAGTTTTTGTATCATATGTTGGATAGCTGAGCCTTGGACTATTCGGTTGGCGCTAAAGAAACTTTGAAAATGTTCAGCCCATCGATTCAGGATGGAGGCTTTATCAGTAATTAATGTTTGACCATCTGTACTGTATAAGGAGCTTTGGACCTGATAATTAGGTCCAAACACTGCTTTAAGAGCTTCATAAAATCCTCTATGATCACCCAGATCTGCACAGCGTTGTGTCTTTTCTGCTATATTGATCCACCACTTGTTCTGCATGTCTCGGAGTTTTTGTTGTAGTTTACTACATGTGAGGCGGAAAGCTGCTTTTCTTACATGGCAGGTTGGCTTGGCGATGTATGCCTGGTGAGCAGTTCTCTTCTTTGCCAACAGCTCCTGGATCTCTTGGTTGTTTTCATCAAACCAGTCTTGATTTTTCTTGTGGGAGAACCCGAGGGATTCTTCTGCAGACTGGAGGATACTGTTTTTGATATGTTGCCAAAGCACTGGAGGAGAAGGATCTGTAGGATGGTCTTCAAGTTTCGTTTCTAGATTTGCCTGGAAGTTGTCTTTCATGGTAGCTTGTTGAAGATTGTTGACTTGGAGTCTCTTCTTTAAGATGCCACCACTCTTAGGTTTGAACTTAAGATGAAGATTTAGTTTACATCTGACGAGGCGATGGTCTGTTTGGCATTCTGCACTGGGCATCACTCGGGTATGACGGACATCACGAATGTCTCTCTGACGGACTAGAACATAGTCAATATCTCAGTAGGAGTCAGCAGCAACCATTCCCAAGAAGGATACTCACACAGAGAGATTGTCTTCCAAACAAACAGGAGGTGCTTTTTCTTGAAGCTCAAAGCAGTTACGATATGTACAGGCATTTACAAGGTAGACGGACAAACTGCTACACCAGGCACTGGAATTGCTCAAGAGAGAAAGTGCTCTGAGCGCCGCCTCCTTTTATACAGTCCCTCGGGGTATTGGCTCCCCCAAACACATGGGTGCCTTACATCAGCTTTTCGCACACCACACTCTACTGTGCATCCCACACTAAAGCCTGATACAATGCCCTGCAATCTCCTGATTGTGCAGCTGTGGCCTCCAGGTTTCAAACCTTGGCTAGGCTGGCAGACTTGGCAGTTGTCTGGCCATTTTCTAAGGAGTTCAGACACTAACTCCTGACAAATGTAACACACCAAGTAGACTTAGCTGGCATCAGATTACACCAATCATGTGATTGCATCAGTTGTTCCCTTTAATGAAGAACCTGTCTTGGTTTCCTTATAGGTCAATTCACTGTTCTCACACTAGCTTATCATTGTTGATAGATTTTTAATTTCATTTTTTAAATTCCTTATACCATTAGGCCACTGCAACCATACTTAAGCAGAATACAATACAGTGCAGAAATACATAATATATTATATTGCTTGCTTTTCAAAATGTTCCATGTAAAAGTTTGCAGTCATCCAACAAATATTTCCGGAGGACATCACAGCCTTGTTCAATCATTGCCTCACCATAAGGTACTTCCAGTGGGATAATGAATTCTATGAACAGATAGATGGGGTAGCCAGGGGCAGCCCCCTGACCCCCATGATAGCAAACTTTTACATGGAACATTTTGAAAAGCAAGCCCTGGAAAGAGCACCAAGAAAGCCCACAACATGGTTCCAATATGTGGATGACACTTTCACCATTTGGAACCATGAAGAAGAAGATTTGGGCTCATTCCTGAACCACCTAAACAGCATCCACCCAAATATCTAATTCACGATGGAAAAAGAAAAGGAAGGAACACTGTCATTCTTGGATGTCCTAGTCATCCACAAACCAAACCAACAGTTAGGCCACAAGGTATACAGAAAACCCCCACACATGGACAGATACCTACACAAGAACTCCAATCATCACCCAGGACAAAAAAGAAGCACAAGAAAAACATTTGTAGAACATGCAAAAAAGATTAGTAAATCCCACTACCTGGAGGACAAACAGAAGCACCTAAACTGGGCCTTACAGGCTAATGGTTACTCCAGATCAGACATTACAAGAGCACCCAGACCCAGAAAAACCCACAGGAATGAAGAAGAAAAACAGCCAACCAAAGGGAAGGTATTTTTACCATACATAGAAGGAGTCACAAACAAAATAGGGAAACTGATGAGGAAACACAACCTCCAAACGATCTACAGACCAACCAAGAAAATCCAAGAAATGCTACACTCAGCGAAGGACAAAAGAGACCATCTTACAGCTGCAGGAGTTTACCGCATACCATGCAGCTGTGGACAAGTTTACATAGGGACCACTAAACGCAGTGTGCAAACACAAATCAAGGAACATGAGAGACACTGCAGACTAGGCCAGCCAGAAAAATCAGCAGTATCAGAACATGTTATAAACCAACCCGGACACAAAATGTTATTTAAAAACACAGAAATTCTGGACCAGGCCAACAACTCTCATGTCAGAATACACAGAGAAGCTATTGAAATCCACAAACACCTGGACAACCTCAACAGGAAAGAAGAAACCCTAAAAGTAAACAAAATCTGGCTTTCAGTTCTGAAAAACAATAGAATCAAAACTCAACACTTACAAAGGAATTCCACTCAGGGACAGGGGGATTTCCAGCAGATAATAGGCCATCAACCATTAGCCAAACAGACACTAATCCTCCTTGCATATCTACACCCAGAAACTAACCATTCAAATACACAAATTTACATATACTCCTCAAAAGGGTTCACTGTATATCAACCCCCACACACACTCCTACCCAACCAGAGCACAGAACACAGAAGTAAACCAGAGCACAGAACACAGCCTCACAGCCCAGGAAAAAACCAAGGAAACTCTATGGATGCCAGCCGTGAAAGCCTTTGACTTCACATACAATGTTCTGAATTGGCCAGCTGCTAAATTGTGACACAAACTGTGACAACAGACACTCTCTAGGGCCAGTTTTTAGTGGACAACAAAAATGGCAATGCACTGAGTCTTCTATGCAGCCATTACAGCAAAAACATAGTCTGTCATTTACAGATGTGTGCAGGCACCTGCCATCCAGGAAGGCAGTTGGCATTTGCTGAAATCTTAATTCTGTGAAAGCCTTCCTCAAAGTGGAGCTAAGATAAATTACTGGAAAGCTAGTGGTCTTTTTCACTGGTAGCAAAACAAGGAGCAGTTATTATTTATAACCTCCCTATCAAGGGACTGATGAAATTCCTCTATTTACTTTTTAAAGCTGGTTTGATATCCTAACATAGCTGCCTGTTCTGTCAAAATGGAATAAAATATTCATTCTACACTGAAAAGTTGATAGTTTGGCTTAATGTCCTGAATTACACTCTTGGGAGATTTTCAGGCAATATATTCCAAGGAGCGATCGGGGCAGAAACAGGGCTGTTCCTGAAGCAGCGCCCCATTTTGCATGCCCCCTGCCTTCTCTCGATCTCACGTCATCTTCGTTCTGTGCAGCTTCCAGTTCCCTCCTGGTATCTTCCATCATTTTTTAATAATGAAGGTTCCTCGTTACTAAAAAAATGACAGAAGATAGCGAGAGGGAACTGGAAGCTGCACAGAACGAAGACAATGCGAGATTGAGAGAAGGCAGGAGGCGTACGAAATGGGGCACTGCTTCAGGAACAGCCCCGTTTCTTCCCCGATCGCTCCTTGGAATATATTGCCCATGTGAAAATCTCCTTGGTGACATATACACACATACAACACTACAATGAGCCTTCTGCTTTATCTTTTGTGCTTTATAAACATACTGTTTACATTTCTAGGTCTTAAATTTCACAAATTATAATTCAAATCTGTGCACAGCCTGTATGAGCATATCCAGTTGATCCTTAACACAATTTAGAAAGATCAAATTCCTTAGGCATCCTTATTTACTAAAACAAAAACAAAAAAAACAAAGCCCAGGAACCAACAATATATGTACAAAAAGTATAATCCTAAAAATAACAAAACTAGTAGTTAACTCAAAAGTATGATAACGATTAAACAAAACAGTTCCCAACAGTACAAAAAATTAAAAGTAAATGGATGTAAAGTCCTGAATTTCTATAATTGCTGCAGAATCCTCAATCTTCTTTCTTTAATAAGACTTTCAAAAAGATATGAAGTCGAAGGCTTCACTGCCAGCATCCATAGATTTTCCTTGTTTATTTTTTCCAGGCTGTGAGGCCATGTTCTGGAAGAGTTTACTTCTAACGTTTCGCCTGCAGCTGTGGCTGGCATCTTCAGAGATGCCTCACAGCCCAGAAAAAAACAAGGAAAATCTACTTTCAAAAAGACCTCTAGGGTTCTTAAAGAAGTCCACAACTAGGTGAGAAAGTTCTCAAACATAGCAAAAGATGGCAAGTCTGGAAATTTCTGCCTGTTTCAATACAGTCATCCCTTCACATTCACGGGGGTTAGGGGCAGACAACCCCGTGAATGTGAAAAAAACACGAATAAGAAATGAGCCTGTGGGCAAGTGGCTTTCTCCCCCAGTCCCTTCCCAAGGCAGCGACGGGCTTCGTGGGAAGCCCCCCTCACTGTCTTGAGAAGGGAGTAGGGTGGAGAGGGAGCGCGCCAGCTGCTTTCTACCCTGCCTTCCCAGGGCAGCAACGGGCTTCATGAGAAGCCCCTCGCTGCCTTGGGAAGGGAGTGGATTGGAAAGCAAGTGCACCAGCGGCTTTCTACCCCGCCTTCCCAGGGCAGTGACGGGCTTCGTGAGAAGCCCCTTGCTGCCTTGGGAAGGGAGTGGATTGGAGAGGGAGCATGCCAACAGCTTTCCACCCTGCCTTCCCAGGGCAGCGACAGGCTTCTCACAAAGCCCCTCACTGCCTTGGGAAGGGAGTGGAGTGGAGAGGGAGCACGCCAACGGCTTTCCACCCTGCCTTCCCAAGGCAGCGACAGGCTTCATGAGAAGCCCCTCACTGCCTTGGGAAGGGAGTGGAGTGGGGAGCAAGCACGCCAGCTGCTTTCCACCCAGCCTTCCCAGGGCAGCGATGGGCTAAGCCCTTCACTGCCTTGTGAAGGGACATGGTGGAGAGCAGCGGGGGGGGGGGCAGGCGGCTTTCCGCAAATAATCAAAACCACGAATGTGAAAGTCGCAAATGTGGACTTCAGTTTTTAAACTTGTCTTTAGTCCTCAATGACAATAAAGTTGTATGTATACAGGCAACTTTTCAAGCTCAAGTAGGAGAATATACATATGAATAACATTTTGTTGTATTTCCAATAACAATACTTTATTTCACTTTAAACTGGAGTACTCTTTACAGTTAGTACTGGTATACCTAGGTGAAAAGATCCCCAAAGTTACTCACCTCTCACAGGCTTCCGTTTCAGCTAATAATTCCTCCAGATAATAATAGATATTTTGGTATCACAGGTTGGGCTCTAAAGCATCCCCACTTCTTAGGGTAACAACAGGGCCCAATAACAGCACACACAACATTAGAAGTTCTGTCACTTGCTCATCTTCTAATGGGATGTATGCAATCCTTTGTCAATAATATCCCCTGACAGTTTATATGGTACAGGCGTGACAGCTCTGTGACAGAAGATAAATGGACACAAATCTGATATTAGAAATGTCACATTGCAGAATATGTTTTGATTGGATTGTTGTTTGAGCTTTTGTACTACACATTGTTTTCTTTTAACCTGGAATGTAAGCCTCTTTGTGGTCCATATGGAAGACAAATGAGATATCAATCAAATAAATAAATCAAATTAAAGCTTCAGCTTTCTTGGACATTCGAATTCAGACCTCCAAGCAGCAGACCTTGAACAACAAAGAAACTTCAAAGGGAAAGTGGAAAGAGAAAAAACACTGAATAACAATATATACACAAACTCCAGTCCAAAGCAGTGGTTTGAACAGAGACAATGGTTTTGTGGCACACTATACTTATTAAAAACCCTAGTTGACATCCCTGCTACTCAGTGGGGTCCTGATGCCTGCTTTATTCAACCTGGTACTGTACCCATATCAATGCACTAGACGTAGGAGATTTTCACACGGGCTATATAACCCGTGGCAGGAACAGAACAGGGTCGGGAAAGGTTTTCCCTTTCGGACGACGTTGGCCCCATTCTGTCCTGCATCCATCCTACTCCCGTGACTGTTCCAGAACAATGTAATCACGATTTTTCATCGTGAATAGACCTCCCATTCCGTTGCTATAACGCAATCACAGGTGTGCGAACAGGAGCCCCGTTCCTGTTCCGAAATGACAGCCACGGAGGGGAGGTCCGTTCCGAGCACTTCCTGGTACGATCTGGACATCCAGGTAAGTGGCACCCTTTATTTTACCCTCCTTGTTTTGATTATGTGATTTAAAGAGTGTTTTTGTGCTTGGTGAATTGATTTTATGTTTGGGGGAATTTTATTTTTTAAATTTACTGTCCGGCGTTATCACGTGATAACGTGATAACGTTTCAGACGGCCAGTCGTAAAAGCAGCCTTACGATGGCTGCATTTATGGCCGGCCAGCAAGGGGGAGGGGGAGCCCGTTCCTGCTGCAGAATTAAGGTAAGTGTGTGAAAGATTTACGTTATTCCGTGGCAGGAACGGGAGAGGAGGTAGCGGGACAGTAACGGGGCATTTTGTCCCCGTGTGAAAATCTCCTAAGAACTTCAAACATTATCCATAGTTTTACCCACTTATCTTGGCTTGTATATAAAACCTGTCCCCCAACTTTGAACCTTTAACTGGTCTTTATGACCATCACTGAAATTTAACTCAACACCACACCTACATGTTTTTTCACTTCTATTACAATTTACAGTACCCTCCCTCCCTTTCACCCATTGGTACACGTGTCTGCCACAGTGGCTCAAGTCCATATATCTGATGAAGTAGACTGCAGTTCATGAAAACATATTCTAGACATTTCTTTTTCTCAGTCTCAAATGTGGTACTGTGTTTCTTTAAATCCTTTTATGCTTAAACAGACTAGCACAGCTGTATTTTTGGAATCCCACTATGAAATTCCAGCACCCTTTTGGTTCTGACTTGCTTAGAAATTCATACATAATGATTCACCTTCCAGACCTTACCTCAAGATTTGCTTAAGCCAAATACAGAGGCTATAACTTCAAGGAACATGGAAATCCAGCCCAAGGCAACTTTTAACACATAGGTCAAGGTGGGCAGCTTCCAGAGTGGATTTTAAAATTAAAATATTTGATCCTCAGAGGCCTATATGAGGATCTTGATCTCTTCCCACTCTTATAAATTTCCTCTTGAGTTTTTCCAAAGCCTAGTTACACTGAAGTGTCCTTGACTTTATCCAGCAAACATTTCTTTTGTTTTTCTGATTGATACACACACACACACACACACACACACACCTTAGCCTTAGTGTGTGCATTTTTTCTTTTTGTCCAGTAAATGGTGTGAGATTTCCAGCTCCAGAATTTTCTGCAGTTAAACTTCAAATACATATATACGGGCCATAGGGAGTGTACTAATGTTCTGTTACCCAAATTAAAGGGGATTTGTGGGAACCCCACATGTGTCCAGATATTAATATGGGGAATTTTAATTAGCTCAATATGGCAGTGAGAGGCTGGGTTACAACGGGATCTTTGGCCCTATGTATACTGGTACTCACTGATGAGACTCATGGCCAGGAAATAAAATAAAAATGTTTTTAATTGAAAAATTATCTCAGGAACACATACACTCAGGCTTCAAGCACTTATACAAGGCTATCAAGGAAAGTAGGAAATATTGGGATAGAGAAATAGAATTTGGGATAATGGGCTATACCGTACATATCCAAAGAGCAGAGATTTGTGCAGCAGAAGATAGGCAGATGGAGTTCTGAGGGTCACACAGCAGACAGACAAACTGACAGGATGCAGGAAGCTGTGAATGCTGGGAACACTTTGACTGTGTTTGGGGGTAATATTTATACTAGATATTCTCCCTGAAGGGGTGTTGTCTGCCAGAGTTTCCCAGGGCTAAACGATGGATTCTCTGGATGTGTTAATGACCGCTAATGGCTGAAACATCGGAACTGATTGGTCTCAGGCAGTCTCTATTGTTTTTAGGAGAGATGGGAGGAAAAACCTGGTTTAAAAGACAAAGAGTATCCAACTACCTTGATTTGAATTATTGAATGACTCACTTCCATGTACATCCAGGAAAATTAGCCCATTTCCACCCTAACTCACCAGTCCAAGTGGAGTTCGCATAATTACTACCTGGGCATGTCTTTTAGGAATTTGGGATGGCTTCTTCCTTAGGTTTTCTGAGCACACCTTGAGTCCTTGCATTTGTGAGGCACCGGCCTACTACCAACCACATTGAGTGCCAATAGTAAGCCATTCTATGAGGTATAGGAGATTTTCACACAGGGGAAATAACCCCAATGGAGATTGGGAGAGAAACACGGCTGTTCCAGTTCCAGCACTCCATTTCACACACACCCTTCCTTCTCCTGATTTCCCTTCATCCTCCCACCATCCTGCTTCCATTTTCCTTCCAATATTTTTTTTTATTAACAATAGTTATTCATTAGTAAAAAATACAGGAAAATATTGGAAGGAAAATTTAAGCAGGATGGTTGGAAGGACAAAGGGAGATAAGGAGAAAGAAGGGTGTGTGCAAAACAGAGCACTGGAACCAGAACAGCCCTGTTTCTTTCCCGATCTCTGCAGGGGTTATTTCCCCCGTGTGAAAATCTCCATAGTCAACTGATGAATTATTGGAAGGGTGGGGGTATCAGGGCAGCTAACATTTCTAACAATTTCAAATATTGTAAAAATGATTATTTTGTGTATTTATGTATTATATAGCTATGTGTTTTGTTTGAAACTGTATACAGGCTGAAATATGTTGGGCTTTTTATCAATACTGTAAATAATTTATTTATTGAGCACCTTGAGATGTGTCTCCAGATTCTCCTGTGGATTTTACTGGGTGATCCCCAGTTTTGCTTCCTTCCTTTTTCCTTTGCTGACCCCACATGCCTCCCCCAGGATCTAAGAAAGCTGCACCTTTCATGGACTGTCCAGCTTCCACAAACTGTCAGCCACTTTATCATGTGCATCTAATGGAGTGGGCTAGAGTCCATGAAAGCTTATGCCAAATAAAACTTGTTAGTGCTTTAGCAATGCCTGATACATTTCCATTGTTGTCTTAAATATTATGGATCTTGGTTGAGGCTTTTCCCCCCAGCATACATTTTTACTTGTTGCAAGCTTATGCCAAGTACAACTTGTCTGCTTTTTAACAATGATGGTGAGTACTTCTATTGCTGTCAAAGGACTTATGATTCTTGGCTTGTATTTGTAGCTGGATTTCCAGACCAAAGAACTATTGTTTTTTCAGCGTACATTTTTATTCATTCCAAGCCTCCATGAGGGCCTTTTAGGAGCTGAAGGATGGTTTAGGATTCCCTCTCAATAAATAAATTGTTTTGGGGGGGAAATAAAGAAATGAAACATACACAGTAAGGCTGCATTTGTCTAAGCATTTGTCAACCCATTAAAGGAAAGATGGGGTTTTATTAATTTTATTCTAATTAAAAACAACATGATTCCTTCTTTTCTGACAGAGCTGAATGACAGTTGGAAACACAAATGGGCTTCTCCACCAAATGTTCAGATCTTGAGTCAGTAGGGATTCCTTCACACTACACAATTAGAGCACTATTTTTCCACTTGAACTGCCAGGGCTCCATACTATGGATACCTGGAACTGGTAGTTTAGGGAGGGTTGTTTAGAATTCTCAGCTAATGAGGTTGAGTGCCTTATCAAAGTATGGATCTCTGGATTCCATAGGACAGTTAAAGTGGAATAATAGTGCTCTAATTGTGTAGTGTGAGTGGACCCCTGGTCTTCAGGGTTTAAGTGACAGATTAAAGGAAAAACTCTTGCTCCTTAAACAGCAATGTTTGGGCACATTTTCTTCTAGAGCACTGCTATGGAGTGCCAATGATCATCAACACCACCACGATCACCATCATTATTCATTTTTACCCCATGTTTTCTTCAATATTGTGACCCAAAGTGGCTTAAAACAAACAGAATCAAAAACATTTACACCCATAGAAGTAAAGATATAGGACTTTTTCAGATAGTATTTACCACACTAGAAGCTTGCAAGAGAGGTACGGCGCTGTTGCGCGGCAGGGGGTCCATTTCAGATGGTGCCATCCCTCTCGCAAAATCGTCGATGTCACTTCTGTGTACAATTTGAGGCAGCCATGCTGTATTTTACTCATGGAAGTTGCCCATGAGTAAAATATGGTGCAGCTGCCTCCAATCATACACGGAAGTGACACCAATGATTTCGCGAGAGGGACAGCATTGTCTGAAACGGACCCCTTGCCACACGACAGCGCTGTACCTCTCTCACAAGCTTCTACCGCAGTAAGTACTGTCTGAAAAAGTCCATAGTTTTAAAATGTTATTAAAACACAATAAACAATATTTAGAATTAAAACATATTCATTAAAAGGAAAAAAGATAAAAAAAATAAGCAGAACACCACCACCCCCGCAAAAAAAGACAAGCATTAAAAGGCCACACAGCCAGTTCCATAAAGCCTGTGGGAACTGAAAAGTATTAACCTGATGACATAATAGCAATAAGGAGGGAGCCATCTTAAACTCCCTAGGGAGGGAGCTCCAAACTCTGGGAACAACCAACAAGAAGGCCGTCTCCTACCCAACAAACCCGAGAAGGTGGTAAGACTGAGAGAAAGGCCTCCCTTGAAGATCTTAAAGCCCAAGAAGGTTCAGAGCATGACATGGAGTCCTTTAGGAGCTGAACCAAAATAACCAACAAACAAAAAACTTGTGGGAATTGACTTGTCCTTTCATAGCTATCAATAGTTATTTCTTCATTTATTAACCATGGTCCATATTCTACATTGGCTGGTTAATCATGGGTGTGTAACTAATATTGCCTCCTGGCCTGACTTACTTTACCAGGCAGCAGTTGCACCAAGACATGGAGATCTGTTCAGCTGGCAATTGGGGCACAGGAAGATGATGCCCTGCCATAGAATCATAGAGTCTTACTTAAGAGGAGGAAGAAATTATTCTGTGGCATGGCTAAGGATCAAGCCACTACGATTGGGTGATTGAGGGATTGCACAGAGAAGCCCATAGGAATGTACAGAATCATAGAGCTGGAAGAGACCAGAAGGGTCATCCAGTGCAATCCCCTGCCATGCAGGAATACACAATCAAAGCACTCCCAACAGATGGCCATCCAGCCTCTGTTTAAAAACCTCCAAAGAAGGAAGCCCTACCACACTCCCAAGCAGCGTATTCCACCATCAAACAGCTCTACGATCAGGAAGGTTTTCCTAGTGTTTAAGTGGAATCACTTTTCCTGTAATTTGAATCCATTGTTCCATGTCCTAGTCTCTGGAAAAGCAGAAACAAGCTGCTCCTTCTTCAATATAATATCTTTTCAAATATATAAACATGGCTATCATGTCACTACTAAGAGGCCCAGCAGGAACAATAGAAACTAGTTTTCTGTGTAGGTCATCTATATGACCAAAACTGTCTCCATCCCATATCCAGGCTTGAAGCTAGATTGAAATGGATCTAGATAATCCATTTCATCCGGGAATGCTTGGAGCTGGGAGGCCACCACACACTCAAGTACTTTGCCCTCAAAATGGAGACTCTCTCTCTCTCTCTCTGGCTTTTCTTCGCAAACGAAGATTCAGGAAGGACTCATCCCGCGCTTTCTGCAGTATGCTGATGACTAAAAAGGCCAATCTGAGATAAACAAGTCCGGTTGCAGAAAACACAGCAGAAGGTCTCCATGGGTGATGTTTCCGGGTTGTGATTCTTTCTGTGTTGTCGTTTCTCTTCAAGACTTGTTTGGCCTGAGTTCTCAAATAAGGCTACAGCATTGTGGATAGTGCGTCTCCATGCCTCCCGATGTGAGGCCAGGGTGGACCATTGTTGGTGATCAATTTGGCCGAGCCTGAGATGTTGTTTCAGGGAGTCCATGATATTGAGAATACATGGACACATGGACACAGCTTAGATATTGGACACAATAATGGACACAAATTAGATATTGAGAACACATGGACACAGCTGCGCTGGGCAGGACATGTTTCTAGGATGGAGGACCATCGCCTCCCAAAAATAGTACTCTACGGTGAACTCGCCACGGGCCAGCATAAGAGGGGTGCTCCAAAAAAAGCAATACAAGGACTCCCTGAAACAACATCTCAGGCTCGGCCAAATTGACCACCAACAATGGTCCACCCTGGCCTCACATCAGGAGGCATGGAGACACACTATCCACAATGCTGCAGCCTTATTTGAGAACTCACGGCGAACAAGTCTTGAAGAGAAATGGCAAAGCAGAAAGAATCACAACCCGGAAACATCACCCGAGGAAACCTTCTGCTGTGCTTTCTGCAACCAGACTTGTCTATCTCGGTTGGCCTTTTTAGTCATCAGCGCTCTTGCAGAAAACGCGGGATGAGTCCTTCCTGAATCTTCGTTTGTGAAGAAAAGCCAGAGAGAGAGAGTACCAATACTAACTGCAGAGAACTCCAGGTTAAAGTGAAATATTTTTTAAAAAAATTAGAAATAGCACAAAAAAAGGCATTCACTCACACAACACACACTCACCAGAACCACGCAAGGTTATCAAAGAGTTAAGGCAAAAGGTTGAACAGAGGAATAGAGGGGGTAGTAGGACATGCTAACGCCACGTTCATGGCTTGTGTTAGTAAATGTGAACCAGTTACAGATTCAAAACTCTAAATTACAAATCCAGAACTGCAATACATAAAGCCTACCTATAGTTATTATTCTCCTTTTCTTGGAGGTGATATAGAAAAAGCCCTAAAATCACACTTACAATTCGTAAACTAGCTTTTAAATTAACATAAAAATAGAAAAGCAACAAGGCTGGATTAGTCCTTATGATAAATATAAGAAGACTAGGCAACCTGCAACCTCCGCTGGGCCTCATGAAGTCTCATGGTGTGACTGTTCCACCAGCATTAACAATCACATGTTGAGCAAATTGTTCTGAAAACAAAGAAGAAACCCATTTTCTAGATTACTATTTACAAAAGTAACCATTGGCTACCTGCTGCAGACAGAAGTCTTAATTCTATCCTTTAAACCCACTACCTATCTAATTTCATGCCAAGATTTTAATCTACAATTACAGAATGGCTGCCCAGTGGATACACATTGAGGACCAATTTCAATAATTACTGGTTTTGGCATTATTTATGAGTGGCCTTTGGACCTTATTCAGACATATCAAAATATAATTCACTCCCATAGGCCTGACCTCAGGCATAGTCTCTAATCAGTGGTTAGCTGTAGCAAATGGCCAGATGAAAAGCAATTTTGTAAGCCAGGGGTGTCTAAAGTCTTGCTCTCCTTTAACCAAGATGCCTAAAATCTAGCTAACCTTGATGAATTTAGCAATCTTTAGAGAGCTGGTTTCTGCATCTAGGAATCTGAATGGATAGACCACGGGGCCTTGCAAATTGTCAGGTTGGATATTAGTAAGAAATATGAGCCTCTGAATTTGTACTACTACACACCTGACAGAGCTTGGCAGGACGGAAGGCAAATTTGTTATCTCACTGGGACAATTCAAACACAAGAGCAGTTCTACAAAAGATACCCCAGAGTTGAAATATTTTCCTCATGGATGAAGCATTTTAACCTTGAAGATATGCCATGGGATTTCCCCCCCCATTTTCAGATCAAAAGCTTCAGCTTGTAGGAAGGGTAGGAGTCAGCTCTGAGGTAATTTTGATATCTCTTCTTTAGCTGAATTGAGCAAACTTCTTCTAATGTACAAATCAGGACAGAACTATATTTTACACAGAAGAACAGGACAACTGTTCTAAAGTGTCCCTCAACAACACAAGGATGTGAAAACCTTATCAGCTCATTGTGTTTCATTGTGTTTCTCGGAATCTCATCAGCATGTTTCTCCCACCCCGATCCATATCAGGTTGCTAAATGTGTGTTGGTTTTTTTCCATTCTATGAGGACAATTCCTGTGAACTGGGGTATATGTTTTTCCTAAGGTATGTGCTTTTAAAAATATTTTTCTGTTGACTAAAGAAAGGGTGGAAATGATACCCCCCTGCAAATGTTGCTAACCTGAGCCTCCCATCAACCCTAGCAAAGGTGAGGAATGTTACAAGTTGCTGTCTGACAATATCTGGAGGGCCACATGCAGGAGCCCTAGGATTCATCTACATGGGCCAGGATATGCTGGCTCCCTGCTGGGTATACTGCCTGCAGATCAGACCTGTTCCTCCCTGGTTACCAGGATGAAACAAGCTGGAGTCCAGACAGGCCTGCGGTCCCTGCAGCAGTAGCCACTACCACCTGTGTCCAACTCTCCGGATCCAGGCAGGAGGCCTGTAGTACATGAGCCCACTGCATGGGACCAGCCTAGTCACATGCTGCAGGCCCCTTTCCTGGATCCAGAAGTGTGAGGCAGCCAGCAGCTACAGTGATGGGCTGGTGTGCCAGAACAGATTTGTTTTACTTTGGCTGGAATGGGTTGAAACAGGTATTTTAGGGGCCCATTTTATTGAGTCACACACCATTTCTCTGCCCCCCATCTTAGCCCTGTCTTTGCCCCAGGAGCCATGAGGACTGCCTAGGGTAAAACAGTGCAAAACCCCTGTGTCGTCAGGACTGCAGGGCTCTAAGATGGAGGCAAGATGGGGTAAATTGCCCATGTAGGCAAGCCCCTAGATTTGCAGAATAGCAACTTTGACTCAATGTAAGCATCTGGAACCCATGATCAGATGCACCAGAACAACCTGGTTCAAAACCAGCAAACGACCAAGACACAGGCATTAAAGAGGATAAAAGTGGCACCTTCAACAACTGGAATTTTGGGAAATGGACCACAACACTAGAATCAAACCATTGATCTTCTCCTCCCATCTAGGCATACTCATTCCTATGATGGTGTCCAGGTTTGAGTGAGGTAAGCATGGTTTTGTGTGAACAAATATGTGTTTATGTCTGGTTAAAAACATGTGTGTTTTATGTCATTTGCTATGCAGGGCCAATGCTCAATCTCCTGGGGCTTATCTCCATGAGCCAGGATTCACTGGCTCCCCACTGACATATCCCAGTTGGAGAGCAGGCCTGTTCTTCCCCCGTTACCTGGACAAAACAGGTTGGAGTCCCAACAGAATGCCAGCCCATCATTGCAGCCACTTGGCTATTTTCCTTGCTCTGCTGGGTCCAGGAAGCTGGCCTGCACCATGTGACAAGCCCCCCTGCATGTGACCATCCTTTGTCACATGTTGCAGGTCTGCTGCCTAGACCCAGAAGAGTAAGGTAGCTAGTGCAATAGGCCAGCCTGCAGGGATGGGCTTCCGCAGACATGTGGGGCCTGATCTGTTTCCCCCAGCGGAAATGGAGTAAACCGGGTATTTTTTTAAACCGCCATATCACACCTACCCCTTACCCCCATTGGAGTCCCATTTATGCCTCAGGGGTTGTAAGGACTGCCTGGGGGCAGAACAGAGCAAATGCCCTTCAGCATTTTAACTGCAGGGCTGTCAGAAAGGGGCAGAATGGGCTAAATAGCCTGTGCAGATAAGGCCTTGGTCTCACCCTGTCCCTTCCTGCCTGTGCTGGGCTCTGTTCTTCCCCACAACTTTGCTCCCCTCTTTTACTCAGACTCCAACTCTTCCCTGAAAAAATTTATCTTACCCTTCTCTGGCAACCAACCTGCTGCACCCCCCTTGTCCTGATCTGACCTTTCTTGCATCCTAAATTTTTACACATACACTTTTCCCTTTGAGTGTTAGACTATGACTTTGATAGACCAGGGTTCAAATCCCCACACAGTTTTGGAAACTCACTAGGTGGCCATGGACAAGTCACACTCTCTCAGCCTCAAAGAAGGCAATGGCTAACACTCCTCTGAATAATCAGACCTATTAGACCTTTC
This sequence comes from Gambelia wislizenii, assembly GCA_030847615.1. Taxonomy (NCBI): domain Eukaryota; kingdom Metazoa; phylum Chordata; class Lepidosauria; order Squamata; family Crotaphytidae; genus Gambelia; species Gambelia wislizenii. The sequence continues at coordinate 19,465,557 of JAUMIR010000001.1, read as the reverse complement.
TAATAATAGGGTTGCCATAAAAAACAAAAAACAAACAAACCTCAAAATGATGTCAGGGCCAGTAGCTGAACAACATAGAGAGGGAAAGGTAGCTTTTTAAGAGGTACCCAGTTTTGGCAATAGCGTTAGCTCTATTTAGAAGCACCCCTCTTGAGAAGGACAAATGGATGGAGGGAGAGTAAAGCCACCTGGAGCTGAACTTCCAACATCATAGCCAGCAACTCATTCCATTTCTTGATGCCTGTACATATGTCTTAGAACTTTGGCTCCAGATCACATGAAAACTCACTTCTATGGATATCTGTATACAAGAGGTCTGATTCTCTGAAGATATTCAAAATGTACTGACAGATGCCAGAGATAAGGCAAGACACCAATGCATAACACGAGTAGTCTTTCTTCTTCTCTCTTCTTCTCTAAACACAACAAATACATTTGTTGTGTGTGCATTTCCTTAGGGGAACATATATTGCATAATTCCTGAAATTGTCAATGAAACAAAGTGCATCCTGCCTCAGAAATCCAGATTTCAGAAGCTTGTGGTGCATTTCAGCAGAAATCCATGCACAGAAACCTAGTTTGGTGTGTGTGTGTGTGTATGAGAGAGAGATAACATGTGCATGCCTTCAAGTCGCCTGTCAACTTATGGTGATCCAATTAATTTCAATGGGTTTTCTTACACAAAGAATACTCAGATGTGGTTCTGAGTATTCTGTCTGGTTTCACCACAGAATGCCTGGTTTCACCACAGAATGCAACAGGTTGTCCTGTATAATCTGGAGCAAATTATGAGTTTTCTTACTGCATTTTAAGGGTGGTTTTGTTACCCGAAATGCTTGGGTCTGTTGGGACCCTCTAAAATATTAATATTAATTTGGGGAATTAATGTACTTGACTTGGCAATACGAAAGGTGGGCAACGAGCCTATGTATACCTATGTATACTGGTACTAAGGAGGCCTTTGTATATCGGTACTAAGGAGGAGACATTAAGCTAGATAAAATTAATTTATCTTTATTAAGGAAATAATAATAACAAAATTCACACACACACATACACACACGCACACACAGAGAGCCTCAAACACCCATGCAAGGCTAACCAAACAAGTAGGAAGCATTTGGATAGAGGAACAGAGGAAGGGGTTCTTTTGGGGTGACACTGTACCAATCAGAGAAGTTGAAATCAGGGAGAAAGCCAGCAGAGGGGGCAGGGGCCAGAAATAGTAACTGCTAAACAGTCTGTCATGGAGTCAAGGAGAAGATGAATTGTACACACTTGAATAGCATTTCAAAGGGATTTTTATACCTAATATTTCCCTTCAGGAGATGGGATTTGGAGTAAAAGACAATGCTTCTTGGAGGTTCTCAAGTTAAGACAATGGACACTCCAGATATGTTAACGGCCCATAATGTGTTAGCAATTTGAAATTGAATGAAGCAAGCAGCCCTCTTTGGTTGTGGTGAAAGGAGAGGGGAAATGACTCTTTACAAACCTTGAGTACCTTAGCTATGCTTGATTGGATTAGCCAGATGTTCAGGCTAGTTGCCTTTCATGTTACCTTTCTTTGGAACACATACCTAGGGTGTGTATGTGACTTAGTCTCAAGCATTAGTCTTTGGGATTCCTGGTTTTTGGGAGTCCCCAGTTTACTTGCCACACTTGTAGAATGCCACAGTTGGCCAAATTATTAAATATTGCCAATTATATGAAATGAGGCTGGGGGCTGTCAGGGCTGGTAACAGTTTAGTGTGGGTTCAGTGCTAAACTGGCCAGATCTAATGAAGACAGTTTTGCACCAGAATCAGGGATTCAACCATGCATCATCTGGACTAATAACTGTGGGAATGGCAGGAGGACATTTTATTTGGCCTGTGTAGACTTTAACTGCCCTAACAACATTCCATGAAATCCTGGGATTTACAGTTTCGGGAAGGATATTTAGAATTTTAGGCTAGAGAGCTCTAGCACCTCACCAAACTACAAGCCCCAGGATTCCACAGGATGGAACCCATGCAGTGGGATTACAGTGCTGTAAGAGAACAGCATGCTTCTTTTTCATACTGTGTAGTTTTGTTCTCCCCACTCCCCTGATTCACACACATTAAAAAAATGCAAGTGGATGCCTACAAAAATTGGCAGGAAGTTTCATCCTGTATTTCTTATTTACTGTCTAACTGTACTTCATTTCATGTTATAACATTGCCTGTGAAAACACAGGAGCACTTGATGTCCTTTTGAGCTTCCTTTGAGGTTAACCAGGGTTGCTGTTTAATCATAATCTAAAAAAGGCTTTTTGAAGTGTGTTTCAAATCTGAGGATAACAGGAGACCCTTGTTAACCTTCACTGTGGTTAATACCAGTGCCAATTAATTGCTTATGGATAGGACAGGGGCAGACACATGCCACAGGGAGCGAAGGGACTATGAGAAGAGAGTCGGAGGGTGAAAGTTCATGCTGTGTTAAATGTGTCGCATCCAACTAACCTTTGCTTTCTTTTTTTACTCTGAAGTTGAGCAATAAAAAAAATTCCCACAAATGTTCTTGTCCTCATCAAGAAAGGATATCTCAACACAGTGAGATGCTTCGTCAAGAAAATGATCAACTTCTGCAAGAGTTTTTGCATTTTACAGCCTTTTTGCAAAACAAAAGGGATGTCCATGCAGGGAAAAAAATGAGCTTTGTGCACAGACACACCCCTCCCCAAATAGACCGGTGAAGAAAAGAGGGTACAAAGGTATTTGTACTGGTTTCTTCATAAAAACATTGTTTCTTATTCAAAAGCCAAGGGTCTTTGCACAAAGCTTGGGAGGTGTTTGTTTGTTTGTCGTCATGTAAGCACATTTTTTCAGGGAGGAAAACTCCTGAGATTTGAAAAATCATCAAAAAATTGCTCAAAACCGCTCATATTCTCACCCAACAGGGAGAGGTCATTTTGAATTAGTACTCATTCTTACATGCAAGACTAAGGAGATTATCAGATGTGGGGAAACATGGCAAAAAAAAAAATGCATCCCAAACTGTGCCAGAAAAATGCAACGAGAACAGAAAGGATGGTGTTATCAGATGACCGCATCCTCAGCCATTCCCAGGGCATAGCACTGGCGTGGATGAGGCTTCACATTTTTATTGACGGGGCTAAGTCACCAATAAAAAAGGATGCCTTCTTCACACCCATGCTACACCCCCAGAACTCTGAAGGATGTTGTCAACTGATAATGTCATCTGATTCTGTTCTCGTTGTGTTCTTTTGATGTGGTTTTTGCAGCATCTGATAATCTCCTAAAAGCAAAGATTTCCATTCCTACTCTGAAGTGATTATGGGGACATCTAATTTGGATTGGATGCCCATGTATAAGGAGGTAATTTAAACTTTTCACCTACCTGGTTTGTTTTGCTAAATGGGCCACTCTATAGAAGGGCTAAAGCAAATCTGTGGGGCTGAAAGAGTTCCCCTCCTTTTTAGACTTCATGTGTGATGTAGGAAGATTTTAACAAAGAGAAACTGCTGCAGGGCAGACTTAAGTAAAGTGCAGCTGCATGCTAACACATTTAAGGCCACATGTGGCATGTAGTTTAACAACTCGAGTTGCTGGAACTGTTAACAGTGGTGAGTCTGGGTTATATCTACACAGCGTCCCTTGTGAAAGAACCTCATACATATACCCAGACACAGAAACATTTGCATTCTGTGGTTCTCCACGTGCAGACAATATGATCTGAAAATATGTCATGTGCTAAGTGACATGCCGTATGTTCCCTGTGCCCTGCAAAACCAGGATCTTTTGATGGCAACATAGACTCAAATTAATGTGTCAAAGTATCTGACAAGCTTTTAAGCAGATATATACATCAAGGACTTACATTTCCCATAGCCAGCCTGTCGTCCTTGATTATGCTTTGCTAGATTCCCTACACACATGCACAAATACACAAAGATGGCTTTGTTTATTAAAACCAAAATACCAGAGGCAGTCTGCTGTTGCATCAAATTGCTTGAATTTTTATTTGAGGGAATTTATTTTCCATAAAACATGTAATGGAAAGTAATTTAAATCAGTGTCACAGGCATTACCTACAAAAGAAGATGAAGAATAGATATCTTAGTAATATATATTAAAAGTGACAAAGTTACCCAGGCAGAAAGGACACTTGTATGAGGACAGATGCTTTGTTATGGATCCATGATACACCACACTGTACTGTTTCTCTGAAGATAGAAGCTTGTGTCGAATGGAGCACAACAATTTTGTGGAGTCGGTACCATATGCCAAATCAGAGCATTTCCCTCAGCCTTACACATTCTGGCTGGCAGCAACTATCTAATGTTCAGACACCGGGAGCCATTCCTCCCCTCCTTCCAATACCTGAAAATCCCCCAACTGGAAATATCAAACATTGAACCTCAGGGAAACTTTTACATGCAGAACATATGGTGTATCAATAAATGATGCCCCCTTGTTGGCCACTGAATGATGGTCAGCTTGTGAGTTCATGTTTTCAATGAAATGAACTAAAGATGATTGGATTAAGTTCATATGAAAGTTCACATCCTTTTACATGCTTTGCTTTCCCTTCCCTCTCCACTGTCCTGCCAGTTTCCTCCTCCATGTGTAGGGTCATGTCATGACTGAGGTACCAGGAGCCATATGGGGAGGAGGTGAGCCCTGTTTTCCCCCTTGCCTCCTTTCAGGGTCCCCCTGGGGTTTGCTTGAAGCCTCCACCACACCAAGAGCAGGGCTTCTCCCCTCCACTCTGGGCATTCTCTCTTTTGGCCCTACTTCTCTTCCTCGGGCTCCATATTTGCTTCCTTCATGGGAGAGTTGTGGGGGGATGGAACAGATTCATGTCAGGCACATGAGAGAAAGGGCGGAGGGGTTGGGGGGAGAGGAATGTAGGGGGACTGGCACTCCCCCCCCCCTATGTACAAGGTCTATCTATTAAATAATGAGACTGTGTTTCTACCTTTCAGACAAATCAGGGGGAACTGATTGTGAACACTTGAGTTGTGACCTTGTACATGTATGAACCTGCATGACAAACATCAACACTCTCGGCTGTTCAGTTAATTGTCAGTTATTGTTTAAAGCAGCGGTGTTGTCTGTTGTGCGCCAGGAAAATGCTTAAGTTTAAAAGTCGAGCAACATGCCAATTTGAAAATTTTCATAAAATTGAACAAAACACCAATGGAATCTTTTCAAATGCTTGCTGAGGCCTACAGGGAAGACTACATGTCTCGTGCACATGTGTCTGAGTGGAACAAAAGAATCAGAGAAGGACATGAGAATGGGAAAGACGATGAACATCCTGGATGACCTTCCACTTTAAGAACTGAAGAAATTGTGGGGAAAATCAGCGAGATTGCTCAAGAACTCTGCCAGCTCAGTGTCTGAATGATAGCTGAAGCCATGAACATTGACAAAGACACTGCGTGGAAAAATTTGCATGAGGATCTCAACATGAGAAATGTTTGTGCCAAGATGGTCCCTAGGGTTCTCACACCAGAGCAAAAAGTGCCGCAAGGAAATTTGTGCTGACATTCTGCAGCAACTTGAGGCAGACCCAAACCTTTTTCAAACAATCATCACTTATGATGAAACCTGGATCTTCCAGTATGATCCTGAGACAAAACAACAGTCAATGTACTGGAAAACACGATCATCACCAAGAATTTTTTAAAAGCACATCAAAGCAAGTCCACATTCAAAGCCATGTTCACTGGGTTTGTTTGTTTTTTACATCAAGGGTGTAATTTTGGCAGAATGGGTTCCAGAAGGCAAAACAACGAACCAGCATTATTATAAGGAAGTTTTGACAAATCTGAGAGAAAGAGAAAACAAAAGGCCAGAACTGTGGGAAAATGGTTTCATTCTTCATCAGGACAATACACCTGCTCACACAGCACTTTCTCTGAAGCAGTTTTTGGCTGATAAACACATTACTACACTTGAGCATCCTTCATAGAATGCCAGATTTGGCATAATGTGATTTTTTTTCTTTTCCCTAAAGTGAAATTAGTGTTTAAAGGAACACATTTTGAGTCATTTGATGCAGTAAAGAAGAAAACAGCAGATTCGTTGAAACAGCTGACAGAAACTGAGCTGCTCGATGCCTTCAACCAGTGGAAAACAAGATTGCATCGGTGTGTGAGTGTGGAGTACATTGAAGGGGACAAGCATTAGAATTGTAATACATATAAATAATAATGGGTTAGTGTATTTTGTACATTATACATTATATTGTACATATAAATAAAGATGGGTTATTGTATTGTATAATACATATAAATAAAGATAGGTTATTAGTAGGCATGAGGTCTGTCTATAGACAAATCTCATACCGATCATGGGCATCAAAGGGGAAGGAAGGAGGGAAATGCCTAGCCCCGAAGTCTGCCACTCATGGTAGTTCCTCCTCTTCTCCTTCAGGCATATTCCCACTTCCACTTGTCCCATGTGGCTTGCTGCCACCTCAGCTGCTCCCTGCTTGTTCCCCAGAGCAAAGGCCCTGGTCATTATGTGTGTGTGTGTGTGTGTGTGTGTGTGTTGTAGGAGAAAGGCAACCAAGACCTATGACCTATGCCACCTCTGGTATTGGGCAGTGGGAGGAAGGAAAAGGGTGGACTTCAGGGGTTGGGCAGGATAACAAGCTGTTGTACTAATCTCACTTTTTGAGATGCTCTGGCGTGCATAACAACAGAAAAGCTGGGTGGTGAGTATTTTCATTTTTGTATTAACAAGGGAAAAGAAGGGCTTTCTCTAGAGTGGATGGGTGCCAATCCCACACCACTTTCCCCCTTTCTTTTGTGACAACATACTCAAGGATTGTCAGGCTCATGAGTTCTCTTAACCCTCCCTTAAATACTCCTTATTGGGATAATGGAAGATTTTTTTTTTTTACCATTTTCCCATGTATGTTTGCTACCCTGAAGTGTCGTTTTCTGTTTGCATAGTTCTGATAAGTAGAACTTTTTGTAAAAGTGCATTGTTTTGAAAGAAAAGGTAAATATTGTTACCCTAAGAAATTTCAGAGCCACTCCTGTGCTCGCTTCCGTGTTATCTAGCTGTTTTATTTCACAAAAAAGCAATAAAACATACCTTTCCCATATAACCTGAAAGAAAACTACTTAAAAAACACATTTTGATACTACAGGTATGATAGTGTAGCACACACATCTCATTAAAGACATTAAAGATAAGTTTTTCTTCATTTTACTTTACATGTGTTTGTGTTTGTATAGTGTGTTAATTTTATATGCATTCAAAAGTGGTATTTAGTGTGTTATTTACCTTTTTCACCAACCAAAATACATTTGCAAGCTAAACGACAACAACAATCCTGGGTTCGACTTTTCAACTGATCCCACTTTCTGATTGGACTCCGGTCCCTAACCCAGCAGATAAGTGGGGCCTTCATCTATTACTGCCAAGCCAGGTATTGTTATCCTATATGCTCAGAGGTCTTAAGGACCCTCAAAATATTGACATAAATTTGGGGAATTAATGTGCTCAGCTTGGCTATACGAGAGGGGGAAACAGATAGCAGAATCATATGTCCATGGGTACTAAGGAGGCGATGTTAAGTTATATAGTACAATAATTTATCTTTATTTGAGAAAAACAATAGTAACAGTATTCTCACACACATTTAGGCTTCAAGCATTCCCACAAGACTAGCAAATAAAGTGGGAAATATTGGGATAGAGGAATAGAGAAGGGAGTTGTTTGTGGGCGATACGACACCTGTCCTGTAGATATGAGGTCACAGAAGAAACCAGCAGAGTAGGGGTCTGGAACAGGACCATCTGCACAGACAGAGGTAGTGTCCACAGGAAGGGGATCCGGGAGCATTTGAGTGGAGTTTTGGAAGGGTTTTTATATTCAATAACTGCCTTCTGGGGATGGAATTTAGATTGGAAGCCAATGTTTCTTGGGAGTTGCTCAGGATGAGACAAAATCAGTTCAGATATGCTAAAGGCATCTTAATGTGTGGATACTTTGCGATTGAATGGAGGAAGCAACTTCCTTTGTATGAGAAGGGGCAAAGGTATGGGGATCATTTACAGGTTTGAGTAACCCAGCTTTGGCTGATAAGATTGGCCAGGTGTTTGGGCCTTCAGTTGCCTTGCAAATTAACATTTCTTTGGAATTTGAGTTGGCCCCTCCTTAAGTAGATACCTGACTGAGTCTGAACACTAGTATTTAGCATTTCTTGGAATTTTCCAGCTTTAATGGCCACACTGCACGGAAGGCCACATTTGACCTAATTATTAAATATCACCAATTTATTATTGATATGGGGCAGGGAGTGTCAGGGCAGGTAACAGTAGCTCCCATGTTATACCTGTGCATTTGCACTGTGGCCTAAATGTAGAATTTTTCATACCTCTCATAACTTTAATTTTATTAAGTCCAAAAATTCAATGAACATCAGGTGCTTTTAGGCTACATTTCAGAGGAAGGAACTGGCAAAACCACTTCTGACTATTGCTTTCCTGAGAAAACCCTGTGAAATTCATGGGTTGCCATAAGTCGACAGGTGAGTTGAAGGCACACACACACAAAAGTCAGTGCACAAGGAAGGCAAGACAGAAATAAAGTGTACTCAGCTTGTGCTAAGGGAGCTGGCTGCATCCTGATCACTCTCATGTCCTGTCTCCCTTATGAGGAGATGGAGCTTCAGGAAGGGAATGGCTCTAAAGATAAGGGAGGGATTTGGGTGGGCAGCAACTCATGGGCAGGATGGAGGGCTCCAAAATCCAGATTAGGCATATGTCATACCCCATGAGCCTGATGAGGCTATAGAGGAGGAGGAGGAGGAGGAGGAGGAGGAGGAGGAGGAGGAGGACAACATAGCAGGGAATGGCCCTAGGGACCCTGGCACAGGTTTATCTACATCTGTGCCAGCAGGGAACTCTGCCAACCTAGAGGCTCGAGCAGAGGAAGAGTCTGGTCCGAGTGGGTTGGCATCAGTCCCAGCAGAGAGTCTGACCCACTCAGATATAAGGAAGAGGAAGAGAGAGACTTATCTCCACCATCGTATGCCCAGCAGCAAGCTCAAAAAGAAGCTCAAAGGAAGTCTGAGACTTTATGAGAAAAACCTGCTTGTTAAGAAACACCTGGCAAAGCCTTAATTGCTTTATATATGCTAGGAGAGGTGATGGAGGTTTTGTCAGAGATCAACTGATCTTCCTGGAGAAAACTTCCTGCTAATTTTGTTGCCTTGCTGCCTTAACTCGTGCCTTGACCTTGGACTGTTCCTGACAACACTGTTGCCTGATCCTGCTGACCCACAGACCTACTTCTTGACTACAGTGCCTTCTGTAAGCCTTGACCTTTGGACTGTATTCTGGACTCTTCTCTGTGTGCCTTCTTGCCTGTATTGCTGCTTCTTCAAGAAATGGAACTCTTGCTTGTTCCGAACATGATCTGGCTCTCCCTAATTAACTTTGCTATCACTGGGGTTTGGCTGCTTTCCCAGACCTTGTTTATCCTGCTGGCATTTTGGGCTGCTTTCTTGGACAGCATATGAGTCAAAGCTTTCCCACTGCTGCTTTAAATCTTCATTTGCTGATTGTAACCAAGCTTGTATTACATGTGAAAGTATTTGCCTAGATTCTGTCTCAACACTTACCGTTCTTCATTCTTCTCCCTCCCCCCATTGTCTGAGGTTATTTTTTTTAATCACTAACCACATTAGGGATGACCTGAAACACCACCTTTTTAGTGGTTCCTATACTACCTCAGTGTTTTCTCCCAAATGCCCTCAAACACCTTCTATTTCCCTAAAATGGCCTGGGGTGGGGAACATAGCAAAAAAAAAATCCCCTTAGAAGGTGTTTGTGGGCATCTGGGGACAGAAATTATTTGTTTTTGTGGAGGGTGAGATTGGGATGCAGCCCTCAAAGATGTCCTGGAGCCAGGAGCAGGCTGGCAATTGTTAACCAGAGGACTTTTTCTTCAGCTGCCCCCAAAGTGTGGAACGATCTGCTTGAAATGATTCCACAGCTAGATATGCTGTCTGAGTTTAAAACAGCTTTAAAGACCAATCTCTTCCAACAGGCCTATCCAGATGGTTTTTAAAATTATGAATTGATTGTTTTTAATATGCATGCTTTTAAAACTGATGTTAAGGCTCTTTTAACTGATTATGGATTTTAATTGGTGGTCATGTTTTTAACTGTATTATGTGTCTATTTGTTGCTGTATTTTAATCTGTTGTTCGATCCATAGGGAGAGGCAGGTAAGAAATTATGAAGATGATGATGATTGCACACATACCCAGCCTCTGACAGTTGCCTGCCCTTGCAAGTCAAGTACCATGGCACAACTCAATCTGGGTGACAGTACCCTTATCTGTGAAGAAAATGGTGTCCCAATTTGCTCTTGAAAAGAGAGATATCCTAAAATGGGTTATCAGTTTCATCCACAGTGGAAATTACTGCCAAAAATTGAAAAGAAAATGAAAACTACCCATCCACAGAGCTTGGACATAATGAGTTAAAGGTAACACTGTGCCGTGTAGTGAGTTTTTTTTCTTGCTAACAAGATCATAAGAAGTTATATTTCAAAAATAATGCAATGAGTGGAGATGACATTATTCATTAGACCTTTCTGGAGGGGTGTAGTCAGTAAGGCTTTTATATAGCTTTATAGGATGTTTTTAAGCATTTGTGGGAATTTTAAGTGGAATGTTCAATTTTATGTCATTCTCTTAACAAAACAAAGATTGGGAAAGGAATGAAAAGGCACAAGTAACATTATGAGCTACTTCTCATATAGTTGGCCCTTGGTAACCACAGGGGTTTGGTTCCAGGATTCGCTGTGGATATCAAAATCCATGGATGCCAAGTCCCATTATATACAATGTTGTAGTAAAATAGTGCCCCTTATATAAAATGGTGAACAAAAAGGTTTGCTTTTGATTTGTTTTTTTTAATGTTTTCGAGCTGTGGTTAGTTGAGTCCATGAATGCAAAACCCATGGATATGGAGGGCCAACTGTAATTTGCAACAAATTACTTTTCTCAAGACCATAACATATAACAGAAACAGGGTAATTTAAATAAGTAAATTTTTAAAGAATTGCACTTTCTAGGAACATATTTTTTTTAAAAAATGCTGTAATTAGAAAGGGGGAAAATATGAGTCTCACTCTCATTGTTGTTCTCCATATTCTACTAGCATTCCCATGCAATTCTGTATCAAGTTGCAAACGTTTTCAATCTCCCTGGACAGAAATGTGGGCATATTTCAAAATGCATGCTTTCTTCTAATACAGCCATAATGAAACGCATTTTTCCATTGACTAAATGTCTGTGTGTTCATTTCTTTGAAATATATATTTATATTAATTGCATAGATTTTTTTTTAAAAAAAATCATGCTAACTCTGAAATGCATTGCTAATCTTTCAAATGTAGGTATGGATTCGTGTGACAAGAAGCTTTCTCTTCTGTTCCAGTCTTGGGAAGTGCTAATCAGATATTTCCATTTGGAAACACAAATCCAATGAATTTATTTTGCATTCCTAGCTGTAACGGTACAAAATATGCTTTCCCAGCTCTGATCCAACAAATTTGAGTATTTGTGTATATCTATCAATACCCATACAACTAAGCAAGGCTAAAATAGTGTTGTCATATAATTTGTCTTTCCCTGTGGACATTCTATCAAAACCTATTATCCTAGATAAGAATATGGATACAGTGTAAATTGCTCCATAAAATGGGGGTGGGGGAAGGCCAATAAATATTGGCATGTCTCAAAATGGAAAACTGCAGATGCTTCAAGGTCCTTCACAATAGCCTGGAAGATATTAAGTTAGATGGGAATGGCATGTTAAAATTAATTCCTCTGAACTGAAATTTATAGATTCCTCTACTAAACCTGTTTAAAACAAAAGAAATCCTGACTTTCAAATTACTTCATCTTGAATGTCTGTGCATTTGACTTTTATTTATTTATTGTTAATTTAATTTATATCCCACCTTTTCCCATCATGGAACCTAAAGCGGCAGACCTTCATGCACTTACATGGGGAATTTTATTCTCCCAGATGCATTTTGTTTTTCAGAAAGTACAAAGAAGTAGATTTACAGTTACCCTAAAGGGGATGCTTTAGAGACCCACCCATAATGCCAAAATCTCTATTGTTATCTGGGGAAACTATTAGCTCAAATGGAAGCCTGCGAAAGAAAGGTAACTTCAGGGATGTTTTCACCTATGTATACCAGTACTAACTATAGAGAGCACTCCAGTTTATAGTGAAATAAAGTATTTTTATTTGAAATAATAAAAAGTGAACTCACACACGCAACACACATCCCTAAGAAACATAGAAGGATAAATCAGAATGAAGCAGAAAGACTGGTGAGAGGGAGAGATTCAGGAATAAAGGGCAATAGTTACCAGTCTTGAAGGGTAGCATTTCATGCAATGAACATACTCAGACAGGCATCTGAAGGTGGCACAAGGAGGTTCTGATTTGGGGCACACCGAGAAAGAGAGTGGTTGGGTTCATCCACCATGGCACACATTACTATTGTCAGGGGACCAATATTTAGTGTGGGATGAGTCCTTCCTGAATCTTTGTTTGCGAAGAAAAGCCAGAGAAAGAGAATATTTATACCCTGTTTCATACCCTGAAGGGGTACTCTGGTTAGGACAAAGCCTGGAAGGCTTTCCCACGAGATAGAAAAAAGAAACGAAAATTCAACTGATTGTGTTAATTGCTTGGAAATAGGAATTGATGGGTTTATGACAGGAGGGGGTATAGGAGAGCTTTCCATAGGCATAGATTTGGGAATAGTCACTGAATTGTTTGATAGAATCATTGCTGAGGTATCCAGGGCTGGAAGAGAGGATTAACAAATACCTCCTTAATGACTGTGTTTACTAAGGAGTTTCCACACAATCCTAATATAGGCTTTCTTGCCACAATGAAGATTATCAGATGCAGCAAAAAGTACCAGAGCAGAATGCCGGGATGACGTTATTGTCCTGTGAACAGGACATGGTTTCAGACAATGTCACCATCAACACGTTCTTCTCCTATGCTGCAGCCATTAGTAAGGCATCACTTTTCATTGACGTGTGCTCCTTGTCAATTAAAAGTGATGCCTTACCAACAGCTGCAGCAAAGGAGCAGAACATGATGAGGATAAGGACATCTGAAATGTGGTCCCATTCGTGGGACAGTAACGTCATCCTGGCATTCTGCTCTGATACTTTTTTGACATGTCTGATAATCTCCAATATTTCTAAGACACATCCCAGTTCAAATATTTCTAAGACACATCCCAGGTCATTGTGACCTCCAGCTGACCTTTTTGGTTTCCCCCAGTCAACCTGACTTCAAAAAGTGTCCAATATTTCCAACTATGGGCTATTGTGGGGAGCAGGTAGTAGGGCATACTAGCACTACAATGTATGTCATTGTATGACACTACAACTTCAACAGTAGTAGACCTCAGGACCATTTACCCTACAGAATTATAGTGCTACTATTCCTCTTTAACTGCCATGGTTCCATCCCATGGAATCCTGGGATTGGCAATTTAAGGAGAGGCATTTAGAATTCTCTGCCCGGGCATTCCAGTGCCTCATCAAACTACAAACCCCAGGATTCCATTGGATGGAACCATGAAAGTTATAGTGGAATCATAGCACCACATAATTCTATAGTGTGAATGAGCCTCATGGCTGGAATCCTGTTGGTTAGTTCCAGCTAGAGTATAACCATTGAAGCAACTGTTGAATGGGGAGTTGAAACATAGGACTTTTTCGGATGTCTTAAATGTAACAGAAGCAGCCTTGCCACATTGCGAGGCTGCTGCACTGCAGGGTGTCCCTTTCGCATGACGCCCGTCCCTGCCGGTACTGTTGCGGTACTGCAGGGACATTTGAGTGTTATATTTCAGCTATTTTTACTCATGATCAACTTTTGTGAGTAAAAATCGCCGAAATATAACACTCAAATGTCCCTGCGGTACCGCAACAGTACCGGCAGGGACGGGCGTCATGCGAAAGGGACGCCCTGCAGCGCAGCAGCCTCGCAACGTGGCGAGGCTGCTTCCGTTACATTTAAGACGTCCAAAAAAGTCCATAGGGAAATACAATTTATTCAATCGCTCTACTCTACTAAGGAATAACAATAGAATTTAGGCCAATGTACCCAAACTTCAACCTCTTCACATTTACAGATTTCCCCCCTATAAAACAGGGATGGGAATCCAGCTGTCATTAGACTTTAACTCCCAGCATTCCTTACCATTGACTATACTGGGTATGGCTGATAGGAGTTGCAATCCTCCAGAATCCAAAGGCCCACAGGATCATAAACAAAGAAATAAACTTTCCAAAAAATCTACTGATTTTTGCCATGGGCTACTCTTTTGTTTGAACTAATGTAGGTAATTTTTTTAATGGGTTCTGGTTTTATGTGTTTGTGGTACCATTATTTGTGGTACCATTCATTTTGTGGGGTGGGTGTTCTGTTTTTTGTATACCCGTTTGAGAGATTTCAGTCCTGGGGGAAAAAGGCACAGAAGTAATAAATAAAATATAAGATAAAATAACAAACTTTTAACAGCTCTCTGCATAAGAGAGGCATATTTTTGACATTGGATCAGTTTGTATGTTATGCAAAATAAAAATTAGCAAACTAAAAATGGATCTATCACGTCCTAGGAGGCTTTCCTTGTTTCAGTTCTCCTATGTACCCTTTCATGCTTTGCTGCCTCATGATTGGTCCTTGGGGCTTTATTTGCTGAATAAAAAGAAAACATCAAGCCAATTATAATGTCCTTAACAAACCTATAATGAAAGAACCAAGCTGAGTCCAGGACACAATCCCTAATGACAATATCCCAATCCCCGCCCACCCCCCAACTGCCTTCCAACCATTTCCAACTTACTCTTTTCAAATCCCGAAAGATAATATTTATTTACTCGCTTTCATAATTACTTATCTTTAAAAAGGTACCTTGAAATGGTTTTTTGTTAGCTCTGTCAGGAAATATAAAGTGGAAATTGATAAACATGCCCCTTTTTTGCAGCACAAAAGAGGGGAAAGTGTCACCTTGCATCTTTGAGGTACTCTTGGGAGATCCAAACAAAGTTCAGACTCATAAAGTGCAGCCCACATCTTTCCTTGAACCTATTGTGCCCTGACCAGGGATGAATATATCCATATGTTTCTTGTTGTGTCAATCACATCCTATTTCTCTATTAATCAATCAGATTTTTAAAAATGGATAGAGAGGAGGAACACCCTAACACAGATCCCCACCAGTGTATCCACTGTGGAAGTGGTCCATTCTGCCCCCATTACCTGGATGGGCCAGAGTCCAAACAGAATGCCAACCCATTGCTATTGTCACTGCCACCACTGCCATTTTCCTTGTTCTACTGGGTTCAGAAGAAGCTGACAGCACCATGTGACAAGTCCTCTGATGTAACCAGCCTTGGTCACATGCTACAGGACTGCTGCCTGGGCCCAGAAGAGTAAGGCCAACTGGCAGCAGCAGTTGCAAAGTCTTGCCTGCTGAGATGGGGTCCCATGGACATAGAATCATAGAATCATAGAATCATAGAATTGCAGAGTTGGAAGAGACCACGAGGGCCATCCAGTCCAACCCCCCTGCCACGCAGGAAATCACGATCAAAGCATCCCCGACAGATGGCCATCCAGCCTCTGTTTAAAGATCTCCAAGGAAGGAGACCCCACCACACTCCGAGGGAGTGTGTTCCACTGCCGAACAGCTCTTACTGTCAAAAAGTTCCTCCTAATGTTGAGGTGGAATCTCTGTTCCTGGAGCTTGCACCCATTGCTCCATGTGAGGTCCAATTCAGTTTTGGTATTGTATTAAACTGGATATTATTTTATATTATAATGTTTATCTGGCCTTATCCTGGCTTCCCCCTGTCTCAGCCCCTTATTTGCCCTGGGGGTAGTGAGAACTGCCTGGGTGCACAACAGTGCAAATGCCCTGTGTCATATGGACTGCAGGGCTCTGAGATGGGGGTAAGCTGGGGTGTTTAGCCCATGTAGATAGGCTCAAAATCATATGAAAATGTGCATTTGCATGCATATTTAAGTAAGTATTTTCTAAGTGTCTTCTCTTAAATACCCCATTTTGAAATTCATTGATATACCTTTATTGTTGGGAGCAGCAGTGAAATGTTTGGGAAAGATGAACACGGACTTATGTTTGAGATTCAAAGACATAGCAATGTTAGTCTGCTTCACCATACAGAGATATAAAGGAATCCTTTGGAATCTTTGAGACTGGGAAAAGGAATTTTCTAGCATAAACCAAAAAACAAAAATCAAAAGGAGAGTAGAAAGAGAAACAGCTGAATTTGGATATATCCACAAACTCCTGTCCATTGGCAGTGGTTTGAACAACAACAACAACAAAATTACTTTGGTATTGACTGCATTGGCCAGAGTATTCCACATTCTGGCCAGTGTATTCTGCTCCAGACATGCCCCAGTTTTCCCCCTGTTAACTGCCCATTCCTGACATGGAATGCAAGGTATCTCCACACGTGTGCTGCACTTGTATCAGCGGGCACTTCTGCTGCAACTGCTGGTGTTGAACATCATGCTCTCTGAGGCCGGAAATAAGACATCCAGCCTCGATCACATGCTGGGGACCTCATTGTAATCTCTGATAGCATGCCATGTGACACCAGGGTGCCAGTTACATGACAGAAATTGTCACGGTGCTTACCGTGATTTTGTGATCACAAATCCGTCCCTCGCTGTTTATACGATTTATGTCACTGATCTGGATATTCCAGGTGGTCCCGTGACTGATATTTACACGTCCAAAGTTCCAGGGGTTTTTTACGTTGCAGGTTTGGGTTTTTGGGGGGCTGTCAATCAAGTATGCGATTACTCGTGTTTTCACAACCTCAGTGACGTACTTCCTTTAAAGTTCTGTGCCACGAGTGATGCTATTGGCTGGCTGGGGGGGGTTGACAGGGGGGCTGAGGTATGGTATTCCCCTCGCTTCTTTAAAATGTTAACCCTTTCAGAAGAGGCAGAAGGCACTTTTCAAAGACCTCAGACAGAGGAACAATTAAACCATCTCCTTTCCTTTTGAAAGCAAGCTGAGTAGAGGCTTGGAATTGCTTTCGCTTTAAGCAGAGGCATTTTGAAACACCCAGACTGAGATCTTTCGCTCAGACGCAGGGAGATCAAGCCAGGGGGGGGGGGTTGGGTTTCCCCTTGCCTCTTTAAAATGTTAACCCTTACAGCAAGCCAGCGATAGGCATTTCGAAAGGCACAGACACAGAGGGGGAATTAAAGGGTGTTCATTCGCTCAGAGGCTGGAATACCAGGGAGGGGATCCAGGCAAGGAATGAATGAGCGACCTTCTGCCCACTGCGATCTCTCTGTAACATGCAGTTGAGGAAGAGGTTAAAGCTGAAGGGTTTGCAGTGTAAAAATCCATTTAAAAAGGTGATTGAGTACACGCACGCACACACACACATCAACTTTCGTGCAGCTGGAAGGGATGCCTTTATTTTCGGCTGGTGAGGCTGGCTCTGTTGAACGGGTGACTGACCCCTCCTTTTCTGGTCCCTGATCTCTAAGCCCCCCCTCAGTCACCATTTCCGGTCATCCCTAGTACCGAGACATTTTGTCCCAGGCTGTTTACATTTCCGATTTTCTGAATCCTCCAGTGACTTTTTAAAAACCGGCACAAACCGCGGGACTGGAAGTCCCACAGGTTGAGTGATAAAAGGTGGCCCCCCTTCCGAAAATCACATACCCGACCCGATGTACGTGTAAACTGCCAGGGATTGACACGAATTCTTCCCAGGACATTTTCATCATGTAAACAGCACCCAGTGGTAGTGACAGAAATGCCCACCAATACCGCACAGTGCACCTATGTAGACAGCTGCCCATTCCTGCAATGGAATGCTCCAGTTTTTCCTACAGGATCTGGGTTTTCCTAGGTATTTCCTTAAGCCGTTTTAATGGGGATTTGCCCCAGTTTCTAGTCATAACTGCTTGGATGTCATCAGGACAATTCAGACTAGCAAGGAGGAGAGGGAGAAGAGGAGAATCATGTCCACTGACACCATGTGACTCCTGGCATCTTGCTACTGCAGCGGAAGGGACCTATCACACCGAGGGCTGTCATGGAAAGGTAGCACGATTGAGAGCCATTGATGGGTTTCCCCCATCAATGAAAACAACTAGTTGAATACAAACTGGCAACAGGACAAAGATGATGTCGTGTGATAAGGTATGGCCATAGCCATTATACATCTACAATCATGCTGAACAAGCCTCGTGTGATAAAGTTCTAAGATCTGCAACTAACCCTTCTTTTTCCTACATGCTGAAAGCAAATTTCCTTAACCAAACTGTATTTTAGCTTCTCTGTTCAATTTTGCTTGATTATTCTGTGACAGAATCTTCTACAACAGTTAGAACTCTCAGAATATTACATGATACTTACCACGGTTCAGCCAATGGATTCTTATTTCTCCTAAGGTGCAGTTATACATATTTTGTCCAGTGTTGAAAAATAATGAAGTAAGTTTATGATAGGATTTAATAAGGAGCTACAGTATGTTGCTTCTTTCGAAGAAAGAGGCAAGGAAAGGAAAGCAGGAAATGAAGATGAGTACTGTTTCCTTTTAGTGTCCATAACTGAGGAAGATTAGCCTAACTATTATACTAATTATACGACTAGTTCATTGACCAAAGACATTATTGACTCATACAAAACTTCATCTGAACAGTGTATGTAAATATACAGCTATAGCTGATGCATCATAGAAATAAGGAGACCCAACACAAGGCTTACATTGAATTGGGTCACTACATTTACCAGTAACTATTTAGCAGTTTTAATCTGTGAACTGCAAGGAGAAAGTCGATTAAATGTGGGATATTCTGGAGATAGAAGGCCTAGCCCAAACTCCTCTTCAACCACCCCTGGGCCAACTTGAACCCCAGGAGCAATCTAGTGACCTTGTTTACTCCTAATCTGGCTCTTCTTGATGGTGGACCTTTTTAAGGAACCCTTGCCTCAAGTCTTAAAGTGAGGACATGCCCCAGGCTGACTACAAGGATAATTTCCCTTACCCCTAGGCCCTACAACCAAAGGGGACAGTTTTAGAGACCACTTCTTCACTAAATGGATGCTCACTGGTGCTCACAGTACTCGCTTTCCTTTCTCCCCTCACTACCTGCCATGGGCTCATCTACACTGGCCAGCATATGCCAGCTTCCTGACAGCTTATTCTGGCCCTGATTCAGTCCCATTGCCCCTCTGTTACCTGTGCAAAACAGGATGGAGATGACATGAAAACACTGGCCTGTCTCTGCAGCTGCTGCCGCTGCCACTGCCATCCATGTTGCACTCTCCAAGAAGCTAGCCCACATCAGTGATCAAGACCCCCTGCATGTGACCAGCCCCCTTCCTATCTTCAGGAAGCCTCCTTCCTGTCTCCAGAGAGTGTGACATGGATGGTAGCAGCAGTGGTTGCAGGGATGGACTGGTGTGCCAGTATAGACTCCTGCAGTCCCAGAAGACCCAATCCATTTTGATGAAATGGTTTAACAGGTTTTACCCCATCTCCCCCCCCATCTTTGCCCCTGGCATCATCTGGACTGCTGAGGGGCAAAACAGGCCAAGAGCCTTATATTGTTTGGACTGCAGGGCTCCAAGATGGAGGTAAGACAGTGTAAATAGCCGATCTAGACAAGCCCCAAGTAGCTGTGTATTTAGTAAGTGTACTCAGTGCCAAAATTACATACTTCCCCAGCTATGGTATAGAATAAGCATGGAAAAGGTGGGGAGAATGGCTGCTTGGCCCATATGTGACCAGCTGAAACCTACACAGAGAAAACTAGAGGGCAGGCAGGTGGGGCAAATGTCAACTAACACACATTGTAAACTGCTTAAAGTGCCTAATGTGCTATAAAGCAGTATAGATATGTGAGTGCTATTGCTAAAGAATTTGTAAGCCACTCTGAGAGCCTTTGTGTGTGAAGAGGAGGGTATTAATACTCTAAATAAATAAATAAATGGACACTAAAAGGAGGCAGCTGGGTCAGAATAGGCTTATATGTCCTCTCACTTCACCCTTACACCTCTGCATCACAGTGCCACGACATATGGTTTACTTTGCTTGCTTCCATTCCATCCATGGTTAGCAAAGGCAACCCCTCTCTGCAGCCATGGAAGTACTCACAGATACGGGGCTGAATTGCACAGCAAACAGCACAAGATGGGGAGATGACATGATTGTGCCCTGGTGCCTTTTCTTACATTACAGTGGGTGTGTTTTTTGAAAATTGTTTGAAGATGGCTTGATTGTCACTGTCTTGCTTCAGATGACTGAAGTCAAGGGTGGCATGAAATTTTTTCCTTGCCCACTTCTGAGAAAATTAAACCACCACTGCTCTCTTGCTTTAGCCATTTTCCCCCAAAAATCTGTAGGAATCCTGTATTCTAGGATTCCATTCAGTGAATGGAAGCATATTGCTAACAGTCTCCATTAAACTCTAGGACACTGTAACAGTAAATGACGATGATGATGATACCATTTTAAACAAATTTTACAGGGAGAATAGTATTTTTGTCACAGACCAGAATCTCGACCCACAATTATTATAGCATTTGGTGGGAGGAGTAAATCTTAACACCCACCTATAATTTAGGAAAGGGAAACCATCTTATGTTCAAAATATTGGGGTGGAGAAAGCACCCTCCCATCACCACCACCATGATTCTTTTCTCTCCATTTCTGTTTTTCTTGCTCCATTTCCACCTTTCTCTTTTAACCCTAGGGATGTTATTCTTCACTTTTTTTCAACTTGACAGGAGCAAGGGGTAATTTCAGTTATTTTCTTTTTGCTGCAAGAAAGTCTTCAAAAACAGTTATAATTTGCAGTTCAAGACTTATTCTGCACAAAATTCAGACATTATATTTTTGCAGCAAGACCAGCATTGTCAACACATAAAATGCTATTTTCTGCACAGAAAATGTTGTTTCCTGCACAGAAAATGTTGTTTTCAACACAAAAACAACCATGTGTGAATTTTGCATAGAACAAGTCCTGAATTGCAGAGATTCCCACCAGTCCAGGATTGTTGTCATCAGAGTTTCTCAACACTCAAGAAACACATATTTCATTTGTTCGCCCTAAGTGCAGTACCTTACATTTCGCCGTATTCTCTGAAGATGCCAACCACCAATGCAGGTGAAGGGTCAGGAATAAACTGTTGCAGAACACGGCCTCACAGCCTGGAAAAAAACCATGAAAAACCTATGGATGCTGGCCATGAAAGCCCTCAACTTCACATTTTTTACTCTTTTTCAAGTATTTTCAAATAGTCTTCTTATTCCTATTTCCCCTTCAGCCTTCCAGTCTCCTTCTTTTCTTCACTTTCATTTATTTTCCCTTCATCTATGCCTCTGTTTTCCCATATGTTTTTGACTTCCCCACACACACCCATTTTGTATCCTTTTTCTTTCACTTACAAAATATGCAGTGGGTGGGAGTTCCAGAATCCAAACATTTCTGGAGCACTATAAAACCATGCAATAAAATACACACACTTGAAAGTTGTGCAAAGAAAAATTTGCCTATTTCAAATGTGTGCCAAAATATGACAGAAATATGTCAATTGGAGAAATGTGTACAAGTAATATGTTTGCATTGTGGGGGAAAGCACCACTGTACATATTTTCAAAGAAAAATATGCGAGAGAGAGAGAGAGAGAGAGAGAGAGAGAGAGAGGGAACAGATTTTGTTCCAGAAAATCCTAGTCTTTCATAATCAACCCTGCTCTTACTTCAATAGCCCCACCACGAGTTTTGTCTTTTTATAACACTATTATGGAATTTTGAGCACTAATGTGTGTGTGTGTGTGTGCGCGTGTGCACTTTTGTGGATGAATGAGATGTCTGCATAATATAATAGTTCAGTAGCACCCAGCATGGGTTTATGAGGATGGATGATTATTGAAGATCTCCAGGATACCAGAAATCAAAATTCAGTCCAAGTGTGTCCATATAAAGGCTGCAAAAATATGCAAGAGATTTAGTTTTCTTTCTTGGCAGAACAGCCTGGGATGAATAATTCACCATGGAGATGCCCAGTAGGGAAAGCATTAACCCTTTATAAGGATGAATTATAGATGCACACCCCAAATACAGAGATGATTTCATACCATCACTGGAGTCCACTTAATGAAATTAGCCAGAAAGCAGAGGGGGTTTTAAACACACACACACACACACACACAATGTACTTTTAACAGAAAGGAGGATTAACCCTATGAATCTGATTAGTGGGAGATGATGTGAGGGCCAGCAATATAACTCAGCTCAGGAAAAACTTTGGCAGCTATCAGTTGAGAGACACATTTTCAGAAAATTATATTTTATTTTCAGATGCTACAGCTTCATATCCTAAGATACTGGCCAAAAGGAACAACAGGCAGGGAACAAGCCAGCTCTCAATTCCAATATGGCCTCTTGGGAGGCAGCCAATATTGGTGAGGTCTGATCATACTGTACAGTACATAAGTTAAACAATCTAAATATTCAGATCCATGACTACTGTTAGCACCCCTGAAAAGCCCCACACTCAGGAACCCCAAAAATTGGCTTATTAATAATTTGGCATATTAATGTAGACATCCACGTGGGAGGACAGTAAATCTCAGGGATGCACTGTAAGGATCCCAAAGGCAGGTATTAAGCCATGTATCGCTCAAAGGAAGGACTATTGACAAATTCCAAACTGAAGGAAACATAATGAGGTCAAGAGGACATTGCCTGCACACACCCTAGTGACAGAAAACTGATATTCATGCTTTGTAAAGTTAATCACCAGAACATTTAGAGTAGTTGCAACCTACTAACACCATGAGAAACCCATAGTTCAAAACCAGGAGTTTCATTAAACCTATTGTTTCAATACACGAAATCCCACCAGCTGAGGGCATGTTTTTGGGTATAATAATTTCCACAAAATCCTGCCTCTTTGTGCAAAGACTCCCTTCACGAGGACCCCACATCCTTCTGTGTCAGCCAGGCACACAGATTTACTTCCTACAGACACTACATCTCTCTGTGTTAGCCATTTCTGCTTCATCCGTCCACTCTTCCAGTCTGCTTGGAATATTTGAACTACAAGACAGGTGTTATATAACCACCAAAAAACTCCCTATCTATCCCTCTGTCGACCATTCTTCTTCCATTTCTGGTGGTCTTGTGTGAATGTTTTATCACATGAATGTGTGTGTGATTTGTGATGCATGATTATAACCATGTGTGATGCGTGATTATTATTTTAAAGTCCTTAATAAATATCATTGTTAACTTTTCACCTTGCATTTGTGTGTATGTCAGTTCAGAGTTAGTAGGGGTAGAAACAGGTGTAAGATCCCTCTCTGTTGCCCCCTCTTGCATTGCTAAGTTGAGTTGCTGTTAATTTCCCCAATATATCGAAACTCGATATTTGCGTGAGAATTCTATGAGCAATGTGGCTAACACGACCACAATGCTTGAAAAGTATTTGCGGACCCAGACCGGACCACCCCTCCGCCCTCTTGAATGAACACAAACACGTGGTTGCAAAAAAAAAGAACATTGTATTGGTAACAGATATGTGCATAACTTCAGAAATTAGGTTAGGTACAGGTTAGTAACAAAACACGTTGAGGTAGATAAGTTGATTTCTATGCTACTTGGATATAGCTTGGCAATAAATTGGCCGCAACTTGCAAGCAAATGGTTGGCGTTAATGTATGGGTCGTGATCACAGCGCGGCCCGCTCATGTGGGCTGCGCAGGGTCCGGTCCATCCCGGATCCCTTCCCTGAAGGAGAGACCCTGGCCGAGCCGCCTGCTCGACGCTCTCTCCTTCCCTGAAAACAAGCATGTGTTATTACTATAAGGGGTCTCCTTCTGAACTTGAACTTGACCTTGAATTTGAACTTGCGCTTGATCTTGAACTTGGCA
This sequence comes from Gambelia wislizenii, assembly GCA_030847615.1. Lineage (NCBI taxonomy): Eukaryota > Metazoa > Chordata > Lepidosauria > Squamata > Crotaphytidae > Gambelia > Gambelia wislizenii. The sequence continues at coordinate 19,441,549 of JAUMIR010000001.1, read as the reverse complement.
GAGACCCCTGAGCTCATGCTATTTTCACGACCCAATACATCCGCCACTAAGGCGTTCCCTTGGAACTGCCTTCCGCCAACCATTCCTCATCAACAGGCAGGCCTACCGGTCCCCGTGGGCCCCCGGCCTTGCAGGCAGTGCGTGTCCCGGCCTGATGTAGGAGGCGTAAGCCCTGGAACGCCATCGGCCTAACCACATGATTGCCTCCGTGGACATGCCGGCCTCCGCTGCCATGGTCGCCGCTCCAATCCTGAATGAATGACTGGTGAAGCCCTCGACCGGCAAGCCCAGACCTCTGAGGGTTATTTTAAAAACGCTCACAAACTGGAATCTGGTGAGCGGCGTCCCATCCTGGTGCCGGAACAGGGGGCCTTCTCCCGGCCCCCGTGCCTCCATGAACGCCTTCATGCTCTCCACAGGGCACGGGGAAGATCCTTCGACCTGCCGGATGTGCAATGTGGCCCCATGGCCCCACTGATCTGCCTTGGATCGCCGGATGCGTAGGGACAGGTCCCGTGCCCTCAACGTAACATCTCCTATCTGCAGTGCCAGGCCCGAAGTGTCTGTCTTGGAGGAGCACACCACCTCCCCCACCCGTAAGGCCCCAAAAAAGGCAATCGTGTATGCCGCGCCGAAAAGCAGCGCCTCATAGCTGGAGTGGCATATGGCTGGTAAGTGATCTACCACCTGCGCCAACATTGCGTATGACAGGGGGCGCCGAGCATCCCGTGCCCTTGGTGCCCGCCTCCTCCAGCCTTCCAATGCCTTCCTTACCATGAAGGTATCGCAAGGGTCCCCATAGCCTGCTGCCTTGCTGAAGAAGGAAATGCCCGCCGCCTGGCCCGCTATAGTCCGTGACGCCATCCCTCTTTCCTTCAATGAAGCCAGGTAATGCAGGACTGCCCTCTCCGATGCAGGGCCGACGGTCCCGTAGCCGTGCTGCTGCCGGAAACCCACGAACTGCGCCGCCGCCCTCCGATAGCTGGCCTGCGTGGAGGGGGCCAAGGAATCTGCTACGCCCTGGAGCACGGTTCGTTCCCAAGGCTCCAGAGGTCTGCTGGGAACTGGGTCTCCCGCTCGTCCGCGTTCGGCGCCAGCATGCGGAACCGGTCTTCCTGAAACCGAGACAAGGCATCTACAATCTTATTGTCCACCCCGGGGATGTGCCGGGCATGAAAGCTGATGTTGGCCCCCAGGCAGGTCAGCACGAACTTGCGTACCAACCTCATGACCCTTTCGGACCTGGAGGACTGCCTGTTGATGATTCTTACCACTGCCTGATTATCACACCAAAAACAGACTCTCTTGTCTCTGAATTCCCCCATCCACAAGGTGATGGCCACTACAATGGGAAAGAATTCTAGAAAAGTGAGATCTCTGGTAACACCCCTCTCCGCCCAGTCCTCTGGCCATGGCTGAGCGCACCAGTGCCCCTTGAAATATACCCCAAAACCTAGGCTGCCTGCAGCGTCGGAGTGGACCTGCAAACTGCTGCCCAGCTCCAGGCGGCCCTGCCACATGGTGATCCCGTTGTAGCTCTCAAGGAAAGACAGCCACAACCTGATGTCCTCCTTCACCTCCTTTGTAAGGCGAATGTGGTGGTGCTGCGCCCGCGCCCCCCCGGTGAGTCTTGCAATGTGCATGCAGAAAGCCCTCCCCGGGGACACCACCCTGCAGGCGAAGTTCAGATGACCCAGCGGCGACTGCACTTCTTTGAGTGTGGCCTTTTCCTTCCTCAGCAGGTCCGCCAGCAATGCCCTCAGGCTGCGAATCTTATCATCTGGCAGTCTGGATATCCCTTGTTCTGAATCGAGCTGAATACCCAGGTATACCAGGGACGTGGCTGGTCCAACTGTCTTGTCCGGCGCTAATGGTACCCCCAACTCCGCCGCCAATGCCTGGAACGAGGAAAGCAGAAACCCGCACTCTTCCCCCCCGGCTGGGCCCATCATGAGAAAATCGTCTAGATAGTGCGTAACAAAGGGGGGCCCTGTGCGCCGCTGCAAAGCCCACTCCAGGAATGTGCTGAACGTTTCAAATGCAGAACAGCTGATGGAACAGCCCATGGGCAATGCCATGTCATAGTACCATTTTCCCTGAAACGTGAAGCCCAGAAGGCAGTGATCGTCGGGATGCACAGGCAGGAGCCTGAAAGCTGATTGAATGTCACATTTTGCCATCAGCGCCCCTTGCCCGCAATTCTGCAGCAGGCGGACCGCATAGTCCAATGATGCATACCTCACCGTGCAAAGTTCCGGTGGGATTGCATCATTAACCGAGGCCCCTTTTGGGTATGACAGGTGGTGAATGAGCCTGTACTCGCCGGGGGCCTTCTTGGGTACGACCCCCAGCGGGGAGACCCTCAGATTGGGCATGGGACGTTGATCGAATGGCCCGGCAATGCGCCCTGCGGCTATCTCCTTTTTGATCTTGGTAGCCAGCACCTCGGGCAGCTGTGCTGCGGACTTGAGGTTGCCCGAGGTGGTGGCCTCCCATGGGCCCTGAAAAGGTATGCGAAACCCAAATTCGAATCCCTCCGCTAGATAAGTGGCCGCCTGTTTTTTGGGGTAGGCTGCCAGAAGAGGGCACATGGCATCCACCTTGACCGGAGTGAATGCCATGGGCCCTCTGGCCCCGGCCATCTCATTTTGAAGTGTGGCTGCCTGTGGTTCCGCTGGGCCCGCCCTCTTTCCTGCCGCCCGAGGGGACGGAGCGGCCGCCACGAAAGGGCTGTCCGCTGCTGCCTTGCCGTGAGCAGTTGACCTTTGCCCCCCCCCACAGCTGTCGCAGGCATGCTCAAACCTACACTTGTATGTGGAGCACTTGCCCCCATTGAACTCCCAGCACACCGGCTTCTTCCCTTCCTTCTTGCGTGCTGCCTTTTGAGGGTCACCCTTCTCCCGCCTGCCCGGCCCCGTGGCCTGAAGCCAATTGGGGTAGTCGATGGTCTCCCATCTGTGCATGGGAGACCTGGAAGCCTTCTTCCTGCATTCTATGTCGTATAGTATCGCGCTGGCATCCCCTGCCTGAGCACGCACCAGCAGCACCTGTCGGCGGTGGTTGATCAGGTGCCATGCCCGTTCAGGGAAGACCAGCGCCACCACCCCCATGAAGACCGTGTACCCATTGAGCCAATTGGCAAAGGTGCGCTCAGCAGCTTCCCCACTGGCCTTGTCATTATCTTTCTTGTCGCTTTTGTGCACCCTGGCCTCTGCCCCTGGAGGCGGGGCCAGGGTGAAGACATCAACGTAGTAGCCTTGCAAAATCTTGGTGCGCACCTTGTGATCCAAGTGGCCCCCTGGGGGGTCTTCCTTGGACTTGGCCTCCCGCAGCTCCTCCCCTTGCGGGTGTTTTCCTTCAGCCCTCCTATCAGCCCCAGCTTTTTCCCTGGCCCTGCGCAGTTTGAGAGCCCACGCTGGCAGGCCCGGTTTGAAAGCCCCTATTTCCCAATACCTGTACTTGTCCTCATCCGAGGACTCACCTGACGAGGACCTCGAATGGGACCGACGCCGCTTCCTGTGTGGCCTCCGCCTCCCGGCCGACCTGCTACGCCGCCGCGAAGATGACTCATGTGAGGCTGATCGCCTGGATCCTCTGGAACGGCTCCTTCCTCTCGACCTGGAACGTCTGCTACGTTCGCTGTTGTTGGGTGCCCCTAGACTGGAGGAAGTATTTGGTACCCCGGCCCCCGTGGACTCCCCAACGGGTGGAGCCGCCTGAGCCGGCGCACTGTTGTCAGCAGCCCCTCTGTCTGTCCTCTGCAGGACAACCGACAGGGCCCCCATGACGTCAGCCAGGGTGGGTGCTGGGTGGCCGAAAGCTTCGACCGGGGGTCGAGGCGCCGCGGTGACCCCACTGCCATCCTCCTGCCCTGGTGCCCCCGCCCCTTCACCCGGCGGGGCGGCCTCCACTGCTTGCGGCGGCCCTGGTTCTGGTCTTTGGCGCTGCCGTGTAGCCCTCTTGGGTCCCATAGCCCTTGCGGCCCTTGTGACGTGTCCTGGGCTCTCTCCTTGGCTAGAGACTTGATGAGTGCTTGGTGACTGTGGGTTTTTTTTATTATTATTATTATTATTGTTTTTTGTTTTTTGTTTTTATTCAGCGCCGGCCGCCGCCCCGCGGCCCGAAACCTGCAAACAAAAAACAAGCCTCCCCATAGGCTGCTGTGCTGTGAGCGCTCCCCCGTGTTCCCCCCATTGCTCATGCATTGCCCCCAGCTCCAGAGGTCAGCGGGTAGGAAGTTGCGGGGGGGGAGGGGGCGAGAGGGAGGGGAGCAGGCAAGGCCAGGCCCTCCCCAGTATGACCATAGTGGCCCGTTGCAGAGCCATTCATCCTTGCCGGCCCCTTTCACTTGCCGAGGCCTGTCAGCCCAGCCCGGAGCCCCTCCCTCACAAGGCCCATGGCCGCTGCTTCCTGGGTTGGCAAGAACGGGCTTGGGTGATTGCTGCCATGGTCCCTTCCGCTTTCCCCCCAACGCGGGTGACTACTGGGGGCCAGGAGAGAAGGTGCCCGGCTGGTGCGGCAGGGGGGGAAGCCGCACTTCGGGGGGGGCATGGATTGGAGGGCGGCTGCGACGCCGCGCCCCTCCGCCCCGCGCTGTGACCAGGTACCCTTCTGCCACGCCGCGTTTTCGCGCCAGTTGGCAAGGTGCCGTGCCGTGACCCCGTGCCGTGACCGCGTGCGCTGCCATGCCGCGCCTCCCCGTCCCCGCTCCCTGTGCCGTCGGCCCAGCCGTGCCGCGCCGGTGATGAGCCCGGCTCGCTGGGAGGGTTGCGGATGGCCCGGCCCATCTGGTTGGAGGGGCGGCGGACGCGCCTCATCCCGGTACCCCCCTTTCCCCAGGAGCGCGTCCTGGTGGCGAAGCGGCCCCCGCCCCCGATCTGGGACCCTCCGGTGGCCGTCGTGCCAAAGAGCCGCTCCGGCTCCTCCCCCCCAACCCCTCGCGTCCGCCCCAGGCCCGGCTTGCGGTCGCCACCCGCCCGGAGCCCCAAGTACCTGCAGGGAGGGGGGGTCACCAATCTTTTTTGCGGCAAGCGGAGGGCGCTGCTGCCTGCTCCGCTGCCGCCTTCGATCTGGGAGGGGCGCGCTCGCGCGCGCCCCTTTATCCGGATCGCCCCAGCCAATCGGGAGCGAGCTGACTCGCTCCCGATTGGCCCGCACTCCTTTTCCCTCCCCAGCCGCAAGGGCGGCTGGGAAGGAGAAAGGGGGAAGATGGCGGCACGCATGCTGCGCCACGCGGCCATCTCCCCTCCCCACCTCTCCCCCCCCCACTTCCTTGCCAACTGTCTAATAGGGTGATCATGCACATATCTTACTCCAAGGGGAAGTAACTGAGCATGGTGTGGGGGTCACTTTTTGATCTCTGCTTCAGCAGTGTGTTGCAGCACACCAGTACAGTTGCCCTTTCACATTTGCGGCTTTCACTTTCATGGTTTTGCCTATTCGCGATTTGCTCAGCAAGCACCCCATTTAAATCAGCTTCTCTCCCTTGCACACAAGGCAGGGGGGCCAATTTAAACTGAGTGCTCCCCAAGCAAACTGTGTGCCCAACTCCCTCCACCCCTGGGGCTTGGCTCCATTTGGGGTCAAGAGCCAAGCGCTGGGAGAGCGGGGAGTTCACAGCAGAGGTGCTTTTCAGCCACCCCCTGCCCTTCCCAAAGTGGCAATGGGGCTTATCAAGCCTTGTCACAGCTTTGGGAGGGTGGGGTGTCTGAAAAGCCTCTCAGCCACCCTCCCTCCACCTCCCCTACCCTTCCCAAAGTGGCTATGGGGCTGGAGAGCCACACAGCCACTTTCGGAAGTGTGGGGGTGGCTGGCAACCCTCCTCCCACCCGGATGCCCCCCCAACCTTTCCAAAGTAGATTTGGGGCTAGAGAGCCTCACAGCCACTGACAAGATCCTCTCCCACCCAGCCACCACCCCGACCTTCCCAAAACAGGTTTGGGTCTAGAGAGTCCCACAGCTCTTTAGGAAGTGCAGAGGGTGGCTGGCAAGACCCTCTCCTGCCTGTCTGCCACCCCTTGACCTTCCCAAAGCAGGTTTGGTGCTGGAGAGCCCTACAGCCACTTTAGGAAACACAGGGGTGGCTGGCAAGACCCTCTCCTGCCTGGCTGCCACCCCCTGACCTTCCCAAAGCAGGTTTGGGGCTGGAGAGCCCTACAGCCACTTTGGGAAGCATGGGGGTTTCTGGCAAGATCCTCTCCCACCCAGCTGCCACCCCTCCCCGACCTTCCCAATGCAGGTTTGGGACTGGAGAGCCCCACAGCCACTTTGGGAACCGCAGAGGGTGGCTAGCAAGACCCCCGGCTGGCCAGCCACCCCCCCCAACCTTCCCAAAGTGGCTATGGGGCTGGAGATCCCCACAGACACTTTGGGAAGCACAGGGGTGGCTGGCAAGACCCTCTCCCACCCAGCCTCACCCCCTGACCTTCCCAAAGCAGGTTTTGGGCTGGAGACCCCCACAGCTGCTTTGGGAAGCATGGGGGTGGCTGGCAAGACCCTCTACCACCCGGCTGCTAGCCCCTGACCTTCCCAAAGTGGGTTTGGTGCTGAAGAGCCCCACAGCCACTTTGGGAAGCATGGGGGTGACTGGCAACCCTTTTCCCATCCAGCTGCCACCCCCAACCTTCCCAAAGCGGGTTTGGGGCAGGAGAGCCCCATCACCACTTTGGGAAGCATGGGGGGTGGCGGCTGGGTGGGAAGCTTTTCAGCCCCCCACCACGCTTCCCAAAGAGGTGATGGGGCTTGAAAAGCCCCATCGCCACTTTGGAGGGGGAGGGGGTTGCGGGCGGGTAAGGGGAGGCATATTTTTATTTGTGTTTTTTTCACATTTGCAGGGGTCTTGCACCCCTAACCCCCGTAAATGTAGAGGGACGGCAGTAGTTACATCACATCACTTCTGAATGCTATTCTTTTGCCAGTTTTCAGCCACAGTGAAGATTTTAGGGGCTGAAGGGGGAGATAAACCTCTGTGCCTCTGCATGGTTTCAGTGCATTTGCCCCAAATAAGCCCCATTGCCACTTTGGGAAGGGCAGGGGGTGGCAGAAAAAAAATCATCTAGGGAAAAAAATAAAAGCGGGAGCTACCAGGAGCCTTAGTGGCTGCAGAAGTAAGATTCAGGTGCCATACGTCATCCACAAGCTACATCTTTACTACCCCTGGCACATTGAGAAGGAAGTCCCGTTCATCTTGGTTAGACTTCCAAGTTAGTGATTATAGGAATACAGGTCAGCCCCCATATCCACAGTTCACTTATCCTCATCCAAAAATATATGTTCTCTCTAGGCATTTCTAGGTCCGCCAATGTGATTCTGTGGTCAGCTTCCAGTGTTCTTCTCATTGAAATTAAAAGCATTCCCTATTATCCCCAGTTTCAGGTACCTATGGAGGGAACGTATCCCCTTGGAACATATCACCTGCGGATACAGGGGTTGATCTGTACAAGCTTCTTTCTGCTACTGCTGTGTTAAAGTTTACTCCAACTGCGGTGCTCTTTCAGAAAAACTGACTTGCAGACTACAACTAGCTAGAGGAGAAGAAAAAAACAGATGCATTTGCTACATCCGAGTCTCCTTTTATTTCATCAATAATGAAGCAAGAGTTATGTGGTCCACCATCACATCAACAAACATTTGGGGTCTCATCTCTTTAAGAGCATTATGCTATTCAAAGGATATCATGTATCTATTTTTGGACAGAGCTACATTTAAAACCAGTGTGTATGTGTGATGCTTGCTTGAGTGTGCTGCTGCTCTTTGTTTTGGTCTTTTGTGTTTTTTCCCCTGTTTGTATTGGTTTCTTGTCATAGTTCATTGTCATAAATAAAAAAATAAAGGAGTGCTGAAATGTTGAAAAAAAGTTTACTCCAACTTACTGCAAACGGATTCTAGCTTCTTGTTGACAAGATTTATTTAGAGGAGTTAACCAGACTGCCTCAAACTATCAGGTTCCCATTCTTTTTGTTTAGATGGTATCTACATATTCACAGGTTTGGGAGCAGTCATCTCTCTTGAAATGTGGTTTCCTTCCCTCCCTCCTCCCCTTGTGTCCTCCCCCTTCCTGCTCCCCATGATCACATGTGTATGTCAGTTGCAACATTTCAGAAATTCATTTTCACAAATATCCTCAGCTCTTTTTTTGGGGGGGGGGGTAAATTTAGGAGTTGTAATCAAAGTGTTAAAGTGCTTTAGTGATATAATTCTAGTTAAGCATTAGGATTGTTTTGTTTTAGTGCTACTACCCCTCTTTCCCTTACTTGATCTCTGTGGAATCTGTGTTTTGGAAACCATAGTTGTGTTTACTTGGCAGCATCTTGACTGGGTCTGAGACAGTAGGAAAACACAGCAAGTACATTTCATTTCAGAAAGCACTGCATTAGAATCATAGAATCATAGAGTTTGAAGAGACCACAAGGGCCATCTAGTCCAATCCCCTGCCCTGCAGGAGTACACAATCAAATCATTCCCGACAGATGGCCATCCAGCCTCTGTTTAAAGACCTCCAAAGAAGGAGACTCCACCATACTCCAAGGCAGTTCATTCCACTGCCAAACAGCTCTTATTTTATATAAATCAAATAACTAGATAGATAGATAGATAGATAGATAGATAGATAAATAGATAGACAGACAGATTCCCCCATCTCCAGGTGCCCTCAAACTGAGGGAGTATAACTTGCCCAAGTTGATCCAGTGGGTTTTCATGGCTGAGCATGGATTTGAACTAAGGTCTCCCTAAGTCTTAGTCCAACCACTATACCACATTACTAAAATTTTCCACTACTGCTCTAGGAGCTGTGCAAAAGATTAAGAAAACTACACAGTTCAATTCCATCAGGTTTACTTCAATGGAAAGGGGGTAGGAAGAGAATTGGAAACAAACACAGGCACTAATTTTACATAGCTGGAATATAAAAAGAGGCATATTTTAAATAAAAGAAGAACCAATATTGTCCCTATCCACTCATTCACAACTTTGTGAGGCAATGTACAGTCAAAGTGCTCTTTCATCGGCTGCCTGCGGCTCAGCAAGAGAGAATTTGATTGATGTTTCTCACTGTGGCTTGTTAAGATAAAAATAATCATTCATGGGCGTGGAAAAATGTTCTATGTAAAACTGTGGTCTAAATCCAATTACTACTCCCAGCCAGAGAAGATCAATCGAAGCAATTGTCCAGTGATAAGTCAACACTTATGTAAATTGTATTGATTCAATGGGTCTACTCTAGTTAAGGCTACCCATTAGATTTAGGTCTGTATGTTCATACTGTGTGTTGTTTTATATATTATTAGTATGCTGGAACGGTTCCTTGCTGGTACATTCTGAAAAGGAAGAGAAAAAGTATCACTTTAAAATTCCTAAATGGAGGATGCACTTGGGACCCATTCACACTACACAATTATAGTACTACTGTTCTACTGAAGTTTTCATGGTTCCATCCTATGGAATCCTGGGATCTGCAGTTTAGGGAAATGCATCCAGAATTCTCAGCCACAGTGCTCCAGTGCCTCACAAACTACAAACTCCAGGATTCCATAGAACCATGGCAGTTAAAGTGGAATGATAGTACAATAATTCCATAGTGTGGATGGGCCCCTGGTAAATTAATTCTGATTTGTCTGAGAGGCTTTCAGACTGTCTTGGGAAATCATGAATCCCTCCAGATTCGGATTTGTCTCCCTTTTTTAATTCTACTAAGTTCCTTATGTTTTTATAATTTTAAATAATTGCTGAATTTGTGACGTTGAAGGCTTTCACAGCCAGCATCCATAGATTTTCCTTGGTTTTTTTCCAGGCTGTGAGGCCATGTTCTGGAAGAGTTTACTTTTGATGTTTCACCTGCATCTATGGCTGGCATCTTCAGAGAATGGTTGGGTAGGAGTGTGTGTGGAGTATATAAATTGTAAGCATGACCAGACTATCAAAACTTAATAATACCAGCCTCACAGCCTGGAAAAAAACCAAGGAAAATAAATTGCTGAATTGATATTACCCCTATCTGTTTTATATTGTTTACATTTTGTATTGTGTTTTGTATTATGTATATCTTGGATTTTAATGATCTGCAACTGCATAATAAAGGTCAGATTGTATTGGAATCCCTCCAGATATTGCTGCACTGCAGCTCTTAACATTCCTCACCACTGGCTGTATTGTTTACAGCTGTTGGGAGTTGCAGTCCAACACATTCTGGAGGGACAGATATCCCCATTCTGACTTTAATCCCTGAATAATTGCATGTTCTACACAGGTTTTATTTTTCTAATGCTTTTTTGTTTGTTTGTTTGACAGTGTCATAAAGCTCACCAGAAGAGCTGGCAATGGTATTATTATTATTATTATTATTACCCACATTTTTTCCAAGACTGGTACCCAAAGTGGCTCACACTTAAAAAAAACACACAGTTAAAACATACAAACAGTGTACATTAAAACAGAATTAAACTTACATTATTAAAACCATATCAAAACTTTTAAAAGAATAAAATATACTTTAAAGTATTTTTAAAATTAAAAAGATAAAAAGCTTTTAAAAACAATTCAATAAAACCCTCTAGCCTGTTCTTTAAACACTGTCTTTTAAAAGCCTGCCTGAATAAAAAGGTTTTGACCTGCTGCTGGAAGGACAACATGGAAGAAACCAATCTGACCTCCCTGGGGAGGGAGTTCCAGACTCTAGGGGCAGCCACTGAAAAGGTTCTCTCCTATGTCCCCATCAGCTGTACTTGGTGGGCCTGAGAGAAGGCCCCCTCCTGATGATCTAGCTAGTGGCACCTTTGTCAATGGGGCAGTAGATCTGTTCTGGGTTTTAATCAAAACTTTAAAGGCGTCCTGAATCAATGTGGCAATAAGGTTTACCACTATGACAGATCTTCAGTCCAGGCTGACCCCACAGTTCCAACCTTTGGGATCCTTTCACTTACCTTGCCCCTTGCCCCCTCTTCATCCCTCCCTGAATTGGGTACTTGGGACTAAAGGTGATCCCTGTGTAGACCAGTGGCTGTGTGGTTCTGTTGGCCCATTATGGTAAGCATGATCAGACTATCAAAACTTAATAATACCAGCCAGACAGAGTTGTAACAAAAGAATAAACTAGTAGAATTTGATTAAGACACATTTAGATATCACATTTATTTATTTATATTGGATTTATATCCTACCTGTCTCCCAAGATGGGATTCATTACATTAATATCTTGCTAGCCTAAGAGGTGGGGGGTGTCCATGGGAGTCCATCCATTATGTCAGGCCTATATTAATATTTTGGGGAATTATGATTAGCTCAAATGGAAGGCTGCAAGAGGCCAGGTAGCTTTGGGATCATTGCACCTATGTATACCAGTACTAACTGCAGAGAACTCCAGTTAAAAAAATGAAATAAAATGGGTTTTATTGAAATATAACACAGAGGGTACTCATACATGCAAAAGATGCTCACGAGAACCACACAAGGTTAACCAAGAGTTAAGGGCAGAAAGGGTTGGAGAGAGGAATAGATTTGGAAGATGGGACTATAGTTACTGGTCGAGAGAGCAGAGAAGGGCTCAGATGAAAGTCTGAGAGGGGCACTAGAAGCTTCTATCCAAAGGTGTGCCAACAGAGAGTGGTAGGATGCCGTCCACAGTGGCACACTTTGTTATTCTTTGGGGACTAATATTTATACTGTATTTCATGTCCTGATGGGGTGTTTGGGCTTAAAACAAAGCTTAGATGGATTTCTCACCATTTAGACAAAGGAAACCAAAACTCTGCTGATTACTGTTAATGGCTGAGAGATAACAATTGACCAGTTTATGACAACTTTGCATTGTAGGACAGGGAGGGGTGATGAGGACTGTTTCCTGCAGATAAGAGTTGTTTTGGTCATTTGTTTGTTTATGATGTGTGACTCATCACCAAGGGTGCCCCAGAAGAGATTAGTACATGCCACCTTAATGGCTTTGTTTACTAGGAGCTTTGCTTAGTTCTACCTTTGGTGTGTCTGCTACTATTCTTCTATGACACTTTCTAAAACCTTGTGACCTCCATTTGACCTCACCTATCTGGTCTGCCCTGCTCTACGAGACCCCATGAAGTGTCTTGATATTGCCAATTTATGAGATATTATAAGGAGAGGGTGTAGGCCATGGTAACAGCTATTTAATCATTCGCGGCTCCCCAAAATGCTATTCGGTTCTTCATCCTGGCTGCCTGTGCTATCTCTATTACAGCTTTTTCCTATCTCTATGCCACCTTTCCTTATCTCTAGGCCATATTTTCCCTATCTGCCTTGTGTCAAAGGCAAGCCTCAGTTTTGTATCATTTCTCCCCCATTGCCCCACCCCTCAACATTCCCTGAGCTCTGATTGGCTGGCATCAACCATGCTTGCCCAGCTCCTCCCTTCACAAGCACCTTCAATGTTTGCACTTAAAGCCCAGAGTGGATTCACCACCCCACTGACATGGACACCACTACCCACCACAGGGAGTTGTGGTTAGACAAGAGAGGGCAAGATAAAGAAAAGCTGTTTGGAATAACATTGAAATTGGCTGAGGAGAACTTGGGGTATTTTGGCTGGAATGGGGGAGACCTTGCAAGTTCAGAAACAGCAAGAGTTTAGCAAAATCCTAAGGACTATAACCAAATAATTATTTAAGATTCCCAAATTCAGTGGCTTAGTTCCCTTTGTATGGTTGTATCTCTTTAATAAATTCCTGGTAACCACTTAAAATGCGTATTTCATCTCATACCTAAACATGAAGTAAGTCCCCCATGATATTCTTCCAATGAAGCTAGCAAAATGTGAGCTAGACTATGTGACTGTTAGATGGATTTATAATTGGCTGACCAACCAAACCCAAAGGGTGCTCACCAATGGCTCCTCTTCATCCTGGAGAAAAGTGATTAGTGGGGTGCCACAGGGTTCTGTCCTGGGCCCAATGCTATTCAACATCTTTATCAATGACTTGGAGGAGGGAATAGAGGGCATGCTTATCAAATTTGTAGATGACACCAAATTAGGAGGGGTAGCAAATACCTCAGAGGACAGGTACAGAATTCAAAATGACCTTAACATATTAGAGCCAAAACTAAAAAAAATGAATTGCAACAGGGAGAAATGTAAGGTTTACACACACACAAAAATAAAAATTAAAAATAATGCAGGGATATACGACAAGTGACACCTGGCTTGACAACAATGCATGTGAAAGGGATCTAGGAGTCTTAGTATTCCACAAGCTGAATATGATCCAATGGTGTGATGCAGCAGCAAAAAAAGCCAATGTGATTCTGTGCTGCATCAATTAGAGTATAGTGTCTAGATTGAGGGATGTAATAGTACCCCTTTATTCTTCTTTGGTCAGCCCTCACCTGGTATACTGTGTCCATTTTTGGGCACCACAATTCAAGAAGGATATTGATGAGCTGGAGCATGTCCAGAGGCAGGTGACCAAAATGGTGAAAAGTCTGGAAGCCATGCCCTATGAGAAGTGGCTTAGAGAGCTGGGTATGTTTAGCCTAGAGGAGAGAAGGTTAAGAAGTGACATGATAGCCATGATTAAATACTTGAAAGGATTTCATCTTGAAGAGGGAACAAACTTGTTTTCTGCTGCTCCAGGACATGGAGCAATGGACTTAAACTACAGGAAAAGAGATTCCACCTAAGCATTAAGAAGAACTTCCTAATGGTAAGAACTGTTTGACGGTGGAATGCACACTCTCAGGGTGTGATGGAGTCTCCTTCTTCGGAGATTTTTAAACAGAAGCTGGATGGCCATCAGTCAGGAGTGCTTTGATTGTGTATTTCCTTGAGTCAGAGGGTTGGACTGGATGGCCCTTGTGGTCTCTTCCAACTCTATGATTCTACAATAGGTAGGATGGCAGAGAATTAATCGAGATTGTCCCTGCCAAATCAGGACATTTGGAGGGTACGATAGCCCATGGGCTGCATACAGCCTGCCAAGACTATTTTGAAGCCCGCAGAACTTCCCAAAATTGTTTCTTTTCTTTTCTTTTTTTTTTTTAAAGTTTGGCTCGAAATGCCTCCTAGGGAACATGGGGCCAATTTTATTTCACTTTAAAGTGTGGGTGTGGGTGGATCATTTTAGGCCTAGGCGAAGCTTTTCTTAAACAGGAAATGAACCAGAAGTTGACTTCCAGATCATTTTCTGTTTTAAAAGGCAGCTTTCCTGGGTTTAAGATGGCCCAGATGTCCTCCAGTGGTGGCACAATTTCCCCCTAGGCCCCAGGGATCATCGAGGGCCTAATTTAAAAAAAAAAATGGGAGCAGCAGCCTCTCTATGGGGTAATTCATCCCGCACCCACTGACAGATGCCAGGCTGTAATGCAGCAGTAGGTTTATTGCATCATGAGGTTTGGGATGTGCGTTTATGTTTAAGCACACACTCACCTCCACACACAAATCTTGACACAACTCTGTTTACCATCACATCAAGAGTGCTGTTGAGGGAGGTATGTTTTATCAAGCTGCATTTGGTAATGCAGAAGGAGGAGAGACACAGAAATGAACCAGAGAACTTGAAAGCTGTACAATTTGAATATATAAATTAAACCATGGGGGATTTCTACAACATCTGTTCCAATGCAGAAATAAAATCAGATCATTCAGAACTCCCAATTTGGGGGAGAAATTCAGATGAGAAGAATTTTTGGAAGCAATCACTGGTGCAGTCCTTATGCAGATGAGAGAGAATTTAAGGGTAAAAGGCACATACCGGTCATTATCCTAGCAGAACTGCCTGCTTGTTTCTATAGGAATGATGACCAATACTGAGGCATGTAGCTCACTTTCAGAAAAGCCCCCTTTTCATCCTTGTTTTACATCTTGTAGGAACTGACACACTCTAAATCTCTAGTCAGTTTCAATTAGCATAATGCATATATTTGCCCTGGTTTTAATTTTGGCAAAAGTCCCACTAGGAATGATACCCAATTAGGACCTACATTTAAATTTCATAATGCTAATGGGATGCAAAAGGGGGGTGAAAAAAAAAAGCATCTTGATAGAATTATACCTATTGATTTTATCATATTTTAGCTAACTATTAAAAGGCTCATCTATAGAAATCTGACACACAGGGTGACTTAGGGTTCATTTATATGAGCCAGGATATGTCAGCTTTCTGGCGACATATCCTAGCCATGGATCAGGCCCATTGTTCTCCTCTTCCCTCCACAGAACTGGAGGAAGTCCTGAGGGGAACGCCGGCCCATTGCTGCAGCCACCTCTGCCATTTACCTATCTCAGAAGTCTGGAAGGGGGCCTGCAACATGTAACCATGGCCCTCTGCATGTGATAAGCCTTGGACACAGGCTGCAGGACTCCTTCCTGCCTTCCAGGAGAGCCAGGGAGATGGTGGTGGCAGTAGGACATGCCGTGCCCAATCTGTTTCCTCCTAGTGGAAATGGAGTAGAACAGGTATTATATTAAAACTAGCTGTACCCGGTGTAACATATGCCATTAAAAAACCCACCAAAACTGCCCAGGAGACCTCACGACAACCTTGTAAATTAGGCCAGTAGATTTTAAAATTCCTCCTACCTCTTCTCAGTGGTCCACACTTTTCCTGGAATTGGTGGGGGTGACTCACTCTGTTGCCCTGCCGCAGTCACAGCCAGTTGATTGCTTGGGTTCTGTTGCAGTGGCAGCGGCAGCAGCCCGCTGCCACCAGTTGGCTGCCTGGGTCCTGTTGCAGGCAACACGCCTCTACTGCTGCCACTAGTTGACTGTCTGGGTCCCAATTTGTGCCACAGATTGAGTGGCAGGAAGCTGGGCCACAAACTGAGTTGGCAGGAGTGGGTTATCAGGTGGAGAGGGACTTTGCATGTGGGTGGTGATTGGTTGGGTGTGTTTCCTGAGCAGCCAATCAGCACACTGGGAAAGGCAACATACCCAAGAGTTTTATATAGAGCGATATTGCAACAGACCCTACCCCGCCTTCTTCCCATCTCAGCCCTATGTCTGCCTAGGGGTGGTGAGGACTGCTTGGGGAAGAAAAGCGCAAATGCTATGCATCGTGAGGACTGCAGGGCTCTAAGACAGGGGCAAGATGGGGTAAAGGGCATGTAGACAAGCCCTTGGATGCAGAATTCACTCTGCTAATATTATAGGCACAATAGCCCACTCCTCTGGATGCTGCAGTGTATGTTCACATTCATGTTTTTGGGACCTGTTAGACCCTTCCCATTAATAATAAGGTTGTGTTTGCCTTAGAACTTGGAAACATTTGACAATATTCTACATCAGCTACTTAGTTACATATGTGTGACTAAAGGCTTGTCTAGATGGGCAGTTTACCCCAGCTTCCCTCAGTCTTGGAGTCCTGCAGTCCGAAGACACAGGGCTCTTTCCCCATTTTGCCTCCAAGGAGTCCAGATGATGCCCAAGGCAAAGCTGGGGTAAAGCCTTTTAAGACATTTTAAGGAAACACCCAGGAAAACCCACTTCATGCAGGAAAAAACCTGGATCAGGCCAGTGTGGGAACACAGAGTCCATACTTGCATAGGGGTCTGAATCACTGGATGCCCCTGCGCATGGTGTCCCTCTGAAACTGTGAAGGAGGCCCCCAGGACATGATCAAGGCTCCCTGCATGCGACCAGCCTTGATCACATGCCAAGGTCCTCCTTCCCAGCTTCAAAGAGGCGGTGCAGACAGCAGCAGAAATGCTGGCGGTCTCTAGACAAGCTGTAAGTAATGTCTTCTGGCACAACTCCTCCAGTCCACCTTAACAGCCAGCAACCAGGTTGGATGAAGGAGGTCTGTTCAGCTGCCAATTGGTCTCCAAGAAGGATTTCATTTCCACCCACTCCCCACCCATGAGTGAGGCTACAAAAAACAGAAGCCCTGTTTCAAGTCCTTATCTTTAGTTTTAGTATTTTTAAGCATGTTTTGATTTTTGAATTATCTAATTAGTACAATTTACTAATTGTAATTGTGTGTGTGGAGGGTTTTGGCATGTATTTTTATTTCAAATGTTGTAAGCCAGCCCAATTGTGTTTCGTAGAGGGGTGGGATATAAATAAATTTTATTATTTATTATTATTATTGTCCCAGCATCATTCATTAGCCATAGAGAGTTGGAAAAATCATCCTCCTTGTGCCTCGACTGGCAGCTGAACAAATATCCTTTTCCCTACGTAGCTGCTGACTATTAAGTGGACTGCGGGAACATCAGCATAGTTTTGCACTGAGACTACATGGTCTTACTGAATACAGAGCACTTATGGATCCGTGCCTCTAGGGGTGTATTTACACTGAAGCATTATAGCAGTTTGATATCACTTTAAGAGCTATAGCTCCAACCTTTGGAGTCCTGCGATTTGTAATTTTGCAAGGTCTTTAGGCCTTCTCTGCTAAAGAGTGCTGGTGCCTCATCAAGCTACTAATCCCTGGATTCTGTAGGATGGAGCCATGGCAGTTAAAGTAGTGTCAAACTGCAATAACTGAGTGCAAACTATGTTTGCATGTTGAGCTCAGTTTGCAGCAATTAAGGTGAGCTGAGGAGAAAGGGGGAAAGGAGGAGAAAGAGAGAGAAACTGGGAAATTTCAAAAGTAGCTGAAAAAGTGGGATGACAGAGGATTAATTGGGACTGTCATGGCCAAATCAGGAAAGTTGGAGGGAATGACGCTCTAGAAGTGCTTCGGGATTTAGACAGGGGTTTCCCAGACCCACTATTTGCAACAAGAAATGCCAGACAGAGACTGAACTTTAGGGCAGTCTACATGCCAAGGATGTGTTCTTCCACTGATGCCTTAACCCTCTCCCCCACCCCTACAGATCTTCTGCATTTAGGATTACCCTGCTGATGAAAACTGATTTGCTGACAACCCTTGGACAAGATAATGTAGTACATCCTGTGGCCCTAGTTGCTGAGGAACTAATTGAATGTCTTTCCAGCTCCTCAACTTTCCATGGCCAAATTATGGCTCACCTTATCATTTACAAAATGATTAACAAACTAAAGATTTATTACTGTACTGGCTCTGCTTTACAACTTGGAATGAATGTTTGTGCCATGTTCTGGAAACCTTATTATCTTATTTATTGCTGGTACCTCATAAATACTGTGCATTAATCTTATTCGGGAACTGTCAGGTGACAGTTAGCTTCCTGGCTTCCCATCTTAGTTTGTGTGGCTGCAATTAGGTACCAGGCACAGCTGATAATGGAAAGAGAAATGCCATTAATTGCAGGGTTATTTTCTTGCTGCCAGACAGCTGGTCATGGCAGGTTAGGCAACTTAATCACCTTTCACTCCCCATTCGAATCAATAAATAATTGTAGCAGCTGGTCTTGCAACAGCATTGTATTGATATGCCACAGTCCTCCTATTAATGCACACATACACAAAGAGGCTGCTGCTTCCAATCAATGAAGAAATACATACTTCTTTCCCTATTACTATTGAAAATGGCCAGAATTCTACATCACAGTCTCAGTTTCATAACTTTACACATCCATGGGTATATTGCAGAAACAGAACGAAACCATGTTAGTGAATTGGAACGATGTGCATCCAGGCACTGGCAAGAGTGTTGTGATGTGCATTGGGTCCTTCTGATGTGTTCTGGGTGTTCCTCATGAGCATCAGACATTTCTGATGAACATTGGAAACTTCTGGTATGCATTGCACACTTCTGATATGCATTGGGTACTTCTGATTTGCATCAGACCTTCCTGGTGCATATTGGGCACACCTGTCGCACTCTGGCATTTCCTAGCTGGTGTCTGGATACACATTGAGAATGCCCCAATGTGTGTTAGTGCCTATTGTATATCAAGGCCTCAGATACTATCATGCAATGGATATCCATACAATGTAACATCATGGAATTTCTAGGTGTGAAGAACCAAGATGGAAAGCATGCATGAGAGGGAGCCAATCCCAGTGCAGGAAGCTGTTATGGGAGGGGCCTCTGTGACAGTGATCTGAGAGAATGTCAATTGAGAGCGTCAGTTGAAAAAAAGCTGTTGGATGTGTCAGATGTATGAGAGATAATGGGAGTGCACTGTATGAAAGACAGTTGTGTGGAGCAGTTGAGAGACTGAAAAAAATTAAGTGTATATTTAAAGATAAATAGTCTGTCACTAAAAGGAACACTAAGTGGAACTAAGTGAGATAAACATTTGTTATATAGAGAGTTCTGGAGTTTGTAACTTCTGTGATATAATAAACCAAATAAGTTGGTTGCTTAAAGTTCCACTAACTCACTGTGTTTTATTTCCCTCATAATAAAGGGAAAGATCACACTAACCAAGATAATACACACTAGTAAATAAATCTATCCACAGAGGAAGGGTCACCTGGAGACTCAGGCCCCAGTCCAGCTAAGAGATTAATAAAAGGGGGCCTGGAGTAGGGTGGCAGTGACAGGCCACCAGTGCTGAGTATTAAGGGCAGCTTGGGTGGCATTATGTTACACTAGGTGAATATGAACCTCGTGAAACTAGTCATTTCCTGCACACATATTGTCCACCTATGACAATGTAAGACATTCCAGGCAATGTCTTTAGCACCCAGGAGGCAACCAGAGGTATTCTTCTACCATGGATTCTAGGGTCCTCTGGTAGATCTTTATGGGCAGCATTGCCAAGCTCATGGCAGATATCTTTCTCCCTTTGTTTCAGTATTTCTATTATGGATGCTTCAGGAACTTGAGCTTTGTGAATTCTAATAATAAGACCTGACCTATCCCATGCATCCCAAACTAATGTGCAAATGACAACCTAATTAGCCACCAGTTTTGCACATCTCAAATGTTCTGATACAATTCCTGGCTCAAAAGTATGACATCAAAAAGTCATTTAAATGCCTGAGAATCATGGGCATGCATTTACCAGTAAGCAAGGGTCTCTTGTAGCACCTCTGAGACTAACTGAGAGAAAGAAATTTAAGCATAAGCCTGCATAGTCATTAGGAATGGAAATGCACAAAAAACAGTTGCAGAACACTTGACTCTTCCTAGACATTCCACCTCTGAGCTCAGGACAGCTGTACTTGAACAAAAACTACAAAGGAAGATTAGAAAGAGAAACAGCTGAATTGGAATATATCCACAAATTCCAGTCCATCAAGAGTAGGTTGAACAAAGACAATGGTTTCCTGGCACACTACGCTTATTATAACATTAGTTAACACCCTAGTCTCATGAGGGCACTCTTGGCCAGTTTATCTCATCTCCTTTCTGATTACATTCCAAAACTTCCCCCACCATTTATATGGTCATCCACCCTCCCTGGCCATGGGCAACATATTTCCTCCTGCCTTCGCCCCTCAATGGCCATTGTTAAACTGAACTTGTTGCCTCATCACCACACCCACATGTTTTGCATTTCTATGGCTATTCAACAGCCTGCTTATAAGGTTTATTCCTAGGCACCAGTTCACTCTATACATCTGAGGAAGTAGACCAAGTCTACAAAATCTTATGCTATAATTTCTTTCTCTCAGTTAGTTCCAAAGGTGCTTCAAGATCCCCTTGCTCACTGATATTCCAGACTAACATAGCTATGCCTTCGTATGCATTTACCAGGGTGTTTTGTTTTTGTTTTTTTGGTGCCCCCAATGTGATGCAGTGGCCAAAAAAGCCAGTGCAATTCTGAGCTGCATCAACAGGAGCACAGAGTCCAGACTGAGAAAAGTAGTAGTAGTGCTATTCTCTTCTGCACAGGCCAGGCCGCGCCTGGACTACCGTGTCCAGTTCTGGACACTGCAGTTCAAGAAGGATATCAACAAGCTGGAATGTGTCAAGAGAAGGGTTACCAAAATGATCAGAAGTGCAGGAAAGGAAACTAAGCCTTGAACAACTTAGGGAGCTGGGTATGTTTAGCTTGGAGAACAGAGGTTACATGATTTGTACCTTTAAATATTTTGAAGGGGTGTCCTCTAGAAGCTGGTGCAAGCATCTTTTATGTTTCTCTGGAGACTAGAACACGATAGGTTCACCATTTTACAAGAAAAGTTATTCCACCTAAAATTAGGAAGAACTTCTTTACTGTAAGAGCTGTTCAAGAGCTCTTGAATCCCATTTTGGGAGTAAAGCAGGATATACTGTACATCCAATAAATCAAATAAATAAATAAATAAATATCAGAATAGACTGCTTCAAAGGGTGGTGATTGTTTCATCTTTGATGGTATTTGAGCAGAGTTTAGATGGGCATCTTTCAGCAGTGCTTTAGTTGTGTATTCAGGAGTTGGACTTGATGGCCCTTGTGGTCCTTTCCAGTTCTATGATTCTGTGTGTGCAGTGGAGAGGCTCTAACCCACTTCACAGTAGTGCAGCTGGCACAACTGGTGGCCTACACACCTAGGTCAGACATATGGCCAGCCAGAAGGCCGACCCAAGACCAATTAATTAATGTGCCCCTGAGGAATGGATTGATACTGTGAAGCTCTGGAGCCAAGAAGGCAGCTTCCTCTCTTGACAGAGGCAACTTTCTAGGCTGGCCCTCTCCCCAAGTTGCTGTGGATCCATGGCTGTGTCAACTCTGCCACTGTGCCACTGCCTACTCCACCCCCACCAACGTAGGTATGCCAGTCAATAGAATTGTCACAAGCTGCAGCAAACAAAGGCTGTGATGTAGGTCCAGACTGAATCATGTGACACACACACCTGTTTAAACAGCTGCATTGGCTTACAGTCCGTTTCCAGGCAGAATTCAGAGTGCTAGTTTTGAACTTTAAAGCCCAAAACTGCTTGGGTCCAGACTATCTGAACGACCATATCTCCCTCTACCAGTCAACCTGAGTGTTAAAATCAGCAGGGGAGGGCTTTCTTTCAGTCCCACCACCTTCACAGGTGAGGACTCAGGAGAGAGCTTTCTCCATGGCTGTTCTGAGACTGTGAACTCCCTTCCACAGGAGGTCCAGTCGGCCACCTCCCTGCTCTCTTTTTATCAGCTGCTGCTGGTGTTTTTATTTAGGCAGGAATTTGAAACATAAATTTTAATTCGTATGCTGCTTTTATTGTTGCATTTTTATGATTTTATTTTTTTAATTCATGTATTTTAACTATACTTTAACAATGGTCATTTAATTTAATTCTTTTTTAAAACTTTTGCAACTTGTGATGTTTTAGCTGTATTTTTTAATGATTGTAAGCTGCCTTGGATCCCATCTTGGGAGAAAGGTGGGATATAAATCTAATAAAATAAATAGGTGAACCTAAGATCTGCCTTTTTTTAATTCTAGTTCCCTGTCCACCACCTGTTTCCTGGGGATCATAGAATCATAGAGTTGGAAGAGACCACAAGGGCCATCCAATCCAATCCCCTGCCATGCAGGAATACACAATCAAAGCACTCACAACAGATAGCCATCCAGCCTCTGTTTAAAAAAAACTCAAAAGAAGGAAAGGTCACCACATTCTGAGGTAGTGCATTCCAATGTTGAACAGCTCTTACCATCAGGAAGTTCCTCCTAATGTTTATGTGGAATCGCTTTTCCTGTAGTTTGAGTCCATTGCTCCATGTTTTAGTCTGGAGCAGCAGAAAAAAGCTTGCTCCCTCTTCAATATGCATCCTTTCAAGTATTTAAACATGGCTATCATGTCACCTCTTAACCTTCTCTCCTCCAGGCTAAACATACTCAGCTGCCTAAGCTGCTCCTCATAGGGCATGGCTTCCAGACCTCCCACCCTTTTCATTGCCCTCCTCTGGACACTATGGATCCTATGGTTCCATATCCCACCTTTCTCTCAGTATGCGATCCTGCTCCCAGATAAGTCAGCCTGAGGCAACACTTCAAGACTGAACCAAACTAAATAAACACACACACACACACAAACCCAGTAAGATTTTCACTGCAGATGAAGAATTACATCCAAGCAGCCACTGAACAGCTCCAAGCAAGATAATTGGCATGTGGAACAAAGGCTGCATTTAGTGCCAGAGCACAGTAGCATAAAAGAGTTAATACCAGAACTTCAGAGAACCTATTATGAATCTGTGAAATGTCACAACTTCTTCACTGCCTGTGATACACTTTATTTCCTTTGCCTTCTAAAACATCATTATGCTTCACTACGCATCGCAGAATTGAAAGTAATGGAATGAGATCAACATCACCGTTCTTTTCAGCTGGCATTGCATTTTTTGCCTCAGAGAAATTAATCGGGTTTTTTTTATGATAAACTGCTTTAAATACATACAGCGCTCCTCTTGGGAGAACTTAGCATTTTATATTTGGCTTTATGTTCTTCCATTTTTCTCTCCATTCAGTTGATAACCTTCTCCTGTATTCCTACCTCTGACCTTCCCTTATCCTTCTCCACAATTCTTGTGCTCAGTTCAAAGATCTGCTGCTTTCTAAATGTTGTTATTATTTGCCACCACGTCTGTGGAGATTTTCACATGGGTTATATATCCTGTGGCAGGAACAGAAAAGGGTTGGGAAAGGTTTTCCCTTTCAGACAACATTGCTCCCGTTCTGTCCTGCATCCATCCTGCTCCCATTCCTGTTCCGAAATGAAAGCAGCGGAGGGGAGGTCTGTTCTGAGCACTTCCTGGTACGATCTGGACATACAGGTAAGTGGCACCCTTTATTTTATCCTCCCTGTTTTAATTGTGTGATTTTAAAGTGTGGTTTTGTGCTTGGTAAACTGATTTTATGTTTGGGGGAATTTTATTTTTTAAATTTACCGCCCGGCTGTTATCACACGATAATATGATAACGTTTCAGATGGCCGGTCATAAAAGCAGCCTTAGGACAGCTGCATTTACGGCCGGCCAGTGAGGGGAGGAGGAGCCCGTTCCTGCTGCAGAATTAAGGTAAGTGTGTGAAAGATTTACATTATTCCATGGCAGGAATGGGAGAGGAGGTGGCGGGGCAGTAACGGGGCATTTTGGCCCTGTGTGAAAATCTTCTGTGTCAACTTATGGTGACCTTATGCATGAGAGGCCTTCCAGGCACTTTGTTTTTAACTGCCCTGCTCAGGTCTTATACACTCAGGGTCGCGGCTTCCATAGAATCATAGAATCATAGAGTTGGGAGAGACCACAAGGGCCATCTAGTCCAACACCCTCCCTTGCAGGAATACACAATCAAAGCATTCTCAACAGATGGCCATCCAGCTTCTGTTTAAAAACCTCCAAAGAAGGAGAGTCCACCACTCTCTGAGGTAGTGCATTTCACTGTTGATCAGCTTACTGTTAGGAAGTTCTTCTTAATGTTTAGGTGGAATCTCTTTTCCTGTAGTTTTAGTCCATTGCTCCATGTCCTTGTCTCTGGAGCAGCAGAAAACAAGCTTGCTCCATCCTCAGTATGACATCCCTTCAAATATTTAAAATGGCTATCACGTCACCTTTTAACCTTCTCTTCTCCAGGCTAAACATGCCTAGCTCCCTAAGCTGTTTCTTACAGGGCATGGCCTATGCCTTCTTGATCGAGTCTATCAACCTGTAGTGTGGTCTTCTTTCCATGCTGCCTTCCACTTTACTAAGCATGATCATCTTTCACAGTGAGTTATATCATCCCATGATGTGTCCAAAATACGATAGCGTCCATTTAGTCATTTTAGTTTATAGTTAGAATTCAGACTTAGTTTGATCTAGGACCCATGCATTTCTCCTTTTGGCAGTCCATGGCATCCATGGATCTCTATAATTACTACTCATATTTTCTTTTATCTTTGGGGCCAGTTACTCAGCAGAATAAAGTGTACGAAATTCCAGATTACCTTCCTTTTGCACCAGCACTGCATAGTTCGCATGATTTATTGCTAAATTGGAAGATCCAGTGAGTTTTCAACTTAGCAGTTCACACAGACAAAGGTGGGGGGGGCATGGCCTCCAGATCATGGGCAGGAGGTGGGGAGGGAGCAAGGAAGGGCAGTGAGGGGGAAAGAGAGCTCCAAAAGAGGCTCCGTTAGCAGCTGCAGCCAGAGAAAAGAAGATAAAGCAACAAAAAAAAAAAGGGAGACCATGGGGGGGGAGAGGAATAATGACAAAGGAGGCAGCTTCCCTGGAGCCCCCCTTCCCCTCACCCACTGTGACATGCCAGCTGAGCAGACTGCCTCTCTCTCTCTCTCTCTCTCTCTCTCTCTCACACACACACACACACACACACACACACACAAAGGAGGGAAGGAAAGCAGGCTAGATTCCCTTCGCGCTGCATCCCTGGCAGCTGAGCAGACTGCTTCTCTCTCTCTCTCTCTCATACACACACACACACACACACACACACACACACACACCACAAAAGAACACAATCACAGCAGGGCAAGGGAGCGATCAGATTATTAGGACTCTTTGCAAATTCTTAGAGGATTTATTTGCTGTGTAAATGGCCCCCTCTTTCTGCTTTCATGTGACTCCCATAATGATACTGTGCAGCCATGTCCTATATGGTCACCCTGCCACCTGACTACCTCCTGTCATGGTTGACATGGGGAAATGAGAAACAGGCTAGTCACTTAGATGTCAAAAGGTTGAGAGCCAAGGTATCAGCCAGAAGCCAGGGAACCAAAACCAACAGGGGTGTCTGCAGAATAGTCATCTGGATTCAGGAACAGGGCTCTGAGCTGGCTTGGATATCTCTCATGGAGTGGGTGACTGACATTGTTTCCAGCAGCCGTAGAACATTTTCTGCCTGCCTTATCTAGGGAAACTGATTGTTCAGTGTAAACAGCTGGGGCCAAACTAACTGAACTGAAAGTAAGCCTCTTCCCAAACACTCCAGTCCTGATAGCATCTCTGGGGGAGACCCAACACCTCCTTAAAGCTCAACTTTTCCAGGCTCATTTTCATTCCTCCTTCCATTCCAGGGATGGGGCTATATGTTGCTCTCCAGATATCATTAAAATGCCTCTCCCATCTGTCACTGACTACGACTTCTGACACCCTGCAGAAAGAATGCAGTTTGACACCACATTAACTATCATGGCTCCATCCTATGGAATCCTGGAATTTGTAGTTTGTTGTGGTACCAGAGCTTTCTAACAGAGAAAGTTAAATATCTCACATAACTACAAATCCCAGAATTCCATAGCATCGAGCCATGGCAGTTAAAGCTGTGTTGAACAGTGTTATTTCTGCAGTGTGTCAGCAGCCTATGCCAGCCAGGGTTGATGGGAGTTGCAATCTGGAAAAAATCTGGAGGGTCACACATTCCCTATCCCTGCTCCACCCCTTATGCCTAAGCCAAAGAACGTGCAAATGAAGTCATCACCTATTTTTCCTGGCTTACCATTTCCTCCATTCCCCTGTTGTTTCCTTGTAGTGTTAGGGGAGAAAGACGTTTTCAGATCAGTTTTTTTTTTTCCCAAAAGAAGAGATAACCAAAGTTCACAAATATCTTCGTGCTCAGTTTCAAGACAAGACTCATCAAAGTTTTCCTCTGAGATTCTGGCCCAATCAGGCTTGAGGGTAAGAGTTTTGTGACATTGGCAAATTTTGACTAGCCAGTGGAGGATTTTGCTTCAAAACAAGCCTGCCAAGTTGGGTGTTAATTACTCAAGGCAGAGGAGGTCAGACATCTATCCTGAGGTGAGGATGCATAATCATTGCCACTTACTGAACATTTAATTCTGTCCGTTGGGCAGGGAAGCATGTTTATTGGGGTTTTCTGGAGACAACAGGTGTGTCACCATTCCCTAGAACACCTTTTGCTATTTCCTAGAATATCATTAGGTCAGCCTGTTCTCAGGGCACCTTGAGGTCAATTTTAATTTAGAAACCACGGCTGATATACAGGCATAACCAAAAAGCCTTTTTCATAACACCAAATTACTGTTTCCACAGTATCCTGGGGAAAGAGAATCACTATTATGTCTACTTAAAGTGTCTGCTGCAGATATACCTTCTCTGACATTACATTAGAAGAACTAAGTTGAACTGTGCCTAGAATGGGATCATGTGGAAGCAGCCAGACAGTAGTAGATGAACTACTAGAGCTGGAAGAGACGCTGAGGGTAAATGCAAGAACTACAGTGCAAGCCATGGTTAACATCTCGTCATCCTCAAAATGTGGCACTACAACTCCCATCAGCTCTCACCAGCCTAGTCAAGGGTACATGATGATATGTTAGCATGCCCTACTAACCCTCCCTATAATATCTCATAATTACCGATATTGGACACTTCGAAGGGTCAAGTAGACTGGAATGATCCAAAGTGAAGTCAGATGAAGTTCACAAGGACCTGGGAAGATGTCTTAGAAATATTTTAGTAAGCACACTCAAGCTAGTATTAAGTGGAAGCCTTAGTAAAAATATTATATATATATATATATATATATGGTTATTATATTAAGGAGGCATGCGCTATTTCCTTCTAGGGTCCCTTGGTGGTGAGTCACACATCCTAAACAATCAAGTGATCAACACAACCCAAATTCCCAGGAAATATCCCTTGGAACCCACTCCTGTCCTACAATGCAAGGTTGCCATAAACCCATCTATGCCTATCACCCAGCCATCTAAGACAATTAGTGGAGTTTCGTTCTCCTTTGTTCCTCCCATGGGAGAATCATTTAGCCATTGTTGTGGCCAAAAGGTGCCTACAAGGCACAAAATGGGTTATAAATATCCCAGCCTAAACAATAGCAAAATGTGCCACTGTGGACGATACCCGGCCACTCTCTCTGTCAGTGCACCCCCAGATTGGAACTTTCTGTGCCACCATCAACCTCGGCCTGAGTACTTTGCTACTTTTCAAGATTGGTTACTATCATCCTGTATCATTTTTTTTTTTTTAGTTAGTTAGTTATACCCCGCTCTTCAGCCACAAGGCTATCAGAGCGGCGTACAAATTGTTTTAAGCAATAGCTATTTACACATCTACACTGTATTAAACAGTTTCCAATGTGTGTTAGCTAATTGCCCCCCACAAGCTGGGTACTCAATTTACCGACCTATGAAAGGATTTATTCCTCTCTCCAGCCTTTCTGCTTCAACTCTTTGATAGCTTTGCGTGGTTCTTGTGATCATGTGTTGTGTGTGTGATTACTTTTTGTTTTATTTCCAATAAAAACATTTTTATTTCCTTTTAACCTGGAGTCCTCTGCAGTTAGTACTGGTATACATAAGTGAGAAGGTCCCAAAGTTACCCGCCTCTTACAGCCTTCCATTTGAGCTAATAATAATTCCCTCAAATATTAATATATTTTTTATCACCAATGGGACTCTAAAGTGCCCCCACTTCTAGGCTTTGGGCTGCAAAGAAGGCACACACATTTTCTCATCCTTGATTGGAAAGGCTGTGTTGACAAAATAACACGTCTCAACAATATTATTTTCTATGTAGAAAAAGCTGTTTCTTATGCAGAAAACAATGCAATTGGGGACTTTGTTTTCTATGCAAGTCATCCACATGTAAATTTTGCACAGACTAAGTTTTTTCCCACAGGAAACAGCTTTTTTTTTTTCACTGCACTGTTTCCTATGTAGAAAATCCCATTTTCTGTGCAAAACAACTGCATGAGAATTATGGCTAAAATAAGTCCCATTTTGCAAATAGACTTTGAAAATTGTTTGGTTTTTGAAGACTTTCTTGTAGTTTGAAGAAAACTGCTTAAAAAAAACCCTCTTTGCTTTCTTTGGGAAGAAAAGTAGTGAAGAATTACATCCCTACTCAACACATCAAGACAGCCCATCAAAAAAAAAATAATAATCAACTCCTGTAAGATTTTTTGGGAGAGGAGCATTTCAGAACTTTTCTACAAAAAAAAAAAATTAAATGACAAAAAGGAGGAGGCAGAGGCTGACTGGGTTTAAATATCCTCTGGCCCCACCCTCTGCTCTCCAAGTGACATTAAAGGCCTCCATCCTGCGTGTGGTCAAAAGGGGTTCCTCCAGCTGGGAACCCTATTTCTAAAAAAAAAATAAAAACATATATTTTACTAAAACCATTGGGTTTCTGCATGATAGCCCTTCAGATATGTCAAGGCAGCTGTCATATGTCATCTTAATCTTCCCTTCTCCTTCTTAAACATCCTTGAAACCTCCATAAATAATGTGGGTCAAAGCAATAGCCCATTCCCAAGATCTGTTGCTTACTATCTTTATCATTACTTGTGACCCATTCAGTGGAATGCAGCACCTGATTTATTTACAACAGTCCACCAAGGACTGACTAAATCATCCGATTTCTGCTTAGCAGAGCTAAAACAGGAAGTTTTTCAAGCTGCTGGAAGTTTGAAAAATGTGCTGGAAGCACTATACTTAGCTTATTGAATCACAAATTGTACAGGTCTGAATTAGATCATCATAGGGCTCATCTTCCTGAGCCAGGACACACCAGCTCTCCGGAGGCATATCCCAGCCATGAATCAGGCCTGTTCCTCCCCATTTCCACTATCTAAACTGGTATGTCGGCCCATCGCTGCAGCCACCATCATTTCCCTGGCTCTCCTGGGGAGCAAATAAGCCGGCCCACAACATGTGACCAAGGCTGTTGGATCTCTTTTTGGATTTGTAAGAGCAAGGCAGACTGGCAACTGCAATGACAGAGAAGCCTGACAGGGTGGCAACAGATTAAACCAGGTATCTGTTTAAAACACAGAAAGGGGGTCTACCTTCTCTTTTCCCTGTGTGACCCCCATACCTGCCCTGGGGGTGGTGAGGACAGCCCAGGGACAGAACAGGGCAAAAGCCATGCATTGTCAGGACTGCATGGCTCTAAGATGGGGCAGGGCAAGACAGGATAAACTGCCAGTGTAGGTAAGCCCCTAGTCTCTTGCCTTTTCAGCAGCAGCCCAGGAAGGGAGATCTCAGCATCTTCACCATCATGATAGACCTCAGAAAGCAAAACTGAGTTCAAAACTGCAAAGAAGCTCCCCTCCTCTGTGGACACAACTCCAAGGAGGCTCGAACAAAACAAAATTAGCTTTTTCAGTTTTCATTGTTACTGTTGGAGATAATAGTTTTCACAATTTGTGTTGGAGATCTTGCCATCAAAAATGGGCCATGTGTACCCTGGCTGAGACAAAGAAATAAAACTGCTATTGTCATTCTTGACATCAGGTGGAAAAATCAATCTCCGTTTTGCCCTCAGTGTAAAGATTGCAACACGGTCCTTTAAAAAACCAAAAACAAAAAAAAACCCTGCTTGTCTCTGAAGTCAACTGTTATTTTTAGAGCACCTGCATATACGTGGTGCTTTACAAAGACTGAGAACACACATTGTATTCCCATTTGTATCTAGAAAATCACAGCAGACAAAAGGGAGACAAATGAAGGCAATGGTAATGATGAGCAAAGAAGCTATTATTTCTGGAACCCTTTCACACTACACAGTTAAAGTACTATGATTCCACTTTAACTGGCAATGTCTCATGGGACATTTTCAGATGGGCTAAAAAATAAACTCGAGTAGGTTGGAAGGAGGAGGGTGCTGTCCTGCTTCCAGCAATCAATTTTGCACGACACCGTCCTCCTCCCATCCTTCCTCCATGCTTCATCCGTGCTGGAGGGACAGGAAATGTGCTGTTTTTCATTGATGGAAGTTTCTGTCAATGAAAACTGATGCCTTTCTTGTCCCTCCAGCAAGGAGGAAGCACGAATGAAAGATGGGAGGAGGACGGCATCATGGGAAATCAATCGCTGGAAGGGGTTTTTAGCCTGTCTGAAAAAGTCCATGGAATCCTAGGATATGCAGTTTACAGAGGGGTGTTCAGAATTCTCATCCAGACAGCTCTAGTGCCTCATTAAACTACAAACACCAGGGGTCAGCTAGATGGGGAAATTAACAGTGGATGATTGCACATTAACTTACCCTCACAACAGCATTCATTTATCTTCACAATTTTTTCTCAAGATCACTGGTATGGGAAGCCATCCATGGTCGAAGTACACACAGACTATGCCCACAAATAAAGATAGTGGCTGAGAGTGAATTATTTGAGTTATTATTCTCCAAAAGCTCCCATTGTTGCACATTTCTCCCCCTCATTAAATCCAAGATGTGGAAGAGTGATCTTCTGCTTTAAATAAACATGGGTTGTTTTGGGGGGGGGTTGTTTATGTTTGGGGGTTTTTTTTGTTTTTTGTTTTGTTTTGTTTTGTTTTTTGTTTTTGCTTTGCTGCTCCAAAATTGTGCATGATCACTTCTGTGAAAATCAACAATGGTGGCTCCAGCCACTTCGTTACCACCAAGGCCGCCCCCGCACATGTCCAACTGTTGGAAAAGTTTACAGTATTCTTTTTCCCCACATTCTCTTGCTTTAGAGCAAGAGGGTAATAGGTAGGACATGTTACTTAGGACACCCCTGTTGGTCTTGTATATATAAAAATCTGTCCCTTCTCAACTACTATAGTTTGCATACTTTTTAAAATTTAATTAATTTTTTTAAATTTATTTATTTATACCTCGCTCTTCAGCCACAAGGCTATCAGAGTGGCTTACAAATTGTTTTAAGCAATAGCAATTTACACATCTACACTGCATTAAGTAGTTTCCAATGTGTGTTAGCTAATTGCCCCCACAAGCTGGGTACTCGTTTTACCGACCTATGAAAGGATGGAAGGCTGAGTGATCCTTGGAGCCTGCTGGAATCGAACTTGCAACATGGTGACTTGCAGTACTGGCATTTAACCACTGCGCCACTCTGTCTAGTCTTCCTGAGCACCCAGCTTATTCTTTTGTTCTCTGCTGGTGAGTCATGATGGACTCTTTCTCCCTCACCTAATTCGTTACGTTAAGATTTAGGACTTTTATGTATATATATTAATATCCATTAGTAAAGTTTATTAAGTTATTTAACTTGAAGCTGCATGTTCTTTTTCGTCATAGGAATTCAGAGCAAAGTATTTACATTTGTGTCACACCTCCTTTAGATAGTTTGCTCTTCGCCGATGATGCTGCCCTTGTTGCCCACACAGAAGCAGCTCTGCAGCGCCTAACATCCTGCTTTGCAACAGCTGCAGAGCTGTTTGGGCTAGAAGTCAACCTGAAGAAAACAGAAGTTCTTTACCAGCCTGCACCACAGGACGAACACCACCATCCCCACATTGCCGTCGGCAAATCAGTGCTCAAGTCCGTTCAGCAGTTCACCTACCTGGGAAGCAACATCTCCTCAGATGCCAAGATTGACAAAGAGATCGATCACAGATTAGCAAAGGCATATAGTGCATTTGGAAGACTTCACAAAAGAGTCTGGAGCAATAAACACCTGAGGCAAAGCACAAAAATCAGTGTGTATAGAGCCATCGTACTGTCTATCCTCCTTTATGGATCTGAAACATGGGTCACCTATCGCCACCACCTACGACTCCTCGAGCGCTTTCATCAGCGCTGTCTACGCACAATCCTAAATATACACTGGACTGACTATGTGACGAATGTTGCTGTCCTTGAGCAAGCAGGGATCACCAGCATTGAGGCCATGATATTGAGAACACAGCTGCGCTGGGCAGGGCACGTTTCTAGGATGGAGAACCATCGCCTCCCAAAAATACTACTTTACAGTGAACTCACCACGGGTCAGCGTAAGAGGGGCGCTCCAAAAAAGCGATACAAAGACTCCCTGAAACAACATCTCAGGCTTGGCCAAATTGATCACCAACAGTGGTCCGCCCTGGCCTCACATCGGGAGGCATGGAGGCGCACTATCCACAATGCTGCAGCCTTATTTGAGAACTCACGACGAGCAAGTCTTGAAGAGAAACGACAACGCAGAAAGAGTCACAACCCAAAAGCATCACCCAAGGAGACCTTCTGCTGTGCTTTTTGCAACCGGACTTGTTTATCTCGGATTGGCCTTTTTAGTCATCAGCGCGCTTGCAGAAAGTGCGGGATGAGTCCTTCCTGAATCTTCGTTTGCGAAGAAAAGCCAGAGAGAGAGAGACACCTCCTTACACAGCTGCGCTGGGCAGGGCACGTTTCTAGGATGGAGGACATTCACCTCACAAAAATAGCACTCTACAGTGAACTCGCCACGGGTTCACGCGTAAGAGGGGTGCTCCAAAAAAGCGATACAAGGGCTCCCTGAAGCAACATCTCAGGCTCGGCCAAACTGATCACCAACAATGGTCCACCATGGCCTCACATCAGGAGGCTTGGAGACGCACTATCCACAATGTTGCAGCCTCATTTGAGAGCTCACGCCAAACAAGTCTTGAAGAGAAATGACAATGCAGAAAGAATCACAACCCAGTAACATCACCCAAGGAGACCTTCTGTTGTGCTTTCTGCAACCGGACTTGTTTGTCTCGGATTGGCCTTTTCAGTCATCAGCGTGCTTGCAGAAAGCGCAGGATAAGTCCTTCCTGAATCTTCATTTGTGAAGAAAAGCCAGAGAGAGACACCTCCTTCAATTGCTACTCTGCTAGAGGGATGTTAACAGAATTTAATTTCACAGAGTTTCCAAGACAGGGAAACTCTAATTCCTCTACACCAACTAATCATGTTTTGACTTCCGGAATGTGCCCTGATTTGAATTGGTTGTTCAAACAGGCCAGAATGTGCATTTCTGCATATTTTTTTCAAAAACTCAGTGAGAAACAGTGACAGCTGTTATCACAGAGTACATGGAGTTCCCCCCCCCCCGTTCCTAATACGGCAAATTGCCACAAGATTCATTAGCACAAAAAGTATTCCTCTCACATTCAATGAGGAGTGTTTTCATTGTCTAGACAACCCCCAGGATTCCATAGGATGTTGCCATGACTGTTAAAGTGGAATGAAAGTATCATAACTGTGTCGTGTAAAAGGGCCCCCATTCCATGCACTTTAGATATAGTCAAATAACCTTCGTAAATTCACACTATCCTAACGCATCCAACCTCATCTGATTTTTGAAACTAAATGGGGTTGGGCCTGGTTAGTACTTGGATGGTAGACCAGGTAGGGCTAGGGGAGACACAGAAGATTATTAGATGCAGCTAATGTGATGCCAGCAGAATGCCAGCAGAATGCCAGCAGAATACAAAAGGACGCCAATATCAGACAACAACGTCTGCTGGCATTATGTTGGCATTTCTTCTGCCATCAATAGATCCCCCAGTTCCATTTTGGTGCTGGCATTACTGGAGTATGAAAACTCGGGCCATTTAACTCTCATGAATGCAGTAAGAATGACCGGTCTGGTGTAAACACTTCTGGGTGACATAGGGACATCCAGGTAATTTTGCTCTTTTTATGACCCTCCCCAGGTTAATTGGGACTTTTAAATTGTGTTTAGGTGCTCAGTGTAAATTTTTTGTGGTAATTTTTATTTTTGAATTTCCCATGCTCACATCTTCTCGCAAGAATGGACAGAATTTCATTCCAGGAAGTGAATAGCACTCCATTAGAGCTCTGTTCATTCCTGGGCTGCATTTTCCATGGGAGAGAAGGTAAGTGTAATGAGGAGGGTTATTGTGCCAGGACAGGGGCAGGATTAGAGATTGTGGGACAGGAACACTTTTTGAGTTCCTGTCTGATAATCTCCAGAGTTAGCAATCCTGGGCTAGATTGACTCAATATAAAACAGCTTTCTATGTTCTAGAGTAGAGTATGAAGCAAAGTGGATGTGCTTACAGATGGATGAATCTCTTCTGGTTTGTGGCAGTTCCACATGTTCATTCCATACACAAGTTTGTTCCACACCATTTCCACATTATTCAGGGGTAGCTATGTTGGCCATTCAGTCCCTACATGGCCAAAAAGGGGAGTGACCTCTGCCTGTATTTATATCCCTCCAGAGCATCTTAACTGATAAAAGAAGAAAAATCTGAGACAAAATGTAGGGCTGTGACTCTAACAGCATCACTTTTCTTCTCCTGTATGATTTTTAACATCTTTGCCTGATGAAGAAGCCAGCGAAGCTTCTTCGGAAGCTTTCATGATGTATTTTTTTGCATTTAGGTTTCACTGTTTTGTGGATTTGGGATTCTGTTGTACATTCATCTGTGATTTTCTTGTAAAATTACATGAAAATATGCATTATTTTAATGTGTTTTTTTTTAAAAAAATAGAAAATATATATTTAAAACACATTGGCCTGAATCATACTGATTTGTCCTAACTAAAGTAAACCCACTGAATCAGTTGCTGACTGGTGTGTCAATATGTAAAGAAATCCAACTGATTCCACGAGTCTACTCAAGTTGGAACTAACAATAGGATTCAGGATACTTTACCCTAGAATATGAATATTCTACACATTTTACCCTAAAAGATCCATCATTATATGCTTTCTAGTTATTTTAAGTTGAAAAATGTATTGCAAAATTCAGAGAAAACCCAAGGCTAACTGTATTCCATTTCATGAATATGTCCAGGAAGTCCAAAGCTGGCCAGTTTGCTAAAAATGCAAGCCAAACAAAATCCTCAAGCATTCCTAGTTGTGTCAAAGACTTCACTGGAAATCACTTTCCTCTGTATTTGTTTCAGTCATCCAGCTCATAATGGGTTTCCACTGTGGCCATAAAACAAGGTTCCATGAGCAGAACAAATTAGCAATAAAGAGACATTACTAGAGGGACTGCCAAGTCTAACAACAGATTCAGCACACTAGTTTCTCCTGGTGCCTTTAGGTACAACACATCAGCTCCCAATATCTTGTTCTGGAAATCTTGTTAGAAGTCTGCCATAGCTATGAGGGAAAGGGACTGTGGAATCTCAGAGATATTTAGGAGACTTTCATCTTCAGGATATATGTTTCTAGCTGCTCCTTAGCAGGCCCATAGATTTTCCCTGCTATTATTTTCTGCCTTATGACTCATTTCTTTTTCTTTTTCTTTTAATGGCTGAAAGACCAGACAGTCATGAATGTCCTGGAACCTGCTGAAAGGGTCTAGTAGGCGGACCAGTTTAATCACATCTCCAGTATGGAAAGGCTTTGTGCCGTTTAGGGAACAAAGGGAAGGTAACAAACACTGTCAGGAATTCATACTGCAGCCATAGATATATATGATCAGAATACAATTTTGTTAAGGATTAGAAAAAGGTGCACTGGAGTTTCACTAGAATCTGGAGTAGAACTCATGTTTTTGAGAAGAGTGGAAGTATTTCCAGTGGGAGTGTTTCGAATTCAGAAAATGTCTTGATTCTAGGACTCTACTGGACTGAGTTCAGGAATGTACACATTAATATGGAGCTCCTCCAAAGTGATCTGAACCTCAGTCTGAGTATTCCTGAAGCTTTTAAAAAGCAATTTTGATGCAGATGGACACAGATACAGACAGTAACTGGAATCCTGTATCAGAGTTGTGTCTCTGTAAGTGCACTTGTGTATGTGGAAGTATGTGGTCAGTTTCGTAGTATCTGTATCCAGTAGAGGACTGCTTGAACATTACTACGTCGCTGAGCCAGCAAGGTGCCCAATGCACATTGTGCACTAATGTGCATTGCACAGTGATGCCCATCAGAACTGATGTGCACTGTGTATTGATGCACATAGCACACTGATGCACATCAGTTCTGATGTGCGTTGGGCACTCTTGCCAGTGTCCTGAAATGTATCTTTGCAATTCACTAACAGAGTTTCCTAGCACCTAGCTAAGTATACGCAAAGTTATGTTAAGGAAAAAGTGATATAGGATTCCAGGATTCTTCAAAAAATGGAACACAAATTATATTTGTGAAATTTTGCAGGTTTCTTATTTAAGGCTACCTGGATGGCATGCAACCTTTTGTTACAAATTGCCCCCCCAAAAAGAACAGAATAGTAAAGAAAAAATAAAATATGGTGGAGGATAAGGGAAAGTGGACCTCTTCCCAGCCCCTAAAATTTGAACAGCCTATTTCCACCAAAAAAAACAAAACCCACCACCCAATTTTCTGTACAGATTTTTTCCTGTGCAGAAAATGGTGAGTTATTACACAAAATATCTATACAGATTTTGCACAGAATAAGCCCTGAACTATGAAGAGTTTTTGAAAATTGCCCAGGCAGTTTTCAGAGTAGAGAGAAAATGTTTCAGAGTAGGAAGAAAATTGCTAAAATTACTTGTTGCTTCGAGAACGAAAGTAGTGAAGAAGTAGATTCCTAGTAGACATTATGCAGAGAATATACCAGTACACCAAAAGATAATTTCAGCTCCGTCTAATCAAGCTGTTATTACGCTGTGTGACTATTGTTAGGTCTACATCAAGCAGGGCTGCTACAGAGGAGCAGGGGCCATTTTTCACACACACACCACACTCACATCCCACCCACCCACCCCCCATAGATCCAACATGACTGAAAGAGATGTCAAGTCACTTCTGGGGAGGTAGCTGATTTGAGGGCAATTTTGGGTTATGAATTTCTTGCTAGCTATTTGAGTTGCTTCTAATTCCCCGTTGAAGCCAAAAGATCTCAAGTGGATTTTCCGCTCGCAGTAGTGTTTTGTGTAACAAGGTGAAGCATAGATTCAGCTGGGGACACAAACTATAGAAACCCTAAATACATGTGTGTAGAGTTCCCAGATCTCAAGGCCTAGGCCTGAATAACACAGTCTGTACTGCTCAAGGTCAGGGGGAGCAATCTAGGGTAAGATCACTGTCTTGAAAATTGTATATCTTTGTTTTTCTCATTATTTGGACTTGGTGTATTATTTGAATGACATACGCTGTCCTGCTGTGGTTGATGATGAATGTATCATATGAATGTCATCACTAGGGGATGCACTTTGAAACATCATCCTTGTAACATCAGAAGAAACAAAGTGATATCACAAGGGGTCATCCATTGGTCTCAAATTTTGGTCTTGAAATCTTAGGGTCAGGAATAGTTCTGACTTGACAACCTGACATGTGTGCTTAATATGTGTTTTTCTAGAAGGTCTTATTTTGCTTAAGTGAGCAGAGTGATGTAATTAGGTTTCAAAACATGTGGATAAAATATTTTTACATGCCATCCATTACCTTGACTGGTGAGAAGTTTCAGGGACTGCAGTTACCAGGAATTTGATTTCTTTGGGAGAGGAGAGGCAAGAATTGTGATGGTCTTGTAGTATGTTTTCCACCCCACACAGGGGAGATGCACCCTGCCAATGTTTGCTGGCATAACAAAATCAGGCTGCCACATGGCTGTCAATACTTTTTGTTAAGCTTTTCCAGCTATACATAGGCTATAGGGTTCATCCCTTCAAGCCCTGTTGCCTTTGTGCATAGAGAAAGAGACTCTTCAGGGAAAAGATCCGTGCTATCCCCATCTGGCCCCTCAGGTAGCTGACTGAGTCAAAGATGGCTGGCTGGGTGACTGGACACTAGAGATGTGAAGAATAGTCAGAAATATTCTAAAAGTCACCCCAAAAAGACCCATGTGCATTTTTTATTTTTTTATTTTTAGTAAAGAGTAAGGAGATACTCCAGAATAGTAACGAGGCTGCTGCGCGGCAAGGGTCCATTTTGGACAATGCCATTTCTCTCTCAGTGTCGTCCATGACTCTTGTGGCCAGCATTAGAGGTGGCCGCGCTGGTTTTTACTCATGGAAGTTGTCTGTGAGTAAAAACCAGCGCGGCCGCCTCCAATGCTGGCTGCAAGAGTCACGGACGATGCCGAGAGAGAAACGGCGTCGTCCAAAATGGACCCTTGCCGCGCAGCAGCCTCGTTACTGTTCCAGAGGCTGCTTGCGCAGCAAGAAGCTAATTTTAGGCGTCTGAAAATCTCCTAAGTCCTGAAATGCAATCTTCTAAATGTACACAATTTTTTACAGCTTTTTCACAGCATGGAGGAAAATGGTAAAATTATTTGTTATTGCCTGTAAGAATGAAATTTATAATGCTTTACATGCCTGTTTGACACAGGAAGAGGGTAAGACCTTTATCACACAAGGGTGCTAAAGCAGAATTTCAGTGGGATAGTAATGTATTTAGCCAGTACTTCTCAGATGACATTGTGGCTCTCCTGTTGGTGCTTCACATTTTAGTAGTTACTGTTATGCCCCTTTCAATTGACAAGAAAACCCTGTCAATACCTGCCAATATCACTATTGTGCTGCTGCTGCCCCTGGTTCAATATGTCCCTTCCCTCCAGTTCTGGGATGGGTGCAGTTACATGGCATGAGAGGACCTGATTCTCCTCCTCTCCCCCTTTCTTCATCCTCCCATGTGCTATTCCAAACTTGAAGCAAAGGGACCTATCACCCCAGGGGGGTGCCAAAGGAGCAGTCATGTGAAGGAAGAGACATGCGATGATAAATGTTTTATAACCAGTATGTTCTCATTTCCTTTAACAATGTGATTTCAGTGAGACATAAGGCTGGTGAGATAATGTCCAAAACTTCTGTTCCTACCAATAAGTTGATCCAGGATCTGACTCCCAGATTCAACAAATTGTCTCAGGACTACATCCTAGCTGCTGGTGCCAGTCCCTTGGTTCTGACATCTGGTCCAGGTAAATCTGCCCTGGTTCAGCCCCTTCTGATGGGTATGTAGGTCCAAGACTCAATGCCAGGATGTATTAAGACATTGCAGTCTCTTCATTCATAATTTCTTATTCAGATCGCTCCTCTCTGGTTATTAAAAGTCAAGGGATATAGAAGACATAGATAGTTAAAACATCTTCATCACTACTCGGACATTCTGAGAGTGTTTGAAATACATATGAGGGGTAAACCTTTTGCAATATTAATGATGAGCATAATTTTAATGTGCTGAACAGCCCCAAAAGGACTCTATTTGGACTTCAAAAGAAGGGCTAATTCTTCAAAATAGCAAATGAACCGATTTCAAAACTATACCACTTCATGTTGGGGACAGGAGCCTCACATTATTCAATGCTATTTTATTTATTTACTTTAAGTATTATAAGTATTTTAACATTGCCCTTCAATCACATTCCTAGAGTAATTTACAAACAAAGAATAAAATAATCACAATGTAGAAATTAAAAAAGTTAAAATAAACTAGAAGTCCCCAAATTATAAAAGCAGCAAAAAAGCAGTCCGTAGTGTTAAAACCACATTAAATGAATGAAGGAAAATTTAAACAAGGTCTTTGCCTGGTGCCTAAAGCAATAAAATAAATGTCAAGTGACCATTTGGAGTGGAAAGCTTTCTACAATTAGGGCACCACCACCAAACCTTCCAATATTTCATAGATGAAAAACTGGGACACAGCAAATTCAGGGTGTGGGGGAAAATGGCAAAATGAGGAAGAACACACAAGCTAGGAGAGGCTGTAGCAGTTTGCATTTGCCTGAGCCTACTGGGAAGGGCTAGATTCTAGGTCTCCTCCTCTCCTTCTAACCCTGCTGTGTTCACTTAATGCAAACTGCTTTTACACTTTGAACTCAGTTTGCAGCAACTGAAGTAAGCTGAGGAGAAAGGAAGGAATAAAGAGGATCCCAACAATTATCGTCCAGTTAGTCTTATATAAATACCAGGGAAGATTCTAGAGCAGATCATTAAACAGAGAGTCTGTGAACATTTAGAAGGCAATGCCATAATCACAAAAAGTCAACATGGGTTTCAGAGGAACAAGTCATGCCAGACTAATCTGATCTCTTTTTTTGATAAAATTACCAGCTTGGTAGATGAAGGGGACGCTGTGGATATCGCATACCTTGATTTCAGTAAGGCCTTTGACAAGGTTCCCCATGACATTCTTGCAAACAAGCTTATAAAATGTGGGCTAGACAAGTTAACTGTTCAATGGATTTGTATAATTGATTGACCAGCCGAACCCAAAGGGTGCTCAGCAGTGGCTCCTTTTCGTCTTGGAAAGATGTGACCAGTGGGGTGCCACAAGGTTCGGTCCTGGGCCCAGTGCTATTCAACATCTTTATCAATGACTTGGATGAGGGAATTAGGGGCATACTTATCAAATTTGGAGATGACACCAAATTAGGAGGAGTAGCTAATACCCTAGAGGACAGGATCAAAATTCGAAATGACCTGGATAGACTGGAGAGCTGGGCCAAAGCTAACAAAATGAAATTCAATACGGAGAAGTGTAAGGTACTGCATTTAGGGCGGAAAAATGAAATGCATAGATATAGTATGGGAGAGCCCTGACTGAATGAGACTACGTGTGAAAGGGATCTAGGAGTCCTAGTAGACCACAAGTTGAACATGAGTCAACAGTGTGATGAGGCAGCTAAAAAGGCCAAGGCGATTTTGGGCTGTATCAATAGAAGTCTCTCTGGCTTTTCTTCGCAAACGAAGATTCAGGAAGGACTCATCCCGCGCTTTCTGCAAGCGCGCTGATGACTAAAAAGGCCAATCCGAGATAAACAAGACCGGTTGCAAAAAGCACAGCAGAAGGTCTCCTTGGGTGATGTTTTTGGGTTGTGATTCTTTCTGCGTTGTCGTTTCTCTTCAAGACTTATTCGTCGTGAGTTCTCAAATAAGGCTGCAGCATTGTGGATAGTGCGTCTCCATGCCTCCCGATGCGAGGCCAGGGCGGACCACTGTTGGTGATCAATTTGGCCAAGCCTGAGATGTTGTTTCAGGGAGTCTTTGTATCGCTTTTTTGGAGCGCCCCTCTTACGCTGACCCGTGGCGAGTTCACCGTAGAGTAGTATTTTTGGGAGGCGATGGTCCTCCATCCTAGAAACGTGCCCTGCCCAGCGCAGCTGTGTTCTCAATATCATGGCCTCAATGCTGGTGATCCCTGCTTGCTCAAGGACAGCAACATTCGTCACATAGTCAGTCCAGTGTATATTTAGGATTGTGCGTAGACAGCGCTGATGAAAGCGCTCGAGGAGTCGTAGGTGGTGGCGATAGGTCTGTAAGTAGAAAAGGTCTGTGGCAGATCCTGGAAAGACTAGGATGTCCCCCCAAATTCCTTAAAATGATTATCTTGCTACACGAGGGCCAGCGTGGTCAAGTCAGATATGGCGATGCTCTTTCAGAGCCCTTTCTAATAACTAATGGAGTGAAGCAAGGTTGTGTTCTTGCACCAACTTTATTTACAATCTTCTTTAGCACGATGCTCCAAAGGGCTATGGCAGAGCTTGAAGAAGACGACGGCATCTATATACGCTACCGTACTGATGGTAGCTTGTTTAACTTAAGCCGTCTAAGGGCTCACACTAAGACTCTAAACTATCTAGTCCGTGAGCTGCTCTTCGCCGATGATGCTGCCCTTGTTGCCCACACAGAAGCAGCTCTGCAGCGCCTAACATCCTGCTTTGCAACAGCTGCAGAGCTGTTTGGGCTAGAAGTCAACCTGAAGAAAACAGAAGTTCTTTACCAGCCTGCACCACAGGACAAACACCACCATCCCCACATTGCCGTCGGCAAATCAGTGCTCAAGTCCGTTCAGCAGTTCACCTACCTGGGAAGCATCATCTCCTCAGATGCAAAGATTGACAAAGAGATCGATCACAGATTAGCAAAGGCATATAGTGCATTTGGAAGACTTCACAAAAGAGTCTGGAGCAATAAACACCTGAGGCAAAGCACAAAAATCAGTGTGTATAGAGCCATCGTACTGTCTATCCTCCTTTATGGATCAATAGAAGTATAGTGTCTAGATCATGGGAAGTAATAGTGCCGCTCTGTTCTGCCTTGGTCAGACCTCACCTAGAATACTGTGTCCAGTTCTGGGCACCACAATTCAAAAACGATATTGACAAATTGGAGTGTGTGCAAAGAAGGGTGACTAAAATGGTGAAATGTCTGGAAACCATGCCTTATGAGGAGAGACTTAGGGAGATGGGTATGTTTAGCCTGGAAAAAAGACGGTTAAGAGGCGATATGATAGCCCTGTTTAAGTATTTGAAGGGGTGTCACATTGAGGATGGAGCAAGCTTGTATTCTGCTGTTCCAGAGAGGATGGAGCAGCCTTGTTTTCTGCTGCTCCAGAGACTGAAACACAGAGCAATGGATGCAAGCTCCAGGAACAGAGATTCCACCTCAACATTAGGAGGAACTTTTTGACAGTAAGAGCTGTTCGGCAGTGGAACACACTCCCTCGGAGCGTGGTAGGGTCTCCTTCCTTGGATGTCTTTAAACAGAGGCTGGATGGCCATCTGTCGGGGATGCTTTGATCGTGATTTCCTGCGTGGCAGTGGGTTGGACTGGATGGCCCTCGTGGTCTCTTCCAGCTCTGCAATTCTATGATTCTATGAAGAAAGGAGATGGAGAGGAAGAGGGAGAAACTGGGACATTTTAAAAGCAGTTGAAAAAGTGGGATGGCAGAGGTTTAATTCCTGCCAAATCTGGACAGTTGGAGGGTATGCACCAGCCAAGAGGTGCTCTATCTGGTAGCACCCATTTACCTTAGATAATAGGGTTTTTTGCTTTAGATGGTCACTTTTCCGCCTATGGTAGGCCCTCAAGTGAAGATTTTTATTTATAGGTGGGTACCTGTGGGGGTAGAGATTCAAGTACCTTGGTCCTGCAATATATTTGAAAAGATAAGTCCTGTTCTTTCTTCTTTCTTTCTTTCTTTTTTTTTTAAGCATGTCAGATTCTAGCTAAGCATTTCTAATGGATATGAAAATCTCTCAGGCCTTGTCTAGTCAGGCTATTTAACCTGTCTTGGAGCCCTGCAGTCCAGAGAATGCTAGGCATTTCCGCTTTTTTGCTTCTGGGCAGTCTGCACAACCCCCAGGGCCAACATGGGGCCAATATGGGGTAAAGCCTATTATATCACTTTTTTAAAAAAATACCTGGGAGAATCAACTTAAGCCAGCAAAAAATGGATTGGGCCCTGCATGACTGCAGGAACTCACACCACCACACTGACCCGTTGCTGCAGCTGCCGTCCACATGGCACTCTCCAGATCCGGGAACCAGGCCTGCAGCACATGACCAGGCTGGTCATGTGCAGGGGGTCTTTCTCATGTGCTGAGGGGCAGCTTCCTGGTTTTGGAGAATGGAATATGGGCGGCAGCAGCTGCAGTGATGGGCTGGTGTGGTGGTCTGGATTCCATCCCATTTCATGTGGGTAACGGGGGAGGAACAGGCCTGATCTGTGGGGAGCAAGCATATTATGGCCTGGGTAGATAAGCCCCCAGTCTTCATTTTATCAAGTTTATCTCAATCCCCATCTGCATTTTCTTCCTGTTCTTTTTTTAAAATCAGGTTGTACATGTTTATGGTTTCTTCCCACACTGAAATCTGTTCACACTTTTACACATTTTTTTCTTCACTGGTGCATTTGTTGGTGCAATTTACTTCAATCTGCAACTTTGTTCATTTATGAAAGCATATTTTTAAATTTTCACATTTTAGCTGTTCACGTTTTAAGCTATGCACAATGATTTGTGTGCTCATTTCTTGGAAATGTCCTCTAAGCCTTGCAAATATTCAAGTCAAGGTGCATATTTTCTTGCAACACCTTTCAGTCAGTACACAAATGCCACTTACATTGAGACTGTTGAATCCAATGAAATTTCTTTCCATCCTCATTTACTTTCTTTAAACGCTGCTTTTCTGTTTCTAGGTGCAGAGAAGTTTTCCTGTGCTGTCTAAAGTGTTACAAATCAGGAACAGGTTAACCTCTTCATCTCTGGTTTGTGAGTAGCCGAAGTGGGACATGTGTGAGACTCACAATGGGGATGAGAAAGCAATCTCTGAAAAGAAATGCATCTCATGGGATGCTGAGAAATTGATGTTTTACTCCAACTATTTGAAATTATCCCAAGTTTGCTACACAGAGGAAAAAAATCCACAGGTATTGGTTGGACCAGAGATGAGAACAGTGTCTTCCATGTTGCTGCCTCGGAAGACTATAAAGCCTTTTC
This sequence comes from Gambelia wislizenii, assembly GCA_030847615.1. Lineage (NCBI taxonomy): Eukaryota > Metazoa > Chordata > Lepidosauria > Squamata > Crotaphytidae > Gambelia > Gambelia wislizenii. Next base: position 19,397,005 of record JAUMIR010000001.1, on the reverse strand, counting down.
TACACAGTCACAGTATAGAAAAGTATCCCAGAAACACAATTTACATGTCAATAAGGGTAAGCAGGAGGGAATACATGGGTTGGATCTATACCAGGTTTGGGAATCACATGGTTCTCAATATGTTGTTGGACTGCAGCTCCCAACAGTCTGTCCAGCACAGGGTAAGGGGTGATGGAAGTTGTATACAATATCATCTGGAGGGCCAACTGGTTCCTACCCCAATAGTTACACTAAGAATACAGCCATTGAAATGAACTTAAATGAATTGCATCAGTTTCAATGGGTTTACTCTAAGAATGATTAAGTCTGGAGACCACCTCCTGTGTTTTTCTCAAAGCAATAAACAGTAAAACTAGGGGCCCTTTCACACTACATAATTGTAGCACTATGATTCAGCTTGAATTGCTATAACTGCATCCTATAAAATCCTGAGGTATTTGGTCTGGTGATGCACTAGAACAATCTGGCTCTAGCCCATCACCACCCCCCAAAACTTCTCCCCCCAAAAAAACTGCAAATCGCAAGATTCCATAGGATCTTGCTATGGCAATAAAAGTAGAATCTCAGTGCTAAGTGAAAGGGCCTAGGTAATGAAAACCAATAATTGGAAAAGCAACCATGGTGGCTGCTTTCTTATTTTTCAAAAATATTATATGCACTAGTGTCGGGCGAGTTCTGAAATCTCACAAGCCCTCAGGGCTCACTTCTTTGGGAACACATAGTTGCCATTGGACCCTCAACCACCTCTAGAAGGTAGACCATACCTGAATTACTTTTGAGTAATGGGGTCCTCCCCTGCCAAGAGAAGAATGCCCATGCCAGCACTTGTCATGAGCAAGAGGAACAACTTTATTGGGTCAAGCATTACTTTTTATAAATTCAGTTTAGTATGATCTCATGTTAGGCAACAGTGCATGTACAAAATGATCTTTCCAGTTTCTCACAATTGATAAGCAAGCAAGTTACAAATACCATTACATCTAGCAGCTTGGCTAGGAGCATTGCAAACAGAAAACAAAAGGAGTCTATTAGAGGAGACCTGGGGAACGTAACCAACCATACAGGGATATCAGCAACACTGAAATGTGGAATGTGTTTCCAAGCTAGGGTCAGCAGATTTAGCTCTCTGTCTGTTTCAGCAGAAGGGGGGGGGGTAAGGAGAAATGGGAAGCAGGCACAAGATGGCCTGCTCTAGCAATGGTGCACTAGAGTAAAATCCTCTAGACCCTGATCCATAAATCTCACTAAAGCAAAAGCAAATATTTATTATTTATTTATTTAGGTATTTATGCCCCACTCTTCAGCCACAAAGGCTCTCACAATGGCTTGCAAATTGTTAAGCAATAGCACCTACACACCTACTCCACTTTTTATAGCATGCTAAGCACTCTCTGAGCTGTTTCCAATGTGTGTTAACTAAATTAAATCTGGATTGTAGGTTTGTTGTCCTGATTGTTTACCATTGGATTACATGGGAGAGGGACACCTTTTACTCCTCCAGGATGGATCATTCTAATTCACCTGTCATTAGTTATTCTGTTGTTTCTCTAAAACTAAGCAGAATATGAGGGTCCTTCATGTGAGGCAAAAATCAGACATAAAAATAAAGGAATACGGGTCGCCTTGATAGTAGCAAAGCTGAAGAGTCATGTTGGGTGATGACCAGGACAGCCAATGACTGGGTGGGAAGACCTATCACGCCTTAAATGCTGCACATTATATCACATAGTAAAGTCTTTTTGAACATTATTTTGGAGTGTCCTGATCATAGAATCATAGAATCATAGAATTGCAGAGTTGGAAGAGACCACGAGGGCCATCCAGTCCAACCCCCCTGCCATGCAGGAAATCACAATCAAAGCATCCCCGACAGATGGCCATCCAGCCTCTGTTTAAAGACCTCCAAGGAAGGAGACCCCACCACGCTCCGTGGGAGTGTGTTCCACTGCCAAACAGCTCTTACTGTCAAAAAGTTCCTCCTCATATTGAGGTGGAATCTCTGTTCCTGGAGCTTGCACCCATTGCTCCGTGTTCCAGTCTCTGGAGCAGCAGAAAACAAGCCTGCTCCATCCTCAGCGTGACATCCCTTCAAATACTTAAACAGGGCTATCATATCGCCTCTAAACCGTCTTTTTTCCAGGCTAAACATACCCAGCTCCCTAAGTCTCTCCTCATAAGGCATGGTTTCCAGACCTTTCACCATTTTAGTTGCCCTTCTCTGGACACACTCCAATTTGTCAATATCCTTTCTGAATTGTGGTGCCCAGAACTGGACACACCAAAGCCAGCAGAAGAGAATATTTAGGATGTTCACCATCCAAGTTGGTGACTCTATCCCCTGCAATTTGGGATTTGGGTTTGTTTGTTGTTTTTGTTTTGTTTGGGGGGCTTTTGAGCAGTGAAGCTGCTTTTACAGTACAGTGTAGGCAAGGCAGAAGAGAAAAGAAGACTTGCAATAAGAGAAACAACATCATGCCTATTTTCCTCATTCTAAAAATTGGCTGTACTGCCTTTTCCCCAGTACCCTCTGCCATTAGAAAACATGTTGGAACATCTAACCAGTAAATTCTGCATTTTGCATCATATTCTATTCTCCTTAATATGGTCACAAAATACACTTATTTCTACAACCCTTGCCTCTCAGCTTCCTGAGGCTGCTATCAAAATCACATTTAGCTCCATTTGACCAGTGGGAGATGCTATAATTACTTCCAGATAAATTTTAGGGTGTTGCCCTGCTTTTTAACGTCATCCAAGGCCCATTATAAACAGCAGGAGTCCTTTTTTTCGCTAGCATGTTGAAGCTGCTTTGAAATATTCTGGATGTGGCATGTAGGGTTTCTGGAGGGTTTTTTTTTTCTTTTTTTGGTCCCACAATGAGTACTGAATTGTACAGGAAGTCTTACAAATGAAAATCCAAATGTCTTTTTTTTTTTTAATGACTTTCACACAGAAATAAACTTGCGGTGAGGGTGGGAGAGAACAATATAATAAACAAGCAATTTATTTTGCTTATTGCAAGTTCCTGGGGCCCTTTCAGGATTGCTAATTATGAAAATCAGCCTCTCACACATTTTGCATCTACTTCTGCCTGGTTACTTGGACCCTGTAGTCAGAGGAGAATGCTGAGTGTATGGCATCATTGCCCACTGCCATGGCAATGCTTGGCTTGGTACCTGATGATTCTACAGCTTAATCAAAGAGCAGGCCATTAGCAGGGAATACTGCTGAAACAAGCAAGATTTTTTTTAAAAAAAACCTATCTATTTCTAATTAATATGAATGCATGATTTCAATCTAGGGTCATCTTCACATTTCATGTAGTGTTTGTATTCCCCTCTCCCTTCCCAAAGTAGCAAGCAAGTAGCTCCTTTGAGATGAACAGAAAGAAAGAAATTGTAGCATAAGCTACAGGATGCATCTGAGGAAGTAGACCATGGGCTTATCTATACAAGGGTGTGTGTGTGGATTGATGCACACTAAAAACAATTCAAAACAACTTCTCTTTGTCTTAACTTTTTGGGGCTAGATTGCAGGCATCCAAAGCTATCCACTTTTCAAATCAAGATGGTGGGCACAAGTGAATTACTCACATTTTTATTTACCTTGAGTTTCCGCCACAGAACAGATTTTTTTTTAAAGCATATCTAAGGTGCAAAAGTGCAATATTCCACCTAAATAAATAGGGAGGAAGGGTGTTTCATCAACTCAGCACATGATTGCTAGGGCAAAAATCCAACATGGTGGTTTAGGGTACTTGCCTTGTTAGCAAGCTCCACTCCTGCACACATCCGACCAATCAGCTTTCCACTTCCGCTCTTACTGGGAATGTGAATCAAAGCAAATCAGTTATATGAACGGTTGGGAATGTGCATTCCCCACAGAGCTTTGAAAAATAAATGAATGGGGAAAGCTGTGAAGGCTTTTCCTGCAGAGTTTTTGGTGGATTTGGCCCTCCTCCTTCTGAATATGGCAGATTGATATGGGATGCCATTTAGACAAATCGTACTCTCCTCGAATTCTATGAGGAGCATTTTTGCCATTTAGACAACCCACAAGGCTACTAAAGCTATGATTTCTTTGTCTCAGTCTCAAAGATGCTACAATATCTCCTTGCTTACTGATATTTCAGATTAACACAGCTATGTCTTTGAATTCTTCTCAAAGCAGATAACAACAGAAGACAGCCAAGTTAATATGAGGTGTCAGTATAAAAAGCCATATAACAAGGTATAGTGACTATCACAATAAAACAAGTCGAAAACCAAATTCAAACAATTACTATGCAAAATCTATAATCATAGAATCATAGAATTGTAGAATTGGAAGAGACCATGAGGGCCATCCAGTCCAACCCCCTGCCACGCAGGAAATCACAATCAAAGCATCCCCGACAGATGGCCATCCAGCCTCTGTTTAAAGGCCTCCAAGGAAGAAAACCCCACCATGCTCTGAGGGAGGGCGTTCCACTGCCGAACAGCTCTTACTGTCAAAAAGTTCCTCCTAATGTTGAGGTGGAATCTCTGTTCCTGGAGCTTGCATCCATTGCTCAGTGTTCCAGTCTCTGGAGCAGCATAAAACAAGCTTGCTCCATCCTCAGCGTGACACCCCTTCAAATACTTAAACAGGGGTATCATATCGCTTCTTAACCATTTTTTTCCAGGCTAAACATACCCAGCTCCCTAAGTCTCTCCTCATAAGACCTTTCACCAGTTGCCCTTCTCTGGACATGCTCCAATTTGTCAATATCCTTTTTGAATTGTGGTCCCCAGAACTGGACACAGTATTCTAGGTGAGGTCTGACCAAGGCAGAATAGAGCGGAACTATTACTTCCCTTTATCTAGACACTATACTTCTATTGATACAGCCAGGGCCGGTTTAACCAGTCTGCCAGATCCGCATTGGCGGGGGGGGGGGTGACGGGGGCCCCTTGCTGAGTGCTGACCTTATCTGATGAAGGAGACAGCCAGGAGACAGCAGCCGGCTCTTCCGCTCCTTTGGAGCCAATTCCCCCTCCCTTCTCAGGCAGGGCATGGCAGTAGCACTGAGCTAGTGCGGGAGATAGAGAAAGGATTTGCTCTTGGTAAATTGTAATTTGGAGACAGTCCCTGGCTGCATTGCTGTGAAGGAGAAAAGGGAGAGAAGCTGGTCGTGTGAGTGAGGGACTGTCTTCAGGGGGCCACAGGGGATCTGGGGGGGGGCTGCCATGCACAATGGGGTGGTTATTTTACTTTTTAACTTGTTGCTGGAGTCAAGAGACTTTCCCTCCCTCTCTCCTCGGTATCTTCCTGCTTGTTTGCTAAAAGCTGCTGAAGAATCCGCAGCTAGCCTGGCTTTTCGGGTCTGTGTGTGTGTGTGTGTGTGTGTGTGTTCATTCTTTCTGCTGAGATCCAGTTTGCTTAAAAATTCCCCAGGTAGCCTTTTCTAGTCTTTCTCTCTCTCCCTCTCTCTCTGTCTCTCTCTCTGTCTCTCTCTCTGTTTTTGTTCCCTCCCCTTTCTATGTGTGAGAAGAGAGGGTGAAAACCCTAGCAGCCAAGCAAGCTGCAGAGATTTTCCTCTCTCCCCCCCCCTCTCTCTCTCTGTTTTTGTTCCCTCCCCTTTCTATGTGTGAGAAGAGAGGGTGAAAACCCTAGCAGCCAAGCAAGCTGCAGAGATTTTTTTCCATGGCTAGTTTGATTACCTTACATAACTACCTTATTTATTCTTACTTACTTGTAGCATAATACCTAAAGCAAAATCAGCTGCACTAAATAGCATTGTAGCATGAAGTGTACATCTTCTAGACTGTTTTCCAAAGTTGAAAAATGAACACAGAACTCACACACATCATATTCTTTAGATAAAGGCTGTAAATGTTTCAGATAATCAGAAATATTTTTCTCTCTGCACACATGAAGATGTAATTATTACAGTGGCAAAACACTCTCATGTTGTGGTTACTTAATTTTTTGTCCTCTTCATCCTTCCCATCCTATAAATCACAGAGTTGGAAGAGACCTCAAGAGCCACCCAGTCTAACCGCCTGCCAGGCAAGAATACACAATTAAATCACTCCTGACAGATGGCTATCCAGCCTCTGTTTAAAAACCTCTAAAGAAGGAGACTCCACCACATTCCCAGGCAGCAGCAGATTCCACTGTCAAACAGTTCTTACTGTCAGGAAGGTCTTCCTAATGTTTAGGTGGAATCTCTTTTCCTGTAGTTTGATTCCATTGCTCCATGTCCTAGTCTCTGGAGCAGCAGAAAACAACCTTGCCCCATCCTCAGTATGCTCCTCATAGGGCATCATGGCTTCCAGACCTCCCACCATCCTGGTCACCCTCCTCTGGACACGTTCCGGCTTCTCAATATCCTCCCTGAATTTTGGTGCCCAGAACTGGACACAGACTTCCAGGTGAGGTCTGACCAAAGCAGAATACAGTGGCACTATTACTTCCCTTGATCTAATGATGAGTCAGTTTATTATTCAGTTTTGTTACCTACCCTGACACCCCCAGCACCATATCTATAGTAACATCTATAGTAATAATTGGCAATATTTAATAATTGGGTCAACATGTGGTCTTCCATGCAGTGTAGCCATTAATAAAAATCTGGGAAATTACTCATCTAGGAAACCCAAAGACAAGCACAACAGGGACCCTTTGTGGCTATGGGTGCTGTGGGTGCCTTGGGTTTCTAAATGGCACTAAATCCTCATTCTGCTTTTGTGTGTGTGTTTGCCTTTCAATAATTATTAAGGTGTAGAGGAAACCATTTATTTATAAAGGGTCAGGTTTTCAGTTTGCAGAAGGAAAACTTCACACCCTTCCTGCAACCTGGCTAAAAGAGGAGCATATCTTTCCTCTGAAGTACTTCTTACCTCTTGAAAACAATAGCAGCAATATATTTTTTTTAAAAATGCAGAGTGGCTGATGGGGAGGGGGAGAGAAGGAGGTATGTGAAGGTAGCAGTATTCAAAGCATGTATAAATATATCTTAAAGTATTTAAGAGGAAGTGACATTTGGAGCATTCCTGACACTCGTCTTTTGTATAAAAAAAAAACAGGAAAAAGCCTGGCTGAAGAGCTTTCTGGAGCAAATCCTAGAAGTGCTAGATTATTAAAACCTCACCTGTGTTAATGTAAGTGCCGTCTGTCTTCAGGCCCCTAAACTACTTGGGATGAGACAGCAATGATTTGAATAAGAATATGTAACAATATGTAAGACTGGGATAAACATAGGGGGCCCCAAAACAAACCATTGCAGGGGGCCCCCAAATTCCTTAAACCCGCCCTGGATACAGCCCAAAACCGCCTTGGCCTTTTTAGCTGCCACATCACACTGTTGACTCATGTTCAACTTGTGGTCTACTAGGACTCCTAGATCCCTTTCACACGTAGTCTCGTTCAGCCAGGTCTCTCCCATCCTATATCTATGCATTTCATTTTTCCGCCCTAAGTGCAGTACCTTACATTCCTCCGTATTGAATTTCCTTTTGTTAGCTTTGGCCCAGCTCTCTAGTGTATCCAGGTCATTTTGGATTTTGATCCTGTCCTGTAGGGTATTAGCTACTCCTCCTAATTTGGTGTCATCTGCAAATTTGATAAGTATGCCCCTAATTCCCTCATCCAAGTCATTGATAAAGATGTTGAATAGCACTGGGCCCAGGACAGAACCCTGTGGCACCCCACTGGTCACATCTTTCCAAGACAAAGAGGAGCCACTGCTGAGCACCCTTTGGGTTTGGCCAGTCAACCAATTACAAGTCCATTGAACAGTTAACTTGTCTAGCTCACATTTTATAAGCTTGTTTGCAAGAATGTCATGGGGAACCTGGTCAAAAGCCTTACTGAAATCAAGATATGCGTTATCCACAGCGTTCCCTTCATCTACCAAGCTGGTAATTTTATCAAAAATGAGATCAGATTAGTCTGGTATGACTTGTTTCTCTGAAACCCGTGTTGACTTTTTGTGATTATGGCATTGCCTTCTAAATGTTCACAGACTCTCTGTTTAATGATCTGCTCTAGAATCTTCCCTGGTATTGATGTCAGACTAACTGGACGATAATTGTTTGGATCCTCTTTTTTTCCCTTTTTGAAGATAGGGACGTTTGCCCTCCTCCAGTCAGCTGGGACTTCTCCTGTTCTCCTGGAGTTCTCAAAGATTATTGCCGGTGGCTCTGAGATCACATTTGCCAGCTCTTTTAATACTCTTGGATGTAGTTGATCTGGTCCTGGAGATTTAAATTCATTTAGATTAAGAAGGTACTCCTCTACTACCTCTTTGCTTATTTTGTGCTGCCTTATTCTGCTATAGCCTATATGGTTTGTAAGAGCAAATGAACTGTTGTGTATGTTAGTTTAATTTCTGTATTATTCCAATAAAATACTTTTACTTTAACTGAAGCCTCATCTACAGTTAGTGCTGGTATACATAGATGAAAAGATCCCTGAAGTTACCTTCCCCTTGCAGGCCCTCCTGTTTGAGCTAATAATTCCCCTAACTAGATTTGGCCTAATGGGTGGGATTCTAATGTACTCTCCACCTCTTAGGGTAACATGGTCATACATGACAGAGACCAATAGCATGGAACTTCCCACACAGTCGGTACAATTCCCCTAGTGGGAAAGCAGGAATGGACAAGAAATGCATTTTTCCAATTCATACCTCATGTAACTGAATGTGAACCCAGACAGAATCTGTGGGCTGAAGCCTCCTCATTCCCAGTTGTTATTGCTGTTATCTGCTATCAAGTCGATTGTGACTTATGATGACCATATGAATGAGAGACCTCCAAGATCCATGGTCATCAATTGCCCTTCAGGTCTCACAGACTCAGGGCTGTTGCTTCCTTGTTTTAATCAATCCATCTGCAGTGCAGTCTTCCTCTTTTCCTACTGCTTTCCACTTTGCCTAGCATTATTGTCTTTTCCAATAAGCCATGTCATCTCATGATATGTTCAAATACGACAGCCTTGGTTTAGTCCTCATTCCCAGACTTTGGGTGAAATTCATAGAACAACAAAAATTTATTTCTTGACAAATGTGCATGAAAATATGCATGAGTAGAAATCTACAGGACTGCATTATTATTAGCATGCAAGGAATGGCAAATGCAATCCCTGTTACCCCTTTTCTTTCTAGTACCTTTCCAATAAGTCCAATAGTATCCATAACTAGAAATAAAGAGGAGGGGAAAGAAAAAAGATAATTAATTCTGCTACCATAAAGACTGGGCTGTATAAATTCTCCTCTTTCCCCCCCCCCAAAAAAATCCAATTAGGAGCATTCACTTCAGGATCCTGTCCTGTCCACACCTGCCTGATCCTATCATTTATTTCTACTCGATCAACCATCAAGTAACATTTAGGAAATCTGAGGCAAAAGTGGGAATGAACTGAATAAAGGATAAATTAAGAGGACGTGTTTCAAAGCAGAGGAGAGAAAGGCCATCTTTAAAAAGGATTTTATGAACCAGCTTCCTTGGGAGTGAAGTAGAATGGGATGCTACACCATTTTACACACAAAGGGCCATCTCATTCTCTGCATGAACTATCACACATCTCCTGCTAATAAAAAGAAGAAACCAAATTGCTCTTTGATGGCCATGATGAGCTTTTAGATGCACAACAACTGCTTTCTTTAGCATCTACAATATTGTCAGACACAAATTCTACCATATTATTGAGCAGTTATAAGCATCCAAACATTATGATGGCTCCATTGAGGCATATTGTAAAATACAAGGTGAAACATTATAGAAAATTGCCTTTAACTTATTCATAGGTTGGAGGAATCAGAAGGGATTGCAGAGGAAATGGACTCAACCAATACAAACTATAAGGGTGTTCTCACATGACACTGTCATACCCTGCAAACAAGGTTAGGAGTAAAAAATACAAACTATTTAAACAGTTTGAGGAAACTATATTGTATATATGTAATCTTTTAAAAAAACTGCTAGTATATCATATAAAGAGTCAAATCAATGACCTGACATATAATGTATAACATACAAATATACAAATACACAAATATAGAAAAGGTCCTGTGGGAGGACCTTTAATCCTTGAAAATACAAATGCCTTGTTGGAAGGCAATTAGTAAAGTAAATAGTGATTTCAGTTGATATGGAAGTCCTTGGAAAACAGATGACTGTGGTAAATCACTTAGTACTGAAGAATGAAATCAGATGGTATCTGTGCAGTGATAATCCACCTCTCTTAACAGCCAAACCCATTTCAACAAAAAGTCTTCACCAGTGGCTGAAGTACTTCCTAGAGCTTCCTGCAGCATTACACTGCTGGGTCATTTTCAATTTATGATTAACAATAACGCCAAGGTCCTGTTCAAATGTACAGTGGCCCCCTGGTATCCACCTGCATTTGGTTCCAGGATGCCCTGTGGATACCAAAATCCATGGATGCTTAAGTCCCATTATATACAATGGTGAAGTAAAATTGTGTCCCTTATATCAAAAGGCACAGGAGATTTTCAGACCTGCCAAAATGCCGGTTTGCCGCGCGAGCAGCCTTCCGAGACTGCTGCGCGGCAAGGGTCTACTTCGGACGACGCTGTGCCTCTCGCGAAACCGTCCGTGTCACTTCCGTGAAGCTTCGTACGGCTCAGCACCATATTTCAATCACGGGCAACCTCCGTGATTGAAATATGGCGCTGAGCCGTCCGAAGCTTCACGGAAGTGACACGGACGGTTTCGCGAGAGGCACAGCGTCGTCCGAAGTAGACCCTTGCCGCACAGCAGTCTCGGAAGGCTGCTCACGCGGCAAACCGGCATTTTGGCAGGTCTGAAAATCTCCAAAATCAATATTTGCTCTTTAGATGATGGAGATTTTCAGACTACACTGTTATAGTGTTACTATTCCACTTTAACTGCTTTGGCTTCCTCCTGTGGAATTCTGGGGTTTGTAGTTTATTGAGGCCTAATATATCTCTGGCTGAGAGTTGTAAATACCCCTCCCTAAACTGCAAATCCCAGGATTCAATAGGAGGCAGCCATAGCAAATAAAGTGGAATAGTAACACTATAACAGTGTTGTCTGAAAATCTCTGATGATGATGAAGAAGAAGATGATTTTGGGGGGAATATTTTTAAAATGTGGTTGGTTTTCATGGATACAGAATACATGGATACAGAGGGCCGATTGTACTGTTGCAAAGTCAAGTATTCCCCATCCTAAAGGTATGCATTTGGTTTTTGTGGCCTAAATGTAGAATTTTACATTTATCTCTGTTGAATTTCATTCTGTTAGTTCCAGCCCAATTTTCTAGTTTATCAACATCCTTTTGAATTCTTCTCCTTTCTTCCATTGTATTAGCTACCTCTACCAGTTTTGTATTATCCACTAACTTGATAAGGATTCCTTCTAACCCATCATCTAAGTCACTGATAAAAATATTGAAGAATATCAGCTCCAGGACAGAACCTTATGGCACTCTGCTCAAGACTTCACTCCAGTTTGACATGTAGCCATTGATGGAAAAGCCATTGACATTAAAAGACATACCACCTAAACAGTAGGAAGAACTTCCTGTTGGTAATAGCTGTTCGACAGTGCACTATGCTGCCTCAGAGTGTGATAGGCTCCTTCCTTGGAGGTTTCTAAAAAAAGCCAGGATGGCTATCTATTGGGTGTGTTTTGATTGTCTGTGTACAGTATTCCTGCAAGGCAGGGGGTTGAACTGGATGGCCCTTGTGGTTTCTTCAAACTCATTCTTTGATGACTCCTTGAACACAGTTTTCCAACCAATTATGGTTTCACCTGACAGTGTTCCCATGTATTCCACATGTAATCAGTTTGCTAATCAAAATATCATGAGGAATTTTATCAAATGCTTTGCTGAAATCCAGGTAAATGAGTTCTACAGCATTTCCACCATCTACTAAACTAGTAATCCAATTAGAAAAAAGATATAAGATTAATTTGACAAGATTTATTCTTGACAAACCCATGCTCATTCCAACTAATCACTGCATTGTCATCTAGATACAGTGGGCCATTGGAACCTGCTGGGGTTTGGTTCCAGGACCCCCCCCCATGGATACCAAAATCTATGGATGTTCAAGTCCCATTATGTACAATGACATCTGGCTTTTCTTCACAAACGAAGGTTCAGGAAGGACTCATCCCGCGCTTTCTGAAAGCGCGCTGATTTTTGGAAATGGATTTGTCCTTCGAGCCTGTGCAATGGATTTTTCTGGTGGAGCGCAGCGTGCACAGAACTGGCCTCACCCTTTAAACCAGAGATTCATCTGCCGTGGCCTTGCAAGCATGGACGTGGCAGCGAGGTCCTCGGGCCGTAGGTTTGATTAGAGTTTCCTTCTCTTAGATGGTTGACCTTACAGGGTTGGACGAGCACCATCTGCCCGGGTTTGGGATTAGAGTTTTCCTTCTCCTAGGACGGTTGCCACAAGGCTAGAGAGCCCATCCTGCCCTTTGACGCTCTTTGTCAGACCCTTCGGTTTTGACCTGTCTGGCATGGGAGACCCTACCAGTGGCTATTATGCCACCGCCAGCATAGCTCAAAACATCATTAGGGTACGCAAGCCTCTCTCCCACAACAAGGGGGCGTCAACAATGACATAGTAAGATGGTATCCCTTATATAAAACGGCAAATTCAAGGTTTGCTTTTTGGATTTTTAAAATGTTTTTAAGTCATGAATGGCTGAATCTGTGGATATGGAGGGCCAAACAGGAGTCCCCCAGCACCAGCCTCTGGATTCACCCCTCCAAGAAAGACAAGAACCACTGCATAACAGTGTCTTGCAAGTCCCATCCCAAAGAAGAGGTACAGAAAGATACCATGGTCAATGATATCAAAAGCCACTAAGAGGTCACACAAAATCAACAGGGACAGACTCCCCCTGTCCAGTTCCCTGCATAAGTCATCCTCCTAGGTGACCAAAACGGTCTCCATCCCATAACCAGGCCTGAAGCCAGATTGAAATGGCTCTAGAGAACCCATCTCATCCAGAAACTCCTGGAGATGGGAGGCCATCGTACACTCCAGAACCTTGCCCAAAAATGAAATATTTGAGACTCTCCAATAATTATTCAGAAGGGTGAGGTCCAGGGAGGCCTTTTTTAAAGTAATGGCCTCACTATATTTATTTTAGTTGGGATAGAAACTTCCCTTGCTGCAGTGACGCATTCACCATTTCCCTTACCCACCATTCCCCTTACCCCCTCTAGCTGCTTTCAGAAGCCATAAAGGGCAAGGATCCACTATACATGTGTAGGCTCTCACCTCACCAAGGATCCTGTCCACATCTTCAGGCTGCACACATTGGAACATATCCAATAATACAGGACAAGTAGGTGCCAAGATTATATCCACTGGACTTGCCTCAACTACAGCATCCAAGCCAGAGTAGATCTGACCAATTTTGTCTGCAAAGTGTCTTGCAAATTTGTCACTGTGGGCTGTTGAGTGGTCTTTCATAGAATCATAGAATCATAGAGTTGGAAGATACCACAAGGGCCATCCAGTCCAAACCCCTGCCATGCTGGAATACACAATCAAATCATTCCTAACAGATGGCCATCCAGCCTCTGTTTAAAAACCTCCATAGGCCCCTGACCCCTCGAGGCAGCTCCACTGGATGACACTGCACAGAGGAAATGGTGGCAGAGAAATATAATTTCTTCACTGCCACCATCGCCACGGCATAGGCCTTCCAATGAGCTCTAGCCTATATTCAGTTGGATTCACTCTGAGTTTTCCGCCATCATTGCCCTAGTCTCCATCACATTTATTTCATCACCACCAGCTTCCTAGTGAACTGGGGCAGGGGGTCACATAATATGGCCTTATAATGCCATATACTATATACAATATACTACACACACACACACACACACACATTCATTCATTCACTCCCAAGTTTCATAGACTTTTTTAATTCAAATGCAATGTAATGAAGTCATCAGATTTTTATAATTCGTGTGAAATCTATTATTGCCTCTGTGTGCTGCATATTTTATATGTTTTATCTATTCTCTGCTAACACTTTGAGCCTAAAGAAAGATTCAGATTTATTTATTTATTTTTCAAAAGCAGTCTCTAAACTGCTTGCCACATGCTACATACCCTTAATAAGCTTAACGAGCTGGAAGAATGTCATTACAGTCCCCCAAATGCATGTAAAAATGCTAGAATATTTAAGTTGGTCTTCCTTCGCCGCATTGCCTACAGTGACATTTTCACAAATGTTGTTATCAGGAGTTGTACTTTTATTATATGTGAGAAGAACCAATAATGGTACAGAAAAGAAGAGATAGGATGGGGGGGGCAGGGAGTATGATCCAATTTAAATAAATGAAATACTTTCTCCTTTTGGTGGTCAGGCTAAAATTGCATGTCCTGCTTACAATTTGCTGACACTTCTTACTGTAGCTTAAGAGACAATTTTGAAGATCACCGTTAAGTTATAAGCATGCAATTTTACCATTTGGTGAGAAATTTGATGGGACTAGAGAAAAGCACATCCCATTTAGCCGACCTATGGATTTTATTGATCCATTCCTTCCTGCCCGCCTGCCAGTTTCCAAACTATCCAATCACATAATGCTCAGGGGCAGGAGGAACACTTAAAGCAATGATCCACTAAAACGAATCAAATCAAACATGTAGTAAACTATAAAAGAGAACAGATACAGAAACTATGTTTAAAAAACACACTCCTGGATATTTCCTTAAGCCTGAAGTCAGATTAAAAGAACCAGGCCCTTTCACACTACAGAGAGGTAACTCTGTGATTCCACTTTAACAGCTGTGGCAATGCCCTATAGAATCCTGGGATTTGCAGTTTAGGGAGGGTATTTAGAATTCTTGGCCAGTGAGCTCTAGTGCACCCCCAGACTACAAGGATTCCAAGATCAGTTAGGTCTACTTTGGGGACAGCTACTAAGGGCCAAAGCAGACATTCTGAAAACACAAAATATGCATCTGTATAGCTAACTTTGAATTTTTCCTATACAAGGGGGGTATTGTCACAAATTCTGGATGTGGAGAGGGAAGTGTGGTGTCTCTCTTCCCAACATAATAAAGATTTGATGTCAATGTCAAATTCTCTCTTCTTTCTGCCTGTTTGTCACACTGTCTTTCTCCCTCACACACACATTCACACACACACAAGTGTGACCAGAAAGCAGAGGAAAAACCAGCACAGGCATGTTTAGTGAGGAGATGTGAGAAGGCTTTCTTGGTGGCTGCTCCAAGCTGTGGAACTCTTTCCCACAAGAAGCTAAGCTGTCCCCTTCTCTACTCTCCTTCACCAGTAGGCAAAGTTCTTTTTATTTAGAGAGAATAAATAAATGATTGCTATAGGAAGGTCTTTTAATGGGGGAGGTTGCTCACTGGCATGTTTTAAGTGCTTTTAAATAAATTTGAGTTCATGTTATCTTTAATAGGATAGTTCAACAATTTTTTTTACATTTTTATTATGATGATTGGGTTTCTTTACCTGCTTTTTTGGTTTTAATCTATGTAGTGAGCCACCTTGAGTCCCATAGTATGAGAAAGGCAAGATATAAATTATTAAATTAAATTAAATTTGCAGGGCGGGGAGGGAGAACAAAATCTTCCAGGTGCAACATTTATGATAAGGATTCACTTTCATTCATTCAGTCATTCATTCATTCACACACACATGCGCACACAAGTACATGCATGTCTGGAATTTATTTTATTATTATTTATATTATTTATAAATGTAGGATATAAATTATTAAATTAAATTAAATTTGTGGGGGGAGACAAAAATCTTCCAGGTGCAACATTTATTATAAGGATTCATATTTGTTCATTCATTCATTCATTCATTCACACGCACGCATATGCACAAATACACGCATGTCTGGAATTTATTTTATTATTATTTATAAATATTTAGAAGTCACTTCATCCTGGCGATGCCAAAGCATTGTACAAAAACAGAACAAAGAAATCAAACCAAACAGCAAAGAGAGTGTGCAAAATTAAAATACAGTAGTTACACTGGGAATGAAAAAGAGGGAACATCTCCAGCAAAAGACATTTCTAAGGTTGGACAGCTTAGAGAATGATTGAATAAACTGGTATGTTTTCACCAAGCTTCTAAAGCTTAGAATGGTTGGAGTGTGCAGAAATTCAGAGGGAAAGGTATTTCACATAATGGACGCCACAGCACTAAACGTCCTACTTTGACGGGGTGTGGAAAAGACCTCCCCACTAGGAGGGTCACTCCTGTAGATTGACTGGTTCTATGAAGGAGAAAGTGGCCATTCAGGTAACAAGGTCCCAAGGGCCTTCTCTACTGTGCCACTCCAGTTGTGGAATATCATCCCCTCAGGGACCCAATTAATGTGGATGCTAGTGTCATTCTGGCGCCAAGTAAAAGCAAATCTCTTTATTACAGCCTTAGGGACCTAATTGATTTCACTCAAGTATACCCATATGTTATGGTTTAAAACTGCTTAAAATTGTTTGAACTGGTTTTAATTGTCCTGCTTTAACCTTTCAAGTATGCTTTTATTTAAATTATTTCTCACCATTTTATATCCCCCCCCCCTTTGGTGAAACTGATCTGATTGTATGTCATCTTGAGATCACACGATATAGGGCAAGCTAGAACTATTTTTATAAATAGGTGACAAAAACAAATATGTTGAAATGGCTTGATGAAAACATGGTGGTCAAAGTGCACCCTTCAAGCCGGGGGGGGGGGTCCCTCTCCACCTCCTGTGCTGCCCCCTAGCACCTGCCCACAGAGAGAGAGGGAGAGGCTGGAGAGAAAATCTGTGTGAAAAAGGCAATTATACCTTAGCCTTGGTAGAAGCACATTTAAATGCTACCTCCCCGACAGAGCTGCTGCTATTGTTATTGTTATTGTTATTGTTATTGTTATTGTTATTGTTATTGTTTAATACACCCACCTCTCCCTATGGTTCAAGGTAGGGAATAATAAATCAACACACAAATATAACGTTAGTTTAAGAAACACATATCAGTTAAAACATATCTGAATTTATTAAAGACCTGAAACAGTATTGTTAACAAACCAAATACTAGTAACACCAGAATGAAAACTGGAGAGGACTCCTGTACCTTTAATTGCTGTGTAGAAGAGGGAATTTCAGCAGCTGCTGCTTATTGCTTGGCTGCATGACGAGCAGCAATGCTGAAATTCCCTCTTCCACACAACAATTAATGGTACAGGAGCCCTTTCCAGTTTTCAGTCTGGCAACTCTACTTTGATTGCTCATTTCCTGTTTCATATATATATATATATATATATATATATATATTTCAACCCTGAAGGGTTTTAAAGAATGGGTTTTTAATTGTACCATTTTTAAACTGTGTTTTATTATTTTTAATTGCACGTTTTAAATTGTATTAACATTTTAATACAAGCTTGATTCTATTTTAATGTTGATCTTTTCTAAGTTTTTAGCTATATTGTACTAATTTTAATTTCAAAGGCCCCCCGCCCTGAGTCTCATTTTCGGGGGAAGAGGCAAAGTATAAATGGAGGATGAATAATGATTCAGAACCCTTCTCTTCCCTCCCCCCAAAGATAGCCAGTAAATGAACCGTCATTGGGAGTGGTCAGCTGAGTGTAGAATGTGTGGGTACAGCCTGTTGAATCATAGAATTGTAGAGTTGGAAGAGACCACAAGGGCCATCCAGTCCAACCCCATTCTGCCAAGCAGGAATACACAATCAAAGCATCCCTGACAGATGGCCATCAAGCCAATGTTTAAAGACCTCCAAGGAAGGAGACCCCACCACGCACCGAGGGAGGGTGTTCCACTGCTGAACAGCTCTTACTGCCAGAAAGTTTCTCCTAATGTTGAGGTGGAATCTCTATTCTTGGAGCTTGTATCCAGTGTTCCGTGTTCTAGTCTCTGAAACAGCAGAAGACAAGCTTGCTCCATCCTCAATGTGACACCCCTTCAAATACTTAAACAGGGCTATCATATCACCCCTTAACCCCGTCTTTTTTTCCAGGCTAAACATACCTAGCTCCCTAAGTCTTTCCTCATAAGGCATGGTTTCCAGACCTTTCACCATTTTAGTTGCCCTTCTCTGGACACGCTCCAATTTGTCAATATCCTTTTTGAATTGTGGTGCCCAGAACTGGACACAGTATTCTAAGTGAGGTCTGACCAAGGCAGAATAGAGTGGCACTATTACTTCCCTTGATCTAGACCCTATACTTCTATTGATGCAGCCCAAAATCGCATTGGCCTTTTTAGCTGCCGCATCACACTGTTAACTCATGTTCACTTGTGGTCTACTAGGACTCCTAGATCTCTTTCGCATGTAGTCTGGTTCAGCAAGGTCTCCCCCATCCTATATCTATGCATTTCGTTTTTCCGCCCTAAGTGCAGTACCTTACATTTCTCCGTATTGAATTTCGTTTTGTTAGCTTTGGCCCAGCTCTCCAGTCTATCCAGGTCATTTTGGATCTTGAGCCTGTCCTGTAGGGTATTAGCTACTCCTCCTAATTTAGTGTCATCTGTAAATTTGATATGTATGCCCCTAATTCCCTCATCCAAGTCATTGATAAAGATGTTGAATAGCACTGGGCCCAGGACAGAACCCTGTGGCACTCCACTGGTCACATCTTTCCAAGATGAAGAGGAGCCACTGCTGAGCGCCCTTTGGGTTCGGCCAATCAACCAATTACAAATCCACTTAACAGTTAACTTGTCTAGCCCACATTTTACAAGCTTGTTTGCAAGAATGGCATGGGGAACCTTGTCAAAGGCCTTACTGAAATCAAGGTATGTAATATCCGCAGCATCAAAGATATCCACAGAGGTCAAAGAGAAGGGAGAAATAGTCCCCACCTGTATGTTACATCCACTTTGGCACTAAGATTCTAACTATCCCTGCTAGTGCTGATCTAGAGTACCCTCCCAACTTTGTTTCTTTGTTTGCAATGTGGAAAGGGGGCACCTCAGCAATTTGGGAAGTACCGTATATCCCGGCATATAAGACGACTTTTGAGCACTCAAAAGTGCCCTCCAAAATTGACAGTCGTCCTATACGCCGGATACACTTTGTTTCGCCCACCTGCCTATCTCCTGCCTCTTCGCAAATGGAGCGAAGAGGCAGGAGATGGGGCAGGGGGGGTGAAGCAAAGTGTTTCGAAGATCATTCGCCCCCCTCCTCTGCCTTCTCCCCCTTTGGGGAGCAAAGGAAGAAAGAGGAGGGGGCGAAAATTGCGGTTTGCCGCAGCCGCTGCTCGAGCGCTTATGCAGCGGCTGAGGCAAACCCCCGATTCGCCCCCTCAAGGGGCGAATGTGCCCCGTTAGGCCGCACAGTCTGCAGATCCCCCTCCTGCGCTCCCTCCTGGAAGGGAGCGCAGGAGGGGCATGCAGAGGCTGCGCGGCCAAACCCGCGATTCTCCCCCTCTCCCTGCCTTCCTGGAAGGTGGGGAGGAGGGGCGAACGTGCCCGGTTTGGCTACACAGCCTCCGGATCCCCCTCCTGCGCTCTCTCCTGGAAGCGAGCGCAGGAGGGGCATGCAGAGGCTGCGCGGCCAAACAGCGATTCGACCCTTCTCCCCACCTTCCTGGAAGGTGGGGAGAAGGGGCGAACATGCCCGGTTTGGCCGTGCAGCCTCCGGATCCCCCTCCTGCACTCGCTCCTGGAAGGGAGCGCAGGAGGGGCATGCAGAGGCTCCACGGCCAAACCGCGATTCGCCCCTTCTCCCCACCTTCCTGGAAGGTGGGGAGAAGCGGCGAACGTGCCCGGTTTGGCCGGGCAGCCTCCAGATCCCCCTCCTGCGCTCGCTCCTGGAAGGGAGCGCAGGAGGGGCATGGAGAGGCTGCGCGGCCAAACCGCGATTCGCCCCTTCTCCCCACCTTCCTGGAAGGTGGGGAGAAGGGGTGAATGTGCCCGGTTTGGCCGGGCAGCCTCCAGATCCCCCTCCTGTGCTCGCTCCTGGAAGGGAGCGCAGGAGGGGCATGGAGAGGCTGCGCGGCCAAACCGCGATTCGCCCCTTCTCCCCACCTTCCTGAAAGGTGGGGAGAAGGGGCGAACGTGCCCGGTTTGGCCGTGCAGCCTCCGGATCCCCCTCCTGCGCCCGCTCCCTGAAGGGAGCGCAGGAGGGGCATGGAGAGGCTGCGCGGCCAAACCCGCGATTCGCCCCTTCTCCCCACCTTCCTGGAAGGTGGGAAGAAGGGGCGAACGTGCCCCGTTTGGCCACACAGCCTCCGGATCCCCCTTCTGCGCTCTCTCCTGGAAGCGAGCGCAGGAGGGGCATGCAGAGGCTGCGCGGCCAAACCCGCGATTCGCCCCTTCTCCCCACCTTCCTGGAAGGTGGGGAGAAGGGGCAAACGTGCCCCGTTTGGCCGCACAGCCTCCGGATCCCCCTCCTGCGCTCCCTCCTGGAAGCGAGCGCAGGAGGGGCATGCAGAGGCTGCGCGGCCAAACCCGCGATTCACCCCTTCTCCCCACCTTCCTGGAAGGTGGGGAGAAGGGGCGAACGTGCCCCTTTTGGGCGCACAGCCTCCGCATCCTCCTCCTGCACTCCCTCCTGGAAGGGAGCGCAGGAGGGGCATGCGGGGGCTATGCGTTGGAAGAGGGGGGGTCGTCTTATAGGGCGAATATATCACAAACTCTGCATTTCCCCTTAAAAATTGGGGGGGTCGTCTTATACGCCGGCTCGTCTTATACGTCGGAATATACGGTAGATAAGAGCAGGAACGAGAACATAAAATGTGTTCCTAGCACCAGTTGCTGGTACTGCTGGTGACAGTCAGCTCTCACCCAAGTCAGCTCTTGCCCAAGACATTTTGCTACCTAAGGCAGAGAGGTCCTCAACCACCTATCCAAGTCAAGGAGTACAATATGCAAAACTGGCCAGAAAAAAGAATACTTAGCTCAAAGTGTGGGCGGTGGGGGGAGGGCTCTAGAACATAGGAACCTGCCTTATAGAGAATCAGACCATTGGTCTATCTAACCCAATTTTTTTTATTAGTAGCAATGACTGCCCAGGATTTCAGGCAGACTTCCTCTCTGGTAATACTTGCTAGTGTCCCATCCATGTATTAACCAGGCCTGGCATAGCTTATCTGTCAAAATCAGATGTGACTGGTGTGTTTAGGATGGTGTGGGACTCTGGGCCAGGGAAACAAAAGCTTCATGCAAACTGCCCTTCATCATTTTTGCAGCTCTTCTCACCCATTTCAATAATCTTGTGATAGCAACTGAATTCCTCAGCAACTGTGTAGCTATCTGCCATCTTTCATCCCTCCATACTGAATCCCACCCCTTTTTATTGACAACTGTGCTGCCAAATGTCTAAACAATATAAGAGGAGCCATGCTGGATCAGACTAAAGCTCATACCAAGCCACTGTTCACATAAATAGCCAACCAGATGTCTATAGGAAGTTCACAGACAGGACATGAATTCAACTACACCCCTCCTATTTGTGTTTCATAAGAACACTGCCTCCAGTACTAGAGAGGATATATATCCTCCATGACTGGTAACTACTGATAGACCCCATTCTTCATGAGTTTATCCAATTTCCTTTTACAAGCTGCCCAAAGTTGGCAGTCATCACCACAGCCTGTGGCAGTGAATTCTACAGCTTATGTGCTATGTAGAGAAATATTTGAATATTCTACAGTTCCCAGACTGACAGCTACTCTCTCTCCATTAGAATTCTGATGGTGTGGAAGCATTGCACTCACGTTGACTGGCTTCAGAACACAACAGCTTCCAGTCATTTGGTAATCTTTTCCTATGCTAAGTTGCCTTTATGACAACTGAACCAAACCTTGACCACTAAATTCATAAATTCACTAAATTCATGTGTTAGACAATGAAAAATGTGTTAACTCAGAGACTCTGTTCTGAATTTGTAAAATTCCAAGATGAAAAAATGTCAAAATAAACCACCAAATCCTAAATAACTACGTGATAAAAGTGAGCAAATGTGTTGAAACATAATTTCTGAAGGACTGAAAAATATAGCATGATACTACATTAACATATTATCTATCATCCTTTCCCAGCAAAGCAAGCCTTGTGTAACCTAAAAGGTTATATAGAAAGTAAGAGGCAGTGAGAGAACCTCAGTTGCTTTCGCCTACAATTCCCACAATCCCTTACTATTTGCATGCTAGGTGGGATTGCTGGGAGCTTTAGGCCAAAATATCTGAAAGGCCAAGGTGTCCCATTGCTGACACAAAGGGTTTGAAATCATAACAATTCCTTTCAGTCAAAATACCATATTGCTTTAGCAATACTTTTTTTTAAGTATCAGAATTGCCTGGGATGTCAAATGAGGTAGAACATTGAATTATAGGCATGATGCATTACAGGAAACACCATAATTTGTTTTTAATAATATTTTAATAATAGCAAATAATTTAATTCTTTTTTTTTAACTTTTGTAATTTATGATGTTTTAATTATATATATATATATATATATATATATATATTGTAAGCCATGTTGAATCCCATTTTGGCAGGAACACATGATATAAATCCAATAAATAAGTAAGTAAGTAAGTAAGTAAGAGCACCTGACTTGGGTGTGCTAGGCCTCAGGCAAACCAACACAGAAAATAGTCCCTACCTCAGGAAAGAACAGCCTATTTTTAAGATTGAATTTTCTGCTCTTGGCACTTGCTCTGAATGCAGTCACTTCCAATTTGCATTGTGAGGCAGCAGAGCTATTTCCTTTGTAATTATGTAGACTTCAACTTGATTGGCAGAGGAGAAACCTGCTGAGCCTGCTTTGTGACAGCACACCTGCCTGCTTGGTCTGCTACAGAACAAGGATCTGTCACTGGGTGGACACTCGCTCTCTGAGAGGCAGTTGTCATGGATACAACCTAAAATTCCCTTTGTTCATTATGAGGCTATCTCCTGACACTTTGGGATCAAAACTGGGATAACATACATTTAAGTGAGGGAAATCATCATACAATCTGCCATCCCAGATGCAAGAGCCCTGTTTTTGCTTTGTCATTAAAGACATGCTGATCTATGGCTTCCTTTGTACTCCAGATCCAACATTGTAGTTCCATGCCAGACATGTGGAAATGTCCCCTAGAGACAGAGTTGCTGTAGGCAGAGGGCAAGAGTGAGTTATGTTCTCTAGCTTCACCACCACTCTGAAGTACAAGGAAACAATCAGTCAAGATGGAGACACTTCTCAGGGAGTAGTCCATAGCTCTTGGGCCCTTGAGGTTAAAAGACAGTTGCTTTACCTGACTCAGAAGATTCAGAAGTTGAAGTCCTCTGCTCTTGTGTTCTACTGTGTGCTGTCCAAGGTTCTGATAAACACACTGCCTTGTCTGATGATAACTGCTTCATTGGATGTACACTCTACCTGTTGTGACTCTGCCATCACTGATATCCCTTTGCCTTCTGAACATGGCTCTGCTTTACATGATGTGAATTTGCTTCTATCCTACCAGTGTGTTCTTGTGCAGCAACCACTTTCCCCTGTGAGCTTTATGCTGTGATAGATCAAAAAGCCAGAAGCTGTGAACCAGGCACCAAAACTGAAAAAAGACTAGGGGACACACCAGAGACAGGAAGATCTTTTTGTTCAGGCAGTGTCCCAGTCCAATAATGTTTCCAGTCCTATGTGATCCCATGACTCTCTCTGAGCTGTACCAGCCCAGAGCCTAAGAACAGTACATTTCCAGGAAGATGTTCACATTGCAATAATGATAATTGTCAGCTGCCATCTGAGCAAGAAGCAGGGTCTCTCACTTCTCTCTGTAATTTCCTTGTGCCTCAGTCATTAATTAGAATGGAGACTGTGGTTAAGAAATCAGAAGAAGGCTAGGACTTGGAAGGGTATCTATAAAGGAAATAGACAAGATCCTCAAGTGTCAAGATATATAATTGAATACTAAAGTTAGGATTGTCCATGGCATTGTATTTCCAGTTTCTATGTATGGTTGTAAAAGCTGGATAATGAAAAAGGCTGAGGGGAAGAAAATCAACTTATTTGAAATGTGGTGCTGGAGAACAGTTCTATGGATACCATGGACTGCTAAAAAGACAAATCAATGGGTCCTAGAGCAAACCAAGTCTGGACTGTCCCTAAAAGCCAAGATGACTAAACTAGGACTGTTCTGCCTTGGACATATCCTGAGAAGACATAACTCTCTAGAAAAGACAATAGTGCTTGGTAGGTAGAGGGCAGAAGGAAAAGAGGAAAAATGCATTACATGTGGGCAGACGCAGTCAAAGAAGACACATTTCTGAGTCTGCAAGTCCTGAGCAGGGCTGTTGATGATAGGGTGACTTGAAGATCTCTCATTCACAGGGTCACCATAAGTTAAAGTCAACTTGACAGCAGTTAACAATAATAAATGTTAGAAAAACACAAGTAGGGCTACCAATTTGTTGTAAACCATTCAAAATGAGCCTCATGGGCTTGTGAAAGAGCAAGCTGTTTAATTCATGCAAGGTCTACTGATACTGTTCTCATGTGTATCCTATCTTTCTTCCATTGAGCTCAAAGCATTATGCCATCATTTCCATATATAGATCAACCCCCCCTCCTTAGATTTTTGGACTTTCCTTGAGGCCATAGCTATAAATTCTGTTTTGGGGTCATGGCTTGGAGATTATCATAATAAGCTCCCAACGTTCCAAACTAGCAATGCCACCAAAGCTTGAACTTTTAGTCTTGAGTTACCCATATGTCAACAGACTTAGTTTGTAGGGAAAGTGATAATGTTAAAATTTGGGCCCCAGTCAAATGAAATACTGTACAACATTCTCTTATAAAAGACTTCCCAGGAAGATACTCTTCTCCAGGTAGAGCCTACCACCAGAAGAAGCATGTTGAGTGAGAATGCAGAAGATGGACATGTTGATGGATAATCCCAGTGTGTGGAAATCCCTACCAAGAGAAGCCAGATTTTCTCCTTCCTTGTTGTCCTTCCGCCAGCAGGCAACAATTTTCTTATTCAGCTCAGATAAGACTTTGGCATGTAAACTAGTTTGCTGTTGAAGAAGGATCTAACCAGTTGAGAGCTGGTAATGCCAAGGGGTTGGGCAAGGCAGCATTCCATCACCCTATTTGTTCAACTGTTATGCAGAAAATATCATTTGCAGCGAAGGTTTAGATTCAGAGGAAGAAGGAGTCAAGAGCAGAGGAAGGAATATCAACAATCTAAGATATGCAGATGATACCATAATATTACCACAAAATAACAAAGGGCTTGTCTATGTGAGGCTATAAAATGTGTATTGATGCACACTAATGTCAGTTCGCAGCAGCTTTCATTTGTCTCAACAATTTTTTTGCAAGATCACAGGCATGTGATGCTATCCACGTTCATTGTTCAAATTGACATGCCTGCGAATCAAGATGGCAGGCGTGAGTGAATTTTTACTCGTGTTTTTATTGTCACCAGTTGCTGCTGCTGAACAGTTTTTTTTTTTTAAAGTGCCTACCCAAGGTGTGGCAGTGTGATATTCTGCTTAAATAAATAGAAAAAAAGGGGAAGGGCTGTTTCATTGCCTGAGCATACAATTGCTACAGCAAAAATCCAACATGGAAATTTCAGGTGCTAGCTTTGTTAGCAAGGTCTGCCCCCTGCACACGTCCGACCAATCAGCTTTCCACTTCCACTCTTATCAGGAATTAAAGTACATTCCCCATTGAGCTTTTTAAAAAATACAGGGAAAGCCATGAAGGCTTTTCCTGCTTAGTTTTTGGCATTCTGCCCTCCCCTTCTGAATATAGTGGATTGATGCGGGATCTCATTAAGACAAATTGTATTCTCCTCAAATTCTATGAGGAGTATTTTCACCATATAGACAACCCCCTAAACTTGGAACACCTACTAAAGAGGGGGCCAGATAGGATTGTACCCCCTTTTACCTTTTTTTTCCCAACCACACACTGTATCTCTGGGACTGAGTTGATTGGCTCAGGTTGGGTCATTAAATAAGCCTTCACATGTCAGGTAATGGGGAGAATTGTATAGTCCAGCGTATACCTTGGCACCCTCTTTAGTGAAAGTTTGGACTCTGAACTGCCTCCACAGTTTCTGCAACCTAGAAGGTAGAGAAGGACTCTGCCCTTGGGGCTGATCTGGTTTACTCTCTCTTATAAAGTCTTGTGGCTTGGGAAGGAGCAACCTTCATTTTGCTTTCCAGTATACAACTAGCCAGGGAGCAACCCCATCGGTCAGGTGTTGCACCCAAGGGAAGGCTGAGGAGGTAGTCACTAAGTTGACACCTGGCCTCAGCTGGACCCACTCCAGGTTGCTCCTCCTCTTTTGCTCATTCCCAGACCATTGCAGTTAAATAGATTTGGGTCAAATAAAGTGGCCCTTATTTAACCCAGTCTTCTGTGTCTGGTCTCATTAATTCAGGGTTGGTCATCGATAAAGATTTCCTATCCCTTGGGTCAATCATTGATCAGAATGGAGACTGCAGTGAAGAAATAAGAAAACTAAGACTAGGAAGGGCAGCTATGAAAGAACTAGATAATATCCTGAAGTGCAAAGATATACAACTGAACACTAAATTTAGGATTGTCCATGCCATCGTATTTCCCATTACTATGTATGGGTGTGAGAGCTGAATGATGAAGAAAGCTGATATAAAGAAAATCAACTCTTTTGAGATGTGGTGCTGGAGAAGAATTCTGTGGATACCATGGATGGCTGAAAAGACAAACCAATGAGTCGAAGAATAAATCAAGTCTGAACTAGAAGTCAAAATGACTAAATTGAGGTTGTCTCATACTTCAACCACATCATGAGAAGGCATGACTCACTGGAAAAGATAATGATGCTTGGAAAGATGGAGGGCAGAAGGAAGAGAGGAAGAAAGCATACCAGATAGATAGACTCAATCAAGGAGGCCACAGCCCTGAGCCTGCAGGATCCGAGCAGAGCTGCTGAGGATAGGGTGCCTTGGAGATGCCTCATTCACAGGGTCACCATAAGCCGAAATCAACTTGAGGGCAGTTAACAACAGTGCCTTCTAGTGTTATGTTTCCAATTCTTTCAACTAAATCCAGTTGTTAGCTCCAACTAGAGCTGACCTAATGAACCAATTGGAATTTGGTAAATCAACACTTATTCATAAGTTCCTTTGGTTCAGTGGACCCCACTCTAATTTTCACTAGCAATTGGATTTCAACCAATCATTCATGATATATTTTGAGCAAGATTTTGTTTGCAATCTGAATTTTGTTATTGTTATCCATCTTTAGTGTCTTTTTTAGGGAAAAGATGGGAAAACAAGTAAATAAATCAATAAATCTGTTCATATTCTTTCCTGAAGGAAATCAAGTGTCCTATTTCAGGGCAATGAGTGCCCTGCACAGCTCACATGAGGTTCAAGAGATCAAGCAGTGGAGAAACCAAGCCACAACAGAGTCCAACACAGAAGGCCTGTAGTAGCAGAAGTATTGTCAATGCGGTCCAGGAGCTGTGCATGAAAAGTAGTCCAAGAAGTCGTCCAAAATCAAGCAGGAAGGGAATAGTCCAAGGAGCAAGCCAAAGGTCAGGAACGGAGAGAGCAGAGAATGTAACACAATGCCAAGCAGAGATAGAGAGATGTTGTCTCTCAGCAAAGAGACAGATTTGGCTGTGCTACCTTAATAGCCTGCTGTAAATCAATACAGCTGGCCTAATTAATTCAGCATTTTATTTTTTAAAGTTCACCAAGGTAGGTCCTGCTCCTTTGTTCCTGTGGCCGCTACTTAACCTCCAATATTCAAAAGATTTCAATATCCCTGATTCCTGTTCTTCGGGGTCTACATAGGTTGGTTGGTTCAGATTCTGCTTCCAAAGCAGGGCTTCCAACTTCTTTTGGCTCCAAAGGAGGACTTCTAGCTACCTCTAGCTCTTATCAGAGCTCACCATCTGGGCTTTCCTCTTCCTCATCAGAGGAGGCCTCTTCCTGATAGCGCATGACACCACACTTTGAAAAGATCACTACCCTGATACACTGGGGAAGTTATTTTCACTTGTAGTAGCCCCCAAAAGACAGTGTAAAGCCACTTCTAAAATTGTAGAGGGGGAAACACATCAGGGATGGTTACTCAAAACAAAGCAGAGATGTCAGCTTCTCAGTCTCATGCTCTCCCTCACCCTTCCACCCTCAAGTGCCTTGCTTCCCAGAGGATCAATGGTTTCCATTTCACATGGCAAGAGCTGCCACTGGAAGGGAGAAAAATGTGACAGGCTTCAAAATATTTCTCCTCCTTTCAACTTTCCACATTTTGAAGGACTGTCTGAAACTGCATGTCATCTTTGTCCGGGCAAGTATGGTTCTCCTAAAGGAAATGAAGGCAATGTGTCTTAAAAAAAGATTGGGCAGTATTGTTCAGTAACTTGTGCACTCTTTTCTGAAATGGATGAGAGCACGCAGCAAGCAGTCATGTGAATTTCAAAGGCTCTCTGTTAAACCCACAGTCATACTAAGGTTTCTTTCAGAAATACAACCTTTAATTGCACATCTTGTATAGGTTTCCCAATTATTTTTCCCCCTGAATTGCAGGCTTTGGATATATATATATATATGTTCCAAAAAGTAAAGCAAAAAGTAGGCTAATATCTCAATTACGTATTCTCTTTCATAATTTCTTCTCTTGAACTTTTCCAAATTCATAGTCCTGTAGATTAAACCACCAGGAGAATACTCATTCAAACAGCATATATTAAGGCTGAATTGGCAACTGACAATGCTGGAGATCATTTTTTTTCTGTCTTATGCCCACAGCTGGACATGGATCATGAGACATCATTCCATTGCAAAACTTGCTGTAATGTGGATGGTCAGGCTTTTAGAGCCACCAAAAAGAAGAGCGATAAATCCCTTAAAAGAGTGCTCAGAAATAAAAAGGCTTATTGTAGTACATGGCATGCTCAATGCACCTCACCTTAAACAATCTTCCTCAAAGAATCTTGTAGAAGATTGTAGAAGTTCACTTGGAGCATGTTGTCTGTTATGTTTTCATGATCATACCATGAACTGGAAGAAAGGATTAGCACATACTTCCTTAATGACCAGGTTGTTGGCATAAACCCATTATGGGGCTTCCTGCTCAATCCGAATATGGGCTTTCTTGCCATTAAACAGTGATAATGTTATTGGCCAGCCAAAATGCACAAAATGCATCATGCAAGCTTTCAAAGCTTCACTGTCTTCTTCATCAGGCAAAGATGTTAAAAATCATACAGGAGAAGAAAAGTGATGATCTTAGAGTCATCCATGTTTGTCTCAGATGTTATGAGGGTCTGTCTATTAAGTAACAAGACTGATATGATAACCCATCTTTATTTATATGTATTACAATTCTAATGCTTGTCCCCTTCAATATACTTCCCATTCACACTCACACACCTATGCAGTCTTGTTTTCCACTGGTCGAAAGCGTGGAGCAGATCATTTTCTGTCAGCTGTTTCAACACATCTGTCATTTTCTTCTTTACTGCATCAATGGATTCAAAACGTGTTCATTTAAGCACCAATTTCACTTTAGGGAAAAGGAAAAAGTTGCATGGTGCCAAATCTGGTGAATATGGAGAATGTTCAAGTTAGTAATGTGTTTATCAGCCAAAAACTGCTTCACAAAAAGTGCTGTATGAACAGGGACATTGTTTTGATGAAGAATGAAACCATTTTTTCAACCGTTCTGGCCTTTTTTCCCCCTGACTCTTTCAGGTTTGTCAAAACTTCCTTATAATCTGGTTCACTGTTCTGCCTTCTGGAACCCATTCTGCCAAAATTATGCCCCTTGGTGTCAGGGGAAAAAAAAAAAAAACAGGCTTTGAATGTGGACTTGCTTTAATGTGCTTTTTTCATTCTTGATGATGTTGGTGTTTTCCAGTGCATTGACTGTCATTTTGTCTCAGGATCATACTGGAAGATGCAGGTTTCATCACAAGTGATGATTTTTTTGAAAAAAGGTTTGGATCCGCCTCAAGTTGCTGCAGAATGTTACATTGCTTGACTTTTAAACTTAGCATTTTTTCCAGCACACAACTGACAAGACAGCTGCTTTAAACAACAACTGACAATTAACTGAACTGTGGAAAGTGTTGATGTTTGTCATGCAGGTTCAGACATGTTCAAGGTCACCACTCAAGTGTTCACAATCAGTTCTCCCTGATTTGTCTGAAAGGTAGAAACACAGTCTCATTATTTAATAGACAGGCCTCGTAGTCAGTTAAGATGGTCAAGAGGGATCTCAGTGCAGGCAGAGGTCACTCCCCTTCTTGGCCACGCGGGGACCAGGGACAAGTTGAACATGAGCCAACAGTGTGATGCGGCAGCTAAAAAGGCCAATGTAATTTTGGGCTGTATCAATAGAAGTATAGTGTCTAGATCAAGGGAAGTAATAGTGCCACTCTATTCTGCCTTGGTCAGACCTCACCTAGAATACTGTGTCCAGTTCTGGGCACCACAATTCAAAAAGGATATTGACAAATTGGAACGTGTCCAGAGAAGGGCAACTAAAATGGTGAAAGGTCTGGAAACGATGCCTTATGAGGAGAGACTTAGGGAGCTGGGTATGTTTAGCCTGGAAAAAAGATGGTTAAGAGGCGATATGATAGCTCTGTTTAAGTATTTGAAGGGATGTCACGCTGAGGATGGAGCAGGCTTGTTTTCTGCTGCTCCAGAGACTGGAACACGGAGCAATGGGTGCAAGCTCCAGGAACAGAGATTCCACCTCAACATGAGGAGGAACTTTTTGACAGTAAGAGCTGTTCAGCAGTGGAACACACTCCCTCAGAGCATGGTGGGGTCTCCTTCCTTGGAGGTCTTTAAACAGAGGCTGGATTGCCATCTGTCGGGGATGCTTTAATCAAGATTTCCTACGTAGCAGGGGGGTTGGACTGGATGGCCCTCGTGGTCTCTTCCAACTCTGCAATTCTATGATTCTATGATTCTATGATTCTAGACCATCATTGTGACCTCCAACTGACCTTTGGTTTGTCCTAGCCAACCTGACCCCAAAAAGTGTCTAATATTTCCTGTTATGAGATACCATGGGGAGGGGGTTATAGGACATACTAACAACAAGGAGCAATAGATTTATGAAAGAAGATTTTGCCTAAATATTAGGGGAAACTTCCAGATGGTAAGACCTGTTTGACACTGGAATATGCTGCCTCAAGTGTGGTGGAGTCTCCTTTGCGGGTTTTTAAATAGAGGCTGGATGGCCATCTGTCAGGAATGCTTTGATTGTGCATTCCTGCATGGCAGGGGCTTGGACTGGATGTCCCTGGTGATCTCTCCCAATTCTATCATTCTATGAATAGGTAATTTGAGTTGCCAAAAAGGCAATGTTGTAAGAGCAATCAATTACTTTGTGTAGCTTTGTAAGAAATTATAATTTATAATTGCAAATTATAAAAAAGTAACTTTCCAAGCTGTGATCATAACATCTTTTTATGTATTACATTCATTCACCAAGTAATGTTTTGGTGTAAGGGAGAAAATACTCCTGTGCTTTTAATTTGGTTGAACAAAGGAGGGGTAGTTAAAGATACAGTATAGCAGGGGGAGAAATAAGCAGGGAGGCCTCAAGCTACCTTGTCTTAATACCGGTAGTTATCAAACAGTTTCTGAACTGCAGCCAAGCAAGCCTGACCAGCTCTCAGAAGGTTTGACCTTCCAGCATAGCTTCTCTCTTGGGATCTTTTGGCTGAATTTGGGAAGGCTGTTTGCAGAGGAGGGAAGGCAAACCAATGCCCATATTTTGCATTTTGAGAACAAAGGGTAGATTTTGAGGCTGAGGAGACAAGATTCATAAGCATTCCCCTGCCTGTTTTCTGTGAGATGCATCATGATGTTGTGTAATTCTAAGGCATCCCAAGGAAATCAAAATGATGGCCACACATAGAGAGGAACTGGGAGGAGAACCAGTGAGTTTAACACAGAAACAAACACACACACACAATCACAATTCATCCCCAGCTTTAAAAATAGCTGAAATGCTACCTATCCCACCTATCTGCAGCCTCTGAATGGGTCCATAAAATGTCAGCCTATCACTGATGTCTATGAATGTAATTTTAACAATTTCATTATTGCATGCAAAGATGAATAATTTCTGTAGTTTTCTCCAAATATTTCCATGAAGGTTTTGCCTAGAGTCAATTCACGTGTAATGTGGTCTTCTTCTTTTCCTACTACCTTCAATTTTACCAAGCACTATCGTCTTTTCTAGTGAGTCATGTTGTCTTATAATATGTCCAAATTAGTCATACTTCTTGTGCAAATTAGTCATGTAAAATTTGGGGAGAAATGGCGGGGGGGTCTGGCTTTCCTTAATAATATTGCATACTAAGGGGTGGATAAACAGATATACCTCTCAGTTAAGGTGAGGGTCCCTCTCTGCATTAGGACTATGGAGATTATCAGACATGGGGAAATGCACCAGTAAATCACATTCCCAACCGTTTCAGAAGATCTCTAGAAAAACAGAAAGGGAGACCTTTCCAGACACTGCATCCTTCAGCTATTCCAGGGGCGTAGTGCTGCCTCAGATGAGGGTTCCCTTTTCCATTGATGCAGAGAAGTCACCAATACAAAGGGATGCCTTACTGAAGCCTGCACTATGCCCCCAGGATGCTGGAGGACAATGTCATCTGGTAAGGTCATCCCTTCTGTTTCTTCTAGCAATCTTCGGATGTGGCTTTTGCCATGTCTGATAATCTCCTTTATCACATGACACTGTAATAATGCTGTTTTTCCACTTTAACTGGTATGGCTGCCTCCTGTGGAATTCTGGGGTTTGTAGTTTAGTGAAGCCTAAGAGCTCTCTGGCTGAGAGTTCTAAATGCCCCTCCCTAAACTGCAAATCCCAGGTAGCCATAGCAGTTAAAGTGGAATAATAGTACTAAAACAGTGTAGTTTAATAATATCCTTCGAGTCACTACAGTACGTGTTCTCATCATTACAAACCATGATCTCAGGCTCACTGCTCTCCCTTCACTGCTCCTTTGTGGTTTATGATGGTATATGAATGCAGCCTCTGTGTGTGTGTTGAGGGGGGTGTCTCCCTGTTTGTTTTGTTATTCTTGCCTGCATATTGATGTAGACAATTCAAAGTTCTGTTTAGCAGCACCAAGGCGAGGTGTTGAAAGAAGGCAACATCAATTTTGGATGCCATTTCCCTTGCCTAGTCAACACATCAGATTTTGGAAATGTTTTTATTTTCTCAGACAAGTTGATTCCTTCTTTGCTCTTCCCTTCCCGCACCTCCCCACTCACCCCAATTTCTTAGTCAGGCCCATAGGCTGTTTAATTTCTTTGCACAGACTTGGATGTGGTTAGTGTCTCAGCAGCATTATGTGGGTGATTTCTTATTCACTGGCTCAGGGTGACTCCAATCTATGCGAGCAGTTACTGAAGAGTTTTCCTGATGTGACAGCCAAGTCAGCTAGCTGAATAACAAAGGCAGTGCCATCAACCTTGCATGCTGTGGGATGTTGAATTAGATTTGCAGGCAACAGCATCTATATTGCTGGGAGAGAAAGCTGCACTTCATTAAGCCAGTGGGCAATGAGGTGAGATGGGCTAAATCAGGCTACTTGAGAATTTGCATTCTATTCACACAGCAAGAAAATACAGGAGCCAATATTGTATCCAAAGTGCAGCAAAGCTAATGAGGGGATATAGAAATGACCAGAATGTCCACCATGCAGTGACTTTAAACACACTTAGGTGTTACCTGCTTTGATAGCCCCCACCTTTTGATAGCACATAATTGGCAATATTTAATAATTTGGTTGCTTTGGCCCACCCCGTGGTTGGTGAGTAAACCAGGGACTCCGCAGATACTAAGGCTGGAGTCATGTACAACCTAGGGAGGGGCCTTCAAAATTCCCTAAACAGGCCATACACAGGTCAGAGTTCTTCCTGAGAACACCTGGAGATGAGTCATCCGCTAATCCCATCAAGGATAGCTGAGCACTCAGTGCCTGCAAAATGGTTTTTTCCTCTTTTCCTTCATTCACAATGGAAGATTGCCTGTGCCCATTCAATTCCAAATGACTAGCCCGTTAACAATCGGTAACACCTCTGGAGAACCCTCTGTCCAGTCTTGGTAATTTCTGAGAGACATTGTTCATTGTATTCCACTCTAAACCCCATCCGTTTGGGGGAATTATCAAATGTAAATATCACACTAAAACACAGCCAAAGTGTGCACAGCTTCTCTTCCTCCCGTCACTCCATCAGTCTGTGTCACCAGGGTTGCAGCTTCTACACGGATCTCTGCTCTTCAGATAGGTATAGTATTACCTATTGCACCTTCACTCTATTCCTAGATCCAAATAAAAATAAATAAATAAATAAAAATGCTTCCTACTTTCTTTGATAGCCTTGTGTGATTGCTTGAAGCTTCAGTGTTAGTGTGAATGCTGTTAAGATTAAATGTCAATGAAGATCATTTAATTGTATGTTCTGGCTTGGAGTCTCCTCAGTTCCTATCAGTATACATAGGTCAAAAGATCATACAGTTACCCACCCTCTCGCTGCCATTTGGGGCTAAATAAAATTCCCCGTATTAAGATTTGGACACTAGTGGGATCCTCACATACCCCACAAAATTTGGGTAACATGGGATACATTAAGAACAGCAGTGCTGGTCTGTCTGTTTCCAGTCAGTGTTGCTTGGGAATGGTTTCATATACCGTCAGTCCTCAAATTTCACAGGGGTTAGAATTGCAGGACCCCCATGAAATTTTTTTAAAAACAAGCATGAATATAGGCCTACTTATCATCATCATCATCATCATCATCATCATTACCGATATTACACTTCTCTAGATATGTCTAGGTCCTCTACTGCCTCTCTATGGACAACTTCCCCCAGAGAACTAGATTCAGTCCCCTCTCTTCCCAGCTAAACCACATGGTCAAACTTCTACTGGCCACATGAAGGCATAGAATCATAGAATCTCTAAACATGAACCAGTATCAGTGGGCAATCAGGAAGGGATGGGCAGTGATTATAGATTCTGTGTTGTAATGTCACCCTGCTGTAGCATTCTTAAATCACAAAAAGGCTTAATTTTAAAATAAAGGTTTGGAGACTCTGAGGGGGCTGTTGCAGAGAGATAATGAAGGAAAATGGTAGGGATGCTATTTGTGTGTCCTGGTGAATTATGCAAGGCCTAGCTGTTAGGACTCATTACGATACCATTTTTAATTGACTGTATATGGGTTTTTTGTACATCTGTCAGAGAACTCTCTTCCCTTCCTCCTTTGGGTTCCAGCATTTAAAATTTTGCAGCTTATGAAAATTTTATTCCTAGATTTATCCAAAAGTGTCCTGAATCAAGGGAGGCTTTTCCCTCTTCAAATTGTTTGTGGGAGATTTGTAAATTCCCCTTCTCAATGACATTTATTCTAATTCCTTCATTAGCTCACTGCATATGTGTCCTTAAAAACCTCCAACAGGCTAAGAATCCACTTCACCCCTGATTCTGGCACTTTTTTCTTCTATGCTACCAATTATATCTGGGGCTACCGCCCAACTGAAGAAATCTCAGTTGATTGTCCAAGTCGATTAATCAGTTCATGCATCAATTAAATCTGCACTATTTCCACATGAAAAATGTCACTGCCTCAAAAGAAAAAAAAAGCTGGCTAGAGATTCTGAGAGTAGTATTCCAAAAAAGTAACTTTCCTAAACTCTTCTAAGAATTCCTTTCTTGATTGCTCCTGAATAGCTTTCTATTTGGCAGTGTTTTAAATAAATATATACAGTTGTCCCTCCGTATCCACAGATTTGGTATCCACAGGTTTAAGTATTCACGGCTTGAAAATATTGTTTAAAAAATGATAATCCCAAAAGCAATCCTTGATTTTGCCATCTTATATAAGGGACACTATTTTGCTATGCCATTGCATATAATGGGATGTGAATATTCATGGATTTTGGTATCCACCGGGGGTCTTGGAACCAAACCCCAGCAAATATGAAGGGAGAACTGTATTAGCATTTTATGATTACTCTACTCTAGGGAGCAAAACAAACCAGGACACTGAAAAAACTATAACTTTTAACTATGTTCAAGTGCTCTAAATTATTTATTAGTTACTTTTATATTCCACTTTTCTTCCAGTTATCTAAAAGTGGCATGGATGGCTCTCCTTGTAGTCCACACTTAATCCTCACAACAACCCTGTGTTGCAAGTCAATAGAATGAGTGGTCTGAGGTTACCCTAGAGATGCTGTGCCTCAGTGACTTGAACCTGAATTTCCAAAATCCCAGAACAACCCTCTAACCACAATGCTACTCTGGCTCACAGGTATGGTGGTTTCTGTATTTATTAGCACCCAGCATAAACAAAGACTAAGCTAATGCCCAATTCTGTTTCTCTAACTGTAGTTTTGGGGCTGAGAGAGCAAAATTTCCAAAGAGAAGATATTACGCATAGTGATTTGAAAGAAGTATCTAGGGATGCATCTACACTGTGGAAATAATGCAGTTTGACACCAGTTTAACTGCCATGGCTCCATCCTACAGAATCCTGGGGTTTGTAGTTTTGTGGGGCACCAGCACTCTTTGGCAGAGAAAGCTAAAGATCTTGTAAAACTACAAATCCCAGGATTCCATAGAATGGAATTAAAGTGGTGTCAAATTGCATTATTTCTACAGTGTAGATGCACCCTAGGTCTTTAGATGCAGGTATCTAATACAGAGGTATTTAGCATTAGGAGTATAGTGCAACCAGAGCTTACAATGTTGATGCCCCAGAACATGTTGATTAACAGCAACTATTTCACCCTCTGTCACCCCCTTTGGATTCCTTTGTTTACTCTCCTGCAGCATGTAGAGTAGCTGGAGGAAAAATAGATTTTTCAGCAACTGTATTATCATAAGCTACTTCTGTTCTGAGCCAAAGTAGGCAAGACCCATTAGTTTTACAAAAGACCTGCTACTGTTGGAGGAGAAAATTGCCGGGAATTTTTAGATAGATGGAGAGACAGCCAGAGGAACATAGCCATATGCCATTTTGTACTCTCCATGGGAGGATTGCTACCAAAACTGTAATCATGAAAGGCTGCACTTTAACATGACATCATTATTCAGTGCTTTTTAAAAAAATGCCAAACAGTCTGAACTAGGGTTTCTCCACCAGGGTTTCTTGGACCCCTAGGTTTCCACAAGAGGTTGCTAGGGGTTCTGCGAGATATTGAGACTGTGGGGGGGGGGGAGACATTCTTTTTTCTTTTTAGCTATAGGTATAATTTTTAGGCAGGGATTCCCTGAGACCTGGAAATTGTTTCAAGGGTTCCACAAGGGAGATTGAAAAAGGCTGGTCTAAACTATATGAAAAGGAATACTAGAGAGAAGGAGTAGAATAAGAAGCTATAAAAAGAGATTTATCCGAAGGCTGAAATTGAATTCTATGGATTCATCAATAGTACATTACAAGCTGAGATGATTTCCCCTCCCTGTGTCTCATGGAGAAGATCAAAGGACAGAACAGAATACTGCCCTGCCAAACACAGAGAGAGAGGGGGGGGGGGGAGAGGCTAATTCGTTTACATAGACCAAGCAATGCATCAAAATACTGGTTTCACTTAAATGAATAGCAAAGGTTTCCCCAATTACGTATAAGCTGTGTCAGGACTGCCATAACAAATATTTAAGGTTCAATATCACCCTCTAGCTTGAGACTAGCATGGAGTTGCCTTCCCTCCTCTCCATCCACCTGAGCCGATGCTGGGTCAAATTCTTATCTAGCCATGGCTGGTCAGTCAGCAAAAGATTTGCTTGGTTCTTCTGTTTCTCATGAGATCTGAAATGTCATGGGAGCCCTGAGGTCTCACGAGAGGCCCTCCTTTCATGATTATTAGAAAGAGCCTTATATAGCCTTGCCTCATATATATATATAGCCTTCTTCCAATGATGGTGGTGGTGGTGATGGTGGTGGTGATGCCTTCCAATGACTTGGATGAGGGAATTAGGGGCATACTTATCAAATTTGCAGATGACACCAAATTAGGAGGAGTAGCTAATACCCTAGAGGACAGGATCAAAATTCAAAATGACCTGGATAGACTGGAGAGCTGGGCCAAAGCTAACAAAATGAAATTCAATATGGAGAAATGTAAGAAGGTACTGCACTTAGGACGGGAAAACAAATGCATAGATACAGGATGGGGGAGACCTAGCTGAACAAAAGTACGTGTGAAAGGGATCTAGGAGTCCTAGCAGACCACAAGTTGCACATGAGTTAACAGTGTGATGTGGCAGCTTAAAAGGCCAATGTGATTTTGGGCTGCATCAATAGAAGTATAGTGTCCAGATCAAGGGAAGTAATAGTGCCACTCTATTCTGCCTTGGTCAGGCCTCACCTAGAATACTGTGTCCAGTTCTGGGCACCACAATTCAAAAAGGATATTGACAAATTGGAGCGTGTCCAGAGGAGGGCGACTAAAATGGTGAAAGATCTGGAAACCATGCCTTATGAGGAAAGACTTAGGGTATGTTTAGCCTGGAAAAAAGACAGTTAAGGGATGATATGATAGCCCTGTTTAAGTATTTGAAGGTGTGTCACTTTGAGGATGGAGCAAGCTTGTTTTCTGCTGCTCCAGAGACTAGAACATGTAACAATGGATGCAAGCTCCAGGAACAGAGATTCGACCTCAACATTAGGAGGAACTTTCTTTCAGTAAGAGCTGTTCTGCAACACACTCCCTCGGAGTGTGGTGAGGTCTCCTTCCTTGGAGGCTGGATGGCCATCTGTCAGGGATGCTTTGATTGTGTATTCCTGCATAGCAGGCGGTTGGAATGGATGGCCCTCGTGGTCTCTTTGAACTCTACAATTCTATGATTCTATGATTCTCCCAAATTGAGATGCCAGGCAGCCCTTCCAACTGCTCTTCCAAAACCCTGGCAACCCACATGAAATGGGATACTAGTATGGAGATACAGGTCAACACCACCACCCCCATATCCATGATTTCACTTGTCCATGGCCAAAAAAAAAAATGTTCTCTCTAGGCATTTTTAGGTCTTGCAATGTGATCCTATGGTCAACTTTCAGCATTCATCTCAATGAAAATAATAGGATTCCCTATTATCCATGGTTTCAGGTATCCACAGGGGGTCTTAGAATGTATCCCTCACAGATACAGGGGCCAACCTATATGTAGCAGCAGCCACTGAAAGATAACAATCCAATCCTAGCCATGCCTACTCAAAAGTAAATCCCACTAAATTTAGTAGAGCTTATTCTGAGGCACCTGAGTATAAGATGGTTAGCCTATGTCCCTTGGCATAGATATTACTTCTTTGCCAAGGAGATGATTCAGCTGTTTGTTCAGATAGTGTCTGCTGGTGGCTTCCATGTCAGCGAGGTGTTGAATCCACTCTGGGTTTTGGTCTGAACTTTGAAGGAACTATTCAAGGTGCTGAACCTATTTGGAGGTTTGGGATCAGCAGATTGGATACCTCCATCAGACTAATACATTGAGCAGAATTGCTGTCCTACTGCCATGAAAGACACCAGCTGCCTTTGTGTATGGAATATGGAGCAGGACATAGATCAACAATAGCATATTCACCAGAAGCTCTTCTGTTTGTTATACTCTCTCCTTGGATGTGGCCATTTATTCCTGGGCACAGGTGTGGGAGGTAGCTGTCTTCTAATTGAATAACTTGCCTGTTTTGAATGATGATACTGGGGTTAGCTATTTGGGGCCTGTCATGCTCTTGTGTTGAAATATCTGTTGTCGATATATTTCTCCAATGCCATGGCTTGGGTTCCGTAATTATCCCAGGCATTACAAAATTTAGCTGCTCTTTACTGCAATGTCAATGTAGTTGACTTTATAATAGTTATTGATGCCAGGGAACATTAAATGCTTTATAGCAGAACATCACCTCGATAGCATATCCCTCATGATTGCTATTTATTATGCTGTGGAGTTTTTTGTGGTACTGGTTGTTGTTACTTTTCAGAGCCCTCTCACCATTACGGAACAAAAATATGTAGCAGAGCCTTGAAGTAACTAGTTACAAAATAACAAGAAATTACCTTTACAATCAGAAAGGCATTGCTGGGTTGCATTATGACTGTAACTTAACAAATATGACTTGACTCCTATCATATTAATTTTTTCAGCAACTTTTCTGTTTATGGGATTCTGGCATCACTAAATGATGGAGGAGGAATATCACGTGGTTCAATATCACACCGGGCTCATATTGATGCCAAGCGCTAAGTTCTGGCTATTGAAGTGATGATGGGTGGATGAGAAAGGTATGGATTTTGTACCACAGGCCAAAACAAACATATAGTACATATATACATACATACATATAAGTTCTCTCCCGCTCTCTTTCTTATACACACACACTTACAGTATATGCGGGGTGGCTGCTGGCATACAGTTAGGGACACATATGTGCATAATTTCCTTTGACCCACATATATGCCCCTTTCGGGGTGCTGTGGCAGTTGGTATTTCCTTGCTCCCTCCACAGCACCCAAAGCTCCCTCCTTCAATTACCATTCAGCTTCGGAACCCCACACCCTCCATGGCTCCATTCTTTGCCTCATGGGGAGCAGGCAGAATTTGATAAGCATCTGGCTATGATCTCTTCCCACTTTTGTAAATCCATGCTCAACTTTTTCTATCCTGGTTGCATGATACCTCCTTGAAGGCTCTCTCACTCCCCCTTCTTTTCCTCCCCCTTTTCCCTGACCATCTGCTAAAATTAAAAAAACAAAAACAAAACCAACAATAACCTTGAGCCTGGTTCTCTACTTTCTTGTCCGTCCGTCCCCCCCAAAACTGGAATGAGATTTTCAGTTCCAGAAATTTCCACTGCTAGATTGCATATTGATATGTATAGGTTTTAAGGAATATACAGAAATTTAAATCTATGATGAGGTTTTATGTAGATACTATTATATAATTAAGGGGGGCAGTGTGGTGTAGTTTTTTGAGCATTGGACTATGACTCTGGAGACCAGGATTCAAATCCCTGCTCAGCCATGGAAACCCACTGGGTGACCTTGGGCAAGTCATACTCTCTCAGCCCCAAAGGAAGGCAAAGCCCTCTGAACAAATCTTGCCAACGTGATCGGGTTGTTTTTGTGTTACTACAAGCCGGAAATTACTTGAAGGCACACACAACAACTATATAATTGTGTGTTGTTCTTTTGATTTTTAATTTGACAATTCTATTTGTATTTGTTTTTATGTGGCCCCTGACGAAGGCCATTGACATGCATGCATAGGACAAAAGACATGAGGCTTGTTCTAAAATAAAAAAAATAAAAGCCATCCACTGAGCACCTGGAGATGTATCTCCCCTTTTATCCTGTGGATTTTTGGGGTGCTCTCCAGTCTTAGGCTCTTCTATACTTGCCATGGGGCACAGAATGACCATGTGGGGTTGGGGGCTTCAGAAGCTCTGCCTAGCATAGGTCCACATGTGAAACTACTACACTACACTGAGTGATGCTGAATTGTGGCACATTGCATATTAGTAAAAGGTTACTGTACTATTCAAAGACATAGAAATGGTAGTCTGGAATATCAGTAATCAAGGGGATCTTGTAGCACTTTTGAGACTAACCGTTTCAGGAGATTATCAGACAGGAACAGAAAAAGCTTTCCTGCCCCATAATCTCCACTCCCGCCCCTGTCCCATCCCAGTCATGCCACAATCACCTTTGCCACCGCACTTACCTCCTCCCCCGTCGTTCTGGAAGCCCAGGAGTGAACAGAGCTCCCTTCACTTCCTGGACTGAAATCCTGCGGATTCTTACGAGAAGATGCGAGTGCAGGGAATTCAAAAATAAAAATTAAAAAAAAATGAAAAAAATTAGAGGAAGCACAAAAACACACTTTAAAAGGTAGAAGTAACCTGGAGAGGGAAATAAAAAGTGTGTCACTTACCTGGATGTCCCAATCTCAGCTGGAAGTGTTCTGGCAGGACTGCCCATTGATGCTGGGATATCACCACCATAATGGGGCACCTTGTCACACGCTGGAACATCTGTGACAGGAACGGAATGGGGCATCATCTATTGATGGCTTCTCCCATAAATAAAAAGCAATGCCAGCAAAATGGCAGCAGAACTGGTACATAACGAGGGGGGAAGGACATCATCTGAAAAGGGAGCCCTTTTGCAATTTCCTGGTGTTCATGTAATGCCACTTTTAATACATCTGATAATCTCCTCAAAGGCGCTACAAGATCCCCTTGCTTATGCTTAGTTAGTTTTAAGAAATATTGCAGCAGATCCTTTAATCATACTATGGTGCCTACTTTGGGGGTCTTGGAAGTATAACTAATTAAACTTTAAAAGTAACTTTCTGAGTTCTAATCTACATCCTCATTAACTGTTGTATACAATACAGAGCTGTTTCTCTCCTTATTACTGGTGATTGGGTTAAGGTAACCCTGTGAACTTCTTGGCTGATTTGAACCCGAGTATTCTTATGTCCAACCCCCAACCCTTAAACCAGAGCAAAGTGAGATCTTTTTTTAGCTTCACTTAAAATAGATCACATTCATTTAAATTATTTCAGCAACAACTGGAAAAGTATTGTGTATAACTTTAAAATAAATTAATGAATAGGACTTACAGCTTTAACTTGATGTACTCAGGAGATTTTCAGACACGGAAAAATCGTCCCTTGCCGCGCGAGCAGCCTCCCGAAACTGCTGCGCGGCAAGGGTCTTTTTCGGACCGCGCTGTGCCTGTTGCGAAGCCGTCCGTGTCACTTCCGTGAAGCTTGGGACGGCTCCGCGTCATATTTCAAGCACGGAGGCTGCCCGTGATTGAAATATGACGCGGAGCCGTCCCAAGCTTCACGGAAGTGACACGGACGGCTTCGCAACAGGCACAGCGTGGTCCGAAAAAGACCCTTGCCGCGCAGCAGTTTCGGGAGGCTGCTCGCGCGGCAAGGGACGATTTTTCCGTGTCTGAAAATCTCCTCAGTCCAGATAAGGGTGCCACTAGATTATTTTCCACAATGATGACTTCCACCCTGCACATTTGAACCATGCAGGCTGAACCATTCATTTAAGATTGGAAGGTCAGTTTCCACTGAAAGCAAAGCAACACCTTCCTCAGTGAATTAGCATATGCAGAGCTAAGTGCTTCAAAGATGATGTTTGCTTAGATATGCACACACATCTCAACACCAAGTAGCTAATGTGGCAACAACATTTGGAAATAGTAAAAATAAAAATAAATAAGCAGATAGAACAAAAAAGATGCCATGGAACCCTTTTCAGATTCTGTGTTGGAGAAAGAATGGGATCTCTAAAATAGTAGTGAAATATGTTCATATCAACATGCATACACAGTGGAGAATAGATCAATCACACCCACATTAAAGTAAATAATGTTATAAGGCTTGTGACTTGATGAACAGGATAAATGGGAAACTTGCATACCATAACATGGTTAATGGCCGGCTGTTGAAATTTATGGTAAAATAGATATTATAGGAAAGGCATTTGTTGAGAAAGAGAGCCATAAATTTGAAGATAGGCACTTCTGAGGTTCCACTGAGACCATGAACAAGTGGGAGATTTAGGATAAAAGTGGAAGAGGATGTGGGAAGGGGGAACAGAGTGGGGAGAAGCAGATGTTAGAATTTAAGAAAGCGGCATAATCTATACCTTGCTGGAGCAGCTTACTACCATTTAACTGTAATGGTTCCATCCTGTGGAATCCTGGGATTTGTACTTAAGGCACATAGAATGGCTTCTATATGGAGTATTACTTTCCTTCCCTGAACTACAGCACTAGAACTGATGGGCAGATAATTCTAAGTACCAAACTATGACTCTCAAGATTCCATAGGATGGAGCTATGACAGCAAACATGATATCAAACTGTTATAACCATGTAGTGCAAATAAACCTCCAGTCTTCTGTACCTTGATCCACTCACCTTTATCCACAGCAACACAGTCCAGAAGAACTGTGTCTGTGACACACATCAAACAGTATGGCACCTTAATATATGAAGCTTTGCTTCATTCTGTGTTTTTTAAACAGGCAGAGGTGCATTATGGGTGCAGTATAGAGAAAGGGAGCTCAGCTAGCAGGCTTCATTGGAGATTGGAGTAGTTACTTTTTTGGATTACAACTTCCAGAATCCCCCAATAGGCACAGTCTCAACCACTGAATTCAGCATTATGGCAAATAAATCTAGTGACACATTTACTTCAGTTGTTGGCTGAGATTCTCATCAAAGACTATAATATGTAACTTTATGATGACCTAGCTACATCTCTGACATGATCCACAACACTTCTAGTGAAATCTGATTATTTAGGTATTTATTTGTGATGCACATTGGGGCACCACATATGGGGTCCCATTGTGCCATGGGTCCCATCACATTAAAAATAATCGCACAACAGCCACACTGCTGGCTCCATTTGCGCAGTGGTCCCAATGGTGTTATTATGCCTATGTTCCCCTCCTGAGAATACAAATGCTGCACAGTGAC
Source organism: Gambelia wislizenii (assembly GCA_030847615.1). Classification (NCBI taxonomy): domain Eukaryota; kingdom Metazoa; phylum Chordata; class Lepidosauria; order Squamata; family Crotaphytidae; genus Gambelia; species Gambelia wislizenii. Next base: position 19,352,534 of record JAUMIR010000001.1, on the reverse strand, counting down.
CAAATTCAGGTTGACGTGATTGTAAGTCAATTTATGATAATGTAGCTTCCCAACAGGATGCCAGCTTCTGTTTCTCGTGAATTCCAAATAACTGTTTAATCATAACTCTGGAACTGTTTTTCCATTGATACCTCCCAAGTCAAGTAGAAGATTTCCAAAAAGGATGAGTAAAATTTCTCAGGTAAGGTTTCACACATTTTTTTCATGTGCAAGGTCATGTACAAGGTGATTCTTTTGAAACGCTACTGCTTCCTCCACTGGAGGGATAGTTTTCAAGTTCTGAACACTCCACCTATGTAGCTTAGAATGTTTTGAAAAAGAAAAATGTGTTGACAACATTATTCAATCCAGGACTAAAAGAGGAAATGGACGTCATACTTCTACAGAGAGTAGTTAATGGCCAATCACAAGAAGGTAACTATAAATATAGTAACAAACAGAGTATTTATATATAGTATAAACAAAGTATTTCTATTATTCATTTTCCTCTCTCTTGCTTGTTACACTTACAACATCGCCCTATCATAACTGCTATTGAGAAAAAAAATAATTTGTCTGGCTTTAACTCTTACCCAGTTACTGTAAATACATCATTATAGGGAAGAATAAACCAGAGAGAAGAGAGGAAAGGAGTTCAACCCACAAGCAAACTAGCAAAACCTAGGTATGGATGAGTCTGTCAGTTTTACTTTCTTCTGCATTCATATTCTTTAATCTCAAGTTCTTTTTCATCAAATTTGTGGGAAATTTGTTGTTGTTGTGTGCCTTCAAGTTGTTTCCAACTTATGGCAACCCTAAGACAAACCTGTCACAGGGTTTTCTTGGCAAGATTTGTTCAGAGTCAGTTGCCTTTGCCTTCTTCTGAGGCTGAGAGAGTGTGACTTGCCCAAGGTCACCCAATGAGTTTCCATGGCTGAGGGAGGATCCAAACCCTAGTCTCTAGAATCATAGTCCAATGCTCAAACCACTGCACCACACTGGTTCTTTGTGAAAAATATATTTTATCAAATATGAACTGAATAAAACACTCAACTATGTGTGCTGGCCAAATACAGTGTATGGGGAAGACCATGTTGAACCTATCCTCCATGTAGGTGTTGAAGAAGACAAACATGTCAGTGAGGAAAAGAGGGGTAACCCTGATCCAGCATGACAAATATAGCTGAATACATAAGTATTTGAACCCAGAATTTTAAGAACTACATCACCAAACCCTGGGCTATAATGATGAATCTTTCTGGATGAACATGTCAAGCCATCTTGACTCTTACTTTGAGGAAACAAGAAGGGTATAAATAAAGTTTTGTTGTTTTCCACACCTGCATTTTTTTAAAAAAAAAATCAAATTTCTATCCTATGGGACTTTAGGGAGATTATCAGATGCTCTAAAAACGGTGTTATCACAACAACAGGAGATCGCTAAAGGGCTTCCTTTTCAGGAAAATCGTTCCCCTCTTATAATGCTCCCGTTCTGCTGGCATTCTGCTGGCACTACTTTTTATTGATGGGAGAAGTCATCTATGGATCCCCCATTCAGTTTCTGTCATGGATGTTTATGCGACTGAAAAGGTGCCCATTTCACTGGCAAGATTCCATTGTCAATGGGAGGTCCCTGCCAGAACACTTCCTGGTGAGATCGGGACATCCAGGTAAGTGACACACTTTTTAAAAACTTCCTTGGTTTACTTGGAAGTTTTAAAGTGTGTTTTTGTGCTTGCTGTCACTTTTTCCTCTATTAGTTTGCTTTTTATTTTTGAATTTGCCGTGCTCTCGTCTTCTCACGAGAATGGGCGGGATTTCATTCCAGGAAGTGAGTGGAGCTCCATTAGATCTCCATTCACTCCTGGGCTGCCCAGCATGTGTGATTAAGGTAGGTCTGAAACTTTTAATTATTGTGTCAGGACAGGGATGGGAGAGGGACAGGAGAGGAGATTGTGGGACAGGAACATTTTTTCATTCCCATCTGATAATCTCCTAAGATTCAAATAATAATTTGAACATAATATGCCAGGTATAACTGGGCTTGCCTAGATGGGCAAAGTACCCCATCTTGCCCCCGTCTCAGAGCCCTGCATTCCTAACAATGAAGAACATTTTCCCCATTCTGCCCCCATGCAGTTGTCACCACTGCTGGGGAAGATGTGGGGTTGAGAAGGGGGGAGGGCAGGGGAGGGCCCAATCAAATGTTTTAGAATAATACCTGTTTAAATCCATTCCTGCCAGCAGGAAATAGATTGGGGTACTGCAAGACCACCGGAGCCTGTCCCAGTAGGCCAACCCTTGCTGAAGCTGCCAGTCTACCTTGTTCTCCTGGAAAGCAAGAAGGAGTCCTGCAGCATGTGACCAAGGCTAGCCACATGCAGGGGTCCTTGGCCACAGCATAATCAGAGCACTATTATTCCACTTTAACTGTCATGGTTCCATCCTATGGAATCCTGGGGTTTGTGGTTTTGTGAAGCACTAGAATGCTCTGGCTGAGAATTCTAAATGCCCCTTCCTAGGTTTATATGGATTTCAGCAAAGCATTTGCTAAGGTCCCCCATAATATTTTGATTAGGAAACTGATTAAATGTGGAATAGATGTGAACACTCTCGAATGGATCTATAATTAGTTGGAAAACTATGCTCAAAGAGTTGTCATCAATGACTGTGCTTCAGACTGGAAGGAGGTCTCAAGTGGAGGGCCTCAGGGTTCTAGTCTATGGCCATTACTCTTCAACATTTTTATCAATGCCAATATTATTATTTATTTATTTATTTACTTATTTATTTTATAAAACACCATCACTGTACCTGGTGCTTTATAAGCAAAAGAACAACAAAACAGTTCCCTGCCTTCAGGCTTACAATTTAATTAAGATATGACACAAAAGGGTAAGGGGATGGCAATGTAGGAGGGGATTTAGTCCAGCAAATTACTGCCTCTTCTCTTCCTCTGAAGCCAAGACATTGGCAGTTGGGATGGATGGAGGGCCTTTCATCTCCTTCTGGGCCTAGGCATGATAGAGGTGTGCCTGCCTCTTCTTCTCTTCTTCTAAGGACTTTTTCGGACGAATAAAAATAACGCAAGCAGCCTCTCAAGCTTGCGAGGCTGCTGCGCTGCAAAGCGCCCCTTTCGTATGACGCTCGCCCCTGCTGGTACTGTTGCAGTACTGCAGGGAGAGCTGAGCGTCATATTTCATTGATTTTTTACTCACGAAAGTTGATCGTGAGTAAAAATCAATGAAATATGACGCTCAGCTCTCCCTGCGGTACCGCAACAGTACCAGCAGGGGTGAGCGTCATACGAAAGGGGCACTTTGCAGTGCAGCAGCCTCGCAAGCTGGAGAGGCTGCTTGCGTTATTTTTCTTTATCCGAAAAAGTCATAAGACCACAACAGTGGCAGTTAGAATGGAGGGAGAGCCTTTGACTTAGATGACTGAGAGGGATGGTCTCAAAACTGGGAGGGATGGCTAACACACTGGAAGACAGGAACTGGATTCAAAAGGACCTAGATAAACTAGAAAACTGGGCAAAAATACATAAAATGAAATTCATTAGAGGCAAATGCAATATGCTACATTCAGGCCACAAAAAAACAAATCCACAAGTATAAGGGGTGGGTGGGGGATGTGATACATGGCTCAGCAGTACTACATGCAAAAAGGACCTTGGGATCATTGTTGATAATATGTTGAACATGAGCCAGCAGTGTGATGCTGCAGCAAAGAAGGCAAATGTTATTTTAGCCTGCATTAAAAGAAGCATAGTTTCCAAGTCGAGGACAGTAATAGGCCCCACTATATTCCACACTGGTCAGGCCTCATCTGGAGTACTACATTCAGTTCTGGGCACCTCATTTTAAGAAGGATATAGAAAAGTTGGCACAGGTTCCGAGAAGGGCAAGAAGGATGATAAGAGGTAAGGAGAACAAAACATATGAGGAAAGGTGGAAGGAGCTGGGCATGTTCAGCTTGGTGAAGAGAAGACAGAGGAGTGACATGACTGCACTTTTTAAATACCTGAAGGGCTATCACAGAGAGGAGGGGTTAGGCCTATTCTCTACAGCCCCAGAGGATAGGATCAAGCCTAATGGTTGGAAATTACAGAAGAGTAGATTTCAATTGAACATTAGAAGGAGCTTCTTGTCAGTAAGAGCGAAGGAACCATTGCATAGAGAGGTGGTGGGGTCTCCTTCTTTGGACATCTCCGGAAAGAGTCTCGACCTCTAACTGCAGGGAATGCTTTAGCTGGAGATCCTGCATTGAGCAAAGTTGGACCTGGTGGCCCATGAGACCCCTCTATGATTTTATGATTCCTTCTGCAGGTGCTGCTTGGGATGTACAGATTCGGCTTCTATCACAACAAGGCTACTAGCCTCCTCTGTCTCCAAGCAGAATATTATATTCCTGGCACTCCTTTTTCATCCAATGAGGCCTATTCCAGGTAAGACACAAAACATATTCTGGGTGCACATGCATATGTGATGCCCATACATTATGCATGTGATCTTCATATATGTGCATATTGATGTGTATGCACATTCATGTGTCCATTTAGTTGTTCAGTATTGTCATTCAATGCTTTTTTGTCAGCGTAAGAGGGATGCCCCAAAAAAGCGATACAAGGACTCCCTGAAGCAACATCTCAGGTTCGGCCAAATCGATCACCAACAATGGTCTGCCCTGGCCTCACATCAGGAGGCATGGAGACGCACTATCCACAAAGCTGCAGCCTTATTTTAGAACTCACGCCGAACAAGTCTTGAAGAGAAACGACAATGGAGAAAGAATCACAACCCAGAAACATCACCCAAGGAGACCTTCTGCTGTGCTTTCTGCAACCGGACTTGTTTATCTCGGATTGGCCTTTTCAGTCATCAGCGCGCTTGCAGAAAGCACGGGATGAGTCCTTCCTGAATCTTCGTTTGCAAAGAAAAGTCATAGAGAGATTGTCATTCAATGCAGGGATTTTTATGCTACGTGACCATGATGTAGAATCTCAGTCTTTCATTATTAGATTGTGTTACCCAAATTGCATGGGGGTCCATGGAGGTCCCACCAGTGTCCGAATTCTAATATGGGGAGATTTAGCTCAAGATGGCAGCAAGAGGACAGGTAATGATGGGATATTTTGACCTCTGTATACCAGTACTCACTGATAAGACTCAAAGCCAGGAAATAAAATAAAAATGTTTTTTATTGAAAATTAATCAGGAGACAAAACGTATATACACTCAGGCTTCAAGCACCCACACAAGCCTATCAAAGAAAGTAGGAAGTATTTGGATAGAAGAATAGATTGAGGGGAAGGTGGGTAATACTGTAGCAATATAAAGAGCAGATCACACTGGAAACTGGCAGTGTGGAGTCTAGAAAGAGAAGAATGGTGATACAGACTTATGTGGAGTCAGAAAGAAGGGGATCTGTGCACACTTTGACTGTGTTTTGGGTCATATTTATGTCCGATATTTCCCTGAAGGCATGATTTTGAGAGGAATACAATATCTGCCAGAGTTTCCCAAGGTTGGACAATGGATTCTCCGGATGTGTACATGATCACTAATGGTTGGAACATTAAAACTAAATGGTCTCAGGCAAACCTCTATTGTTTTACGAAAAGGTGTGAGGAAAAACCAGTTTTGCATGTAAAGAGCATTCAGCCACCTTAATGGGATTATTGAATGACTCACTTCCAGAGCTTGCCCAGGAGGAATTAGCTCATTTCTCCCTAACTAATCAGTTCCAGAGGACTGTCACATAATTCTCACCTGGGTGTATCTTTTTAAGAATTACTGCCTTAGGTTTTCCCATCAAACTGTGGCCCCTTGTTTGGGAGGTCCCTGGTCTACCTTTAACCACATGGAGTGCCAATTATAAAGCCAATATATGAAATTTAGCTAATTGATGGGTTATGAAAAGGTGTGGGCATGTCAGAGCAGATTACAATTGGTGTGATTTAACCTCTGGAATTACATTGGAATAACGTGTGACTTCCAAAGGAAGAAGAAAAGGACTTTCCAAGAGGAAGAAAATAATAAACACAATCTTGAGTTCCTAGCAAGAATGCAAATGGTCACACAACAAAAATCTTTTTTGGGCTTTCCAATCCCACCCCTTATTTCATTATCATCTTGCCCAAAGGATAATGACTCAAAAGGTCACAGCAGTGGAAGGAAATGGTTCAAGATTTCAATTCAGACAGAACATATACCTTTGGTGTTTAAAAAGTAAAAACAGCAAGACCAAAGCATGCATGCAGAGTAATCCTACAGACACAAAGGCAGTTGATTTTTCTTAAGCCCCTCACGTTGTTAAAAAAAAAAAGTCAATAAATAATGAGAACAAGAGGGGTGTGAAGGTGCCAGTGCCTGGCCAGGGCAAGCAAGACCAGAGTTCAAATAATGACTCAGCTATAAAGCTCACTGGGTCATCTAGCGTCAAATATCTCTTCCCCTTACCCACATGGGCTATTGTAAGAAGAAAGAAAAAACTGGGAGAAAAGCTTTAGGATTACTAAAATTTTCTTTTGCACAGTACAATCAAAAACTATCTGCAAAGAGACTCTCAAAATTCAACATTTTCCACCCCGTTTTCAGACAGAGAAATTAGGGGGACCATTTCATTTATTTTCTGTAGGATGAGAGGACATTGTTCAGAGTTTCTAAGTGTGTGTGGGGGTCCTTCCAATGACAGTAGCTTAGCTTCTTTCTTTTTTTCCCTAAAGTGTATGTCTATCTGTCTGTCTGTTGTTTAAACTCTGTAGGCACCTGTCCACCATTTTGTTTCCTTTCCAATGCCTGGGATCATAAGGAAGGGGGCAGAAGACTGGTGTCCACATAAAACTGTGGATGCAAAATTTCCTCCTTCATCATGGAGAAAAAACATTTTAACTGGTTTATTGTTGTTATTTTCTGCTTTTCCTTGTTTGGATGATACTTTAGAATTTTGATTGTTTTAATTCTAGTTTCTTGCTTTACTGTATGTGCACAGTGCACCAGTATTTGTAAGAAGGAAGGGTTGTTTTAAAATGTTTTAATAAATACAAGAAAAACAAAAATCTTAGAGGCCTGAATTCCATTGTTAGTCCAAATTAGAGTAGATCTACTGAATCAGTGGGAGTTACCAGTGTGTTACCTTGCCATTCAAGAATTGATTCAATGACTCTACTCTAGCTGGGACTACCTGTTAGGATTCAGACCAGAAATGTTCTTTAACAAATTTTGACTCATCTTTAAAAGTATATTTAACTTGTTTGAATTTATCCTTCCATCTCACCTTTCCTCCAACAGCTGAGGAAATATTCCTGCTGAATTCCAGCTCCTGTTGTATCTCACCATTGATCAGGTAGGCTGAGGATTATGGGAACTGGAGTTCAACAACCTCTGAAAGACCACAGGTTCCTTCGCCCTGTTCCAAGGAATTCACGGGTGGTGCCTGCCATTCACAAAAAGATAATTATAAAAGACCATCACAAATACATAAACCAAACACTAAACAATATTATAGAATAGGTGGTTGTTGTGTGCGTTCCAGATGTTTCTGACTTATGGCAACCCCAAGGAAAACTTATCATGGGGATTATCTTCCTTTAAAGCTGAGACAATGATGTGCCCAAGGATACCCAGTGGGTTTCAAAGGACATTTTCAGACATGTCTTACCGTGCAAGAAGACTCCGGGAGAGATTTGCGGCTATCCCACGACAGGGGGTCCTTTTCGGATGCCGCTGTCCCTCTCACGGCATCGTCCGTGACAGTTCCGGGTCCCATCTACAGCAACCGCACCATTTTTTACTCACGGAAGTTGTCCATGATTAAAAAATGATGCAGTTGCTGTAGATGGGACCCGGAACTATCATGGATGATGCTGCGAGAGGGACGGTGGCATCCGAAAAGGACCCCCCTGCCGCAGGATAGCCATGTACCTCTCCCGGAGTCTTCTTGCATGGTAAGACATGTCTGAAAATGTCCTAAGGCTGCATCTGGATTCAAACCCTGATCTCTCAGCATTGTACTATACTCAGAACAGTACACCACACTGCCTTTCTGTTATAGATTATCATCTTTCTCTCTCTCTCCCTCTGGCTTTTCTTCGCAAACGAAGATTCAGGAAGCACTCATCCCGCACTTTCTGCAAGCACTCTGATGACTAAAAAGGCCAATCCAAGATAAACAATTCCAGTTGTATAATAGCAATTAATAATTAATAACATTATTCATTACCACTATATTCTATAACATTAGTGTTTTGTTTAGATATCATTATTAATTGCTACTATAGTCTGTGGGCTTGTCTACACTGTCAGGAAACCCCGCACCTACCTCGTAGCTGCGGTAGATGTTTTTTAGCCACAGCAGCCCTGTAAATGCCACACTCACCAGTCTTCTCTGACTATACATAAGAGTATCCTGCCACATTATAATCCATATCAGAGTAAAAGAGTGGTCCTACACTGATCACATGTCCTATACATCATACTATTTCTGGCCATATGACCAAGGCTGCTTGGGAGGGGTGTACTGTTCACTTGTGCATGCAAATATGCAAATATACATTGTCCCAGAGTACTGCATTACTGGCTAAGCAGGAATACGCTTATCCAGATACATGCACAAATGAAACATATTTTAATTTTTTTTTAAAAAAAACAGAACACAATCCCATCCACCGGACGTCCTGCCCCAGCTTCGCACCAAAGCCAATCTGTGGCTGCCACATGGCCAAACCACATGGTTTCATGATTTTGAAACCATGATTCTTCCAGATCTAGAGTTTCCAGCAGAAAACTTGGTAAAGATGCAAATTGTTAAAAACATCATGTGTCAACTGTGTTGTGAATACGGGGTGAGTACATGGTGTTTTCCAATGTAGACAATCCCTATAACATTGTTTAGTGTTTTGTTTATCTATTTGTGATGGTGTCTCATGGGCTCACCGTAAGTCGACAGGTGACTTAAAGGCACACACACACACATTTTGGGTTGTATGTTTGCGGTTGAAATTCTTCCCTTCTGTCTTTATTGGTGTCTGGCATTCCCCACCATCTCCCATTCATGTATTAGAGAACCCTAACACTTCTTAGCTTCAACAAGAGGGCTTGAGCTGCCTCCTTTAGGCCATTTTTATTATCTTTTTAGGTTATATGCTAAAAGCAAAATGTGCATTCCCATCTACTATTGAGCTGGCACAGTTTCATGAAAGTCAAATACAAGATTTATTATATTTGTTTAATTTATCTTGCTAGGAGCAGAGTGAAAAGGCTTTTAAGTATCTTAGCTTTAGTCACAGTCTACAGTACATGCCGGTTTAGCCAGCGTGTAAAAAAAGATTAATCTTTCATACTAGTGATTTACTAGGCAGAACAACTGGCAACAGGGAGTAAAGCTATATTCACTGGCCACCTGCCATTGCCAACAGTTTAAGGTTTATTTGTATTTAGTTACATTTTAACATCATTGAACTGGAATGTTTCAAGGTATATCACAATGTTTCTGAAACAGATGAACAAAAGCGCACACATATATTACTATAAAGAAGGGGAGAGAACATGTTCACAAGGGGCCAGAATAAGATCTTGGGCCTCCTTTTTCTGGCCTCTGCTGCACCCACACTGCCACTGAACTAGCTGCTGCCATGATCCAGATTGTCAAAATGTTACTAAAGGTGTAACATTTTTTCTCTGCTTTCAGCAAAGGACATCCTTACCTGTTGTCTTGCAGGTCATGAGGGTGCAAGGCCATGCTAGCTGTAGCCATCTGACATCCTCATGTACCATACAACTGGAGCGTTGGATGTTCCCTATTAAAAGGAACTGGTTACTTTAGTCATTACTCCAGTCATGCAAGAGGTCATTACTTCTTTTGTTAATGCAGTTTGGAAAAGGGACCAGCTGAGTTACTTGTTACTGACAAGTTACTATTACTTTTACTATTGTGCTGTTGGAAAATACAGAGAAATGCTCTCTTTTTTATTTATTTATTTTATTTTTAATCTCTCTGGTTCCCCCAATTGGCCAATTCAAGTATTACACCTTGAAAATTCTGACAAAAATTCAAAAGGCCATTACAATGCAATCCTCTTCATATATATATATATATATATATAGTGATGTTAAGGTGGCATTTAACACCTAAAAAACTGGCAAGGATTTATAAGAATACATCTGATCAGTGTTGGAAATGTCAAAGAGACATAGGATCATGCTACCATGTATGGTGGAAATGTAAAGAAATTCAAAAATTCTGGGTTAGCATTCATAAGACAATTATAACAATTCTAGAAACTAGTTTTCCTTGTAGTCCTGAGATATGCCTTCTAAATATGCTGGACAAGGTAAATAAGCAAATTCAAAGAAAATATGAGAAAATCTTAATATATATGTTTACAGCAGCTAGGATTGTACTGGCAAGGAATTGGAAAAAACAGAAAATCCCCATGATCGATGAGTGGCTAATAAAACTCTATGACATGTTCAAAATGGATAAATTGATGAGTTTATTGAATGACAAGAAGACAACGAATGATATATCAGTTTGGCAGATCTTGAATTCTTTATGGAAAAGTAAATGGGGAATAAAAGCAGAAATAAATACAGATTAAGAACTATGGTATAAATAAGCATATAAATAGAATTAGGAAGAAGAAAACAGAGAAAAAGTAAAAGTGATAATTAACTGGGATTAAATAAGGGTGAAGAAATAATAGAAATGGGAGAGAAAATAGGAAATCAACTACTAGTGTATTAGTTTTAAATGTCTAACTGTATGTATTTTATGTTTTTGTTTTTTTATGTCTATGTATGTAGTTTGGTTGAGTTTTGTACTTTTTAACTTGAAGAAAATCAATAAAAATAATTTAAAAAAACAATGCAATCTTCTTCAATGATTCCATGAGGCAACAATTCAAATTATCCTTCCTCCTCTGCCTCCCATTACTCAGCCTGAGCCACCACAGGCACTCAGTAATGAGTAGTTGGGAGCCAATCTGGTCCCACTCCACTGAAAAGTAATGAAGGACAGCCATGGCCATTACAGGAAAAAAGTAAATCTGTTGCAGTTCATTGCTACCCCAAAAATAACAACTAGCTATCCAAGTCACTCGTTAAAAAATGAGTTACTTCTTAACTCTGCATAGAACCTATGTAGCAGCCATAGCAGCAGTAATGAGGGCATCAGGGAATAGTGCAGGCCCTGAAAGGCTACATGGGGGCAGGTTGGTCCTGATATCATGAAGGTACTCCTCACATGCTATAAAATAAGCCACATTGTGCCAAGAGAGTACTGTAATGCTGTGGCCAGTGAAGACACAGCCTTCACATTCGTGTTTTGAGCTTATTTTATTTTATTAAAAGTATCTGTTTCTCACAGGCAAGTGAGTGGCTATGATATTAATCAGATGGTGCATCTGCTATGGCTTTTAATCCAGACTTTAAAAGGTGCTATCCAGGGTGCTGAGCCTCATCCCTAAAATATGTTCTGAAGCTTGGACAGCACCTTGGACTAAAACCTGTAGTGGATTCACTGCTCATAGAATCATAGAGTTGGAAGAAACCACAAGGGCCATCTAGTCCAACCCCCTGTCCTGCAGGAATACACAATCAAGCATTCCCGACAGATAGCTATCCAACCTCTGTTTAGAAAACCCCAAAGAAGGAGACTCCACCACACTCCAAAACAATGCATTCCAGTGCCAAACAGCTCTTGTGGTCAGGAAATTCTTCCTAATGTTTAGATGGAAATTCTTCCTGTCATTTCAGTCCATTGCTCCATTTCCTAGTCTCTGGAGCAGCAGAAAACAAGCTTCCTCCATCCTCAATATGGCATCCGTTCAAATATTTAAACATGGCTATCATGTCCCCTCTTAACCTTCTCTTCTCCAGACTAAACATGCCCTGCTACCTAAGTCGCTCCTCATAGGCCATGGCTTCCAGACCTCCCACCATCCTGGTCATCCTCCTCTGGACATGTTCCAGCATCTCAATATCCTTCCTGAATTGTGGTGCCCAGAACTGGACACAGTATTCCAGGTGAGGTCTGATCAAAGCAGAATAGAGTGGCACTGTTACTTCCCTTGATCTAGACACTATACTCCACTGATATCAGAAAACACACACACACAACTTCCCTGGTTTATTGGCTCACAGCCCACCAGCGCTTCTGACATCATACAAAACATATAAAACCAGCTAAAAACATTATTTTCAAACAGATCAAAACATTTTTTTTAAAAAATGCAGTCTTGAATCCTACAGTTACTTCCAGCTAGAGTAGATTTATTGAATCAGTTGGATTTACCTACCTGCCAATTTACCATTCAATACTTGATTCAATGGTTTCACTCTAGTTGGGACTAATTAATAGGTTGTTGTAAAAGTTATGCACAATTAAAACAGTCCCAAAAGGCAACCCTGGTTTTAGGGACCAAAGGCCAAAAGAATGCAGTTTTGGCTGCCTTCTCAGTAGAGACAGTACTAGCCTAACTTCCCTTTAGTATTAATAGCTAAAGACGCTTGCTTTGCAGGCACTAATGGCTAAATTAAGATGTATGCCCAATGGCTTTTGCTAGCAATAGCACTGATATTTACATACTGCTTAACAGTGCCAAAACGCTCCCTAAGCGGTTTTACAAAGTGTTAGTTAATTTCTCCCAACATGCTGGGTACTCATTTTACTGACCTATGGAAAGCTGAGTCAACCTTGGAGCCCTCTGGGATCAAACACATAATGCTGTGGCTTGCAGTACTGGCATTTAACCACTGCGCCACCAGGGCTCCATAATATCTGGTGGCTACTCACTACCAACATTCATGATACCCTTTTGGGATGGAGACTGGAAAGAAATGGTTTGGAACTTGAAAAGAGACAGACATCTGAGTGTTTTGGTGGAAAGGGAACAGAACTGGGAAGAACATTAGAAGAAAAAAAAATCCTCCTAAACATTAGGAAGAACTTCCTGACAGTAAGAGCTTGTCAACAGTGGAATAGGCTGCCTCAGAGAGTGGTGATTTCTCCTTCTTCGAGGTCTTTAAATTGAGGTTGGATGGCTATCTGTTGGGAATGCTTTCATTGGGCATTCCTGCATGACAGGGGGTTGGACTAGATGGCCTTGTGGTCCCTTCCAACTTGATCATTCTATGATACTATTGTTTACTCAGATTATTAATTCTGCTCAGAATTTAAGAGCTGCCTGGAGGAAATTGAAAACAATACTCAATATTAATATCATTAGTACTAGTAGCAGCAGTAATATCATCATCATCATCATCATTTTATATTAAAACCCATTTTTAATGCCAAACTTGCACTCAAGGAGGCTTTGCTTTCTAATTAAAGCAAATGCAATACAGCTAAAATATCCAAAATATTAGCTTTAAAAGGTAATTCAGCTGTCAATAACTGTAGAAACATTGTAAAACACACAATTAAAAATAATAAAAAGCCATTTTTAGCAGTGTAATTAAAATGTAAAAACAGTGCAATTCCTATTTTCTCAACAGAAAATATGAGCCCGAAGAATGTAGTGGCCTGCGTGTCAGGACTAAATCTCCGGGAGACCAGGGTTTGAATCCCCACTCAGTCATGGAAGCCCACTGGGTGACCTTGGTGAGTCACACTGTCTCAGCCATAGAGGAAGTCAATGACAAATTTCCTCCAGATAAATCTTAAAAGAAAAAAGAAAAAACACAGGATAGAATAAATATAAGTTACACTCATAAGTTACACACATAATAACAACACATTTCCTCAATGCATCTAAGAGTTTTTGAGAGCCAAAGCTCTATGAAATGAATGGCTTAGGAAATCATTGATTTCTTCCATAGTGCTTTGGCTGCAAAGATGCCTCAAAGCCCAGTCGAGGAAATAGCTGGCTCTACACAGTGCTATAAGTGGCTGCAGAGTACACCAATGGCACTTTCTGCTCCTCTGTGACCAAATCTTTGCCTTAGGATACATGTCCATGGCTTGAGACACATGAACACTAGCAGCTAGATAGCTGGGCAATTTGAAGGGCCAAGTAGAGCTGTACATTCACACTAACAATTTATTTTTCCTTAAAGTAAAAGATCTGAGTCTTTAACCTCAAACATGTGACATTTTTGTATTTCTTTTTCTCTCTAATATTTTTATTATAGTTTCACACATATCCATACATGCATACAGATATAACAAAAAGACAATTAATACTGGCATTACATACAATACAAGATACTATATACAACACATAACTCCCGCCCCCATCCCTTTCCTCCCTTCCCTAGATATCCCTCCCCCCTTCCCTTAACATATCTCTGGCTTTTCTGGCTTTTCTTCGCAAAAGAAGATTCAGGAAGGACTCATCCCGTGCTTTCTGCAAGCGCGCTGATGACTAAAAAGGCCAATCCGAGTTAAACAAGTCCGGTTAAAACATACAATATAAATACAATCCATTTTGTTCACTAGACATAATATTTCACTTCCCATATTTCAAGGTAACAGCTACCAATAATTTATAAATTAAACTTCTTTTTCGAACCTTAGAAGGACAAAGGAAGGAATGAGCTGAAAAGAAGAGTGAAGCCTCTTCTTAATTCATTTCTCCTCTTCCCCCTTCCTCCAACTTATTCCCTTCCACCATATGTCCCCCCACTGTGAATAAGTAGACATGGATTTTATTGAATATCAAATACAGTGAACCAACCCCCAACACCATCAAGCTCCCTGCCCCGGCCCCTGCAGAATACCCCACTGCCATCCAGACTTCCCATCACAAAACATCCTGAAGCCCCCAGATCCGCAACACAGCATGCTTACCAACCACCCACCGAAATGAAGGCAGGGACACCCCTTCCCAACCCTATTCCAAAGAACAATCAGCAGACCCGAAAGCCCCAAGCCAGACACCCCCACGGCAAAGGGATCCAAACATTTTTGTATTCCAGTCCCAAATATGTAACGCTTTGATGCACAAACACTGCTGTCTTCCCCATTCATTTTAATGGTGGGAAAGTGCTGTGCAACATGTATGTTCAGAACTACATCCTGCTGGGATTTATTCCCTTGTGTGCATACTTAGGATTGCAGCCTTAGTTATTATTCTAAGCAAATCATTTCAAAAATGAATCAGAGGATGACTCATTCATGGAGGTTTGCATTAAAACTGGGAATATGGCATGCCATTTCTAGAACATAAGGTGATATTTCTAACATTTTATAAAAGCAAGCATGGACTAAAAATAAGATTCATATTGTACAGCCTGCCATATCCAGAAAATAAATATAATTGATGACTAAATAAAAACTTTGCTGGTTTAAGCCCACAGCTCAGTCTATCTCATGTTGGTTCAAATACCACAAATCTAGGAAACTGGAAGCTAAAACTGATGCTTTAACTGGTACATAATCAGTAATAAAGTTGTGCAATAGTGGTGGGAATCATGTGGCCTCCAAGATGTTGCTGGGCTGCAACTCCCAGCATCCCTCATCATTGGCTATGATGCCTAGAGTTACTGGAAGCTGCAGTCTATTAATTTCTGGTGGGTCATCAAGTTACCACTGTTTATAATTTGGGCCTGGGATTGATTGTCCTGTCTGTGAGGCTGATGTAGAAAAAAGCTACAATTGCACTCTAGGACAAAGTAAGGCTACTGCCACACTGCAGAAATAATGCAGTTTCACACTGCTTTAACTATTATGGCTTCATCCTATGGAATCCTGGGATCTGCTGTTTGTTGTGGCACCAGAACTCACTGACAGAGAAGGTAGAATATATCACAAAACTACAAATCTCAGAATTCTATAGCATTGAGCCATAGCAGTTAAAGCAGTGGTGCCAGTTAGATGGTAGTTTTTGTCACCAGGACTTCTTGAACCCATATTCGTCCCTCGTTGTTTACACAGTTTTTGTCTCTGATTTGGATGTCCCAGGAGACCCCGGGATCATTGTTTACATGGCATCACATCCCATGTTATGGCTCATATCCCACTGTATACTATCCCATGTTTTTTTATTGTTTACATGTGTTTATGGTCCTGGGATTTTTTTTTAGCTGTCAATCAAGGATGTGATTACTCGTTCTTTCACAACCTCAGTGACGTACTTCCTGCCAAGTTTCCCACCAGGAGCGATGCTATTGGCTGGCACAAATGTTTGTTCAAGCATCTGCATCAGTCAGATGAGATGGGCGAAGGCAACCCCCCTCTGCACAATTTGATTTTTTTAAAAAAACCTGATGGGTAAATGCCCCCAAAAGTTAAAATCCATGTAAAAGGAGAATGCCAGTATAGACACACAAAGCATTTTAAAGGACAAACCTCAGTGTGATCGCCTGCTCAGACACTGGCATTTTTTACTGTGCCTTTAAACCCATGGAGTGGATGCAGGCGGTTTGTGTGTGTGTGGATGAATGTGCAATTGTCTGCTCAGACGCTGGCATTTTTTACTGTGCCTTTAAACCCATGGAGTGAATGCAGGCAGGTGTGTGTGTGTGTGTGTGTGTGCATGGATGAATGTGCTATCATCTGCCCAGACACTTGCATTTTTTACTGTGCCTTTAAACCCATGGAGTGGGTGCAGTGGCCAGATGCTGGCATTTTTTACTGTGCCTTTAAACCTATGGAGTGGATTCAGGCAAGATGTGTGTGTGTGGATGAATGTGCGATCATCTGTTCAGATGCTGGCATTTTTTACTGTGCATTTAAACCCATGGAGTGGGTGCAGGTGGGGTGTGTGTGTGTGTGGATGAATGTGTGATCGTCTGCTCAGATGCTTGCATTTTTTACTGTGCCTTTAAACCCATGGAGTGGATGCAGGCATGGGGGGTGAATGGGCGATCATCTGCGATCTCTTTATAATATACTCTCTCTTCTAAATTTAAACCAAGCATGCAGGGGAGGGACGGGTTAAAGCAGGGTTCCCAGTGTAGAAATCCATTGAACAGGGTGATTTAGTGCAGACACACACACACACAAACCTACGTGCAGCTGGAATGGAAGCCTTTGTTTTCAGCTGGTGAGTCTGAATCTATTGAACAGGTGACTGAGCCCTCCTCTCCTCTCTGAGACCACCCCTGGTCACATCAATTTCCGGTCATCACCAAGTACTGAGATATCTTGTCCCGGGCTGTTTACATTTCCGATTTTCCAAATCCTACCGTGACTTTTTTTAAAAACCGCTACAAACAGCGGAACTGAAAGTCCTGTTGGTTGTGAGATAAAAGGTGGCCCCCCTTCCTAAAACCTCAGAACCGACCTGATGTACATGCAAACTACCAGGGTTGGACATGAATTCTTCCCACTACATTTTCATCGTTTAAATGGCACCACTGTCAAACAACATTATTTCTGCAGTATGGCAGAAGTGTGAGGCTGGCCTATGATGATGATGACAACTACTACTACTACTTATTAATAACAATAACAATAACAATAATAATAATGATAATAAAATATTTATATCCTACTGTCTAGCTGAATATCTCATGATGGCTTACATTTAAATCCATTTAAGACCATTAATAAAAATAATAATTTTAAAAAACAAAAATATATTAAATCATTTATCATTTAAAAACCATACAATTTAAAACTAGTTAAAACAGTTTAAAATAGTGCCATCATAGCAGATGCATAGCCTGGATGAAATCAATTAGGCCCCAAGGCTTTAATAAAAAGCTAAGTCATCATGATGCCAGTATCGTCATGTTGGATTCTAGGGTCAGGGAGTGCTGGAGCTACCCCTGACTCTGGCTTCTTTTGAATTTTTATGACTCACCTCAAATCCTGAATAATTGTTGCTGTTGTTGTGTGCCTTCAAGTTGCTTCCAACCTAAGGCAAACCCCTCATGAGGTTTTCTCAGGCAGAGAGTATGACTTGCCCAAGGTCACCCAGTGGGTTTTCATGGCCAAGCAGGGATTTGAACCCTTGTCTCCAGAATTTTAGTCCAACACTCAAACCAATAGGTCATGCTGGCTGCCCTGAATAATTAGGGAGCTAGAAGATGCTCAGAGGAGGGCAGCAAGCATGGTGAAAGGTCTGGAAACCAAACACTGTGAGGATGCTTGGTAAGTTTAGCCAAGAAAAGAGAGGATGATAGAACAGCCTCTCCAGATATCTGAACTGCTATCACATGGAAGATGAAATGAGCTTGTTTTCTACTGCTCCAGAGAGTAGAACTCAAGGCAATGCATTCAAATTTTGAGAAAGGAGATTCCAGCTAAACATTGAAGAAAACTTCCTGATGGTAAAAGCTTTCAACAATAAAATAGACGCCCTTGGCGGCTGGAGGGCTCTCCTTCATGGGAGGTTTTTCAACAGAGGTGAGATGCCCAGCTTCAGATGTACTTTAGTGGGGGCTTCCTACACTGGGAGGGCCTTGCGCTGGGTTGGAAGTTTTGCCTTCTTAGCTGTGAAGTTTTAGAGGGAGGTGGTTTGTTTTTTTTCCTAATATACCTTGTACTGATACATATAGATAAATTTGGGATATTTGCCCACGGGGTGTGTGTGTATCATTAGATAGCAGGTTAGTGAAGGGAAGTACACCCCATATAACAATGGTGAACAACCAAGAGCATCTTTATGTTGAAAGGAGCTTCTCTGCCTTTTTCTTTCAGTTCTGGGGCTCAAAGGTAGGAAGAGGGACAATCTTTGAAGTCATCTTAGATTATTTCCTCCTTCTGAGACAAGAGTGTAGACAAAAGTCCTTCCTTGACAACACCACTGTGTTAAATTTTCATCAGCCATCCAATAACCCCATCAAGGCATCTTGAATGTTTAATGAGAACATTCAGAAACTCCACAAGCCTCTTTTGTAGCAGATAAGAAAAGAAATTCCACTTTTTGCATTTGTGTATGTGAAGCCCCCACAACTCACCTCCAAAAGGTGCTCCCCACAAGCACCACCAGAATGAGCGGAGAGAGCCTGAAAGACTACCCTCTTCCAGTCTCTGCAATCTCCAAATCTGTGTGCCTTTTATGCTCCAATTTTTCAAAAGGGGGATGGAAATCGATGCAATTTCCGGTATTTCTCCCAGAAATGTCATAGTCAATTGTTATCAGGCAAGTGAAAAATAATGTGCCAGAGTTTATTTTCCCAGGGTGCTACTTTAGATTGGTGAAGAAAACAAAACAGGCCATCTCTGTGGGACTGACTTTCAGCATCAAACTGAGCTGTGATGCAGCAGCGTATTATTGTTCGATATGTTCACCTGCCTACCAAAAGAATTACTCTATTTTATACAGTCGCTTGCCATCTAAGATTGGGAGTTATCTTTGCTATTACCTTTGCCTTTTCTTTATGATGTTTCTCCAACAGCTGAGAGTTTGTTCTAGGAAACAAAAGCTTGCAAAGCTGAGGGCTAGAGAAGGAAGAAGGAACTAGAAGCAAAGGTATGCAGGGCCGGTTTAATGAATTTTGGGGCCCCCTGCAATACTTTATTTTGGGGGCCCCATATGTTTATCTCAGGTCAATGTAATCTAACCTATTCAGCGTACAGGATGTTCAGATCACAGTAGGACCCTTGTATCCATGGATTCATTATCCATGGGACACAAAACAGCACACCTACCATAGAATCTTCCTAGTAAATGTGTCCTCCCTAGCGGTTTTCTAGGCCCTCCAAGGCAACTCTATGGTATTTTAAACTAGAAGTCCCATTATTTTCAATGGTGTTCACTATTATTCATGGTTTTCAGAATCCACGCCCCCCCCCCCTGAACCAATCCCCTGCGGATAAGAGGGGCCTACTATATTACATAATTTGCCACCAATAATTTAGTTTAAAAACTATATTATAGGCACTAACATAATATTTTTTGTTTATTAGCAATTAATGTAATGGTGTAGATTTCCTCAAAGAAAATAAAGAGTAGACTACAAGCTAAACATGAGTTAGCAGTGTGATGCAGCAGCAAAAAATGCCAGTGCATTCTAGGCTGCATTAATAGGGGTAGTGTCTAGATCAAGGGAAGTAATAGTATCACTCCATTCTGCTTTGGTCAGACCTCACCTGGAATACCGTTTCCAATTCTGGGCAAAACAATTCAAGAAAGATACTGAGAGGGATGGTGAGAGGTCTGGAAGCCATTACGCCCTATGAGGAACGGCTTAGGGAGCTGGGTATGCTTAGCCTGGTGAAGAGAAAGTTGAGAGGGGACATGATAGCCATGTTTAGGTATTCGAAGGGATGTCATACTGAGGATGGAGCAAGCTTGTTTTCTGCTGCTCCAGAGAGAAGGACATGGAGCAATCAACTCAGATTACGGGAAAAGAGAATCCACCTAAACATTAGGAAGAACCTCCTGACAGTAAGAGCTGTTTGGAAGTGGAATACACTGCCTGGGAGTGTGGTGGAGTCTCCTTCTTTGGCTTTTTTAAAACATAGGTTGGATGGTCATCTGTCAGGAATGCTTGGATTGTGTGTTCCTGCAGGGCAGAAGCCAATCAGATGGGATCACTGTTGGGGTCCCTTCCAGCCCTATGATTCTATGATTCTAGGCTGCATTTAGAGCCTGGAAAAGTTACTCTTGGATTACACCTCCCAGAATCCTCCTGCCAGCACCCTTCTCAAGGTCTGGTTGCATTGTTCCTTTTCCAGCATTCCCTAGCCCAGTGGTTCTTAACTTGGAGTCCGCGGTGTCCTCACAGGGGGTCCACAAAGGCTTGAAGGCTGCTTGGCCCACCTCCTCCTTGTAGTGGAGCAACCACGTGACAGGAACCAAGGCAAAGGCTGGCTGGCTTGGCCTGCACATTGCCATTCAATCCACTCCAGCCACAAACTTGCAGGAAAAAGCAAGAGTGCCTCTGAGGGAAGTTTAATGAATGGTGTAATTGTTGTTAGCTATTATTATTAGCTATTATTATTAGGGTTTTAAATCTTGAGTTAAGTCTTGGGGCAACAAAATATATTTAAAGGGGGTCCCTGGTAAAGAAAAGGTTAAGAACCACTGCTCTAGGCCAACACCTCTCACATAACACTAATGGGATACTGGTGTTTTAGTGACAACAATAAAATCATTGTTCCCAGTAATATTACTCCAAATTTTAATTTATATTCTTTATATTCTTCTGTTAAAAGAGCTAGAGTGTTGTAGAAGTTTCAGCATTGCCCTATGACTGTGGAGACCAGGGTTTGAATCCTTACTCAGCCATGAATACTCCCTGGGTGACCCTGGGCAAGTCACACTCTCTCAGCCTCAAAGGAAGTCAAAGGCAGACCTCCTTTGAACAAACCTTGCCTAGAAAACCCCATGGTAGGTTGGCCTTACTCAGAAATGACTTGAAGGCACATAGGCAAACACACACAAATTTCTTTTGCAGGCTGAACTCAGTTGGCAGCAAGGGGAGGAAAATGAAGAAGACCAAGGGGGAAAGGGAGGGGAGAGAAAACAGGCATGTTAAGAGCAGGTGGAAAGAGGGGATATATGTGGAAGGAAGGGAAGGGAAGGGAAGGGAAGGGAAGGTTAGAAAGAAAGAAAGAAAGAAAGAAAGAAAGAAAGAAGCCCTTTCTGAGGGAGACAACCCTCAAATTCCCTGTCTCTCTCACACACACACACTCACCCTCTCCGACGTGCCTCTCCCTCCAGCTTCTGCCATGGAGGGCTGCTGTTTCTTTCTCTTTCTCTTTAGTTTTGGAGAGGCTGTTTTGTTTGTTTTTTTAAAAAAGACAGCAAGAGGATTTTTGGAGGAGGAGGGTATGAGGGTTCCTCCCGGCTGTCTCCGTCAGATTAAGGAGGCCAACACGGGGCACTCTCTTGACCTCGGGGGCCCCTCTTGACCTCGGGGGCCCCTGCCAATGCTGATTTGGCAGACAGGTTAAACCGGCCCTGAAGGTATGCTTCCTAATGTAAGAGGTATGCAAGCAGGGTGCCTTGTGAGAAACAGCAGAAAAGCAAGGCTTCAAACTGAAGTATTGCTCTTTTTAGGATTTTTAGGATTTCCCTCTTTAGGAAGAAGGAATAGCTTAGGAAAGCAGATCTGCCCTAGAGAGTATGAGCTCTATATAGCTAACTGATTGCGTTGCAGAGGGGTGGGATAGAAATAAATTTATTATTATTATTATTATTATTATTATTATTATTATGCACCTGTTGGAACCATGTTTGCAGTAATCTGTCCAGGGTCCTGAGGAAGTAAACTAAGGCTGCATCTAAACTATAGAAGTAATCCAGTTTGATACCACTTCAACTGCCAAAGCTCAGAGCTATGGAATCCTGGGATTTGTAGTTTGTTGTGGCACCAAAACTCTTTGACAGAACTCTGTGGCACCCCACTAGTCACTTCTCTCCAGCACAGATAGTTAGATAAAGGTTGAGTCCCACTTATCCAGAATCCAAAATCCAAAATATTCCAATAACTGTAACTTATTTGAGCAGTGACATGACAGGGCATTTTATGTTTTCTGTGTTTTCTGATGGTCCAGTGTTCACAAACTTTGCTTCATGCACAAAATTGTGTATAAAATTACCTTTGGGGTATGTATATAAGGTGTATATGAAACATAAATGAATTTCATGTTTAGGCTTGGGTCCCATCTCCCAGATATCTCATTATGTGTATGCAAAGTATTCCAAACTCCAAATATAAAGGAGCCCTTGTGGTGTGGTGGTTAAATGCCAGTACTGCAGCCACAATGATGTGAGTTCAGTCCTTCAGGGCTCCAAGGCTGACTCAGCCTTCCATCCTTCGTAGGTCAGTAAAATTACTACCCAGCTTGTTGGGGGCAATTAGCTAACACATTGTAAACCACTTACGATGTGCTTTGCACTTATAAACGGTCTAGAAATATGAATGCTATTGCTATATTCCAAAATACCTCTTCTCCAAAGCATTTCAGATAATGAAAACTCAACCTATAGTTAGATATGAGGCAGGCAGATAGATAGATAGTTCTCATAGACCAATAGGCAGATACCGGTAGGTAGTTCTCAGAAGACAGAGCAGACTTGTTCTCCACTGTGACAGACATTTTAGTTAAACATTAGGAGAAAATTTCCTCACAGGAAGAGCAACTCAAGGAGGCAGTGAACTTTCCTTTGCCAGAGGGACATGCCTAGATGTTGGACAGCCATTTACCTTGGATCCTGGTGATGAAAAGAGTATAGGAGTGTAGCATGTTAGACACCCCTTGTTGTTATTGTGGTTGTCATATGCCTTCAAGTTATTTCTGACCTAAGGGGTTTTCTTGGCAAGATTTGTTCAGAGGGAGTTGATTTTCTCTGAGGCTGAGAGGATGTGACTTGTCCAAAGTCACCATTGCGTTTCCATGGCCAAGTGGGGATTCGAACCCTGGTCTCCCTGTTCTCCAGAGTCATAGTCTAATGCTCCAACCACTACACCACACTGGCTCTTAGAGGCCCCTGCCAGCCTTAAAATGCAATAATTCTGTGTTAAAGATGTATATAATGAATGCAAACCACATGTATGGAAATTTTGCAAGTATGCTAAATAACATAGGGGCATTCATGATGTCATGGAGATATGGAAAGACCAGGGAGATTATCAGACGGATAAAATATCCCAGGACAGGGATGACAGGAGATCGCTAAAAGCCTTACCTTTTAGACAGAGAAATCGCTGTCCTGGGATGCTCCCGTTCTGTTCCTGTTCCTCCCACGTTTCCTCTTATTCAGGAAAAATATGTGAATAAGAGGCCCGTTTCATTATTACAATGGAATGACAAGTGAGTGAACAGGAGTCCCATTGTGCTCCCGGGATGACAACTGGATATGACATCACTAGAAGGTCCCTGCTGGACACTTCTTCCCCTCCCCAGGTAGCTTTTTCTTCTTTAAATGTGTTTTGGTGCTTGCTTTTTTTTTTTTTTTTTTTTTTTTTTTTTTTTTTTTTGGACAGCTGGGGGCGGTCTTTTTAAATTTGCTGCCTGGCCATTCTCTCGCGAGAATGGCTGGGATTTGAGTTCCCAGTCGTAAAAGCAGCCTTACGACGGCTTCATTTATGATCGGGCAGCGAAGGGACAGGGAGCCTGTTCCTGTCACAGAATAAAGGCAGGTGTGTGAAACTTTTTTCTTTATTCTGTGGTAGGAATGGGAGTGGGGGGGTAGCAGGACAGAAAGTGACCCTAAGGGTCCGTCTGATAATCTCCCATAGCTGGGAAAATTTAGGTCTTTGGAGCATAGCACTCAGAATCTCTCAGCCAGTATAGCTATTGGACATTCTGACTGAGGGATACTGGGAGCTATAGATCAAGAAAACAACTTTTTCGGATTCTGGAGATATAATTTTTTACAGTCAGTCCTTCTAGATGAAGGCTTGCTTCAAAACTAAAGTTGATTTTCCCTTTCTTCCAGTTCCAGCAGACTAGAGAGTGATTACTTGAACACATTTCAAATGGGGTTCTTTTGAAATTCAGCACGTACCCCTTTGGTGGAGAGTCTGGGGTTTTGATATATATCAAAATTATTTGCTCATCCAGCAAAACTGGAAATCTTTCATTTCCAAGCTGTGAGTGCTAAAATCACAGAGAAGCCAGTAAGTAAAACATAAACAACAGGTTTAATGTCCCAAAATGGAACATTACCTTCTTCCCTAGTGTCATTTTAATTGTTAAATTTAAAGTCTTTCGGAATGAATCTCCATAAAATATAATGAGCTCCTCAGCTGGGCTTCTGTTATGTTCTAGACCATCCATATGAAAGTGGGTGCATCTATATCTATATTTTATAAAATGTAACTAATTTTACTTTGTCCTTCATTGCCTCCTGTTTCTCTTTCAGCCCACAGAGGTGGAGTTATATTATTCATGCACTGATTTCTACAGAAGGGAACCAGGCTCCCAGGAATGCCTCTGAGCTTTCCAGAACTTTCTTTGGCTTGTTCTGAGATAGCACAGAACTGATGTGAGCAGCACAGTGCAGACGACTTAATTCAGGTGCCATTTTTGACCCAGTTCATCCCTGCCTTGAAGCTGAGGTCAGGTCTGGCAAACAAACGAGTGGCATCTAAGGACATTTTCGGACGTTTAAAAAGCAACGCAAGCAGACTCGTCAGCTTGCGAGGCTGCTGCGCTGCAAAGTGTCAGTTTCGGATGACGCTGCCCTCTGGCGGTACTGTTGCAGTACCACGGGGAGAGTTGAGCGTCATATTTGCTTGATTTTTACTCACAAAAGTTGTAACTCCTGGGTGGAGTTCATTTGCAAGTGTTGAGTTTTGATTTTGGTGTTTTTCACGACTGGTAGCCAGATTATGTTTACTTTTAGGGTTTCTTCTTTCCTGTTGAAGTTGTCCAGGTGTTTGTGGATTTCAATAACTTCTCTATGCATTCTGACATGATAGTTGTTGGCCTGGTCCAAAATTTCTTTGTTTTAAATAACATTTTGTGTCCAGGTTGGTTTATACCATGTTCTGCTACTGCTGATTTTTCTGGCTGGCCCAGCCTGCAGTGTCTGTCATGTTCCTTGATTCGTGTTTGCACACTGCATTTAGTGGTCCCTATGTAAACTTGTCCACAGCTGCATGGTATATGGAAAACTCCTGCACCTGTGAGAGCGTCTCTTTTGTCCTTCGCTGAGAGTAGTATTTCTTGGATTTTCTTGGTTGGTCTGTAGATCGTTTGGAGGTTGTGTTTCCTCGTCAGTTTCCCTATTCTGTCTGTGACTCCTTTGATGTGTGGTAAAAAAATACCTTCCCATTGGGTGGCTGTTTTTCTTCATTCCTGTGGCTTTTTCTGGGTCTGGCTGTTCTTGTAATGTCTGATCTGGAGTAACCATTAGCCTGTAGGGCCCAATTTAGGGGTTCCTAAAGCTAGGGGACTCTAACATTCATGCTGAGACTATCCAGTTGGGAGTGGCTCAGGACTTCATGGCCTCCATGACAACCATGGGTCTGTCTCAAGTGGTATCTGACCCTACTCATTCTTCTGAGCACACTCTGAACTTTGTTTTTTGTGCTGGTGGAGTGATGGTGATCTTGGTATAGAGGCACTCTCTGTAGTTCCATTGTCATGAACAGATCATTTCCTGGTCATGTTTAGAATCACTGGGACTCAGAATATCTGCATGGGTGGGGGACAAATTAGGATGGTCAGTGCCATGCAGCTGATGGATCCAAATGGATTCCTGATGGCTCTTTGGGGTTTTCCTGTCACCTTGGCAACCAATTCTGTTGAAGCTCTGGCTGACCTTTGGAATAGGAAAATGGCTAGGGCAGTGGACACAACCATTCCTGAGTGTCCCCTCTTACAGAGTGGAGCCAAATAAACCCCCTGATTTTCCAGGGAATTGGCAATGATGAAGCAAGTGAGGTGGAGACTAGAGCAATGTTGCCAGAAGATTCAAAGTTAGTTTGACCAAACATGGGCTAGAGCCTATTTGAAGGCCTACTCCATGACAGTATGGGTAGCAAAGAAATTATTTTTGCTGCCACCATTAAATCTGCAAGGAACCATCCAGCAAAACTATTTTGAGTTGTCAGAGGTCTATTACACATTGGGCCTCACATAGAAAACGCAGACTACTCAACAGCCCACTGTGAAGAATTTGCATGGCACTTTGCAGATAAAGTCACTCAGATCCATCCGACTTGGATGTTGTAGTTGATACAGTTCTAGCAGGTGTAACTAACCTTGGCTCCTGTTTGTCCAGTGTTATTAAATACTTTTCAGTTTGTGCAGCCTGAGGATGTGGACAGGATCCTTGGAGAGGTGAGAGCCACTACTTGTATGCTAGACCCTTGCCATTCCTGGTTTATCAAACAAGCCAGAGGGGGACTGGTTGAGTGCGTGAAAGAGGAAGTCAATGCCATCTTACAACAAGGCAGCATTCCAACCTGCCTAAAGGAGGCAGTTGTGAGGTCTTTGTTGAAAAAGCCATCCCTGAATCCCTCTTTTATTAGCCAGTATCCAACCTATCATTTTTGGGCAAGGTATTATAGCATATGGTGGCCTCCCAACTCCAGGGGAGTCTGGATGAAATGGATTATCTAGAAACATTTCAATCTGATTTCAGGCCAGGCTATGGGACAGAGACAGCTTTGATCACCTTATTGGATTATCTACACAGGGAACTGGATGGGGGAGGGTCCCTGTTGGTTTTGCTAGATTTCTCAGCACTTTCAATATCATTGATCATGGTATCCTTCTAGGCTGTCCCACTAGGATGGGACTTGGAGGCATTATTTTACAGTGGCTTCCTTCCTTCCTGGAGAGGTGAACCCAGAAAATGGTGCTGGAGGACTCCTGTTTGACCTCCTGGCTGTGGGATCCCTTAGGGTCTTGTTTTGTCCCCCATGCTAATTAACATATAAATGAAACTGATGAGAAAGATTGTCCAGAGTTTTGAGGTGTGGTGCCATCAATATGCTGATGATGCCCAACTTTACTACTCCTTTCCACCCCAATCCAAGGAGGTTGCCCTGGTCCTAAAGCAGTGTCTATCATCAGTAATGGACTAGATGAGGTCAAACAAATTGAAACTTAATCCAGACAAGACAGATGTGTTCTTGGTCAGAAGCTTGATAAAGGAATAGGGATTCAGCTTGTGTTAGATGGGTTTATACTCCTCCTGAAGACACAGATTCAGACTTCCAGGTGAGAAGTGATTCTGAATTGACATCCCATGAGGTGCTCTGCAGCAGGGAAAGCTTAGGTGGCAAAATTTCCAGTTAATTTTCTAGCTAAGAGGCAAGTTCTAGTGAATGAAAACTCTCTCAGAACAAGAAAAGAGTGTGAGATCACCCACATGTGCTCCAAAATGCTGCTCCTCACCAGGAGACTATGAAAACCACAGTGGCTGGAAGTAAAATTGAGTGGCTGGGGGGAGGGGTGACTTAGGATTAACATCATCCTCAAGCCACTTAAGCAACCCTTTAATGGACATTGGCCCTGCTAAAACCCCACTTTCTTTACCACTGTCTAACTACCTTATTTACAATTTATTGACTATTGAAAAAAGATCTTCCAACTGGTGGTGAGATCAAGGCCTCAGTGAGTTGCCTTCTTTCTGTAAACAAGAAGAGAGGAAATAAAGAATATTCATTTTGGTTTTAAAGTAAAAACAAAAGCTTAGCAAGAGTGTGGCTTAACAAAGTTATAAACAGATAAAGGGGACAGTAATTAAAAAAACAGACAACTCCTTGTTTTATTTTTTGACAAATTTGATTTGTGAATATTGAAGCTGATTAAGTAAAGAGCCCAGACCTCCATGGGAATGTGTATTGTTTAGTGTAAAAGAAGATAAGACTAAGAACAGCCAGGTTGCTATTGACTATGAAGACTGTATTGGGACTCAATTGTTAACTCTATGAAATTAAAAAGAGAGAGAGAGAGTTATTTGCTTTTTCACCCTGTTATTGCTGAATTTTCATTTGGGTTTACTTAATATAGCATCCACTAGAAAAATTACAAAAGTGACTGAAGAAGAAATTTTACAGAGACTATTTGAAGAGATCAGAAATGATATGGTAAAGTGAACAAGGGATTGAAGGAAGATATGAAAAAGGAGGTTGAATAAATTAGAGAAGCAGTGGAGAAGTTGGTTGGGGATGTAAAACAAGATGATGATGGTGTAGATATTCTGGAGATTAAAGCTAAGGTTATAGAAGAAAAGATTTTAAAATGATCTGGACAATTTGTCCAGAGGACAGGATCAAAATCCAAATGACCTCAATAGACTGGAGAGCTGGGCCAAAGCTAACAAAATGAAATTCAATATGGAGAAATGTAAGGTACTGCACTTAGGGTGAAAAAATGAAATGCATAGATACAGGATGGGGAAGACCTGGCTGAATGAGACTACATGCGAAAGGAATCTAGGAGTCCTAGTAGACCACAAGTTGAACATGAGTCAACAGTGTGATGCGGCAGCTAAAAAGGCCAATGCGATTTTGGGCTGTATCAATAGAAGTATAGTGTCTAGATCAAGGGAAGTAATAGTGCCGCTCTATTCTGCCTTGGTCAGACCTCACCTGGAATACTGTGTCCGGTTCTGGGCACCACAATTCAAAAAAGATATGGACAAATTGGAGCATGTCCAAAGAAGGGCGACTAAAATGGTGAAAGGTCTGGAAACGATGCCTTATGAGGAGAGATTTAGGGAGCTGGGTATGTTTAGCCTGGAAAAAAGATGGTAAAGAGGCGATATGATAGCCCTATTTAAGTATTTGAAGGGGTGTCATGTTGAGGATGGAGCAGGCTTGTTTTCTGCTGCTCCAGAGACTGGAACACGGAGCAATGGATGCAAGCTCCAGGAACAGAGATTCCACCTCAACATTAGCAGGAACTTTCTGACAGTAAGAGCTGTTTGGCAGTGGAACACACTCCCTCGGAGCGTGGTGGGGTCTCCTTCCTTGGAGATCTTTAAACAGAGGCTGGATGGCCATCTGTCAGGGATGCTTTGATCGTGATTTCCTGCATGGCAAGGGGTTGGACTGGATGGCCCCCGTGGTCTCTTCCAACTCTGCAATTCTATGATTCTATGATTCTAATTTGCCATTGCTGAAATGGAGAGAGGGAGATTTTGGCATTCAGAGTGATTTTGGAAGACCCTGGTGATGGTATTACTCAAAAGATTGGAGATGAAGATGATATAGATGCAGAAGATCAAGTTGAGCTGATAGACAAAACTGGCTTTAAAACTGAGAATAAACTTTAATACTTATGTCTTGCCATGATGAATATGAATTGTATGCTGTTTCAAAATAACTATGTTGAAACATGAGAAGATTATATTAAAATATGAGAAATTAAATTTGTTACTGTGAGGGAGAATTTTGATGATAAAAACAATATTTTGCTTAGAATGATATTTGTTATCTTAGATGATATCTGTTTTGACAATCGATGTATCATGTAAGCCAGTGATGGGCAAACTTTTGAGCTTGGTGTGTCAAACTTTGCCAAAAAACTGAGCATAACTCGGGTGGTGTGTCACTTTGAGGAAAAAACTTTAGGGAGGCAGGGTGGTGGTGGAGGAAGTGGACCCGATCGCCACTTTAGGGAGGGGGGAGGAAAGTAGCGACCGGGGCTTTGAAGCCCCAATCACCACGTTAGGGAGGGTGGGGGTGTGTGAAACATCCTTCTCGGCATGCGACCACCTCAGCGGCTGCGTGTCATCAGAAATGGCTTTGCGTGTCAGTGCTGACATGCGTGTCATAGGTTTGCCATCACTGATGTAAGCAATGGCAACACACACACACACACACACACACATATATGTTTGTGTGACAAAGCAAAAAAAAAAATGAGTCAAATTCAAAGGTCAACAAGATGCAAGGGAAAGAGGAGGATTGGGCTTACCTGAAGCCTGCTGTTTGGTTTGGATGGTAAAGAATGATGGTTTAGGTATCAAGACCTCCAGGAGATTTGTCAAGCAGAATATGAAATCAAATCAAGAGAGTATATAGTTAGTAATAGAGGGATATTGTTTTCAATGGTTTTCTTTACTTATAGTTACTGGAAAGAACTAAAATGAATAAAAAGATGCCTGGGTTTGAACAAAATACATTAGAATCGGAGATGTAATTGTGTATAGATGATACATAGGTAATTGCTAAAGTGTATAATTTTTGTTGAAATTTGAAATGGAAGAAAAAGAAGTTAAGCAGTGTATGATAAAATGGGTTAAGAATTTTGGTTGTAAAATACAGATGGATCAGTGGGAAAATATGCGGTCTGAGGGGTTGAAAGTTAAATTGTTATGATCTTTAAGAGAGAGGGACAGGATAAATGTACTATGGAGTTGGAGGGTGAGAAAAGAAAACAGGGAGAAGTGGGAGAAGTGGAAGGCACAGTTGCCATATTGTTCAGTTCACTTGGTTTTACTTCATCTCTAACTATGCCATCTGGTACCTATTTTATAACACTGAAAGCTTTCATTTTTAAAAAAAAGACAGAAAAGTTCTGAGCCTTTGAAGCTGAAATGTGATCCAATATAGGAACTCACATTCTGTCCAATTATTCTGCAAGAAACAAACCTGTTACTGCCTTTGAATGTGTTTAGCCAATGAATAAAGTCACAGTGAGATGGGGAAGTGGTCAGTTGCAGTGGGAGGGAGCATGGCTCCCAGGCATGTTGATCACATAGAAGAGGGCCAGAATACATAGCTCTTATGTGTTCTTTGAATGCAGGGGAGTTGTGTGAACCCATGATCCAAGTAGGAGGGCTCTGCCTTTTTCAGGGTTTGAACAAATGTCATCTGAAGTCTTAGGCAGCCACTATAGAGACTTCGGGCTTATCTGTCGAAGGCAATAAAATGTGGATTGATGCACACTAATGACAATTCACAGCAGCTTTCATTTGTCTTAATGTTTTTGTTTTTGTTTTTGTTTTGGCATGTGAAGCTATCCATGTTCATTGTTCAAATGGGAATACTTGCAAATCAAGATGGCGGGCACGAGTGAATTACTCACATTTTTATTGTTGCCAGTTGCTGCCACTGAACAGTTTTTTAAAAAATTAAAAAATATCCAAGATGCAGAAGTGTGATACAGTAGGACCCCCATATCCACTGATTCAGTTATCCACGGGACACAAAACAGTACACCTACCATAGAGTCTTCCTCGAAAATGTGTCCTCTCTAGCCATTTTCTAGGTCCTCCAAAGCAACTCTATGGTATTTTAAACCGGAAGTCCCATTATTTTCAATGGTGTTCACTATTATCCACAGTTTTTGGTATCCACGCCCCCCCCAACCAATCCCCAGCAGATAAGGGGGTCCTACTGTATTCCGCCTAAATAAATAGAAAAAAAGGGGGGAAGCTGTTTTGTCACCTGAGCGCACAATTGCTACAGAGAAAATCCAACATGGTGGTTTTGGGCACTTGCCTTGTTAGCAAGCTCCACCCCCTGCACACATCCAACCAATCAGCTTTCCACATCCACTTTTATCAAGAATGTACAGCAAAGCAAATTGGTTGTCCCAATGAGTGGGAATGCATATTCCCCACTGAGCTTTTTTTAAAAAAAAAATATGGGGAAAGCCGCAAAGGGTTTTACTGAGACATTTTGGGAGTTTTTAGCCCCCTTTGTTCTGAATACAGCAGATTGATGCGGGATCACATTAAGAGAAATCGTATTCTCCTCAGAGTCTATGAGGACCATTTTTGCTGTATAGACAACCCCTTTCTATTTGATATGTGAGTTTATATCTATGAGGGTGACATGGTAGATTTACCCCACTGTTTATTGAATTTGCCTTATTTATGAGGAAGTTAAGACACATATATCGAGAACAGGTTTTTTTGCCAGTACACTCGTGTTCACTTGTGTGGTGGCTTTATTTTTGTCAAAATATATTGATCCAAAAATCATTTCTAATCATAATAGATCTGTGGCTGAATGGTGACTTCCTATGCTTTTGCAATGCAGCATGTACAGCAAAGGTCTGGTTTATTTTCCTCTGTGTGTGTGATATATTGCTGTCATGATCAATGACTGCTTAGATTTTGACATCCAGAATTCTACAGCTCAGTTGAGAGTGTCTGCAAGTTCTACAGCCTGAACAAATCTATACATGATGCACTTTTACAGGTCCTGTTTTATGATTTTATTAGATATTGATGTTTTAATAGGGCTCTATGGCTAAACACTTATGAACTGGCTTACTCAAGCACAGGTTGAGCATCCCTTATCCAGAATTCTAAAATCCAAAATACTCCAAAATCCAAAATTGTCCACATGGGTGCCTGAGATAATGACACGTTTGTTTTCTGATGGTTCTAAGTACACAACCATTGCTTCATGCACACAATTATTACAAATATTGTGTATAAAATTACCTTCAGGCTCTGTGTATAAGGTGTATATGAAACATAAATGAAGTTTGTGTTTTGACATGGGTCCCATCTCCAAGATTTCTTGTTATGTACATATATGCAAATACAGGTACAAGGACACCAGTATCTGTAGTTTCACTTATCCACATCTGAAAGAATATTTCCTCTCTAGGCATTTTCTAGGTCCTCCCACAAGTTTTTATGGTATGATACTGCTGGAAGTTGGGCCAGAAGTTATTCATTTCAATAGCATTCACTATCATCTGTGGTTTTACCTATCTACGGTAAGTACAGAAATGGACACAGGGGGCAACCTGCATTCCAAAATCCAAAAAAAAAAAAAAAATCCGAAATCCAAAACACTTCTGCTCCCAACCATTTCAGATTAGGGATACTCAACCTGTACTCAACTAATAAGCTGATCTTACCTCTCCCCTTCCCTTTTTGCAATTTCAGTCTTCTCACTGACACATGGCTTCCAACCCACTCCACTCTCCACTCCATCCATTGTCCAATGATAGTGATGAAATATAAATTAGACCAGAAGTGGGCAACTGTGTAGAGGGCAATTTTTCCATCCTGCACCCACCTGTGGACTGTACTGGCATATTTTGGCATGCCCAAAGTGAGATGAAGTCACTTCCAGCCACCTTTTTGGCCAATTTTCAGCAGATGTTTTTTTTTCTCATTTGTGTGGTTTGGGGGAGGTTTGGGGGACATGGTGGGTTAAGGGAAGCAAACCACTGCAGTCTGGGCACATTTTGGCTGGTTTGGAGTGGGGGGGAGGAAATACTCACCCAAAAACTGATACAGTTTAAAAAAACAAAACAAGATGGGTCT
The DNA here is from genome assembly GCA_030847615.1 of Gambelia wislizenii. Classification (NCBI taxonomy): domain Eukaryota; kingdom Metazoa; phylum Chordata; class Lepidosauria; order Squamata; family Crotaphytidae; genus Gambelia; species Gambelia wislizenii. Next base: position 19,319,011 of record JAUMIR010000001.1, on the reverse strand, counting down.
GGGGGTTTTCTGGTGGTCTTCTGAGGGCTTCGGGAACATTTCAGAAGCCACACTTAAATCCCTTAGGTGTCCCAAAGACTGCAGACCACACTTTACACATCCTTGAGTTAGACCCTTTCCTGATTTCATTTTCAAATGCATCTCTTAAAAATAGCATTTTCTAGCATATAGACAAGAAGAGCCCTAAGATGGAAAGGAATTGTTCCACACACCATCTGCACAGTGCTAATTATACATACTGTTGTTATTTGTCAGGATAAGATATTTTGGAATGATATCTGTAAGCCATCTGCCAGCAGCCTTATTCACATCTCTCAGATCACCAGCAAATGTTTTTCTGCTCACCCCCATCTCCACCCCACCTTAGGTAACCATCTGCAATTTGTGAGCATGCTTAAATAGAAAACAGCTTTCTCAAAGTGCATTGTGGATGTACATCGCAACAAGGTTCTCTCTTAATTAGTTATTTAGAGTTGTTTATATCTATCACTTTCTAAACAACCCTTGTTTGATTGCTGATTATTGGATACTACTTATTTAGAATTTCCTCAGATTGCACATGGTATTCCCCTCCCCCTTTCTCTCTCTCTCTCTCTTCCTCTGCACATATTTACTTTGCTTTTAGAGAGCAAAGCACCAAAGAGTCTGTGTGTGAAATGCTGAACTCTGTTTGAAGTCAGCTTGTAGACATAAATCAGGTTGACCGGTCCACAGGAAGCCTTCCAGTGGGAAAAGGGGGATGCTCAAAGCAATCTAATATTTTTTTAAAAAAGGACGTTCAAAAAATGAGTTTAAAAATGAAATTCAAAGTGTCAGTGGATGAACATTATAGAATGTCAGATCACAGCTTGGAAAAGTTACTGTTTCCAACTACAGCTCCCAGAATGCCCCCACAAGTAATGTTTTGAAACTCTTCAGTACTTGACCTCTTCACACTCACAGTTCTGCCTTTATATCTCACCACATATTAAGTATCAGCTCAGTGAAGCTCAGGTGTACCCTTACAACAGGGGTACACAAATATTTTGGTCTCCACTGACACACCAATGGAGGGGGTTAAGGACTGGACATCCATGCATATAGATGGCCACACACACACTGGATTGGGGAAGGCTCAGGATCAGATGGGAAGCATTACCCTTCCCTCCATCCTAGTGGTCTGGGTCAAGATTGCTAGGAGAGGCTGCTTTGGAGGATCAATGAGTGGGGGGGGGGAGGGACTGATCACTCTTACACTACACAATTATTGCAATTTGAAACCACTTTAAATGCCAGGCCTACATTCTATGGAATCCTGGAGTCTGTAGTTTGGATAAGGCCCTAGAGCTCTCTAGCACAGAACTATAAATACATAACTCCCAAAAACCTAGGATTCCATAGGATGGAGCCATGGCAGTTTAAATGGCAGTGGTGGTGGTGGTTGCTAACTGCCATCAAGTCAACATCAACTTAAGGTGACCTCACAAATGGGAGATCTCCAAGTCACCCTTACGTCAACTGCTCTGCTCAAGTCTTGCAGTCTCAGAGCCATGGCTTCCTAAATTGAATCTATGCATCTGGAATGTGATCTTCCTTTTTCTGCTGCCTTCTACCTTACCAAGCATCATTTGTTTTTTTCTAGTGAGTCATGGGGGTCAGTTACACGACAGTTTTTAATTCAAAAAATGCTGGCTTACTTCTCTTTCAAACCAGTGTCTACTAGTTTACACGATTTTCTCCGGAAAGTCATTTCTCTGATAACATCCAAAAGCTTTCCGAATTTGCAGTTCACATGGGGAGGTGTGGTCTCTGTGACTGACAGTCACAGAGGCTTATCTCTTGCCAGGGTGGAAAGGATGACTGCACTGGCGGGGGGGGGGGAGCAGCCGAAGGCCCAATGGCAGCCCCGGGCACGGCACAGTGACATTGCTGTCATTAGGTCTTGGCCACCCCCACCACCACTGACATCGACCAGAGGCCCTCCTGCCTCTCCCTTCTCTTCTCTGTTTGCAAGCAGCAAATGGGGAAGAGAGAGGGGGAGGGAAGTAGAGGAAGAGGCTGCAGTGGAGGAGAGGTGGTTGATGGGACTCAGAGTCCCACTGCCCGCCTTTCCCCAGCTGCTGCCTCTTCCTCCATTCCCCCCCTCTCTCCTCCCCATTCGCTGTTTGCAAATGGAAAGAGAAGGGCAAGGCAGGAGGGAGAGGCCACAGCAGGGGAAAGGTGAGTGATGGGACTCTGAGTCCCATCAACCACCTGTCCTCCACCGCAGTCTCTTCCTCCATTCACCCCCATTCTCTTCCCCGTTCGCTGTTTGTGAATGGAAAGAGAAGGGCAAGTAAGGAGGAAGGGGCACCAATGGGGGAAACGGCGGGTGATGATGGGACTGACAGTCCCATTGCCCACCTGTCCTCCTGCAGCATCGTCCCGGGGCCTCTGGGGCGTCGGGTGGGGGCATGGCTGAGCACCAACAACAGCAACAGCACAGCGCTGTTGCTGTCTTTGGGCCTCCGGCTGCCCCCCCATTGAAGGCGCTGGCCTTGGAGGCCTCTGGGGTGGCGTGGGGTGGAGGCTCGGACAAGACCCAGCAATAGCAAAGACATAGCACCATTGCTGTCGTTGGGCCTCCGGTCACCCTTCCCCCCCACATCGAAGGCACTGGCCTTAGGGAGGCCTCGGGAGTGGCGTTGCGGTTTAAACCACTACACCGGCCGAGACCCAACGATAGCAATGGTATGGCACCATTACTGTCCTTGGGCCTCCAGCCGCCCTCTCCCACACCAAGGCTGAGACCCAATGACAGCAACAGCAACAGAACAGGGAAGGGGAAAGCGCTGGGGTGACAAAATGGCAGTAAAGTTTTGCAAGCCATCCCTTTCAAGCCCACCCCCTCTGACCAATAGCCAATGGGATCTCAACTCTGCTATGAGCCCCTGCTTCACAATTGTTGCTGGTAATTCACAAAGCCAAAACTGCGCAATCTTCCAAAACTTTTTTTTTAAGTTGGGGAAAACTGCGAAAGCTTTTACAGCATGACTTTTGGGTTTTTTTGGCCCCCCTCCTTCTGAATAAGGCGACTTTGACCCTAAACATGTGGGAACTATTAGGAGTCTTGGCGAATTCTTAGCCGATCTATTTTGCCGTGTAAATGACCCCATGTCTTCTCATGATATGTCCGAAGTATCACATTCTCAATTTAGTCATCTTGGTTTCTAGGGAGAGCTGAGGCTTGATTTGCTCTTGCACGCATTGATTTGTCTTTTTGGCAGTCCATGGTATCTATAGAACTCCCTTCCAGCACTACATTTCAAATGAGCTGATTCTTTTCCTATTAGCTTTCTTCACTGTCCATCTTTCACAATTATACCTGGAAGTCAGAAATAGTATGACATGGACAATCCTGACTTGTATTCAAGATTAAAGTGGTAGCAAGGTGCTATAATGTTGCAGCATGAAAAAGAGCACTGATGCTTCCTTCCCTCGCAGTGACCACCATTGGGTTCCCTGCTTCCCTGCCACCATTAACAGTAGAGGGTTGAGGGGAACCTAAGCCAATAGTGTCCTTGCCAAAGTGACCTCAATCATGCCTTACGTGAGTAAAAAACAGCACGGCCGCATCCAATGCTAGCCGCAACAGTCACGGACAACGCCGAGAGAGAAACGGCATTGTCCAAAATGGACCCCTTGCCGTGCAGCAGCCTCGTTACTGCTCCGGAGGCTGCTTGCGCGGCAAGAGCCATCTGAAAATCTCCCTAGTCTCTGGAGCAGCAGAAAACAAGCTTGCTCTATCCTCGGTATAACATCCCTTCAAATATTTCAATATGGCTGTCATGTCACCTCTCAACCTTCTCTTCTCCAGACTAAACATGCCGAGCTCCCTAAGCCACTCCTCATAGGGCATGGCTTCCAGACCTTTCACCATCCTGGTCACCCTTCTCTGGACACATCCCAGCTTCTCAATATCCTTCTTAAATTGTGGTGCCCAGAACTGGACACAGTATTCCAGGTGAGCTCTGACCAAACCAGAATAGAGTAGTGCTATTACTTCCCTTGATCTAGATACTATATTCCTATTAATGCAGCCTAGAATCACATTGGCTTTTTTAGCTGCCACATCACATTGCTGATTCATGTTCAGCTTTTGGTCCATTAAGACTCCTGGATCCTTTTTGCATGTCCTGCCATCAAGCCAGGTGTCACCCATCCTATATCTCTGTGTTTCATTTTTACTGCGCAAATGTAGTAGCCTACATTTCTCCCTGTTTAAATTCTCTGTTTGTTACTTTTGCCCCAGCTTTCTGAATTGTTAAGGTCATTTTGGATTCTGACCCTGTCCTCTGGGGAATTAGCTACCCCTCCTAATTTGGTGTCATCTGCAAACTTGATAAGCATACCCTCTATTCCCTCATTGATAAAGGCACTGAGGCCAAGACAGGACTCTGAGGCATCCCACTAGTCACTTCTATCCAGGATGAAGATGAGCCATTGGTGACTACCCTTTGGGTTTGGTAAGTAAAAGCATGTCATATTGAAGAGGGAGCAAGCTTATTTTCTGCTGCACCAGAGACCAGAACACAGAGCAATGGATTCAAACTTCCTGTTTAGGTCATTCCACCTAAACATTAGGAAGAACTAATGATGGTAAGAGCTGTTCAGCAGTGGAATGCACTGTCCTGGAGTGTGGTGGAGTCTCCTTCTTTGGAGGTTTTTAATCAGAAGCTGGATGGCCATCTGTTGGGAGCACTTTGATCATGTCTTCCTGCAGGGCAGGGGATTGGACTGGATGGGCCTTATGGTCTCTTCCAACTCTTTGATTCTATTATTCTATTACTTGGGCTCTTGAGAGCTGTCATGGGATGCGGTGAATCCTTGACAGCCTGCCTTACCATGCTGAGACAGCCTTCTCAACTAAAACAGCTATATCACAACCACAACATCCCTAGTCTCTTTAACAGGCATGTTCTTCCAAACCCTCAAGTATATCCAGATGGACTATAATGTCACAAACTGGCCCTAGATGATTCTCCAGAGTAATGTCTGGAGAATGAATGATTAGCTGAAGATCATTCGTATCACAAGAACCGTATACCTCCAGTCAGTGGGAGGAGAGGGCTTTCACAGCAATGGATTTGAGTCTGAATTTTAAAGGCTCTATCTAAGGTGTCGGACCTACTTAGGGGATTGGGCTCAACATCTTTCAATAGCTTCTTTAAAGTTCAGACCCAAACCCTGAGATTCACCACTGCACTGATGTGAAGCTGAAGAAGAATTTCTGCCACTACCTCCAATTAGGCTATACAACTAGGAAAGTTGTTCCTTGGCATCCAACATCTCATCTCATCTCAACTGGCTCATCTTCATTGCCAAACACTGCAAAAGCCTAGCTAGCTGCCCTTTCTTCTTGAAGGTTCCATACATAGAATCAAAGAGCTGGAAGAGACCACAGGAGCCAGTCTGTAGCACATGTGGTTGGGGTCAGGGTTAGGATATTTATACCCTATGTCACACCCTAGAGGGGTGCTCTAGTTATGACAAAGCCTAAATGGCTTTCTCATGGAATGGACAAAAGGATCCGAAATGGTCTGATTGCCTTACCTCTGGAGTAACAAAACATTGATGGGTCTGCAACAATATTCAGAGAGGTATGGGTCGAGAGAAGGCCACTGATTGCATAGAATCATAGAGCTAGAAGAGACCAGGAGGGCCATCCAGTCCAACCCCCTGCCATGCAGGAATACCCAATCAAAGTATTCTGGACAGATGGCCATTTTAAAACCTCCAAAGAGGAAGACTCCACCACACTCTGAGGCAGTGTATTCCACTTCCAAACAGCTCTTACTGTCAGGAAGTTCTTCTTAATGTTTAGATGGAATCTCTTTTCCTGTCATTTGAGTCCATTGCTCCGTGTCCTAATCTCTGGAGCAGCAAAAAACAAGCTTGCTCCATCCTCAGCATGACATCCCTTCAACAGCCCTCTGTTGCTATTTATGCAACAAAAAATGTACATATTAGTTGTTGTTGTTGTGTGCCTTTAAGTCATTTCCAACTTATGGCAACCCTAAGGCAAACCTATCATGAGGTTTTCTTGGCAAAATTTGATGAGAGGACAGAGTTAATTACCTTCACACAATTAATGTCTCATCTAGTTAAGGTTTCTAGGTGTCCTTTATTATAAGGGAAGTCCCCTATTTGAAGACAGGAAATCCTTGTTCATTATAGGGCTGGCAGGCTTCCCTTATTATAAGGAATACCCATTACTTGAGATCTGGAAAGCATGTCTTTTTTATATAAACTGAATGGGTTGCCAAAATCCATTATTGAGGGCTGTGGGTATTTTGAGAAAAGATGAAACCAACTTGCAGGATCATGTGAGCATGTCTGAAGCTCACCACTGATACAGATAGTCATTATACGATTAAAATGAATTCAAGACTGTTGATGCATGCCAAAGGAAGAAACCAAATATGGATGTTCATAAAGACAGAGAATCTCGCGAATTTTGAGTGTCCCTTGTTGATATTTTGAAAACCTAGCAACTCTATATCTACCCTGGCCTCAGTCATAAACAGAAAAGTAGCAGGACAGTGGAACACTGCTGAAGGCTGTGATCTTTCACGTCATTGCTTTTCTTCTCAGGAATCTCACAGGGCAAGCTTATACAGGAATCCCCCACTTATCCAACACGTTAGGGACTGCAGCAGTGTCAGAATCTAGAACTGGTTGAAAAGCAGAACCCATGTAGGGAACATGAGGGAATTACAGTGGCTCACTTGGGACTGTCTGTACGTGCCCATGGCACCTCCACCTACCTGTGCACTGCGTGCTAAATCTCAGTTGCCTTTTTTTTTCCTCAGCTTGCTTTGTAAGCAGTGCACGCATGTGTGATCAGTCCCAACCAAACCTCCATAGGCAAGAACTCAAAAGAGTGGATTCCTCATCAAATGAATGGAACCTCTCCTTAATTTGCAAGCATTGAAAGAATGGATCATCAGATAACAAGCAGTTGAAAGGCGGGGACTTCCTGTATGTTTCTGCTCTAAATTAAGGTCCATTGAACTCAATGGAGCTCATTCCTGAATGTATGTGTCCAGGATTCCAGAAACTGTAGGGCAGAACTGCATGCTGGGCAGAGAACAGAAGTGTCACACTATTTTATTTAAAACCAAAACTCTCTCCAACCATTATCAGATCATTATGGTGTGTTTTTTCCCCTTCCCCTTACCATTATCTGCTTTCTGTGTGAAACAATAATGGAATGATGTCCTGTGTGTGTATGTCTTCCTGCATTTTTAATCAGGCTGTTAGCATGATCTCATTAGCAGTGTGAGGAAGTTGGCCAAATATTTCTAGTGCTTCTTTACTTTAAATGTCTCCTTTCAGGGAGCTCATTTCCTGCAGAGAGAGCAAGACAGGTATTTGCTTAGTAAATGTACCCTGCCCTATATCAAATGTAAAATGGTATGACTGTGAGATAACAAGAACAATTGCAAAGAGCTAAAACCAGCAGTCAGAAGCCTCCCATATATTTCCACTTGGATTATACCATGTTCATTCTGCAGGTGGGGAATGGAATATTTGAATGCTCCACAGCATAAATTGCTTCCTATCAAATATAGGGATGAACAAATCTATCAGGTTTAATTTCTTCTAGTTTTTCTTCCCCCCCCCCATCCTATCGCACTTCAACTACATTCCACTTCCACATCAGTCTGCATCTTTCTTTCTTTTCTTTTTTTAAAGGGAGAGATCTGAATAAACATTATTCCACATATACATGTGCATTTGCTACCCTAAGAGGCGGGGGTGCTTTAGAGCCCCACCTATGATGCCAAAATCTCTATTATTATCTGGGGGAAATTATTAGCTCAAATGGAAGCCTGCGAGAGGAGGGTAACTTTGGGGATCTTTTCACCTATGTATATCAGTACTAACTATAGAGAGCACTCCAGTTAAAGCAAATTAAAGTATTTTTATTGGAAATAACACAGGGGATATGCTAGCATACAAAGCATACAAACCATCATACAGTCTTAAGAACCATACAAGGCTATTGGAAAGAAAGGTGGGGCTGTTGGATAGAGAGAAGTCCAGGAAGATAGGATTATAGTTACCAGTCTTAAAGAGAAGTTCCATGCAGCAAAGATGCTCAGACTGGCATCTCAGGGTAGCACAGAGAATCCAGCAGTGTCTGTATCCATCTGTGACACACTTTACTATTGTTAGGGGACTAATAATTATACCCTATTTGATATTGTAGGAAGGTAATGAGTCTAAAAAATAAAATTGTATTAAAAAATTCCAGGATCTAGTCCTTTAAAAACAACAATAATTATTTCCTTTAAAAAAGAGTTAAAAACATTCAGTCACCTTTGACTTCACGCTTTATGCAGAGTGCAGTTAGCAAGCAGACTTAAGCTCAATTATCATTTGAAAGTGTATTCAGAGATCTGGGATCCCCCAGTTAAATTAGACTCATTACAAAATAAAAGAGTCAGTTTAAAATGCAAAACAAAGTTTACTGAAGGTTTATCAATCTTAATCTACATACTAAAACAAACTTAAGAAAAGGTCCTTAACTGACTAAGAATAGGGTAGGAAAGATTCACCAGCCTACAGCCGTGGGCTGGGTTTCGATGCATCATGGCATGGTTACAGGAAAACTTAAGATGCATCCATTCTCATGGAGAGTCAGATTCAGAAGAGAAACTTACACAAAAGCAATAAAATTCAAATTAGGTCATGTGTGAATCACCCAGCACTTCTAGTTGGCTAGAAGTGCCCAGTGAAGTAAGAGAAGGGAATTTTGGGAGAACAAAATGCATGCAGGGAAAAAAACCTAGACTTATCTAAGATTGTGAATGAGGTACACAAGATTGCTTTTACATTACAATGATTATTTCCCCACATACAACAGATATCCTGAAGGGGTACTCTGGTTATGACAAAGCCTGGATGGCTTTCCCACAGGATAGACAAAGGAAACCAATACTCAACTAATTGATCTTATTGCTGAGAGATAGAAATTTATTGGTTTGTGACAACCTTGCAAGGTTGGACAGGAGGGGATATAGGAATAGATTAAGGAATGGTCACTTAATTTCTTGATTGAATCATTGCTGAAACACCCAGGGCTGGAAGAAAGGATCAGCACATACCTCCTTAACAACTGTGTTTACGAAGAGGCTTTCTGTATAATCCTAACTTGAGCTTCCTTATCATTATATTTCTAGACACATCCCAGGTCACTGTGACCTCCAACTGACCTTTGGTTTGCCTCAACCAACCTGACCCTCCGCCTGAAAAGTGTGCAATGTTTCCAGTTATTAGATACTGTGGGGAGGGGGTAGTAGGGCATACTAACACATTCTTCTAATATATACATTTTAATGCAATTTTGCTTAATGTCCACATCTTCTGTAAGCAGTTTGCTTTCATTAATTTGTGCATTGTCCCACAAATATACCTGTTGTTGTGCACATCTTCCACTAATATATTCATTTCTGTATACATATATTTGGGTGGGAAGACTGTCTTATGGAATTGTGAGAAGTCCTCAGGCTAGTTTAGAACCAAAATTGCATTGGAAAGATTGACTCAGGATGTGTGAATCCAGCATGCTTTTCTTAGAATGAATTTTCCTCCACCTGTATATAAAACTAGGACATTAGCAAGCGGGACAGGCCTATCATGAGGCAGAGTGAGGCAATCACCTCAAGGAACAGATGCTGGGGATGTAGCAGCAAAGTTTTGGAAGACAAAACTGTGCATCATACAGCTGCCCTATTACCCCTACATTAATCTTCAACCTCCCACCCAGTTCAGGATTACTACCTCGCTCCCATCAACAATGTTGAAGAAAAATTCCACTGACAGTCCAGTTGGCTTTTGTAGATATGGAATGCGAGAACATGCCATGTTGTCCTTCATCTCAGGGAGCCAAGCCATCACCCATATATGTGTATTCCTGCATTACAGGGGATTGGACTGGATGGCCCTCGTGGTCTCTTCCAGCTCTACAATTCTATGATTCTATGATACTCCACCACAGATAAACTCCTTACATAGAGGTTTTGCAGCAGTGGCAGGTGGTGTCTTCAATGTGAGTGAAGCAGTGAATCCACTGTTGGCTTTAGTCTGAACTTTAAAGGAGTTATCCAGGGTGCTGAGGCCTGTTCCCAAAATAGCTGCTGGAATTATTCACAAAGATGTACATAGTAATAGCAACAGCACTTACATTTCTGTACTGCTTTATAGTGCTAAGCACTCTTTAAGCGGTTTACAATGTGTTAGCTAATTGCCCCCGACAAGCTGGGTACTCATTTTACCAACCTACGGAAGGGTAGAAGGATGAGTCAACCTGGAACCTGCAAGATTGAACCCACAACATTATGGCTGCAGTACTGGCATTTAACTACTGTGCCACCAGGGCTCTACAGCCTTTTATTCTGGCATTTAAACCTTTTGAAGGAAGTAATTAGAAATTCATGGGGCCCAGCAAGCTTATAAACCCGGTCATCTTACATGTTATTCCTTTGTTTTTTAGTTATAAGTTGCATTTGTATTCTGTCTTTTTTCCAGTGAGATCAAAATGGCATGCATGGCCCTCTTCTCATTCCCCACACTTTCTCCTCATAACAACCCTGTGAGGTAGGTCAGACTCACAGTGACTTATCCTAAATCAATCACCCAGTGAGTTTGATGCCTCAGGGGAGACTAGAACCTGAAGTTTCTTAGTCCGTTGTCAACACTTGAACAATATACAACTGCATTTCCCCCAGATATTTACATAGATCATTGGTTTTACTGCAGATATATCCATCCCATTTTTTTCTGTGTAGAAATCTGGGCTTCTTTGCTTCAAGAAAATGGAAAAGAAGATGGAAAAGATTTGTTTATTTTATCCAGTATGTGCTTTTCGAATCAAGGTTTCTGCTTTATTGACATGTCAATGCTTAGTCAAGCCTTAAGACTTGCAGCTTTTAAAAACAGCACTGAAAACAGTGCTGTGATTTCAAAATGTTGACCTGTATAGAATAAAAGAGCTTTTTTGAAAAAGTAAGACAAACAAACAAACCATATAGCAGAGATATAAGGATAATGGGGTTATTTTCAACAATGATTTGTTAAAAGTTATAATTTCTTAATCAGCCCTAAACAATTGGCACATGAACCCTATTGTTAACCACTTTTCTCTTTATATCCAGAGATGTATTTTTAATACATCTGGGCCCAGTGCTATTCAACATCATTATCAATGACTTGGATGACAGAATTAGTGGCATGCTCATCAAATTTGCAGATGACACCAAATTAGGAGGAGTAGCCAATACCCTAAAGGACAGATCAAAATCCAAAATGACGTGGCTAGACTGGAGAGCTGGGCCAAAGCTAACAAAATGAAATTCAATACAGAGAAATGTAAGGTACTGCACTTAGGGCGGAAAAATGAAATGCATAGATATAGGATGGGGGAGATCTAGCTGAAAGAGACTACGTGCAAAAGGGATCTAGGAGTCCTAGTAGACCATAAATTGAACATGAGTCAACAGTGTGATGTGACAGCTAAAAAGGCCAATGTGATTTGGGCTGCATCAATAGAAATATAGTGTCTAGATCAAGGGAAGTAATAGTGCCGCTCTATTCTGCCTTGGTCAAGCCTCACCTAGAATACTGTTTCCAGTTCTGGGCACCACAATTCAAAAAGGATATTGACAAATTGGAGTGTGTCCAGAGGAGGGCGACTAAAATGGTGAAAGGTCTGGAAACCATGCCTTATGAGGAGAGTCTTAGGGAGCTGGGTATGTTTAGCCTGGAAAAAAGACAGTTAAGGGGTGGTATGATATCCATGTTTAAGTATTTGAAGGGGTGTCACATTGAGGATGGAGCAAGCTTGTTTTCTGCTGCTCCAGAGACTGGAACACGGAGCAATGGATACAAGCTCCAGGAACAGAGATTCCACCTCAACATTAGGAGGAACCTTCTGACAGTAAGAGCTGTTCAGCAGTGGAACACACTCCCTCGGAGCGTGGTGAGGGTCGCCTTCCTTGGAGGGCTTTAAACAGAGGCTGGATGGCCATCTGTCAGGGATGCTTTGATTGTGTATTCCTGCATGGCAGGGTGTTGGACTGGATGGCCCTCATGGTCTCTTCCAACTCTACAATTCTATGATTCTATGAAAAAAAAATCAGCCATTTTAATTTCAGCCACAGGGACATAAAATATAGAAGAAAATATTAGTGATAACCCCCTCACTTGGAAATTTAAAATCATATAATGTTATTTCTCTATAGCAGGAGTTATTGTATGATGGGAAACAGAACAAACTTAGGACAGTTTTATGTGAAGTCGAAGGCTTTCACGGCCAGCATCCATAGCAGAATGCACAGAGAAGCTCTTGAAATCCACAAACACCTGGACAGCTTCAACAGGAAAGAAGAAACCCTAAAAGTTACAAAATCTAGCTTCCAGTTTTGAAAAACAATAGAATCAAAACTCAACACTTACAAATTAATTCCACCCAGGGACAGGAGGATTTCCAGCTGATCATGGGCCATCAACCAACCATTAGCCAAACAGACACGAATCCTCTTTGCATATCTACACCTAGAAACTAACCATTCAATTACACAAATTTACATATGCTCCCCAACAGGGGTTCACAGCATATAAACTCCACACACACTCCTACCCAACCATTCTCTGAAGATACCAGCCACAAATGCAGGCAAAACGTCAGAAGTAAACTCTTCCACAACACAGCCTGGGGGGGGGGGAAGCAAGGAAAATCTTAGGACAGTTTTGCTAAAGTCAGAATCATTCAACCCAATTTACAAATTACCCCAGAGTTTCTGCTGGGGAAAAAAAAGAGATGTTTTCAGAAAGCAGACAAGTGTTTGCAGTTGTCCAATGCAGATGGGAGATTTTGTTTTATTTTATTTTCCTCAGCAGGGGGAATTACATACGTAGCCCTAAATCTAGTTATTTGTCCCAAACAGAATCACAGAGTTGGAAGGGACCAGAAGGGCCATTACAGAGAGTAAAATACTCTGTAATTATTTGATCTAAAATATTTCATTCCTGTCCACTTTAGCTCAAGTACTGCAATATTTATACATTCCATTTCTCTTTTTACTATGTCTAGCTTTCCTGATTCATGCTTCTCTTATTCCATGTTGCTATAATATGTTTTGTGCAGCTTCAGACTTTCCTTTCACCTCTGAGCATGTCAACAGCTGAACGTCCTTTCAGCTTGAGTCCAGTTGCATCATTATCCACAGCGCTACCCTTCTTGTGCTGTACCCAAGCAGCTCATTGATTGCCATCCGACTTGGGAGTATCACATTCTTGTTTCTTTTTGGATTGCCTCATCATAGAGTTGTCATGGTAAAAGACATTCAAAGGGGGTTATTGTGCCTCCTTCTGCACATTACTAACAAATGTTAGCTTTGGTGCCACTGCCGTTATCTCTGAGAGATCTTCTGTCAGTGTGACCCCCTACTACTGGTGCTGCACACTAGCTGTTTGGCACACTTAGTCTGGCTCCTCAGCAAAAGCGAGTCATAGGACATCCTATCAGCATCACTGCTACTGTCATCATAGCTTCTTGCTTCACAGGAGTACACAATCCCACCACTGCGGAAAGGTAGTTCCATAGTAGGGAATTTACATGGTAACTCATCACAATCTTCCAGAATAGCTCACTGTTATAGATATCCTGGGGAGCATCTACAGGCTGGGGGAAAAATCCGGCAAGAATGCAGGCAGAATACCTTTGCTTTACATGAGCTCCTGCCGGGATTTGCCATATTCAGAAGGAGGGGGTCTGAAAACTCCACATAGACAGCTTTCGCTATTTCTCACAATCTTTTTTTTAAAAGTGCGCAAAAAATGTGCATAATTGGTCATCTATACAACCAATTCAAAAAGGGGACACAGCAGACTGAAAGCTGATTGGTTGGACCTTGGAGGGAGAGGGCTTGCAATGCCAAAGCCATTACTGTTGCTGTTTTTGCCAGCACTATCATTCAGCCAGCAAAGCAGCAGAGCAAAAATATGCAGTTTTTGTTAAGCGGAAAACAGCTCTTCCGCATCTATCACTTTGAGAGAAAAAAGAGGGAGTGAATGGAGGGAGATTTTTCCAGACTCAACTCACTCGCAGCCACCGTGTGTGTGTGTGTGTGTGTGTGTGTGTGTAAACCGCAAAATATTCCCTTCCAAGCTTGCAAATGAGCCATGGGCACAAATGGGCACTGCAGCAAAAAGGAAGTAAGCCACTATTTTTTGCTACAAATTCTCCCATGTAGCTTCCTCGTTTCACCATTGCAGTTTAGTAGGCTGTCCTGAAAAAAGAGTAGCTTACAGCAGCTCTGAAAGATGGTCCACTGTTAATATGGCATGTCAGAGGTGAAGCTCAGTCTGATCTGAACTCCTGGATTAAAAAACAAAAATCCCCCATGCTGCAAAGGTCAATCTACTTAAATTTCCCCTTCATACCTTCTCCCAGGCTAAAGCAAGTACTCAACAGCATGCAAAACCTTCATGCTCTATTGATTTCCACACAGACTGGTTACACTTTTAAATATTAAATTACTAAAACAAAAAAATGTGCATGAGATCAGACTCCCATCAAAGCAGGAACTTCTGTCTTTGTAACTTTTGTGTGTTCTCCATTCCCTTCAACCGCAGGCTCAAGTCACATATGCACATCACAGATGAATTGCAACACTTTGCTATTGTGGGGTCCCACTTGTTCAGAGTTGAAGAGAGGCTGGCTAGCGGATTTTAGGAGCTGTAGTCCGAAAAAAGAAGCTTTCCCCAGCTCCACACTGGTTTCTTCTACATCTGGTGGGCTTGCAGTGAGTGCCATTACAAAAGAGCACCACCATGCAGAAGGCAACAGTATCAGTACACTTGGGGAACCCCTACTGTTGACAAAAGTACAAGAAATCTGGGGGAGGGGGAAGAAAAACACACACACACACACACACACACACACCTTTAACAGGGAAGCCTAATAAGTATGTGATGTGTTTAGTAGGCTGCTCTGCTCTGTTGGCTTGACTCAGAAGAGGGGCGTAATAGCTATGTTTAAATATTTGAAGGGAGGTCATACTGAGGATGGAGCAAACTTGTTTTCCGCTGCTCCAGAGACTAGCGCATGGAGCAATGGACAAAAAATAAAAGAAAAGAGATTCCATCTAAACATTAGGAAGAATTTCCTGATAGAGCTGATTGGCAGTGAAATGCACTACCTCAGAGTGTGGTGGAATCTCCTTCTTTGGAGGTTTTTAAGCAGAGGCTGGATGCCATATGTTGGGGGTTCTTTTATTGCTTATTCCTGCATGGCAGGGGCTGGACTGGATGGCCCTTGTGGTCTCTTCCAACTCTATATCATATAATTCTATGATTCTATGACCTTCAGTGTAGAATCCCTTGCTCTGAATTGACTTGAGGCTTGTCTAGATGGGCTATTTACCCTGACTCCACCCCCCCCCGCCCTATCTTGGAGCCCTGCAGCCCAAACTATGCAGGACTCTTGCCTCATTTTTGCCTCCAAGCAGTCCTGATGACACCCAAGGAAAAGCTGGGGGGACCGGGGTAAAGCCCTTGAAAATATTTTAATAAAAAAAAAAAAACCAGGAAATTGCCTGTTATGCGGGAAAACCTGGATGGGTCTGGTGCAGGAATGCAGGGTCTGTACCTGCACACCGGACAGTATCACCAGACGCTGACACCTCTGGTGTCACTCTGAAGCCAGGAAGGAGGCCCCTGGCATATGCTCAAGCCCCCTGAATGTGAATAGCCCTGATCACATGCTAATGGCCTCCTTCCTGGCTTCAAACAGTACAATGTGTGACAGCTAGGGAGGTGCCCACCGCTACCAGCTGGCATGTGCTTGCAGCAGCCAGTGTGTATGTGTGGCAGCTGGCATGTGCGTGTGGACTTCTGCCTGTTTTGTCTCAATAATACGGGGGGGGGGAGGACAGGACAGCTCTGGGGCTAGAATACCCAGCTGGAAGGAGGTATATTCTGGCAGGTCTAGATAAGGCTTCTATCACAGCTTTTCCCCTTCTTATGACTGGGGACTTTATCAGTCACAAAAAATCCAGTGTCGGAAGAATGGGAGATTCTAAAACCCATCTGGAAAGAAAGATGGGGGATAGAATGGGATATAAGAGAGAACTGAATATATATGTATGTGTATATATATATTTATGTGTGTGTGCATGTGTATGTGTATGTATATATATTAGAGATAAAACGAAGGAAAACAGAGAGGGGTTGAGATTGAAGATAAAATGGGATATAAGAAAGAATGGGAAAAATTATTATTAGAGCCAAAACGAAGGAAAACAGAGATGAATTGAGAATGATGGTAAAAAAGGGGAAAGTATTGCATAATTAAACAATATGGTTAAAAAGGAAACAAGGAAGTAATGTGAGAAGTGTGTAATAGGAAATATGGAATATGTAACATGAGATAATGCGAAAGATAAACAGGTGGTGTTGTGTAGAACCTGTTTAAAGTGTATGTATTAATAACTAATGGAGTGAATGTATGAATGTTTTTAATGTTGGAAAATATGAATAAAAATATATATTAAAAAAAAATCCAGTGTCATAATGACACCACATAACTGCAAAAGGGCACACATATCAGATGGCATTGCCCTTTCGCAGTTATGTCTCTGCCAAAACCCGTACTTTTCAATTGATCCCCTGTAGTGCTTTTGTGCTGGCATTGCCAGCATGTGAAATCTTGGGGAGGGGGCTCGTACTTACCCAGTCAATGGCCAGTCCGGTGCAAATACTTCCAGGTGAGATTGTGACATCCGGGTAAATGATTCAATTTTTACATGTGTTTAGGTGCTTGTGTAAACTTTTTTAATGATATTTTTTTGTTGTTGTTTTAATTTCCCGTGCTATGAAGTCTCGAATAATCTGTGGGCTTTCAAAGGAGGAAGTGAATGGAGCTCCATTCACTTTCTCTTTCATTGCTGGGGAAGGCTTTGCCAGAAAAGCAAAGTAAGTGTGGTGGGGTGGGGTGTTCTTTTGCTGGCATAAAAATTGATTTTTTTGAATGCCAGCAAAGGCATGCTTAAAGGAGCTCGTCTGATAAAGTCCTAAAACTCAGTATTTGTCAAACCCAGGACCTGGAGGGACTGTACCACAGGGTTGCATATACAATTGTCCCTTCATATTCACTAGGGGTTGGTTCCAGGACCCCCCATGGATACCAAAATCCATGAATACTCAAGTCCCGTTATATGCAATGTCATACCAAGTGGTGTCCCTTATATAAGATGGCAAAATCAAGGATTGCTTTTGGGATTATCATTTTTTAAACAATATTTTCAAGCCATGAATGCTTAAATCCATGGATATCAATTTCGTGGATATAGAGGGACAACAGTATCTAGGGACAGGACATTTCTCCATCTCCAAGGTCCTCTACTAATAGGATTTCACTTGAGAGGGCAGAGTTCTTATTGAAGGGCAACTCATTTTCCTCCTCCCACATAGCTATGCCTGTGCCCCCTCCCCCCTCAGTCAGAGAGAGAGCATTCTTTAGCCAGGCAGGAATTTGCACTGGAACAGCCACCCTTGCATAGGGATTGGAAGATATTTTATTAGTCTTGTCATTCTTGACAAAAATAATATTTTTTTGCATCTCTTAAACTTGTTACCAATAATTGCACACCTTGCCTCTAGCACTCTCATGTTTTGCAAGGCTTGCAGGGCATTTCTGAGAAATAAAATGTGCACAAAACAATATGTATATTTTAAAATGTGAGCTGCTGAAATGCATACAACATAGGCAGAAATATGGTTTCATCAATGAAGGAAAGTTGTGTAAATGAAGTAAATTGCACAAATTAGGAAAAGCTAGAGAGCTAATGTGGCTTAGTGGTTTGAGCATTGGACTCTGAAGACAAGGGTTCAAATCCTGGCTCAGCAATAAACTGCACTGGGTGGTCTTGGGCAAGTCACATTCTCTCTGCCTCAGAGGGCAGCAAAAGGCAAAAAACCTTCTGAACAAATCTTGCCAAGAAAGCCCTGTGATACGTTCACCTTATGGTTACCATAAGTCGGAAACGATTTGAAGGCACACAACAACAAGAAGACAGCTTGGAGCCAGACTTTCTAAAAGATCCTATCTCCCTATATGAGCTGGTCCAAATTTTAAGATCTTTTGGGGAAGGGCTTTCTCTCAGAAGAGACAGCATTCTCAATGGCTGCTCCCAAGCTAAGAAACCCCATTCTGTGTGAGGTCTGGGCAGCTCCCTTTCTACTCTTTCGACTGCCAAGCAAAGACTTTTCTGTTTAGGCAGGACTTTGATTTTTAATCACATGGCAGAACAGTGTTTGGAAGTGGTGTGCTGTGCTTTTATCTTGCAAGTTTTTAATATATTTTTAAACAGTTTTTAATAGAATTGTTGTTTTAACTTTTGTAAAACAAATATTTTAGCTAAACTTCTATTTTAAATTATTTAAGCTGCTTTGGGCCCCATGCCAGGAGAAAAGCAAGGTGTACATTGCATAAGTAAATGAAATAAAATATTTTTTGGAATGCATTTTTAAAATTGTGCACATTTCAGAGCAGGACGACAACACAAAGGGTGGAATCCTATTGATGTCATACACACATATAAATTCCCTTACATATGTGTATGGAGAGCAGATGATACCGTATGCAGTAGGGGAAATGCAGCATGGAGTAGGTAAAGAGGTAGTTCAGGAATATCTGGCCAGGATAATTGGTTGACCAACCAAGCCCAAAGGGTGCTCACCAATGGCTCTTCTTCATGCTGAAGAGAAGTGACTAGTGGGGTGCCACAGGGTTCTGTCCTAGGTCCAATGCTATTCAACATCTTTATCAATGACTTGGATGATGGAATAGAGGGCATGCTTATCAAATTTGAAGATGACACCAAATTAGGAGGGGTATCATGTTGAATGACATCACCAGTGGCTATCCCTTGTAACATCAATGTTGTAACATCACCAGGATCTGTCTTCTGTGACATCACAAAGGGTCACCCCTAGCTCTCAGGCTTTTACATCAAAATCTCAGGGCCTGGGAAGGACTTGACCTGCCAACCCTACAGCACTGTAACCCACTGCACCTCACTGGCTTGCTGTTAGAGGCACAAAGCTCCTGTCCATGAAAAAATAAATAAATCTAGCAAAATCTATAGGACTTTGGCCTATAGGAGGGAAAGAAAAAGAAAGGAATGTTTACTTCTTGGCCTCCGGCTGGGCCAAAAAATATAACTGCAGAAATCTTTATACAGTGGTACCTCCACATTTGTAGGTTAAGTATTCATGGATTTGATTATTTCTGGATTACTACATTTGCCACCGCCTTATTTTCAGCATGAAAAAAAAATCATGTTCCCAACAATTGTACAGCACAATAGCACTGGGACAACCACGGTGATGTGCACTGTGTGAGACAAAAGCAAGACCAAACCATTGCTATCATAGTATAACAGCATGGTGTGATGAGGACCAAAATGTTCAGCTGAAGTTTTAAGTTACTGCAAAGCTAGAAATTTGGAGTAATTTTTTTATTTGAGGGTGTAAATTTCTTATGTCAATGCCTTCATTTTCTCCTCTCCCTCCCCCTCATTCATACACCCCTGGTGCCCTCCATGGTGCCCTTTAAGCAGCAGGCAGATATTTTTTCCTGTTTGTTTGGATAGGCCTTTGGGAACTAACTGCTCATAGAATAATGTCCTGCATTGCATTACCAGTATTTGATAGAATCACAGAATCATGGAGTTGGAAGGGGCACCGGGGGCCATCACATCCAACCCCCTATTCCCTGCAGAATCTCCAGCTAAAATATTAATAGCAAATAGCTATCCAGCCTCTTTTTGACACAACCAACATTTGATAGAATTTGTTGTGTGTGTGGTTTTTTTTAAGTAGTATTGGGGAATCCCCATGGGGTCTTATGTCTTCATAAGTGGACATGTGTGCAGGAATTAAAATTGCACAGTTGCTTAATATCCATATCCAGTAGAGTGCTGCTGTTATGTTACTACATAGCAGAGCTGGCAGAGTACACAATGTGTGTCAGTGCATGATGCACACTGGTGCACAATCAGACACTCTTGCTGGTGTCCTATTACGCCCCTTAGCAATTCAGTAAAGGGGTTCCTTAGCACCTCTGCTATGTACCTAGGTATATGCAAAGTTATGTATCGAAACAGGTAATCTAGGATTCTGGCATATGTTTTTAAATTGTTTTTAATTCTATTCACAGTTAAATTTTAACTTTTGCTTATTTAAATGATGTGGACTCTAGCCAGTACCTTTGTAAAGCTAGAAATTGGGAGATTGGAGGGAAATTTCATTCAAGGGTGCAGATTTCTGGGGAGGGGGGCGGTGTCAATGCCTTCATTCCCCCGACCCCCATTGATACACCCCAGTACCCTACCTTTTCAGCAGCAGGTACATGCCATCTTGAGAAGCAGGGCTGAGAAAAAGGTGGGATAAAAATCAACAACAACAACAGCTCCAAATGATTGCGTTTAAGAACTAACTTCTTTAGTTCAGCTGTTCAGTGTCCTAAATTCCCCCTGTACACACACATACACTGTACATAACCTAATTTCTGTTTCAACACATTCTGACAATAATCTGAAAGCATTGGGCCTTGAAATGAGAAATTCTGAATGACAAATCTCTCCCTCTCTGATGCTTGTTCTCTGGGGGAGGGGTGGGGAGGGTGTCCTACAGAAATGTGCAGAAGAGACACTAATCACCTGACACATCTCTTAACCTGGGGAGGTACATGTTGGAGGCTGAATACACTATTCATAGAATCATAGAATCACAGAACTGAAGAGTTGGATGAGACCACAAGGGCCATCCGGTCCAACCCCCTGCCACACAGGAAATCATGATCAAAGCATCCCTGACAGATGGCCATCCAGCCTCTGTTTAAAGACCTCCAAGGAAGAAGACACCACTTCACTCCGAGGGAGTGCATTCCACTGCTGAACAGCTCAGACTGTCAAAAAGTTCCTCCTAATGTTGAGGTGGAATCTCTGTTCCTGGAGCTTGCATCCATTGCCCTGTGTTCTAGTTTCTGGAGTAGGAGAAAACAAGCTTGCTCCATCCTCAGCGTGACACCCCTTCAAATACTTAAACAGGGCTATCATATCACCTCTTAACCATCTTTTTTCCAGGCTAAACATACCCAGCTCCCTAAGTCTCTCTTCATAAGGCATAGTTTCCAGACCTTTCATCATTTTAGTCACCCTCCTCTAGACACGCCCCAATTTGTATCCTTTTTCAATTGTGGTGCCCAGAACTGGACATAGTATTCTAGGTGAGGCCTGACCAAGGCAGAATAGAGCGGCACTATTACTTCCCTTGATCTAGACACTATACCTCTATTGATGCAGCCCAAAATCACATTGGTCTTTTTAGCTGCCATATCACACTGTTGACTCATGTTCAACTTGTGGTCTACTAGGACTCCTAGATCCCTTTCGCATGTAGTCTCATTCAGCCAGATCTCCCCCATCCTGTATGTATGCATTTTGTTTTTCCGCCCTTAAGTGCAGTACCTTAAATTTCTCTGTATTGAATTTCATTTTGGTAGCTTTGGCCCAGCTTTCTAGTCTATTCAGGTCATTTCGGATTTTGTTCCTATCCTCTAGGTCATTAGCTACTCATCCTAATTTGGTGTCATCTGCAAATTTGATAAGTATGCCCCTAATTGCATCATCCAAGTCATTGATAAAGATGTTGAATAGCACTGGGCCCAGGACAGAACCCTGTGGCACCCCACTGGTCACATCCTTCTAAGACAAAGAGGAGCCACTGCTGAGCACCCTTTGGGTTCAGCTAGTCAACCAATTACAAATCCATTGAACAGTTAACTTGTCTAGCTCACATTTTACAAGCTTGTTTGCAAGAATGTCATGGGGAACCATGAAATCAAGGTATGCGATATCCACAGCATTCCCTTCATCTACCAAGCTGGTCATTTTATCAAAAAAAGAGATTAGATTAGTCTGGCATGACTTGTTTCTTTGAAACCCATGTTGACTTTTTGTGATTATGGCATTGCCTTCTAAATGTTCACAGACTCTCTGTTTAATGATCTGCTCTAGAATCTTCCCTGATATTGATGTCAGACTAACGGGACGATAATTGTCCAGATCCTCTTTTTTCCCCTTTTTGAAGATGGGGACAACGTTTGCCTTCCTCCAGTCTACTGGGACTTCTCCTCTTCCTCAGGAGTTCTCAAAGATTATTGCCAATGGCTCTGAGATTACATTTGCCAGCTCTTTTAATACACTTGGATGTAGTTCATCTGGTCCTGGATATCTAAATGCATTTAGATTAAGAAGGTATTCCTCTACTACCTCTTTGCTTATTCTGTGCTGGCTTTCCCCTATTGTGTCCTCTGTTCCATTATCCTCGGGCTGATCACACTTTTTCTTTTCTGAAAACACTGAGGCAAAGAAGGTGTTGAGTAATTCTGCCTTTTCTCTGTCCCCTATTAGCATTTTGCCATCTTCTTCGCGTAGTGGCCCTACCATTTCCTTCTTCTTCCTTTTGCTGCGGACATATGCAAAAAAAAACCCCTTTTTATTGTTCTTAACCTCTCTAGCAAGCCTGAGCTCATTTTGTGTTTAGCTTTTCTGACTTTACTCCTACACGTGTTCGCTATCTGTTTGAATTCTTCTTTGGTGATTTCTCCTTTTCCATTTCGTATACATGTTCCATTTAAAACTTAGCTCTGTTGAAAGTTCTTTAGTCATCCATCTTGGTTTCTTCAGATACCTCCCATTTTTCTTCCTCAATGGTACTGTTTGAAATTGTGCCTTTCCCTTTTGAGAAAGTCCCATCTGTCTTGAAGTTCCTTCTCTTTTTAGTATTCCTGACCATGGGATCATCTGCAGTATTTCCCTGAGTTTATTGAAATCAGCTTTCCTAATGTCTAGAATGCGTGTCTGACTATGCCTGGCTTCTCCTTTCCATTGTATAACAAACTCCAGGAGAACATGATCACTCTCACCTAAGGATCCCACCACTTGCACCCCATTAACTAGGTCATCCCTGTTGGTTAGGATCAGATATAAAATAGCTGACCCCCTTGTTGCCTCTTCCACCTCATAAGGCATGGTTTCAAGAACTTTCACCATTCTGCTCAGCCATTCCCTCTGTCTTTATAACACAGAGTCATAGGGCTTCTCTACACTGGCCAAATACCTCAGCTTGCCCCCATTCCAGAGCCCTGCAGTCTAAATGATGCAGGACATTTACCCCAATCTGCCCCCGGGTAATCCTCCCTACCACTGGGGCAGATACAAGGCTGGAAATGGGGCAAGCAAGGATAGAGCCTGATAACCTGTTACAGGAAAATACCCAGTTTACCCTGGTTTATCTGGAAAAAAACACATTGTACTTAAGCCACTGTAAGCTCCCTGGCTCTTCTGGAAGCCTGGCAGGGGTCCCTCAACATGTGACTGAGGGCCTGAAGTCACAGGTTGCGGGACATCTGCCTGGCTTTTGTGTTATTGGGGGAAACGGCAGCAGTGGTGGCAGCAATTTCAGAAATGGGCCAGCATCCTGTTTGGACTCTGCCCTGTTTTCTCTGAGTAACAGACACGCATTCTAGACTTTAGGTCTTTCAGGATATGATGGGGAAGCTGGCATATCATGGCTGGAGTAGATGAGCCCAGAGATGCTGCCTTATGCTGAATCAGGCCATCTAGGTTTATCTAGGTTAGTACTTTGTGCACTAGCAGTGGAAAACCTGTGACCTCCCAGCATGTGTTTCATCTCCTTAGTTATTTTTATTACATTTGTATCCTGCTCTCAGAAGATGAAAATAATTAGTTGCACAGAACAATTTACTTGTAATTACTTCCTTTTCTAATAAAAGCATGATTCCATTGCAGTGGTAACATAATAAGGAGTGTAGTATACTTAGTCATTTTTATCGGCTGTGTATCCTCACTACTTAGTTGTGTTTTGAACCACATGCCAGTGGTTTGTGTAGTGGCCTAAATACCCTAAAGGCACCAGATCCTGTCGGATCACTTTGCAGCAACAGGGGTAGGCTAAGGCTCAAGGGAGAAGTAGGAGGAAGACAGAGAAACTGGGACATTTTATAAGCAGCTGAAAAAGTGGGACTAAAGAGGATTAACCTGGGCTGTCCCTGCCAAGTCTGGACAGTTGGAGGGTATGCAATATTTGTTTTGGGGGTGGGCTGAGCCTGTTACCCTAAATGCTCCGGAGTCTTAAAGACCCTCCAAATATCAATAGTAATTTGGGAAATTAATATACTCAGCTTAGCTATGCAAGAGGGGGCAACAGATAGTGGGGTCTTTTAACCTATGTATACCAGTAATCAGGAGGAGACATTAAGCTAGATTGTATAATAATTGGTCTTTATTTATTTGAAAAAAAACAAATAACATTCACACACACACTCAGGCTTCAGGTATTCACGCAAGGCTAGTGAATAAAGTAGGAAGTATTGGGATAGAGGATTGTTTTCAGGTGATACTGTACAGATCTGAGGAAATGAGGTTGCAGAAGAAACCAGCAGAGTGGGGGTCTCAAAGTCAGTAACACAGTCCGACATGGAGTCCAGAAGCAGGGAAACTGTGCACACTTGAGTGAGGTTTTGGAGGGGTTTATATAGTCAATAACTTCCTTCAGAGGATGGGATTTAGAGTTAAAGACAATGCTTCTTGGAGTTGTTCAGGGAAAGACAATGAACACTCTGGATATGCTAATGATTCTTGATACTTTGTAATTGAATAGAGGAAGCAACCTTCTTTGACTGGGGAAAAGTAAAGGTATGAGGGATTTTTACACGTTTGAGTATCTCAGTTTAGGCTGATAGGATTACCAAGTGTTCAGCCATGTATTTACCTTGCAAATGATCATTTCTTTAGAATTTGGGTTGACCCCTCCTTAATTGCATACCTGACTTAGGAGATTGTCACACTACACTCTTATAGTGCTATTATTCCACTTTAACTGCTATAGCTACCTCCTGTGGAATCCTGGGATTTGAAGTTTAGGGAAGGGCATTTAGATCACTTAGCCAGAGAGTCCTTAGGCCTTACTAAACTACAAACCCCACAATTCCATAGGAGGCAGCCATAGTGGAATAATAGATATATAATTCTCTTGGGTATGTTGCCGTTCCCAGTGTGCTGACTGGTCACTTGGGAAACATACCCAACCAATCATAGTGCTCTGTTGGCCGGCCAATCAGCAGCTTGATGGTGTTTTTCAGTACCACCTCCTTGGCCTACAGCCACATCTTTGCCTCTTGAGCTGCAGTTAAGTAAATACTCAGCCAGCTCCCTTGCTGTCTTAATATGCATGCATGGGGGGAAATAATGCTGCTTTCTATGTGTCTCCCACCCTCTTTTTTTCTTCTTTTCCCTCCTGTCCTACCTTTCTGTGCTGCCTGGGGCCTTTCAAAGGCTGCCTGGGGCCTTTCTGTGCTGCTTGGGGCCTGGGGGACTTCTGTGCTGCTAGGGGCGTTTCTGTGCTACTAGAGGCCAGGGGCCTTTCTGTGCTGCTAGGGGTCTGGGGTCTTTCTGTGCTGCCAGGTGCCTGGGGCATTTCTATGCTGCTGGGGCCTGGGGCCTTTCTGTGCTGCCAGGGGCATGGGGCCTTTTTGTGCTGTCTGAGGCCTGGGGACTTTTGACTTTCTGTGGTACCTGTGGCTTTCTGTGCTGCCTGGGGTCTGGGACCTTTCTGTGTGGCCTGGGACCTTTCTGTTTGGCCTGGGGTCTTTCTGTGCTTCCTGGGGCTTGGGGACTTTTTGTTCTGGCTGGGCCCTGGAGACTTTCGACTTGCTGTGCTGCCTGGGGACTTTCGACTTTCTGTGGTGTCTGAGGCCTTTCTGTGCTGCCTGGGGCATTTCTGTGCAGCCTGGGGTCTGGGGTCTTTCTGTGCTGTCTGGGGCCTGAGGCCTTTCTGTGCTGCCTGGAGCCTGGGGCCCTTCTATGTTACCTGGGGCCTTTCTGTGCAGCTTGGGACCTGGGGATTGGGGCCTTTCTGTGCAGCCAGGGGACTTTCTGTGTGGCTGGGGGCCTTTCTGTCCAGCCTGGGGTCTGGGGACTTTCTGTACTGCCTGGAGACTGAGGCTTTGGGCCTTTCTGTGCTGTCTGGCATTTGGGGCCTTTCTGTGCTGCTTTGGGTTTTTGTGTGCTGCCTTTGGCCTTTCTGTACTGCCTGGCCCCTTGGGCCTCTTGAACCCTGGGCACTGTCTGTAGCTGTGCCCTGGGCCTTCTGTGTTGTTTGTAGCAGTTCCTTCCTCTTGGGCCTTGGGGTGGAAACATGTGGAAAACTTCAAGTCCTTTCTAAACATGGTGGTGGAGGGGCTCTCGCATCCTGACACATGTGGGTTGTGTGTGTGTGTGTGTGTGTAGCATGGGTGTGTATATAGTGTGTGTGTCTGTTGTGTAGGGTGTGTGTGTAGCATGGGGTGTTTGTGTGTTTGTGCAATTGCATGGTGGCGGCAGAGGGGCTCTCGCATCCTGGCATGCGTGGTGTGTGTCTGTGTAGTGTGGTGTGTGTATGCGTGGCTGCATGCCTGTTGTGGAGGGGCTGTTGCATCCTGCTGTGCATGGTGTGTGTATGTGTTTAGTGTGGTGTTTGTGTGTATATGTATGATTGCATGGCAGTGGTGGCGGAGCTCTCATGTCCTGGTGCATGTGGTATGTGTGAATGTGTGGTTGCATGGTGGCAACGTAGGGGCTCTCATGCCCTGGCACACATGGTGTGGGTGTGTAGTGTGATGGGTGTGTTGTGAGGTATGTTTGTGTGTACGTCCTGTTGCATGGTGGGGCTCTCACATCCTGGCATGTGTAGCTTGTGTGTGTCTACCATTGTGTGTGTCTGTCTGCGTGTACACGCAGTTGCATGGCAGTGGCGGAGGGATCTCGGCATGAAATTAACCATCATAGTTGATTTGAAATGTTATATATTAATGCGTCAAACGCTCATGCTCTTGACATGTTTTCTAAGTGGCCAATCAGCAGAATAGGAATGGAAACATAGAATCATACCAAAGCATTATATATATGCAGATAACAGTGTATGTTACAGCGGGTATAGCTAGTAGCACTATAACAGTGTAGTGTGATAAAGTAATCAGTCTGAATGCTAGTCTTTGAGATTCCTGGGTTTTTGGAATTTTCCAGCTGTAATAGACACACTATGTGGAAGGCCACATTTGACCTAATTATCAAATATTGCCAATTTATTATAGATATGGGACAGGGGGTGTCAGGGCAAGTAACAAGACAGTTGGCTCAGGTTATCTCAACTCAGAGGCAATCGGTGTGTTGTTGTTTTTTAGCACAACAGCTCCCAGAATCTCCCAGCCATGGCCATGCTGTTGGGAAGATTCTGGAAGCTACAATCCAAAATTGAGAGAGGAACTTTTTCAAGCCCTACTCTCTCCAGTTTTGACATTAATATTGTTGAAGTGCTTCTGTACTTCGGAAATAGCTTTTTTCCTCACAGGGCACTGTGACTGAACAAAAGACAATCATAATAACAGCTCACCATTGAGCTAAAGTCAGAGACATTTTACTCTTCCATCTTCTTCCCAGTTACCTCCTCTGACTCTTCAGTTCTACCCTCAACCTTGGTAACCTGGAACACTGTACTATCATTCATGCTAATTACTTATGGAGAAGCAGACAATGACAAAATACACTCCACAGATTTCAAGCAGTCTATTATCTGGCAAACCAGAAGGCGAAGCCTTACCACTGGCAGTCCTTACCACTGCCCTATGACCCTTCCCTTTGAGCCCATTAATGTAGCATGAAACTGAATAACTCTAATCAGAACAAAACTAGTAATTAATACTGTAAGTAAGCTGCCTATTATCTGTCTGCTTAATAGGCAGCTGCTGCAGCAGATGTAACTGACGGTCTCCGAGTTGCCACAGAAACCAAAACACTCACAGTGTGGGTAACTTCTGGTATAGAAAGAAACATCTGCTGTGAGGGAAAAGCACACACAGACATTATTTGACTTTAAGTGGTGGAGGGATCCGTGTATAAATTATAGTCTTGGGACTGAATGTTATTGGTGGGGAGAGGGGTACATAAGGCCTAAATACCCTAACAGAACTAGATCATGCCTGATCTTGGATGCTAAGCAGGGTCATGGTGGCAGACCAAAGTTACATCCAGAGGCAGGGACAGGTATAGACATCAACCTTATGTCCCTCTGGAGAAACAGGTAGTATGGTGGCTTTGGGGCAGGGCCAGGGCAAAACAGTTTGGGGAGTCCATTCGAACTTTTGCTCCTCTTGTAGACAAGCTCTTTAACATCCATAGCAGATATTGTATTCATGGGCCTTACACATTCACAATTGTGGCACTGTTGTCATGGTCATAACTGCCCCCCTCAACTTTCTTTACCAGGCATCAGCCATGCGTAGAGAGGGGGTCCATTCTGCTGGCAATCAGAACACAGTAGGATGACATTTCCACCTCCTCCCACCAGTCATCAAAGCTGCAACAAGGAAGTACAGCAGAGCGGGTGTGTGGAAAATGTCATCCATCCTGATTGTGGGCAGACTGAACTCCCTTCTCTCCACATGGCTGATGCCCAGTAAAATAGGTTGGGGGAGGGGGTCAGGCCAAGAGATGCTACTTAGCTATGCAACTAAAGTTAGTTATGTAACTGAGTTGTTGTTGTGTGCCTTTAAGTCATTTTTGACTTATGGTGATCCTAAGGCAAACCTATCACAGAGTTTCCTTGGCAAGATTTGTTCAGAGGGAGTTTCTCTTTACCTCCAACTGAGGCTGAGAGAGTATGTCTTGCCCAAGATCACCCAGTGGTGACCTTGGGCAAGCATGGCTAAGCAGGGATTTGAACCCTGGTTTCCCAGAGTCATAATCTGATGCTCAAACCACTACTCCACTCTGGGTCAAGTAACTAAGTAGCATAAACAAAAAATTTAAAAAAAACTTTTTTTGCACAAAACTATATTATTTCCAAAAAGAAAAACCCAACCACACATATTGTTGTGTAGACCAATTCCCTGAAGTATTTTGGGGTTTGCAAATACAGGGGCAAACCTGCACAACCATCTTGTTTTTGTGTTATTCTATTTGACAGGGTTTCTCATGTGTTGGGAAAGCCCTTTTTGTCAGCTGAGAAGTGAGCAACCACAAAATGTTGTTTCCACCCCTATGAAGGAGTCCCTGATCTCATTTAGCTACTTCTCCAGACCTTGGTTCTGATTCCCAAGAAATCTTATGTATGTACATCCCAAAAGGCTGGCTGGCCAAATACCAAGACTGCAATGTATCAATACTCTCTGAATGAAAGGACATATATAAAAGTGAAGCATTGCCTTTATTAGCTCTACAGTAATTCTTTTGTGTGGCTTCAGCAGTACTTATTGCCAATGCATCTTTGTGGCTAGCAGAGATGGATAGCATCTCTGCTGAAATGGTCTATAGCCATAAACAACCAGGACATCTCTTAAAAGGAGGTAGGTTTATTAAAGTTCCCTGTCTTCTCCCATCCAAACCAATGCATATCTTTTGCTTGGTTTTGTTTCACTGGAGAGGGCCTTTTCTAACCAGTGTTAGTGCAAAAGTAACAAACTGTGCCTATTATTATTTCCTCCTTTGCCTTTAAATATACTTTCTTCTTTCTTTTTTCAGACCCATCCCCTCATCACAGGAATATCCTCAGCACATAGCTGGATTTCTGATTCCAAGCTACATGACAGGCTCTACAGGCTCCTAGTTGACATTCTGCACAGATTCCACTGGAAGCCTCTGTATTAACTTGGGATTTAAAAGATCTTCCTCTAGGGCAGTCAGACTGCTTTAGCTAAAGAGATGCTTCAGTGAAGGAGCCTGTTGACAAAAAGCTAGGTATCTTAAGCTTTGAGAGCAGAAACAAAAACATGTTTCTTGGTGATCCCATTCATAAAGCATGTACTGGTTCTTACACCATAGGAGTGGAGCAAGTGCAAATCTCACACTACTCCCAAAATATCAACACAACTAAATCTCATCAGAGGCTACCAATGGTGTTATTTCTCATACTGCTCTTGTCAGGCAGGTGTTCACTTGACACACTACATTGTTGTTTTGTTATTGGCCATTAAGTCAACTTCAACCTATGATGACCCTATGAATGAGAGACCCCAAGAGCCCTGGTGATCAACTGCCCTTCTCAGGTCTTCCAGACTCCGGACTGCTGTGGCTTCCTTGACTGAATCAATCCACCTGTAGTGTGGTCTCCATCTTTTCCTCCTGCCTTCCACTTTGCTGAGCATGATCATATTTCCCAGTGACTCATGTCATCTCATGATAGGTCCAAAGTAAGAGAGCCTCATTTTAGTCATCTTTGTTTTGTGGGAGAGTTCAGCAGACCCATTCCTTTAACAGTCAGTGGTATCTGTAGAACTCTTCTTCAGTATCCCATTTCAAATGTTCAAATTGCTTCAAAATGGTTTTGATTTCTTTCATTTCTCCTTTCAATCATCTCACTTTATAAGTTAGCTTTTCTAATAGTGCTATAGACCACCCTTTATCTACATACCCTCCTACTGTCCCAATTTGGCAGGGACAGTCCCAATTAATCTTCAGCCATCCTATTTTTTCAGCTGCTTTGAAAAAGCCTTGGTTTCTCCTCCTCTCAATTTCCCCATTTGTTCACAGCTACTTTGAAATAACCCCCACAGAATTCAATGGAAAGAATCATAAAGTTGGAAGAGACCACAAGGACAATCCAGTCCAAACCCCTGCTATGCAGGAATACACTCCCCATAAACGGCCAGCCTCTATTCAAAAATCTTTAAGGGAGGAGGCTCCACCACACTCCAAGGCAGCATATTCCACTGTCAAACAGCTCTTACAATCAAGATGTTCTTCCTAATGTTTAGGTGGAATCTCTTTTCCTGTATTTTTTGTCCATTGCTCTGTGCGCTAGTATCTGGAGCAGCAGAAAACAAGCTTGCTCCATCCTCAGATGACCTCCCTTCAAATATTTAAACAGAGCTATCATGTCACCTCATAACCTTCTCTTCTGCAGACTAAACATGCCCAGCTCCCCAAGCCACTCCTCATAGAGCATGGCTTCCAGAACTTTTACCAGATCCTGTTCAGCCACAAGTTACAGCAGCTGTAATCAGTGTAGCCAATGGTGAGGAACGCTGGGAGTTGCAGTCCAGTAATATCTGATTTCTACCCCTGGTTCACAGCACTAGAACTTCAATATCGCCTTTATTTTTAGTTTAGTAAAGCATCCAGAGAACATGTGATGATGGGTGGTTGTACCAACATGGTAAATAAATAATCAATAAATCTGCCGCTGCTGCCATGTTTTCCACATTCTACTAAAAACAGCAAGCATAATCCTGTCTAAGTACCCAAAAAAGAGAGAGAGAAAAAGAAAAAAAATGTATCTTTGGCCAAGATGCTGCTTCAAACACATAGCCACTACGTGGGAGCTATGCTTTAACTCCCCATCTGACCCCTGAAATCCCACCTTAAAAGCCAGTCAGCTGTCCAAAGAGACTGAGGTCAGTGCTGTTGCCAAGCAGGGAGCTATAGGACAAAGTTACCAGCTTTCTCCTGCCATCATGGCAACAGTGCTATGATCTCAAATAAGAATGCAAAGGAGTTACAATACCCTAAATCTATTTTAGGACACCATAACTGACTACAAGGTTGCCAGCCTCAGTGTAGAAATCTTCATATTAAACTTTCCTGGACCTCAGGATACCTTTCACAACAGAAGGCATATCTTTCTCTTATGGAAAAAAAAAATTAAAAGGCTGACTCTAATTGTGTTGCATAGCAACATAATATTCATTTCTCTATTAACTTTATTTTGGAAGACTATTTTGAAGATCCTACATGGTCTGAGAAAATGAGATTTAAAGAAAAAGAAAAAAAAACACTAATCAAAAAAGTGGAGCAGAAGGGAGTTCTGTAGGCCCTGAAAAAAAAAAAAGCCAGAAGAAAATGAACAGACATGATTCTGGCTGCATTCCTTGAAAAGTAAGTTTGGGAAAAATCCTATTAGACATGGTTACTCTACATGACGCCTCTGTGTTTGATTACCATATGGCAGCCCACAACTATCAGCTGTTGTATCTGTGCATGAATCATCACAAGGGGATGCTAAAATTGTTCTTCCTGACCTTCCAAAAAGAAAAAAAAGTCTCCATTTGGGAAGTGACAGAAAACTGAAAAATGCCACCACATATGGAGTGGTATAATCAGTGGTGCTGATGTGGTGGGCCTTTGAGAGAACAACCTGCTTGTGTTTGATATCATTTGTTTTTGAGAGCTCTTGGAGGAAGGAAAGAAGGTCTCAGAGTATGGTGGAGTCTCCTTCTTTGGAGGTTTTTAAACAGGGGCTGGATTCCCACCTTTCAGGAGTAATTTGATTGTCTGTTCCTGTGTGGCAGGGGGCTGGACTGGATTGCCCTCATGGTCTTTTCCAACCCTATGATTCTATGGTTCCATGATTCTAAGGAAGGGAGGAAGGAAGGAAGAGAAATCACATGGTCCAAACTCGTTATTTAGCTTCCATCAGGTTTCCTCATTTGTTTATGGTAGTGTGAAGTCGAAGGCTTTCACAGCCGGCATCCATAGATTTTCCGTGGTTTTTTTCCAGGCTGTTAGGCCATGTTATGGAAGAGTTTATTTCTGATGTTTCACCTGCATCTGTGTCTGGCATCTTCAGAGAATAGTTGGGTGTTGGGGGGGGGGTTATATACTGTGAATCCTTGTTGGGGAGGATATGTTATTTTTTTGTAATTGAATAGCTAGTTTCTGTATATCTCCACCCAGAAACTAGCCATTCAAATACAAAATTATTGTATGTTTTAATTTTTTTCTTTCTAATTTATATATTTTAATTACTGTACGTTTTTAATCTTTTATAATTTAATATTATTTTAAGGGGTGGATGGGCTAGGGTACTGTGTCTATGGAGTTTTATATTGTAAGCCGCCCCGATTGCGTTGCAGAGGGGCGGGATAGAAATAAAATTTTATTATTATATTTATTATAAAAATTTACATATCCTCTCCAACAGGGGTTCACAGTATAAAAACCCCACACACACTCCTATCCAACCATTCTCTGAAGATGCCAGCCACAGATGCAAGCAAAACATCAGAAACAAACTCTTCCAAAACACGGCCTCACTGCCTAACAAAAAAACCAAGGAAAATCTATGTTCACTAGCTATACCCGGTGTAACATACACCGTTATCTGCATATATATAATGCTTTGGTATGATTCTATGTTTCCATTCCTATTCTGCTGATTGGCCACTTAGGAAACATGTCAAGAGCATGAGCATTTGACGCATTAATATATAACCTTTCAAATCAACTATGATGGTTAATTTCATGCCAAGGATCCCTCCACCACTGCCATGCAACCGCATGTACACACAGACAGACACACTACACATGCCAGGATGTGAGAGCCACACCATCACCATGCAACCACACTACACACACACACACCATGTGTGCCAGGACATGAAAGCCCCTACGCTGCCACCATGCAACCACACGTTCACACACACCACATGCACCAGGACATGAGAGCTCCTCCGCCACTGCCATGCAATCGTACATATACACACAAACACCACACTAAACACATACACACACCATGCTGCACACATACACACACCATGCGCAGCAGGATGCAAGAACTCCTCCACCACTGGTATGCAACCACGCATACACACACCACACTACACATGCGCGCACGCACACACACATACCACGCATGCCAGGATGCGAGAGCCCCTCTGCCGCAACCATGCAATTGCACAAACACACAAATACCCCATGCTATACACACACCCTACACTACACACACACACACACACTACACACACACATGCTACACACACACACACTACACACACACATGCTACACACACACACACACACACCACATGTGGCAGGATGCGAGAGCCCCTCCACCACCATGTTTAGAAAGGACTTGAAGTTTTCCACATGTTTCCACCCCAAGGCCCAAGAGGAAGGAACTGCTACAGACAACACAGAAGGCCCAGGGCGCAGCTACAGACAGTGCCCAGGGCTCAAGAGGCCCAAGAGGCCCGCAGTACAGAAAGGCCCAAGGCAGCACAGAAAAGCCCCAAGCAGCACAGAAAGGCCCCAGATGCCAGGCAGCACAGAAAGACCCAAAGCTCCAGTCTCCAGGCAGTACAGAAAGGCCCCAGACCCCAGGCTGGACAGAAAGGCCCCCAGCCACACAGAAAGGCCCCTGGCTGCACAGAAAGGCCCCAGATAACAGAGAAGGGCCCCAGGCTCCAGGCAGCACAGAAAGGCCCAAAGCACCAGGCAGTACAGAAAAGCTCTAGGCTCCAGGCCACACAGAAAGGCCCCAGGCAGAACAAAAAAGCCCCAAGCAGCACAGAAAGGCCCCAGATGCCAGGCAGCACAGAAAGGCCCAAAGCCCCAGTCTCCAGGCAGTACAGAAAGTCCCCAGACTGGACAGAAAGGCCCAATCCCCAGGTCCCAAGCTGCACAGAAAGGCCCCAAGCAGAAGAGAAAGGCCGCCAGGCCCCAAGCAGGACAGAAAGGCCCCAGGAAGCCTTTGAAAGGCCCCAGGCAGCACAGAAAGTCAAAAGTCCCCAGGCAGCACTGAAAGGCCCCAGGACCCTGGCAACATAGAAATGCCCCAGGCACCTGGCAGCACAGAAAGGCTCCAGGCCCCACAGAAAGGCCCCAGGCTCCTAGCAGCACAGAAAGGTCGGACAGGAGGGAAAAGAAGAAAAAAGAGGGTGGGAGACACATAGAAAGCAACATTATTTCCCCCCCCCCCGTGCATATTAAGACAGCAAGGGAGCTGGCTAAGTATTTACTTACTGCAGCTCAAGAGGCAAAGATGTGGCTGTAGGCCAAGGAGGTGGTACTGAAAAACACCATCAAGCTGCTGATTGGCCAGCCAACAGAGCACTATGATTGGTTGGGTATATTTCCCAAGCAGCCAGTCAGCACACTGGGAACAGCAACATACCCAAGAGAATTATATAGAGAGATAGATGGTAGCTTTGTCTTGAGATAAGCTGTGGCAGGGTTGTTCTGACCTACTGCAGATAAACTGGGAAATATACTAACTTGTTTGATGACTTTAATTAGCTCTCTGACCTGCTCCAAAAAGAAGGCATGGGGGGGGCATATTTTAAAGCAAGGTAGATTAATTTTAAATCTAGAAGATCAACAGCAGAATCCAAACCATGTTTATTTAGAAGCAAATTTCCTCAAGGTGAACAGGATTTGTTCACTAGTTAAGGGTAATTAAGAGTGCAAAAGTAAATCATTAAAGAGAGAGAGAGAGAGATTTAAACCAATTTTGAAATTTATATGTTTTCAAAGCAGTGTGTACACTCACTGTTGGTTGCTATAATATGTAAAACGTATTGGTCTACAACAAAATTAAGTACTTTTTGCAATAAGGCTGGGAATTGCATGTGGCCCTTTAAGAGCGGTTGTCTAGCTGGTGAAAACAATCCTAATAGAATTTTCAGGGAATACCTTTTGTCCCAAAGAGATCCTGCAGTGATTTGCCTTATTCAGAAGGAGGGGGGACAAAAATGCCATATATTGTGCGGGAAGTGCCTTAGCGGCTTTTCCCAAAGTTTTTAAAATAATGTGATGGAAATGCACATTCCTGCTCATTGGGACAACTGATTCGCAGAGCAGTGCATTCTCAACATGGGCGGAAGTGGAAAGCTGATTGGTTGGGCATGCCTTGTGGGGCTGGCTTTCTAACAATGAAGTGGCCGGAAGTGCCATTTTGGAGTTTTGCATTGCTGATCATATGCTTTTTCACCATGCTGAGGTGACCAAACAGCTTTTTTAAGCAGAAGGTCACACTTGCACACCTTTGATTTTAATTTTTAAAAAATACTATGCAGCATTGACAACTTGTGGAGAATTATAAGACAAGTAATGCACTCTCAGCTGCCATGTTGATTTGCAGGCATGGCTGTGTGTGAACTTCAAGCATGGATAGCTTCGCATACTAGCAATGTTGCCAAAGGACCATAGAGACAAATGAACACTGCTGCAATTTTGTGTTATTGCACAGCATTCAGCATTATATCCTCTCATCTAGACAACTCCAGAGTTACAATGCTGCCCTTGGGTGTCCGAAACCAACTCTAAAGTACCAGCAAGTTAAACAAGAGCTAGGAAAGCAGCCAAGCTCCAGTGATAATTAATTAGGAAGAGCAAGCAAAGTTCCATTCCTAGGCACGGCAGCAATACAGGCAAAAGGCACACAGAGAAGAGTCTGAAATACAGTCCAAAGGTCAAGATCTACAGAAGGCAGTGTAATCCAGGAGTCGGTCCATAGGTCAGTAGGATCAGGCAACAGGATTGTCAGGAACTGTCCAAGGTCAAGACACACAGCAAGGCAGCAAGGATTTAGGAAGCTTTCTCCACAGAATCAGTTGTTCTCTGACAAAGCCTCCATTGCCTCTCCCAGCCTATATAAAGCAATTAAGGCTTTGCCAGGTGTTTCTTAATGAGCAAGTTCCTCTCATAAATTCTCAACGATTTCCTTTGAGCCTGCTTTTGTGTTCGGTGCTGTGTAAACGACGGTGGTGGTAAGTCTCTCTCCTCTTCTTCATCCTTATCCAAGTGGGCAGGACTCTGCTAGGACTGATGCCAACCCACTCAGACCAGGCTCTTCCTCTGCTTGAGCCTCTAGGTTGGCAGGGTTCCCTGCTGGCACAAGTGTAGATAAACCTGTGCCAGGGTCTCTAGGGCCATTCCCTGCCATGTCTTTCTCCTCTACAGCCTTATCAGGCTCCTGGGGCATGATATTGGGACCCTCATTGACCTCTCCCCCAAAATTCCAACATCTTTTGCCTTTTTAAAGATGGGGACAACATTTGCCCTCTTCCAGTCTGCTGGGACCTCTCCTGTTCTCCAGGAATTCTCAAAGATTATTGCCAGTGGTTCTGAGAGTACCTCTGCCAGTTCTTTTAGTATCCTTGGATGAAGTGCATCTGGCCCTAGAGACTTGAATTAATTTATTCTGGCCAGGTATTCCTGGACTACCTCATTACCAATTCTGTGTTGTATTTCCCCTAGTGCATCATCTGCTCCTTTTTCCCCAGGGTGAGCACTGTACCCCCTTTGGGAGAAGACTGAAGCAAAGAACAGTGGCTTCCAAATTTCTTTTCAGCCATTATACATACATATGATATATTCATACCTCTCTCACTAAAACTACCTCACACAGTTCTTCCAATAACCAAATCTTACTAATTGTCAAAACCAAAAGTTATCAGGTCATTTTCTTTTTTTTCTGCAAAAAGTGTATAAAGTGTTTCCAATCTTTTAGAAATGTCTCTAATGATTTTTCTCTAATCAAAGCAGATAATCCATTTCAGCAAAGTCAGTCAATTTCAACAACCATTCCTTCCTCATAGGTAATATTGATTTTTCCCCATCTTTGTGCATACAACAGTCTTGCTGTTGTGATCATATATTGAAGTAGTCTTCTGTGGCTCTTTCCCAACTGTTCATGCATAAATCTGAAAAGAAAAAGTTTTAGTTTTAACTGAATGTTAACCTTTGAAATTCTCTGCATCAAAGTATGTATTTGAGCCCAGAATTTTTTAGCCTTTTCATATGTCCACCACATGTGGTAAAATGTCCTTCATGTTGTTCACATTTCCAACATATATCTGAAACATACTTATACATTCTAGACAATTTCCTCTGGTGTCATGTATCAATGGTACATCATTTTATAAAAGTTCTCTTTAAGATCATAACATAATGTTAAGTTTCAGCCTCTTTGACCACATCTTTTCCTATTGTTTCATCTGTATATTATATCCAAAAATGTTGCCCATTTTATAATATAACCTTTCACTTGCTCTTCCTCCATGTCAAATTTTAACAGAACTTTATGCATTTTTACCAATCACATGTTTGTCATCTGTACACAATTGCAATTCAAACTCTGATTTATTTTATTCAAAACCATAACTCTTATCAATCTTAAACCTTTCAAATAACTATAGATAAGAAAACCATTGAAAATTATGTCCCTTTGCAAGCAACTGACCACTTGATTTAATTTTATATTCTCCTTGGTAATTCTCCAGAAGATCTTGATACATTAACCATTTTTCTTTGACTGTTGTTTCTTGTCTATAATGAGCTTCTTGTGCTGAGATCCATAAAAGCATTTTTGGACACAGCCTGGGTTTATTCTATTCCATATTCTTTATAAGGCATATCTCACAAAATTATTATTGAAATCTACAAGTCACTTTAACATTATTGTACCATAGCTATACATGCCAGCCAAACCTCAAGTTGTGTTCTTCCAATTCTAATAATCTTTTATTTCTCAGCATCATCAATTCTTTTAACCAAATCAAACAACAGGTTGTGAAATTACAGTTTCAAATCATGTAGACCCAATCCTTCCCTTTCCTTTGCATCTTCCAATACCTTATATTTAACTCTTGGGGGTTTTTTTTTCCCTTCCCATGTGAACTTAGATAAATCCTTCTGCCATTACTTAAATGGGTGCATCAGTTGTCAAAACTGTTGCACTACAGCCTGCTGGAGTCTATGTTCAGGAGTCCAGCCAGCAGTCAGGTTAGCAGAGTAGCAAAAGCCTGGTCCAGATGCTTCCAGCATGCTCAATGTTCAATGAGTAGATGGACACACTTAGTGTCTAAAAACTAACAGTCTTTATTGTTTACATCCTAAACTACAAACAAAATCATTGCTCTAATACAGTGATTCCCAAACTTATTTGGCCTACCGCCCCCTTTCCAGAAAAAATATTACACATATATTCCGGCGGATAAGACGACTGGGCATATAAGACGACCCTCCCAATTTCCAACCAAAAATCTAGGGTTAGGCATATATTCGCCATATAAGACTACCCCCCCCAATTTGGCTGGCTGGCTGACTGGCTGACTGGCTGGGGGAGCCTTGCCTGCTGATCCTCTTTGTTTCCCAACTCACGAGGATCTCCTCGTGAGTTGGGAAAGTGAACAGGATCAGCTGGCAGGGCTCTCCCAGCCAGCCAGCCAGCCACAACATTCGCCCCTCTCTTCAAGCTTCCAGTCAAACTTGACTCGAAGGTGGAGGAAAGGGGCGAAAATTCCCACTTTGCCTCAGCAGCCCCGTTCCCTCCATCTTGGCTCTTCTGAAGGGGACCAACGTGGGGTAAACAGGGGCAGCCGTGGCAAACCGCTAGGTTTGCCCCTTTCCCCCACCTTTAAGGAAGGTGGGGAGAAGGGGCGAAAATGCCCTGTTTGGCTCTGCGGAACCGTTACCTCCGTCTGGGCTCCCTTCCGAAGGGGGCCAAGGCAGGGGAAGTGGGGCCGCCAAGCCAAACTGCTAGATTCCCCAACCCACGAGGAGGCTGCCCAGCCTCCTCGTGAGTAGGGGAATCACAGGATGGCCAGCCAGCTGGGGAGGGGTTCACCCTCCTCCCGTGATTCCCCAACCCACGAGCAGGCTGCCCAGCCTCCTCATGAGTAGGGGAATGGTGGGGGATGGCCAGCCGGCTGCGAAGCGGTTCACCCTCCTCCCGCGATACCCCAGCCCACGAGGAGGCTGGGCAGCCTCCTCATGAGTAGGGGAATCATGCGGGATGGCCAGCCGGCTGGGGATGGGTTCTCCCTCCTCCCACGATTCCCGAACCCACGAGGAGGCTGGGCAGCCTCCTCGTGAGTAGGGGGATGGTGGGGGATGGCCAGCCGGCTGGGGAGGGGTTCACCCTCCTCCTGCGATTCCCCAACCCACAAGGAGGCTGGACAGCCTCCTCCTGCGATTCCCCAACCCACGAGGAGGCTGCCTAGCCTCTTCATGAGTAGGGGAATGGTGGAGGATTGCCAGCCAGCTGGGGAGGGGTTCACCCTCCTCCCACGATTCCCCAACCCACAAGGAGGCTGCCCAGCCTTCTCATGAGTAGGGGAATGGTGGGGGATGGCCAGCTGGCTTGGGAGGGGTTCTCCCTCCTCCTGCGATTCCCCAACCCACGAGGAGGCTGCCTAGCCTCTTCATGAGTAGGGGAATGGTGGAGGATTGCCAGCCAGCTGGGGAGAGGTTCACCCTCCTCCTGCAATTCCCCAACCCATGAGGAGGCTGGGCAGCCTCCTCGTGAGTAGGGGAATCACGGGATGGACAGCCAGCTGGGTCAGGCTCAGCCCCTCCCACCCAGCAATGCTTCCCCCCAATGCAGCTGCATTGGGGGGTGGGAATAAGGTGGCTAGCAAGCTTCCCCCACCCCGCCAGCCACCTCCTTCCTTCTGAGTCCGAGATGAACTCGGTGTATCCGGCGTATAAGACGGCCCCTGACTTTTCAGCTGATTTTTCAGGCTGAAAAAGTAGTCTTATATGCCAGAATATACGGTACTCAGCGCCCCCTGGAAATTGTTTTTTTAAAAAAATTTAATAGCAATTAAACAGAAGGATATATGTATTAATGTTTCTACCTTTTTTGTAAAATATAGTAAAGAAAGGTGTAATTTAGAAACATTGAAGTTTTAAATTATGAAACTATTGAACTCAGAATAGAAAGGTAATACAAAAAAAGTTAAAACATTCAAATCATCTTAATGAGAAGGATGAACCTGTTATGCTGCTACCAATTTAATAATCCTCGGCTCTATTTTCGTCAGCAGTAATCTTAAATCACTGCGATTGACTATTTGCAATCGGTTTCTTTCTTTTCTTTTCTTCTCTTTTTTTGTTAATAAATTGGTTACCGCACTGAATCCACGTTCCACTAAATATGATGAAGGAAATGCAATTAAGAACTTTTGAATTACAGCCCATATTTCAGGATAAGCCGTAGGGATCTCCTTTTGTAGCCAGAATTGTTGGTAACTGCTTTGGAATTTAAATTTCAGTTCATCATTTGTAGTTACTTCCATCAGTTCTTCTTGTAACTGTGGAGATTCTTCTGTGTTTGCACTTGTAAAAGGATCCAAAATCCAATCAGATATGTTCATTTTCAAAATATCATCAAATCGTTGATTAAAATCTGAATGGAGAGCATCCAAGTGCTCACAATAATAAAGTATGTCTTCATCTTTTTTTTTTTTCTGCTCCTGATAAATTTGGGAACTGGCTGAATTCCCCTCATCCAAAATTTCGTGTGTACAGAAGTTTTGTCACAAATGCAGAAATAACAGGTTTTGTTTTTATTAAATTTAGTTCTTCACTTTGAAGCTGAAGATTGCTTTCATTACATTTTTGAAACAAGTTGGTCAAGTAAGCGATGTCACTTGTGGATTGAATTAAATTATATCGTAAAGCATTATTTTTATCTTTCAAGAACTCCAGCACTG
The DNA here is from genome assembly GCA_030847615.1 of Gambelia wislizenii. Classification (NCBI taxonomy): domain Eukaryota; kingdom Metazoa; phylum Chordata; class Lepidosauria; order Squamata; family Crotaphytidae; genus Gambelia; species Gambelia wislizenii. The sequence continues at coordinate 19,277,646 of JAUMIR010000001.1, read as the reverse complement.
AGTTAAACAGCTTATAAAACCTATCTAAACAGGCACCCTTTGATAACCAACAAACTTCTGTATGAAGCAGCAAACAAATAAATTCTTCATCGTTTTCAATACAAAGCTGTTTAAATAATCTGTCATTCAATGATTTGCTTGTGATTGTGTTGATAGCTTTAATTACATATTGTAATCAATTATGTAGGCGTGCACTTAAATTTTTGGCAACTAGACATTGACGATGGATGATACAGTGTACTGTGAATGCATTCAGCACCTCTTTTTTTAAATATGCAAGAAAACCCCTGTAGCGCCTACCATCGCTGAAGCACCATCTGTGGCTACTGATAAGATATTACACAGAGGTATTTCTTTTTTAAAAAAAAAAAACATCCAATGCATGAAATATTGATTCTCCTTTAGTATCAGTTTGCAAATATTTAGCAAATAATAAATATTTTATTATTTGCTAAATAATAAATTTGCTAAATAATTATTTGCCAGAGAGAAGGAGAGCAGCTTCTGGACAGCAAGTTTCCTGCCAGTTTCCTGCCAGGGAGAAGAAGGAAGCAACTTCTGGACAGCCATTCTGACTGGGGAGATTGAATTTTTTAAAAAACTGTTGGGAGAGGCTGCTTGTTGCTGAGGGGCTTGAACTTCTGACCTTGCCCTTTTACCCTCAAGAGCCTTCCTGTGAGTCACACCTGTGAGTCACACCTGTGAGTCATTAGGGGGTGGAGCTGGGAGCCTAGCTCTATATAAGTCCTTGCAGAGGCTTTCCAGGCCAGTTTCCTGCCAGAGAGAAGGAGAGCAGCTTCTGGACAGCAAGTTTCCTGCCAGTTTCCTGCCAGGGAGAAGAAGGAAGCAACTTCTGGACAGCCATTCTGACTGGGGAGATTGAATTTTTTTAAAAAACTGTTGGGAGAGGCTGCTTGTTGCTGAGGGGCTTGAACTTCTGACCTTGCCCTTTTACCCTCAAGAGCCTGAGGCGCGCGGCTCACGGCACACGAATTTCAGTAACCAAACAAAAATACAGCAGACCTAAAAGTACAGCTTAGCATTCTCAGTGTTAACTAAGAGTTCTTAGATTACCTAAAAGCTCTCATCATGGACACTGAGGGGACTGCAGCAGTCACTTGCAACACTTGTGCGATGTTTGTATTCTTGTCTACAGACGTGGAGAACTTCACATGCACCAAATGCAAGCTGGTAGCCCTCTTGGAGGAGAAAGTACAGCAGCTGGAGACACGGGTAGCTACACTTCAACAGATTCGTGAGCAAGAGGTTTTCCTGGACAGAACAGAACGAACAGTCTTGGATGGGGACCGCACAGAGGAAGTGGCTGTGGAGGAGAGGGTCACTTCACGGACACAGGAAGTAGACAGCTGGAGGAATGTCACACACAGAACAAGAAAATCCAGGGATTCTTCCAGCAGCTTGCAGCTACAGAATCGATTCGAAGCCCTTTCCCTTATCAAGGACAACGAGGAAGAACAGCATGGACAGACTTCAGGGGTAGAGCAGGGGAACTTGAGAGGACCACCGCAAGGAACAGCAGCTGCGAAGCCTCAGCGGAGGCGTGTGGTGGTGGTGGGGGACTCCTTGCTGAGGGGTACAGAAGCAGTGGTATGTGGGCCTGACAAGATGACTCGGGAGGTGTGTTGTCTCCCTGGGGCAAAGATCTGTGATGTGACCGAGAGGCTGACAAGACTCGTCAAGCCTACGGATCATTACCCCTTCCTTTTGGTCCATGTGGGAACCAATGATACTGCAAGGCACAGCTTTCCCAAGATCAGAAGAGATTATGAGGCCCTAGGGAGGAAACTGAAAGAAATGAACGCACAGGTGGTCATCTCGTCTCTTCTGCCAGTTGAAGGGCATGGTCCAAGAAGGGAGAGGAAAATAGCCGACGTAAGCAACTGGCTCCGTAGATGGTGTCGCCGAGAACAAATTGGATTCTTGGATCATGGACTGCGCTTCCATGCGGGGGGACTTCTGGCAAGAGATGGGGTGCATCTTACAACAGTTGGAAGAAACATTTTTGCCAACAGTCTCAAGAATTTGATCAGGAGGGCTTTAAACTGAGTCAAATGGGGGAGGGAGACAGTATTCTGGAAGGCAAAAGGGCTGGAGAAAATAGTCAAACTGTCATAGAGGGAACAAGGCAAACAGCGCAAGGACCCAACAGTGGGAGGCAAAAAAACTTGCACAGGGAGCAAGTAAAGGGAACACATGGTCTCAGATGTCTCTACGCTAATGCACAGAGCATGGGAAATAAGCAAGATGAACTTGAACTCCTTGCACTACAAAACAAATATGATATAATAGGCGTTACTGAAACCTGGTGGGACGAGTCTCATGATTGGAATGTAGGAATAGAGGGGTATAACCTTTATAGGAGAAACAGGCCAAACAGGAAAGGAGGAGGAATAGCATTATATGTCAGGGATATTTACACCAGTGAAGTGATCCATGACATCAATACTGGAAGCCAGGTGGAGAGCATCTGGATAAAAATTAAAGGGGAGGGAAATAACAGGGATGTTATTGTGGGACTCTACTACAGACCCCCAAATCAGACGGAGGAATTGGATGTTGCCTTTCTAGAACAGATGAACATACATGCAGAAAGGAGAGATGTAGTAGTGATGGGTGACTTCAACTATCCTGATATTTGCTGGCAATCTAACTCAGCCAAAACTACAAGGTCTAGCAAATTCCTTACATGCCTGGAAGACAATTTCATGGTCCAAAAGGTGGAAGAGGCAACAAGGGGGTCAGCTATTTTAGATCTGATCCTAACCAACAGAGACGACCTGGTTAATGGGGTGCAAGTGGTGGGATCCTTAGGTGAGAGTGATCATGTTCTCCTGGAGTTTGTTATACAATGGAAAGGAGAAGCCAGGCATAGTCAAACATGCATTCTTGACTTTAGGAGAGCTGATTTCAATAAACTCAGGGGAATACTGGGGATGATCCCATGGTCAAGAATACTAAAAGAGAAGGGACCTCAAGACGGATGGGACTTTCTCAAAAGGGAGATACTGAAGGCACAATTTCAAACAGTACCATTGAGGAAGAAAAATGGGAGGTGTCTCAAGAAACCAGGATGGATGACTAAAGAACTTTCAATGGAGCTAAGTTTTAAACGGAACATGTATAGGAAATGGAAAAGGGGGGAAATCACCAAAGAAGAATTCAAACAGATAGTGAACACGTGTAGGAGTAAAGTCAGAAAAGCTAAAGCGCAGAATGAGCTCAGGCTTGCTAGGGAGGTTAAGAACAATAAAAAGGGTTTTTTTGGGTATGTCCGCAGCAAAAGGAGGAAGAAGGAAATGATAGGGCCGCTACGTGGAGAAGATGGCAAAATGCTAACAGGGGACAGAGAAAAGGCAGAATTACTCAACACCTTCTTTGCCTCAGTGTTTTCAGAAAAGGAAAAGGAGGACCAACCTGAGGAGAATGGAACAGAGGACACAATAGGGGAAATCCAGCTCAAAATAAGTAAAGAGGTAGTACAGGAATACCTTCTTAATCTAAATGAATTTAAATCTCCAGGACCAGATGAACTACATCCAAGAGTATTAAAAGAGCTGGCAAATATAATCTCAGAGCCATTGGCAATAATATTTGAGAACTCCTGGAGAACAGGAGAAGTCCCAGCAGACTGGAGGAGGGCAAACGTTGTTCCCATCTTCAAAAAGGGGAAAAAAGAGGATCCCAACAACTATCGTCCAGTTAGTCTGACATCAATACCAGGGAAGATTCTAGAACAGATCATTAAACAGAGAGTCTGTGAACATTTAGAAGGCAATGCCATAATCACAAAAAGTCAGCATGGGTTTCAGAGAAACAAGTCATGCCAGACTAATCTGATCTCTTTTTTTGATAAAGTTACCAGCTTGGTAGATGAAGGGAATGCTGTGGACATTGCATACCTTGATTTCAGTAAGGCCTTTGACAAGGTTCCCCATGACATTCTTGCAAACAAGCTTGTAGAATGTGGGCTAGACAAGTTAACTGTTCAATGGATTTGTAATTGGTTGACCGGCCGAACCCAAAGGGTGCTCAGCAGTGGCTCCTCTTCGTCTTGGAAAGATGTGACCAGTGGGGTGCCACAGGGTTCTGTCCTGGGCCCAGTGCTATTCAACATCTTTATCAATGACTTAGATGAGGGAATTAGGGGCATACTTATCAAATTTGCAGATGACACCAAATTGGGAGGAGTAGCTAATACCCTAGAGGACAGGATCAAAATTCAGAATGACCTGGATAGACTGGAGAGCTGGGCCAAAGCTAACAAAATGAAATTCAATACGGAGAAATGTAAAGTACTGCATTTAGGGCGGAAAAATGAAATGCATAAATATAGGATGGGAGAGACCTGGCTGAATGAGACTACGTGCGAAAGGGATCTAGGAGTCCTAGTAGACCACAAGTTGAACATGAGCCAACAGTGTGATGCGGCAGCTAAAAAGGCCAATGCAATTTTGGGCTGTATCAATAGAAGTATAGTGTCTAGATCAAGGGAAGTAATAGTGCCACTCTATTCTGCCTTGGTCAGACCTCACTTAGAATACTGTGTCCAGTTCTGGGCACCACAATTCAGAAAGGATATTGACAAATTGGAGCGTGTCCAGAGAAGGGCAACTAAAATGGTGAAAGGTCTGGAAACAATGCCTTATGAGGAGAGACTTAGGGAGCTGGGTATGTTTAGCCTGGAAAAAAGACGGTTTAGAGGCGATATGATAGCCCTGTTTAAGTATTTGAAGGGATGTCACGCTGAGGATGGAGCAGGCTTGTTTTCTGCTGCTCCAGAGACTGGAACACGGAGCAATGGGTGCAAGCTCCAGGAACAGAGATTCCACCTCAACATGAGGAGGAACTTTTTGACAGTCAGAGCTGTTCGGCAGTGGAACACACTCCCTCGGAGCGTGGTGGGGTCTCCTTCCTTGGAGGTCTTTAAACAGAGGCTGGATGGCCATCTGTCGGGGATGCTTTGATTGTGATTTCCTGCGTGGCAGGGGGGTTGGACTGGATGGCCCTCGTGGTCTCTTCCAACTCTGCAATTCTATGATTCAATTCTATGATTCAATTCTATGATTCAATTCTTGGCAAACTTGTTCTTCCTTTGTGAACTGCACATAGTAAAGCTTCATTTCCTAACAAAGTTGACTCATCAAGTTGGATAGAAAACCGAGATGTTTTTAAATAGCCACACAATGAATCTTCAACATCTTGAGCCATTTCATCAATTCTTCTTTGCACTGTATTATTGCTCAACGAAATTTTCTTGATAATATCAGATGCTGGCTTGTGTAGCACAATACGTATTACTTCACTTATAGCCGGTATAATTAGTTCTTGACCAATACTATGAGGTTTTCCTGATTTGGCAATCATTAACGAAATATTGTAAGAAGCAAGCAAACCATCACCATCTTGTGTGGTTGCAGTTGAAAAGAGTTCTGCCAGTGTCGGTTATTTGATAAATTTTTCTTTTAGTGTTCAAAAATAAGATAAAAGATAAATCCTTATCTTTTTTATCACCATGAATTTTAGTGAAATGTTCTTGTCGCCTGGAAGGCTTCATAGCTTCGTTTGATAAAACTTTCTGGCAAATCAGGCACATTGGTAATGTATTGTTTACAGGCGACTCAATAAAGCCATATTTCAAATATTCGATATTATATTGTCTACATTTTTTCTTTGGTTCAGCCATTATTATCTGTAGAAAAAAAAATTTATGGAGTTATTTTTAATTCATTTTTTTGTAATCTTTTGAAATATTTTTGTAAAAAACAAACTAAAATAAATACTAATGAAATAAAGAAACATGATATTATTAATTGCAAAGTGCATATAATTATTACAAAATAAATAAATAATACTCACCAATTATAGTTGCACTATGTGTTAGTTAACTTTAACATGTCACAATATCACAACAATCTAACTTAGGACTTTTTCAGACGGAGAAATACACTGCAAGAAGGGTTGTCTCTCTTGCAATGCTGCTGCATGGCAGGGGAGAGCGTTTCGTATGACACTATCCCCCTGCCGATTCTATTCCAGTACAGATCGCCGCTCCAGCATCATATTTGGCCATTTCTTAATCACAATCAACTTCCGTGATTAAGAAATGGCCAAATATGACGCTGGAGGTACAATCTGTACCGGAACAGAATCGGCAGGGGGACAGCATCATACAAAATGCTCCCCCACCACGCAGCAGCGTCGCAAGAGGGACGACCCTTCTTGCAGTGTATTTCTACATCCGAAAAAGTCCTCAGAGTTATATTACACTGTAATTTTCCCATAATAATTATGGGAAATCTCCTGATCCATAGCGTGCTCCAAAATCTCCTGATAGTACTGCCACTGCCGTTCCAGGCTTTGGCCTTGCGATTGTCCAATCGCACGAGTGGCAGTTGCCCACAGCAATGCTCGTAGTGCTCACGTGTTTTGGAACGGCAACTCAGTGGCACCACATGAACAGTAGCAGTGCGCGATTGCACATACCTCAATGCAAGTGAGGGAGTATGCGGGAACTGAGCCAATGTCCAGTACGTTGTTCAAAGAAAAATTAAGTGTTATGAGCGGAATACATAAATCAATTTTTCTAAATCTTCTTTCTTTTATTCTTTCACGCTCCCCTTACAGTTATTCATTGCCCACAAATGGACCTGTGGCCATCACCGCCCCCCGGATTGCTGCAGCGCCCACCAGGGGGCAGTAGCACCCACTTTGGGAATCACTGCTCTACTAGCTAAGCTTACAGTTAGCAGTCAGTCAAAGAAGTCAGTTGAAGGAGTCAATTGAAGAAGTTAAGTGGGCTGCCTTGCACCATGACTTTTATAGGGTTTCCCTAGCTGTTCTAGCAAGTTCCAGCCAATCCCCTTCATTCAGTTAGTGACTGGTGACATCATCTGCCATCATCCCTAGGATGTTATCTCCACTTTATTAATCATACTGAGATAAGCTGGCTGAAAAACATCAGCTGCCTTTGCCTACTACCTAGCTGTTTAACCTTCAGCTTTGTCCTCTACAGATAAATGGAATATATGATATCTCTTTATGACATAAATTTCCAAGGGCTACACATTCAAAACCCTAACAAAAACCACTATTGTCTGGAATAAGAACACCATTCTAGACAAAACATTCATTTTTCTCACTGAAATTCTCCTCAACAACAAGTTTTACTTCTCCCATCCTTGTATACCCTTCTTAATTTCATTCCATGACTTAACATAGTTATTTTGAAACACCATACAATTCATATTTGTCATAGTAATACCTAAATATTTAATCTTCTCCTCAATTTTAAAACCAGCTTTAGCCAAAAATTCTATTTCATCTTCCATTTTCATATCTTTAGTCAACGTCTTTGTCTTTTGATTATTAATCTTAAAAACTTCCAGCTCACCAAATTCTTTTAATTTTCCCGTTAACACTTCTATACTCTCCAAAGTATTTTCCAAGGCTATTACCAAGTCATCAGCAAATGCCCTTAATTTATATGCTTCTTTTTAAAATCCTTATACCCAAAATTATCTCATCTCGTCTTATATCTCAGTTCAAAACTTCAAGAACCAAGATAAACAAAAGTGGAAACCATGGGCATCCTTGTCTTTTTCTCTTTTGAATCTCCCAAGGTTTTGTCAGTTCTCCATTAATCATTTTTTGTGCTTTATGTGAAGTATGAATCGATTTAACCCATTTAATATAATTATCTCCAAAATACATCTCTTCCAAAACTCAGTCCAAGAGACATTGTTTAGTTACATGTCCATAAGCAGCCAATCTAGGATACTGATGATTCTTTTGAAGATGAATTTACTACAGATAAGTTTTTAACAATCAAAAAATCAAACTTTTAACATTTTAGAATAAGTCTTTTAGGTTTTTTATACCCCCCTTCATTTAAAGGGTGAACCTTTTTAAAGTATCTGAACTTATATAACTATATTTAGTGACAGAAAGAGAGAATGCTGAGGATTTTTCTTTACTTGTCTCTCCCTGTTCTACTGATTCACCTCTTTGTCCTTTGAATTGTCCTTTCTTTTCTCTTTTCTATCCAGAATAATCATAATGCCAAGTGGTACAGTGGAGTATCAAGTTATGTAAGGAGATCATAATAGTTGTACTTAATACTCTATCCCTTTCTTTATATTTTCAATACTGTGTTTGCTCTCTTCATGCCCCGGTGCAATGCACTCAGAATACCTTTGCCCTATCTGTAATAAATCCCCAGATGATTTCACAAATCTGATTGGCTTTTTCATCATATATTAAGTTTCCTCACATTAATTTAGGTTCAAGAAGCTCTGTTAAGATACTTTGTTCCATAGATTTTCATCTGTTATTTGTGAAATGAAATCAATGCTCAAATGTCACCAAAAGGCAGGCTAATTGAGAAAGCATGACTCAAAAGTTAAAACCCTGTTCTAGGAGCAGATGAAAGATAGTTGTGGCCAGCAGTCCACTCGTATCCTTTGCTAAGAGATAATTTTACACATCCGAAGAAATGGATACTTGTCACTGAGCTGTTCACAGGGCTGGTTTGTCAAACCACATGCCTACAACTGGAAGAGAGCTTCCACAGTCTGTCTTTAATTGCATTCTCACCTCCACAGGTTTTGGATGTCCGTATATACAGGTACACTTCAGTTAACAAAGTAGCTGTGTTCCTGGGTATTACTTTTTTAATAGACTCTGGTAGCAGAGGCAGAAATAATATGGAAAGAAAGGCAGCTTGAACATGTCTCAACAGACATTTTTATTCAGAGCTAAAGATATGCACCTATGAAATGAAACAACCAGGTTAGGTAAGCATTGCATGAGTAGGGCGAAAAAATGAAATGCATCGATATAGGATGGGGGAGACCTGGCTGAATGAGACTACATGCGGAAGGGATCTAGGAGTCCTAGTAGACCACAAGTTGAACGTGAGTCAACAGTGTGATGCGGCAGCTAAAAAGGCCAATGCAATTTTGGGCTGCATCAATAGAAGTATTGTGTCTAGATCAAGGGAAGTCATAGTGCCGCTCTATTCTGCCTTGGTCAGACCTCACCTAGAATACTGTGTCCAGTTCTGGGCACCACAATTCAAAAAGGATATGGACAAATTGGAGCGTGTGCAAAGAAGGGTGACTAAAATGGTGAAAGGTCTGGAAAAAATGCCTTATGAGGGGAGACTTAGGGAGCTGGGTATGTTTAGCCTGGAAAAAAGACAGTTAAGAGGCGATATGATAGCCCTGTTTAAGTATTTGAAGGGGTGTCACATTGAGGATGGAGCAGGCTTGTTTTCTGCTGCTCCAGAGACTGGAACACGGAGCAATGGATGCAAGCTCTAGGAACAGAGATTCCATGTCAACATTAGGAGGAATGTTTTGACAGTCAGAGCTGTTCGGCAGTGGAACACACTCCCTCGGAGCGTGGTGGAGTCTCCTTCTTTGGAGGTCTTTAAACAGAGGCTGGATGGCCATCTGTCAGGGATGCTTTGATCGTGATTTCCTGCATGGCAGGGGGTTGGACTGGATGGCCCCCGTGGTCTCTTCCAACTCTGCAATTCTATGATTCTATGATTCTATGAGTAAACAATAATATGTAGAATCATGTAAGACTACTTCAAGGCTTCTTCCAAACACATCCAGGGAAGATTTTTTTCCCCCTTTCACCAGCCTCCCCTTTCTTAATAATTTCCATTTATTAGGTCAGTCTATATTTTTTACAGCATGCTAGGGATAGATGGTGAGGCTTATCTGCTTATCTGTTCTCCCTTTGTCTCTCTGTTTTGCTGTTCACACACACTCAGGACTTAACTAGATGAGAGGATATAATGCTGATTCCTGTGCATTATCGCAAATACGAAGCAGCATTCATTTGCCTCCACAGTCTTTTGGTAAAATCGATCAGATGCAAAGCTATCTGCGTTTGAAGTGCACATGTCTGCGAATCAAGATGGTGGCCAAGTAAATTAGTGTGTTATTTTTCTCTATACGTTGCTGCTGCAAAGCATTTTTTTTTAATTGTGTGCAAGTGCAACCTTCTGCTTTAAAAAAAGTATTTGATCACCTCAGAGCAGCAAAAAAGCATGCAATCAGCAAAGCAAAAATCCAAGATGGTGCTTTCAGCTGCTTCCTTGCTGGCAAGCCCGCTTGCACCCTGCACATGTTTGACCAATCCACTGTCCTCTTCCACTCCGAGAATGTGCAGCATCCTGAATCGATTGTCCAAACATGCAGTAATGTGCATTCCCACGCATTGTTTTAAAAAAATTCAGGGAAAGCTGTGAAGGGTTTTCCCATGTCGTTTTTTTTGGAGTTTGGGGGCCCCTTCTTCTGAATAAGGCAAAACACTGCAGGATCTCATTGGGGCAAATGGTAATCTCCTCAGTTTCCATAAGGAATATTTTCACTGTCTAGACAACCCCTCAGTAAGGGATTCCCAGCTGCTGTCTACCTTGCCTGTTATAAGGAGGGACACATGGCTACAGTTGGATTGGTTAGAGTAGAATCCTGCTTTTCCCCTGCTCAAGCTTTATTTATTATATGTATAATCTATAAGCAGGGGTGATTTCTAACAGTTGTTTATCTTTTAAAACTTTGTTTAAATGATTTTAAAATGTTTTTATCTGTGATTTTAACTGTTTTAATTTTTATTGTAATTGTTTAATTGATGATTCTTGGAAGCCGCTTTGGGTCCCACTTTGGGAGAAAGGTGACAGATAAATGTAAGAATGAATGAATGAATAAACATTGCATTGTTAACTACAGATATACTTCTATGACCCAATACCAAAGGTTCGTATTACTCTAGCCATCCTTCACCACCCTCCCAATGCTGATGCTGCTAAAATCTTTCAGCTAGACAGAGAATGAGGAGGAAAAGGGAGAAGGACAGGCATAAACTGACTTTGTAAAAAGAAGCTTCTTTCTCAGAAGCTTTGTTAACTGAGGTATGTCTGTAATCTGTCTCACCATTTTAATGTTGAGATTTTTTATGTGCGTGCAGTCATATTTTTATGTCACATTTGCCCAAGACAGTAAGTCCCTCATTTGCAGTAAAGATCCTGAATGTTTATAGCACATCCATTTTTTTTCCACTCAGCGGAGCAATGGATTTGTAATGTTAAATTTGAAACACTTGTGTCTCTTCATTTGGCCCCAAGTCACACTGTAACATGAGTTTCCTGCCAGAGAGAAGGAGAGCAGCTTCTGGACAGCAAGTTTCCTGCCAGTTTCCAGGCCAGTTTCCTGCCAGGGAGAAGAAGGAGAGCAACTTCTGGACAGCCATTCTGACTGGGGAGGTTGAAATTTTTTTAAAACTGTTGGGAGAGGCTGCTTGTTGCTGAGGGGCTTGAACTTCTGACCTTGCCCTTTTACCCTCAAGAGCCTTCCTGTGAGTCACACCTGTGAGTCATTAGGGGGTGGAGCTGGGAGCCTAGCTCTATATAACTCCTGGCAATTTCAGTAACCAAACAAAAATACAGCAGACCTAAAAGTACAGCTTAGCATTCTCAGCGTTAACTAAGAGTTCTTAGATTACCTAAAAGCTCTCATCATGGACAGTGAGGGGACTGCAGCAGTCACTTGCAACACTTGTGCGATGTTTGTATTCTTGTCTACAGACGTGGAGAACTTCACATGCACCAAGTGCAAGCTGCTAGCCCTCTTGGAGGAGAAAGTCCAGCAGCTGGAGACACGGGTAGCTACACTTCAACAGATTCGTGAGCAAGAGGTTTTCCTGGACAGAACAGCAGAAACAGTCTCGGATGGGGACCGCACAGAGGAAGTGGCTGTGGAGGAGACGGTCACTTCACAGACACAGGAAGTAGACAGCTGGAGGAATGTCACACACAGAACAAGAAAATCCAGGGATTCTTCAAGCAGCTTGCAGCTACAGAATCGATTCGAAGCCCTTTCCCTTATCAAGGACAACGAGGAAGAACAGCATGGACAGACTTCAGGGGTAGAGCAGGGGACCTTGCAAGGACCACCGCAAGGAACAGCAGCTGCGAAGCCTCAGCGGAGGCGTGTGGTGGTGGTGGGGGACTCCTTGCTGCGCGGTACAGAAGCAGTGGTATGTGGGCTTGACAAGATGACTCGGGAGGTGTGTTGTCTCCCTGGGGCAAAGATCTGTGATGTGACCGAGAGGCTGACAAGACTCGTCAAGCCTACGGATCATTACCCCTTCCTTTTGGTCCATGTGGGAACCAATGATACTGCAAGGCACAGCTTTCCCAAGATCAGAAGAGATTATGAGGCCCTGGGGAGGAAGCTGAAAGAAATGAACGCACAGGTGGTCATCTCGTCTCTTCTGCCAGTTGAAGGGCATGGTCCAAGAAGGGAGAGGAAAATAGCCGACGTAAACAACTGGCTCCGTAGATGGTGTCGCTGAGAACAAATTGGATTCTTGGATCATGGGCTGCGCTTCCATGCGGGGGGACTTCTGGCAAGAGATGGGGTGCATCTTACAACAGTTGGAAGAAACATTTTTGCCAACAGTCTCAAGAATTTGATCAGGAGGGCTTTAAACTGAGTCAAATGGGGGAGGGAGACAGTATTCTGGAAGGCAAAAGGGCTGGAGAAAATAGTCAAACTGTCATAGAGGGAACAAGGCAAACAGCGCAAGGACCCAACAGTGGGAGGCAAAAAAACTTGCACAGGGAGCAAGTAAAGGGAACACATGGTCTCAGATGTCTCTACACTAATGCACAGAGCATGGGAAATAAGCAAGATGAACTTGAACTCCTTGCACTACAAAACAAATATGATATAATAGGCATTACTGAAACTTGGTGGGATGAGTCTCATGATTGGAATGTAGGAATAGAGGGGTATAACCTTTATAGGAGAAACAGGCCAAACAGGAAAGGAGGAGGAATAGCATTATATGTCAGGGATAGTTACACCAGTGAAGTGATCCACGACATCAATACTGGAAGCCAGGTGGAGAGCATCTGGATAAAAATTAAAGGGGAGGGAAACAACAGGGATGTTATTGTGGGACTCTACTACAGACCCCCAAATCAGACGGAGGAATTGGATGTTGCCTTTCTAGAACAGATGAACATACATGCAGAAAGGAGAGATGTAGTAGTGATGGGTGACTTCAACTATCCTGATATTTGCTGGCAATCTAACTCAGCCAAAACTACAAGGTCTAGCAAATTCCTTACATGCCTGGAAGACAATTTCATGGTCCAAAAGGTGGAAGAGGCAACAAGGGGGTCAGCTATTTTAGATCTGATCCTAACCAACAGAGACGACCTGGTTAATGGGGTGCAAGTTGTGGGATCCTTAGGTGAGAGTGATCATGTTCTCCTGGAGTTTGTTATACAATGGAAAGGAGAAGCCAGGCATAGTCAGACACGTATTCTTGACTTTAGGAGAGCTGATTTCAATAAACTCAGGGAAATACTGGGGATGATCCCATGGTCAGGAATACTAAAAGAGAAGAGACCTCAAGACGGATGGGACTTTCTCAAAAGGGAGATACTGAAGGCACAATTTCAAACAGTACCATTGAGGAAGAAAAATGGGAGGTGTCTCAAGAAACCAGGATGGATGACTAAAGAACTTTCAATGGAGCTAAGTTTTAAACGGAACATGTATAGGAAAGGGAAAAGGGGGGAAATCACCAAAGAAGAATTCAAACAGATAGCGAACACGTGTAGGAGTAAAGTCAGAAAAGCTAAAGCGCAGAATGAGCTCAGGCTTGCTAGGGAAGTTAAGAACAATAAAAAGGGTTTTTTTGGGGTATGTCCGCAGCAAAAGGAGGAAGAAGGAAATGATAGGGCCGCTACGTGGAGAAGATGGCAAAATGCTAACAGGGGACAGAGAAAAGGCAGAATTACTCAACACCTTCTTTGCCTCAGTGTTTTAAGAAAAGGAAAAGGAGGACCAACCTGAGGAGAATGGAACAGAGGACAAAATAGGGGAAATCCAGCTCAAAATAAGTAAAGAGGTAGTACAGGAATACCTTCTTAATCTAAATGAATTTAAATCTCCAGGGCCAGATGAACTACATCCAAGAGTATTAAAAGAGCTGGCAAATATAATCTCAGAGCCATTGGCAACAATATTTGAGAACTCCTGGAGAACAGGAGAAGTCCCAGCAGACTGGAGGAGGGCAAACGTTGTTCCCATCTTCAAAAAGGGGAAAAAAGAGGATCCCAACAATTATCGTCCAGTTAGTCTGACATCAATACCAGGGAAGATTCTAGAACAGATCATTAAACAGAGAGTCTGTGAACATTTAGAAGGCAATGCCATAATCACAAAAAGTCAACATGGGTTTCAGAGAAACAAGTCATGCCAGACTAATCTGATCTCTTTTTTTGATAAAGTTACCAGCTTGGTAGATGAAGGGAATGCTGTGGACATTGCATACCTTGATTTCAGTAAGGCCTTTGACAAGGTTCCCCATGACATTCTTGCAAACAAGCTTGTAGAATGTGGGCTAGACAAGTTAACTGTTCAATGGATTTGTAATTGGTTGACCGGCCGAACCCAAAGGGTGCTCAGCAGTGGCTCCTCTTCGTCTTGGAAAGATGTGACCAGTGGGGTGCCACAGGGTTCTGTCCTGGGCCCAGTGCTATTCAACATCTTTATCAATGACTTAGATGGCGGAATTAGGGGCATACTTATCAAATTTGCAGATGACACCAAATTGGGAGGAATAGCTAATACCCTAGAGGACAGGATCAAAATTCAGAATGACCTGGATAGACTGGAGAGCTGGGCCAAAGCTAACAAAAGGAAATTCAATACGGAGAAATATAAAGTACTGCATTTAGGGCAGAAAAATGAAATGCATAAATATAGGATGGGAGAGACCTGGCTGAATGAGACTACGTGCGAAAGGGATCTAGGAGTCCTAGTAGACCACAAGTTGAACATGAGCCAACAGTGTGATGCGGCAGCTAAAAAGGCCAATGCGATTTTGGGCTGTATCAATAGAAGTATAGTGTCTAGATCAAGGGAAGTAATAGTGCCACTCTATTCTGCCTTGGTCAGACCTCACTTAGAATACTGTGTCCAGTTCTGGGCACCACAATTCAGAAAGGATATTGACAAATTGGAGCGTGTCCAGAGAAGGGCAACTAAAATGGTGAAAGGTCTGGAAACGATGCCTTATGAGGAGAGACGTAGGGAGCTGGGTATGTTTAGCCTGGAAAAAAGACGGTTAAGAGGCGATATGATAGCCCTGTTTAAGTATTTGAAGGGATGTCACGCTGAGGATGGAGCAGGCTTGTTTTCTGCTGCTCCAGAGACTGGAACACGGAGCAATGGGTGCAAGCTCCAGGAACAGAGATTCCACCTCAACATGAGGAGGAACTTTTTGACAGTAAGAGCTGTTCGGCAGTGGAACACACTCCCTCGGAGCGTGGTGGGGTCTCCTTTCTTGGAGGTCTTTAAACAGAGGCTGGATGGCCATCTGTTGGGGATGCTTTGATCACGATTTCCTGCGTGGCAGGGGGGTTGGACTGGATGGCCCTCGTGGTCTCTTCCAACTCTGCAATTCTATGATGTACTTTGTAGTCTTAAAGCTGAGTCATCACAAACGGATGTTTTGTGTATGGGTATCTCACTTCAAGTTGCTCCTGATATCAAAACTTGTTAGCAGGTTCAAGAAATCTCAGAGTCAAAGTGTTACAGTAGTATGAGTGCTGCTGGATTTTTACAGCAGTGGTAAAATATCAAAAGAACATGTCATCCATAATATGACAGCAATTGTCATTGTTTTGTCCAAAATTAAAATGTATCCAATGGAATGTTTGATGTATGAAGCATGAATCATATTTTAGAACTAACTCTGCTAGACTCAAATTCTCCACCCACAATATCCCCTTTTTTCCTATTAATTCTTTTTGCATTCTTTTTGCATCAAAGCAGAATAAAAAGTCAGCATTCAGTGTTCTTCCTAGCTAGTCTGAATTTTGTTCCTTTCAACCACAACTTAGGACTTTATCAGATGCGGCAAATATGGCGTCATAATGATGCCTTATAAATGCAAAAGAGTACGCATACAAGACGATATCATTCTTTTGTGATAATGTCTTGAATATAAGGCATTCTTTTTTATTGATGGGCCAAGCCATCAATAGATCTCCCGTGGCACTGTTTTGCCAGTATTGCCAGCATTTGAAATCTTGCGCCATTGTTCTCTCGTGATTTCACTGTCAATGCCAGAACACTTCCAGGTGAAAACGCAACACCCAGGTAGGGGACACTCTTTTTATGAAACTCCCCAGTTTACTTTTAAGTTTTAAACTGTGTTTCTGTGCTTGTGTGTACTCTTTGTGTCTTTCTTTTGGTGTATTTTTAAATTTTATTGTGCTCACATCTTCTTGTGAGAATCGCTGAGATCATAGAACATGGAAGTAAACAGAGATCTGTTCATGTTCCGTTAATGCTAGGGCTAGCTTTTCATGCTGCTGAAGGTAAGTCTGCAAGAATGGGTTCAAAATATGGTGGGAAAGAAACCTTTATTGAGCTTTGTCTGATAAAGTCCTTAAAGAGTTAGTGTAGCAGAGTGGCTAAAAGAAATCACAAGAAACCAGCAACTTCCTAGTTAAAATCTTGCCTCTGTCTGCAGTCTTATTCTGATGTATCCTACCAGCCTGCTACTGCAATATCTATGGAGATAATGTATAAGAAGGGCTATGTCTCCGTCAAGTTCATGTTCACGGAGACCCCACCCCCTTCATAACCTTGTTTCACAGGGGAGGGGAGAGTGTCAAGCAGGTGATGCTCAGCCGGGGCTCTCCCCTCCATGCATTGGTGTCGGTGGCAACCGACAGCTGCCCATTGACCAACACAGGGTTGGTAATGAAGGGATCTGGACCCATGCAATTGGTGCCAACCGTTTACAGCTGTTACCAATACAACTATTGCCAATATTCAACATATTAACCTCATATACTTACCCCTTTATGTTACTCATGTGTACTCAATACATTTTGGCAAGATATTTGGTGTCATGTATTCTTTCTTATGGGAGGGGACAGAAGCGTCCGGGCTGGGTCTGCAAACCAGCAACTTCCTAGTTAAAATCTTGCCTCCGTCTGCAGTCTTATTCTGATGTATCCTACCAGGCTGCCACTGCAATAGCTATGGAGATAATGCATAAGAAGGGCTATTTTTAAAAAACACTAAATGTTATCGTTCATAGAAAGAAGAAATGTTTTCCCCTTTACTATTGAAGACAAATATAAATCAGCCATTATGTTATTGGAGAAACTTTTGATTCAAATCCTTATGTAGCCAGAGATTCAATCTTCTTGTCTAGAACACAAGGAATATTAATAGCAAAATAATAGTTCAGCATGATATTATTATTATTTTCCTTGACGTTCATATGAACATTATTTACTGGTTATGTATGTTCAGCAGTGGCAACCTACTGAGAAAGGTTAATGTACTAGTCTACAATATAGACCACACCAGACAAATCCTGCCGTACCAAAATGTACAGCAGAAGAAAAATGACAAACGTACTTTTCCTGGAAGTGAAGGCAATACAGATTAACAGGCTCAGAGGTCTCAACACATGGTGCCTTTTCACACTCGTTCCAGCACATACTCATGCACTCAGCAGGCAGCCAAATAATTCAAGTCCTTGTGAGAGATTTTCATTCTAAACACAGTGGCTTAGAAACCCTTCAGGTTTCCTGGGCATATTGGAAGACAGGAAACATATTGCAGGCAACTTCAAAGTTCAATCTTTAGTAAACAGAGATTATGTTTTTCCTCTGCTAGAGTTTGGTGGGTCAATAGGAGAAAATTTCAGAGTAGTTGGAAACAATTGTTATTGTGTCCTCCTGGTCTCACATGTAGTCTGAGCCACATGCATGGGAGGCCTCATGAAAGTATTGGAGAACAAGGAGGGTCTGCTTTCCATATATACCAAGGGGGTATTAGCCATTAAATACATTTTTATTTGAATGAAAAAATAAAAGATTTATTACCAATACACAACAAGAGTCAGTGTGGTGTAGTGGTCTGAACATTGGATTAGGACACTGAGAGACCAGGGTTTGAATCCCTGCTCAGCCACAGAAATCCACTGGGTGAGTCTGGACAACGCATACTCTCTCAGCTTTAAAGAAAAGCAGCTGAATAGGGACTTATCTACACAGACAATTTACCCCATCTTGCCCCAATTTTAGAGCCCTGCTCTGATAATGCAGAGCATTTGCTCCATTCTGCCCCCAGGCAGACCTCACAACAACCCCCATGGCTGAGATGGGGGAAGATGGGATAGGGCCCAATAAAACATTTTTTTTTAATTACCTAGGGAAACCTGCTCCTGCCAGGAAAAAACAGATCAGCCCCCATGAGACTGCAAGAGCCCATCCCGACAGGACAGCCCATTGCTGCAGCTGCTGGTCTGGCTCACTCTCTCCAAAGCAGGTGGGAGTCCCACAGCATATGACCAATGCTGGTCACATGCTGGGAGCCTTGGTCACATGTTGTGGCCCAGCTTCCCGATGTCTGATGTTACAACATACAGGGCAGTAGTGCTGACTGCAGGGAGAAGACAGTGTACTCGTCTGGACTCCGGCTGGTTTCGTGGAGGTAATGGGGGAGGAACAGGCCTGATCCATGGGCAGGATACACTGGTGGATAGCCAGTGTATCCTGGCCCATGTAAATAAGCCCTAAATCTTGCAACAACAACAAAACCCCACCACATGATAGGATTGCTCTAGGTCAACATAAGTCTGAAATGACATGGAGGCACACAAAACACACACACAATATGATGATGATGATGATCTCTACTTTTTTGCTAAAACCAAGACTCAAATTGCTACAAATTGTAGCAAATTACAAATGGCTACAAATGCAATATAGTTATAACATACAAGATGGAATTAAATTATCAATAATATTAAAAATAATTGAAAGCATACAATTAAAAATAATGAAAAGCAATCTAAAAACAGTGCACCCTTTTAAAAGCTCTTCCTTCGGGAACATCCAATTCTCAGAAGCCTTTTGGATCAGGGGGAAAAAAACAGCTTTTGCTTACTGAAGTCCTGGATGAAGTAGGGGCAGACTCAGAATGTAAATGGCATCGTTTCAAAATGGTTTTTGAAGGGAGACTGAAGGGATGATGGGGAGAAAGTGGGAAATGAGGGGAAAAAGAGAAATCAGAAGGTGGATTAGTTACCTGCGTCAAATGAGAAGGGATACAAGAGGGAAGGTTTACGAAGCTCTGAGTTCCAGATTTGGTGGTTAAATTTCTGTGGTGGGGAGGGAACTGCAATTCCCTTTAGCTTCTGCACATTCTAAGGTGGTTGTTGTTGTTGTTGTTGTTGTTGTTGTTGTTGTTAAGTGTGGAAGGAAACCACAAGGCTTTGGCTTCCCTAGAATCACTGACGAGGCCAATAGGAAAATAAGAATTGTAGATATAGAGTGTCTAGGGATATCAGGATCGAATTGATCCCAGACGTGGCCTGTTCCTGTCAATTTCAGTGTTTCTTTAGGGTAACCTTGCTGGTAATGGTGTTTTAATTTCTTTGTACTTGTTAATGAGTGTTCTGTGGTGACTATAGAAGGGAAGTATAACAGTTGGCAATGAGAATAGAGAGATAAGCCCACAGCCTGAGAAAAATGGGATGGACGTTAACATCAGAAGAGGGGATATGCAGATGATGGATAACCAATCGTATTGAAGCTTGCCAGATTTCATAGATTGCAATCTGCATTAAGTATACCGTCTGCTTTCTAAGGCTTAATCCACACCACACAAAGAATCCAGTTTGAAACTGGATTATTTGCTGTGGCTTTTCCCAATGGAATTCTGGGATTTGTAGTTTTAAAAGGTCTTTAGGCTTCTCTGCCAAGAAATGCTGGTGCCTCACCAAACTACAAATCCCAGGACTCCATAGGAAGGAGCCATGGCAAATAATCCCGTTTCAAGATGGATTATTTGTTTAGTGTGGATGCACCCTTAGTTTCAGTTCTGAGCAACAACCTTGTATGATATGCTTCCTGGGTCACTATGCCAATAAAATTTTCTGTTTAACTCTGAAACTGCTGTCACTGCATCTGGGAATGTAAGTACATGGCAAGTGACCTGGACATGGATGCAAGAACCAATGGTGCTTGTGGAAGGACACTTGGCCTGAATACCACTGTAGAACTGGAAACCTTTGACATGAGATTCTGGAGGTCCTCAACAGGAAGAGGACAGGTTGTGTACCCTTGATTTAACATCAGAAGAAAAAAAACAGACAGATTTTGAGGAAATCTGAGAACTCTACTAAGGGCTTGTCTAAATGGGCTATTTAACCCAGCTTCCTCCCAGCTTGGAGCCCTGGAGTCCAAACAACGTAGAGCTCTTGCCCCATTTCACCTCTGGGCAGTCTTGAGGCAAAGCCAGGGGGAAGTCAGGGTAAAGCCCATTAAAACATTTTAATTAAACACCTGGGAAAACCCGTGTCATACACGATAACCCGGTTGACAACAACGACACTGGAGTCCCTCTGAAGCCAAGAAGGAGGCCTCCAACTCTGTCTGGTCTCTGGATGAGAGGGTGCTGAGAAACTACATTACAGGGAGGGAGGGATTTGTAGCCTTAAATAGCCAGACAGATCCCTTTAGAATGAGGGCAGGCAATGATCAGGTATTAAGGAGTCACATTGGCCAGCTCAGAGGACCTTGGAGGTCTGCACCTCCTTCTGCCCCCTCTGAAAAAAAAATTTAAAAGATGATGATGATGATGATGATTTAAAATGCCCCATAATGCCTCGAAAACTATCATGTCTTGCCTCTCTCTGGTCAGTTTTAAGCCCAGGAGAGGCCTTTTCTCCAAAGGTTGAGTTCTGGATCATTTTGGGGGGGTGTAAAACATCTCAGAATGGCAAAAATGTGGGAAATTGCTCCCCATCTCTCTCTGTGTGGATTTGGGGATTTTAAAAAATCTTCAAAAATTATGGGGGCCTGGGAGCCACTGCTCTAGAAACTACCAACCAGTCACACAGAGCTCACCATTGTTTATTTCTGCACAGAATACAGTCGGCCTCTATATGCACAGACTCTGCAACCACAGATTCCACCATCCATGGTTTTAAAATACTGCACATATACACACACAAAATATCCAGAAGCAAACCTTGATTTTACCAGGTTATATAAGAGGCACCATTTTACTATACTGTTGCATATAATGGGGCTTGAGCATCCACAGATTTTGGTATCCACATGGGATTCTGGAACCAAACTCAAGCAAATATTCCCAAAAACTTCCAAATGTACTTATACTAGCCAAAAACTGTGCAAATATCTTGCCACTGTGTTATTCTTCGTGACCGGCTTTACCAGGTCTCAAGGAACTCTGTTTTATGGGAGAGGATCAGGAAATAAATAATAGTAAAATTCTTCCCACACCTACTCCTGACACCTCCCCCCATCCATATATGTAAACTGGGATCTAATAGCCCACAGTTGAACTTATGCAGTTCAGATAGCCTCATGTTTTAAGTGCTACAAAATCTCTGTCTATGGTGCTGAAACTAGGCTGGGCTTAACAGAAAGGAAACAAGAGGGACCTGCAATAAAATGTTGCCATAGTCAATGCTCTTGTTCATTGTTTCTCATACACAACACTCCATTCCATTTGTTCTCCCACTTTCACCCACACACACACAATGTTCAGTCAGCATTCTATGGCCACTATGTATATTCAGTCCCTACCCTGCTGTTTGCTGTGGGATTTCTTCCTGCACATTTAAGATTTTCATCTTTCTATTTTATATAGAGAGGGGGGGAGCGAGGGAGGGAATTATTAATGGAAAGCTCAGGATTTCCACTAAATCACTTGATAATTTCCCTCTCAAGCCTGGTGCTCTCATTTTGGGTACATCAGTAGTAGATCTCACATCTGGAAATCAGAAAGAGGCAATGATATGCACAAATATACTTATCTGTATATGAAAGTTGCATCTGCACCACACAGTTACATCAGTTTCATACCACTCTAACTGCAGTGTCTCCACCCTGAGGAACTGGGGGATTGGTAGTTTGGTGACACATAACTTTCATGTCTCTATTCTGAGGAGATTCATAGTTTGGTGTGAGATAATGAGAAGGTACCAAGGCAACCTGAGAAAAGAAGGATTGCAGATTAAATCTGTTTGATTTTGTAGTGTAGACAGGCACTCAAGAGTACCTCGGGAATTGTAGTTCAGCAAGTGGGCTAGAGCAAAACTTTTTAAACTGTGGGTCACGACCCCATATGGGGTTGCGTAACTGAATGTGGGGGTCACAAAAAACTGCCATATATATAAAACCTATTTTATATACCTATATACCTGGGGGTTGCATAATAATTTCTCGGGTAAAAAGGGGTCACGAGTGGAAAAAGTTTGAGAGTAGTGATTCTTACAATCTGTTCCTCCAACTGTTTTTGCCTTCAGCTCCCAGAATTCTCAGACAGTTCGACAAATAATCAGGAATTCTGGGAAATGAAGTCCAAAACATCTAGAGGATCAAAAACTGAGAACTAATGCACTAGATCTCCATAGCACAAAATTATAAGCACTTCATCAAACTACAAATCCTAGGATTCCACAGAATGGAGCCATGACAGTTGTGGCATGAGAGTAATATAACTGTTTTTAGTTGTCAACTTCAGAGAGTAGAACTTTTACACTGCTGGAGGGAAAAGAACAGAGTTTCTACATTTGGAAGGCTAATAGTGTTGTGAAGCCCAGTGCATGATTATGGAGAGGTAGAGGAAATGTTTGAAAATACAGAGCCCATACTCACTTTTAAACAGCCGTTAGACAAAAACAAATGTTTGCTAAATACACTTCGGCTTTTACATTGTCCATAACAATCACTGTAGCGTTAAATATCAGAGACACCTCAATGGATTTTAAATCATCCCTATTCTTTATCTTTCATAATGTTTTCTTATTACAGCCCATCCAATTCATCTTGTAGCTAGCCCGAAACTAAAGTACAGGACACTAAAATGAATGCATTATTAGATAATGGGATGCGCCTCTGTATATCTGAAATATAGAGAAATAATTCCCTAAGGGGGGATGAGCTTCAGCTACAACCCACAGCTAATTTATTTTAATGCATATGAATGGTTCAAAATGTATAATATCCTGGCTGAACAAGGCAAGCTTAACCTTGACTGGGTGATTATAATTTCAGAAATGGCTGCCCAGCTCAGGCTATGCCGGAGGGAAGTTTGGTATCAAAGGCATTGTTAAAATAGGCAGCCCTGTCAAACATAGTGTCTGCTTTGTGTGAAAATGATTAAAGATGGGACAACTTATGCAGTTCAGCCTTCTCTCTAGCTAGTGGCTACACTTCCCAACTTTTAGGCTTTTAAAGGAATGCTGGGTGTGATGGGTGGTTAATTAAAAATGGAGATAAATTGGTTGTTGGACATTCCACTTCTCATTTGCATTTGGAGAAGGCTGGGCAGAAGGTAGATCTTGAGGGTGGGCAGAAGGTAGATCTCAGGAAAATAAAATTCTGGCATACTGTTAGTGACATATGCACAAGTTACAACTGCATAATGAACTTCTGGGGCTCTTGTAGAGGGAGGAACTCATGAGCTTGTTCGGCTAATGACAGTACCACCTGCAGGACTCATGTTTCTCTTTTGGGAACTCCCACTCTAGTGGAGAATAGAGGAGGTTACAGAAGCAGCTGAATATGTACTTATAGCCAAACACAGACCACCAAGGGCATCCATTCATTCCTCCTTGGGTGCATCTATACTGTAGAAATAATGCAGTTTGACACCACTTTAAGTCCTGTAGCTCCATCCTATGGAACCCTGGGATTTATAATTTTACAAGGTCTTTAGCCTTCTCTTCTAAAGAGTGCTGGCGTCTTGAAAAAGTACAAATCCCAGGATTCTGTAGGATGGAGCCATGGTAGGTTTTTTAAATAAAGAATTTTATTGACACATAAAATATAACATTGTCTCATGTCTGTTTCTTATTCCATACAAGGGTAATGACATGAACACGAGTGTGAACAGCATTCTGCATGAGGTTATCATGCTCCAGCGAACAGCATGAGAAAACACTTAATTGAAAGAAAACTTAAGATACGAAACACGCACTGATCGAGTTGAGGGGGGTGGGGAGAAATAAGGAGGTTACAGTATTTGAAAAAGGTGATGAGAGGAGTATGCTGTCATAGGTTGAGAGTATATGGAGAAGTTTAGGAAGAGGGATCCCAGATAATATCATTCCACAGTTTACCATGGAACAGCGGAGGGCATACAGTTTCATTAGTATTACATAAATATTCAATTAATGGAAACCACTTCTCAATGAATTCAGAGGAACTGGCATTTCCAGCTGTTCTGCGCATTGCATCTGACAATTTCTCCATGAGAAATATGAGAGTATGAGAGTATCTGGAGGTCACCCATGGGTGTTAGTGGGGGGTGGGTGATCTGTCATCCCCTTATGGAACTCCATCCCTCTGAGGGGGTATCTTTCAGAATGGTTAGAATGATCAGTTTGGGCTTTTGGATCTGGTAATGAAAGGAACCCATATATACATCTCTTATCCCCAGTCAACAGCAAACCAAATTATTAAGTATAAAGCTCCGTTTTTTGTAAAATAAGCCAGGATCAGGAGGAGCACAATGACTATTTGTCTGCCATAGCCGATCACTGGCTCTGCCCCCCAAGGCAGAATCTCAGCTAAACTGTGTTTCTAAAATGAAGAAAACTTAGGATACACAAGAGGAGTTTATTTTAGGGAGAAGGACTGTGAATGGAATTCTATTCTGGGATGCAGCCACACTACACAATTATAGTGCTTTGATTCCACTTTAACTGCCATGATCACATCCTGTGGAATCCTGGGATTTGCAGTTTAGTGGCAACAGACAGGATTCTCTTCCAGACGGCTCTATTACCTCACCAAACTACAAATCCTGGAATTCCATAGGAAGGAGCCATGGCAAGCAAAGTGGGATCAACCTGTTATAACTGTATGGTGTAGACACACCAGCTGCATTCCAAAGTCTCTGATTTCCAGTGTTATCTTCTCTGCAATGGTAGATTTCAGTAAATATATATATATACAATTTTCAAATCTGCTTCATGTCACTGTAGGAGACTCCAGTAGGAGATGAGCCAGCAGTAAAACCATTCCATTCCTTTAGCTGATGCTGGTCTACTCAGGAAACTGAGCCCATTCTGTCCAGGTTAGCATTTAGCATCTTTGGGTGACTGCCAAGAGCATCAGGGCTCTGGAAGGACCTAGTGTTGATATCAGCACTGAATATTTCTCTTCCAGCCCCTGGCCCCACCACTCTAGCTAGCCTCTTAAATACCCACAATGCCTCTGGCTTACCATTGCTCTGGAGCATTGTGAGAAACTAAAAGTTTGGCTAGATCCAACAAGCCAACATTGCCAGCACAGCCACAGCAAGGCCTACCAGGGCCACTGAGAGAGGAGGGGCCAACAGAAGACTTTGCCCAGGGCCCCCTCAAAACTCGGGCTGCCCCTGTCTATCAATGTCTACTAAACCAAAACAGGGGAATAACTCCCAGCCTAACCTCTCACTAAAACTGAACTAGACCACAAGGGAGATGGTGAAAAAAATATACTCTCTCTCTCTCTCTCTCTCTCTGGCTTTTCTTCGCAAACAAAGTTTCAGGAAGGACTCATCCTGCGCTTTCTGCAAGTGCACTGATGACTAAAAAGGCCAATCTGAGATAAACAAGTCCGGTTGCAGAAAGCACAGCAGAAGCTCTCCTTGGGTGATGTTTCCGGGTTGTGATTCTTTCTGCGTTGTCATTTCTCTTCAAGACTTGTTCGGTGTGAGTTCTCAAATAAGGCTGCAGCATTGTGGATAGTGCGTCTCCATGCCTCCCGATATGAGGCCAGGGTGGACCATTGTTGGTGATCAATTTGGCCGAGCCTGAGATGTTGTTTCAGGGAGTCTTTGTATTGCTTTTTTGGAGCGCCCCTCTTATGCTGACCTGTGGCAAGTTCACTGTAGAGTACTATAAGCCATCAATAGTCGAACACTAATATCTATTGCAGTTTTACTGTTATATTATTGACCACAATGTCTTTAAAGCAACCAGGTAACCAGAAAAAGAAAAAGACCAGTATCTACATTAATTAATGGAGAATAATAATATCCATTAACCAAAACTATGAAAAAAATTCATGTACTGTACTGCAATTCTTTGATCTAGAAGTATAACAGAATCTGATCCACACCAGTATCCAACCCTCTGAAGCATAGGCCACTGAGCCAATTATGGCATGTATTGCAATTCTTTATTTGTCCAACTGCGTACCTTGAGACCATACTCCTTGAATTAGTTCAACTGCCTCAAGGAAGGAATCAAGGAGTGTAGTTTCAAGGAATACAGTTGAACTAACTCAAGGAGTACGATCAAAGATCTGCAGTACATGAACTTTTTCATAGTTTTAGTTAATGGATATTATTGTTTTCCACTAATTAATGTAGATACTGGTTAATTTTTTTGTTACCTGCTTGCTTTAAATACATTGTGATAGATAATATAACAGTAAATCTGTAGTGGATATTAGTGTTTGACTATTTACAGTTCCATTATATATTTTTTCACATCTCCCTTGTGGTCTATACCAATATCTACTAGCCATAATGGTTGAATAGAACCTGACAGTGTTGTGTGGTTGGGTGATTTTGGTGAAGGACCCTGGTTTTTAAAAAGCCTCTATACGCCAATGTTGTATACTATTTATTGCCAGAGACTTTGTGGGGGGGGTGTTCTTTTAGGGACTACAGTTCATAGTATCCTTCAGATTTTGGGAGTTGTGGCCCTGAAAAAGGACTTTTCCAAATTTTGCTTAATAGTCATTCTTAGGGTAACTATGGGATAGGGTTTGGGGTGGTCTGTAGTCCAAACAGGGGATCTAAAATGGTGGAAGGAGGCCTGAATGGCACGTATGCTTGTGCTATCCTGGCACCCAGTCAAAAATGTTTTTTATTAAACACTTTAGGACCTAATTTGTTTTCTCCACTTTGTGCACATGCTATGGTTTTCATTATTTTAAAATGTTTTAACTGGCGTTAAATTATCTTGTTTTCAGTGATATATGGTTTAATATGCTTTTAGTCTTTTAAAATTAACGTTATTGTTTTAAAATTGTTCTAAACTGATTTTATTGTATGCTGTCCTGTGATCCTCAGATATATGGATGGATAGTGATTAATTAATGATGAATGATTAATCAAAACATTTCTTAATTAATAATGATGTTATTAATATTAAGGATTAATGATTACTAATAATTGTGAATAAGAATTAATATCAATAATATTAATTAATTATCAGTTGTTGATTACTGATTAATTAATGGTCTGCAGTCTGACCAAAGGGATTTAATGAATTAAATCCCCTTGGTCAAACCACAAGTGACTAGTGGCTATTAACATGCATTTTGCCTTTTATGCTGCAGCAGATTAGCACAAAGTATGAAATGTGCAAAAATGGGTGCTCATTGATATTATGGGCAGGAAGAAGAAGGTTATAACCCAGCCTGAAGTTATCAGCATTCATTGGTAGAAAAAGGAGTTCAAGGAAAGAAATGAGATGGCAGGGTTTTTTTTTTTTTTCCTTGACTGTTCAGCTCTCTTTTGTGTCAGTAAATACGTGCAGGAATGGAGAAGTTCTTAGCATATGAACTAAGACACGTGAAAACAGATGAAGAATTTCAGAGTGAGACTGAAGGCTTTTATAAATATCCTGGAAGTAGAAAGAGGATGGGAGAAGCTTGAAACAGAAGAGCAGGTCTTCTCTAAGCTTCACTGCTCTTCTGACATGCCAGGAAAGAAATCTTAGAATACCAGCACGCATTGCTGGTCTTCTTGACTTCTTGAGCAATACCAGCCTTCAAGAGTAATATTTAATTAAGAGAATATGATTCCAGCTGGAAGTTGTCAACTTTGGGGCAAATGAATATTCTGCCCCATCTTCAGGGATCCTTTTTCAAGAGAACTGTCATGCTGATGTATTATAATACAATGAAGACCTGGGGGACCTGCAGTTCCTTCAGCTCTCCCATGCCCATCAATACTAGCCAGCCTGGTGCAGGGAAAGGCATGATGGGTGAAGTAGTTTATCAACATCTAGAGGAAACACAACACAGAGTTCTCAGTAGCTGGTACATTACAACCACCAGACATCAGTTTAGATTTGTTAGAGCACTGTTCCCTGATGTAAAACCTTCCAGGTGTTTTGGATTACAACTCCCATCACCCTCAGCCCAAGTAACAAGTGGTGAGGGGTGAAGGGAATTGTAGTCCAAGATGTCTGAAGGGCACTATGATGGCAAAGAGTAGGATTAATTTCATCTAATAGATCCAAACTATAGGTAATATTTGCATATGGAGACAGACTGCTTCACGCATTCACCTTTGGTAGAAATGTTCAACAAGGCTGGAGTCCTGGAACATGGTACTTCCAGCAGTTTCTTCAAATTAGACTCCCAGTGACTCCTTGTTTAAAGTATCCTTCTTCATAACTGGAACCTAATATCCAAGATTATGGCCAGAAATTGACTACTGTATAAGGCCTTGTTGAAGAAAGAGCTATGTTGAAGAAAATTGTTTGCTTAGATGCAGAAAATGTTCCAAGTTCCTAGTGATTTCAAGTTAAGTTAAACACATACAAGACATATTAAGCCATGGTCCAAAACATCTTGACATGCCCTGTTGATAACAGCCAGAACACCAAAATAAGATACAAGTGTTGCATACATAGTTTGGAAAAAGTGCTTGATCCTCATTAGTGAGGCTGTATGTATGCGATGGGCTTTTCTTGCTCACTTTGCTGCCATGGCATGTTTTTGTAACAATTCTATATCAAAATTGGTTTATTTGTTTTTTAATTTGGCGTGGGACCCTGGTCTTCCAAACCAGAGCCAACTCAGCAAACAATTAAACCAACTTCTGCCATCAGATAAACTGCTGAGTTCAATCTACTGTCAGATTCCATCCATGAACCTTGATGGGTTAAAAAAAAAAATCCCCTTCACCAGCATCTTGCACCCACATTAGCAGAACTCCACTCTGTTCCACATTAGCTCCACCCACACAATTACCCCAGATTGCTTTCTCTGGGCCTGAGCAAGTCGGCACCCCTAGCAGGGGAGCACCCACCCCAAGGCTATGTAGTGGTCAAGAGACAGTGAGGGCACCAAATCAGTGTTCAGCTATAATTTCTGCAGCCAGTCAATCTTCATGGATCCAGGAAAACAATGTCACCAAACATCACAGGATCCTGCCCTATGTGTGAGTATGCTTAAGCAAATGGAGCAAGCAAGCAACCCTCATTTTAAAAAAGAACAGAAAAGAAAATATGACAGCACCATGGCTTCTCTTTTATTTCCCATGTGGGATCCCTTCTGATCACATTAATTCCAATCAAGCACAGATGCCTATATCCTTTCTACCTATAAAATATATATACTGTAATTCGGTTGGTGAGCTTCCCCTTCACCTACTTAAACTTCTGTTCCACTGTTCTACCAGCTTATCTATGGTATCTTAAGGGTTACATTTGGTGAATTTCTTTATTTCCTTTGTGTTTTCTTTCCTTTTTTCCCTCCCTTCTTGTCGTATTGTTATATATGTCCACTTTTATTGCCCGTGTTCTTAGTCTTATTTCAAAATAAAATAAATAACCACATGGTGTAGTGGTTTTCACATTGGACTATGACTCTGGAGACTGGGGTTCAAATCCCCCCTCAGCCATGGAAACCCCCTGGTTGACTATGGGTAAGTTACACTCTCTCAGCCTCAGAGGAAGGCAAAGGCAAACCCCTGCCTGAACAAATCTTGCCAAGAAAACCCTGTGATAGGATCACCTTAGGGTCCCCACAAATCACTCTGAAACAACTTGAAGGCACACAATAACAACAACAACAACCCAGAGGAAGAAGAGCCCTGTGTGAGCAGACCAAGAACTTATCTAGTCCAGCTTCCTGGTTCCCCAGAGTGACCCATGAGATGCTGCCCCCAAGCAGGCCATAACACCTTCTCCTGTTGCTGTTCCCCTGCAACTCATAAACAGGTACCCCACAACTGACAGCTAGTTCTAATTTTGTTAGTTAATAGGATCAGGTGAGAATATTGAGGTGCTGGATTTGCGTCTAGATGCAGGCCAATTAAGTGAGGTTGGATCCTGCAGAAGACATTGGCTCCATGGATGGTGGATCTCTGTGGGTTGGTGGTTCTGAGTTCCAGAAAATGGGTAGAGAGTGAATGGGATGGCACTCCCGCTGGAAGAGTAGGTGTATAGCTTGGGGGTGCTGCTGAATATATTTCTGTCACCCAGGGACCATTTCACACTTCATAATTATAGTGGAGTAGGGCTAATGGTGAACATTGGGGTCAGGAAGGAGCAGGAGAAGGCTGCCACAGGTAGCCATTTCATACCATCTTAACCTGGTGGTATGAAGAGAACAAGAGCCAGAGTGGTGTAGTGATAGACTAGGGCTGCTACCATACTGCAGAAATAATGCAGTTTGACATCGCTTTAACTGCCATGGCTCAATGTTATGGAATTCTGGGATTTGTAGTTTTGTGAAATATTTAGCCTTCTCTGTCAGAGAGCTCAACAAACTACAAATCCCAGGATTCCATAGGATGGAGCCATGATAGTTAAAGCAGTGTCAAACTTCATTATTTCTGCAGTGTGACAGCAGCCTAGGATTCTGGGAGACCAGAGGTCAAATCCCTGCTCAGTCATGGAAACACCCTGGGTGACTTTGGGAAAGTCCTACACTCTTAGCCTCAGAAGAAGGCAATGGCAAACCTCCATTGCACAAACCTTGCCAAGAAAGCCCCATGATAAGTTACTGTCATCATAAGTCAGAAATGACTTGAAGGCACACAGCAACTATGAAAAAGAATAGCAACACAGGATGCTTCCCTATACCGAGTAATTAATCCATCTAACCCAGTATTTTCAACTCTGTCTGGCAGTAGCCATCCAGGGGTTCCACAGTTTATTTAGCCCTAGTTGGAGATTCTTGGGATAGCCTGGTAGTGTTCCCCTGCAAGTACTGTACTAACCACAGACCCAACCTTCTGAAATTAGACTAGGAGACTTCTCATGCTATACAATGATAGTGCTATGATTCTACTTGAACTGCCAGGGCATCATCCTATGAAATCCTGGGATTTGCAGTTTATGGAGGGATCTTTAGAATTCTTAGCCAAAGAGGCTTAGTGCCTCTAAACTACAAAACCCAGAGACCATAGGGTGCAGCCATGGCAGTTAAAGCGGAGCTTAGGGTTGCCATAACTCTCTTCCACAAAACCAGGACAAAAGTATATGGGACTGGATTGAATGGATTATTGGGGGGGGGGGGAACCAACCAGATTTTGACATTTAATATTGTTTTATCACATATTTCAGCAGCAGCAGCAGTAGTAGTTTTCATCATTTATTTATTTATTTATTTATTTATATCTCACCCTCAATTTACATGGTGCTTTAGAAATACAACAATAAAAGCAGTGGGTCATAGAGATACAGTGGAACCTGGTGCTGCAGAGCAGGTGTTGCTTGTTCCCTGCCAATGTAAATCTCTGGAACTTCACAAAGATGGCACAAAGCCAATGTCTCTCCTGTTGCTTGGTCAGAGCATGGAAAAATTATTTGTTTGGACTTCAACCTCCAAAATCCTCCCAGCCAGCATAGCCATTATCATCAATAGGCCTAACTCCTGCCAATGAGGTCATAGCTGCCTCCAAATAGTGTACATTCTGCCTCCAAACATAGAGTTGGCAGACCTGCTTTAAAAAAAAAACCTTGAACACAGTATGTGATATTTACACTTTATTGCTGGTATACACAAACCCTTTCTCCCTCAAGGCACACCCTGATTTGTGTAGTGCTTAAAAAGCCTATTTCTGCAGAGATAACAGCAGACAAGCTAGGGGTAGATTTTCTGCCCACTGAAAATTAGGGTTGCCCAATTGAAATCTTGAGAGAGTTCCAGCACTTTCAATAGTTGTGCAGAAGAGGGAATTCCAGCAGGTGTTGCTTGTTCCCTGGTTGCAAGATAAGCAAGGCCTGCTAAAATACCCTCTTCTACCTAACCATTAAAAGTGCTGGAAATCTCTTGGGCTGTGCTCCTACTAAGGAGGAATCCAGGATCTGCTACTTCAACTGGCCCAGCCAGCCAGGACTTTTTTTAGTCCCTTCAATCCAGGATTTTCCTGGTTTTCTGGGACATATGGCAACCCTAAGCATAGTGCTATAATTGTGCATTGTGAAAGGACCCCTGTCTTAGAGTCCTGCAGTCCTAACAATGGGGGGAAGATAAGGTAGGGCCTGTTACAGCATTCTAAAATAATAACTGTTTTATAATAAATGTATTCCAGCTGGCAAAAAAAACAGATCAGGTCCTGCATGACTGCAGAAGCCCATTCCAGCATGCCAGCCCATCACTCTTTATCCAATGACCATTACTTATCTTTCACCTCCTGGGTGGTAGATTTCTGTAAATTGTTTTATCTTGTTGAATTGTTTTTAAATTAATCTGCTTTACTGTTTGCAACATTTGAGGTTTCTACATATAGGGCAGGATATAAATATCTTACTAAAGGAAGACATAATAATTCTGATCTTGGAGGCAGCATCATAACAAGTAGCAACTTAGGAGCTTTTCCTCCATGAATTGGTTTCAGTCCCCTCTTAAGCCTCATAGAATGATAGAATCAACGTTGGAAGGGACTCCAAGGACCATCTAGCCCAACCCTCTGCAATGCATAAATGCATAGCTAAACCTGCCCAGCCAACCTTTTTCTAAAATGTCCAAAGAGGAAGAATCCATCACTCTCTCAGTCAGTCCATTCCATTGTCAAACCACTCTTACAGTCAAGCTTTAAAAACACACACAGTGGTATACAACAATCAATGTGGTCAATACTGACTTAGGTGTAGAGGTTGTCATATTTCAAGGCCTGGTCTACTGGATGACTGGGCAAGTCACATTCTTTCATCATCAGAAGATGGCAAAGGCAAACGTCCTCTGAACAAATCTTGTTAAGAGAACCCCATGATAGGTTTGCCTTAGGGTCTCCATACGTCAGAAATTATTTGAAGGCACACAACAGCAACAAAAGGGTAGATACACCTGTTACCTGAATTGTGTGGGGTCCGTGGGGACCCACTAGTGACACTAAAATTACAATGATAAGTTTTGGGATTTTAATTAGCTCAAAGGTATGGCTGCAAGAGGCTGGGTAACTTTTTGAGATCTTTTGCACTCTGTATACCAGTACTCACTGATGAGACTCCAAGCCAAAATGAAATAAAAATGGTTTTTATTAGAAAATAATCACAGAAACATGCACTCACACACAGAAGACAACCACACAAGGCTAACAAAGAGTCAATTTTGGGATAGAGAAATAGACTCAGAAAGAATGGGCTATATTTACCAGTCCTGAAGAGCAGAGGTTCATGCAGCAAAGGAAGAATAAGACTAGTGGTTTACATATACATTGGTTTCTAATTAGTAAGGCAAGGCTGCATTTTATCACTCTCTCTGTTTAACTTGTACACTGAACATATCATACCTAAAGCAGAATTGGACTTGTAGGAAGGAGGCCTGAAAATTGGAAGAAGGAACATCAACAATTTAAGATATGCAGATGATACCATACTACTAGATAAAATAGCAAAGTCTTGGAACAACTACTGAAGAAAGTCAAGGAAGAAGGTGCAAAGGGAGGTTTACAGTTGAACATTAAGAAACAAAAATAATGGGTAGGAGAAATAGAAGAGATAGTAGAAGAAAACAAACAGTAAGGGGGAAAAGTGGGATAAAAGGATTGTGTAAGAATGGAGAAGGTTATAACGTGGAACGTTAGGGGTTTAAATAGCCCACAAAAACGACAATTGGTATTTCATTTTTTGAAAAAGCAGAAACCAGATATTGTGTGCCTACAGGAGACTCACATTAGAAACCAAGACAGGAGGTTGTTGAAAAATGAAGGTTTGGGTAAGGTATACACAACTAAATACAACAAAAAGAAGAGAGGAGTGGCAATTTACATAAATAAAAGATATGACTCAAAAGAAATATTTAACGACAATGAAGGCTATTATATAGGTGTTGAAATTAAGTTGCTAGATAAAAAAATTTTGATGATTGGGGTATATGATCCTTTGGAAAATAAAGGTAGATTTTATCAAAAATTGTTGATGGAAGTGTTGCAACATGATTATGACAATTTGATCCTGGCAGGAGACTGGAATGGCGTTTTGAATACTGACTTAGATAGAGCAACTAGTAGCAACAAAAAAAGAAACCAGGGGAAACTACCAAAGGAGGTAATTGAGTTGATGGATTGCCTTGCCCTTGTGGATATCTGGAGGTTAAGACATGTGCAGGAGAGGGATTATACATATTATTCAAGTCGTCATAGATCATGGTCTAGGATCGACATGTTCCTCATATCAAAAACATTGGTGAAAGAGATCAGTAAAGTAGAAATACAACAAAAAATTATATCTGATCATAGTCCGGTAGCTTTAGAAATGCGAACTAGGAAAAAGTATAACAATTGGAAAATCAAAGATTTATTTTTGAAGAAAGACTTCATAATAGACAGAACAAAGAAAATAATAAAACAATTCTTTGAAGAGAATGTTGATAAAGGAACTAAAATGGATATAGTTTGGGATGCCGGGAAGGCAGTGATTAGAGGTCATCTTATGCAACAAGTGATTGAACTTAACAAGATAAGAAAAAGAAGAGAGTTAGAACTGATAGAGAAAATAGAGGAAAAGGAAAAGATACTAAAAGAAGGAGGTAATGATAAAAGAATGAGAGAGGAGCTAGTAATCCTCAAAAAAAAACTAGAAACGAACATGACAATGGAGTTAGCAAACAAACTTATGTTTGCGCGTCAAAGATACTTTGAACATTCAAACAAACCAGGCAAATGGCTCGCCTATAGGCTAAGGAAAGAGAAAGAGAAGAAACTAATAACGGAAATAAGATCACAGGGAGAAATTTACACAAAGCAAAAAGATATAATTAAAGTATTCTACGAATATTACTCTAAATTATATAGTAAACAAAAAGTGGCAAAAGATTTTGAGGGTGAAATGAAAACATACCTGGATAAGGAGGATATACCACAGATATCAGAAGAGCAAAAACAAGAACTAAATAGAGAAATTACAAAACTAGAAATAAGAGAGGCAATAAGACAAATGAAGATAGGAAAAGCCCCAGGCCCGGACGGTTTCTCAGTTTTATACTATAAAACTTTTGAAGAGGAACTATTGGATCCTCTATATAGACTCTTTAACGATATCAATATAGGAAACCGTCCAGACACCTGGAGGAATGCTGATATTGTGTTGATACCGAAAGAAGACAAAGATTTAACATCACCATCAAACTATAGACCAATCTCGCTCTTAAATATAGATTATAAAATATTTACAAACATTCTAGCAGCAAGATTGAAGAAAATCTTGAGGGACTGGATCCATGAAGATCAAAGTGGATTTTTTCCGGGTAGGCAAACGAAAGACAATCTGAGAGTATTAATTAATTTGTTTGAATACTACGAAAAACACATTGATAAAAAACTACTAATGATTTTTGCAGACGCCGAGAAGGCTTTTGATAATCTACGATGGGAATTCATGATAGAGGTTTTAATAAGAATGAATATTGGAAAAAACTACTGTGACTGGATAAAAAAGATTTATACCAACCAAGAGGCCCAAATCATAGTTAACGGGGGAAAAACAAAACCATGTAAGGTGGAGAGGGGAACCCGTCAAGGGTGCCCATTATCCCCACTACTATTTATCACGGTAATTGAACTATTAAATAGGAAAATAAGGACGAACACACAGATAAAGGGGTGGAAACATCAAGGACAGGAATATAAATACAAGGCCTTTGCTGACGATCTTGTTTTTATATTAGAAGACCCAAAAGACAGCATCGAAAAACTTATGAAGACGGTGGAGGAATTTGGTAACTGGGCAGGCTTAAAAATAAACAAAGATAAATCAATGATGCTCACAAAGAATATAACAAGACGTGAGGAACAAATGTTAGAGAAAGCCACTGGTTTTAAAGTGGAAAAGAAAGTAAAGTATCTAGGTATAATACTTTCGAATAAGAACTCAGATCTGTTTGAAAATAATTACGTTAAAACGTGGAACAAAATAAAAGAGGATATGAAGAAATGGGGGAAGCTAGGAATATCATTGATGGGGAGAATAGCTTCATTTAAAATGAATATACTGCCGAAGATGTTATATCTTTTCATGAATATCCCAGTTATAATCAATAACAAGGTTTTTAAAATATGGAGGAAAGATATAACTAGATTCATTTGGCAAGGTAAAAAACCCAGGATCAAGTTCAAGATATTAACAGATAAAAAGGAGAGGGGAGGATTAGACCTACCGGACTTACAAATCTATTATCATGCAAGTACGCTGTCTTGGATAGTAGAATGGTTAACTTTGGAAAAAACAAGACTATTGACTTTGGAGGGATTTAACGCGAGATATGGATGGCACGCCTATTTATGGCATAATAAAGCAGCCATCCATGGAGAATTCAGACACCATTATTTAAGGAGAGCCTTGCTAAACATCTGGTTGAAATACAAAAGGAAACTTTATATGAAGATACCCCTGTGGGTTTCAAATCATGAAGCCTATTATAAGAAGGAAGATATCTACAAGGGGAAGTGGCTAACGTATAATGATCTGTTGAAAAGAGAGGGTAATAAATGGGTTATGAAAACTAAAGAAGAGCTCAGAATGGGAGATATCGAATGCCATTGGTTCCTCTACAGACAACTAGGGGAGAAGTTTAAAATTGATCAAAAATTGGAGGGTATACAGGAGAGTTATACAGAGTTTGATAAAGTCATTCGAGAAGGTAGAAAAAAGATAATCTCAAAAATATATAGATTGTTATTAAAATTAGATCAAGAACAGGAGATAATTAAACCCTATATGATAGCATGGGCAAGGAATTTGGGTCAAGAGATACCACTAGAACAATGGGAAAGGCTATGGAGGAAAAATATATTTTTTACAAGGAGTTGTAGCCTAAAAGAAAATGTATATAAGATGATGACAAGGTGGTATTGAACCCCAAAGAGACTAGCAAAGATCTACAAAAACTCATCGGATTTATGTTGGAAGTGCCAGAGAGTTGCCGGCACTTACCTCCACATATGGTAGAATTGCCAGAAAGCTAAGAGATATTGGGGAAAAATTCACAAAAAAATCACAAGAGTATTAGACACAGATTACCCCTTTGCCCCAGAGATTTATCTCTTAAATATGTTTGAGAAGATAGATATTCAAACTCAGAGAAAATATTGGAGATTATTATCTTATATGATGACAGCAGCAAGAATAGTCTTTGCAAAATATTGGAAAAAACAAGAAATACCAACCGTAGAGGAGTGGTTATTGAAGCTCCTAGATATGTACGAGATGGAAAAACTATCAGTGTTAGTAGATGAAAATAGAACACTAAGAGACTTGGAGACTTGGGAGATATTGAATCCACTATGGGAGAACAAGTGGGGAAAAGAAGCTACTATATAAAAAGATCATTCTCGGTAGAAGATAATTTATAGGATATAGAACATTGATCAAAAAAGAGAGAGAGAAAAAGAGATAGAGGGAAAAAAGAGATAAAGGGTGATAATCAGAAAACAGAAAATGAAGATAAGTAAATGGGAAAAAAGGGGTATGTAAGAAGACAAAAAGCAAGATGGACGAAGAAGGGATGAGGAAGTACGGAGAATGGGAGAGAATTAGAACGGATGTAAAGGAAAAAGAATATGTATAGAGGAGAGAATGGAAGAGTGTTGGACTGCTATATTTCGGTTTTGTGTTATTTTATAGTATGGGACATATGAGATGTATATATGTGTAGATGGAGTCTTGTTTGACTATATGTTTGTTCACTTTTTTACTGTTACTTTCTTTTGTATGTTTTTCTTTTTTAAAATTGAATAAAGAGATTTGGAAAAAAAAAGAAACAAAAATAATGATCACAGATGGTTTACATAACTTTAAAGGAGACAATGAAGACATTGAAATAGTTCAAGATATTCCATATCTTGGCTCAGTCATTAACCAGAATGGAGATTGCAGTCAAGAAATCAGAAAAAGACTTGGACTTGGAAGGACAGCTAAGAATGAACTGGAGAAGATCCTGAAGTGTAAAGATATAGAATTGAATACCAAAGTCAAGATTGTCCATGCCATTGTATATATAATTTCTATGTATGGTTGTGAAAGGTGAATGGTAAAGAAAGCTGATAGGAAGAAAATCAACTGATTTGAGATGTGGTGGTGAAGAAGAGTTCTACAGATACCATGGACTGCTAAAAAGACAAATAAGTGGGCCCAAGAGCAAATCAAAAGCCTGGACTCTCACTAGAAGCCAAGACGACTAAACTGAGACTGTCATACTTTAGACATAGCATGAGAATACACGACTCACTAGAAAATACAATAATACTTGGTAAGGTAGAAGGCAGTAGGAAAAGAGAAAGAGTGCATTCCAGATGACTAGACTCAGTCAAGGAAGCTACAGTCCTGAGTCTGCAAGTCCTGAGCAGGGTTGTTAGGAATAGGGCAACTTAGAGGTCTCTCATTCATGGGATCGCCATAAGTCAAAGTCAACCTGAGAACAGTTAACAACAACAAAAGCTGGTGCCCTATGCATGGAATGAAAGATAACCCCACAGCAAACTCTTTAAAGAAAGGGCAGGCAAAGTGAAATTTGCTGCAAAATGCTACAAAATACTGTAAGTTCTGGGGGCACTGGAGCATTTTGCCACATTCCCCCTTCTGTGCCATTTTAGGGCCAGGAGAGGCCCTTTTAAAAATCAGAAAATGAACAAGAAATGACAGGAAGTTTTTAAAAACTGATTTTAAAAAAGGTCTGTCCCAGACCTAAAATGGCACATGGTGCCAAAAACATGATGAAAATGCCACTTCCATCCTTAGAGAGATTTTCAGGAGCACAAAATTGATTGGGGGGATGTAATGGGGATGTGGTCCTCCAAGGTCTCTTGGGGGGCTAATGTCCCCCAGCCTTCCAAGGTTACCCACCCATCTTAAATAAAGGAGGACTCCATTTTGCTACCATAGGTGGAGGACAAGATGGCACCCTTTCTCTATCCCATGCTGGTTGGCCTCTCAGCTGAATCCTGCTTCCAACACTGGGGGTGGAAGAATGTCCCTTCTCACATTTGAGGTGGTAAGCTTCTTTAGGCTGTCTTAAGTCAATCCATGTATAGCCATGTTGTGTGGCTATACAACTCTATCCAACGGAGGAGGAACAACTGGTGAAGCCTGGAGGAAGAGCCAAGAGGATACCACCATCACTGCCATCCTGCATCTTCCATCTGAAGCAACTGCCTCACTCTGCCTAATTGTAGAGCTATCCCTTGCTGCAATGCATACAACAGAAGTGTAGTTCTCTGGCAAGGAGGGGTAACCAGAATTTATTCTCATTCACTTTGTTATCACAAAAGCAATCCTTTTATTTATTCGCTTTCCAGTTGTCAGCTAAAATGTGCCCTGCTCCTTGAATTCTTTGTCAGAGTATTGAAAGGAAATGGCAGGTATCCGTCCCCTCACGGCTCAGTACTGAGCCAAAACTGGCAATGCAGAAAGCATTGTCATTCAAAACTGTCATTTACCAAGATGTTTAGAGATGTTGCTGCTGCTATCAAGTGCCTCAGACAACATGGTAAGTGACAACCAAGCCTTACGCAGGTGCTCACTCGGAGGTCCACACCGCCATCTGCTGGAGGCAATTGGCAACATGCAAGCATTCTGCCACAGGAAAAAAGAAGCAATGGATTCTTCTGGTATACTTATTATTAATCGATAGCTCAAAAATGGACGGTCCTGAGGGATTAGCCACACAAAGAGAGCTGCTTTCTAGCATATGACCAGGTGTTTGAAAGCTGTCTCTTGACAATGCAGATGATCTCCTTTCTCCCAGGATATCACATACAGGCCAAGCAAGGCAGAACTGATTGCCCACAAGAGCTTTCACCAGTTATTCTCACCTCCTTATGTGGACAATCCAAGAAATAATTGTTCATCGGCTGATGGGAATGCTCTGCTTCAACCTCACTCCTTGCCTTTGAGGGAATGTGACATTGACAGAAAGGACAGAAGCCTTTCCTTCACACAAACGCACGACTGTCAAAGTGTTCTCCCAGCTGAGTGTCATCAACTGAGTTGTGTGCATTTTTATGACTTTTCACACTTTTTAGAACACTTCTGTCAAAATTTCATGAAGTTGTTTCTCACACAAAAGGTTTTCCGGGTACAAAATACAATGTTTCCATACTACATAATACAACAGTTCTGCACAAAACACAACCTTTTTGTTGTTGCTGCTTCTGACCCCCCACCCTGATGAGAAGAAACCTGGACTGACAAGAATTTTCACAATTCAGGACTTATCTGCACAAAAATCAAATTTTTTCTGCAGAAAACAGCATTTTCTAAACAGAAAGCAATACGTCTGTGCAGAAATATTGTTTTCTATGCAGACAATGCTCTCTTGTGCAAAAAATTGCTGTTTTCTGCACAAAAATATGCAAATTTTGCACAGAATAAGTCCCAAATTGTAAATAGTGTTTCAAAAATGGTGCAGTTTTCAAAAACTTTCTTGCACAGGGAAGAAAACTGCTAAAATTACTCATTGCTTCCTTGAGGAATGAAATTAGCATAGAATTCCTAGTGGGAACAGAATCTTAGACTGGGAGCGGATCCTTATAGGTTACTTTCATCAACAGGTGAAAAAATCTGGAGCTTAAAGGAAAGGAAGCTAATGGGAACTAGCCCAAATTCAAGTTGGCAGCAATGTATAGAGAATTCTGTCAACTGAAATATATTTGCAAACCAAGCCATGCAGCCAATATATGCAGAAGTGAAACTTCTCCAACTAGCACAGTATTGTATAGTCTGTTTTTATGGATATATAATGCCTGTTAAAATATCAGTAAGACAGAGGGAACTATAAATACGTTTTCTGTTTTAATTTTTATTTAATTAATTTATACGCCACTTTCTTGTCATACATGTCCTCACAGTGGCTTTACTAGTAGTCAAAGGCTGCTTCTCCATTACAGAGTAGGGCAACTCTGGATGAGCCAGGGGCGAGTTTTCTACCCACAGATAACTTGATCAACCTCAGGTGGGGTTGTCAGATCTCAGTGCCTGGGCCTGAGTCTAGTTTTCATGGTCATCTCCAGGTGGGAGACAAGGGTACAAATTTTCCAGTTTCAGTGGGCTCAGCTCCAAGCAAGAAGAGTGGGCTGGGTGCAAATCTCCAGCTCACCTAGTAGAAAAGCAACTTGCTACTATTTGCAAGGCTTGATTCATTTCTTGCTGCAACTTGTAAAGATTCTCCAGGAGGGTATATACTTCCTCCTTCCCTCCTAGTTGTTGTGGCATCAGAAGTCACATTTCACTCTGCTCTGCATCCACCTTCTGGTTAGAAGCAAGAAAGCTAGATTAAATATAGCTTTATTAATGTGACCTTCCATGGGGAAGAGCAGTAAAGTGTTAGGGACTTGCTATTGATCCCAAAGAGACACGTGCACATCTCCCAGAAAGAGCCACTGGCAAAATTCCAAAATCATGAGGAAACATCAAAAAGTCAATTGGACACAGTCTCCACTACAAACCTAAGTTGTAGGCAATAGAGGGATGGAGCAATCCTTTGTGTGCAGATTTTGATCTTTTCTTCCCTTAATCACCCAAACCTTAAGAAGAGGGAGCTCAAGTTTTGTGAATCCAACGATCAGACATTTAAGGCAGCTTGCAACACATCAGCATCTTCAGACACCTATTGTCAAGACCAGGAAACTCACTGTGCAATCGTTGAAGATTCCTGGAATCTATTGTTCCTCCCAGGAAACTTGCTCCTCTTAGGGCATATTTTTTTGAATAAATATGGGCCAAAAACCACACTTCATCACACATGGAGTTCAAACTCTGTTTCTCTGTGTTAGCCACTCCAGATTCATCCATCCATGCTGCCAGACATTTCAATGACTTCAGGACTGCAAGTCTGGGGTTGTATATCCCCAGAAATCTCCTTATCTATCCCTCTGGCAATCTCTCTCTTTTTCTATTTCTAGTTGTCGTGTGTGTGTATGCTTTTTGTATGAATGGATGCATGCTTGGTGTTATTGTTTTATGTCTTTAATAACTATCATTGTTAATTTTTTCATTTTGCATTTGTGTGTGCACGTTCAGAGGGACTTGGGGTATACAAAGGTGTAAAGATCCCTCTCTCTGTTGCCCCTTTTTTGCATTGCTAAGGTCGAGTTGCTACTAATTTCCCCAACATATTAGAAACTTGATATTTTCTTGGATTTTCCAAGACCTCTTTGGGTAACAATGGCCCTCTGTTGGGAGTGTTTTGATTGTATATTCCTGCATGGCAGGTGGCTGGACTATATGCCCTTGTGGTCTCTTCCAACTCTTGTGATTCTATGAAATGTCCCTTATTCTATCTCCCTAAATCATGAGAACGTATAAAATTGGTTCACTTCACTTTGATCTGGGATCAGCCCCTTGAACTAAGATTTCTGTCTTAATTTCCAATCAGGAAAATATGGTGTGTGGGGGGTGTTTGAATGAAAAGCTGTGAACAACTGTGGTTGGCACAGGTTGCCCCCTGTTTATGCAGGGTATATGTTCCTGGACTTACTGCAGATAAGTGAAAGTGCATATAATAGCAAACCGCAGTATTATACCATAGAATCGTACCAGAGTACCTAGGCGCAACTGTAGGTCAACTTCCAGCAGAAGTTGTGGACTCTTCCAACTCTATGATTCTACAAATCTATGACTTCCCAATGCCTAGAGAAACTACCTCCAGTGTGACTCTATGGTCCCCCGGTTGGCTAGAGATACCTCCCCCCCCCCAATCACAGGCAAGGGAAACCATGAGTACCAATCCCACATAAATTGGGGGGGGGGCAACCTGCACTTAATGCATAACACATAGGTGCTGTCTATATGAGGGGAAGTTTTTTTTAAAAAAAACTGTTTAGCATGGTCTGCACAAGCGATACTTCATATTTACAAAAGGAAAAATAAGGAAAAGAGAGAGAGAGATTGGAAAGGAGATAAAATGACAATCTCCCGCTCAACTGAAAATCCAACATGGTGGCAGCAGGCACTTTCCTTGTTTGCTAGCCACACCCCCATACTCATCCAGCCAATCAGCTTATGCTGCCTGGTTGCAGCAACGCAAATGTGACTGTCTTAACAATTGTACATTGTTTCCACACCCTACAGAGATTTTTAAAAGCTCCAAGTAAAGCTCTGAAGGCTTCCTTTCAGAGGTTTACAATGGATTTGGCTTCTCCCTTTCTGAATGAGACATATTGATGTGAATGTCCATTTAGACAGATTGCCTTCCATGTGATTGCCATTTGGATTATTTTCATCATTCAGATGGGATGTTGTTGAGGTCACCAGGGGCCATTCCTAGGCCTCAAGTATTGGCCTGGAAAACTCAGGGCCAAGGCAACCCTA
The DNA here is from genome assembly GCA_030847615.1 of Gambelia wislizenii. Taxonomy (NCBI): domain Eukaryota; kingdom Metazoa; phylum Chordata; class Lepidosauria; order Squamata; family Crotaphytidae; genus Gambelia; species Gambelia wislizenii. Next base: position 19,234,044 of record JAUMIR010000001.1, on the reverse strand, counting down.
ACCCCATGGTTATCAACTCCCACCAACCTATCAACTCCCACCAAAGCCAGAAATGATTGGAAGTTCATTCATGGATTCATAAAACATACTTTTTCAACTTTTTAAATCAAAACAAAGAAGAGCCTTGGTGTACCATGAAGCGCAAGGGAACTGTGGGTCTCAGAATGAGATACTCTGTGTTTTAAGAGGGGAAATAATTGGGTGGCTCCAGGGGCCACAAAAACAGCTGAGACCACATGTGGCCCACAGGTCCCAGGTAGTCCACACCTTCTGTATAGCTTGTTGCCCTTCCACATGCCTGGGAGAAGCAGGAGGTGGGAAAGAACAATGCAAATTAAGAATGGTGTTAAAAATATATTTAATTTGTATATTTTAAGTGCATTACCATGCAAATACTTCCAGGACTGGCAGAGGCAGCTTGGCAAGTCAAGGCTATCAATTACAGAAGAATAAGTCCCAGTGACTTTTGGCAAGCAATTTGTCTCCCTTTCAATTGTCTTCCTAGTGCTGAGGCCAAAAAAGAATAAGAGGCTAAGAACTCTCATGGTGTAATCAGAGATAATATGTGTGCCTATGCTGGCACAGCCCTCTCTTGCTTTCAAAGAAAATGCCACAGTGGATCAGAATGGGAAGGTTGCCAGCTTTCTAATACAGCTTTAAATCCTTCCAAGCTTTCCCCATCAATGGATTCTTTCCCCACTTTCTCAAAGCACCTTCTATTTTTTTTAAAAAAAAATACCTCCAAATACAAATTGACCAAGTAGACTGCATGGCAAGAGAATATCAATAGCAATTGAGAGAAAATTTGGAACCAGATCTCTGTGGGAGACACTGTAATAAGGTTTTGACATTGCAGATCCCACTCAAGAGTTTCAATTTAGATCACTTGCCCTACACTCTTCCCCTTAAGTCAGCATCTTCATTTAAACAAGTGGTGGTCATCTAATCGCTATTCAGAATTTATTTCTATTCAGAATAAGCCTTATAGGGTTCTATTTCTATTCAAAATAAGCCTCAACAATGTCTGGAAGAAGGCATGTTTTAAGAATTAACCAGACCTCTCTTGTTTATGAAATTAATTATTTCTTCCGTAAGACATCCCAGGCAACTGGGAAACTATGAATGTAAATCTTCACTTATTCCATTCTCCGATGGAATAATGAATAATTCCCCCCAAAAAAAAAAAAAAAAAATCCTGCTGGGCAAGTTGTCTGCTACATGTTTTGCACTGGAGAACTTATGCTTAGCAAAACAAAAAAAGTGTTTGTAGAAAAAAAAACATTTTGCACAGAAAACAACAATTTTGCAGAAAAATCAGGACATTTGTGTTGCCTTACCTAGAGGTCTCCTCAGATGAAGAAGCAGGAGAGCCACAGTGATGATCTCCTGCCATAGAAGCAGAGCCCGGTCCATTCCAAGCAGCATCTGCAGATTTGGAAAAGAAGTCGGATGCTCTGCACCCTGTTGTGCATCTCTTGGTATATTATGCTGTAGGTGTAAGCCATAAACCAACCAGCCCTGTCAAGTAAGGCTGATACACCACAATCAGAGACAGGTGTAGATGATCCAGAAAGCTGAATAGAGGCCCACGGAGTAAAAGGAGGCTTCCTGGAAGTCACTTGTGGGGTTTTGTTGTTTTCAGAGTGCATGTTGTGTGTGCGTGCTTTTTGTGTGTGTGGTGCTTTTGGGTTACCCATCAAGAAGATGGCTTTCAGTGTTAAGTTCCCTGTGCACACTAACTAGGAAGAAAAGGTTTGTGTGGAGCTCTGCGAGAAAACTGTTACCAGTTACCTGTAAACTGAAAAGAAGAGTATATATCTTGTAAATAACTAAGCAATCTGAAACTGTTTTTCCTGCACTGCTGGTGACATTATTGAGTGCTCAAACAGAGGAAGACATTTGTCTCTGGTGCTAGGACGTTTCCTGGTACATGCACTATAAACCCCCACACTCCAACTGCATCAACAATTAAAACACAGGGAACAGAAACATCACAGACACTCTTCACCACCTTAAGTAAACTATGCTGAGTTAATGAGGCCAGCTGGCCTAATTTCCTGCCAGGTAAAATTTAGCTCAGTCAAGGCCATTCTGGTGCTATGAACAACAGAACTGATGCCTCCTGGTAACCTTGTGTGATATCCTCAGTTTAGAATCACAGAGTTTGAAGAGACTACAAGGGCCATCTAGTGCAACCTCCTGCCATGCAGGAATATACAATCAGAGCACTCCAGAAAGATGGCTATCCACCCTCTGTTTAAAAACCTCCCAAAAAAAAAGGCCCCACCACACTCCCAGGCAATCCATTCCACTTCTGAACAGCTCTTACTGTCAGGAAGTTCTTCCTAATGTTCAGCTGAAATCTCTTTTCCTGTAGTTTGAACCCATTGCTCCGTGTCCTAGTCTCTGGAGCAGCAGAAAACAAGCTTGCTCCATTCTCAGTATAACATATATCCTTGACCTTTAACTTGATCCGGACTAACATCTCTGGCAACTCTCTTCTTGGTTTCAGACTTGACTCAGGACTCTTTCCTTTGTTTGACTTCAGACTGTCTGAATTATGTTTCTCCTTCTGCCAACACTGGTATCACCTTGGCACTCACCTGGCTTTTCCTTGGTGATCCTCTTCAGACTGGAGGTATACGTTCCTAGGTACTTGCCCACGTTAAAAGAGGACAGTATTTTATACAAAATACCTTGTTTTCTATCACACACACACACATATTGTTTTGTGCACAAATCCAGGGGGTTGTGGAGGAAAGAAAACTTTTTAAATGTTTAATCTTTAATCTTTTTCTTTTTTAAGTTCCAAAATGTAAGAAGTCTTGTATTGGCGGAACATTTTCTCAAGTCAGGTCTCAGTGTATTGGGATTCCCTTCCTTGTTAGAGGTAAGAAAAAAAAATGTATCATTTGCATTGTTATGGAAGACATTGGCTGAGATCCTACATCAGCAGACATAGCTACAATGACAGATCTCTGTCATTGTAGCTTCTTCTACTGATGTCACTTCAAAAAAAAAATTAGCTCATAAGCCAGGCAGCACCCCCACCAAAGGATTTCCAAGGCACTGCAGATCAGGGTGCTGTTACCATAAATGTTCAGGGATCCTAAGGACACTCCAAATATCAATATTTATTTGGGGAATTAACATAGCTTGGCTATGCAAAAGGGGGCAACAGATAGAAGGGTCTTTTAACCTATGTATACTGGCAATCAGGAGGAGATGTTAAGCTAGATAGTACAATAATTTGTAAAATAATAATAATAATAATAATAATTGCTATTTATTTGAGAAAAAACAATAATAACCTTCACACACACACTCGAGCTTCAAGCATTCACAGAAGGCTAGCAAATAAAGTAGGAAGTATTGGGATAGAGAAGGGAGTTTGTTTTGGGGTGATATTGTACCGATCAGAGGGGATGAGGTTGTGGAAGAAACCATCAGAGTGGCAGTCCCAAAACTGGAATGGTGACATAGTCTGACATGGAGTCCAGAAGCAGGGAAACTGTGCACACTTGATTGGGTTTTGGAGAGGTTTATATAGTTATATAGTCAATAGTTTCTTTCAGGGGATGGGATTTAGAGTGAAAGACAATGCTTCTTGGAGTTGCGCAGGGAAAGACAATGAACACTCCAGATATGCTAATAGTACTTAATGTGCAGATACTTTGTAACTGAATAGAGGAAGCAACCTTCTTTGTTTGGAGAAGGGTAAATGGAGAGGTATGGGGGAGCTTTACAGGCTTGAATATCTCAGTTTAAGCTGATAAGATTAGCCAGAGGTTCAGCCACGTAGTTGCCTTGCAAATTATCATTTCTTTGGAATTTGGGTTGGCCCCTCCTTCAGTGCATACCTGACTGATTCTGAACACTAGTCTTGGGATTCCTTGGTTTTTGGAATTTTCCAGCTTTAATGATTACACTACATGGAAGGCAACATTTGACCGAATTATTAAATATTGGCAAATTATTATAACTGTGGGGCAGGATGTGTCGGGGCAGATAACAGTGCTAGGAAATGAGAAATGCAATCCTCTCCTAGTTGTGGGGTGCATTGGGACAGGCAGATGGAGAGATCCCATGGGTCCTGACACAACTGCTTATCTGAAACTGAGATAGTGCCGAAGTAATTTCCCAGCATCCCTATCTACAGCAGCTCAGAACCCTTCAGTTGGGATGCTGCCAGGCTGAGGAAGTAGGTTTCTGTGACCGCATGTGATTATTAGTGATAGTAAACATTAATCCCCAAAGTTACAAGCGTTTACAAGATCGTAAGCTGGACTTGCGGTCTCATAAATACTGATTTTCCAGCATACAGAGAGAGAGAGAGATGACTTTTCCCATGGACTTCATCTTAGATTACAATGATCATCGGGAGTTTTGAACAAACAGATGGATAGTGAGAGTGAGACAATAGTTCTACATTTTTCACTGTTCTTTGTCAGGTTATTTGTTTGTTTACTTAGAAAAGTCTAAATCTAAAGCCTATTCTGAAGAACAGCTAGAAATGTTGCTAAAATGTCTTAAAGAAAAATAGATCTTATTCAAAGCAGAAAGTCAAGCATAACCAGAAATTGAAGTAAAATCAAGTAAAATCAACCCTTATTACTAGTGTGTACGTGTGGGTAGGAATGTATTTCCTGAAAGAAAAGCTGAATCAAATCTGAACACATTTCATCTGAAAGAGGTTTCTTGAATCCAAACTGAAATAGACTTTTTAAGCAAATTAATTAATACATGTTACTCATTCAAAATAAGATGTTTTGAACAAAGATCTGGTATTTTAAACCAATGCAATGTGGCATACCAAAATGGTATATTCTGATGTGGTACATTTTTCCTAGCTCCTAGAATCATAGAATCGTAAAGTTGGAAAAGACCACAAGTGCCATCTTGTTCAACCCCTTGCCCTGCAAGAATACACAAGCAAAAATGTGTGACAGATGGCCATCCAGCCTCTGTTTAAAAACCTCCAAAGAAGGAGACTCCACCACACTCTAAAGCAGTGTATTCCACTTCCGAACAGCTCTTACTGACAGGAAGTTCTTCCTAATTTTTGGGTGAAATCTCTTTTCCTGTAGTTTGACTCCATTGCCCCATATCCAAGTCTCTGGAGCAGCAGAAAACAAGCTTGCTCCATCCTCAATATGACATCCCTTCAAACATTTAAACATGGCTATCATATCACCTCTTAACCTTCTCTTCTCCAGGCTAAACATACCCAGCTCTCTAAGCCATTCCTCATAGGGCATGGCTTCCAGGTCTTTTACCATTTTGGTTGCCCTCCTCTGGACACATTCCAGTGTGTCAATATCCTTCTTGAATTGTTGTGCCCAGAATTGGACATAGTATTCCAGGTGAGGTCTGACCAAACCAGAATAGAGTGGCACTATTACTTCCCTTGATCTAGACACTATACTCCTATTGATGCAGCCCAGAATCTCATTGGCTTTTTTTAGCTGCCGTATCACACTGCTGACTCATGTTCAGCTTGTGGTCTGCTAAGATTCCTAGATCCCTTTCACATGTACTGTCATCAAGCCAGATGTCACCCATTCTATTCCTGTGCATTTCATTTTTTTCTGCATAAAAGTAGTATCCTACAGATTTTCCTTGGGTTTTTTTCTGGGCCATGAGGCCGTGTTCTGAAATAGTTTATTTCTGACGTTTCACCTGCATCTCTGGCTGACATCTTCAGAGAATGGTTAGTACCTTTCTCCCTGTTGACATTCATTTTGTTAGTTTAGGCCCAGCTTTCTAATCTGTTAAGGTCATTTTGAATTCGGATCCTGTCCTCTGGGGTATTACCTATCCCTCCTAATTTGGTGTCATCTGCAAACTTGATGATCAAGCCTCAATGAATCAGAAGGAGCCAATGAAATGAAACCAACATCTGTGTGAAGCACTAAATCACTGAGATTGAGAACTTTATTCAACACATCAAGTACGGCATCATAACGACACCACATGAATGTGAAAGGGCTTGTCCAAAAGCCATTCTATTTTATTGAAGGAACAAGCAATCAATAGATTGGCTATGGTGCTTTTTTGCCAGCCTTGCCAGCATTTGAAACCTCGCACCTTTTTTTTCATGTGAATACAGTCCGGCCAGAACACTTCCGGGTGAGATCACAGCATCCAGGTAGGTGAAACTCTTTTTATGAACCTCCCCTGTGTACTTGGGGATTTTAAAGTGTGTTTACATGTTTTTTGTAACTTTTTGTGTTTTATTTTGGCTCTTATTTTTTAATTTCCTGCACTCTGTCTTCTCATGAGAATCTGCAAGATTTTATTCCAGGAAGTGAACGGAGCTCTGTTTACTCCTCCATCATTGTCAGGGCTACCTTTGGACAGGATGGAAGGTAAGTGTGGTAAAGGGAGTTCTTTTGCTGGCATAAAAATGTAACAAATTATGCCAGCAAAAGAACAGAAAAAGAGAGTGGTATGATAAAATCCTGAGACTGAAAGGCAGCAATAGGAGTGGGGGATCATAGAGTCTTAACAGTTGAAAGGGACCACAAGGTACATCTAGTACAACCCTGTGACATGCAGAAATACAGAGCTTAAAGTGGTCCTGAAATATGAAAAACCATCAAGTGAGGGGCCAGATCTTCCCAGGAGAACTCCAGAGATTGAATTAGGTCCATGTTCCAGAGAAGATGAGGTCAAAGTATGGTCCAGGGGGGCATACAAACCCTCAGGATATTTGAAAGTCATGTGTTTAGATAGTTTGAGGGGGCAATTTTGTCAGTCCATGTGGTTCCTGGTCAGTTCCAGGGATGAAACACTGGCCCTGGCACCCATCATACTTTCCCAGCCCTGTTCCAGAGATCTTCTTCCTCTCCTCCAGACAATTTGCAACAATTGAGGCTTCCTCCCCAATGGAAATAGCAGCTTTATGGCAGATTTTCATCTAATTAATAACAAGGTATGATACAGCTTGGGGGTTCTTCTGGCTCTTGAGAACCCCTAAGCTGCCCTTTTTATTCTAGCTGCCACCACCTTTTGATCTTTTGAACCCTTTACACACAGCCCAAAGGCAGGCTGTGAAGTTTAGATAGTTGTGTCCCTAACTCTGCAGGGATGCCACCCCCCCCTCCTTTCTGAGCCTAGAGGGAGGAACCAACCGAGCAAATAGATGTGTGAAGCACTATCTGATAGAAAGATAGAAAAAGACTTTATTCTAAGCAAAGTTGTCACCAGAGGATACTTCTCTCATGGAAGGCTCCCCCTTCTCAGGTATATTTAAGTTACAAATTACAGAAGGATTTAGTAATTTCCACCCAAGTTGGAAAAATAGACATAATTCCCTAATGCAATCTAACTAGTACAGTTCCTGAGCTACTCATTCACTGACATGAAGTTCAGTCTGTTGAGCTGAGGTCCAGCTGTGAGCCACATGTCTATACTCAGACCAGTCTCAAACAGCCTTCCCCTAGCCAACATGAGTTCCTTGCCCCAACATGCTCCTTTGTTGACTCTCTCCCTGAGATGAGGTTCCCCGCATCTCAGGACTCCTTTCTTCTGCCTGCCTTGTGGCCCCGAGGCAATATTTATTATCTTGTCCTGGAAGCTTCTGGAAGATTGACCCTCTGTAAGTCTTTATTGGTTATTTGTCACTGCTGACCTGTGACATCTGTGATGATGCTGACCCTAAAGGTGTTACATTTCTCCCACCTCTAGTTAACCCTTTGTTTACCTGATGCTGTGCTGGAAGAAAATGGGAAATGGGGTCTTTCCCATTATCACACAGAGAAAGAGAGTTACCCTCGTTTTCTCACCTCCTGCATTCCTGATCATGCTTTCCACCCTTGCAGCTGATACCTGAAGGGCAAAATTGATGCATATTAATTGTATCTGTACAATGAACATTATGTCTTGTTTTGCCCTGGAATATAGAGCATCAGGCCTTTCTGGGTGAGTTTACCAACAGGGAAAAGAGCTGTCTATTAATACAGAAGGAAGAAATAAAAGAAATCCTAAGAATCTGGGATATATTATCACCAACATGCAACTATAGAAGCATAAGAGCATTATCTTGAATTATTTTTACTGGAGAGGGTTGTGCAACTGAGGATCAATTTTAATTTGATCTTGTTCTATGTAGTGCTGCTAGATAATCCTACTCACATTATTGTTCTACAGCTTTCTGACATCTAAGGTGCAGGTGTCACCAAGGCTTTTGATCAATTTAGAGGATGCAACCTTTTCCTGCATGCTGATTTTTTTAAAAAAAAAAGCAGAAGAGAACAAGCTTTTACAAAGTTTCATTTGCCACACATAGAGAGTCAAAACCACTTCAGTGTCAGGGTTCTGTAGAAAGCATCTTCATGTTTTACCCAGATGTGTAAAAGGAACAGGTTTCCTGATGCTCCAGAGACTAGGGACTTTATCAGACACACAAAATAAGGTGTCATAACAATACCACATAACCGCGAAAGGGCACACAGATCAGACGACATTGCCCTTTTCTGGTTAAAATCAGCCCCAAATCCATACCTTCTTATTGACAGCCGAAGCTATTACTAGAGCCCCTGTGCCAGCATTGCCAGCATGTGAATCCTCAAGCCATTTGACTCTCATGACTGCAGCAAGAATGGCTGCTCTGGCATGAACACTTCCAGGTCAGATCAGAACATCCAGGTAAGTTAAGTTTCACTCTTTTAAGACCCTCCCTGGGTTACTTGGGACTTTTAAAAGTGTGTGTGTGCTTTTTAAAACTCTTTATGCTTCGTCTTTGTTTCTATTTTAAAATTTTCCACACAATAATGTCCCTCAGGCTATCAAATGAGAAAGCATACATACATTTATCATGAGAAAGCATCCATTCAATTCCTCTTCATTGCCAAGGCTGCCTTTGCCAGGAAAGGAAGGTAAGTGCAGGGGAGGGACATTCTTTTCCCAGCATAAAAATGGGGTTTTTTATACCGCCAAAGAACGTTTTAAGTGGCTAGTCTGATAATGTCCTAGGACACAGAGCAATGGACATATACTACAGGAAAAGAGATTCCGCCTAAACATTAGGAAGAACTTCCTGTCTGTAAGAGCTCTTCAGCAGTGGAATACACTGGCTCATAGTGTGGTGGAGTCTCCTTCTTTGGAGGTTTTTAAACAGAGGCTGGACGGCCATCTGTCGGAATTCATAGAATCATAGCATTGGAGAGTTGGAAGAGACCACGAGGGCCATCCAGTACAACCTCCTGCCATGCAGGAAATCACAATCAAAGCATCCCTGACAGATGGCCATCCAGCCTCTGTTTAAAGACCTCCAAGGAAGGAGACCCCACCATGCTCTGAGGGAGTGTGTTCCACTGCTGAACAGCTCTTACCATCAGAAAGTTCCTCCTAATGTTGAGGTGAAATCTCTGTTCCTGGAGTTTGCATCCATTGTTCCGTGTTCTAGTCTCTGGAGCAGCAGAAAACAAGCTTGCTCCATCCTTAAGGTGACACCCCTTCAAATACTTAAACAGGGCTATCATATCACCTCTTAACCGTCTTTTTTCCAGGCTAAACCTACCCAGCTCCCTAAGTCTCTCCTCAAAAGGCATGGTTTCCAGACCTTTCACCATTTTAGTCGCCCTCCTATGGACATGCTCCAATTTGTCAATATCGTTTTTCAATTGTGGTGCCCAGAACTGGACACAGTATTCTAGGTGAGGTCTGACCAAGGCAGAATAGAATGGTACTATTATTTCCCTTCATTTAGACGCAATACTTCTATTGATGCAGCCCAAAATCACATTGGGCTTTTTAGCTGCCATATCACACTGTTGACTCAGAGCCATTGATCTCAGATTGATCTCAGAGCCATTGGCAATAATCTTTGAGAAATCTTAGAGAACAGGAGAAGTCCCAGCAGACTGGAGGAGGGCAAACGTTGTCCCCATCTTCAAAAAGAGGATCCCAACAATTATCTTCCAGTTAGTCTCACATCAATACCAGGGAAGATTCTAGAGCAGATCATTAAGCAGAGAGTCTGTGAACATTTAGAAGGCAATGCCATAATCACAAAAAGTCAACATGGGTTTCAGAGAAACAAGTCATGCCAGATTAAACTGATCTCTTTTTTTGATAAAGTTACCAGCTTGGTAGATGAAGGGAATGCTGTGGACATTGCATAATTTGATTTCAGTAAGGCCTTTGACAAGGTTCCCCATGACATTCTTGCAAACAAACTTGTAAAATGTGGGCTAGACAAGTTAACTGTTCAATGGATTTGTAATTGGTTGACCAGCCGAACCCAAAGGGTGCTCAGCAGTGGCTCCTCTTTGTACTGGAAAGATGTGACCAGTGGGGTGCCACAGGGTTCTGTCCTGGGCCCAGTGCTATTCAACATCTTTATCAATTACTTGGATGACAGAATTAGGGGCATACTTATCAAATTTGCAGATGACACCAAATTAGGAGGAGTAGCTAATACCCTAGAGGACAAGGATCAAAATTCAGAATGACCTGGATAGACTGGAGAGCTGGGCCAAAGCTAACAAAATGAAATTCAAAACGGAGAAATGTAAAGTACTGCACCTAGGGCGGAAAAATGAAATGCATAGATATAGGATGGGATAGACCTGTCTGAACAAGACTACGTGCGAAAGGGATCTAGGAATCCTAGTAGACCACAAGTTGAACATGAGTCAACAGTGTGATGCGGCAGCTAAAAAGGCCAATGCGATTTTGGGCTGCATCAATAGAAGTATAGTGTCTAGATCAAGGGAAGTAATAGTGCCACTCTATTCTGCCTTGGTCAGACCTCACCTAGAATACTGTGTCCAGTTCTGGGCACCACAATTCAAAAAGGATATGGACAAATTGGAGCATGTCCAGAGAAGGGCAACTAAAATGGTGAAAGGTCTGGAAACCATGCCTTATGAGGAGAGACTTAGGGAGCTGGGTAGGTTTAGCCTGGAAAAAAGACGGTTAAGAGGCGATATGATAGCCCTGTTTAAGTATTTGAAGGGGTGTCACTTTGAGGATGGAGCAAGCTTGTTTTCTGCTGCTCCAGAGACTAGAACACCGAACAATGGATGCAAACTCCAGGAACAGAGATTCCACCTCAACATCAGGAGGAACGTTTTGACAGTAAGAGCTGTTCGGCAGTGGAACACCCTCCCTCAGAGAGTGGTGGGGTCTCCTTCCTTGGAGGTCTTCAAACAGAAGCTGCATGGCCATCTATCATGGATGCTTTGATCGTGATTTCCTGTGTGGCAGGGGGTTGGACTGGATGACCCTCGTGGTCTCTTCCAACTCTACAATTCTATGATTATGTGATTCTATGATTCTACACCGGGTATATAGCTAGTTATATCATATTTGCTTTGTTGTGCTAGGAGTTCTAGTTCATCTTGCTTATTTCCCATGCTCTGTCCTTTGGGAGGAATCTGTTACAACCTATGAAAACAAGGCTATCGGTGACCTCCCAGAGGGCCTTCTCTGCTGCCGTTCCCAGATTATGGAATGGCCTGCCGGACGAGATCCGTCTTATTACCACCTTAGACAGCTTTTTAAAAGCTGTCAAGATGGATCTTTTCCGACAGGCCTTTTCTGAATAACTATCCCGGCCCGAAGACTCAGCTGTCCTTTTCCTTTGAGCTGCCATTGGATTAAAATATATATATATATTGCATGTTTTTATTTTTTTTCTAATGTAATATATTTTTTAATTATTGTATATTTTTAATCTCTTCTAATTTAATATTATTTTAAGGGGTTGATGAGCTAGGGTACTGCAATCAATTATGGAGTTTTTATATTGTAAGCCGCCCCAATTGTGTTGCAGAGGGGCGGGATAGAAATAAATTTTATTATTACTATTATTATTGTTGTTGTTGTTTTTGTTATCATTAGTGTAGAGACATCTAAGACCATGTGATCCCTTTACTTGCTGCCTGTGCAAGTTTTTTTGCCTCCCACTGTTGGGTCCTTGCACTGTTTGCCTTGTTCCCTCTATGACAGTTTGACTATTTTCTCCAGCCCTTTTGCCTTCCAGAATGCTGTCTCCCTCCCCTATATGACTCAGTTTAAAACCCTCCTGATCAAATTCTTGAGACTGTTGGCAAAAATGTTTCTGCCAACTGTCGTGAGATGCGCCCCATCCCTTGCCAGAAGTCTCCTCTCATGGAGCCACAGACCATGATCCAAGAATCCAATTTGTTCTCAGCGACACTATCTATGGAGCCAGTTGTTTACATCAGCTATTTTCCTCTCCCTTCCTGGACCATGCCCTTCAACTGGCAGAATTGACCTGTGCATCCATTTATTTCAGCTTCCTCCCCAGAGCCTCATAATCTCTTCTGATCTTCGGAAAGCTGTGTCTTGCAGTATCATTGGTTCCCACATGGACCAAAAGGAAGGGGTGATGATCAGTAGGCTTGACCAGTCTCGTCAGCCTCTCCGTCACATCATGGATCTTTGCCCCAGGGAGACAACACACCTCCTAAGACACCTTGTCAGGCCCACAAATCACTGCTTCTGTACACCTCAGCAAGGAGTCCCCCACCACCACTTTGTGCTTTGATTGTGTATTCCTGCATGGCAGGGGGTTGGTCTGGATGGCCCTCATGGTCTCTTAAAACTCTCTGATTCTATGAGGACGATATATTTGCTAGAATTTTGTTGCTGCACTGTAGTGGTGTAACTGCAATAGCATAGGCTGCAAAAGGGGAAAATGGCATGGACACAAAGACCATGAAGGAGCTAAGGCACTGAAAGTAAGCATGCACTATGCCAGTTTAATTAGAATGACATTGGCAGTGGCAGTAGAAGGAAAAGTATGTGGGCACAGAGGCCATGGAGGAAGTGAAGAATTGCGGGGGGGGGGGGAATAGACTGCTCAGTAACAACAGGTTTTGTCTGCTTTACCACACCACTGCTGTGTGACACTGGAAAAAGTGCAACAATAGGCATAGTGCACAAAAGGATGGTGGCCTTTGCGAACTATATTTAGAACTGCTAGACAATGACAGGAAGGGTTATATTGATTAGATCAAGATTGGATAACTTCTTTTAGCCCAAGGACCAAATTCAATTTCACAGAAGTTTTTTCAGGGTGGCACATTCAAGTGCTGGGCAGAACCAACAGCTGAAGGGGTGGCACCAAAAATACTAATATTAAAGTATTTAAAGCTATTCCTGCCAGTAAGTAAGCCTCAGGAGAGACATTGCAGACTTTTAGAATGGGGTGAAACTGTACACAGGCTAGGAAACTACATGGTGTCATGGAGAAAGTGTGTGGCTTGTCTGAGTAAGCCTGGGGGGGCTGGATTGGGACCTGAAGAGGAACAGATTTGACCTCAGGGCAAGGATGAGAAGAATATTTGAAAATATTTTTTTAATTATCAAAAAATATGTTTTTCAAGTATTGAGAAACCATGATGAGAAGACTTCTGGGCTGAGGAGAACCTTCACAGTTCAGGACTTATTCTGTGTATAATTCACAAGTGGGCAATTTGCATTAAAAATAGCATTTTCTGTGCAGGAAACAGCAGGAAGAAAATTGCTAAAATTACTGCTACCTTCAAGAAGAAACTTAGAAGAAACTTACATCCATATCTGAGGCTCTGATTTTCCCCACCCCTGCATTACATCATAATGCTCTGAGAGTCACCCAATGAAATTGGGGAAAGGGTTAAAACAGCCAACAAAGATGAGCATGTAGTTGGTTACTTGCACTAAGGGAAGAAGCCCATTAGCTGATCTAGAAGGAGGGAATCCCCACTCAAACGCAGCCTTGTACATGCTCCATATCTGCTCCAGAATTCTGGGAAAGCTTCCTGAAAGGAGTTTCAACTGGCATGGAGAGTGAAGAGGGCTGGCAGGAGGAGGTAGAGAAGAAAGCATCCCTTTGGGGATACACAGGCACTTCATGGGGAGGGGAAATGGGGTACCTCTGTCATCCCCATATAAGGTCCTGGCCAGGAAGTTCTTCACATAGCATTTCCTATTTACCTAGGATGAGCAACTGTGCACATATACAGGGACCCAATTTTACCCCTGCAACCCCCTCCCCTAGGCCACAGCACCAGAAGTGAAGTGGCATCACTTCCAAATGCCATTTTGTGCTGAAGTTGTTGGTTTTTGAGACTGGTTCTTGGGTTCTGGGAGGTGTGAGTGGGCAAATGTGCATGGGGTCTGGGGCATCTTGACATAATTAACTGGGAAAAAATTCACAAAAAAGTAATGGCAACTTTTTTCAAAAAATGGGCTTGGGAGAGGGGTTTCAAGGGAGCTGTATTTTCCCAGCGCTGCTACGTATGAACACACAGCACCTTCACAAACCTCCTACCTTTACACATGCAAACTAGCACCATTCACACATAAGGGAGACATTTCACCAGATTTGGCAAAATCCCAAAGAAGCCTTCATCAAAAAAATTACACCCTTTATTTAGACAAAAAAAGAAATCTTACTCAACTCCAGCAAAGCTGCACTGAACACAGGGAGGTACAATGGTGGGCTCCAGAAATGGAAAGAGGGAGAGGTCGGCAGAGCTTGTTGAGAATATATGACCTTGGTAGCCCTGCCCTACTTTATCATGAGAGAGCATACATCACACCTTTCTCTCACCTGCCATCAACTTTTACCCAATTACCAGAGGACTCTGATGTACAAGCATCCCTGCTGCAATGGTGATATTATTGGTTTAATGGTCCTATTTTTCATTCAGGATGATGATGTCAATGCTAGTGGATGCTAGCATCTCATCTGAGTCTGAAATTATTGGATTTTCTTATGTCCTAAAGGGAGGGCTATGTGGCTTGGGACTCTAAAAGTTTTTGGACTTGGGGCTCATCTACACTAGCCAGGATACACCAGCTTCCCGCCAACATATCTTGGCGGCAGAGCTGGCCCAGTCCCCCACCACCACCCACTACCTGGAGAAAATGGGCTGGAGTCCAAATAGGATGCCAGCCCATCACTGAAGCCACCACCACTGCCACCGTTTTCTCCACTAATGCAGAAACCAGGCAGGAGTCTCACAACATGTGACTGCAGGCCCCCTGCATGTGATCAGATGAATCCCTGTCCGGCTTCTGGGACAGTCAGAGAGCTGGCAGCGAGGAGTGGCATGCCAGATGGGCTCCCACAGACATGTGGGGCATGATGCAGTTCTATACTAGAATGCATTATCAGGCCCTATCCTAGATTGCCCCCCATTCCAGCCCTGTATCTGCCCCAAGGGTCGTTTTGACTGCCGGAGGGCAGATTGGGGTAAATGCACTGTGCCATTTGGACTGCAGGGCTCTGGAACAGGGGCAAGCCAGGGTAAATTTCCTGTATAGATAAGCCCTTTGATATCCGAGGGAGCATCTCTCCCTTTATATGCCTGCCTGAGAATTGAGATCTGCTGGAGGGGCTGCATCTCTGTGTCCCACCAATGAGGGCAATACATTGCAGGATGACATGGGAGAGGGCCTCCTATGCTGTGGCACCCTAGTTTGCATCTACACTCTAGCAACAATGCAGTTCAACACCACTTTAAGTACTGTAGCTCCACCCTATGGAATCCTGGGATTTGCAATTTTACAAGGTCTTTAACCTTCTCTGCCAAAGGGTGCTAGTGCTTCACCAAACTATAAATCCCAGGATTCTGTAGGATGTACCCATAGCAGTTAAAATGATATAGAACTGCATTGTTTCTACAGTATAGATGTACCCCTAGTTATAGAACACCCTTCCCTTAGAGGTCTGATTAGCACCAACGCTTCAGGGGCCTAACTGATTTTATCCAATTTGTACATGTGCTATGGTTGGCATTTAAAAAAAAAATAGAAAATTTTAAATTGCCTTGTTTTAAGTGGTACATGATCTAATGAATTTTTAGTCTTTTAAAATTATTTTTACTGTTATTTATTGCTGTAAATTGATTTTATTGTTTACCATTCTGGAATCCTTGCATATAGGGCAGGATATAAATGTTTTAATAAATGAAATAAAAATTAAATCTTCATACGTATCATTTTCCTATCTGAGAGTGCTTTTTAGGAAGTATAGTGAAATACAGTCACTTCCCTCAATCTATCTATCTAACTATCTAACTATCTATCTCTTGAAAGGAGGAAGGGAGCTATATTAAAAATTCTACATCTCAAATTCTCTGTGTTTCCTACTATATGATCTCTGGGACAGTTTTTCAAAAACCTTCCCCAACTCCCTTCAAGGTGTGAAAACTAGATCTTGCCTTCAGCTGCTCTCAAAGTTTTTATCCTTAAAAATCAGGGGCAAAAGGTCAACAGTTCTGTGGAGGGTGAAAAATCCAAGCATGCCTTCAGGTATTTGTTCCTCTGCTTGCCTTTCAAATCAAAAGATCCTGAAAGCACCTGAAGAGCTACTTTTCCCATTGGGACTCATTCTGCTAAAGCTAACAAACTGAAGCAGCTGACAAAGTGAATCTTAGGCTAAGATCCTGGTAGCCAGCATAAGTATCCAGCATAAGCAGCAATGGCACCCTCACAGCTGGAATGAAAAGTGTGCAGCAGTGGCCAGGGGAAGATAGAAGACCCCTTCTCTGTCACCATTTGGAGAGAAAGCTGTCATTTCTTCAGCAGCCTTCAGTGGCTGGGTCTTGAGGCTATTAGTGCTTCAGAAAGGCTGCCTTAGAAAATCGCCTGTGCAACAAACAAAAAAAGTGCACTACATCAGCATTACAAAGAATCATGACTATCTACCAAGAGAATTCAAGACTTAGGAGATATTCACATGGGGGGGGGAAAAACCCATGGAGATCGGGAGACAAACGGGGCTATTCCGCTGCCAGCACTCTGTTTCGCACACCCCTTTCTTTCTCCCAATCTCCCTTCATCCTCCCTCTGTCCTGCTTCCATTTTCCTTCTGATATTTTTTACTAATGCAAATTCTTTGTTAGTAAAAAAAAAATAGCAGAAAATATCAGAAGGAAAATAGAAGCAGGAGGGAGGGAGGATGAAAGGAGATCGGGAGAAGGAAGGGGTGTGCAAAACAGAGCGCTGGCAGCGGAACAGCCCCATTTCTCTCCCGATCTCTGCAGGGTTATTTCCCCCATGTGAAAATCTCCTTAGTGTTTTCCTTCATTTTAAAGTGTTGTGTGTTTGTGTGCATTTTAAATATATCAAGTTCCCAGCATTCCCAATCAAGAGAATATAAACAGTTGTGCTACCCAAACTGTGTGGTCCACAAGGATCCCACTAGTGTCTGAAATTATTATGGGGAATATTTAATTAGCTCAAATATGGCAACAAGAGGTCAGGTAACAACAGGTTCTTTTACCTATGTATATCAGTAGTAACGGAGGAGACTCTAAGCTAAAAGGTACAATTAAATGAACTTTATTGGAAATTAATATCAACAACATTCACTCCAAACACTCAGGTTTCAGGCAATCACACAAGACTATCAAAGACAGTAGGAAGTATTCAGATAGAGGAATAGAGTAAGGGGGTTCTGGGTTATACTGTACTGATCTTGCAGAGCTGAGATTGTGAAGTAAATCAACAGTGAAGAGGTCCAGACAATAGACTAGTGACACGAACTGATGTGAAGTTGGAAAGCAGGGGATTCATGCACACTTGGGTGGTGTTTTAGGGTGGTATTTATATGAAATAATTCCCCTGAAGGGATGGGATTTTGAGTGGAATACAATGTTTCTTGGAGGTTCCCAGGAAAATGAGACCAGCATGGGGAAGAGAAGTGTCAGTTTCCATGAAGGCCATGGGTGTGAGGAAACCCTTCTGTTGCTGCAACAGAAGGGCAGGTAACAGGGAGAAAATGTTGGGGGCCCAGGGCTAGAATACTCCAAACAGAATGTGGAGCATTCTGGCTGGTGTAGACAAGCCTGAGTAAAGAAGTACATACCTAATCCATTTTAGGTAGAAGTAGAGTTCCACCTGTTGGACTGTTGCATTTGTGGTTGCCCATTGCTGTTCAACTATGCATTGCACTTTATGCTCCAGGATGACAGTCCTCTTCCAATACACTTTGGCTTCCAATGCACATTCATTGTGCCCCATTGGTCTCCAGTACAAGGATTGCTTAGTGAAAGCAGAAAGTAACTCAGCAGGTGATTATTTACACAATGCAGCACCAATGTAGGATCTCAGGCAAAGAATTCTGTTCTCCAGGGTGTCATGGTTAAAAAAGAAAGAAAGAAATACAGAGAAGGTGAAATAAAGAGACATTTTAAATTGGGGGCAGTCAGGAGGCTTGGCAGGAATCTAGGGCATTTCTTATCAATGCCAGGTATGCATAGTGCTTAGTTTATACATCAGTGGTTTCCCCTGGTATCCAGTAAGGGAGCCTCATATGCCCTTCTCTTCCATTTTCATTTTTACAGAGATCTTCGCTGTCATTATACAGAACATTTCCTCCCCCCCTCAGACTCTTGCCCTCTTCATGGTGTAGAAAAAAATTATGAATGCAATATAAATAGATTTATAACTCCATCAGGATATCAGTACATCCATCTTGTTTGTTAGAACACTAACTGGTATTCATAAATTCAGTTCTCTTTCTCTCTGTGTCTTGAGTTTATTTTTAAAAACAATGTAAGAGACAATTGCAGTCAGTTTTTATTGGAAATAGTACCAGACTGGACTAGCATGCAATTGATTTGAGAACTGTGTGAAATGATGGAAATGTGGAGATCAGAGCTAATACATATATGATTAAAATAGCCTTCCTCAACTTGATGCTGTGTGTAGTTGTGTTCAACTGCAACTCCTAGCACATGTAACAAGAGGATTCTAAGAGTTGCAGTTCAACACATGCAGAGGACACCTTATTTATTTATTTATGCAATTTATATACCACCTTTTTCCTGAAGTGGACAGCTAAATCACAGTTAAAAGCAATGAAAACCAATTAAAAACATACAGAGTAAAAAGAAACAGATTAAAAGCAACATAAAAAGCATACCCCAATAGAAGCTGCACGAACACAGTTATACATCGAAGGCCTGCATGAACAAAAACATTTTTGCCTGCAGGAATGAAGACAGGGAGGCAGCCAGCCTAGCATCCCATGGGAGGGAGTTCCAGGGTAGGAACAGCCACTGAGAAGGTGCTCTCTCCTGTGATGGTGGTGGGGCTGAGAGAAAGTTTTGCCCCCAAGATCATAAAACCCTTGCAGGTTCACAGAGGGAGATATTAGATTGGGGAAAGCTGGGTTTGAAAGAAAAGGTGATTTTAATGTTCCTTTAGATTGAATTACATGGATTTACTTTCTCAAAAATTCACTGGAGAAATGGGGTGAAGTAATGAAACGACACTGGCTGAAGTTTGATGCACCTGGGTTTTCAGTCTGAATGTCTGCGGATGTTTAATTTCCACCCTCACCCTCCTTTTCAGAATGATGTTTCAGAACCCAGAACTTCAGTTCTTCCCTCAAACTCTGCAGCATTTCAGTTCTGCCTGTTTTCCATACGCAGTAAAGCTTTCCTATACAAATAATAATAATAATAATAATAATAATAATAATAATTTATATCCCGCCCCTCTGTGAGCAATCGGGGCGGCTTACAACAATAATATGCAAAGGCTTCCCATGCCAGTGGTGTAACCATTTGCTATCATACCACGCTATTGCATGCATGCCTGGAGCAAGGATGTTGGGACTGGGTAATGAATGGTTAATGTTGGGACTGGCTCTGAGGTGAGCCAGGAGTTAGGAAGAAAGAATAATGGGACCAGACATTATTCAAGACCAAACAGGAAGCTGGAATCATGAGGCAAATCAACAGGTAGGACTGAGGAGCAAACCAGAATCAAAAAGCAATTCAAGGGTGATAGACTAACCAGGCAGCAGAGTCAAGATGCATGCCAGAAGTCAAGGCCAAAGGAAGAAAACATGAGGCAAGATGACAGAACAAGCTAGAACCAGGAGGGCAGACTGAAGAATAACCACCATCACAAACACTTAGGAAGATAATGAATCTAATGGGATGCAACAGGAACAAAAGGCCTTCCAATACTCCTTGTTTACCCAGAGGGGCCAATGACCAGCATGAGTGGACAGAGGAGTCCACTCCTGGAAGGGTTTTTTCTGTGAAGTAGAACTGAAAAGAATATTTTCCATTATTTGTTTTCTGGGTGAAAAATTACTTTTCTGACACGGGAATCCCAGTTAGGAGGAATAACACAGAGGAGAGAATTTCATTCAGTTTTAAGCTGATATTCTAACATTTCAAAGTGTTTCAGGAAATTATATTTTTTTGCACAAAAATTATATTTTCTTGCACAAAAGACCAGGCTTTCTGTTTCCAGAAACACTTTTTAATCCAAAATTAAGGTTTCCCGTGCCAAAAAAAGTGTGTGTGTGTGTGTTTCAAAACCCACCATTTTCACACACAAAATACTGTTTCCAGAAATATGTCATGGGTGTGTTTTTTGTGCAAACTTGATGATTTACAGGGGGAAAAAATATCTGTTTCTGGAAACAATGGTGGTTTTGCCTGAAAAATGTGCTTTTCACACCAAAAAATCTACATGAGTTCACACACAACCACCCTGGGCCTGAATTCTGTTGATTATCCTTATTAGAGTAGACCTATTTAATCAATGGGATTTATCTACATGTTGACTCACCATTCAATCAACTATTGACAGAATGGTTCTACTCCATTTGGGACTAACCTATAAGATTCTAACCCATGCATTTTTCTGCTGAGAATAATTTCCTAAAACACTTTGGAATGTGTCACTACAAGATGAAAAATGCGCTGAAACATTTTCTCCCACAGTGAGGAGAAAGATGTTGAAATTATTAAATTATAGTGAAAGACATGTATCCCTGCTGAGAAAGTCACTGTCTACAGATCAGTGGTTCACCATAATGTGGAGCTGTACACACAACAAACAGCTCCAGACATCAGTCTTATTCTTCCATTGATGGAACCAGAACTTTTTGACTATATATTCTACCTATGCGGGAATTCCATGGCATCTCTGATACCAGTGAGTATAAGCAAGGCCAAGATTCACTAAAGTGGTATGAGGAATGTTTTCTTCTGACTCTATATACATTCCTTTGAAACAAATGTTATTTAAATATTTACAACATGCCTCCTTAGATAAGATTTCAGTCAGTGCACGCAAGACATTTTTGCTGAGATCCTGAACGGAACTTCAAAAGCAGAAATGACTATAGCTTGAGGCACCTTCATACACCCAGCGATTTAATGTATGGTATGAATCATTTTGTAGACCCATTAAAAGCTGTGAAATTGAAAGCAGGTGTCCTGCACTTTTTTGATCAAACTACAGCTTTGAGGCAACACATACAATAGTGGGTTCCAAAATAAGTCATTACACTGAATGAGATATGGGGGGAGGTGTTAAATAAACACAGATAGCCTGCTTTTTAAAAAAGATAGACTGTGATTGAGACTCAATTGTGCTTCTACATTCAGATGGGCTTGGGATTCCTGTTCCCCAGAAACATGATATGATGAGTTCCAGCTACTTCCAATATGAATCGCCATGCTTCCTGAATTTTTCCTTGAGTGTTGCCCCATCTTGTAACTTAGCTGGAGAGAGGAAAGGCTATGATGAACACACACACTCTCATCTGATTTCAGAACCTAAGCAGAGTTTGGCCTGGTTAGAACATGGATGGAACACCACCACGAAATACCAGGGATCTCCAGGTAGGGCTAGGAAAGAGTCTGATTTCAGCAGCTAAGCAGAGGTAAGCCTAGATAGTGTTTGAATGAGAAACCACCAGGGAATATTAGGGAGTTCCAGGTAGGACTAAGAAAGAATCCTTCCTAAAATCTTGGGTAGTTACTGTCAGTCAGGTGATGGTACAAGGCTAGTTGGACCAGCGGTTTGACTCAGTCATGTTCTGAGTTTGCTTGTTTGTTTGTTTAATATGTTTCAACATCATTTTCTTCCAAGGTATCAAAGCTGGCTTGAATTTGTGCTGTGAGTTTCCTAGCTTTCTCACTTCTACCTGCCCTTACCTGGTAGATGATTATTTGCTTGGGGATGACAGGGTTTGTAGTCCAATACATCTCAAGGGTACCAGGTCAGGGGAAGGCTGGGATATTTTGGCTTTTATCTATATACATGCTTCTGGCTGCATATTCTATTTTATACTTTTGTAGTTTATTCTAACCATTTTAAATTGAAGATTCCACCTCATTGGCTGCACTAGTTACAGTTGATCAATTTTGCAACCCAATGACATCTGGAAAGCTACATGATTCCTATCACTGTGCTAAGAGAGACCAAATTTTTGAAAAGAGAGAAAACAATGCACATGCATAAAGCTTTTGTGGCTGATGGAGCTAGACTTCAAGCAAAGAATGCCACCATGAACCTGTCTACCAAGTTCCTTCTCAATATCTGTGTATTCAAGGGGATAGACTGTGTTGCTATGTACCTTCCCTCCTTCCTCAATCTGTTGAAACCAGATTCAGAGTCTCAGCCTTAATTTCCATCTCAAGACATAAAATTCTGCTCATATTCACCAACTGTCATTCTAATATTGCAAGGCTGACATCATGTTTCAGTCTATTTTGCATTCCTGCCTGCTACACACACCATTTGACAATGGATCTGGGGGCTGAATAGAAATGTAGAATTCTATCTTGAATGCATACATTAAATGTTGTTCACAGAATGACATCACAGAATGATGGGAGCTGACCATGCTAAAAAGGCAGCCCACACAGAAATGAAATCTGGGATGTGCTAGTTAAACTGAAGGCACCTTGCTTTACTCAGCTGGTAAGAAACATTGGGGTGGGGAGCCCAGATGACTGTTATTAAGGAGCTAGAAGACAGCTTTAAAAGTCACACCAAAAGTGCTCCTCTTGTGGAAGGCTTGCCATCAAATTTTCTCTCAAAATAAAACATGCATTTATTCAGGAAGGAGATTTAGATC
This sequence comes from Gambelia wislizenii, assembly GCA_030847615.1. Classification (NCBI taxonomy): domain Eukaryota; kingdom Metazoa; phylum Chordata; class Lepidosauria; order Squamata; family Crotaphytidae; genus Gambelia; species Gambelia wislizenii. The sequence continues at coordinate 19,211,183 of JAUMIR010000001.1, read as the reverse complement.
AACCTGATTGACAGCAGCTCTCCGACATCAGTGAAAAGCTCCTAATTTTTCCACCTCAGTGCTCACCTCAAAAGGAGCAATTCCCTTCAAACTTTACTTGCAGTTAACCCATGCATTCTGATCAGCATTTGCAACTAACATATTAGAAGTAACAAGCTTACCTCTAAGTCCTTTCTTTTGTTTTGTAACCTGGAGTAATAGCATTACTTTTTAAAAAAAACAATGCAACAAACCACATCATTACAATATTTTGCTCATTACTAGAAGCTCTAAAATATCTCACTAGCATTACTCATTTCTTCATTTCCTGTTATGATTTTATTCCATAAATTTACATGGCATACAGTATAAGTTTCATTTCTTTTTTTAACCCCTGAAACATTTTTGCTTGTTATTTCAAAAGGTTAATGCAGATGGTCATTTCCAGTGATCTGGGGAGGGGGGAGGGGACTGGGGACCATTTTAATTTTTTTAATTTTAAAAAATATAAAGGTTTAAAAAGTAACTTAAAAGGAGAACACTAACCAAAATCCTGTTGGTATCTTACATGTGTATAAGTTCCCCTATGGAAGTGGTTAGGCATTTTTGTCCTCTATGGAATGGTTGTATTCAGTTCAGGTCATTCCACAACCTGAGGGCAGCTGAAGAAAATGTCCTCTGGATAGCAATAGCCTACCTTTGTCCCCCTGAGTGTAAGGGGTGAATTATACGGAAGAAGTCAATCCCATAGGTAACCTGGACCCAAACCATGTAGGATTTTAAAGTTAACAACTAGTGCTTTGTACCCTGCCCAGAAACTAATGTAGAACTCAGCTATTGTGTAACATGTCATGGAACACATTACAACAGAAGATGGGAGAATGAATAATGCTAGGAAGTTGCTGTTTGAAAGTAAAGAGTAACAAACTACTTTTTACACAGTAATTTTCCAAGTTCTAATACCTTTCTTTCTCGTGAATGCACAGCTGTTGACACACTGCAGAAATAATGCAGTTTGACACCGCTTTAACTATCAGGGCTTCATCCTATACAATCCTGGGATTTGTAGTTTGTGGTGGTGAGCTCTGTGACCAAGAAGGCTAAATATCTCACAAAATTACAAATCCCAGAATTCCATAGTATTGAACCATGGCACTTAAAGCAATGTCAAATTGCATTATTTCTGCAGTGTGAGAGCAGCCTATTATAGACTCCTGGACATTTATGTCCTTCCGCAATTGCCTACAATTGGTTCTTCTGCAGGGTAGAGGCTGACACCATCTGTCCCATGTACACTGCTGCTACTTCCATGGCCATACAGAGCTTGGCTTCTTGTCCTATAAAAGCTGTCACAGGAGTTGCAGTAACTATTCACATTCAATGCCCATGATATAGTGTTGTGATGTCATATACAGCATTGTTGAACACATAAACAAATAAGAACTATGTCAAACTAGATCAAGTGGCCAGAGGCCATTCAGACAGAGGGATTCTGGGAGTTGTAGTCCAACAAAGTAACTTTTCCAAGTACTGATCAGATTTTTAAAAGAACATTTAACAAAATGATGCAGCAGCTATTTTTCATGACCTCCTAATAACAGCAAAAACCATTTTGTTTATTTTGCAATATTTAGGACTTTATCAGATGAGCCCCTTAAAAACGTTCTTTTGCTGGCATTAAAAAATCCATTTTAATGCCAGCAAAAGAATGTGTGTCGTCATTCCCCCCCCCCCCCGCACTTAACTCCTCTCCTGGCAAAGGCAGCTTTGTCAATAAAGAGGAAGAGAACAGAGCCCCATTCACTTCCCCATTTGAAATCCCGCACGATGAAGGCCCAATGTTTCGCATGCTGGTAATACCAGCACAAAAGTGACACAGGGAATCTATTGACAGCTTTACATGATATTAACAGGACATAAATGAGAAAGGGCGACATCATCTGATCTGAGCGCCCTTTTGTGTTTATGTGGTGTCATTATGATGCCATATTTAGTTTGTCTGATAAAGTCCTTAGTTGGTCCTTGTTCATTAAATGATGTGATTATTCTTAAATCTTATGAAAACTATTCTTTTAAAATGAGACATTTATTTAAGGAATGTGTTCATTAAAAGCAGCTCAAAACTTTTAAGCTGTAAAATAAATACATTGATTAACATTATGTGTGACACCACAAGCACTGACTGAATTCCTACTCATACTTACTCAGAAGTAAGGCCTACTGAGTTCAACAAACCTTACTTTAAAGCATGTATAACCGGGACAGGCAACTGAGTGGCCTCCAGATATTTGGACTATACCTCCAATTGGTCCCTGACAGTCCAGCAAAATTTGAGGAATTATGAGAACTATGATGAAAAACATCTGGAGGATGCCATGTTACCAGGTATGTAGGCACTACTTGGATAGATGGGAAAGTACTCTGTGCTGATATAAAGTACTTTCTTATGATCCTATGCTGAAGTGGTCACCTAGTGCATGAAGCTTTGCCTGATAGCAAACGGATCAACCTTTGTTGCCACAGCACTTTCTTGAGCCTTAGAAGACAGCAATAACATTGGATCATGGAAAATGTCAGCAATACCTGCTATTAATCTTTTTTTACCCCGTTGTATTAATATTTTAGGGCTCCATATTTCATTAGCTGACTATGCAAATGTAATATGATTCTCAACTTTCCCAGATACTAGTGAATATAATGTCTAATATTTACCACTTCAATAATGCATTAACTAGACAGACTTTAATCTGTTAATTCAATAGCCTGTGATAGTCCAGGCTATTGTTATATAGTGAAGGATATGTAATTTGGTTATTCAATTAGCAACAGAGTAGAGTTTTCCCCCCCAAAGCAGGCTAATGGATATTGAATTAATCAACCTTGAAATGAGCTAACCATAACAAACCAAGAACAAATGTCTGAGTATGATCAAAATGCTCTCAGAGATGTGTTGATGGTTACAAATACGCAAGCTAGACTTGTACAAGCAAGTAGCACACCTTTTTATTATTTACCTCTTCTACTGCCCCATAATGTCATCAAACAGCCCATAGCTGCCAACATTTTATGGATGAAAACTAAGACAGATGTGGCTAAGCAAAATCAGAATGTGATCAAGATGGCAAAAGTGATAAATGATGAAGAACACACAAGCTTGGAGAGACTGCAGCAGTTTGCTTTTGCCTGAACCTACTGAGAAGGGGGGATTCCACTCCCACCTCCCCTCTTCCCATGCTGAATTAATTGAGTGCAGACTACTTTTGCATTTTAAACTTGGTTCGCAGCAAGTGAAGTGAGAACAAATGCGGAATGCATGAGAAAGAGAAACTGGGACATTTTAAAAACAGCTGAAAAGGGGAGGTGACAGAGCATTGCTTTGGCCTATCACTGCCAAATCAGGACAGGTGAAAGGTATGACGGCTTCTAAAAGGCATAGGGGCAATTTTACTGTGTTTCCCCCAGGGCCATTTTAGGCCTAAAGGGGACCTTTTTTCCTAATAGGAACTGAACTTGAAGTTAACTTCTGGGTCACTTCCTGTTGTTCAAAAAAAGGGGGGCCTTTCTTGGGCATCAAAGGACCCAGGGGATGAAAACATGGTGAAATTCTCCCCACATTCGACATTTGGGGTTTTTAAAAATTCTGGGGGAACAGTAAAGATGCAGCCTTCTGAGGTGGGGGGAGCAGTGCATCCCCCTAATCCATGACAGATCCCCACTCTTGCTTTAGTGTGAAGAGGAGCAGGACAGTAAGCTGCCTAGCCTATGTACAGCCAGCCGATCATGGCCCAAAAAAATGTTGCTAAGATGGGCTGAAGGGTAAAAATATAAAGGAAAGGGCTTGGCTGTTTAACTGTCAGAGCAGGCCAGATAAGGAAAGGGGGCAAAAAAATAGAGGAGAGGGAGAAAGGGTCAGATATAGGAAAGAAGCAGATGAAAGTATAGATGCAATCAGGAAGGGGGCATATAGAGATGCAAAGAGATACAGATAGGTTCAGATAAGAAAGCTGGAAGCTGGAGAAGAGTATCTGGATGTGTCTGAGGGAAGAAATCAGGGAAATTTGTTGCATTGATACAGATACAAGGTTCTTCAAGTACAGAGCCAGCTCTGAGATTTGTAGTTTTGTGAGGTAGTTAGCCTTCTCGATCAGCATGCTCTGGTGCCACAACAAACTACAAATCCCAAGATTCCATAGGATGGAGCCATGATAGTTTAAGAGGTGTTAAACTGCATTATTTCTGCAGTGTGTCAGCAGCCTCTGCCAAGAATCATTCCTTGAGAGTTTATAGGAGAAACTGGTCCTGCAAATACAAAGCTGGGACCCATTCATACTACACAGTTATAACTGATGCCCTTGTCCCTTCCTATGAAATCCTGGAGTCTGTAGTTTGGTGAGGCACTAGACCTCTACAGTTAAGAATTCTTTAAAAAATCCCCCCCAGAAAATTTATAAACTGCCAATCATAGGATTCCCTAAAACAGAATAATCACATTTAAGTGAAATAGTAGCACTATACTGTAATAAGCCCCAGATCCCAAATTAGAACACACTCATCTCATCCAGTGCTACAACCATCTTAGGGCCCAAATGGCAAACCAGGGAATAGTTTGAAGGTTTCAGTGGCAAGGTGGGTGACTGGACCCCAGGATTAGTGTTTGTGTGAGCAGCTAAAGAAGGGATCCATCTCATTTAGGAAAGCCAGTGTAATACAGTAAATATATTCTTAAACTAAGAACCCTGGTGCTCAAATCCATCTGCATATCTATTAAGCCCAGAGGGTTATTTGGGGATAGTTGCTTTCTTTCACTTAACCTACCCCATACGGTTGTTTCAAGGACAAACAGGGTGATTTTCAAATACCTTGGAGAGTTCCTTGGAGGAAATAGGGTATGAAGAAGTAGAGTAAATGAATAAAAGGGGGGTTGTGTGCCTTCAAGTTTTTTCTGACTTATGGTGCCACTAAGGCAAACCTACCATTAGGTTTTCTAAGGCTGAGAGTGTATGATTTGCCCAATGTCAACAACAACAAAGATAGCTTCAAGAGAGCCAGTGTGGGGGTAGTGGTTTGATCATTGGACTATAATTCTAGAGACCAGGGTTCAAATGCCCACTCTGCCATGGGAATGCACTAGGTGACCAAAGCAAGGCAAAGACATCTCCTGCTCTGAACAAATCTTGCCAAGAAAATCCCATGATAGGTTTGCCTTAGGATCACCATATGTTGGAAATAATTTGAAGGCACACAACAACAACAACAACAACAACAACAACGTAGCTTCAAACTGTGAGAAGGAAGCTAACATTTGATGGCCATCATCCTTTAAATAAGTGAGCCTAATGCAATTCCAAACCACTGTGTGTTTGAATGGATACCAGAGATGACTCACTCATGTTGACATAGTGGAAATTGACTAAATTAGGAATGGAAATTATGCAGCTCGCCAGATGTTGTTGAATTGTAACTCCCAGCCTTCCTCATCCTTGGTTTCGCAGACTGGGGCTTGCAGGCCAACAGCATCTACAGGGCTGCATGGTTGAACTCAATTATTAGCCTCCCATTAGAGTAGACCTATGGAATCCATTGGAATTTGGTAGGTCAAAACTTATGTACGCTTCATTGATTCAGCAGATCTGTTCTAGTTGAGACTAACAGTTTAATTCAGCCTGTATTATTTCTTTGACAGTAAGAGCTATTGGGCAGTGGAATGCACTGCCTTGGAGTGTGGTGGAGTCTCCTTCTTTGGAGGTTTTTAAACAGAGGTTGGATGGCCATCTGTTGGGAGTACTTTGATTGGGTATTTGTGCAAGGCAGGGGGTTGGACTAGATGGCCCTTGTGTGTAGTCTCTTCCAACTCTATGATTCTATGATGTATTAAAATACCTATAACCCAGCTTATATCAAGGAATCTCAGGCTGAGGTAAAGATAGGGAAACATCAGTCAATTATTAAAAAATATTTTTAAAACTCAGCAAGATAAATAATGCACATTAATCTATAACTCAACAGGTCGAAGTCAAACCACACAGAGATATAGACAGATATAGAAATAGATGCACATATTTGATATCCCACATTTCTCCCCAAAGAGCATCTAGCAGCAATAAAGTCAGATAAAACCAAATGCAATTAAAACACTAAAATCAATTTAAAACACAATTAGAAATGCTGAATAAAGAGAAACAACAACACTCAAAGCCACTGATGAACAAAAATCCAACTTAAATGTCAAAGAACTGGAACAAAAAAATATTTCCCTGGTGGTGAGAAAGAAATGAAAGGCTTAGTCTGTCTTAGCAGGGAGTTCCAGAGTCTGAAAGTCCCTTCTTTGTCCAAATTGGGTGGTGGAAATGTGAGAAGGGCTCCATGAAGCTCTCATATGCAAAGGCTCCTGTGGGAAAACATCGTCTTTCAAAAAGCTGATTGTATAGGCAGGCTATATTTCAGAGGAAGCAACTGGCAAAACCACCTCTGAGTATTCCTTGCCTAAGAATGTTACCAAATCATGTGGAGTCCATGGGAAACCCACTTGTGTCAAAATATTAATGTGGGGAATTTTAAGTAGCTCAAATAAGGCAGTGAGAGGCCGGGTAACTACAGTGCCTTTGGGCCTATGTATACCAGACTCCAAGCCAGGAAGTAAAATAAAATGTTTTTTATTGAAAAATGATAACAGAACCACTCACACTTCAAGCAATCACACAAGGCTATCAAAGCAAATAGGAAGTACTGGGAAGAGGACTAGAATTCACGATGATGGACTATACTATACCTGTCTGATGAGCAGAGATTTGTGCAGAGAAGAAGTATGGCTATGCACACCAGGTGACACAGCAAACCAGCAGAGAGATGGCCTCTGGGAAACTGAGCATCCTTTGGCTGTGTTTTGGAGTAATATTTATACTCGATATTGTACCCTTAAGGGATGTTTTGAGTGGAAGACAATGTTTGGGCCTGTCTAAAAAGTGAAAATAATTGTCTTAGAATTCATTTAGAATCCTACCTGTCCTAATTGCATCCCATATAATTCCACCGTATTCAGAAGGAAAGGGTTCAAATCCACCATAAACCCCAAGCTTTTAAAAAAAATAAACTCCATGGGGAATATGCATGATCAACCATTAGGACAAGTGATCAAATTTATTTGCATAGCCCCAGAAAAGGGGAAGTAGAAAGCTGATTGGCTGGATTGGAGCAGGGGGCGGGGCTTGCTAAGAAGGCAGGCTAAGAAGGCAGAACAGCCAGCTTGATTCTCACCTTAGCGACTGTGTGCTGAGGCAGCAAAACAGCCTTTTTCTTTTTTATCTTTATTTAAGTGGAATATCTCACCATCACACTTTCACACCTTAGATATGCCTTTTTTTAAAAAAATTGTTTGGCAATGACAATTGCCAGAAATAAAAATGTGAGTCATGGCTGCCATCTTGAATTGCAGGCATGCCCGTTGGGACAGCAAAAGCAGCTAGTCTCGCATGCCTGCAATTTTGCAAAACACCATTAAGACAAGTCGATCCTGCTTCGAATTTGTGTGAGTATGCATCAATGCACATTTCCCCCCCCCTCGTATAGATAGGCCCTTTGAGTTGAGTTTCCCAGAGCTTAGACAATGGAAGCTCCAGCTTCGTTGATTGCTGTTAATGGTTGGAAGATTAAGACTGATAGCTTTGAGGCAACTTTCTATTGTTGGATAGGAAATGTGTGAAGGGTGACCTTTACAGAGTAATGGGTGTTACTATCACTTGTTTGTGTTGGAGTATGACTCACAGCCAGGTGCATCCAGGGTGGATTAGCACATTCCTCCCTAACAATTTGTCTAAGGGGGCTTCATATAACCAAGCCTGAGCATGTCTGAGTTTTGGGAATTTTCCAAGACAACTTCATTTAGGTGTCTGAGTGACCTTTACGTGAACCTTTCTGTGGAAGTCCTGGTCAACTGGGACCCACCTGAACAATCTTTTAGTGCCAAATCTATGAAATTTTGCCAATTAATAAATTATTGTATGGGAGGAGGTGTAAGGGCAGGTAACAGAAAACCCTATGGAATTCATGGGGTCACCATAAGTTGGCAGGTAACTTGAAGGCACATACACACACGCGTATAGTGGTGATCTATATTCCCTGTGCTCTGAAGAGTTCTTTCCCTTATTCCTTGCTGCCCCTTGTCCCTCTACCCCTCACTGTTTTTTGTCTTTGTTCCCTCATTCAGGCTTTCCTTTTCCTCCCTCCCTACTTATCAGACAGCCAGAAATCTGATTCTGTCCTTCCTTTGATACTCAAATTCATCAAATATATCCACACATACACAATATATCCACATATACTCCAAGTCAGGAATAGTGAAGGGGCTGCTGTTGTTCCAGTAGTGAGAAAGCCCAGGAGTTACAATAAGCTGATCTTTTGGTGCTCCACCTAAAACCATGTCCCTCACACAACCAAGAGGATTTGTGGGAATGTTTGCCACACACGCACACATGAACACACACCCTGCCAGGAAAAGCTATTTGGGGGCAAGAAGAGGCCTTTATTTAACAGGAAAGTCAACTGGAAAGAACTGCCAGTTGATTTCACTGATAAATAAAAGTGTCTCCTTGACATAAAATAGCCTAAAGGGCTCAAAAACATGGCAAAATTGTTTCCCAACCCCTCCCCAATAGTAGTAGGAAATGTACTAGCATATTTAGTAAATTTACTAAGAAGAATCACTAAATTCAAATACTTTAGAAATTTAGAATTCCAAGGGTGAGAGAACATAGAGTGGGTGTAGCAGGCTGTTATGGGCTAACAGACATGATTGTATTTATAGTTGCTATTTTGCATTTCATCATCTAAATTGTCTTTTTATATATTTCAATAAGTTTAGACAGGGTCTCCAATGTCAGAATGTTTATCAGACATCTGGGCATCCAGGCAATCTGGGAAGTCTGCCAGAAGAACTAAAATGGACAGGTGTTTGAAAGGTGGAAATCCATATATGGACATTAAATTCATAGAAAGGAAGCCTGGTCCAGAGCCCTGAAAAGGGAACCATAATATGCACTGGTATAATTTGTTCTTTTAAACTGACATTGTGTGTTTTTCTGTATTTATGTATTTTTAACCAAGATATATTTTGGTTGATATTGGTTGTTTTGTGTAGATGTGTTGTTCCCCGCATCATCATCATCATTATTATTATTATTATTATTGAGAGATCCAGCAAGGGAAGCTTTGACCAGTCAAAATGAAGGGGTCCACTAGGATCCTATTTGATAAACAGTCTAGATAGCTGATGTCACTTCTCTTGTATGCCTAAGACATGTAGCTACAGTTGTCCCCCCATATCCATGGATTTAAGTATTCACAGCTTGAAAATATTCTTTAAAAAATAATAATCCAAAAAGCAAGCCTTGATTTTGCCATCTTATATAAGGGACACGCTTTTGCTATGCCATTGCATATAATAGGACTTGAGTATTCACCAATTTGGTATTCATGGGGCATCCTGAAACTAAACCCCAGCGAATATGAAGGGACAACTGTATAATGAGATAAGAAACTATGGTATCACTTTAACAATTTGGTGAGTGCAATTTATATTTTCATGTTAATAAGCACTGGATGAAGATGAAATTATAAAATTCCTTGGGAGGCATGGAGACGCACTATCCACAATCCTGCAGCCTTATTTGAGAACTCACACTAAACAAGTCTTGAAGAGAAACAACAACACAGAAAGAATCACAACCCAGAAACATCACCCAAGGAGACCTTCTGCTGTGCTTTCTGCAACCGGACTTGTTTGTCTCGGATTGGCCTTTTTAATCATCAGCATGCTTGCAGAAAGTGAGGGCTGAGTCCTTCCTGAATCTTTGTTTGTGAAGAAAAGCCAGAGAGAATAAGCACTGGATGAAGATGAAATTATAAAATTTTATTATGTACAGATGTATGGATACACAGTACTAATATATAGCTAAGACAAATATAAGGCACTTCCACATGGCCCATTCGCATTTTGTGGTTTGTGGATGAGAAAATAGTAGAAATAAACACCAAATAGACAAAGCTGGTAAAACTCGCCATGAGTCAACAGTGTGATGAGGCAGTTAAAAAGGCCAATGTGATTTTGGGCTGCATCAATACAAGTATAGTGTCTAGATCAAGGGAAGTAATAGTGCCACTCTATTCTGCCTTGGTCAGGCCTCGCCTATAATACTGTGTCCAATTCTGGGCACCACAATTCAAAAAGGATATTGACAAATTGGAGTGTGTCCAGAAGAGGGTGACTAAAATGGTGAAAGGTCTGGAAACCATGCCTTATGAGGAAAGACTTAGGGAGCTGGGTATGTTTAGCCTGGAAAAAAGATTGTTAAACAGGGCTATCATATCGCCCTTTTGAAGGGATGTCACATTGAGGATGGAGCAAGCTTGTTTTCTGCTGCTCCAGAGACTAGAACACAGAGCAATGGATGCAAGCTCCAGGAACAGAAATTCCACCTCAACATTAGGAGGAACTTTCTGACAGTATGAGCTGTCCAGCACTGGAACGCACTCCCTCAGAATGTGGTGGGATCTCCTTCCTTGGAGGTCTTTAAACAGAGGCTGGATTGCCATCTGTCGGGGGTGCTTTGATCATGATTTCCTGCGTGGCAGGGGGTTGGACTGGATGGCCCTTGTGGTCTCTTCCAACTCTACAGTTCTATGATTCTATGAATTGTCCTGAAACCCAGTGCAAAGAAATATTTGAAGGATAAATTTTTATTGGCCTGCCCAGCTAGACTACACTTTTGTCTGCAACTAGGCAAATTCGAGTGAGCCCAATTGTAGACTATAAGGAGCTCCAAGTAGATACAGATCTACAGGTTCAAGGCCAAATATATAGCCTTATTTATTAATCGGATGGGACATCACACTTATTTCAGGAGGTGTGAAGCACTCTGAGGTCCTACAGGGGGACAATGCAGCCCTTCAGCCTCTGGCAGGTGCCCACTTCTGATCTATCCCTAAACTTCAAGACAAGGCAATCAAATATCAAAATAGATATCCATGTGAACTTGATTGCTACATACTATATGTTCAAATTCTGAGATGGTTATAAGGTTTTCTGTCCACTGGATAATAGGTGAGCACTTGTCTTTCCAATCTGGCAATATAGGTCTTTCAGCCAGTGAAAGAGCATGAAGAATCTATTTATGTTGACCAGAAGGTAATTTCCAAGATTCAGGCGGATAATTTAAGAGTGCACGGAGAACTGAAAAATTGAAAAATTGCTCCAAAATGAGCTGCTTAAAATTTGGGTAAGATTTTCAGGTTGCTAGAAAATCAGAGAGGTCCAAGGGGCTTTGGCAGACTGGTAGGGAGCTTCAGAGGCCACAAAAGTGCCCACAGACCAGCCATCCTCCATCATGCCTGCATAGTCTAAATCAACATCATTGGCTTCCAAGCCACAAAAAGAACTCTGAGGATCAACACCAGCACACTGATGTGTGCCCCCAAAATGCACATCCAGGTAAGTCTGTACAGTTTTCAGACTGAATTTCTGGCTGTTGGGGTACCTTCTACAGCCATTTTGTTAACCAGAGGAAGCCCGCCTAACTGTGTCTAATAAATGTACTTCCTACAGACTTGCCACTGTTTTCAAGAGATATACAAAATGAAAAAAAAAAAGAAGCCAACCCTCCCTCCCACTGTTTAGAAAAAGAACAGCAAATTAGATCCATACTAAACACTGATTTAAAACCTTACCCTAACATTGCTGTTTCCCTCTGCAAACATTAAGGGCCAGGAGGAGAGCATCTTTATCCATTTTAATAAGCAGTTGTGAATTAGGGATTATCTGTTCTTCTTCATACGCACATGCACACCCCATCTCCCCATTAGTTTCATTGTTTGTTTGTTTTCCTACATTCTTTTTGCTTCTAATTGCCAGCAGTGTGTGGGCTAGACAAGCTTCCTCCATAGATAATAGCGGTTTCATGTTAGTTTGATAACATGAGTTTGATTTTCAGTCTGGTGAGTGGGCTGTTCTGAGCCGGTTGGAGGATTTTTTTTCCCCCTTTCCTCTTTGAAATGCTTCTCTATCTATCTTCTGAAGTCACGACCGACTTTTCTCATGTCCAAATGTTCCTGCACAGAACTTTTAATGGATGCTTCATTGTAATCAAGAGAACATCAGGTCATGAACTTCGTATTCACAGATGGGCAGCCACTGTTATCTCTCTTTTGGACTGAAGCTAAAGACAGTAATACCGCATTTTTTCTTTTCTGGATATAGAAGGAAAAGGGAAGAAAGACCATGATTGTATAGGATGGCATTTTCAAAAAGCCCAGGGATTATTAGGAAAGGGTTTAAAAAAAAAATCACTCAGCTCCTCCAATGACTGTTGTACAAACTCGGAATATTGATACACTTTGTAGTTTGTAAGGGGACAGATCAGTCAGTCCCAGAAAGATATAACTCTGCTGTGAGAAATGGGAAAAGCCAATTTGGCTGACTGAAAATTCACACAGGAGACAGTACTAGAGGACCAGGATTACATAAACTCATGGAAGATAAGGATGGCTACTAGACAGGATAGCTATATTTTTCAGAGGTAATATACCTTTCAATATTGTTTGCTTGGAAACACAAGTGGAGGGAGCATGGGCTGGTGGCTCCCATGCCAGTGAGACAGTGGTCCCATCTATACGAGAGGAGGGAGGAATATGAACAGGTCCGAAAAAGCAGGCATTCACAACCATGCAACCTGTCTTCACAATCAAAAGAGCCCCCCTATACTCCGCATGACCCCCTAGCCAAGATGGCAGCTGTGAGTGTTACTTGTGATTTTAAATCTGTCACCACCAATTTTTTTAAAAAAACAACTTTCCTATGGTGCACACATGCGAGCATTCATATTTTTAGTAAAAGAAAAAGAAAAGAAAGAGTATATAAGATCACTATTTGATCAACTTATCAGACTCTCGCTTAGCCGAAAATCCAACATGGCGACAGCAAGCACTTTCCCTCTGCCCCCCATGCTCATCCAGCCAATCAGATTGTGCTGCCTGTTCGTATCTTTGCAAATGCAATCATCCAAATGATTGCACATTCACATGTTGTACAAAGCTTTTTTTAAAATCCGGATGAAGCCCCGGACACTACACACAGAGATTTTGCAGTGGATTTTGCTGCCCCCACTTCCTAATGACATGTATTTATGTGAATGTCCATATGAACGGCTCGCCTTCCATTCGTATACCATTTGTATTACTTTCACCATATAGACAAGCCCAATGAATCCACTCCAGCTTTTGGGCAGCTTTGAAGAAACTCTCCACAGTTCTGAACCTATTGGGTGGATAGAGTTCAGCACCTTGGATAACCCCTCTAAAGCCTAGATTTACATAAAATCTGGAGTGGATTCAACACCCCTCCGACACAAAAGCCACCAACTGCCAATGAGTGGCAGGGTGCTGTGGTAGTCATGCCCTACTTTCAGGCTTCTAACATACATCTAGATACATACAGGCCTTTAGTCTGATCCAGTTCTAGGGACTTTTCTAGACTCTTGTGTTATCTGACAATATTATTAGGTGTCATGCAATAATCACCTATATTTTAATGTATCTCAAAGTCATAGAGGATGCATGCAGTGGTTAGAGATTCTGATTAAGGAGCAAAGACACCAATGGCTTGAAGAAACAAATTAAGGTCTTTAGCTTCATTCTATGGAAGAGCTGAGAGAGGACTGGTGGGAAGAGAAGAGCTGGAAGAAACATCTCTAAGAGCATCAGTTTATACCACAGAGGGGTCAGGATAGGTAGATAAGAAGGGATGACATTTTGGGTCACTCAGGTCCTGTCCAAATGGTGAAAATACTCCTAATGGAATTTGAACAGAAGGCAATCTGTCTAAATAGACATTCACATCAATACATCTCATTCAGAAGGAGGGCAGCCAAATTCACTGTAAAGCTCCAAAGGGAAGCTTTCAGAGCTTTTCTCGGAATTTTTAAAAAGCTCCATAGGGGAAGCAAATGTGTGATCATTAGGACAGTCACATTTGTGTTGCTACAACCAGAGGTGTAAGCTGCTTGGCCAAATGAGCATGGAGGAGGGGCTAGCAAACAGGGAAAGTGCCTCCTGCCACCATGTTGGATTTTCAAGTTTGCAAGAGCCCAGTAAGTCGATGAAATGGCAATCTTTTACTCTCTTCTTTTTTCCTTTTTGTAAATACAAAATATTGCATGTGCACACCATGGGAAACTGTTCTTTTTAAAACAAATCAGCAGTGGCAGATTTTAAAGCATGAGTAATTCATTCATGTCCACCATCTTGGCTAGGGGGCATGTGAAGTTTAGGGAGCTCTACTGCCCATTAAGACAGGTCCCAGCACTGCAAATTGCTGTTTCTTCAGAGAAGATCATTTCCCTCCCTTGTATAGACTGGACCTCAGACTATCTAGCTCAGTGGTTGTTACCAGGGCCCCCTTTAAATATCTTTTGTTGCCATGGAACTTCGAGACTTAACTCAAGATTTAAAACCATAATAATAATAATAGCAACAATGATGATGATGATGATGATGATACACTTACACCATCCATTAAACCTTCCCTCAGAGGCACTGGAGGGAGAGGGAAGACTTTTCCCCTTGCTTCTTCCTGCAAGTTTGTGGCTGGAATGGATTGAATGGCAATGTGTAGGCCAAGCCAGCCAACCTCCACTGCAGGGAGAAAGTGGGCCAGGCAGCCTTCAAGCCTCTGTGGACCCCCGTGAGGACATTGCAATAGCAATAGCAATAGCATTGATATTTATATACCGCTTATCAGTGCCAAAGCACTCCTTAAGTGGTTTACAATGTTTTTTTTAGATACAGTAATTGCCCCCAGCAATGGGTACTCATTTTACTGACCTATGGAAGGATGGAAGGCTGAGTCAACCTTGGAGCCCTCTGGGATCGAACTCCTAACCTTGTGGTTTTTTAGTACTGGCATTTAACCACTGCGCCACCAGGGCTCCCATTGCAGAACCCTAGGGGTCCCCAGACCACAGATTAAAAATCACTGATCTATCTACTGCCTGCTCTGAGGCATTCTTGACTCTTTAGTGCTAAGCATTGTTGCACTTCTCACAAAAAGTAGCAGTCAGACCTTAATCATCAGTATTTGAAATTAATCCAAAAGGTAACTTGCAATAGCACAAAGTAAACATTATGTCAATTCCATATACTTAGCCAATCAGAAAATCTTTTTCAAGATGTGACCAATCAGCCTTGGCCTCCTCCACCAGACAGCCTCCTCCACCACTCACTGTCAAAATCTCAATTCAGATTTAGGAAATCTAATTCCAGTTTTCAAATATCAATTGCAAAATGTGAAATTTAATCCCTCCTCTTACCAAGTTACTGTACATCTTATCTTAGCTTAGGGAACAAGTCTAGCTAGTTTGCGTTAGCTTTTATGATTTTGTTTTGGACCTATGGCTGAACGTATTTCTTCTGTAAATCTAAGCTGAAATCCTGGAGGCGTGATTTTCCTCCATGTTAGCCTTAAGCCTTTGGAACTAAAATAAAGTTTACTTTCTTTTTGCTATAAGCTTGCCTCATGCACCTTTCTCGGTCAGCTATCTGAACCTCTCTGGGATAGAGGAAAAGGGTGTTGTTGATCTTTTAACACAACCTGTCTGGCTTCTCGCTGTGCTAGAAAAGAAAGGGGTAAACTCAGCGAGTGGTGGCGGTTTCGAAGAGAAAATCCCTCAGGTTTGGGATTTGCAAAGGGGCAACCCTAGGACTTCAGGCAGAGAAACTCTAGGGGCCCCCCGTGACAGAGAGAAAGAGAGAGATAATACAAATCTCCATATTTTTTTCACCTTAGCGATCGCTTGCTAAGGCAAAAATCCAACATGGTGGCACCAGGAGCCTGCCCTGTTAGCAAGCCCCTCCCCCTGTGATCATCTGGCCAATCAGGTTTGTGCTTCCTCTCATATGGGAAAATGATTCAAATCAAATTGCTTGTCCCAATGAGCAGGAATGTGCATTCCCCACAGTGCATTGATGCAGATTCCCATTAAGACAGATTGTATTCCCAGTGAATCCCATTAGGATTATTTTGACCATTTAGACAACCCCTTAATTAAGTATACTTAATAGATGATCTAGTATTTTGGCCAGTGTTTTTACCTCTAGAGCCTAAACAGTGGTGCTACTCTGCATGAAACTGGACTTTTGTACTTAACCAAGAGTTCAGCCTAGCCACATAATTGCATTGTCTTATGTAACCCACAATTGCATACAATAAACACACCCTCCTCCCCCAAAATTCAACCATTACAGTGAAACACAATCACTGGTATTTTTCATGTCTCTCTAGAAATATATGTGTGGAAATTATGCTTTGACATGTCATCAGCTGTAAATTGCTTTAATGGCTTGTTTGTTAAACTGACACCCACAAAAGCTGTTTACTTCATTAATCTGGAGATTTATTAACATATAAACATCAAAGCTGTTCAAAGGCCTAGGAAAATGTCATTCACCATAGCAGGTAAAAAGCAAATGGAAACCCGTTAATGGTTTCTGCCTTCTGCTGAGTGGAGAGGCAGATGATGAGTCAGCCTGAATAGAGTGTGTGTGTGTTTGTGAGTGTGTGTAGCTTTACAGTGTGATGTTTCCTTCTGAAGAAGTAACAGATGTCACTCCTAGAACAATACTAAAGCATCTGATGAAACTGACTCTAGTACATAAAACATCACGCTAATACTAAAGTTGGCTTTGTTATTTATTTATTTACATTTCCACAATCACCACAAGGCCCTTTTTCAACATGCAAGGCGAGGAATCCTGCAAGCCAAAGTCAGAAAACAGTCAAGCCAGCAAAAACCATTAAAGAACATTAGAACAATAATAAAATTACCTATTGTATGTTTTTCAAAATTACCAAGTTATTGCATTGTGGTAAGAATATGCACAATGCCTAGGAGACCATTTTCCACCTCCAACACACACCTCACAGGACACACCTTCCACCCCAAATGTGCTGCATCTCTTCCTGCCACCGTTTTGGAATAGAACCAGAGGAGAGAATATGTGGGAGAAGGGTTCTGAGGTGTTTTGTGGGTTCAAGGAAAGGGGATTGTGCATTTCAATATATTTGGGTGGCTTTGGGCATGATTTTTGGGTGTTTTTATGAGATTTTCACACTACACTGTTACAGTGTTTCTATTCCACTTTATTTGCTATGGCTGCCTCCTGTGGAATCCTGGGGTTTGCAGTTTAGGGAGGGGCATTTACAACTCTCAGCCAGAGAGCTCTTAGGCCTCACTAAACTACAAACCCCAAAATTCCACAGGAGGAAGCCAGAGCAGTTAAAGTGGAACAGTAACACTATAATAGTGTAGGAGATTTTCACACGCCGAAAATATCGCCGCCAGAAACCGGGACAGAAATATTTCTGTCCCGGAAGCAGCGCCGCGGTTCGCACGCTCACCTCCCTCTCCCGTTGTTCCGTCGTCCTCACTTTGGGTTTTTCCCTCCCTCTTCTGGAATATTTTACTAACGGGAGTTTGCCGTTAATAAAATATTCCGGAAGAGAGAGGAAAAAAACCAAAGCGAGGACGACGGAACAACGGGAGAGGGAGGTGAGCGTGCGAAACGCGGCGCTGCTTCCGGGACAGAAATATTTCTGTCCCGGTTTCTGGCGGCGATATTTTCGGCGTGTGAAAATCTCCCTAGTGTGAAAATCTCCTTAGTCTGAAATTCATTCATTTTTTAAAATGTGAGGGCTTCAGAGGACTTTGGGAGACTGATGGGGTACTTTGGGGCTTACAAAAGAGGGGTCTAGGGCCTCATGTCCTCCAACATACTTGCATACTATAAATCTCTCCTGTGTCCTCACTAAATGTGCCTGTGATGGTGGTGAGACCCAGAGAAAGCCCTCTTCCAAAGGTCTTAAAACTCAGCTTGTATTAGGAGACATAGTATTTTCAATATTTGGGGGGTAAGCTGTTCAGGGCTTTAAAGGTCATAACCAGCATTTTCAATTCTGCCTGAATTCAGACCAGTAACTAGTGAAGCTGTTTCAAGAGGGAGTTAACAGGCTCAGCACAACTTTTTGGATCCACTGAAGTTTCCAAACATTTTCCAAAGGCAACTTCAAATAGAGTGTGTTACAGGAATCCAAACAGGGTTTGGGTTGATACAATCTGTTGAGGTTTCTCCAAGCCCTTCGAAAGATCTTTTCTCCTATGCAAGAATGAAACACCAAGCCCTTTATGTTTGGAGTGTTTCCCCCAGTTTGTGCAGAATGTCCTTGCACAAATAAGTGTCTTTTCCACTGGTGTGGCTCAGCACATGAACACAGCAATGACAAAAGCATGGACAGACTGATCCAAAAGAGGCAAACACCCTATGCATATTGCTATATCTTGCCCCTATTAAAAATGGCCACCAAAACTCTCTGTAGAGAAGCTTAGGCATTGTGCTTTTATAAAAAATGGCCACTGCTGCTCCACTTCTATGGGAAGTAGGTCATAGAATCACATTGGAGGACTTAGAGATTCCTAAAGAACAGTCTGAGTCAAAGTATCAAGTCCAGAGTCCGAATTCCTAATCCAAATCGCAAAGCAAACCGAGGTTGAGTAGTCCAAGGTCAAAAGCCAACAAAACAGTCCAAAATAGCAGTTCACAAAGGAGAGAGAGAGGCTTGAAGAGACCTTCCTTTATGCTGCTCACGAGGCAAACAAAAAGGAACTGAGCCATTAAAGGCCTATATAGACCTAGGAATGGTGGGTGGAGCTACTACCAAAAACTCAAACTGAGAGGCTTGAGAGCTTCTGGAGTGCTCTGTGCAGACACAGGATTAACCCATTGGCCTTTTTAGTCATCAGTTATCTCAGATTGGCCTTTTTAGTCATCACTGCGCTTGCAGTAAGCGCAGGATGAGTCCTTCCTGAATGTTTGTTTGCAAAGAAAAGCCAGAGAGAGAGAGATTCACAGAGAACAGCCCAGGAAAGCTGCCAGATGCCGGCAAAATCTAAACACCTTTAGAAGTGGGCCCTGATAAAGTCTACAAACTAGGAAAGCAGCCAACTTCTAATGATAATGAGGTAAACACAATGGAGCCAGTTGAAGTTCATAACAAGCAGGAAAACACATGGAGAATAGTCCAGAACGCAGTCCAAGGATCAAGGCTTACAGAAGGCAGTGTGGTTGAGAAGCAGGTCCGTAATCCAACAGGATAATCAGGCAGCGTAGTCACAAGGAGGTCCAAGGTCACGCAGGATTCAAGGCAACAAAGAAGAGGAGTCACAGATAACAGCCACGAAGCTTTCGTCAGGGTGATCAGTTAATCTCTGACAAAGGCTCCATAGCTCCATCAGGGCATATATATAGTAATCACGGCTGTCCCAGGTGCTCCTTAATGACCTCGTATTTGAGATAAAGTCACAGTGATCTTCTCCTGGCTTCCTTTTGGGATCTCTGTTGGTTGAAGGACAGTATGGGTAAGTCCATTTCCTCTTCCTCTGCCTTATATGACTTGGCAGGGCTCACTGCTGGGACTGGTGCCAACTCACTAGGACCAGGCTCTTCCTCTGCTTGGGACTCCAGGTTGTCAGAATCCCCTGCTGGCACAGGTGTAGATAAACTTGTGCCAGGGTCCATAGGACCATTCTCTGCCATGTCCTCCTCCTCTGACTCCATACCCTCATTAGACTCACAGGGCATGACAAGAACCCCCTGGGGGGTGTCGTCCAGCTGGTGTGTGAGGGGAGGGAGGATTCCAAGTAACCCCAAGAGTAAAGAGAGTCCCTGTTACCCTAAATGCCAGAGGGGTATTAATATACACAGCTTGGCAGAAGGAGACATTAAGCTCTACACAGTAAAATTAATTAACCTTTATTTGAGAAAGCAATAACAACAATGTTTACACCCACACCCACATGGACTTCAAGTATTCACACAAGGCTAGCGAATAAAGTAGGAAGGATTGGGATAGAGGAATAGAGTAAGGGGTTGTTTTCGGGTGACACTGTACCAATCAGAGGAGTTGTGCTCATGGAGGAAACCAGTGGAGCAGAGGTCCAGAACCAGGAACAGTTACACAGTCTGATGTGGAGTCAAGAAGCAGGGGAACTGTGTGCACTTGAGTGGGGTTTTGAAGGAGTTTTTATATCCAATAATTCCCTTCAGGGGATGGGTTTTAGAGTGAAAGACAATGCTTCTTAGAGGTTCTCAAGATAAGACAATGGACACTCCAGGAAGGTTAACAACCCTTAATGTGTTGATAGTTTGGAACTGAATGGATGAAGCAACCCTCTTTGTTTTCAGGAAGGTAGAAGTAAGACAGCTCTTTACAAACCTTGAGTATCTCAGCTAAATTAGATTGGATTACCCAGGCATTCAGGCAAGAAGTTGCCCTGTGGTTACCTTTATTTGGAATCTGTAATGCCCCCTCCCTAAGTGCATACGTGCCTTAGTCTCAGTGTTAGTTTTTAGGATCACTGGTTTTTGGGAGTTCCTGGTTAACTTGCCACACTCAGGGAAGGCCACAGTTGGACAAATTATTAAATATTGCCAATTATTACAGATAAGGGGCAGGGGGTGTCAAAGTAGGTAACATCCCTGGTACTCACAAAGACTTTCTCCCTCATTCCAACCCCACCCCCCATTAGTATAGCACTTAAGAAAAATTATTTTTGCAGAGATGACAGCAGGCAAGCAGGGGGCAGGTTTTCTGCCCACAGAAAATTAGGGTTGTCAGATTGAAAACTGGAGTGAGTTCCAGCAATTTTAATGGTTGTGTAGAAGATGGAATTTTAGCAGACATTGCTTGTCTTCCAACCAGGGAACAAGCAACACCTCCGGCAATTCCCTCCTCTACACAACCGCTGAAAGTGCTGGAACTCGCTCCAGTTTCCAATCAGATGGCAGCTACTCTCAGGGACTTCCTTTGGAATCATGTTTCATTACATTTAGTACAAGTACAGTGGGTACAATGGTGGGTTTACATGTAGTTATATTAAAGTGCCTCCACAAAAAGTATTTTATTCAATGTAAATTTTAGGTGGGTGTGGATAACTTCACTTACACTAGAATATTAACGGCAATCTGGCAGCTTTAATGCAGAAGGAATATTTAATTAAAATATAATATAGTAATATATTACTTATTACATTTTGGGGCAAGTAATAGGTAATACAGTTGTCCCTTCACATTCGCTGGGGTTTGGTTCCAGGACCCACCGTGAATACACAAATCCGTGAATACTCAAGTCCCATTACATACAATGGCATAGCAAAATGGTCTCCCTTATATAAGATGGCAAAATCAAGGTTTGCTTTTTGGATTATTATTTTTTTAAGAATATTTTCAAGCCGTGAATACTTAGGGTTTTAAGAATATTTTCAAGCCGTGAAGCTGAAAGAAATGGACGCACAGGTGGTCATCTCGTCTCTTCTGCCAGTTGAAGGGCATGGTCCAAGAAGGGAGAGGAAAATAGCCGACGTAAACAACTGGCTCCGTAGATGGTGTCGCCGAGAACAAATTGGATTCTTGGATCATGCGCTTCCATGCGGGGGGACTTCTGGCAAGAGACGGGCTGCATCTTACAACAGTTGGAAGAAACATTTTTGCCAACAGTCTCAAGAATTTGATCAGGAGGGCTTTAAACTGAGTCAAATGGGGGAGGGAGACAGTATTCTGGAAGGCAGAAGGGCTGGAGAAAATAGTCAAACTGTCATAGAGGGAACAAGGCAAACAGCGCAAGGACCCAACAGTGGGAGGCAAAAAAACTTGCACAGGCAGCAAGTAAAGGGAACACATTGTCTCAGATGTCTCTACACTAATGCACAGAGCATGGGAAATAAGCAAGATGAACTTGAACTCCTCGCACTACAAAACAAATATGATATAATAGGCATTACTGAAACCTGGTGGGACGAGTCTCATGATTGGAATGTAGGAATAGAGGGGTATAACCTTTATAGGAGAAACAGGCCAAACAGGAAAGGAGGAGGAATAGCATTATATGTCAGGGATATTTACACCAGTGAAGTGATCCACGACATCAATACTGGAAGCCAGGTGGGGAGCATCTGGATAAAAATTAAAGGGGAGGGAAACAACAGGGATGTTATTGTGGGACTCTACTACAGACCCCCAAATCAGACGGAGGAATTGGATGTTGCCTTTCTAGAACAGATGAACATAAATGCAGAAAGGAGAAATGTAGTAGTGATGGGTGACTTCAACTATCCTGATATTTGCTGGCAATCTAACTCAGCCAAAACTACAAGGTCTAGCAAATTCCTTACATGCCTGGAAGACAATTTCATGGTCCAAAAGGTGGAAGAGGCAACAAGGGGGTCAGCTATTTTAGATCTGATCCTAACCAACAGAGACGACCTGGTTAATGGGGTGCAAGTGGTGGGATCCTTAGGTGAGAGTGATCATGTTCTCCTGGAGTTTGTTATACAATGGAAAGGAGAAGCCAGGCATAGTCAGACACGCATTCTTGACTTTAGGAGAGCTGATTTCAATAAACTCGGGGAAATACTGGGGATGATCCCATGGTCAGGAATACTAAAAGAGAAGAGATCTCAAGACGGATGGGACTTTCTCAAAAGGGAGATACTGAAGGCACAATTTCAAACACTACCATTGAGGAAGAAAAATGGGAGGTGTCTCAAGAAACCAGGATGGATGACTAAAGAACTTTCAATGGAGCTAAGTTTTAAACGGAACATGTATAGGAAATGAAAAAGGGGGGAGATCACCAAAGAAGAATTCAAACAGATAGCGAACACGTGTAGGAGTAAAGTCAGAAAAGCTAAAGCGCAGAATGAGCTCAGGCTTGCTAGGGAGGTTAAGAACAATAAAAAGGGTTTTTGGGGGTATGTCCACAGCAAAAGGAGGAAGAAGGAAATGATAGGGCCGCTACGTGGAGAAGATGGCAAAATGCTAACAGGGGACAGAGAAAAGGCAGAATTACTCAACACCTTCTTTGCCTCAGTGTTTTCAGAAAAGGAAAAGGAGGACCAACCTGAGGAGAATGGAACAGAGGACACAATAGGGGAAATCCAGCTCAAAATAAGTAAAGAGGTAGTACAGGAATACCTTCTTAATCTAAATGAATTTAAATCTCCAGGACCAGATGAACTACATCCAAGGGTATTAAAAGAGCTGGCAAATATAATCTCAGAGCCATTGGCAATAATATTTGAGAACTCCTGGAGAACAGGAGAAGTCCCAGCAGACTGGAGGAGGGCAAAAGTTGTTCCCATCTTCAAAAAGGGGGAAAAAGAGGATCCCAACAATTATCGTCCAGTTAGTCTGACATCAATACCAGGGAAGATTCTAGAGAAGATCATTAAACAGAGAGTCTGTGAACATTTAGAAAGCAATGCCATAATCACAAAAAGTCAACATGGGTTTCAGAGAAACAAGTCATGCCAGACTAATCTGATCTCTTTTTTTGATAAAGTTACCAGCTTGGTAGATGAAGGGAATGCTGTGGACATTGCATACCTTGATTTCAGTAAGGCCTTTGACAAGGTTCCCCATGACATTCTTGCAAACAAGCTTGTAAAATGTGGGCTAGACAAGTTAACTGTTCAATGGATTTGTAATTGGTTGACCGGCCGAACCCAAAGGGTGCTCAGCAGTGGCTCCTCTTCGTCTTGGAAAGATGTGACCAGTGGGGTGCCACAGGGTTCTGTCCTGGGCTATTCAACATCTTTATCAATGACTTAGATGAGGGAATTAGGGGCATACTTATCAAATTTGCAGATGACACCAAATTGGGAGGAGTAGCTAATACCCTAGAGGACAGGATCAAAATTCAGAATGACCTGGATAGACTGGAGAGCTGGGCCAAAGCTAACAAAATGAAATTCAATACGGAGAAATGTAAAGTACTGCATTTAGGACGGAAAAATGAAATGCATAAATATAGGATGAGAGAGACCTGGCTGAATGAGACTACGTGCGAAAGGGATCTAGGAGTCCTAGTAGACCACAAGTTGAACATGAGCCAACAGTGTGATGCAGCAGCTAAAAAGGCCAATGCGATTTTGGGCTGTATCAATAGAAGTATAGTGTCTAGATCAAGGGAAGTAATAGTGCCACTCTATTCTGCCTTGGTCAGACCTCACTTAGAATACTGCGTCCAGTTCTGGGCACCACAATTCAGAAAGGATATTGACAAATTGGAGCGTGTCCAGAGAAGGGCAACTAAAATGGTGAAAGGTCTGGAAACGATGCCTTATGAGGACTTAGGGAGCTGGGTATGTTTAGCCTGGAAAAAAGACGGTTAAGAGGCGATATGATAGCCCTGTTTAAGTATTTGAAGGGATGTCACGCTGAGGATGGAGCAGGCTTGTTTTCTGCTGCTCCAGAGACTGGAACACGGAGCAATGGGTGCAAGCTCCAGGAACCTCAACATGAGGAGGAACTTTTTGACAGTAAGAGCTGTTCGGCAGTGGAACACACTCCCTCGGAGCGTGGTGGGGTCTCCTTCCTTGGAGGTCTTTAAACAGAGGCTGGATGGCCATCTGTCGGGGATGCTTTGATCAAGATTTCCTGCGTGGCTGGGGGGTTGGACTGGATGGCCCTCGTGGTCTCTTCCAACTCTGCAATTCTATGATTCTATGATTCTATGAAATCTGTGAATGTCAAATCCGTGAATTTGACAACTGTATACCCATATTGCATTTTAACAAGTAATATGTAATAATAAATACAGTATATTACTTTTCAAAGTAATATTTTTACAACACTGTCCCTATTATCCATGGTTTCATTTATAAACAGTAAGTCCAGGAACATATCCCTCACAAATATGGGGGTGGGGCCTTCACATTTTAAACTGAATTTTGATTGTAAAGTGGGAAATATACAATGCAGACCAGGACAAAAAGGAGGGTTCATGAATTATTCTGAGGCTGTACAGTTGTCCCTCCACATTCGCGAACTTGACATTCGCGGTTTCGGTTATTCGCGGTTTTGGGAGGCCCCCCCGGGCCCCCCCAAAACCGCGACACGGGGCCTCCAGAGGCCCCGTGAAAGACATAGAGGGAGCGGGGAGGCCCAGGGAGGCGTCCACGGGGCCCCCGGAGGCGCTCCGGAGGCCCCATGAAGGCCTGGGGAGGCGATCCTGGGGCCTCCGGAGACGCTCCGGAGGCCTCAGGAAGGCTTGGGGACGGGGTGGGGAGGGCTGGGGAGGCGATCCTGGGGCCTCCGGAGACGCTCCGGAGGCCCCAGGAAGGCCTGGGGACGGGGTGGGGAGGGCTGGGGAGGCGATCCTGGGGCCTCCGGAGACGCTCCGGAGGCCCCAGAAAGGCCTGGGGACGCGGTGGGGAGGGCTGGGGAGGCGATCCTGGGGCCTCCGGAGATGCTCCAGAGGCCCCAGGAAGGCCTGGGGACGGGGTGGGGAGGCCTGGGGAGGCGATCCTGGGGCCTCCGGAGACGCTCCGGAGGCCCCAGGAAGGCCTGGGGATGGGGTGGGGAGGCCTGGGGAGGCGATCCTGGGGCCTCCGGAGCATCTCCGGAGGCCCCAGAAAGGCCTGGGGACGGGGTGGGGAGGGCTGGGGAGGCGATCCTGGGGCCTCCGGAGACGCTCCGGAGGCCCCAGGAAGGCCTGGGGACGCGGTGGGGAGGGCTGGGGAGGCGATCCTGGGGCCTCCGGAGACGCTCCGGAGGCCCCAGGAAGGCCTGGGGACGGGGTGGGGAGGGCTGGGGAGGCGATCCTGGGGCCTCCGGAGACGCTCCGGAGGCCCCAGGAAGGCCTGGGGATGGGGTGGGGAGGCCTGGGGAGGCGATCCTGGGGCCTCCGGAGCATCTCCGGAGGCCCCAGAAAGGCCTGGGGACGGGGTGGGGAGGGCTGGGGAGGCGATCCTGGGGCCTCCGGAGACGCTCCGGAGGCCCCAGGAAGGCCTGGGGACGCGGTGGGGAGGGCTGGGGAGGCGATCCTGGGGCCTCCGGAGACGCTCCGGAGGCCCCAGGAAGGCCTGGGGACGGGGTGGGGAGGGCTGGGGAGGCGATCCTGGGGCCTCCAGAGACGCTCCGGAGGCCCCAGAAAGGCCTGGGGACGGGGTGGGGAGGGCTGGGGAGGCGATCCTGGGGCCTCCGGAGCATCTCCGGAGGCCCCAGGAAGGCCTGGGGACGCGGTGGGGAGGGGTGGGGAGGCGATCCTGGGGACGCGGTGGGGAGGGCTGGGGAGGCGATCCTGGGGCCTCCGGAGCATCTCCGGAGGCCCCAGAAAGGCCTGGGGACGGGGTGGGGAGGGCTGGGGAGGCGATCCTGGGGCCTCCGGAGACGCTCCGGAGGCCCCAGGAAGGCCTGGGGACGCGGTGGGGAGGGCTGGGGAGGCAATCCTGGGGCCTCCGGAGACGCTCCGGAGGCCCCAGGAAGGCCTGGGGATGGGGTGGGGAGGGCTGGGGAGGCGATCCTGGGGCCTCCGGAGCATCTCCGGAGGCCCCAGAAAGGCCTGGGGACGGGGTGGGGAGGGCTGGGGAGGCGATCCTGGGGCCTCCGGAGCATCTCCGGAGGCCCCAGAAAGGCCTGGGGACGGGGTGGGGAGGGCTGGGGAGGCGATCCTGGGGCCTCCGGAGACGCTCCGGAGGCCCCAGGAAGGCCTGGGGAGGGCGGGAGGGAGGGCCGGGGAGACCTCCGCGGGGCCTAGCAAGGCCCCGCAAAGGCCTGGGGAGGGAGGGAGGGAGGGCCGGGGAGACCTTCGCGGGGCCTAGGAAGGCCCCGCGAAGGCCTGGGGAGGGAGGGGGGAGGGGTGTCGTTATTCGCGGTTTTTTCACATTCGCGGGGGTCCGCGGAACGGAACCCCCG
Source organism: Gambelia wislizenii (assembly GCA_030847615.1). NCBI lineage: Eukaryota > Metazoa > Chordata > Lepidosauria > Squamata > Crotaphytidae > Gambelia > Gambelia wislizenii. The sequence continues at coordinate 19,184,414 of JAUMIR010000001.1, read as the reverse complement.
CGAATGTGAAGGGACGACTGTAGATTCAATCACTTCCCTTCAGTAGCCAAATGATTTTCTGAGGATTTCAAGTACTGGAGTACCAAGGAATTGTTACATTTTAAACTTTCTCTAGGGTATCTGACCAACTTTGCAGATCATTTCCAGAGCACAGACAAACACAATTGGTAAAATATTTACTTGGTGTCCTTTTCTTTGATGCAAGATCCTTCTAAAAGGGGAGCCAGAGACAAAGAGAAAGGCCATTTCTGTCTAAAACACCAGCCAGGAAGAGTTATTTGTTAAGTCATAAATGGCAAGAGTTCCCATCAGTACATCATTATATTCATGACAATTCCTCAAAGTGTCGCAGGGATGCTCCAGGGACAGCTGGAGCTGAGCTGACCCTGCAAAAACTACTCTACTAAACTGTTTTTAAAGAGCTTGCAAGGGAAGGGAGTTGCGACTTTAACATTCTTGAGTTGCTTGGAAGAAAAAGGAAGAGGATTTTGTTTTGTCTTGTTTTTGCCTCAGATTCTGGCTTCCTAATAGGATGAAATCACTCAAGCTAAGGCAAACAGGGGAATTGTGAGACATACTTTTGTCATCAAAAACAGACCCTCAGCTGCTGTTTTTGTTTTTAAAGGCAAGGCAAGGTGAAATGAGGAAATGGGAATGTAAATTTCATACTAAACCTGGTGGATTCCCCCCACCCATTCTTTCACAAGTGAGAGGAAAAAACAACCACTAACAAAAGTTCAGGTCCTGGGAGATGAAACTGTTCTTACAGGCCAGCAAATTGTATACCACAGATATTTTTAAGGTTTAAGTTAATTTTGTGAATTTGGACTATAAAGAGTTATTTTCTTTAAAAAAAACCACAACTCTGGTGGTAACTATCAGGGGGACTTAGAATAGTAGAATTGGAAGAGGCCACAAGGGCCATCTAGTCCAACCCCCCCTGCCATGCAGGGATACACGATCAAAGCATTCCTGACAACTCACTGTCCAGCCTCTGTTTAAAACCCTCCAAGGAAGGAAACTCCACCACACTCCAAGGCAGCATGTTCCACTGCCAAACAGCTCTTGCAGTCAGGAAGTTCTTCCTAATGCTTTGGTGGAATTTCTTTTCCTGTAGTTTGACTCCATTGCTACGTATCCTAGTGTCTGGAGACACAGAAAACAAGCTTGCTCCATCATCAGTATCACATCCCTTCAAATATTTAAACATGGCTATCATGTCCCCTCTTAACCTTCTCTTCTCCATGCTAAACATACCCAGCTCCCTAAGCCATTCCTCATAGGGCATGGCTTCCAGGCCTCCCACCATTTTGGTTGCCCTCCTCTGGTCATGTTCCAGCTTGTTAATATCCTTCTGCCTAAACTGCAGATCCAAGGATATCATAGGATGTTGCCATGGTTAACGTGGAATCATAATGCTATAACTGTGCAGCTGAAAGGGCCTCTAGTCTGATTTCAGAAAGCATTATTATCTATGTATATACATAGATAATGTATATATTGCACTATTATCTCTCACCTTTCTCCCAAAATGTGGTTCAAAGTGGCTTACAAGAATTTTAAAAACAGCTAAAACAATCCATTCCCAAGGTTAAAAGAGAATTAAATATCAGTATGATTTTTTAAAATGGTTCAAAACAGTTCAAAACGCTCATAACATATTTCCAACACAATTTCATGAAAAGATTAAAAATACAGCACACCACATTACACACAAACACACACACAAACATTTTACAGTTCAAAATTCAAATTCCAAAGCCTGCCTAAATAAAAATGTCTTTACCAGCCAGTGGAAAGAGAGGAGGGAGGGGCTCAATGGGACCTCCCATGGAAGGGAGTTCCACAGGCTGGGAGCAGCCATGAAGAAGACTTTCTTCCAGGTCCTCACCAACTGCACCTGCAAAGGTGGTGGGACTGCAAGAAAGCCCTTCACTGCATATCTTAAACTTCACAGTGGCTTATTGAAGAAGGTACTGTACTGTCTTCTGGATCCAACCCGTATCCTTTAAAGGTCAACAACAACACTTTGAATTCTGCCCAGAAACAGATTGTTAGCCAATGGAGCTGTTTCAACAGGGGAGTCAGCAAGCAAGGTTGGGTCTGGTTACATGTGAATGAGCAGACCACCAGGAAATCTCAGGAATCTCTAGGAAGAGCTAGACAAGAATCCTACCTGCAAATCTTGGATAGCCTGTGCCATCAGAGTTGACAGCAGTGCATATCAGTGATAGCAGTGCATGCAAAAGGAATCTTCTTAGTGGACCACAAGTTGAACATGAGTCAACAATGTGATGTGGCATCTTAAAAAGCCACTGTGATTCTAGGCTCCATCAACAGGAGTATGGTGTCTAGAGTGAGGGAAGTAATAGGGCCACTTTATTCTGCTTTGGTTAGACCTCACCTGGAAGACTGTGTCTTCTGGAAGGTTATTGAAAAGCTGGAATGTGTCCACAGGAGGGTGACCAAAAAGGTGAAAGGTCTGAAAACCAAGCCCTATAAGGAGCAGCTTAGGGAGCTGGGTATGTTTACCTAGGATCTGTGCATTTCTTTTTTTTTCTGCCTAAGTGTTGTACTCTACATTTCTCCCTGTTGATTTTTTTTTTAAGTTTTGGCCCAGCTTTCTAATTTGTTAAGGTCATTTTGAATTCTGCATCTGTCCTCTAGGGTATTAGCTACCCCTCCTTATCTGCTGTCACTGCAAATTTGATAAGCATGCCATCTGTTCCCTCATCTAACTCATTGATAAAGATATTGAATAGCACTGGGCCCAGGACAGAACTGTGTGGAAACCTGCTAGTCACTTCTCTCTAGGATGAAGAGAAGCCATTGGTCACTACCCTTTGGATTCTGTCAGTCTGTAAGAACCCATGTTCTTGTCCCTCTAAGAACATTATGCACACTTATGGCACTAAGTAAAAAAGGAACACATGCTATGGCCAAATAAAAAGGAATATAAGCTATGGCTCTAAAGACTCTCAAATGATCTGATGTGCTGGGCAATATATTCAGAAGTATTTCTATGTCTCTGGAGACAAAGAGTAAAGGGAATGAATATTATCAAGTTCACCAACACCCCTCCCTAGTAGAAAACTAGGGAGATTATCAAACGCATCCACAAAGTACCTTATCAAAATGCCAGGATGAAGTTTCTGTCCCACAAATGGGACCTGGTTTCAAACACCCCCATCCTCATCATGTTCTGCTTCTGTGCTTAAGCAGTTCGTAAGATGGCATTTTTCATTTACAGGGAGGTCCTGTCAATGATATGTGCCACCTTACTAACTGCTGCAGTACAGGAGCAGAATGTGACAAGGACAACATCATCTGAAACCAGATCCCATTTGTGGGACAGAAACGTCATCCTGGCGTTCTGATAAGGTACTTTTTGCTGTCTCTGATGATCTCCTAAAACAGTGAAAACAAGGCTTCATAAAACATATCAGCTGAGTTTCTACATCATATGTTGAGTAACTCTATGCTCACTTCCATGCATGGTGGTTGCACTATTATGCCATCTTTCTACTGAATGTTGACATCATGCAAGCTATGGTATATCTGCCAATGTGCCTGAGTATTGTGTCATTGTGCAATGGGGAATGCACAGTGGCTGTTTCTACAATCCCAGTGAATCAAGTGGTACATTGAAGACACTGACAAATAGTTATGTACCATCCAAGAATGTGCAGCAGCATGGCTGGAATCCTATAGATTACAGTTATCCCTCCACATTCACGGATTTGGCATTCATGGATTTAAGTATTCGTGGCTTGAAAATATTCTTTTAAAAAATAATAATCCAAAAAGCAAACCTTGATTTTGTCATCTTATATAAGGGACACAATTTTGCTATGCCATTGCATCTAATGGGACTTAAATATTCATGGATTTGGGTATTCACAAGGGGTCCTGGAACCAAACCCCAGCAAATGTGAAGGGACATCTGTAGTTCCAGAGTAGACCCATTGAATCAATGTTGAATTGTGAGTCAACACTGGTCAATTCATTTGATTCCATTCAGAACTCTAGTTGGGACTAACAATAGGATTTAAGTCCATGTGACATGGCTGCCTGTATGCAACCACAAACTGAATATGTCTTCTGCACAATGGTCAAAAAAGTACAACTACATGTATAAAGGAACTTACCCATGTGTATAGCACCAAAAGGATTCCAGCCATTGTGTGACCTTGTATTAGAAACTATAAGGTCTATCTCAAAGTAGCTGAGGGGTTAGAATCCATTGCTAATGGGATAAAATGGGTTAGGAAGAATTAATTATGTACTCAGCCCAAAACTCCTAGGAGAAAATGTCATCTTCTAAAATATATTGTGCCTTCAAGCCCTATGAGGAGCAGCTTAGGACACTGGGTATGTTTAGCGTGAAAAAGAGAAAGTTAAGAGGTGTCATGATATCCATGTTTAAATATTTGAAAGGGTGTCATAGTGAGGATGGAGCAAGCTTTTTTTCTGCTGCTCCAGAGACTAGGACATGGAGCAATGGACTCAAACTACAGGGAAAGAGATTCCAACTAAACATTAGGAAGAACTTCCTGACAGTAAGAGCTGTTTGGCAGTGGAATGAACTGCCTGGGAGTATGGCAGAGTCCCCATATTTTGAGGTCTTTAAACAGGCTGGATGGCCATCTGTTGGGAATGTTTAATTGTGTATTCCTGCAGGGCATGGGGCTGGACTAGATGACCCTTGTGGTCTCTTTCAACTCTATGGTTCTATGATTCTATTGCTATAATCATAAATGCCCCTGAAAGCCATGTTAAAAGGCAGCCAGCTGCACTGAAGTACAGAGTTCTGAAGCACTGGAAAGTGAGCGGTGGTGAAATGAAGAGTTGTAACTTGTTCCTGTTTCTGCTCCTCACACCATCACTCTCTGGCTGGTCATGTCCTCTTACATCCCCCCACTTGCCAGTGCCTCAGAACAATCATTCACTGGTGGGAGGAAATGGGTCACATCATCCTAGAGCAGCCTGCTCACCAGTGCCACATAACAGCTCAGAACAGCTGACTTGCTTTTAAAGTGATCTTCAGGGATCAGATCGGGAGATGGGGCATAGTTATGATGTCAAAGAAACTATAAACAGTTTTTAAAATTGTTGATTTTTAAAATTAATTTTTAATAAATCAGACCAATTACAATATTAAAATACCACTAAACTGAAAACAATATAAAAATATATCTTGCCTAATTTCCCTTGGAAGATTGTTCCCCAGCATGAGAACAACCACCAAGAAGATGCCCAGTGGACAGCGCCATATCACCAACAAAGAACTTGTTCTTTTTTTTTTAATTTTTAAAATATATTTTTATTAATTTTATAATCATACATTATATTATCTAATCAATACTTAGTTATTATAACACATAAAATTATTATAAAATCACAATTTTTCTATTAACTAGTTTCAAAAGTTAACATAGATTCTTTATTATAATTCTATTCAAAAATATTAATTCCCCTACCCGCCCCCACCTCACTGCTCCCCTTCACCGGAGCCATTATCCCTTACCTAATCTTTCCAGAATCTCATTTCTTCTCGTGGAGGTAACCTCCCATCTTTTGTCTGTAATACTTTTTTAACAAATACATTCCAAATTTTATCAAAGTCACTTTCTTTCCAACTTCCTCTTCTTACTTTGAGTCTACATGTTAACTTATTATTTATTGCCATCTTCCACACTTCTTTATACCACTCCTCCACTTGTACATTTGCATTTTCCAATGTCTTGCTATAATTAATCTTGCTGCCGTTAATAAATTTGTTATTAAATCCTTTTCTGCTTGGTTCCCATTCTCTTCATTATAAATTGACATAAATGCTATGCTCGGCTTCCTTTCTATATTTCTATTCAGAATATTCTCTATTTATATAAAAACCATTTCCCAAAACTGCTGTACAAATTTACAATTCCACCACATATGCATATATGTACCTATTTCTTGACAACCTCTCCAACAATATTTTATTATGCAATCTTGCTGGTGTCAAATACCATCTCCATATTATTTTATAATAATTTTCTTTTATCCGTATCAACATATTTTTAGATGTCTTTGTTTCCATATCTTATCCCATTCATGATCTCCAATTTTTTGTTTCAAATCTTCCTCCCATATTCTCCTTAAATATTCCCCTTTGTCTTTTTTTCCCTTATTTTTTATCAATATTTTATATAATTCACTTGTAATACCTTTCATACTTTCATTATCATCCCTCTTTTCACCTTTTTTCACCAAATTTTCAAATTTTGTAAATTCCCTTATTTCTTTATTATTCTTTTTCCAATTTTTAATCCATTGTTCTAACTGTATGCAATTAAACCATGAAATTTTCATTCCACATAATTTCTCTCTTATACTCCCTTTCTCCTTCATCCATCCTATCCATCCCTCTATTTTTTCTAGTCCTCTTTTCTTTAATTTCTTTTCCATTTTTTCCTTCAAATTATTTGGGATTTTTTTTTCATTATAACTGGTGTTAATACTGAATCAATAGGCAAAAATTCTCTCTTATATTTATACCATATTTCCCATATATTTTGCAGAAATGGGTTCTCAATTCCTTTAATTTCCTTTTTTGTAAAATTATCAAAAAATATATTCCATATTCTCTTTTCTATTCTCCCTGTTTCTATCTCTAACCATTCTAAATCCCCCTGTCCTACAATTCCTTCTATAACATATCTCAATTGATTAGCTTCATAATATCCTTTTATTTTGGGAAGACCAAGTCCTCCCTCCTTCTGTGATATATACCAAAATAATTTATTTAATCTTGTCCTTTTCCCTCCATTACAATATTTATTCAGCATATTTTGCCATTTTTTCAATTCTACTTCTGATACTTTTATTGGTAACATTCTAAAGAAAAAAATTAGTTTAGGTAATATTTTCATTTTAACTAAAGCTACTCTTCCAAACCATGATAGTTGAATATTTTTATATTCTTCCAACTTCTTTTTCATTTCTTTCCTTAGTACCATAATATTTTTCTCTTCTAATTCTTTTAAATCTTTTGTAATATTTATTCCTAAATACTTAATATTACTTTTTAATCTTACTTCTAATTTTTTCTCTTTTACAAATACATTTTCTTCTTCCTTAGTATAGTTAAACAACATCATATCTGATTTATTCCAATTAACCTGTAAGCCTGTCATCTCCCCAAATACTTTTAAATGTTCTTTAATCTTTTCTATTCCGTTAATCAGTTCCTTAATTGTTAACAATGTATCATCAGCAAACAAGCTTATGCAAAGAACTTGTTCTACGAGTAAGCATGAGTAAGCTAGGGGAATGATGGGGAACTGTGGCCCAGAAAGCACAGCTGGAGCCCAGTGTCAGGAGTTAGACTGAACTCCATTATAAAATGGCCAAAAAACTACAGAACCATGCTGCATGAACTACCAAGTCATGCCTAGTCAGGCCACTAGGGGGCAATGTCCTGTGAATGCTGAGGCCTGGTGAAGCAGTTTCTCCTTAGATTGTAAATATTTGTATATATTGCAACTGTTTGAGTTTGAAGATAAAAGTGCCTCCTGCTTATTTGGATGTCAAAAACTCTGTGTGTGAGTATTCTTGGGAGTGGGTTGCTACTGAGTCTACTGAGACAGTTTTTGGTTTCTGCTGGGGATTGCATGTCCTATCATTCTCTGACAGTGGTCATGGGCCCAGCTGATTGATCTCAGATTAGATAAGGTGCACCAAAAACTTCCCAGAAACTCTTTTGTTTTGAGTGTTTTTGAGTTGGCTGAGAAACAGTTAAGTTTCAGCCAGGCCCTGTAATATCCTCAAGTAACCTTGAAGTGCTGCCAGCTGCCAGCTGTTTGTGTTTCATAGCTGGAGAATTGTTGACTCAATCAGCAGAATGGCAGATAATAGTCCCGTCTGCTTTGAAAAGCTGGCTGATGGAAATTGTTCAGCATGGAATTTATACATGGAGGCTTTATTAATTAAGGACAATTTGTGGCATGTTTTGGAGAATGAAAGTGTGATCCCAGAGGGTTCAGAAGATGAAATAGCAGAGTTCAGGCTAGCAGACCAGAAGGCTAGAGCTGCAATTCTCTTATTGCTCAGCCCCTCCCAGTTAATACATGCACCCCCCAGCAAAGAGAGCCTTTCAGCTTTGGACAGCTTTGAAAACAGTTCATCAGAATTCATCCTGCCTCTCAAAGATGATATGTACTAAGAGACTTTATAACAGAAAGCTGTCTACTGGAGGCTGCGTGAAAGCCCATTTGGAGGAAATGAGGCAGCTTTTTCAAGAGGTGGCAAATATAGTGGTGGACATTCCAGAAGCTAATAAGTGTTTTATTTTATTGGGCAGTTTACCAATGGAATGGGATTTCCTAATGTACAGTCTGCAGACCACCAGAGAGAGTGATTTGTCTGTAGACCTGGTAGCTGGGCATATCTGGAAGAGATCCAATGCAATATGGTTAATGATTTACAGTTGTTAACCAATGTTAAAAATCTTCAATAACCAATATTACCCTTGCAGATGATGCTCCCAGCAAGGTGCAGAAAATGGGCACTACATATGTGCCATATTTTGGTAAAGATTTTGAAAATATGTTATGTGTTAACAAGCTAGAGAATTGTATATTAAGTGTGTCCCAAATGACTACTGATGGTTATAAAGTGATATTTGAGGGGGAACACTGTACAGTAACAGAAAGGCAGAAGGAGAATAATGTCTGTGCAAAAGGGATAAAGAAACATGGGTTGTATTACATGTTGCCTAAAGGGAAGGTGGCAAATGTGAACCCTGCAGACAATGTGCCCCTACATGATAAGTGTGTTTATTACTACCACAGGCTAATGGGCCATGCTAGCTACAAAGGGTTAAAGGAGCTAGCAAAAGTGTGCCCTGGTTTAAGCATGAAATACTGCCCAAGGTTCTTAGAATGTGCAGTGTACAGGAAAGTTAAGGTGAAGGCTTTCCCTCTTGCCAAAAAGACCCAATGTATCACCAACAGCCCCTTTGAAGTTGTCCACACTGATTTAGCAGGCCCCTATAAGCTCACTGAAGGGGGTAACCGCTATTTATTTGTAATGGTGGACAGACAGACTAGGTATGCCTATGTGTACTTACTGAAAGAGAAAAATCAAGCTGCAGACAGGTTCTGTGAGCGGGTGAATGCGGTGGAACACAAATTTCCTTCTCATAAGGTTTCCAGTCTAGTAACGGATAGGGGAGGGGAATTCTTACCCAACAGTCTGCAGATCTGGATGCATAGGAGGGGCATTAGACACAAGACCACAAACCCAGGATCTCCAGAGGAGGATGGGGTTGCAGAAAGAATGATGGAGTGCATGATGGAAGATGCACAAGCCCCAGCTGGGCTGTGGGGGGAGGTAGTGAAGACTGCTGCTTACCATTTAAATAGACTGTGGACGTCTAGCGTCAACCAGACCCCATATGGTCTATTGTATGGTAGAGCACCAAACCTCAAGCACCTGAGGGTTTTTGGACAATATGCAAATGTACTGATTCACCCAAGCCAAAGGAAGCCTGGGCAGCATAAAACCAGGAGGCTGCGTTTCCTAGGCTATGAGGGTAATAAGTATGTGTTCTCTCCATCCTGGAAAGGTTACATTCTCCAGAAGTGCAAACTTTGAAATGCACTCAGGGTGGGACAGATTGCCTTGCAATCAGGAGGTTTTGTTCCCTTGGGGAGGGATGTGTCAACAACTCCCAAAAGTCCCACAAATGGACAGGTGGCAATGCCTGATGATGAAGGGGAGGTACAGCAAGAAAAGCCTGACACTTCACATGACACTCCAACACACACACCACCACAAACAAGCAGTGAGCCTGACACAGGGAGAGATAGCAGCAGCAGTACAATTGAGAATGAGTCAGACAGAATTAGGGTGCTCATCCCCAGAAGGTCAACAAGGGTCAGAAAGGCTCCCGACAGATTTGTTGTTCAGGAAGCTAGGCAATGCAATGTCATGGCAGAGAAGCCTGCAAGTTTTCAGGATCTCCTACAACTTCCCCAGGAAGAGCAGGAGAAGTGGAATACAGCCATGGACTCTGAGTTCAAGTCACTAGTTGAGAGGAAAGCATTCCAGGTAGTAGAGACACCCAAGGATCAAAAGGTTGTTGGTTGCAGGTGTGTATACAAGCTTAAGGACATGCCTGATGAGACACAAAAGTGTAATGCGCACTTAGGAGATTTTCAGATGATCCTTGCCGTGCAAGGATCATCCGGGACAGTTTCGTCACAGCAGCATGGCAGGGGGTCGATTTTGGATGACGCCGTCACTGCTGCGAAATCATCGTTCCCTCTCGCGCAAAGGCTTGGAGCATGCCGCACTATATTCGCCGAGATTTTATTCACGGACAACCTCCGTGAATAAAATCTTAGCGAATGTAGCACGGCAGGCTCCAAGCCTTCGTGCGAGAGGGAACGACGATCTCGCAGCAGTGATGGTGCCATCCAAAATCGACCCCCTGCCGCACTGCTGCGATGAAACTGTCCCGGACGATCCTTGCGTGGCAAGGATCATCTGAAAATCTCCTTAGTTGCGAAAGGCTTTTCGTAGGAGTGCTACACCAATTTTGACAAAACCTTTTTGCCCACAGCAAAGCCAGAAAGTCTTAGGTTAGTGTTAGCTCTAGCAGCCAAGAGGCAGATGGTTGTGCAACACTTTGACTTTGAAACAGCATATCTGAATGTTGATCTTGAAGAGACAGTGTTCATGGAACAGTTCCCAGGGTATGACAGTGCAGGTGAGAGCAAGGTGTACTTGTTGTGCAAAGTGCTCTACGGCTTGAAAGAAAGTGCACGTTGCTGGAACAAATGCATACACCAAGTGTTGGTGTCATTAGGTTAGACAAGGAGCATCGCAGACACCTGTGCATACACCAAGGGGGCAGGTGATAGTGCTGTCATGCTAGTTATCTATGTGGATGACCTTTGTGTGGTGGCAAAGAGTGCCAGTGCTGTCAAGAAAGTGCGGGTGGAGTGAGAAAACCGGTTCAAGTTGAAAGACTTAGGTAGCCTGAGATGTTATTTAGGCGTAGAGGTAGAAAGAACCGGTCTTGGAGAATTTTTCCTCAGTCAGAAGAAGATTGACAGTCTTGTGACCAAGTGTGGGCTTAGTGAGGCTAAGGTGGTCAGGACACCAATGACCACTGCTTTTGTGAACTTGGAGGCAGAACAGGAATTTGAGAGGCCAGACCTATACCACTCAGTGGTAGGCAGTCTGTTGTTTATTGCAAACAACACAAGGCCTGACATCAGTTTTGCAGTTGGGGTGCTCAGCAGAAGAGTTTCCAAGCCCAGGAGACTGGATTGGGAAGCTCTGAAGAGTGGTTAGATTTCTTAAGGGAACCAGGGACATGCGTTTGAAGCTGACAGGAAGTCAGGTGACCCTGGAGTGCTATGTGGACAGCTATTTGCTGCTGAGACTTCAGACAGGAAGTCAGTGACCAGGATGGTGGTCAGGTATGCAGAGAACCCCATAGTGTAGAGATCAAGAAAGCAGAACTGTGTAGCCATTAGTACAACAGAAGCTGAATTCGCTGCCTTGTCTGAGATTGCAAGTGGAGCCCTGGTGGTGCAGTGGTTAAATGCCAGTACTGCAAGTCACCATATTGCAAGTTCGATTCCAGCAGGCTCCAAGGTTCACTCAGCCTTCCATCCTTTCGTAGGTCAGTAAAATGAGTACCCAGCTTGTGGGGGTAATTAGCTAACACACATTGGAAACTGCTTAATGGAGTGTAGATGTGTAAATTGCTATTGCTATTGCTTAAAACAATTTGTAAGCCACTCTGATAGCCTTCTGGCTGAAGAGCGGGGTATAAATAAATAAATAAATAAATGAAAATAAAGTGAGGTACAATGGGTTAGGCAGATGCTTGCTGACCTTGGGGAGCCGTGCCAAATGCCTGTTGAGGTCCACAAGGACTCACAAGCCTGCACAGCTATGGCAGAAGCAGAAAATCTGAAATGCAGGACCAAGTACATTGTGGTATGCTACCAAAATGGGAGTCAGTTAATACAAGAAGATGTCTTGTGTCTGAAGTACTGTCCATCTGAGGACAATGTTGCAGACCAGCTCACAAAAGCCCTTGCAGCAAGAAGCCATGATGAGTTGGCAAAGAGGCTGGGCCTTGTCAATAGTGTGTAAAGTGAAAGGTGTCAAAAGGGAAGGTCAACCAACAGATGATTGATGTCCAACAATGTATGTTAATGATGTTATTTTGTGATGATAACATGTGTCCTACACAGTAGTTTGACCGTTTCAGAGGGGATTGTCAGGAGTTAGACTGAACTCCATTATAAAATGGCCGAAAAACTACAGAACCATGCTGTATGAACTACCAAGTCATGCCTAGTCAGGCCACTAGGGGGCAATGTCCTGTAAATACATACATATATATGAGTTCAGAACAGAGCTCACTTACTTCTTCCTGTGAGTGCTGAGGCCTGGTGAAGCAGTTTCTCCTTGGATTGTAAATATTTGTATATATTGCAACTGTTTGAGTTTGAAGATAAAAGTGCCTCCTGCTTATTTGGATGTCAAACACTCTGTGTGTGAGTTTTCTTGGGAGTGGGTTGCTACTGAGTCTACTGAGACAGTTTTTGGCTTCTGCTGGGGATTGTGTGTCCTGTCATTCCCTGACACCCAGATCCCACTTTTGCACACCCTAAAGCTCCCTGACAGTCTTCTAAATCCAGCCCCAAACACCCAAAATTTCTTAAATGTTATGGCACAATGTTCCATCAATGTCAACTTGGAAAAGTGCATTAAAACCTAGCAAATATTGTGAAAACACCCACCCACCCCTGAAATTCCCTACACCCACTATCTCAGGTTTTGGTAATGGTGTCACTGGGATTAGTGACACTCAGTGTGGTAACTCATGGTATCACCCCCATGGACCTCCTCACATACCAGACCATACAGAATCCTTAGTTTCAATGCCAACAGAAGGCTGTAGAAACTATATTTCCCTGCAGTCTACACAATCAGTGCACAACTTTGAGGGTCACCAAAACCCTATGTGTAGGAGAAGAACAAGAAGGAAGGCTCTCTTGGCTGGACACAGCAGCAGGGATATGTTTATATAAAAAACAATACAGTACATTTTTGCTGAAACAGTGCACAAAAAAATTATAGTCAGTCATTTTGATGTCACCCTCTCTGATGGTATCACTCAGTGTGGTCCACAACCCTCACATGCTACTAGTGACACTACTGCGTTTTGTCCATATGCCAGCCCAAGTGGAAGTCATGTTGCATCAGATCCTGCTACTGTTTTAGAAGGTAAGTAGCTGCCTGAGGTTCTTTCCTACCCTATCAGAGAGGGGACCAGGAGGGAATTGGTCCCCAGCCCCCACACAGTTGCCTAATCCTAACTTAGGGAAACTTCACATTTGTAGAAGCATAAGAAATATCATTGCAGGAGTTAGGGAGGAGAACTGGCAAAACAAATCAATAACTGGTCATGTTCAGTAGTCACGAAATGCTGTTTGTTGGGAGAAAAATGGGAAACTCAAGAGAAGAACAATTCAGTGGAATATCCTGGAAAAGGCACAATTGATCAGCTAGCAGGAATCCTGAACAGGAACACACCATTTTCTTGCAGGGGTCCCACTGGTATGTTACATTTATGCAGCATCAGCATTTTAATTCATTTTGCATGAGAATGCTTTCCCAGAGGTTTTATAAGTTGGGTTGGTTCATTTACAAACAAATTGTGTCAATTTGAACGTTTCCCAATATGTCTTTCTCTTCTTAGATGCTGAAAGAGAGAAAAGCGGAAGAAGAACGTTTGATTGAAGAGAGTAATAAAATTCCACTCCTTCCTCTCTATATCATTAGAGCTTTCTGGGGAAGCAGGCCCTTTTCAGGAAAGACACATTGCAAGCACCAAACAATCACCAGCATTCAGTCAAGGGTCTGAGATATCATCAGACAGGCTTTAAACATTAGCAAAGGCCATCTTTCTTCCTGGTGTGTTGAAGAAACAAGGCAAGGGGAAGTACTGAGAGAGAAAGAGAGATGCGCCATGGGGTATGCATGGAGAACAGAGGAAGATTATACTATACTCATGGTGCAAAAGAAATCACAGAAGTTATTCAGGCAGAGAAGATGGAAAATAATACAGCCAAGGTTGTACCATGGGGGTGGGGTTGCAAGTTAGGATCGTCCCTGGCCTTTGGTTAAAACCTGGGTTTCTGGGTTAAAACCTGAGGTCTAGAAACAGCCCCTGTTGAAATCATGAAGCATTAAGAACCAATCAGAGTTGCTCACAGCTTGTCATTCAAATGAATAAACACACACACATACAGAGGGAAAGATTGAAGGGGGGGAGAGAAAAAACATATTTTCCTGTTTGGAAATTGAGACAGAAAACATTAGCGAAAGGGGTTGTTCCCAGATCACAGTGAATAATCTTTGCAAGTTGCACAAACAGATCAATTAAGCCTTGGAAACTGTAGCAAGCTATTGCTCTCCTAGCTGAGCTGGAGATTTGCACACAGTCCATTCCTTGCAATTAGTGTGCAAGGATAAAGAGAATTATTCTAATAACCAATGCAGAGACAACAAAAAGGAAGAACAACAGACCTCTTACAAAAGATATGCAAAATCAAAGGGAAATTTAAATCAGGGGTGGGGGAGCTGTACAAGATCTGTCTATTATATCACGAGAATGTGTTGCGAGCAATGATTGTGAACACTTGAGTGGTGACCTTGAGCATGTCTGAACCTGCATGACAAACATCAACACTCTCAACTATTCAGTTAATTGTCAGTTGTCATTTAAAGCAGCAGTGTTGTCTGTTGTGCGCCGGAAAAATGCTAAGTTTAAAAGTCGAGCAACATGTCAATTTGAAACTTTTAGTAAAATTGAACAAAACACCAATGGAATCTTTCCAAATGCTTACTGAGGCCTACAGGGAAGATTGCATGTCTTGTACATGTGTGTTTGAGTGACACAAAAATATTCAGAGGACATGAGAATGTGGAAGATGATGAACGCCTTGGATGACCTTCCACTTCAGGAACAGAAGAAATTGTGGGAAAAAACAGCCAGATTGTTCGAGGAGATCACCAACTCAGTGTCTGAATGATAGCTGAAGTCGTGAACATTGACAAAGACACTGCATGGAAAATATTGCATGAGGATCTCAACATGAGAAACGTTTGTGCCAAGATGGTCCCTAGGATTCTCAAACCAGAGCAAAAAGAGTGCCACAAGAAAATTTGCACTGACATTCTGCAGCAACTTGAGGCGGACCCAAACCTTTTTCTAAAAATTATCACTTGTGATTAAACTTGGATCTTCCAATATGACCCTGAGACAAAATGATAGTCAATGCACTGGAAAACACTATCAACACCAAGAATGAAAAAGCACACCAAAGCAAGTCCACATCCAAAGCCCATGCTCATTGGTTGTTTTTTATATCAAGGGCACAATTTTGGCAGAATAGGTTCCAGAAGGTAGAACAGTGAACCAGGATTATTATAAGGAAGTTTTGACAAAGCTGCAAAAAAGAGTCAGGGGGGGAAAGGCCAGAACTGTGAGAAAATTGTTTCATTCTTCATCAAGACAATGTGCCTGCTCACACAGCACTTTCTGTGAAGCAGTTCTTGGCCGATAAACTCATCTACTATACTTGAACATCCTCCATATTCACCAGATTTGGCACCATGCAACTTATTTCTTTTCCCTAAAGTCAAATCGGTGCTTAAAGGAATAGGTCTTGAGTCAATTGATGCAGTAAAGAAGAAAACAGCAGATGTGTTGAAACAGCTGACAGAAACTGATCTGCTCCACGCCTTCGACCAGTGGAAAACAAGACTGTGTCAATGTGTGAGCATGAATGGGGAGTATATTGAAGGGGACAAGGATTAGAATGCTAATACAGAGAGAGAGAGAGAGAGAGAGAGAGAGAGAGAGAGAGAGAGATTGTATCAGTCTCATTATTTAATAGACAGACCTCGTACGATTAGCATAGGAACATAATACACAACCAAGAGGAAATAAAAAGATAGTGCAACCAATAGACAGCAAGACCTCTATAAAAGAGATGAAAGAATGAATGACACATGGGAAGAAGAAACACATTAAGATGAATCCCAAATCTTGAAAAGTGAAGTGAAAGCTGCACTCAAAGCAATTGGGAAGAATTTGCAATTTGGTGTTTTGGTTGAATTGCACAATGTTTCTATTCAACACAACGGTTGCATAGCACAATTAATACATAACTCAGGGATGCATGCAGAGATTCACACTGTGCAGTCTTAAAGTAGAATCTTGGCCATTATTTTATGCAGAGAGTCTCTGCAGAAATTCCAGAAAACTTTGTTGGGAGAAAAGTTGTCTTTGTCTTGTTCTCATGCTGGAGGCAGAAACTCTCATGAAAAATTAGAATTGTTGAGAATCATCTTCACTTCCCTAGTATGAGGTGCCTAGAGCTGATTTCAGCATGTTTAGCTTGAAGGCCTGGCATCAAAGGTTGGCTTCATAAGACACACAGCAAAGCTAGGACCTCACAGAGGTGGAAGAGACACTGCCAAAATCTGGAGCTTTGGAGATCTACTATGGACTTTATCCGATGCACTAAATACAGCATCATAACAACACCACATAGACACAAAAGGGTGCACATACTAGACAATGTTCCCCTTTCGTGTTAATGTCTTATCCTTAAGCTGATCTATTTTACTGACAGCCCAAGCCATCAATAAATTGGCTGTGCTCATTTTTTGCTGGCATAGCCGGCATATATAACCTCGCTTTTTTTTTTTTAATGTTCTTACCTCGTGAACGGCCAGACCAGCCAGAATACTTCCAGGTGAGATTGTGACATCCAGGTAAGTGACACACTTTTTATGACCCTCCCCAGTTTACTTGGACATTTTTAAGTGTGTGTATGTGCTTAATGTAACTTTTTATGTTTTATTTTATGTTTTATTTTTATATTTCCCGCACGGTGAAGTCTTGTGGCATTTCAAAGGAGGAAGTGAACAGGGTTTCATTCACTTCCTCTTCATTGCCAGGGAAGTCTCCTGCCAGGAGACAAGGTAAGTGTGGTAGGGGGCGTTCTTTTGCTGGCATAAAAATTGATATTTTTTTTTATACCAGCAAAAGAACATTTAAAGGGGTTTGCCTGATAAAGTCCACTATATCTCCTTCAGTTGTTCACCTCTCCTCCCCAGAGCAAGCAGTGAGAGGAAGGAAATGAAGCAGTAACCCCTGCATGCCTTGTCCTCTCCCTCTGAGAAGTGGTACGAACAGGGCCCTGATGGGAGAGGCAGGTGAACAGGTAGTGGCAACAAGGGCAGGGAGGAAGAAGTGAGTGCATTTAGAAAGAGTTGCTCACTGATAGTATCTTGCTTAAACCCCCCACCAACCCAACAAACCCCCCAAAACAGTTAAAGCACTCTGAAACTCTTTCAACTGCCATGTCTCCATTCTATGGAATTCTGGGACTTGTCATTAGGTGAGGTACTTTGAATTCTCTAGCCCCGTCCTCTGAACTACATCTTTAAATTTCTCTGGTAGAGAATTCTAAGTACCAGCTAAAACTACAAATCCCAGGATTCCTTAGGATGATGCCATGGCATCAAAGCAGTATCAAAGTGCTATAACTGCTCAGTGTAAGTACATTCCAAATCAAGACTGGTTTGATAAAAACAACCAAGAGATCCAGGAGCTGTTGGCAAAAAAGAGAACTGCTCACCAGGCATACCTCGCCCAGCCAACCTGCCATGTAAGAAAAGCAGCTTTCCGCCTCACATGTAGTAAACTTCAACAAAAACTCCGAGACATGCAGAACAAGTGGTGGATCAATATAACAGAAAAGACACAACGCTGTGCAGATCTGGGTGATCATAGAGGATTTTATGAAGCTCTTAAAGCAGTGTTTGGACCTACTTATCAGGTCCAAAGCTCCTTATACAGTACAGATGGTCAAACATTAATTACTGATAAAGCCTCCATTCTGAATCGATGGGCTGAACATTTTCAAAGTCTCTTTAGTGCCAACCGAGTAGTCCAAGGCTCAGCTATCCAACATATGATACAAAAACCGATGAAAAATGAATTGGACATAGCTCCCCTTAAGGCCATACAGCAGATGAAAAACGGCAAGGCAGCTGGGATTGATGGAATCCCACCTGAAGTTTGGAAACACGGAGGTCATGCACTCCACGAAAAATTCCACGAATTCCTTGTGAATTGCTGGGAAAAAGAGGAACTGCCATCAGATCTCCGAGATGCAGTCATCATCACCCTGTACAAGAAAAAAGGAGCAAAATCCGATTGCTCAAACTATTGAGGCATAACACTGCTCTCTATTGCTGGAAAAATCCTTGCAAGGATACTCCTGAACAGTTCCTGCTATTGCAGAAGAACTTCTCCCTGAAAGCCAATGTGGCTTCAGGGCCAATAGGAGTACTACAGATATGGTATTTGCCCTTAGACAACTGCAAGAAAAATGTAGGGAGCAGAACAAGGGTCTCTATGTAACATTTGTTGACCTCACCAAAGCCTTTGACACTGAGTAGAAAAGGTCTGTGGCAGATCCTGGAAAGACTAGGATGTCCCCCCAAATTCCTTAAAATGGTTATCTTGCTACACGAGGGCCAGCATGGTCAAGTCAGATATGGCGTTGCTCTTTCAGAGCCCTTTCTAATAACTAATGGAGTGAAGCAAGGTTGTGTTCTTGCACCAACTTTATTTACAATCTTCTTTAGCATGATGCTCCAAAGGGCTATGGCAAAGCTTGAAGAAGACGACGGCATCTATATACGTTACCGTACTGATGGTAGCTTGTTTAACTTAAGCCGTCTGAGGGCTCGGACTAAGACTCTAAACTATCTAGTCCATGAGCTGCTCTTCGCTGATGATGATGCTCTTGTTGCCCACACAGAAGCAGTTCTGCAGCACCTAACATCCTGCTTTGCAACAGCTGCAGAGCTGTTTGGCCTGGAAGTCGACCTGAAGAAAACAGAAGTTCTTTACCAGCCTGCACCACAGGACGAACACCACCATCCCCACATTGCCGTCGGCAAATCTGTGCTCAAGTCCGTTCAGCAGTTCACCTACCTGGGAAACATAATCTCCTCAGATGCCAAGATTGACAAAGAGATCGATCACAGATTAGCAAAGGCATATAGTGCATTTGGAAGACTTCACAAAAGAGTCTGGAGCAATAAACACCTGAGGCAAAGCACAAAAATCAGTGTGTATAGAGCCATTGTACTGTCTATCCTCCTTTATGGATCTGAAACATGGGTCACTTATCGCCACCACCTACGACTCCTTGAGCGCTTTCATCAGTGCTGTCTACACACAATCCTAAATATACACTGGACTGACTATGTGACAAATGTTACTGTCCTTGAGCAAGCAGGGATCACCAGTATTGAGGCCATGATATTGAGAACGCAGCTGCGCTGGGCAGGGCACATTTCTAGGATGGAGGACCATTGCCTCCCAAAAATACTACTCTACAGTGAACTCGCCACGGGTCAGTGTAAGAGGGACGCTCCAAAAAAGCGATACAAAGACTCCCTGAAACAACATCTCAGGCTCGGCCAAATTGATCACCAACAGTGGTCCACTCTGGCCTCACATTGGGAGGCATGGAGACGCACTATCCACAATGCTGCAGCCTTATTTGAGAACTCACGCCGAAGAAGTCTTGAAGAGAAATGACAACTCAGAAAGAATCACAACCCAAAAATATCACCCAAGGAGACCTTCTGCTGTGCTTTCTGCAACTGGACTTGTTTATCTCGGATTGGCCTTTTTAGTCATCAGTGTGCTTGCAGAAAGCGTGGGATGAGTCCTTCCTGAATCTTCATTTGTGAAGAAAAGCCAGAGAGGGAAGTACACTCCAGTACCATCCGTGTTCTTTTAAGAAGTAACTTGACAAACCTGAGACTTAGTTCCTTTAGAACTAAGTCACTGGAGCCTTAAGCTGCATCTGCACTGCAGAAAAAATCCAGTTTGACAACACTTTAACTGTCATGACTCAAAGAGATGGAATTCCGGGATTTGTAGTTTTGTAGGATATTTTGCACATGTGCTACTTTTGCACAAACACCACATGTGAATTTTGCCCAGAATAAGTCCCCTACTACAGCATTTTCAGCACAGAAAACAGTATTTCCTGAAATACTATTTCCTATGCAGAAAACACTGATTCCCGTGCAGAAAATGTTGCTTTCCATGCAAAAATACTGAGTGCAAATTTTGCACAAAATAGGTCCACAACTACAGCATTTTTTGCACAGAAAATTATCATTCCAGATCAACTACTTAGATATATTTAGTTAAGTATATTTAAGTTTACCTAAAATAGTAACTTCTCTTGGCCCACCCGCTCCCAATTCCAGTTTACCAGGCACCACTGCAAGCAACGAGCTGGAATATGTCCAGACGAGGGCAGCCAAAATGGTGGGAGGTCTAGAAGCCATGCTCTATGAGGAGCAGCTTAGGGAGCTGGGTATGTTTAGCCTGGAGAAGAGAAAGTTAAGAGGTGATGTGATAGCTATGTTTCAGTTTTTGAAAGGATGTCATACTGAGGATGGAGCAAGTTTGTTTTCTGCTGCCTCAGAGACTAGGACACGGAGCAATGGACTCAAACTACAGGAAAAGAGATTCCACCTAAACATTAGGAAGAACTTCCTGACAGTAAGAGCTGTTTGGCAGTGGAGGTTCTTTGGAGGTTTCTAAATAGAGGTTTTTCTTTGGAGGTTTTTAAATAGAGGCTAGATGGCCATCTGTCAGGAGTGCTTTGATTGTGTATTCCTGCAGGACAGGAGGTTGGACTAGATGGTCCTTGTGGGCTCTTCCATCTCTATGATTCTAACAGGCGTCTGTTCTCCTGCCCATTGGGATGTAGCAGACTGATATTTCCCATCCTGCAAGCGATCTCCAGTGTGACTGTAAGAAGCAGAATCCCTGTCACAATTCCTTGGTCAGAGGGGAATAGAAATGTTAGTCTGCTCCATCCTGATTGACAGAAGAATATACTCCCATTGCTCACAGCAGCTGATGGCTGATAAATTGGAATTGAGGGACATTTACGATCCCTACATATTCCTTACACTATTGAATACTCTGGGATCATGAATACAAATCAATTCCATTGAATTCAGTGGACCTTACTCCCCAGTTTGTACAGGCTGCAGAAGCTGTAGCCATTCTGATTAGAAACACATGAGGTATTTCTTGAACCATCATTCATTTCTCCTGAACAATGTTGACTCAAGCCCAGAGAATGGGTTTTGTTCCTGGTTTTTCTGCTGCTGTGTCATTACATAATGAGAATTTTTTTAGACAGCCAAGTGGAAATTAACTTCCCCACAATCAGCTGCTATTGTCCCACAGTTTGTTCTGGAACATTGTCACATGCTGATAAACTCATGTTCTGAAATTCTAGTAGGCAGAATTTTGGGAGAGCTAACATCCTTAATTAGGTTTATTCGGCACGAGTCACACGTTCGTTTTGCTTTGGGGGGGGATCCAGGAGGGACAGAGAGGCTGATGGCTGCCATGCTGACAGCAGAATTTTGACATATGCCTCGTGGAATTAATGAGCGGACTTGCCAGCAACCCATTTAGATAGTAAAATTGTGATAAAAAGTCAAACTGTCAACAGCAATAACAGAGAAGGAAATGACATGCTGCATAAACAGTTATTCCACTGGCTCACTGAATGCTTGATCATGTTTTGGTTTTTGTTGATATCCTTTTTACCCGCTGTGCTTCTGATATTCTGGGAGCGATCAGCCTTTTCTAAGGAAACCACCCAATTCTCTTAATCAGGAGGGGAGGGAACAGTGGATGATCAAAGAAGTTTCAGAGATGGTGGTGGGGAAAATCTGCACATACGTCTCTCCATTGACTCTTACCTGAAAGCAAAGACATTTCAGTGCCAAAATAAAGCTGTGCAAAAGGGATATGCTGAGCAATGATTGAGTTCTTTCTGATGAAAATGAAAGAGATTAGAAATGATTAATACCTCTTCTGCCAAATTGCTTTGCTCAGGCATTTCTTTGAGCAGATCTGCATAGGATTGCTATGGAAGAAACTGGCTCAGACATGAGTTTTCCATATGTCCTTAATTAATGCATCTATCTGAATTTTATCCCCCGCCATAAACACACACACCATATTTTTCCCCTCATGGAACTGATGGCAATATGGCCTCCCATTCAGAAACTTACCAGACCTAAACTGGAATCCTGTTGGTATCATACACACACCTACATTTCCTTAGGCATTTAGTTGTAATTTTATGGCCATATTCAGCTCATAGTTGTTCAAGTTGTGCAGGTATAACCATTGTACATGGAGTTTCACATTTTTGGATGGTGCACAACTATTTGTATCATAACACATGCTGTAGAATCTGTGGCACAGATGAGTCAGATGTAGAAGGCCCTCTGACTCCCAATGATGACTCCCTCCCAAATCAAGGCAGCTAGTGGCAGATACTGATGATGAGGAACTTCTTTAAAATGAGCCCCTATCTCAAACAGAATTGATGGACACCAAGAGGACAACCCCATCATTTGCAGCACATTAATGGAGAAAAGAACCTTGGTCAAAAGGAGTAAGACTTATTGCAGAAAAGTAAATAGGAAACACTGAGTAATTTACCACCTGACATCTCAAGGTCAAGCAGCTATAAATCTCCAAGCAGCTGCTACGAGTTCTTGTAGTTCACAACTGTTTGTTCAACCTGGCTTTTAGTGCTCTTTATAATTGTGGATTTATTTGGATCCTTGACCTCTGAACTGACCTATCATAGAATCAGAGTTGGAAGAGACCACAAGGGCCATCCAGTCCAACCCGGTGTCATGCAGTAAAACACAATCAAAGCACTCCTGACAGATAGCCATCCATCCACTGTTTAAAAACCACCAAAGAAGGAGACTCCACCAAACACCAAGGCAGCATATTCCACTGTCAAGACATATGTTCTACATCTCTTTGCCTGTCAGCTTGGGTTTTGTGACTCTGGCTTCTTGTGACAGGCTTCAGAATAGCTGAGATCTTGCCTCTATGAGAGAGAGACCCTCTATGCTTTCCTTCATCTTCAATGAACTCCCTTGATTACCTGTGTAGGACCTGAAGCAGCTTAACTCACTGGTAACCTCTTCCTCAATCATAGCCTGCCTCTCTTGGGCTTGCTGCCTCTAGGCATATGACAGTACCTTCAGTGTATGACTTGATTTACTGGAATTGTGGAGACAGTCATTGCTCGTTGTAATGGAACAATAGGCAAGCACATTGGCAGATGCACAGTTGGTTGTGCATCTTCCATATTCAGAAGAATGGAGTAATGCAACTACTGCTTAACTACAAGTTTGTGTTCTGGTTCACCTGGGCCAGCAAATGCCCGGGTGAGCACATCTACAATCCACAGAAACTGGGAAGGAAAAACTAGGCCAGTGCCAAAACATACACAAGGTTACAAGAAGAGGTGAAGCCCAGGCAGTCCAAGTTTCAAAGGGGGAAAGCATTCCTGAGGAGAGTCCAAACCCAGAAGGAAGCTGCCAGGAAAAAAATCTGGTACACATGCATGTGGTTCCCAAGGCCTCTTTTTTGTAGGTCCTGGAGTGGCTAGAGGAGTTTTTCACCATTTTTTTGGGGGGGGGGGAGGAGCAGCCAATTTAAGCCCAGGTCAGGCCTTTTTTAAAATAATAATAATAATAATAATAATAATAATAATAATAGGAAGGGTGTTTTTCCATACTCACGTCCTGTTTTGAAAAGGCCTCTGCTGGGCCTAATGGCAAAAAATTCCCCTAGATGGTGTGTGTGGGGGGGTGATTTTAGGAGGGGTG
Source organism: Gambelia wislizenii (assembly GCA_030847615.1). NCBI lineage: Eukaryota > Metazoa > Chordata > Lepidosauria > Squamata > Crotaphytidae > Gambelia > Gambelia wislizenii. The sequence continues at coordinate 19,160,561 of JAUMIR010000001.1, read as the reverse complement.
CAGCCCTCCAAGATCTCCAAGGAAACTAATGCAGTCCCCTAGTCTTTGCCCACTCTATGTTAAGAGCATATGTCAAATCTGAACATTGGACCTTATGCATACTTACTATATTATCACTGGCAGTGGGTCAGGCTGAGAACAAATGGTGTTGAAGACCTCCATTGCTCCCCAGCTGATCTAGCATCAGAACCTGGGTGTCTCAACAATGGTGGATATCAACATCTTGTGTCTGAAAATTATTATGGCCCGTTGGAGCAAAGTGGCATTCTGTGCTCATTCAGGAACCAATAACATGTAGAGCTGTGTCACTATTTCATAGAACCATAGAATCATTGTACCATAGAGTTAGAAGAGACCACAAGGGCCATGCAGTCCAACCCCCTGCCTTGCAGGAATAATCAAAGCATGCCCAACAAATGGCCATCCAGCCTCTGTTTAAAACCTCAAAAAGAAAGAAAGAAAGGAAGGAAGGAAGGAAGGAAGAAAGGAAGAAAGAAAGAAAGAAAGAAAGAAAGAAAGAAAGAAAGAAACTCCACCACACTACGAAACAGTGTATTTCATTGTTGAACAGTTCTTACTGTCAGGAAGTTCTTCCTAATGTTTAGGTATAATCTTTTTTCCTATAGTTTGAGTCCATTGCTCCATGTCCTAGTTTCTGAAGCAGCAGAAAATAAGCTTGCTCCATTCTCAGTATGACATCCCTTCAAATATTTAAACATGGCTATCATGTCACCTCTTAACCTTCTCTTCTCCAGGCTAAACATTCCCAGCTCCCTAAGCTGCTCCTCATAGGGAATGGCTTCCAGACTTCCCACCATTTTGATTGTCTCCCTCTGGACACATTCCAACTTGTCAATATCCTCTTTGAATTGTGATACCAAGAATGGGACACACTATTCCAAGTGATGTCTGACCAAAGCAGATTAAAGTGGTACTATTACATCCCTCCATCTAGACACTATACTCCTATTGATGCAGCCCAGCATTGTATTGGCTTTTTTAGCTGCCACATCACACTAAAGGGATGTGAGAACTCTTTCTTTGCATCTGGAATTGTGATCAGTAAATTTATAGTTTGCATCATCAGTGGCTTTATTTTATTTCAGTGTACCTTTGAACCTAGTTTGGGCAGAAACTGAATGGATCAGGCCCTCCAGAACATTACATGCTACAAGACAAGACCAACAGCAGCTGCCATAGAGATGGTGGAGCCTACGAAGTATTGACTATGTGTGTGAATGTAATGAGATGAGACAACATTGCATCTTGTCACCTCCTAGAATTCTTTTGCAATATAAGGCCCAGTTCCTTCATGATGGTTGCAGTGTCTTCACTGCAGAAGAACCAAACATCTGATATATGACACTTACTATTTCACACTGTTGGATAGCTGACATGCACAATACTTCATATTTAATAGTTGGCACTATAACACAAATGGCATTTCATATCAGGCTCTATTTGACAGTTGACATACAATGGTATTTAGCATTTGACAGTATTTGATAGCTGTCAAGTCATGGCATTTGGGATATGACAGTGGTGGATGGAGAGCTTATCGGATTGACGCCTTCCAGAATCAAATCAGCCAAGAGATGCCAATGAACCTAATGCCTTCAATTTTCAAATGGCATGATAAAAAATCCCACCTCTAAAATGCAAATTCAATATTTAAATGGCAAAATTTGAAATGCTGCCTTTTTTCCCCCAGATACATCTGCAAATACTTATTTCAGCTCAGCATCACCATGTCATGCCATTAATCTGTCCTAAATCCAAATACTTTTTGATTTAAATGGATTGCGAATAGAAGGAGGTTTGCCTGAAATATATTCATTCATCAGCTACAGTATGTGCATGGGAAGCAATACAGTACATAGAACTTCACATCTTCTTCAAGCATTCACCTCCTCTCAACCTTTACTGCACTGGACCAACAAGATCCTCCATTAAAAGGCTGAATATGAGCAAAAGATTACCAGTTTGTATTCACATTTCAAAAGATGGTATTATGCTGAAGCAGTTTAATGCAGTTTTGCTCTTAATGACACAATTTTCTTAAGTGATTTCAGAATGCTATTTTCTTTCTCTGAATCCTCAGGCACACTTATATATAACACTCTTGGGGGGGGGGCTGTATTGATGCTCTTTTCTCCAGTTTCTTGGTACTGGATGAAACACACAAAAGAGAAAAATTGGTTGGAAAGGGGAAACTAACACATGTTTGGGGATTTAAAATGGAAAGAGTGTTTGGCAGACATAACACTTAATTAGGATTTGTTTTGCTTACCATTGTTATGCATGTCTAAATACTTACTCAGGATTGGCTGCAAACCAGTATGTGAAACTGTGGCTAACATATGGAGCAGAATACAAATCATGGTTTCAGTTAGCCATGATTAAGGATTATATGAGGAGCATGGTTAGTACTACAGAGCCAGTGTGGTGCAGTGGTTTGAGCACTGGACTACGGCTCTGGAGACCAGGGCTCGAATCCCAGCTCAGCCATGGAAATCCACTGGGTGACCATGGGCAAGTCACATTCTCTCAGCCTCAGAGGAAGGAAATGACAAACCTCCTCTGACAAATCTTGCCAAGAAACCCCATGATAGGTTTGCCTTAGGGTCACCACAAGTCAGAAATGACTTGAAGGCACACAACAACAATAACAACAACAATGGTTAGCACTGCAGATGAAGTGTTTCCACCTCTCTAGCCTCTATGCTTCAAAGAAACAAGAAACTCTCATGCTAACAAATCTCTTAAACAGTAGGACTCCCATATCTGCTGGGGATTGGTTGGGGGGAGCGTGGATACTGAAAACCATGGATAATAGCTAACACCATTGAAAATAATGAGACTTCCGGTTTACAGTATCATAGAGTTGCCTTGGAAGACCTAGAAAATGTCTAGAGAGGACACATTTTCTAGAAAGACTGTATGGTAGGTGGGCTGTTTTGTGTCCAGTGGATAATGAACCAGTGGCTACAGGGGTCCTACTGTACATGTCATCTGCCACAGCCTGGAATCTTAGCCAGTATTAAGGCAACAAAATATGGTCAAGCTTTATGTTTACACTGAGCCATAGGGGGCAATTTCAAAGGTTCCCTGTATACATAGATATTGGCAAGGATATATGTTTGTAGTAGGATGCTTTCAAGTATCTTGTCTCCAGGTATCTTGGGAATATGGATCCATGCCTGAGCTCACAGCCAAGAGATGCTTATGCCAATATACCACTTTTATAAACTGCTGCATACGAAAGGTGCAACAACCAACATTAGAAGAGGAAGGATTTGATTAGTTACTGCTATCTTTTCTCCCTCAAGAACAGCAGAAGAAGAAGCTTATGGGTAGATAGAAGTATTCTATGGTCAAAAGAGCCTTTGAACCTTGAAGTATTGCCTTCCACTGTACAGTATATACTTTCACATTTCCTCCACTGAACATCTGAGGTCCTACTGTGGTTGTTTCGGTTTACTAATGATTACCTCCACAAGTCCAACAGGAGCAGAGCCTTTTTGGTGGTGGTGCTGCAGACTCTGTTGAATGCCCACCCTTGGTACTGTATGTATGTTCTGGGATGCCTAGTCTGCTCATTATATGCTTTCCAGTACCTAGTAGGAATGTGCTTTTCCTCCCTGAGGGTGTAATCCTATATATTATGGTGCTTATACCTAATTATGTGTGAGCTCAATGGAACTTACTTCTGAACTCAGGCTGTCTTCTGTTCATTAAATCCTTATTTTGTATTGCTAGCTTTATCTCTTTCCTCCCTTTTATTTCAGCTACTATAGGTTGCTGTTGTTATTTCTGTTTATTATTTTATTTATTTTTGTACTGTTTTTCACTTGGTGAGGTCTTATTTGCCTATAAGCCAGCAAGCACATTTATAAAAGAAAGATTGGATGTAACTTTTAAAAATAACACATAAAATGAATTATTAATGCCTTGCCTCTCCTCCTGTCTTTGAACATATAAAAGGTCAGAATATACCACTCAGTCACCATCTTGCTGTATCATAACCCGAAGGTGAACAGGAGACAGCCCTAGGTCAATGTCATGTTGTGCCAGTCTGTTTCAGTCAGTCTGTCATGTTCCACTTGCACACTAATTTGAGCTAAAATATTTTCTATTGTAATACAGTATTCAACAGTGAAATTCATGTTCATGGGAAATTTTCACTCACTGTATTTTTCAGCAGGGATGAACTCTGATATGGTCTAAGTGTCTAAGGCTGCATTCCTAGAATTATAGAATCATAGAGTTGGAAGAGACCACAAGGGCCATGTAGTCCAACTCCCTGCTATGCAGGAATACCCAATCAAAGCATTCCTGATATATGACCATCCAGCCTCTGTTTAAAACCTTCAAAGGAGGAGACTCCACCACACTCCAAGGCAGTGCAGCTCCCTAAGCCGCTCCTCACAGGGCATGGTTTCCAGACCTCCCACTATTTTGATCGCCCTCCTCTGAGCACATTCCAGCTTGTCAATATCCTTCCTAAATTGTGGTGACCAGAACTGGACACAGTATTCAAGGTGAGGTCTGACCAAAGCAGAATAGAGTGGCACTATTACTTCCCTTGATCTAGATACTATACTCCTGTTGATACATCCTAGAATTGAATTGGCTTTTTTAGCTGCCGCAGCACACTACTAACTCATGTTCAGCTTGTGGTCCACTAAGACTCCTAGATCCCTTCCACATGTACTACTATCAAGCCAGGTGTCACCCATCCTATATCTGTGCATTTCATGTTTACTGTCTAAGTGTAGTAGCCTACATTTCTCCCTGTTGAAATTCATTTTGTTAGTTTTGGCCCAGTTTTCTAACTTGTTCGGGTCTTTTAAAATTCTGATCCTATCCTGTGGGATATTAGCTACTCCTCCTAATTTGGTGTCATCTGCAAATTTGATAAGCATGCCCTCTATTCCCTCATCCAAGTCAGTAATAAAGATGTTGACGCACTGGGCCTAGGACAGAACCCTGTGGCACCCCACTAGTCACTTCTCTCCAGGATGAAGAGGAGCCATTGGTGACTACCCTTTGAATTCGGCCTATCAACCAATTACAAATCCAACCAACAGTCCTATACATATTTACCTAGAAGTAAGCCCTACTGAACATAGTGGGACTTTCATCTGAGTAGGGTGCCTTGGATTTCATTTTTAATGCTTTATTTTAATTGAGCTTAATTTTAAGGCTTCACCTTGGACTCAGGGTCAGAGCAAGCCAGTCACTGAAACTATATTTAGAAATAGTGCCCCTTCAAGTGGTGCAAGTCATTTAATTATAAAAACATGTTATTCCTACCCAACAATGCATTTCAGACTTTTGATCCTGAGATCCCTTATCTAAGCTACTTACCACTGAAATAAACAATAAAGAAGCATCCGGGTGATTCCCCACACTCTCACACACATGCTGCATTTTTTTTAATGCTAGGGTGTGAGAAAAGGAATTCTAGCATCCTGCCTGTCCCCCCCCACACACACACTTTGTAAAAGAAAACCTTCATTCCCAGACTGGAGATGTGATAGCTACAGAGTTAGGACTCTATCAGACGTGCCCTTAAAACCTGCTCCTGTTCCATTACCCACCCACCCACCTTCCTCCCATCCCTGTAACTGAATAAAAAAAATGTTCACACACTTACCTTAATCTCAGGACAGAAACTGCTCCCCCCTCCTTGGGCTGTCCAGGAAGGGAATGGAGCTCTCACAGAGCCCCCTCCCCTTCCTGGAGACCAAATCGCATGGGGAATTTAAAAATAAAAAATCCCCCAAGCCTCAAAGAAGTGCACCAAGCACCTAACACCCTTTTAAAAAAACCAAGTAACCCGGGGAGGGAACAAAAAAGGTTGTCACTTACCTCTTTGTCCCAATCAAAGTAGGAAGTGTTTTGCAGGGACCTCCCAGGACCTTACAGAGAACCCTGCATCACGCAAGGAATTTAAAAATAAAAAAACAGACATCAAAAAATTAAATCAAACACATAAACAGACTTTAAAAGAAACAAGTAAACAGGGGAGGGTACAAAAAAGTCTGTCACTTACCTGGATGTGCAGATCGCCACCAGAAGTGTTCTCTACTTAACTTCCAGGACCTTACAGAGGCAGGCAGCCGAGGGTGGGGGGAAATTTAAAAATAAAAATACAGGCAGACTTCTAAAAATTAAAAAAAAGCACCAAAATGCTTTTAAAGCTTTAAAAGCAACATGGGGAGGGTACAGAAAAGATTGTCACTCACCTGGATGTCACGGTCATACCCAGAAGTGTTTTAACATTGCACCAGCATAACAGCAAACCAGTTCACACACCCATGATTCCATTACAGAAACGGAACGGGAGATCTATTGACAACTTTCCCCCATGAATAAAACAAAACGGAAAGCACACAGGGTCAGAACGGGGTGAGAACGAGTGAGGAGGACGTCGTCTGGAAAAAAAAAAACTCTTTAGTGACCTTGTGGCATTGTTTCTGTTCCATTTCATTAAGCCCCTCTGATAAAGTCCTTAGTTTGAGGAACCCAACACTTGGGAAGGGCTACATTCTGCAGGATATGGGATTAAGGGGAACAGAAGGTAACTAGTGAATCCACCTTACGCACACACACAGAGAGAGAGAGAGTCATAGAGTTGGAAGAGACCACAAGGGCCATCCAGTCCAACCCCCTGCCATGCAGGAATACACAATCAAAGCATTCCCGACAGATGGCCATCCAGCCTCTGTTTAAAAACCTCCAAAGAAGGAGACTCCACCACACTCTGAGGCAGTGTACTCCACTTCCGAACAGCTCTTACTCTCAGGAAGTTCTTCCTAATGTTTAGGTGGAATCTCTTTTCCTATAGTTTGAACCCATTGCTCCATGGCCTAGTCTCTAGAGCAGCAGAAAACAAACTTGCTCCATCCTCGGTATGACATCCCTTCAAATATTTAAACATGGCTATCATGTCACCTTTCAACCTTCTCTTCTCCAGACTAAACATACCCAGCTCCCTAAGCCACTCCTCACAGGGCATGGTTTCCAGACCTTTAACCATTTGGTCACCCTCTGGACACACTCCATCTTGTCAGCATCCTTCTTGAATTGTGGTGCCTAGAACTGGACACAGTATTCAAGGTGAGGTCTGACCAAAGCAAAATAGAGTGGCACTATTACTTCCCTTGATCTAGACACTATAGTTCTATTAATGCAGCCTAGAATTGCATTGGCTTTTTTAAGCTGCTGCATTCAGCTTGTGGTTCACTAAAACTCCTAGATACCTTTTGCATGTACTGCCATCAGCCAGGTGTCACCCATGCTATATCTATCCATTTCATTTTTACTGCCCAAGTATATTATCCTACATTTCTCCCTGTTGAAATTAACTTTGTTAGCTTTGGCCCAGTTTTCTAATCTGTTAAGATCATTTTGGATTCTGATCCTGTCTTCTAGGGTATTGGTACCACAAATTTGGTGTCATCTGCAAACTTGGGGCCCATCTACATGGTAAAAAAAATACGAAAACCGTTCAGAAGATCGCTCTTCCGTACACATGGCAGTTCGGATTCATACATGATATTCAGAAGGGGGGCTAGCGAATCCCCTATAAATTACACAGATTTTGGGGTTCAGAAGGAGTAGCAGATCTCGGCATAAAATCTGTACAGCCATTCAACTGACTGGTGGTCTGTATGCCCCATTTGTACACATACGAACAGGCAGTGTAATCTGATTGGCTGGCCGAGTAGAGGGGGCGGGGCTAGACCTAAGAACATTGCCTACACACACCTTGGTGGCAGACAATTGCTCCCATCATCGGTAAGTGGGGTATTCCTTTGTCTGGAGGTATCACCCTTTCCTTAATCCCCAGACCCAGCCATCAAGGAGGCAGCTCACGCTTTGTAAATTTAATCACCAGAACATTTAGGGTAGTTACAACTCATTAACATCTTCAGAAACCCATTGTTCAATCTCTGGAGCTTCCTGAAATCCCTTGTTTCAACACATGAAATCCCATCACCTGAGGGCATGTTCTGGGATATAATTACTGGCCCAAAACCCTGCCTTAGTGTGCACAGATCTCTTCCTGGGGACACTCCATCTCTCTGTGTAGCCAGGCACACAGATTCACTTCCTGGGGACTCTCCATCTCTCTGTGTAGCCATTCCTGCTTCATCCATCCATGCTACTGTATGACTTTGGACTATAGGACAGGTGTCGTATCACCCCAGAAAAGCTCCCCATCTATTCCTCTGTCAACTTCTCTTCTTCTTTTCCTAGTGGTCTTGTGTGAATGCTTTGTTGTATGAATGTGTGCATGAGTGGTGTTATTATTTTTAAATCCTTAATAAAAATCATTGTTAACTTTCTCATCTTGTGTATTTCAGTTCAGAGTTAGTAGGGGTAAAAACAGGCATAAAGGTCCCTTTTTGTTGCTCCCTTTTGCATTGCTAAGTTGAGTTGCTGCTAATTTCCCCAACTTCTTAATAACTTGAATAGCAATTTGGGTAACAAGGTAGGTGTGGAGGGTACATTCATACATGTGTGGATAGGTAGGCCATGGATCCTGTATATTTGGACTCATCCCTCTATATGCCGATGCTCCTCATAGGTTCAAGGAAACTCATGAATAAAACTTATACCAGCCAATTTATTGCAAAACAACAGCACAATCTACCCACCCCTCATTCTGGCTGAGATCCTACAGTGAGAATGCAATGTAATTTTTTGCATGTAGAGTTATGCATTGATTGTGCCACCCAACCCTTGTGCTGAATGGCAACATGGCAAAACTGAAGCAAGACACCAAATGTACAACTGAATGCATGAACAAATATGCGCGCGCACACCTATGTGCAATGTACACCCATGCACAATGCTTATGCATGTACAATGTGCTTCTGAATGCACAATGGCATTGTATGCACAATTCTAATTCTGCAGTGTTGAACTGAAAGCAGATGTTCCATGTAAGAAAAGAAAAAACATCAACTGCTTTCATAGTGGAATTTACTCCCGCCTAAAGACACCATCAGAATTTTGGCCTGTGTTTCCTTCAGTAATGTTGCAATGGGTGTGTGATCATGAAGAAATTGTAGTCTTTCAGGTATACTCAAGAAAAGCAGATTGAAAGAAGTATCTGGACATATTTATATCTATAAAAATAATTGGTATATTCCCAAAATAGGCACGTCCTCAAAGGAGAACAACAGAGCCCAGAGATTGACAGCAGTGATTGCAATGAGGGTTAAATAATCTTGATGTAATTGTCATTTAATTGCCAGGCGCATATTCACAATGCCATATAGCATTGAAATGAGGGCAGCTTTCTTGTATTTGGCATGTTAATTTTATTCATTGTCTTTTAAAAATGGTTGAGTGAGGCTGAAATACATGAGAAGCATGGGTAAATACATGAGTAAAAGAGCTCTATGGGCATATTGTTTGACATGATAATCAACATATGTTCTTCTACCTTTGAAAGAAGAGGAGACTTAAAAGGAGGAGGAGGAGGAAGCAATGGGTACCCAAAAGGACAGGGGAGGTAAAAACAATTATCCCGTTAAGTTTATGGGACAAGAACTGCCAGGACCACCAGCACATGATTTTTCATGACCTGGCATTAACTCCCCCTCCCCTTCTGCCTCCTCTTCCCAATACTACTAGTACAGTTGTCCCTTTATATTCACTGGGGTTTGATTCCAGGACCCCCCATGGGTACCAAAATCCATGAATGTTCAAGTCCCGTTATATGCAGTGGCATAGCAAGATAGTGTCCCTTATATAAGATGGCAAAATCAAGGTTTGCTTTTTGGATTATTATTTTTTTAAGAATATTTTTCAAGCTGGGAATACTTAAATCCGTGGATGCCAAATCCGTGGATATGGAGGGACAACTGTGCTGATGATGATGATGATGATGATGATGATAATGTTCCCATAGTGATGGAGGCCCACCCAATTATTGTGCTACATTCCACTTTAACTGTCATGGCATCATCCTATGGAATCCTGGGATTTGCAGTTTAAGGAGGAGCATTTGGACTTCTCAGCCACAGAGTTCTAGTGCCTCACCAAACTGCAAATCCCAGGATTCCGTAGGATGTTGCCATGGCAGTTAAAGAGGAATAATAGCACTATAATTAAGTAGTGTGAATGAGCCAAGGGGCTCTAGGAGCATTACAAATAGATTGCCAATGCGTCAGAATGAATTCATCATGGATAGGATCACAAGAGCACAGTGAGGTGTGGTAGTTTGAGCATAGGACTATGACTCTGGAGACCAGGGTTTGAATCCCTGCTCAGTCACAGAAACCCACTGGGTGACCTTGGGCGAGTCACACTCACTCAGTCTCAGAGGAAAGCAAAAGCAAAAGCCCTCTGAACAAAACTTACCCAGAAAACTTCATGATACCTTAGGGTCACCATAAGTCGGAAATGGCATGAAGGTTTTGGGTACCCAACAACAAAGCAGAATTACCAAAGGGTGACACTATGTAGAACATGGCACTTTATCAGAGGATCCTTCGCTAATTTCTAGATGGAATCTAAATCATTGATTGCCTGTAGTGACTTCTTAACTGACAACAGAAATAACATTGAGACAAAATGTAGGCCTGTGACTCTAACACCATCCCTCCCCCCACCCCATATGATTTTTAACATCTTTGCCTAATGAAGAAGCCAGTGAAGCTTCAAACATTTGTGTGATATATTCTGTGCAATTTTTTTTTTCCAATGAAGTGATCACTCTTTTGTGGATTTTGGATTTTGTTGAATAGTAGTACGTAGTGTGCATGGTTATTTTAAAACCTTACCGAAGGCACTGGGGGAGGGGTTAGATGTGAAATGTAAAGGAAAGCAATACTAATTTGGACCTTACAAGGTGGCTCTGAAGCCATTCCTATAGTAGAGTTGCCCCTGTTTTGTCTATCCACCCAAGGGGGTAAAGCCATGGGGAGAGGGAATATCCAGTTTAAAAACAAAACAAAACCTGGAGTGTATCTTCAGCTAATGTATAGTCGTACATGCAGCGGTGGTTACCCACAGCATCATAGAACGTGTTCAGAGGAAGGCAACCAAAATGGAAGGAGGTCTGGAATCCATGCCCTATGAGGAGTGACTTAGGGACCTGGGTATGTTTAGCCTGGAGAAGAGAAGGTTGAGAGGTGACATGATAGCCGTCTTTAAATATTTATTTATTTTTATTTATTTTTATTTTATTTAGTTATTTATACCCCGCTCTTCAGCCACAAGGCTATCAGAGCAGCTTACAAATTGTTTTAAGCAATAGCAATTTACCCATCTACACTGCAAGAAACAGCTTCCAATGTGTGTTAGCTAATTGCCCCCACAAGCCAGGTATTCATTTTACCAACCTAAGAAAGGATGGAAGGCTGAGTGAACCTTGGAGCCCTCTGGAATCGAACTTGCAACATGGTGACTTGCAGTACTGGCATTTAAGGGATTTTGAAGGGATGTCATACTGAGAATGGAGTGAGCTTGTTTTTTGCTGCTCCAGAGACAAGGACACACAGCAATGGACTCAAGCTACAGGAAAAGAGATTCCACCTAAACATTAGGAACAGCTTCCTGACAGTAAGAGCTGTTCAGCAGTTGATTGCCCTGCCTCGGAGTGTGGTGGAGTATCCTTCTTTGGAGGTTTTTAAACAGAGGGTAGATGGCCCTCTGTCAGGAGTGCTTTGATTGTGAATTCCTGCATGGCAGGAGGTTGGACTAGATGGCCTTTGTGGCCTCTTCCAACTCTATGATTCTATGTTATTCTCTCTCTCTGTGTGTGTGTGTGTGTGTGTGTGTGTAAGGTGTGATTCACCAGTTACCCTCTGTTCCCCTTAATCCCATATCCTGCAGAATGTAGCCCTTCCCAAATGTTGGGTTCCTCAAACAGACTCTGTCGCTATCACATCTCCAGTCTGGAAATGAAGGTTTTCTTTTATAAAGTGGGGAGGCAGGCAGGGTGCTAGAATTCCTTTTCTCACACCATAGTATTAAAAAAAAAAGGGGGGGGAGAATGCGGTATGTGTGTGAGAGTGTGGGGAATCACCCGGATGCTTTCTGTTGGTTGCATATCTTCTCACTGATTTAGCTCCATCATCCTAAAGTCATGCATTTTAGCCTCTGATGCAGGATCTTTGCCAAAGTGTTATAAAATGTTAAAGTGATAACAAAAGCTAATATGTTATCCATTTTAGCTAATATTTCCAAGTTCAGTTCCCAACTATCAAAAGTGTATTTATTTATTTATTTATTTATTTATGTGCATGCAGGCTATGGTTACAGTAGAAAAATTGAGCTCAAAATATCTGACACAGAGGTGAAATATCCCATCCATACATGTTCAGGAGCACTCCCTGCAGCTCTGTGGATTCCACCAAAAGTTTGGTGGGATTCTGCAACATAAACTTTGAGTTTCCAATAAATGTTAATTAACTTCAATCTTCTGTCCCAGTGACCGTTATCCAAGAAAGGTTTTTCTTCCCCCAGAACATCTGTTCTTCCAGACTGAATGATTACTTTAATAAGCTATGACGAGAAATATTTTTACAGTTCTAGCTACGCAGGAAGAAATATGACACTAACAAAAGCGGATGGAGGTCACACTTCAGTGAAGGCTGAATGTCTCTCACTATAACATGCATATAAATAGGAGATTTGCTCTGTGTGTGTGTGTGTGTGTGTGTGTGTTCCCCCCCCCCTCTTTCCTTTTCTTTAATGACTACCTTAACTGAACCATCTAAACAAGAGCATGGATCATTTTTCCCCTTGAGAACCTTCATATTTATGACCAGTCTTGAGGCACAGAGCATCTGGTTAGCACCAATTACTGTGTAAACTTGGGAGCCTCTCCTATCATTCCAGTTAATTAAATGCATGCATTTAGAAAAAAATTAAAAGTGCATTTTAAGTGAGGTTTTTTTTAAGGGCAACTTCTGCAAACGTTTCAAACAAATCTAGTGGCAGTCATTAGGACCTCCTAAGGATATTGTCTGCTGCCACAAGAAGAGTCTTATGGAAAAAGAATAATAGAATTATAGAATCAAAGAGCTGGAAGGGGCTTCATGGACCATTGAGTCCAACCCACTGCTCAGTGCAGGATCTCCTGCTAAAGCATCCCCAAAACAGATAGCTGTCTAGATTCTTTTTGAAGACATTCAGAGAAGGAGACCCCACTACCTCTCTAGGTAGTTGGTTCCATTGCTGAACCGCTCTCACTGTCAATAAGTTCCTTCAAATACAGGTCCCCCCATATCCACAGAACCAATATCCACAGTTTCAGTTATCCACAGCTGAAAAAATAGGGACACATATCATAGAGTCATGCCGGGAAATGCCTAGAGATGTCCTCTCTAGGAATTGCTAGGTCCTCCAATGCATCTGTATGGTATGTTTGTACCAGAAGTCCTTTACAGTTGTCCCTTCACATTCGCGGGGGTTAGGTTCCACGGACCCCTGCGAATGTCAAAAAAACGTGAATATTGATTGCCCTCCCCTCCCCCATTAAAGCGACCATGGGGCCACCGGAGGCCCCATACTCGCTTTTCCCGGGCTCCCCACTCCCTCCCAAGACCATCACGGGGCCTCCGGAGACTCTCCCGAGGCCCCGTGAAGGCCTCCGCGGCCTCCCCCCACCCTCCCCGGGGCCTTAACAGAGCCTTGGAAGGCTCCGTGAAGGCCTCTGCGGCTCTCCCCCACCCTCCCTGTGGCCTCCCCCCACCCTCTCCAGCGTCTACCCCCACCCTCCCCGGGGCCTTCACGGAGCCTTGGAGGGCTCTGTGAAGGCCTCCGCGGCCTTCTCCCACCCTTCCCATCGCCTTCCCCCACCCTCCCCAGAAAATCCAGAAAAGCCTTCACGGAGCCTTGGAGGGCTCCGTGAAGGCCTCCGCGGCTGTCCCCCACCCTCCCCGGGGGCTCCCCGCACCCTCCCCGGGGCCTTCACGGAGCCTTGGAGGGCTCCGTGAAGGCCTCCGCAGCTCTCCCCCACCCTCCCCGGGGGCTCCCCGGGGGCTCCCCACACCCTCCCCAGGGCCTCCCCCCACCCTCCCCAGCGCCTCCCCCCACCCTCCCCGGGGCCTTCACAGAGCCTTGGAAGGCTCCGTGAAGGCCTCCGCGGCCCTCCCCCCCCTCCCAGGGCCTTCATGGCACCTCCAGAGGGTCTCGGAGGGCCCCGTGAAGGCCTCCCCGGCCCTCTCCGCTCCCTCCAAGGGCTTTTACGGGGCCTCCAAAGGCCCTGTCTCGCGGTTTTGGGGGGGGGCTGGGGGGGCCCTCCCAAAACCGCGAATAACCGAAACCACGAATGTCGAGTTCGTGAATGTGGAGGGGAAACTGTATTTTAATATCTGTGGTTTCACTTATAAACAGTAAGTCCAAGAACATATATCCCATGGATATGGGGGGGTATGTATTCAATTGAAATCTGCTGTCTTGTAACTTCAAACCATTAGACGTGTTCCTATCCTCTGGGGTAGCAGAGAACAAAAAGTGGGAGATTTTACACTCTCACCATGTCCACCTCACCCTCACTTTCTCCTCCATACTGCCCAGCCCCTCTCTGCTCCTTTCTCTGTGTGTGTCCTTCTTGTTCCATCTCAAACGTCTCCCCCCAATCACCCACTCTTCCTCCCTTTTGAATCCCTCACCACCTCTCTTGATCCCACCTCCCACCACCATTTGAGTTGCCTCATCATCCCATGGTTCAGCTCTGGATGCAATGTCTAGTGGCATATTTGTTACCTTACTGTGCATTGGAGAATCTCAGCCTTCACAATGGATATCCCTCTAGACAAGGTAAGTCAGGGTATGTGAGGATGGTGGCTGCAGGCATCCTGCAACTCTCTCAGTTCATCAAACATGCAACAGTGACTGGTGTTTCAATGTCAGTGGGGTGGTGAATCCACCCTAGATTTTAGCCCAAATTTTAATTTAGCCCATCTCCAAAATAGGTCCAGCTGCCCAGGCAAATACCACAAGTAGCAGTCCTGCGGTTCACCATACAAAGAGGCTAGAAACAAACACAAAGACTCTGATAATTGTATTTAAGTTCTGGATGTTCTTCTTTGACATCATACTACTAAAAGAAAATAGTAAAGATGTGGAACAACTATTGAAGAAAGTTAAGGAAGAAAGTGCAAAGGCAGGGTTACTGCTGAACATTAAGAAAACAAAAATAATGACCACATATGATTTACAGAAGTTTAAAGCGGGTGGTGAAAACATTGAAATATTTAAAGATTTTCCATACCTTGGCTCAGTCACTAATCAGAATGGAGACTGCAGTCAAGAAATCAGAAGAAGACTAGGACTTGGAAGGGCAGCTATGAGGTAACTAAACAAGATCATCAAATGTAAAGCTATCTCATTGAATACTAAAGTCAGGATTGTTCATGCCATTGTATTTCCAGTTTCTATGTATGGTTGTGAAAGCTGGAAAGTGAAGAAAGCTTATAGGAAGAAAACCAATTCATTTGAAATGTGGTGCTGGAGAAGAGTTCTGCAGATATCGTGGACTGCTAAAAAGACAAATGGTGGTGGGAGGTGGGATCAATGTGTATTAGAGCAAATCAACCTGAACTCTTCCAGAAGCCAAGATGACTAAACTGAGACTGTTATACTTTGGCCATACCATGAGAAGATATGACCTACTAGAAAAGACAATAATGCCTGGTATGGTAGATGGCAGTAGGGAAAGAGGATGACCACATTCCAGATGGATAGACTCAGTCGTAAGTCATGGCCCTGAGTATGCAAAATCTGAGCAGGGCTGTTGATAACAGGGTGGGTAACTTGGAGGTCTCTCATTCATAGGGTCAGTGTAAGTCAAAGTTGACTTGATGGCAAGTAACAATAATGCTCTTCTTTCATACCTCCTGCCCACCCAGCCAGCCAAAGATTCTTCATCAGAAGCAGCCAGGGAAGGGCAGTGAATCTACTCCACATTTTGACTCAAATTTTAAATGAGCTATCCAAAGTGCTGAATTACATCTCATTTAAAGTTTGGACCCAGAGTGGATTCACCATCCCACTGACATGGGAACCAAAAGCCACTACCGCCCTCATCCCACATTTCAGACAAAAGGCCTTTATGTATCCCATACCCATTCATTTTCAGAATCCAGAAAAGCATGCCTTGAGAATCCAGCATCTTTTCCCATTTGGAGGGGTAGGACATTAGCTCATCCTCTTCAGGGTTTTGTTTCCTGACTTTGTTGGTTTATTGTGATTAATAACACCAAGGTCCACATTTAAAGAGTTTTCACAAGAGTTATGTTAAGAAGGGACAAAGAGAGAGAGAAACTAAAAGCATCTGGACTATTGGAAATGTCACTGGCTCGAGATTGCTGCCTTGGGATGCTTGCTATCATGCATGGTTTCCTCAATAAAAATCAGAGATGCATTATGCTGCTGATGGAGAAAAGTGACCCCCAAATTGCATTTTTATGTGCCAATACATACACAGAGTGAACCCAATTTTCTGAGCTGTATATCCAGTGTTTAAGCATCACTCAGGAGGCAGGGACAAATGTTTAAGACATAGCTCAATTTCTTTCAATGACAGTCTAACCCAAAATTTGCACATTTAACCTATAAAAGCTCCCTGTGTAGAGATTTTATCCAGTGTGATAAATTCTGCCAGGATCATTTGCAATGGATAAGGCTCTTTCCATGTGACAATGAAAAAATGATCAAGAAGCCCTGGTCTCTTGAAAAATTAATGTTGTAGAATTTTGTACGGTATTACTAGTCACCAGTCAGAAATTAGATCACAGGAAGATTCTCCTAACAATTACTTGTGGCAGACAACAGCAGGGATGTACAGCTGTCTAGATGATGCAGTAGAGAAAAAGAGCTATCCAAGAGGGCATACTCAGCATCAAACTAGACATTTTGAAGAGTGAATGTTTCCAAGCATTAACCTAGTTTCATCCCAACAATGGGAATTCCTCAAAGTTAAATGCCACAACAGTCAGACAAATTGAGTCCTTGCAATGTCCAATCACAAAACAAAACACGCTAAATGGAAGATAGTTGGGAAGGGGAAATTATATGCTATGACAAACAAATGCCTTTCACCACTTGAGAGGACACCTCTTTTAAGAGGCTACAGGGAACACACAACTCAGTTGTTGCAACAGTTCCACTGGCTGCTGGTCTGCTTCCAGGCACAATTCAATGTGCTGGTTATGACCTGGGGAGGCACTTATTTATTACATTATTATTTATATAGTGCCATCACTGTACATGTCACTTTGCAATGAAAAGACCAATGAAAAAAACCTAGTTCCCTACGCTCAGGTTTGCAATCTAATTAAGACATGGCACAAAAGGAAATGGGAATGACAGGGCAGGAGGGGATTACGTCTAGCAGATACTGTTTCTTCTTCTCTCCTTCTGAGGGAGGGCTTTTCATTTGCTTCTGGGCCAAGGCATGGTGTGACTTGTTTTCTGCTGCTCCAGAAACTAGGACACGGAGCAATGGATTCAAACTACAGGAAAAGAGATTCCACCTAAACATTAGGAAGAACTTCCTGACAGTAAGAGTTGTTCAGAAGTGGAATACACTGCCTCAGAGTATAATGCAGTCTCCTTCTTTGGAGGTTTTTAAGCAGAGGCTGGATGGCCATCTGTTGGGAGTGCTTTGATTGTTTATTCCTGCATGGCAGGAGGCTGGACTGGATGGCTCTGGTGGTCTCTTCCAACTCTATGATTCTATGACTGTGCCTGCGTCTTCTCTCCTTCTGAGACCAGGGCAATGGCAGTTGGGATGGAGGAAGGGCCTTTCATCTGTTTTTGGGCCTAGGCATGGTGGGACTGTGCCTGCCTCTTGTTCTCTCTCTCTCTGAGGCCATAATTATATTATAATTCTATATTTTTATATTATAATTATATATTTTTAATCTTTTGTGTCATTTGAATTTTTTTACCTGTATCTGTTTTAACTTTTGCAAGCCCACCTTGAGCCCAAGAGTGGAGGGAAAGGCAGGATATAAATAATATAACAAAAACAACAATAGTATGCTAAGCATATTGTTTACTTTGACCCACTGTGAAAGAGGGAACAGCTTAATATTAAACTTAAAATGAGGGCAAATGGAAAACTCTAGATTATCAAGCAATTGCCTACAAGGATAAGGAATTGGTTGTTACTCAAATTGTGTGGGGTCTGTGGGGATCCCACCAGTGTTCAAACTCTAATATGGGGGATTTTAATTAGCTCAAGATAGCAGTGAAAGTCTGGGTAATGGTGATAATGGGTAATGGTGGGATCTTTTTACCTATATTTATTAGTAGTAACTCAGGAGACTCCAGTAAAAAATGTTTTTACTGAAAAATAACAAGGGAACACACACACACACACACATATACTCAGGCTTCAAGCAGTCGCAAAGAATGTAGGAAATATTAGGATAGAGGATGATGGGCTATACTGTACCTATCCAAAGAGCAGAAATTTGTGTAGAAGCTGAAACCCTGGTGACACAGATTGATGGAGTGACGGGAGGAAAAGAAGCGGTGCACACTTTAGCTGTGTTTTAGGGTGATAATGTATTCTATATTCCCCCTGAGGGGGTGAGTTTGAGTGGAAAACAAGGTCTGCCTGAGTTTCCCAAGGTTAAACAATGGATTCTCCAGGTGTGTTAATAATCTCTAATAGCTGAAATATTACAACTGATGGGTCTCAGGCAAACCTCTATTCTTTTAGGAAAAGGTGTGAGGAAAAACCAGTTCTTCAGGCAATGAGTGCCCAGCTATCTTAATGGGATTATTGAATGACTCATTTCTGTGAATATCTTGGAGAATTAGCCCCTTTCTCCCTAACTAATCAGTGCCAGGGGAGTTTGCATAATCCTTTCCTGGGTGTGTTCTTTTAGGAATTTTAGCAGGCTACTTCCTTAAGTTTTATGAGCAAAGCTTGGTTCCTTAAACTAGGGAGTCCCTCATCTACTGTCAACCATGTGGAGTGCCAATAATAAACCAATATATGAAATATTGGCAATTATTGAATTATTAGAAGAGTGGGGATGGGTGTCAGGGCAGATAACATGGTACAATTTAATTTATCTTTAGACAGCATGATGTCAGTATGCATTACTTTAGCATGGCACTACCAAACGTGAGGGAATGGGGGTACAAACTCCAATTAGAATTTTTTAAAACAACTAAGAGTCCCTTCAAGGAAGACACTGTAGCTCTGTGGGAGAGCATGTGATTTCCACTCTATTCAACACCTGACATCCTCTGAGAAAAGATGGGTGATTCTGTCCATTTTCAACTTCTTTCAATTCCTCATCTTCCCAACCCTTAGTTTGTTGTGTCATAAGAATATAATAGAACAGGAAGCACCATGGAGTATCAGACCAGAGGCCCATGTAATCCAAAATTCTGTTCACCAATGAACTGTGGCTTCTCCCTAAACTTTTACCTACAGGTGAGACTTGCTGAGGCCTGCTATTAAAGCATAAATTATCACCCTAGTTGTGGCCAGAAACAAACTAAAAGTGGTATTGAAATGTGGGCAGAAGCTCAGATTCAGAGGAACAGACAGGTCACAGGTCATGTTGGTGACCAACTAAGTGAAATGAAGACCAGTTATAAACCTTGTTCCCCACTACAGAAACAAATTGCTCAGATTAAAGCAGGAATGGGGAATGTGTTGACATACAGGTGTTGCTCACCTGCCATTTCCATATTCCTCTCCATTGGGGATGCTAGCTAGGGCTAGTCCAAAGCTCACTCTCTTCTTCTTGTGGATGCTGATGCCTGGTGAAGCAGTTTGTCCTTCAATTGTAAATATTTGTACATATTTGCAACTATTTGACTTTGAAGATAAAAGTGCCTCCTGCTTATTTGGACGTCAAACACTCTGTGTGTGAGTATTCTTGGGAATGGGTTGCTACTAAGTCTGCTGAGATAGTTTTTTGGCTTCTGCCAAGGATTGCATGTCCTATCATCCCCTGACACAACAGTGAACCAGGTACATGAATACCCAGTGTGGCTCTTTCTGGTCTTAGATAGCTACTATGACCACCTTGGTACTCAGAGCCCTTTTTTTTCCTCAGGTAGTGATTAAATTCCTCTGGAACTGCCAATAGCAGTTCTACTGCCTCCTATACCCCAGACCTCCACCAGTCTTCTCATCCATGCTGCCTCTTCTCTAAAGAAACCCCACATCCTGCACTCATGTGGATGGACACCCCCAAAATTGACATCAATACACAGCCTTGAATTTGTGACCTTTTGAAAGCAGAGGTTTCCAAGCCTGAAGCAAAACATGACTCCCATGAAGCCATTTTGTTTTCCTGCCGCATAACTCTCTGTCTCTCTTGCTCTCTCTTTTTTTTTAACATAAGGCACCCTGATGTTATCATACACATCCCAAACAAGGCACTCTGATGTAGGAGAGCTCCAGACAATTGTTTCAGCAATTGTTTATAAGATCTTATTGTCATTTTGTTCTGTTGGTTTTTGAAAGTGTAATCCCTGCCGACATCTCCCACTGAGCAGGAATTATAAAGAAGCAGTCGCTGAAAGAATATCATCCTGGAATAGAAAGTGAAGGGGGGAGTTAAAAAAAAAACCCTGTAAGTTTGCTGCGAAGGAAAGCGGGGGGAGGGGGGTGAGCTAAATATAAATGCACCAGCATTCACCACACAGTGTCTCATGGCTTCAAACTGAAACATCCTCATGTTTGCCATTTTCCTTTTGCTAATAAGATGCACAGAGTGATTCTTATGCACAATGACAGCTTGGGTTGTCTAATAAAGGAATTCCCCCAAGGAATGTGCTATTGATCAAATCTAAGACTTGCAAATTAATATATTGTTTTGTTGGTCGCTGACGGGGGAGGGGGGATGCCAAAGCAGATCCAGCTGATTTAAAAGCAAGACACAAAAATCACAGGTGTCTCTTGTTTTTAATTCTTCAAAAGCAATTTCACAACGAAAAATGCAAGCCAGCCATATCAGCATGGGTTAATGCATCTGACACCTGATTTTATTTTTTCCCCTCCCTTTCTGAGAATTTGTTTTTAATATGGCAGGCTGCAGCCCAAACTTCCAAACAACTTTTCCCAGAAGTTTCATTAATATGTTACATGACATAGTGAGAGGAGGAAATGAAATCTTCGGGTATCTCGTGGGTCAAAGGCTATGGGGCATAGAAGAAGACCTTCCCTCAGCACTTTCTTCTGCCAGGTAGGATTGGAGTTGCTATTTGATTTATGTGCCACCTTTCTCCCAACATGAGATCCAAGAGAGTGTGTTTTCAAATTGCCCGTTGACTTACGGGCGACTGCATGAATTTCATAGGATTTTCTTAGGCAAGGAATACTCAGAGGTGGTTTTGCCAGCTCCTTCCTCTAAAGCACAATTTAGGTTCTACTTGTACAATAATAAATTAAACAAATATTGCAAGTAAGCAGTATAATTTCATGGGGTGAAAATGTCTTGGCAGTGATTTGGATAATTTTGTAAATTTTATTTTTAAAAATCCATAATGACGACAGATGTTTAACATAACTTTAAAGTATATCAGAAGGTCATTGAAATAGTTGAAGATTTTCCATACCTTGGCTCAGTCATAAATCAGAATGGAGACTGTAGTCAAGAAATCAGAAGATGACAAGAAGTGCAGCTCTGAAGGAACTAGGCAAGATTCTCAACTGTAAAGATATATCATTGAATACCAAAGTTAAGATTATCCATGCCATTGTATTTCTGATTTCCATGTATGGTTGTGAAAGCTGGACAGTGAAGAAAACCAATAGGAAGAAAATCAACTCATTCGAAATGTGGTGATGAAAGAGAGTTCTGCAGGTACTATACACTGCTAAAAAAGAGAGAGAGAAATGGAACCAAGAGCAAACCAAGCCTAAACTCTCCTTGGAAACCAAGAGGACTAAACTGAGGCTGTTGTACTTTGGCCATATCATGAAAACATGATTTACTAGAGAAGACAGTGCTCCTTGGCAAGGCAGAAAGCAGTAGGAAAAGTGGAAGACTGCATTTCCAGATGGATAGACTCAGTCAAGGAAGCCACAACCCTGAGTCTGCAAGACCTTAGCAGGACTGTTGATAACAGAGTGCTTGGAGGCCTCTCATTCATTGACTCACCATAAGATGAGGTCAACTTGATGGCAAATAGCAACAACAAATACATTCCTGTCACATCCTCCCCTTGGTCATCTTATTTCCCTAAACTAACACATCCCAGATGTTGTATCATTTTCCTGTTATTTTGACTACAGTTTTCTATGTTTAATGATTCCTAATATACAGATTTCCTTAGTGGCAGCCCACTAAGTTGTTATCTCTCATGAGCTATCTACTGTTACCCTGCAGTCCAAAGGAACAGATTCTTCTCAACACCAATAAAGCCATTCAAGGTCAGTTTCTCCTAGCAGTTTCTGAATGCATGAAAATTAATATCATATGGTACAGTCCTTCCTAGGTCATGCTGCTTCAGAAAACTTAGATGTGGAGGTTAATTTTTTTTATTGTTCATCCATTTAAATAAAAAAAAATGCAGACATCAGAAGCAAGAGCTGTCTTTCAATTTTACTAAGGTGTAAGACCAAATAAGTAATACTTGGCACTCTGCCATAATTTTTATGAGGTATGCTTTAAAATATTTCCCTGTTAATAAGGCCAGAGGATGGACCAGCCTGATAAATTGTCTGAGAAGTTTATGATCCCTTGCAAGCCATATATGCATTTTCTCTGGGTTATTAACTCAGAGGATGGAATTTTAGACATACTTAAAAACTACACTGCAGGAGAGAAAATGGACAAGAGTTCTGTCTTCTAACAAGCCAAAGCCCCATATATCGTTCAGCAAATATAAATCCAAATTTCACAAAAGCAGCCCATAAAAGCACCTATTCTCTTATGTGCAGAAGTCACAGTAATTTATCCTTCTTTGTGAAATGACCCTTTCTGGTCCATCATTTGGAAAGAGTTAGAAAAGGGAGTTAAAGCAATATCTCCTTTTCTATGCAGTTATCTATGTATTTGTGATTTTTTTTTCCAAAGGCATCCAGGGGGAAGGAAACCTTTGGATAAAGATGATAGAGCTGTCAGCTAGTGACTTCCATGGGGTAAATCCACTCTGGCTTTAAGTCTGACCTTTAAATGAGCTATCCAAAGTGCTGGACACTATCGCTAAACCAGGTTCCCCATTTTGGATAGCTCCTTAACAGGCCAGACTAAGACACAAAGTGAATTTGCTGCCCCACCCCTGAGAGCTCTAGTAGCTAAAGTCATGAGCAGGGTTGTATTGTGATTGAAGAGGAGAGCAATGAAGGGGGTGCAAGGATTTGCAGGTCAGATCAAGGACTTTGTGGTGGATCCAGAAATAGGGAGGGGGCCGATGTGGAAGAATGATCCTGGTATAGTAAGCCATGCTCATTAAGCTTTTTAAATCTGCATGACTAATCAGAGAGAGAGAGAGAGAATGCTTCAAAAGAGGACGGGAGAAGAACTCCAGCTTAATTTGCTGTTGCTGATCAAGTAATGTTTAAAAGCAGACTAAAAGTTTTGCCGTTGAATTAAATTGTCTGAAATGCCACACTAACTCAAGAAAGAGCTCCTTGCACACTGAGAACCCTTTCCTGAAAGGGCAAATTCGTCCTTCTAATTTCAAAATCAATACTCTACATTATGTCTTAGGTTCTTTAAAGAAACAGAAAGCAAGCAGAGTTTAAAAGGGAATATTTAAGAGGCTTTATTTGGGGGGGAGGGTAGAATCTTTCTTGTAATATGCAGCTGGGTCCATAGCAATAAACCCTTCATAAAGAACATGAAATTGCTGAGATGGTTTTTGCAGAAATAAAAGGAGAAGTGAACTTTGACAATGAGAAGGAAAAATACCAAGATAATTCATCCCACTTTCTAAGATAAAGATCAAACTTGATGCATTGTGGGGGGCAGGGTGTCTTTTATTGAACTCTTTAGAAATGAATATTTTAAAAATACTAACTCTCTTGAGTCTTTAACCACCACTGTACTATATAGGGTATAATGTTCCTTATCTGAAGAATAGAATTCCACAATGTATGTCTACTTACATTGTGATTGGAATCCTGCTAGTGCCAGAAATGTATACACGTGGTTGGACTTTTTTGGCCATGCGCTAAAGATGCATTCAGTTCTTGATTGCAGAAGGAGATTCCTGCATTTCATGTGGGCCTAAATCCTCTCATTACTAGCACTAGAACAGAGCCACTAAATCAAGTGGATATGGCTACATGTTTAACTCACCATTCAACAATTGATTAAATGGAATTACTCTAGTTGGAATTAACCAGCCAGATTTCAGCTGTGCAGTTATACATTATTGCATGGTGCATAACTATTTGTCCATGTATTATTTGCCAAAAGAGATAGCCATTGAACATTCTCCATTGCACAATGGGACAATAATCAGTTATTAGTTATTAGTTTGGCCCAGTCGGTGGGGAAACCCTAAGGAAGGGACTATACATGCTGGTTTAGTTCAGAAAGAGGTGGTGTTTAAAAAAAAAACCTTGTATGCTGAACGTATCATACACAAAACTGGATTAGACTCTGAGGAAGGAGGTATGAAAATTGGAGGAAGGAACATCAACAGTTCAAGATACAGAAATGACACCATGCCACTAGCAGAAAATAGCAAAGACTTGGAATGACTGCTGAAGAAAGTCAAGAAAGAAAGTGCAAAGACAGATTTACAGTAGAACACTAAGGGGAAAAATGAGCACAGGTGATTTACGTAACTTCAAAATAGACAATGAACACATTAGCCAAATCCACACTACACAAATAATCCACTTTGAAACTGGATTATTTGCCATGGCACCTTCCTATGGAATCCTGTGTGTTATAGGATTCCCTTGGTGAGGGACAAGCAATCTTTGGCAGAGAAAGCTAAAGACCTTGTAAAACTACAAATCACAGGAAGGAACCATTGCAAATAATTCAGTTTCAAACTGGATTATTTCTGTAGTATGGATTTGGCCATTGACACAGTAAAATGTCTCCTATACCTTCTCTCAGTCATTAATCAAAATAGGGACTGCAATCAATAAATCAGAAGAATCATAGAATCATAGAATTGTAGAGTTGGAAGAGACCACAAGGACCATCCAGTCAAACCCCCTGCCATGCAGGAAATTACGATCAAAGCATCCCTGACAGATGGCCATGCAGCCTCTGTTTAAAGACCTCCAAGGAAGGAGACCCCACCACGCTCCGAGGGAGTGTGTTCCACTGCCAAACAGCTCTTACTGTCAAAAAGTTCCTCCTAATGTTGAGGTGGAATTTCTGTACCTGGAGCTTGCATCCATTGTTCCATGTTCCAGTCTCTGGAGCAGCAGAAAACAAGCCTGTTCCATCCTCAATGTGACACCCCTTCAAATACTTAAACAGGGCTATCATATCGCCTCTTAACCATCTTTTTTCCAGGCTAAACATACCCAGCTCCCTAAGTCTCTCCTCATAAGGCATGGTTTCCAGACCTTTCACCATTTTAGTCACCCTTCTCTGGACACACTCCAATTTGTCAATATCCTTTTTGAATTGTGATGCCCAGAACTGGACACAGTATTCCAGGTGAGGCCTGACCAAGGCAGAATAGAACGGCACTATTACTTCCCTTGATCTAGACACTATACTTCTATTGATGCAGCCCAATATCACATTGGCCTTTTTAGCTGCCTAGAAGACTAGGACTTGGAAGAGCAGCTGTGAAGGGACTAGAAAAGATCCTCAATAGTAAAGATACAATAATTGAATACCAAAGTCAGGATTGTAGAAGTCAACAACATAGCCATGTTAGTCTGGATCAGTCTGTCCCTAGGCATTTCACTCCGTGCATCTGATGAAATAGACTTATGGCTTGTCTGCACTGACAAAAAAAAAAAAAAAATTAATCCTGCTTTGCCTTGGTTTCCTGGTCTGCAGTGACTAGGACCAGTTTAAGGAATTGGGGGGCTGCAATGCTTTAATTTGGGGGCCCCCATATGTTTATCTCAAGTCAGTGTAACCTAACTCAACCTAAGCTATTCACAGTACAGGATATTCAGATTACGGTAGTACTAATCATGTTTTTGCAGGAGGAGGGTTACTACGGGGGTCCCCACAATGATGAGGCCCCCTGCGGATGCTGATGCCAATGGTGCTTTAAACCGGCCTGGGCAGTGACCCTGCAGTGACCTTGTTAATGTCACACACAGCAAAGTGAGAGCACCATAACCAGCCACACATTTTCCTGTAGCAAACTCACTTTGGCGCAAGTGCGCAGTCCTCATCTCTATTCCTTTGCATTACTTTTGGCCACACTACTGTGTCCACTCCATTTTGCCTTCCCAGGATTCAAAAACCAATAGCATTCAACCAATAGCGTTCATTGTTTACCTGTCAATCTAACAACCCACCTTGCACTGACTGGATGCCTCACCATCCAATCCTCTTTCCCCTTTTGTGCCTCAGTGAGTAATCATCAGTAAGGGAGGAAACTTTAAATGTCTCCTGACACACACACATGACAGAGAATATATATATATATATATATATATATATATATAGTTTCCTTCTTAGACTCAGAATCATAGAATTGGAAGAGACCACAAGGGCCATCTAGTCCAAACCCCTGCCATGCAGGAATACACAATCAAAGCATTCCCAACAGATGGCCATCCAGCCTCTACTTAAAAGCCTCCAAAGAAGGAGACTCCACCACACTCCAAAGCAGTGCATTCCATTGCCAAACAGCTCTTACTATCAGGAAGTTCTTCCTAATGTTTAGGTGGAATCTCTTTTCCTGTAGTTTGAACCCATTGCTTTGTGTTCTAGGACATTATCAGACCTGGTAGATATGGTGTCGTAAGGAAGCCTAATGATCACAAAGGGTTGCATACCAGACAACGATGTCCTTTCACGATCATACATTGTCAAAAACCCATTCCTTTTTATTGACAGGTCAGGCCATCAATAAATCTCCCCTGGCACTTTGTTTCCAGCATTGCCAGTGTTTGAATCCACGTGCCATTGTGCTCACTGATTACATCATCAATGACAGAACACTTGACACATTATGTTATCTTTCCCTAATTCATCTTGAGTTTTCATTCTATAAGTGTCTCTCGTTTCAAAATATCTCTATATGTCAACCATTTATCATTATACAGATTTTCTTTTTTATGGAATGCCTCATGGTTTGATAACCATAGTGGTATTTTAGGACAAAGAATTTTTTTATATTTCAGCCATATTTTTATTAGTGATTGTCTCACGTAATGATGGCAAAACTCCTTATGTACTGATGTTTTATTAAACCATAAGTACGCATGCCACCCAAATCTTAAATTGAATCCCTCCAATTGTAAGCGTCTAGCATTTTTAATGTCATCCATTCCATAGCCCATAGTATGCAGTTCGCATGATAATACAACTGTAAGTCTGATAAACCTAGACCCCCTCGTTATTTTGAATCTTGTAAAGTTGTCCTTCTTACTCTAGCCTTTTTCCCTGCCCAGATGAATCTGAATAATTCTCTGTTCCATTTTCCAAATACATTATCATTGATTATAACTGGGATGTTCTGAAACAAGTATTGTAACTTTGGTACTACATTCATCTTCGCAGAAGCTATCCTCCCTAGTAGAGATAGTTCTAATTTATTCTATTTGTTTAAATCTTCTTTAATCTTATTCCATATTTTTATGTAATTATTTTCAAATAACTCTGAATTTTTATTTGTTAATAATATACCCAAATATTTTATTTTCTTTCCAATTTTGTATTCTGTTGTTTCCTCCAATAATTGTTCTACTTTTTTGTTTAATTTTTTGTCAGCATAAATGTTTTTTCTTTGTTTATTTTCAGACCCACTAGTTTTCCAAACTCTTCTATTGATTCCTTTAAATACTTAATACTCCCTAATGGATTGTCTAACACAATCATCTGCAAATGATTTGTATTTGAATTCTTGTTTCTGAATTTTTAACCCTGTTATTTGTTGATTTAATCTGATTTTGCAAGTTAGAACCTCTAACACTGTTATAAATAAAAGAGGTGATAAGGGCAGCCCTGACGTGTCCCTTTTTCTATGTAACATGATTTTGATTTTTCTCCATTAATTATAATTTGGGCCGTTTGCCTCTTATAGATTTTCTGAATCCAATCTATAAAATTTGCTCCTAGACTCATTTGCTATATAACCTCAAATAGGAATTCCCACCTCACATTATCAAAAGCTTTTTCTATGTCTGCAAATACCAAACTCAATTTTCTCTCATTATGTTTGCTGTAATATTCTATTATATCTAACAACGTTCTTAAGTTATTACTTGTTTGTCTATCCGGAAGGAATCCATTCTGATCCTCATATATCCAATCTTTCAGAACCTTTTTTAATCTTTCTGCAAGTATATTTGTAAATATTTTATAATCGATATTCAGTAACGATATCAGTCTATAATTATTACCATTGTTTCATCCTTTCCTTCCTTTGGTATTATAATTATATCTGCAGTTCTCCATGATTCTGGGCATTTTCCCCTGTTCACCTCATTAAATAGTTTATGTAATGGGTTAATCAATTCATTTTCAAATGTCTTATAATAAATAACTAAAAATCCATCAGGTCCTGGAGCCTTACCTACTTTCATTTTACTTATTGCCTCTTTTATTTCTTCTTTTGTAATCTGCTTGTTTAGCTCTTATCTCTGGTCTTCTGTTATTTGAGGAAGATTTTCTTTCTCTAAATATTTCCTTATTTCCTCTCTAGTATCTTGATTTATTGGGTCTTCTGCATATAGTTCTGAATAGTAATTGTAAAATGCTCTCATAATATCTTTTTGTTTAGTATAAGATTTGTTATTTGACTTAATCTCTGTTATCATCTTTCTTTCTTTCTTTTTCTTTTCTCAATCTATAAGCTAACGACTTCCCTGGTTTATTTGAATGTTCAAAAAACCTTTGGTTAGCATATCTTAATTTTCTGCTTATTTCTAATGTCATTTCAATTTCCAATTGTTTCTTTAGTATTGTTTATTCCTTATATAATTTCTCATCTTTAGGTTTTAATTTTAATTCTTTCTCTTTTTTTGTATTTCTTCCAAAATTCTTTCTTCTTTTATTTTCTTCTTATTATTTCTTTCTGCTTCTTGTTGGATAAAATGCCCCCTTACTACTGCCTTACACGTCTCCCACACTATGCTAATATCCTTTTCCTAAGTTCTCTTCAAAAAATAATTTCAATGTTTTTTTGTTTTTGTTTTTTCAGTTATCAAATCATTTTTAATCAGTAGGTCATTCAATCTCCAATTGTATTGTCTTTTGGGATAACCCAATTCCGTTATTACAGGACAATGGTCTGAAATTATTTTCTGATATATTTTTACTTTTTTTATTTCTCTGTACAGTGTTTTAGATATTAAGAACATATCAATTATTGACCAGCATCTATGCCGGTCTGAATAATATGTATCATCTTTCTCAAAGTTATGCATGTGCCGCCATATGTCTCCCAATGCAAGTTGGTCTATAAGCTCCCATACTATCTTTGGTAAATTTCCTTGTTTGTTTTTCCTTATATTTAAAGTTGATGCTATATCTATTTTAGAATTTAGCACACCATTCCAGTCTCCCGCTAGAATATAATCTGTATAGTCATACTCCTGAATCTTCTGCAATAGTTTTTGAAAAAAAAATTATTTTGTTTTCTTGGGGTGTTTTCTCCATTTACCTGGCCTGTTTAATCCCCGGACATTCCATGTCAGTATTTTCTCTATCATGTTTAATTTCTCTTTCTAGGCTTACTTATTTTTGTTCTTTATACTTTTTTATTTTTGTTTTTGTTTTGTTTTTTATTCCTTATCCAGTGCTTTCCTTCTCTGAAGTTACTATATTTTCCTCTTTGTTACTCTCTGAATCTAATTCTTCCTCTACCTCTTCCCCATCTTCTTCCTCCTTTTCTAATTCACTCCTCAATATTTCTTTCTCTATTTCCTGTCTTTCTTCCCCCAATTCACTCTCTGTTCCTTGACTATTTTTTCCTCTAGTTTTTTCCCTAGATTATTTTTTGTTGTCTGATGTTCCTGAGAGTTATCTTTGTTTTTCTCTTTTTATCCTCTTTTGAGTCTGTTCTTGTATTTTTATTAAAAATTCCTTAGCTTTAATTATAGAGTTTATCACCACTGTCTTATACTTATAAGTAAGTGTTATTCCCTCAATTTTATTCCACTTATATTGAATCTCTTTTTTCTTAAACACCTGAGTCAGAAAATTATAATCCTTCCTTTTTTTAAATACTTGAAATGGTACGTCCTTAAATATTTTAACTTCTTCTTCTATAATTAGGTTTTGTTTAAAGCTTTTTTGTATAACTATATCTTTAACTCTTTCCCTTAAAAAATGGGTAACTATATCCCTTGGAAGCTTTTTCTTTCTCGCTATCCAGAAATCAATTCTATATAGTTTATCTATATAGTTACTCTTTTTATGACCTCCCACCATTTACTTGTAAGTTGTAAAGTGTGTTTCTATGCTTTTCTGATCATTGTATGTGTTTATTTTATTTTTATTTTTGAATTACCTGTGCTACTGTCTTCTCACAAGAATCAGTGAGATTTGAACCCCAGAAGTAAATGGAGCTCTGTTCATGCTCCATTACTGCCAGGGCTGCCTCATTGATGCTGGAAAAGGTATCAATGGTGGGGGGGGTTCTTTTGCTGGCAAAAGGACATTAATGAGGGGTAGTCT
Source organism: Gambelia wislizenii (assembly GCA_030847615.1). NCBI lineage: Eukaryota > Metazoa > Chordata > Lepidosauria > Squamata > Crotaphytidae > Gambelia > Gambelia wislizenii. Next base: position 19,129,818 of record JAUMIR010000001.1, on the reverse strand, counting down.
GATAAAGTCCATAGTTTCTGGAGCAGCAGAAAACAAGTTCGCTCCATCCTCAGTATTACATCCCTTCAAATATTTAAACATGGCTATCGTGTCACCTCTTAACCTTCTCTTCTCCAAGCTAAACATACCCAGCTCCCTAAGCCACTCCTCAGGGTCACCGCCCCCTCCCCAGCTGAACCCTGCCATGAGATCAACATTGAGGGGGTTGATCAGACTACCTTCTCCCTCTTCCTTCTCCCTGTCCAATCCCTCCCCCATCAGATTTGTGCCTAGCAGCTGTGACTAGCCATGGAGCTCCACCAAGGAGAGAGAAAGGAAGGGAAGGAGAATGTCACAGTCCAAGGTCCCATGGAGCACCTGTGTGGTTTCCTCTTGCACACCCCCAGGGGATATTTAGCAGCTGATCAGCTGCTGGCTGGCCTTAAACCGCTAGCTGCCACCACCACAACTTAGGAGTAAAAGACAGTTCCTGGGGTGGAAGTTGACTTGTGCCAAAGATCACCTCCTCCCCCCTGATGAGACACTTACTCAGGTGGGAAGAGAATTGGATGAGTGAGTGAGTGAACAAGTAAATGAGCCAGCAGTATGCACAGCCTTCTTCTTCATTCCCCCATCCAATTCCTTTCTCAGCCAGAAAGTCTCCTTATTTTCCTACTGCTTTCCATTTTACCAAGCATTATTGTCCAACAGTCACATCTTATATCTCCAAAGTATGATAGCCACAATCTAATCAGCTTGGCCTCTAGTGAAGGTTCGGGCTTGATTTGCTGTCAGACTGTGTTACTTCTCTTTTTGGCAGTCTGTTGTATGCATCCCACTTTCTTCCAACATCCCGGTTCAAATGAATTCATTGTCTTCCTATCAGCCTTCATCACTGTCCAGCTTCCACAATGATACATAAAAATTAGCGAGAAGGAGTTGGAGGAGGAGGACAATCCTGACTTTGTAGGTCAAAGGTTATTTATTTTAAGTTAGGTCTTATCATTTCCTTTTTCCTATTAGCTTCTAAGCCCAGTTCAAGGTCATGTTGTTTACATCTAAAGCCTTAAACAACTTGAAACTGAACTGCCTGGCAGATTGCCTTTTCCAATCATAGACCGGAGATCACCAAGGCAATCAGAAAGAGGCCATCTGGCAGTAAGTGGAAGCAGGTCTTCTTCTGCAAAGCCCTTCCCTTGTACCTGAGAGGCACCGGCTGTGGCTTGCTTGAAGCAGCTGTTACAGATCCACCTCTACAGTGAGGCCTTTCTGCACTAACTATGCCTCCCAGTTTGAGAATCATGTTTTGAGCTGATTTTAAAGGCTTTCCTTTATTATTGTTCCAATGGTGTAGTTAAAGATTTCCATGTTAATGTTATTCTTTTGATGTTTTTATTCTGCATGTTGTACAATGCTTCAAAATGTCATTAGATGTGGAAAAGAGTGCAGTAATTGATAGAAGGGTGGGGCAAAGGAGGGGGAAGATGTCCCATGCAAACTTTTTTTTTTTTAAGTGAATTGAGGAACTGAATTTAAGAAGGAGAAACTGAAAGAAGCCACAGCTCGACTGGCTTGTTCATCTTTAACCAAGTAGAGAAGATTATTTATTTATTTATACCCCGCTCTTTAGCCAGAAGGCTATCAGAGTGGCTTACAAATTGTTTTAAGCAACAGCAATTTACACATCTACACTGCATTAAGCAATTTCCAATTGTGATGAAAAGGCCGCTCTTTTGGCCAATCTCAGAGCAGCAGGTGCCCAGCCAATAGGAAGTCAGCTGGGCATGGCTATAAAAAGGCCTGACAGAGAGTGAGTGGGGGTTTAGTTGTTTTGAGGTTTGACTTAGAATTCCTGAGGGAACTTTTCAGTCTGACGACCACAGAAGGGTCTTAAGGGTCCAGAGAGGGACTGAATAGACTTGGAGAGTCTAATAGGGAGAGGCTCAGAACAAGTCAAGTATATAAAGGGGATTTAGGACTTTGTGCCTGAGTTAGTAGTACTCGTGTGTCTAGAATGATGTTATTATTTTAAAGGGAATCTGATGTAACTAAGCCTTAAGAAGATTAACAACTTTAATACGCAACTACAGTTTATTTATTTTGTATTTTTCAATAAACTTTCATTAGAGTTTAAAGCTGCTTGGCCTCTGTTGAATTTAAACCATGCTACCTGATATCAGGGACAAAAGGGCTGTCCCAATAGAAAGTGGTTGGTGCCTCACACATATTTTTGGTGGCAGCAGTGGGATAGGAAAGGCCCCCGTGCCACTAGGAAGAAGCCTGGCACCACACCAACGTGTGTTAACTAATTGCCCCCACAAGCTGGGTACTCATTTTACTGACCTACGAAAAGATGGAAGGCTGAGTGAACCTTGGAGCCCGCTGGAATTGAACTTGCAACATGGTGACTTGCAGTACTGGCATTTAACCACTGAGCCACCAGGGCTCCTTTGTTGCTCTACATTGAAGATCTTCAATGTAAAGCTCTATCATTAAATGTCCAAGTCAGAATAATACATGTCATAGTATTTCCAAATTCTTGAATGGTTGTGAAAGCTGACTGGGGGAAGATCAAGTTGAAATGTGGCTCTGGAGAGAATTCTACGGATACCATGAACCACCAAAAAGATAAAATGAAGAGCAAATCAAGCCTGAACTCTTCCTAGAAGCCAAAATGACTAAAACTGAGGCATTCATATTTTGGACATATCATGAAACAACATTATTCATTGGGAAAGATTATAATACTTATTAATGTGCAAGGCAGTAAGGAAAAAAAGGGAAGACCATATTACAGGTAGTCTAGGAAACCATGGCCCTGATTTTGCAAGACAAACAAGATGTGGGTGATCAGGGCTCAGTCTTTTCCACTTCAAACTAAGCATACCCAACTTCCTAGGTCATTCCTCACAAGCACCCAGAACTTTGATCATCTTGGTTGCCCTTCTCTGGACACGTTCCAGCCTGTCCATATAGTTCTTGAACTGTAGTGTCCCAAATTGGAAAAAGTATTCCAAGTGAGGACTAACCAAAGCAGAATAGAGTAGCATTATTATTTCCCTCACTGTGGAAACTGTACTTTTTACCTGAAATGCTTAGGTCCATTGGGACTCTCTAAGATGTGGATATTAATTTGGGGAATTAATATACTCAACTTGGCAATGCAAGAAGCAGTCAACACGTAGGATTTTGAGACCTATGTATACCAGTACTAAGGAGGAGACTTTGAGCTAGATAGTTCAATTAAAAGATCTTTATTAAGAAAATAATAACAACAACATTCACACATACATTCAGGCTTCAAGCACTCATGCAAGACTAACAAAATAAGAAGGAAGTATTTGGATAGAGAAATAGGGTGAAGGGAGTTTTCGGGTGATACTGTACTGATCAGAGGAGTTGCGATTGTGAAGAAAGCCAGCAGAATGAGGGTCCAGAAGCAAGAACAGCTACACAGTCTGATGTGGAGTCAAGAGGAAGATGAACTGTTGGACTAGAGTGTAGTTTTGAAGGGTTTTTTATATCTAATATTTCCCTTTAGGGGATGGGATTTATAGTGAAGTGCAATACTTCTCAAGAGTCTCCCAGGCTGACAATGGATGCTCCAGAAATGTTAATGACCCTTAATGTGCTGTTATTTTGAAATTGAATGAAGCAAGCAGCCCTATTTGGTTGTGATGGGGGAGAGAGGAAACAACACTTTACAAACCTTGAGTACCTCAGCTATACTTGATTGGGTTAGCCATATGTTCAGGCAAGAAGTTGCCTTTCAGGTTACCTTTCTTTGGAATTTGGAATGGCCTCTCCCTAGTGTGTACATGACTTAGGAGATTTTTACATGGGCAATATATTCCAAGGAGAGATCGGGGAAGAAACGGGGCTGTTCCTGAAGCAGTGCCCCTTTTTGCACGCCCCCTGCCTTCTCTCGATCTCACGTTGTCTTCATTCTGTGCAGCTTCCAGTTCCCTCCTGGTATCTTCCGTCATTTTTTAATAACAAAGGTTCCTCATTAAAAAATGATGGAAGATACCGGGAGGGAACTGGAAGCTGCACAGAACTAAGATGACACGAGATCGAGAGAAGGCAGGGGGCGTGCAAAACGGGGTGCTGCTTCAGGAACAGCCCCGTTTCTACCCCAATCTCTCCTTGGAATATATTGCCTGTGTGAAAATCTTATAAGTCTCAGTACTAGTCTTTGGGATTCCTGGTTTTTGGGAATTGCCCGTTTACTAGCCATACTTGTGAAAGGCCACTGTTAGCCAAATGATTAAGCATTGCCAATTATTATATGAAAGGGGGCTGGGGGCTGTCAGAACTGGTAACACACTCCTATTGATGCAGCCTAAAATTGCACTGGCTTTTTCACATCACATTGTTGATTCATGTTTAGCTCATGGTCTACTAAGACCCCCTAGATCCTTTTCACATGTACTTCTTTCAGATGTCACTCATCCTATATTTGTGAATTTCATTTTTCTTGTTTGGATCATTATTCCAGCCTGGTCCTCCCAGGCTAGATCCTACACCAAGAAGATGAAGTCTGCCTAACTACGATTCAGACAAGACTAAACTAGATTTTCTGACTAAGTAGAAGGCACTTTCCTGTTATAGCTCAGCTCTTGGCTTGGACAGCTATTGTAACCTTCTGGCAGTCAAAGTCACATCAGATCCACCAGGTTCAAAAGAGCTGAATTATTTACTGTGGCAAAGCACAGAAGATGACTGAACATTTCCTTTCCTTTAATGGTCCATCTCTATTGAATCTCATTTTCACATTCCTGCACTTCCTTCTCAGCCCCACATTAGGTCCTGCGTGTGGCTAATTTCCACTCCCCATAAAATATACATTCCTTTCCCTGTCCGAGGAACTGAAATATTCAGTTCATTCTTCCTGCGTTCAAGTCATGGATTAACCCAGTTTCCTTGTGTGCTCCCAAGTTGTAAAACACTGCTGTAGTAAGCAGACAGGGGAATGTGGGAGAGAGCACCTGAAACACCATAAAAACAACTTCTGATTATTTAATGAAGCTTTCAGTGAAGGCAACACATCCCTATGCTCTCTTCATAACAACTTAAGACCTATTCCAGCAGCTACGCCATCTATGCTTTTTAATAATGATCTCAGCATTGCTCAATTTCAAATCCCCTCTGAGCAGGTATGCTTGCCTAATTTAAAAAATGAATTATATATTGAAAGTAGAAGAAATCATTTAAAAACCAGGTCAGGTTACCTTTCCTGTAATGGTAAAAGAAGGCAGCTTTTGTTGTCAACCTTGCCTGTATTTTACCCAGCAGTAACTGAAGCTACAGGAGCCAGCACAGTATGATGGTATGAGTGTTGGACTACGATTCCACGAGACCAGGGCTCAAATCCCCATTCAGTTATGGGTGACTACTAGGTGACCTTGGGCAACTCACACACTCTCAGCCTCAGAGGAAGTCCATGGCAAACCTCCAATGCATAAATCTTATGAAGAAAACCCTATGAAATTAGAGATAACCAACAAAAACCCCTTTGAGAGTCAAAAAATCTTGTCAAGAAAATAGAGCCATCATGGTGTAGCAGCAGATCCCCACTCAGCCATAGAAACCAAATGGGCGACCTTGGACAAGTCATACACACTCTCAGTAAGAAGAAGCCAAAGGCAAATCTCCTCTGAAGAAACCTTGCCAAGAAAGTCCTATAATGGAGCCATCATGACGTGGGACTTTATCAGACTAGTGCCTAAAAACACTGCAATTCTGTGAATGAGGATAGCAGAAACATCATGACACATTACACTTACTATCACATGTCACTGTAATCATGTGAAAGAACTGCCACAGATTCATCGCACAATGACCATGAGTGCTGTAAGAATGGGAGTTTACTTCTGTGATTTTGAATGGGCGAGATTTTGGCAGTTCTCACAAGAAGATGTGACTGTGCTTAAAACCCCCAACATACCTTAACTAACAAAGTAAATGAACTCACAAGCACTGAAAGAGACCTTAAAACACTGAAACTAAATGGGACCGATCATAAAAAGAGCATCCTGTGCATTGTTTTTGTGTTCTCACCAGGACATTTTCTCACTGAGAACCACCCATTCACGCTGTAATCTCACAATTACAATGGGACGTGGTTTCGCATGCCTTCAATAACTTGAAAAAAGTGCTATTGATGATCTATTGACGTGTTAACCTGTCAATTAAAAGCAACCAGTTTATTGCAGCAGGGGCACGGAGTAACAATGATGTCATGTGATAGCGGGGCCCATTCATGCTACCATGACCTCATAATCCTGAGACTTTTGCCACATCTAACAAAGTCCTTGGAGTCAACTTGAAAGCACATAACAACATCAAAGGCCTGAAATTTAGCATATCTGAATGTAAGCCCTTTTTGAATGTTGACAATTCCATACAAAATTTGTGAATATCTGGGAATAATAATAATAATAATTTTTTATTTTTAACCCGCCCCTCTGCTCGGCAACCGGGGCAGCTTACAGCAAGATTAAAACAACATCAAGTTAAAACAGTCCTTCCCCATCCTACCCTCCCACCCCTTAAAACTAAATTAAACTAATGGAGAGTTAAAACAAAGATAAAATACAATAAATAAATAAATAAATAAAAGCAACGACGGCGAGGGGGTGGGTAGCAATCAGTCCACTTGAATCGGGAAGTTATTCCGGGAAGGCCTGCCAGAAGAGATCCGTCTTTAGCGCTTTCTTGAAGCTATCAAGAGTACCGATAAGACGGATCTCATCCGGCAGGCCATTCCAAAGTCTGGGAGCCGTAGAAGAGAAGGCCCTCTGGGAGGTCTGCGACAGCCTAGTTTTCATAGGCTGCAGCAGGTTCCTCCCAGAGGACCGAAGTGTGCGGGGGGGGGGGATCATATGGGATGAGGCGGTCCCGGAGGTAAGATGGACCCAAGCCATGTAGGGCTTTAAAGGTTAAAACCAACACCTTGTACTGTGCCTGGAAACTAATCAGCAGCCAATGGAGAGATTTAAGCACAGGTGTTATATGCTGTCTCCTAGATGTACCCGTAATTAACCCGGCTGCCATATTTTGTACCAGTTGAAGTTTCCGGGTTAGGCACAAGGGTAGCCCCATGTAGAGTGCATTACAGTAATCCAAACGTGAGGTTACCAAAGCATGTACCACAGTTTCCAGATCCCTTGTATCCAGGTAAGGGCGCAGTTGGCGTATCAGCCGAAGCTGATAACAGGCACTTCTGGCCATCGCATTCACCTGACTAGTCATGTGAAGCGACGAATCCAGGAGTACCCCCAAACTGCGAACACAATCCTTAGAGGAGAGTGTGAGTCCATCCAGGACTGGAAGTTGTATTCCCAGACCTGGTTTCGGGCCTGTGACTGTCAGTACCTCCGTTTTGTCTGGATTTAGTCTCAATCTGTTTTTCCTCATCCAATCCATTACCACTCTAAGACAGTCATTGAGAGGAGAGACACCATGTGAAGTCTGAGCCGACGGTCTGGTCATGGAGAAATATATCTGAGTGTCATCAGCGTACTGATGACACCAAGCTCCATGCCTCCGGATGATCTCTCCCAGCGGCTTCATATAAATGTTAAATAGCATCGGGGACAGAATGGCACCCTGAGGGATGCCACAATTAAGCTCAATTCTGGAAGAGCAGCTGTCCCCAAGCCTCACCCTCTGGGATCTGCCCGAGAGAAAGGAATGGAACCATCGCAGAGCAGTGCCTCTGATTCCTAACTCTCGCAGGCGGTCCAAGAGGATGGAATGATCTATAGTGTCAAAGGCTGCTGAGAGGTCCAAGAGCACCAGCAGGGTCACATTACCCCTGTCGAAGCTCAGGCGGAGGTCATCGGTTAGAGCGACCATGGCAGTCTCTACTCCATATCCTGTCCTGAAGCCGGTTTGAAATGGATCAAGATAATCGGAATTTAAGAGAGATGGCAGAAAACCAGACTGAGGAAGGCCAAATGAGGCCCTAGGGCCCCACGTGGTCTCCAAGCCTGTTTTTTTTTTTTCCTTGATCCCTCAGGGCTTGCTGGAGACTCCTTTTTCTGGTTAAAAAAGATAAATTGTCTCTCACAGAAGCCTCAGAAAAATAAATGCAACTTTTAAATAGCTTGCTGGACCCATTGCAATGCTTTATATCAAATAAGAACCAGTGTTCCAAAAACAGAAGTGGGAATCTGGCTACTTTGTGAGCTTGCTTGTTTGTTTGGCATTCTTGACAGTCTGTGCAGCCCGTAGTTTGGGTTGGGCAACTGTGGGAGGCTAGAGAGCCACATTAGCCAACCCCCACAGAGACCAAGAAGGGCTGCACTCCTCCCCCCCATGTTACTTCCCTGTTTTTTAAAAAAAAATCTGTTTCTGTGCCCAAAACATGAATACTCCTGCAAGTTTTCCACTGATACAAAAATTCAGTCTGTAGGCATAAAACAATTTATGCTTGTGTTTGTCACCAACAGGATGGCAGTCATATTTTCTAGAGGAGGAAGCACATTTCGTGTGTGAAGAGCAGCATGTTATTTTAATTTTATTTTAAAACAGGGATCAATGGTTTTTGTGCCAAATAGCTCTGATGGTGGTGGTGGTGGTGTGTCTTCAATTAGTTCCCAACTAATGGTGACCCTGAGGCAGGGAAGATTTGTTCAGAGGGAGTTTGCCATTGCCATCCTTGAAGGCTGAGACAATGTGTTGTGCCCAAGGTCACTCAGTAGGTTTCCATAGCTAAGAGGGGATTCAAACCCTGTATCCTGTTCTAAAATATTGCTTTCATAGGTAAAACACATTTTCTGCCAAAAACATAACACCAGGAGCAATATATATATATATATATATATATATGCATTTGGGAGTAAATGATTTTTTTCCCCTGAATGATATCCTGAAGCATGAAGAATCTCACAGCTCTTCCTCTTTTCCTTGGCTGGTTGTTTTGAAGGACACCTTGTTCTCAAATATTAATGAATGTTCTTTACATCTCCAGTTAACAGATGGGAAGAGATGTTTGAGGGATTTCATTTTATTTTTTACATCATATACCAAAATAATTTGGCTGGCTTTGGTTTCTCTGCACCCTGACATGGTGAGTGAAAGGGCACCATTTGTAGATGTCCTGAGAAGATAGTGGTGTCTCTCTTTCAAGGTATACAAGGAGAAATCTAATCAGTACTGAACATCTCAGCATAAGAAGGAATAACTTCAAGGATTTGCCGACTTCCTCATGAGGTCTTGCTTGCAGCATACAGCTGAGATGCCAAATGTTGCTGGGTTTTGTCATGGTGTCTCCAATTTGGGCAAAATAAAATTTCCCCTAAAAAGCCTGTCTTTGCACAATACTGGTGCTTTTTTTTCCCTTTGAGAAGCAAAGAACACATTGTTATATGCCCTGATACCCCCACCTTTCCAATAATCCATCAATTGGCTATATTTCATAAATTGACTTATTTATTGGTTGGACATTTTGCCTTGCAAAACTGGCTTTTCTTCCCACCTCACCTAGAACAATTGAAGGTAGCCTGACACCCATTAGTCTTAATATTTCAGCCATTAGCAATTATTAAAACAACTGGAGCTTACATTGTCCAGCTATGGGAAACTTGTATTGTATTCCACTCATAACACCCCTTCCTTCAGGAGGGGATATTGAGTATAAATATCACCCCAAAACACAGCTTCCTTCATCTGCCAGTCTGCCGTCTGCTATGTGACCCTCAGATCACCATCTGAGTATCTTCTGCTGCACAAATCTCTGCACTTCCATCATCCTGAGCTCTATTCCTCTATCCTAATACTTCCTACTTTCTTCAATAGCCTTGTGTGAGTGCTTGAATCCTGAGTGTTGATCTGAATGCTTCTAAGATTATTTTTTAATAAAAAAAAGTTTTATTTTATTTCCTGGCTGTTGGTCTCATAAGTTAGTACTGATATACATAGGTCAAAAGATCCTGCAGTTACCCAGCCTCTCACTGTCATATTGAGCTCATTAAAATTCCACATATTAATATATGGACATGCATGGCGTTTCCACAAACTCCCTCTAATTCGGGTAACAACATACTCAGAAACACACCCCAAGCACAAGAGGACAGGTTGATTGATCACAAAGGCACAAATCCAATGTGCTATTGCTTTTCCAACAAGGCATTATCCCAAGGCTGCCTATTTTGCAGAAATGCACAAATCTGAACTTTCAAGGAGCTATTGAGGATGCTGGACCTATTTGGAGGAATAGATTCTGCACCTTGGGTAACTTCATTAACATTCACACTAAAACATGGAATGGGTTCATCACCCCTAACTATCTTCTCAAAAGAAAAAACAAGTAATTTTAGCAATTTTGCTCGCGCTGTGAGGAAGTCTTTCAAAACCATTTTCAAAGCCAATTTGCAATTTGGGACCTACTCTGTGCCATAATGTGCATGTGGTTTTGCACAGAAAAACAGCATTTTCTCTACAGAAAGCAGCATTTTCTGTGCAGAAAATATTCCCACATCAAAATATTATTTTCTGCACAGAAAGTGCTTTTTCTTGCCCAGACAATGCTATTTTCTAAGCAAATCACTTGTGCAAATTTTGCAAAGCACGAGTCCCCAATTGCAGCATTTTCTGTTCAGGACAGCTTTTTCTTCACAGACAAAACATTTCTGCATAGAAATATCATTTTCTGTACAGAAAATGATGTTGCCTGTGCAGAAAACGCTGCTTACTGTGCCCAAAAAAAAGGTGCAAATTTTATGCCGAATGAGCCCTGAACTGTGAAGATTCTCATCAGCCCAGGATTCTTCTGATCAGGGTTTCTCAAAACTTGAAAAACATTTTTCCCCTGAATATTCATTCCACCCCTACTCAGAGCCACCATCCCCGCTGCTGTAGGGGTGCCCCAAATAGATATAGAACATCAATGCCTGCCAAAACATTTTGCTCCCTGAGGCAAAGAAAAAAGATGGAAATCCCTCCCCTTGATTCCATGCACAAAAGCCAACTAGATAAGAAGATGCTTCTTCTACCAGCAATTTTATTGAATTTGTATTTGTAATTTTAATATATTCTGCTGTTTCATTTCTATTTTATTGTTCTTTGTTGTTTTTATGATTGCGGGGAGAGATGGAATATGGGATTGTTTTTTAACTTTGAGCTTTTATTGTTATAATATTTTATTGTTATAATTTTGTTGTGCTCCACCTTGATTCCCTAGGGAAAGGGCGGAATAGAAATAAATTATATTTATTATTATTATTATTATTATTATTATCATCATATATATATATATATATATATATATAAAATTCTCTTGGGTATGTTGCTGTTTCTAGTGTGCTGATTGGCTGCTTAGGGAACTGATCAGCCAATCACAGGTCTGCTGCGCAGCCAATCAGCACACTGGGGGTGGGACCATGTAGATTTCAAACATGGCCGCTGGAGAGGGAGAGGGAGTACCATGAGGGTGGATGTAGTGTGTGTGTGTTCTGGAGTGCAGGGGGTGGGGTGGGAGGAGCAGAAGGAGTAGGAGAGGGGCAGAACAAGTGGTGTGAGGGGCAGAAGGAGTGGGAGGAGGAGAACAATTGGTGGGAGGGTTGAACGAGTGGGGGAGGGGCAGAACGAGCAGTGGGAGGGGCAGAAAGAGTGGGGGAGTGGCAGAACACGTGGGGGAGGGGCAGAAAGTGGTGGGAGGGGAAGAAGGAGTGGGGGAGGGACAGAATGAGCAGTGGGAGAATGAGTGGGGGGCCAGAAGGAGTTGTGGAGGGGGAGAAGGAGTGGGGGAGGGCATAAGGAGTGGGGGAGGGAAGAATTAGTGGGGGAGAAGCAGGAATGGGGGAGGGGCAGAATGAGGGGTGGAGGGGCAGAATGAGTGGTGGGGGGAAGAATGAATGGCGGGTAGGAGAGTTAAACCCACCAGCCTACCTCAAAGGGTGGCCATGAGGTCTCCTGGGCATTTTAATGGCATACGGTATGCCAGGTCCAGCTAGTTGTTGTTATTATTATTATTATTATTATTATGCTTAATGTTTTTTCATTTATTTATTTATTTATTTATTTTGCCACCTTTCTCCCTAGATGGGACCCAAGGTGTCTTCCATAAAACAAACTATGTATGTATGTTAGAGAGGGCAGGGCAGTCTGCATGGCACAACTTTTATTTTTAATTTAATTTAATTAGGTATTTATACCCCGCTCTTCAGCCACAAAAGCTATCAAAGCAGCTTACAATTTGTTTTAAGCAATAGCAATTTACACATCTACACTGCATTAAGCAGTTTCCAGTGTGTGTTAGCTAATTGCCTCCACAAGCCGGGTACTCCTTTTACAACTTTCTCCTCCAGCATCTTGATGCTATCTCCCAACCTATGCTACTTTGCAGCAAGTGCTTCACGCCACCTAACAGTAGGGCCGGCCATGTGAAACTCATCCCAGGATCTGCAAAAGAGTCAAAAATTGTTCAGCAGATAAGGATGTGACAAGGATGCCAGAAGATCAAAAATACGCAAATCGCTAACCTAAAAAAAAATTGTCCTTTTCAAATGTTTCCTCTAAAGCTGCAGCAATACCTCTACTTTTTATTGTTACCATTCGAAACACAATTTAATTATCTTCCAAGGCAGAATGACTAACTTTACATGAAAACTTTAAGGCACTGAACACAACCACAGTACAAAAGGTGTGCAATCACCTCAAAGGCATTCTCTCTGCTTCTTGCATAGCACACTTATTTCCAGAATTGTTAATTAAAGTTTCTGACATGAAGACAGCTATTTCTGGACATTTCTTCACTACCTATTTTCTTGAGGTTAGAGGGGGGAAACTTAGCAGTAGCCTGACTGTTTGACTCAGTTTCTATTGATATGGGCATGTAAATTATACATACTTAAAGATACTTTTTAAAAAAAAAAAGAGAGAGGAGTTGCCTCTTGTGATGTTCCCATCTTTAGAGAGATATTACCATATCAAATGTAGGTGCTCTGACAAAGTGGCATTCAGCAAACCATTTATGCAAAGAAGGAGTGTAGTAATGATGCTCAAACGCCCTCTGGGATTGTCATGGTAGAGCATACTTTATTGGTACAGTAGACTGGTTTATATAGTGTAGTGATCACACACACACTGTTAATCATTAGGTAAGGATTATGTTGGTACACAGGAATATATACAGACATACTAAATTACCTGAATATACAAGAAGGGTTGCAAGATACATACAGACGTAATTATCGCTTGTCTAGGTACACACAGGTATAATCATTTGGGTACACTGATCTTGCCTTGGGGATTATTCTCAGTTGACCTAACACCCTCCTTGTTAATTGGGAGGATGTCAGACTACATGCAATCTCATGAGGGAGTGGGCATTCCCAAGCATCTCAAGAAAGCAAGAAGCCACAAAGGAGTCTGTCTCACCATAAAATGGTGGCTGCCATTTTAGCTACATCTGAAAATACAAAAAGGTGGAAGCAGAAATGTGTGCCCAAAATGCTGCAGCAGATATCCATCCTTGAGACTACCAAATAATTTTTTTAAAAAATGTAATGATAATAACAGGATCTTTTGGAGGTCTCTCATTCATAGTGTCACCATAAGTCCAAGCTCACTTGACAACACATAACAATAAAATGGGAAATCATACCCAGAACTCAGGACAAATTATGTGTTTGGGCCACGACTCCCAGAATCCCCTAGCCACCACCTCTAGTGCATGAACTGATCATGTTGGTGCAGTGGTTAAATGCCAGTACTGCAGGTCACCACATTGCAAGTTTGATTCCAGAGGGCTCCAAGGTTCAGTCAGCCTTTCATTCTTTCGTAGGTTGGTAAAATAAGTACCAGGCTTGTGGGGGCAATTAGCTAACACACATTGGAAACTGCTTAATGCAGTGTAGATGTGTAAATTGCTATTGCTTAAAACAAAATTGTGCTGCTCTGATAGCCTTTGTGGCTGAAGAGCGGGATATATATACCTAAATAAATAAAAATAAATAATGTTTGAGGTTATTTGGGGGGCCCAAAGGCAGAATGAGACACTGGCCCTGGGGGTGTCAAGAAGAAGTGAGAGAACAGGCCAGAACCAGAAAGAGCTATGATGCCTCATGCAAACTTGTACAGGAACTGGTTTGTGTTTATGTGTGAGAGACAGGGGGGAGCCGAGAGAGAGATCTTTCTATAGTGATTGGCAGGGGTGTACCGGGGGGGGGGATTCATTATTTATCATTATTTATTTATTAAAATATTTTTATCCTGTCCTATATCAAGAGCTCTCAGGGTGGCTTACAATAGCATTAAAACAGGTTAAACAGGCTAAAAACAGTAAGATAGTTTAAATAAGCTATAGAAAGAGGGCACAGCTCCTCCAGATAAGAATTCTGCTTCCTCATTGAAAATTTCCTTCTGTTTCCAAATTTCTAGTATTGCAGAGAGTGAGACATTGAAAGTCATTCCCATGTTGAACTCATCTGTTTACTATGCTTGCATCCCTTTGGTAACATTGCCTGCCCTTTTCCTTTGGATGCCTCGAATGTATTTCTAAAAGCTTGCCTCACGGTTTGTTGACTATGATAAAGACTTGATGATGATGATGATGATGATGATTTCTAAATGATTGGTGGACATTTTAAGTTACTGCCATGCTAGAAATTTGCCAACTGGGGAAAAAATTAGATTGGGGGATAGAATTCTTTTTGGAGGAAATGCCTTCGTTTTCCCCTTCCCTTGTAACTATACCTCTGGTGAAGGGAGCAGAGATATAAAATATACAGTAGGCCCTCCACTTTCACTGGGGTTGGGGGTGCAGGACCCCCATGAAAGTGGAAAAAACCACTAATATATAGGCCCACTATTTTTTTTTAACCTGAGAACACTTATTTAGGCATCTCCAGGTCCTCCAACACAATACTATGGTCAACTTGTGCCGGAAGCTGACCACAGAATCACACTGGAGTATCTAGACAAGCCTACAGAAGTGTTCTCTCTAGCATTTCTAGGTCCTCCGGCATGATTCTATGGTTTACTTCCATTGGAGGTTGACCACAGAATTGCACAGGATGATCTAGACATGCCTAGAGAGAACATATTTTTTTCAATCCTCAGTTAATGAAATTTGTGAATGCTTAACCCACAAATGTGGAGGCATGACTGTACAGTAGGATCCCTATATCTTCTGGGAATTGGTTCTGGGGGACCTCCCATGGATACCGAAAACCAGGGTAATAGCAAACACAGTTGAAAATAATGGGATTTTCAGTTTAAAATACCACAGAGTTGCCTTGGAGGGCCTAGAAAATGGCTAGAGAGGACACATTTTCTAGGAAGATTCTATGGTGGGTGTGCTGTTTTGTGTCCTGTGGATAACTGAATCGGTGGATAATGAATCAGTGGATACAGAGGTCCTACTGTACTCACAAATGTTCTCCTCAATGAGAAAGGATATCTCCACACATTGAGACACTCTGCCAAGGACATAGTCAACCACTGTTGAGATTTCTTTATTTTGCTTTTTGGGACTTTTGTGGGCAACTCATTTGTGTAAAAAGGAATCTTGAGGAGGAGTTGTGCATGAAAATGCTTGGGTTTTGCACAAACAATACTTTTTACTCAAAAAAGCTATAGATTTTGCATAACATACTCTGCCCTCTGGACGAAAGTGTTGTTTGGGGCACAAAAGCCATCTTTCCACAAAGAAAGTTCTCATTTAAAAAAAAAAAGTCCCAGAGTGTGAAAAATCATCACAATTATGCAGAAAGACCTATCATCTTGCCAGCAGGAAGAAGGCCGTATTCATTATTCATCTACATGTGAGAATGAAATTAACAAATACTTACATCCTGCACTCATGGACTCCTGACTGATTAGGGAAATGGTTTCCATTTAGTCCAAGGATGGGAGATCCGTGGCCCTCCTGATGTTGGTGGACCCTAACTCCCATGATCCTTCACCATTGATTATGCTAACTAGGATTGATGGGAACTGCAGTCCAGCAACATGAGAAAACCCATATATTTTCTAGCCCCAATCTAGTGCTAGCTTTCTTTATCTACCAGTTGCTTCCCATTGTCCTGATCTTTTTCCTGGTCCATGTAACTGAAGATACCAGGAATTAAGGTCTTCTCCTAGGGAAAAAAATATGCTAAGTATCAAGTACCATCATGCTAAGGATTCCTGCCCTACCACCACAAGTATAATGGAATTTTATATAAATGGGATCTTATTAGCAAGCTGATCATAGAATCCTAGAGTTGGAAGAGACCATGAGGGCCATCTAGTCCAACCCCCTGACATGCAGGAACACACAATCAAAGCATTCCCCACAAAATGGCCATCTAGCTCTGTTTAAAAACCTCCAAAGAAGGGGACCCCCACCACACTCCCAGGCAGTGCATTCCACTGCTAGCCCTAAGAGAGGGTTTGATGTTTCTTACTGTTGTGCTCTTTGAAAGCCTTCAGCTTCACAATATTTCAAAACATTCAAAAATGGTGAAATGGTTGCAATTTGGGAGTTCACAAAATTTGAACACTCTTTGCAAAATTTGAACACAGCTCTTTTTGCACAGAAAACATTATTTCCTGGGCACAAAACAACGTTTTCTGCACTAAGAATATTATCCATTCACTGAAAATAATATTTCTCTACAGAAACATCTTCTGTGCAGAAAATTCTATTTCTTGAACAGAAAATAATATTTTCAAAACAACAACAACAAATTTTCACATGTGAATTTTGCACAGAGTAAGTACTGAACTGCAAATAGTTTTTGAAAACTCTTCAGGTTTCAAAGACTTTCTCACAGTGGGAAGAAAATTGCTCAAATGACTCATTGCTTTCTTCAACAAAAAAGTTATATCACTACTGTAGAATTGTTTTGTTTCTTGTGAACCCTGAGCCCTGGTGGCGCAGTGGTTAAATGCCAGTACTGCAAGCCACCATGTTGCAAGTTCGATTCCAGCGGGCTCCAAGGTTCACTCAGCCTTCCATCCTTTCGTAGGTTGGTAAAATGAGTACCCAGCTTGTGGGGGCAATTAGCTAACACACATTGGAAACTGTTTAATGCAGTGTAGATGTGTAAATAGCTATTGCTTAAAACAAATTGTAAGCCGCTCTGATAGCCTTGTGGCTGAAGAGCGGGGTATAAATAACTAAATAAATAAAAAATAAATTAAAAAATGAACCTCTTTCTAGACATTTAAATAGAACAATGGCACATGGCATTTTTTAAGTAAACAAAGAAAAGGAAAAGAAGGGGAAAGTTACTTGCTTCATTGAATGCATTTCCACTTAATGGAAAACCTGACCTCAAGCAATGGGTTCAAATTACAAGGAAGGGGATTTCAACTAAACATGAGGATGAACTTCCTGATGGTCTGAGCAGTTTGACAGAGGTGTAGGCTGCCCCAGAAGGTGATGGTCTCTTCTCCTGCAGAGAGTCAAAGGATAGATGACTACTGATCTGAAACTGTATAATAGCAGACTAGACAAAGACTTTTGATATTCTGTCCAAATCTGCAAAAAAAAAAAAATCCATCTCTCAGAATACTGCATGAAAGCAAAGTCACTTATTAATTAAAAATGTAATATTAAAAAAAATACTGTGACAGGGATACTCGTGTGGCAATTTCAGTATACATATCATAGCTGCACTTATTAAATCATCCACTCAGTTGTAAAATGTCATTCATTATGGAAGGATTTCAGAGATCACTTCCATGGTCATAATTGTGCTAGTAATTCCAGCAGATTGCCACATTGAAAGACAAGTGGAATGTGCCTCCAGAAGAAAATAGATCACTGCTTTGTTTTAAATTCATGAGGACTTAGGGAGCCTAGATGGGATGCATTCAGAAGCAACCTTGGAGATTCCAAGATAAGAAGGGCTGTGTGAAGCTCAGCCACACAGACACCCTCATGGGGTTCTCAGGCTGGGGAATAGATTTGTTCTTAATCTAGATGACTTTGAATATTTGATACTAGAAGACCAAGCAAGCCAGAAGAATGCAAGTGTACTTTATATGGTACAATGGAGATGGATGGATAGATAGATAGATAGATAGTGTCAGGCTCATCCCTGAATTCTGGGGTTTAGAGTAGAATTCATGGAGAGTCCTGACACGAGGCTGGCTTTGGCCTGTTTTCCTTGTCTGGGCCTCTCTGCCTTTGGGTGGGTGCCAGCCTGCCCTGTTGGGCCTGGGAACTCTGTTCTCCACAGCAGCTCAAGGTCACAGCTCCAGGTGCTGGCTGGGTGTTTGCTAGCCTCCCTAAGGGTTTATCTGGATATTGCTGCTGTAAGGGTTTATCTGGATATTGTGCTAGTCTATGTTTAGTTTCGGCTTTGCCCTATGTTCCTGATACACGCATCCTTGCTTAATAAAGAATTCTTATTGAGTGAATGTGAGCGTGTGTTCTTGGTACATCACAGTAAGCCGAAACTCACAAATCATACTTAATTTTGGAGTTCTACCTGCAATGTCGGACGAAGCGGAGATTGGAACCCAGACGGAGAAAGACCTGGCTGCGGGCAGTGGCCAGGGAGCCGGTGCACCGGGGGATGGTGCAGACGTGCCAGGAGATGGCACAGGCGTGCCGGAGGATGAGTGGAGCCGACCCCACCGGAGGGCTGGAAGGCCAACCCTTCCCCTCGACCTTATGGAGCTGGGAGCCAGGCAAGCCCTGGGGAGGGGCAGCCTACCCTTCTCTGAGACTCCAGTGTGTGGAGCTGGAAGGGCCATGGGAGCCAGTTGGCTCTGGCCAGAAGAGCAAGGCTGGGAGGAACACAGGTCCCGCCATTGGGATAAGCCCCTAACTGAGGGGTACCGAGAGCCCGGGACGCAACCTTCGCGCGCAGAATTGGACGATGAGGTACTGCAGCTAAAGCAGCAGATGGAGGTTGTGCAGACAAGCCTCCTAGAGATCTTGCAGAGACTACCTCAGCAACTGGCCACCCCGGGGGGGCAACCTCCCCAGGACCCACAGTTGCCAACCTTGGCAGCCGGGGGAGGGGGCCCTGTAGCACCTGCTGGGGCCCCTGTCCCGCAGGCTCCTGATCCAGTACCCCCTGGGGGAGATGGCCCAGTCGAGCCATGGGAAAGACCTCGGGGGCTGAAGCACCGAGATCTAAGGGCCACCTTTGATGGAGACGCTGTGAAGCTGCCATACTTCCTAACCCAGGTGATGGGGTTCATGTCCCAGTGGGATGAGGAGTTCCAGATGGAGGCCGAAAAGCTGCAGTATGTATCCAACCAGCTGGAGGGAGAGGCGGCACAATGGCTGGTGGGGCTCTACGACATGGGGGCTCCAGAATTAGGGAGTTTCCATGACTTCATGATGGCCTTATGGACTCAATTTGAAGACCCCCTGAGGATGAGATGGGCCCGCACAGAACTCCGGCAACTGAGACAAGGTTCTAGGTCCTTTGCCGAATACGCCTCCGAATTCCGCCGCCTGGCCAGCCAGGTTCCCGACTGGACTGAAACCATTAAGGTGCAGTATTTTCAAGATGGCCTTAACGCAGACATCCTCGAGTGGCCATTGTTCCAGGGGAACCCCGAGACCCTTTTGGGATGGGTGCGGCTAGCTGGGGAGGTAGAGACCCTGAGGCAGAGCATCAAGCTGGCCCAGCACTGCCAGGGGTTTGGGGGAAAGCCCACTGGGTCCACAGGGAAGAAAGTTAAGGCAGCCTGATCAGCTGGGGCCACAGTGGGGGAGTCAGAGAGGGAGCGAAGGATGAGAAAAGGGCGTGCCTGCACTGCGGGAAAAGTGGCCACCGCATAGCCGAATGCCCAGAGAAGAGCCCTCGAGAACCAGTGGCAGAGGAGAGGCCAAAGAGGGCAGAGGTGAAGTCGACGGCACCCAAGACACCATTCACGCCCAAGCCCAAAGCAGCGGTGTGAGCCTTGGTATTGGGCCACACAGTGGGAGAATCTTCAGAGGAACCTGATGACAGAGGGTCCTCCTCCTCCAATGCGGAGCTGGCGGGAAATGGCTCCAGCCCGCCTACTAAGCACCCGAGGGCAGGCTAACCCCAACGGGCACCCAAGTGCTATGGTGAGCGGTGTGAAAGGCCCTTTTTTCCTAAAAGCCAAAATAGGGGTTGCAAATAGTGGGGTCACACGAAAAGTAATGTTAATGTTTGATTGCGGGTGTACCCAAGTGTTAATTCACCCCTCCCTGGTCAGTGAACTTGCAATTAGCACCATCAAGCTGGACAAGCCAGTGTGGCTGTCTCAGATGGACGGAGGGATGATGAAGGGGGCCCTGCAAGGCGAATGACTGGCCCAGTAAACATGATGATGGGGAATCATCAGGAGGAGCTTCAATTTGTGATAGCCCCAGGTTTAATTCCTGCTGCAGTGGTGCACTTAAACTGGCTAAAGTTCCACAACCCCACTATAGACTGGGTGAAAGAGACAGTGACTTCTGCATATCCTGTGTTTGTGCAGGAGCATGGAGTGGGGGAGGCCTCCCTGGGGGGGAGGGATCCCTCTAGAGGCCAAGCCACGGAACTGCAAAACCTCTCTAGTCCAAGGGGAGCTGAAAGGGTTACCGGTGGAATATAAACAGTGGCAGTATGTGTTTGAGGAGAAGGAATGTGACATTCTACCCCCCTACAGACCCTTTGACTATGCTATTGAGATAGTTTCTGAGACCAAACTGCCCAAACCCAGGATTTACTCTATGACGCCGGCTGAGATGGATGCCCTCTGGGAGTTCATACACAAAAACTTGGCCCGGGGGTTCATCAGACCCACTGCCTCCACCTTAGGGGCCCCTGTGTTGTTCAGACAAAAGACAGATGGGACTCTTCGTCTCTGCACAAACTACACATCCCTAAATGCGATCAGTATGACAAATCAGTACCCCCTCCCCTTAATGAAAGACATACTGGCTCATTTAGCCAAGGGGAAGATATATACCAAACTGGACTTGCAGGAGGCCTACTACAGGGTGCGGATCAAAGAAGGGGATAAATGGAAAACTGCTTTTAATTGCCAGCTAGGGGCCTTTGAATTCTGTGTAATGCCTTTCAGGCTAAGCAGAGCCCCTGGAATTTTCCAGAACTTAATTAATGATGCACTAATAGAGTTTTTGTATAAGGGAGTCCTGGTATATTTGGACGATGTACTTATTTACTCTGAAGACTATACGTCTCATGTGAAATTGGTGAATAAGGTACTTACTAGGTTGGGGGGAAATTATTTGTATGCAAAAATGTCAAAATGCGAATTCCACCAAAGCCGCTTAGATTACCTGGGAAACCGCATCTCGAACAAGGGGGTAGAAATGGACCCAGAGAAAGTAAAGGGGGTTCTTGCATGGGAGGCCCCCAGGACCAGGAAGCAACTGCAGAGCTTCCTAGGGTTTGCTAACTCTTACTGGTCCTTCATCCCTTACTTTGCTGTGGTAGCCCTACCTTTGACTGACCTGTTGAAAACCAAGGGGGTGGGTGGAAGGAAACAAACAGGGAAGGGGAAGGCAGAAAAGCCTCCCCCAAAAATTGTATGGTCTGACCAATGCCAAAGGGCCTTTGACAAGCTGAAGAAGCTTTTCACCTCTGAACCCATTCTGAAGCACCCCGACCCCTCCCAACATTTTGTGGTTCAGGTAGATGCCTCAGATGTGGCGATGGGTGGGGTGTTGTTACAACGAGATGAAGGGGGGAGCTCAAACCTTGTGCATATCTGTCCAGAAAATTCAATGAGACTGAGCGAAATTGGCCATTGTGGGAGAAGGAGGCGTGTTCAATCAAATTGGTCTTAGAGACTTGGCACCACCTGCTGGAAGGATCTTCCCAACCTTTTGAGGTTTGGACAGATCACAAGAACTTGGAGCCTTTGAGAACCCCACGACGATTGAACCCTAAACAGATTCGGTGGGCCAGTTTCTTTTACCGGCTCAATTTCACCCTAAAGTTTCTCCCAGGAAAAAAGAATTTCTTAGCTGACGCTTTGTCCAGGCTTCCTCAACATGACAGTCAACGGAAGGAGGTGATAGACACAGTCTTCTCCCCCTCCCATTTGGGGTTGGCAGTTCCATCACCCTGGTTGCCCTCTTCTGGACACATTCCAGCTTCTCAGTATCCTTCCTGAATTGTGGTGCCCAGAACAGGACACAGTATTCAGGGTGAGGTCTGACCAAAGCAAAATAGCGTGGCACTATTGCTTCCCTTGATCTAGACACTATACTCCTATTAATGCAGCCTAGAATCACATTGGCTTTTTTAGCTGCTGCATCACACTGCTGACTCATGTTCAGCTTGTGGTCCACTAAGACTCCTAGATCCTTTTTGTATGTACTGCCCTCAAGCCAGGTGTCACCCATCCTATATCTGTGCATTTCATTTTTACTGCCTGTTATAATGGAGTTCCATCATGCTGGCTTAAGGTGCAACTCCCATCATTCTGCTAGAGAACTATAACTCCATTTGTCTGTAAACAGATTGTCTTGTCAGCATAGTATCAGGTAAGAAAAGGGTTAATGGGGAAGGTCTAAAGCACCACCTTCACTGAGCTAATGAGATGACATCGTTACCATAACACCATGTGACTGGACTGACCAATTACAGCTTTAAACCCGGGAAATCTATAGAATAGAATCTTTATTACGGTCATAGACCAGCACAGGTAAAAAGGGGATACAGAATAAAGGTAAGATCGCAGAATAAAAACAGGCTAAAAGCAGTGTTTAAAATGTTAGCTCCAGTATAACAAGACTAGGTTGACACTATTCTACTGCTGAGGACATTGTCTGACGAATTTTAACCGCAGCTGCACAAAATCTGGCAACATTATAAGTTGTTCCTGGGTTGGTGTCTGAAAGCAACAAGTTTATGTAGAATTGTCCAGTGTGCCCTTGATATTTATGCAACAGGGGTGAAATAAGTCTGAGATGTATGTCCCTGTAGTATGAGCACTGGAGTAATACATGCTCTGTTGTTTCTATTTGGCCTGAGTTGCAGGGGCACAGTCTGTCTGAGAAGGGGATCTTCTTGTATCGGCCTTCAAGGACAGCTGAAGGGAGGGCATGACACCGTGCAAGAGTAAAGGCCCTTCGCTGTTTAGGTATTTCAAGTGTTGCTAAGTATGCCAAAGGTGAGGCCAGATATCTATTGGAGTCACTAGCAATGAAGGTTGGAGTACTGGCTAGGTCCAGTTGTCGCTCTATATCTGCTACCCGTTGTTTGATAGTAGCTTTTGCCCTATCATATCCCAGGCTTAGCAGGAGAACTGGGGAAAGGCCCAGCATTGAGATTTTAGTCATCACTGTCTGTTTCCAGCTGGATTGGAAATCATCACTTAAGGTTAGTGGAGCAAGGCCAGTGGGAAAGAGGGATAGTCTGAGCCAGTAGTTGAGTATGGTCACCCACACTCTGGCCTCCATTTTCATAAATCCTGACTCCAGTCTCAGAGCTGCGTTAGAGACACATTTTGGAGTTTGGAAAGCTGATCTTAAGAATTTGGATTGGACAAGTTCTAATGGAGCAGGATTGGGAAAGGGTCCCAATTGGGATCCATAAAGCAGTTGTGCAACTGGTTTGGCTTCAAAGAGTTTGAGTGCTGCAGGTAAATAGTGGCCTCCTCTTGTCTTAAGAAATTTGAGAATGGTTGTTGTGCTCCTCTGCGCATTGCAAGCAGCATACTCCCCATGCGCTTTCCTACTATCAGTGGCTTGAAAAATTACCCCCAGGTATTTGAAGCAAGAGACCTGTTCAATCTTGTGGCCGTCTATATTCCAGTTGTAGTTCTTAGGCCTTTTAGCGAATGCCATGATTTTAGTTTTTTGATAGTTGAGTTCTAGCTGTTCCACTCTGCAATAATGTGTTAGTGCTCTTAGGGCTCTTTTTAGTCCAATGGGAGTTCTTGAAAGTACTGCTGCATCATCCATATAAAGCAGCGTTGAAATATGCTTTCCCTTTAATTTTGGGGGGTGGAAGTTAGTGTTGTTGAGGTGATCCACCAGATCATTAATGTAGAAGTTAAACAGGAGTGGAGCTAGAATGCAACCTTGCTTGACACCCTTCTCAGTGACAATGTCATTGGTGAGATGTCCCTGGGGGTTACATCTTACTTTTAATGAGGTCCCTTCATGCAGCATACGAATTAGATGGAGTAAACGTCGGTCGATCGAGGAAGCCTCCAGTTTTTTCCACAGTTTGGTTCGGGATATAGAGTCAAAAGCTGCTTTAAAGTCTATGAAGGCAGCATAGAGAGAAACTGTGCTGCAGGTGGAGTATTTTTCAATAAGGTGGTGGAGTACAAGGCACTGATCTATGGTGGAGCGGCCTTCCCTAAAGCCAGCTTGTTCTTCTGCAAGTATGTTTTCTTGTTCCAACCAGGTCTGAAATTTCCACTGTAAGTGTCTTGCATAGAGTTTGCTGATTGTACTGAGGAGACTAATTGGTCTGTAGTTGACAGGATCATCCTTGCTTCCTTTTTTATATATGGGGACGATGATTGCAAGACCCCAATCCTTGGGTGCTCGACCATATTTGTCGATACAGGTGAAAAGTGAGGCCAGGATAGGGGCCCAAAATTCGAGGTTGTTTTTAATGGCTTCTGCAGGTATTAGGTCCTCTCCTGGAGCCTTCCCCATTCTCAGCTGGGCTACAAGGTTCTTGATCTCTGTCGCTGTCACTGGTGGCCACTCTTGGATATTTTCTATATTTTGGCTAGTGCATCCACTTTCAATGTAGTTGTCCTTATAAAGTGCTTGAAAGTGACCCTCCCATATCCCTGGAGGGATGTGACAATCCACTGTAACTGGCCCATTTCTCTGGGAACTTGATGTAATATGCCAGAATAGAGCTGTGTTGTTGGATCTGACTGCCTGGATAAGTTGTGTCCAGTCATTCTTCATGGCTTCTTTTTTCTTGTTCCTCAGCAACTTTTTGTAGTCTCTTTTCTTCTGAAGCAGCATTGGTGCAGCATCTGGAATGTTATTAGATAGGTAACCCTGATAAATATCAATGAGGGCTTTTTTAGCATTAACACATTCCTTGTCAAACCATGGTTTGGAGTGGTGCTGTTGTTGTTTCCGCTGATGTGCACTATTTTGACAGATTAGATATTGGTGTAGAGCTTGGGTAAGTGTATTGTAATTTTCCAAGATTTCATCAGGGGACTCAGCTGATATCAGGGCAGTCCTAAGATGCTGAAGTTGGTCTGAAGCCAATACCTCACTTATTGTTTGGTTTAGTTGGGGGGTCCATTTAGCTCGGCGATAAGCCCTTCCTGATGGTGTCACAGAGAGATGATAGCGCTCCCTGGTGTGTGTCTCTTGAGTGAAGTCGCTAAGCTGTAACCGAATTGGTAAATGATCACTTTCAAATCTGGGCATAACTTCTAATTCCTTGGCATAGGGAAGAAGGTCCCTGGAAATGATTATGTAATCAATGGCACTCATTCTGGACCCAGAGAGATAAGTGAATTCAGCTGGGCAGTCATTTTTCAGGGCACCATTTAGGATTTGAAGGTTCAGCCTGAATGCTGTTTGATCCAGACAAAGTCCTGCAAAGTTTGATTTCTTGTCCTTTGAGCATCGGATGAGGTGGGTTCCATCATCTTCAAAATCAGGAGGAGGGCATTTGTGATGGGCATATAGGGTATGATTATTGGGGCCCAGTCTGGCATTCAAATCACCCCCCAAAATTACAAATGAATTTGGGTTCTGCAACATGAGATTAGCAGTATATGATTCCAATTCAGCCCACAGGCCTCTGATTTGGGATTTCTTCTTCATTGGAGGCATGTAGGCATTTATTATCAGCAAAGTGCAATGGTTAAATTGAATCAGCACTGCCATGGCATGTGTTTTAAAAGTGGAAAGCGGCCTTGTTATGGCACGTAGGGTGGTGGAGACCAGGACACCCAGGACGCCTCTAGCTCTTCCATGCTTTTTCCCTGGCTCTGCCGGAATTGAGAATGAGTGAAAGCCATTTAATAACAGATCCTTATTAGTCCATGTTTCCTGGATCAGTATAATGTCATATTGGGTGAGTAAGTCATTAGGACAGGGATCTCTGTGGGCCGTCGGCCACCCAGCAATGTTCCAGGTCATAAGGGTCACCTTGTGCTGGTCTGATGGAAGTCAGGCAGTCGCATTGCAGGGCACAGACTGAGTGGGTAATTCATCTGATGGTAGTTGGTTAAATGGCTGGGTTGACTGTGTCTGTGTCCTCTGTGGATGGAGGGGTAGTGAATCACATTCCTGTTCTTCTTGCCCTGCCTGTTCTGGAAGGGAGATTGGAAGAACCAATGCAGCATGGGAAGCGAAATGAGGATCAGAAGCAAGCAAGGATCCCATCTCTTTAATGAGGGGGGTATTCTTTGGCTTAGGAGATGAGGTAGGTGGCAGTGAAGACTGTTTTTCCCTTGAACTAGGTTTGCATAGGGATGTTTGAGCCCCCTGGGGTTTAATTGTAGATGGGGGTGCATCTGCAGTATATTGCATTTGTGAAGGGGTGTTGGCTACAACTCGGGATTTCAAGGCTTCCTTGATTGTGAGTAGAGAGTCATCACTTTCACTTTCACTGTCATAAATATCAGAATAATGCACTGACAGTTTCCTGCGAGGGGGGGCTGATTTCAATGGGGCTGGATTGTTGTTAGATTGACTCAGGATGGTATCTTTCATCAGCTGTATTGTGGGAGTGTGTTCCCAGATTTCTGTGAGTTTTTCTCTCAGTTTAATTACTTCGTTATTAATAGCCTGAGTTTCTTCCTTTAAGGTGTGTTTAGGTTCTCCCTCTTGGTGTGCAGAATTATTGCTTCTTTGTGTTTTTGTTGCTGTTTTCCCTGTGATGAGGTCACGGACTATCTCATCCTTGAAAACTCTGTTAATTTCTATATAATGTGCATTCCAGAGGAACTTTCTTTTCCGTAACAGCTTGTTAGGAATATTTGCCTGGCTAAAGGTCAAAAAAATTCGCTTGGTAGCTCTTGAGCTGGGCAAAAAGTGGCAGTCTGTTAAATCAATTGTTCTGCTGTGCATGTTTAAAAGTTGGGAAAGAGATCTGACAACAGCCTTCTTCCCGTTCCATCCATTCCACATGTGCCTGTTGTGATGTATTTGCAACAGAAGCTGATTTTTTTTTAACACTCTGCTGTGATTAACTGCATCCTGTGATGTGGCAGGGCACGTCATTTCCTCCAAATCTGCTACATTTTTAACCCCCTGTGTACCATATGGGTTTTGCCTTTGAAAATCTTGTTGGGAAAGCTTATTGGTAATGTTGTTTAATCTTTGCAAAATAAGAATCAAAGTCTCTATGGACAGTTTGCAGAAATCATAAAAGAGCTGAGCGCTGTTATTGTAGGGAATGCTGCCAAGCTCCGGGAGTCTGACTTTGTTATCAACTTTGTTTTCAACTTGCTCTGTCCCATAATTTATATTTACACTTTGAGGAATTGGGGAGGCTGTTTTGTTTAGTTCAAGTGTCTGTAATGGCTTAAGGAGTAAAGAAGGAGCCGTTGTTACAGATCTGTTACTCACGGGCTGTGTTGTCTCTGCCGCTGGGAAGAGTGAGTCAATCCTCATCTGTTTTCCTGCTTTGGAGGATTCCTGATTGTCATTATTATTACAGGGGCTCGTCCGATTTCTTTTCTTGCCTTTGGATGGCATTTTGGAGGTATATATAGGTGGTAATGCCAGATGTTAGTGGGAGGACAATTCAGAAGTTGTTAGTCCATCGCCATCTTGCCCCTCCTCCCCAACCCGGGAAATCTGATGAAGATTTATCTGCTTTTCTTTGAAACCAGTGAGTGGGGAGTGGGAGATTTGGGGAGAGATTCTGGAGAGAGATGTGAGAAAACAAAGACTGCTATGCTGGTAGAGCAAAGCCATTCCATCCCTGGCTTGAGCTCCCAGCAGCCTGAATAACATCTCAAGACAACAAAATGCAAGTATTTAATAGAGATTAGAGCCTGTTTAGTTGCATTAGAGAATTCTTTTTAATTTCTGTACTTTGGTTGAATGTAGCTAAATTAGTAACTGAATGTAACCTGAGTAATGTAATGCTTTGATCTTGATACTCTATATTGCTATCACTTTAAAGCTGCCTGCCTGAGGTAGGAGAGAATCCTGCCTCATGTGAGATTGCATGACTACTTCTCTTAAATAAACTAAACTTATTAATTTTCCTATACTGATGCTTACCACGTGCCTTGCTCTTGACTATGCTACTGTGAGCCTCCTCTGGGGTTAGGAGGAGGGAGTTAGTTGATTCTATAGTGGCAAAGAGTGTCACTGATTATTATAGACTACGCACAACTTCCCACTGCATTGTGCGTGAGAAAGTGGGGGTCCCAAGGAGAAAGAAACCCCTCACTTAACTCAGTGGGTGGTGGTGGCTCTACTGGATGGTTTTGGGGTCTGTAGGGAGCATCCTGGAGTGAGGATACTCAGGACTAACCCTACATGGAGGGCTAAACTGGGGCTCCAGGGAAGGTTGAGCCCTTGACACCGCCCAACTGTAGTATCCTACATTTCTCCCTGTTGAAATTCATTTTGTTAATATTGGCCCAGCTTTCTAATCTGTTAAGGTCATTTTGGATTCTGATCCTATCCTCCGGGGTATTAGCTACCCTCCTAATTTGGTGTCATCTGCAAACATGATAAGCATACCCTCTGTTCCCTCATCCAAGTCATTGATAAAGATGTTGAATAGCACTGGGCCCAGGACAGAGCCCTGTGGCACCCCACTGGTCACTTCTCTCCAGGATGAAGAGGAGCCATTGGTGACTACCCTTTGGGTTCGGTCAGTCAACCAATTACAAATCCACCTAACAGTTGCATTGTCTTGCCCACAGGTTACTAACTTTTTTGCAAGAATATCATGGAGGACTTTGTCAAAAGCCTTACTGAAATCAACATACACTACATCCACTGCATTCCCTTCATCTATCAAGTTTGTAACTCTATCAGAAAAAGAGATGAGATTAGTCTGGCATGACTTGTTTTTGAGAAATCCATGTTGACTTTTAGTGATCACAGCATTCCTTTCTAAGTGGTTACAGACTGTCTGTTTAAAGATCTGCTCTAGAATCTTCCCTAGTATTGATGTCAGGCTGACTGGGTGACAATTATTTGGGTCTTCTTTTTTTTCCCCTTTTAAAGATGAGAACAACATGTACCCTCTTCCAGTCTGCTGGGACCTCTCCTGTTCTTCAGGAATTCACAAAGATTATTGACAGTTGTTCTGAGGTTACTTCTGCCAGTTCTTTTAATACCCTTGGATGAAGTTTATCTGGCTGTGGAGACTTGAACTCATTTATTCTGGCCAGGTGTTCCTGAACTACCTCTTTACCAATTCTGTGCCGTATTTTCCCTACTGCATCATCTACTCCATCTTCCCCAAGTTGAGCACTGTTCCCCCTTTGGGAGAAGACTGAAGAAAAGAAGGTGTTAAGACGTGCTGCCTTTTCTCTGTCCCCTGTTAGCCTTTCACCATCTTCTTCCTGCAGAGGCCCTACCATTTCCTTGTTCTTCCTTTTGCTACAGACATACCGCCAAAAGCCCTTTTTATTGTTTTTAACCTCTCTAGCAAGCCTGAGCTCCAGCTGACCTTTGGCCTTTCTGACTTTCCCCCTTCATGAGCTGGCTATTTGTTTGAATTCTTCTTTGGTGATTTCCCCCTTTTTCCATTTCTTGTACATGTCCTTTTTAAATTTTAGCTCAATTGAGAGTTCTTTCGACACCCAGCCTGGTTTCTTTAGACACCTCCCCTTTTTCCTCCTCATTGGAACTGTTTGAAATTGTGCCTCACTTTTTAGGCACTCCCATCCTTCATGAACTCCTTTATCTTTCAGTATTTCTGACCACTTGATCACCCCCAGTAATTCCCTAAGTTTTCTGAAGTCAGCTTTCTTAAAGTCTAGAATGCATGTCTGATCATGCTTGGCTTCCCCTTTCCTCTGTATAACAAACTCCAAGAGAATATGGTCACTCCCCGCTAGGGATCCTGCCAGTTCCACACCATTTACCAGGTCATCCCCATTGGTTAGGATCAGATCTAAAATTGCTGTTCCCATTGTTGCCTCTTCCACCTTCTGGACAATGAAATTGTCTGCAAGGCAAGTGAGGAATTTGTTGGACCTCAAATTCTTGGCATAATTGGACTTCCAACAAATATCAGGATAGTTGAAATCCCCCATTACTACTACATCTCTCCTTTTTGAATGTGCAGCCATCTGTTCCAGGAAGGCATCATCCAAGTCCTCGGTTTGGCTTGAAGGCCTGTAGTATACCCCCACAACGACATCCCTGCTGTTTCTCTCTCCACTAATTTTTACCCAGATGCTCTCAACCTGGCTCCCAGGATTTAAGTCATGGATCTGTTCACAGGTATACACATCCTTAACATATAATGCTACTCCACCACCCTTCCTGTTTGGTCTATTTTTCTGAAATAGGCTATACCCCTCTATTAGTACATTCCAATCATGGGACTCATCCCACCAGATTTCAGTGATGCCTATGATATCATATTTGTTTTGTTTTGCTAAGAGTTCAAGTTCATCCTGTTTATTTCCCATGCTCTGTGCATTCGTATAGAGACATCTGAGACCATGGGCCATTTCCCCTATCTGCCTTTTAAAGGGTTTATTCCTCCCATTGTTGGGTTGTTGTGTTATTTGCCTTGTTCTCTGTATAACATTTGAACTATTTTCTCTAGCACTCGATGAACTCCTGCCTTCAAGAGTACTGTCTGCCTCCCCCATACAACTCAGTTTAAAGCCCTCCTGATGAGATCTTTCAGACTCTTCACAAAAACATTCTACCAACTGCTGTGAGGTGCAGCCCATCTCTTGCCAGAAGTCCACTTCCCTGAAACTACATCCCATGGTCCAGGAAGCCAAATTGTTCCCGGCGGCACCATCTGCATAGCCAGTTGTTCACCTCCACTATTATTCTCTCCCTTCCTGGGCCATGCCCTTCCACTGGAAGGACAGACGAAATGACTATCTATGCATCCAGGTTCTTCAGCTTCCTACCCAAAGCCTCATAATCCTTTGTGATCTTCTGGAGGCTACGCCTTGCAGTATCATTGGTTCCCACATGGACCAAAAAGAAGGGATAATGGTCAGAGGGTTTGATTAGTCTTATCAGCCTCTCTGTTACATCTTTAATTTTTGCCCCAAGGAGACAGCATATTTCCCAATACATTTTGTCAGGCCTGCAGACTACTGTTTCTGTTCCTCGCAACACCAACACCACCCTCCTCCTCCTTTGAGTCTTGGCAGAGACCACTTCATGTGCTGGATCTACCAAGGTTTCCTGTATGTTCCCTGAAGCTAGCACTGCTTCTGTTCCTCTTCTTTGGAAATAGAGAGAGCTTCAAATTGATTCTGTAGCTTCAAGCTGGTTGAAGGAGCCCTGGCCTTTCTATTTCTCTGTGTCACATTCCTCCAAGTGTTCATTTCCTGTGTATGGGTAGTGGCCTCCTCCGTAGAAACCTCCCTGGTGTATTCTGCTTCCTGGATGGTCTTCTCCACTCTTTCCAAGAAATCTTCCTGCTCCCTAATATTCAGAAGAGTAGATACCCTGTCCTCAAGATGCTAAACCTTCTCTTCCAGCAGGGCTACCAGCTTGCACTTGCTGCAGATATAGCTCCCCACCTCCTCTAGCAAGAAGACGAACATCCCACAGGTGTTGCCGGTGACTGTAGCAGCTCCCTCACTGGCTATATTCAGTCTTCTTAAATAGTCACTGAAAGAGAACTTTAGGATTCTCTGTCCAAACTCCTCTAGTATCCCCCTTGACCCAATGCCTGTTGGCCTTGTTTCTCAGAAGAGCTCCTGTTACGTCAAAACTGTGCACACCACAAGGCACTTGCTGCAGATTTTCTAAGATTAATGTGGAAAGATTACAGCAGCAGTTATCTAGAGCTAGTGGCTGCTAACTCAACCCCCAGGCAGGTCAGCAGCTCAGCAGAAGCCCTTCCCCCTCAGAAAAGAACTGTGCCTCCCCCTCAAACACCTACGCCAAACATCCCTGTTGTCCTCACTCCTGTACGCTGAGCTTCAGAGACTGAAGCTGCAGTTGTAGAGAGCAAGAGCTACTGACTGCTAGCTCCTGCCTCTGCCTCTAACCTACTGCATATGGAGTGAGAACAGGTTTTTTACCCCTTGTAGACAAGCCCTAGGAAAGAATAGTGCCTGAAACCTTGGAGATTCATTTCTGCTAGTCAGAGGTGACAGTACAAGGTTAGATGCACTTATAGATGGACACAGTTATAAGACAACATTGAATGTTGGTATCTAAGGCAGAAATGGATGAGACAGGGGTGGAGCTTCTGTAAAATCTGGCAGTTTACAAGTGGTGTCAGTGTGGATTCTGATAAGACAGGGGAGAAGACAGGCTGGAACTTGATGGATTATGGGTGAAGCTAGGCAGAATTTGGCAACTCAGCAGGTGAAGCCTGGCAGAATTTAGACTTCACTGGCTCTTCAGCATATATTATTGGTTACCTAGCAGAAAGGTTTTACTGCTCTGTCCAGTCCCAGAAGATGTTACATTGACCCTAGTAGGTGAAGTCACTCTGCTTTATCATTTCCCTCAGATGACTGGAGGACACCCAGGAACAGAAAGACAAAAATTGGAGAAGGTGGCAAAATAAGATAAACGAAAAGAGGCTATCTCGGTTCAGTTGGGTATTTATAGAGTGCTTATCAGAGATGTCCAAGTGGTCTCCATGCATAATTTATTTTAAATGCATACATTAAAACCTCACACATGCATGCACCTGGGAATGTCTAATTAAATTTGTTTACACTGAACACTTAATAGCTCTTAACTAGTGTTTCCAGGTATTTTGGCAACTGTTTCTCATGACAGCTAATTAGTCTATATGAGGTCCATTTCCTGCTCACAAGCCTGGTTTTACAGGTTTGTTGAGAGGGTGACCCTCACAGCCAGTCGAGAAGGGCAGAGTTGGGAATCACACAGACTCCTAAGCCTTCAGAGAGACACCAGAGGTTAGAGAGAATGGAGCTACTGCCTCATGGAAACATACTATAACACAACCCCTTATCCAGCAGCTCCCACTCCACAGCTGTTGCCCAGAGTTCCCTTACTGTGAGGGGAATGGGGAAAAGGTTAGACAATTTTTCCCTATTTCTCAAAGACTGCATGCCACTCTAGCCTTCCAATAACGCTAGGAATGGCAACTGTGTGGCCTACAGGCTGCATGTAGCCTCTCAAAGGCTTGTGTACGGCCCTGCAGACCCTCTCTCCTCAAACCAATGCTAATACAGATATACCTCAGTTAATGAAGCAGTTGTGTACCTGGGAATTAATTCTTTAATGGAAACTAGAGGCACAAACAATGTGGAAAGAATACAGATAGGTTCCTATACCATAAAAACGAAAAGCAGTTGCACATGTTTCAACATGTAAAATGAAACAACTAGGTCAGGTATCATAGAATCATAGAGTTGGAAGAAACCACAAAGGCCATCCAATCCAACCCCCTGCCATGCAGGAACACACAATCAAATCATTCCCTACAGTTGGCTATCCAGCCTCTGTTTTAAAAAATCCAAAGAAGGAGACTCTACCACACTCCCAGTCAGTGCATTCCACTGCCGAACAGCTCTTACTGTCAGGAAGTTCTTCCTAATGTTTAGGTGGAATCTCTTTTCCTGTAGTTTGAGTCTATTGCTTCATGTCCTAGTCTCTGGGGGAGCAGAAAACAAGCTTGTTCCTTCCTCAGTATGACACCCCTTCAAATATTTAAACATGGCTATGATGTCCCCTCTTAACCTTCTCTTCTCCAGGCTAAACTTGCCCAGCTCCCTAAGCTGCTCTTCATAGGGTATGGTTTCCCAATGCTCCTCATAAGGCACTGGTTTTAAACAGAGGCTGGATGGCCATCTGTCAGGAGTGTTTTGATTGTTTATTCCTGCAGGGCAGGGGGTTGGATTAGATGGCC
Organism: Gambelia wislizenii; assembly: GCA_030847615.1. NCBI lineage: Eukaryota > Metazoa > Chordata > Lepidosauria > Squamata > Crotaphytidae > Gambelia > Gambelia wislizenii. The sequence goes on along the minus strand of JAUMIR010000001.1, from coordinate 19,095,943 downwards.
CTTGTGGTCTCTTTAAACTCTATGATTCTATGATTCTGTGATTATTCTTGAAAGAGCCATATGGCTGTCATTAAATACACTAGGATTAACAGAGGTTTTCCTTGAATAAAGGGCAGGGGACAACACTGGGGAAATAAAAGTTTATCCTTCTCTACTCATGTGTAGTGGTCCTGGATGTTTCCTTGTGCATAAAAGAGAAAGACGTTCTAAACCACATGTTGTGTGTACATCATCATCATCATTTTGTATACCTTGCTTTTTTTCCCAACAAAAGAGGGATATTAAACTGTAAAACATAAAGTTTAAAATGGATTAAAAAGCAGTTTGAAAAAGATAATAGAAACAGTGTAGCATCCTGCTAAAAGTCTGCTTAAAAATCTTCAGTTCATAGAATCATAGAATCATAGAATTGTAGAGTTGGAAGAGACCACAAGGGCCATCCAGTCCAACCCCCTGCCATGCAGGAAATCACGATCAAAGCATCCCCGACAGATGGCCATCCAGCCTCTGTTTAAAGACCTCCAAGGAAGGAGACCCCACCACGCTCCGAGGGAGTGTGTTCCACTGCCGAACAGCTCTTACTGTCAAAAAGTTCCTCCTAATGTTGAGGTGGAATCTCTGTTCCTGGAGCTTGCATCCATTGCTTCGTGTTCCAGTCTCTGGAGCAGCAGAAAACAAGCCTGCTCCATCCTCAGCCTGATGGCAAAAGCCTGTCAGAATGAAAAGGTTTTTGTCCCTGATGGAAGGACTACAAAGAGGGCTCCATTTCATCCTCCCTAAGAAGTGAGTTCCAGAGCCAAGGGACAGCCACTAAGAAGGCCCTAACTCATGTCCTCGCCATTCCTGCCTGTGAAGGTGGAACTTTAGCTGTGACTATAACTCTGAATAGGAGCCAGCATAGTATAGCAGTTTGAGTGTTGGACTACAACTCTGGAGACCAGGGTTCAAATCCCCACTTGGCCATGAAAACCCACTGGGCACATCACATACTCTCACCCTAAGAAACCCCCTGTGATAGGTTCACATTAGGGTCTCTATACGGTGGAAACGGCTTGAAGGCACACAATGACAAATATCTCTGAATGCTCCGTGTTGCAACATTTTGGAGATTTCTGTTATTCACAGGCTTAAAATTGTGGGTTCTTTCTACTTTCAGGAATTTGATATGAACATTGCTGGTATTTTTGCATGCCAAACTTACAGAAGATGAAGCAGCTGAGGCTGTCAGCAAACAGATGTCACTGAAGATGTACAATATTTGGTGTATTTACATAACCAGAAGTTATGATTTGGAATGATATAGGAACTAGAAGTATATTTTGCCTAATGTATCGGGAGACTATCAGCTAAAGGAGAAGTCTGCCATTCTTCCATGAATTACAAATAATTAAAAGTAGGATTGTGAGAACTCACAAGGAGATCCTCATGACTTGGGAAACAAAGAGGATCAGCTGGCAAGGCTCCTCCAGCTAGCCAGCCAGCCAGCCAGCCAAATTGGGGGGGGGGGTCTTATATGGCGAATATATGCCAAACTCTATATTTTTACTTGAAAATTGGGGGGGTTGTCTTATACGCCCAGTCATCTTATACGCCGGAATATATGGTAGGTCTGACTGAGATGTCATACTGAGGATGGAGTGAGCTGGTTTTCTGCTGCTCCAGGGACTAGGACATGAAGCAATGAACTCAAATCACAGGAAAAGAGATTCCACCTAAACATTAGGATGAATTTCCTGACCATAAGAATGCACTGCCTCAGAGCGTGGGGAAGTCTCCTTCTTTGGAGGTTTTTAAACAGAGGCTGGATGGCCATCTGTTGAGAGTGCTTTGTGTATTTCTGCATAGCAGGTAAATGGACTAGATGGCCCTTGTGGACTCTTCCAACTCTATGAGTCTATGATTCTATGAAACCTCCTTACTACTTAAAGCCACATTTTCTAACTTTTCCTGGACCTTTCCACAGTCCTCAACAACATGTATGCCAGCAAGTGCAAAAGAAATTAAACATTTGCTGTATATTTATTCACACCATCCTGTTCTTCTCATCTATTATATTTTGAGCGATCTATGGCTCTCTTTTTCTCATACTGTATTGTATCATTTTCCCCACTTTTCCCCTCATTGTATTCTGTCAAATTTCAGACTAGGCACTCTCTTTTGTTCTCCACCTCATACTCTTCCAGACCAGACATCAATAAAGCTAACAAAAACCTAGATGTTTGAAAAATGGCTTTAACGATTTCTCCTCCAAACAGAATGGCTATTTTAAAAAAGCACTTCCCTCAGCCCTCAATTATATACATTATTCCCCCATTTTTAATACTTCTTCTTAGTTAAACTAGAGTTATTTTCTTTCCTTTAGCAAATCAATAAAATTTATATATATAAAAAAAAATCTATAGCCACAGGGTAGCATGACCTCCCTTGAATGACTTTCAGAGGCTTCCTTGCCCCCTTAATCTCAGCTTCCTCTTTATAGTTCACGGTCAAGTTACACGCACTGAACCTCACAATCCTAATTGCATACACTGGACAGCTCTCTCATGTATCCAGGTGGACTTGTCATCATTTATCAATGCCAAAGAAGCTATCCTTGCCATGTATTAATTAGCTTTTTTTTCAAAGAATTGCCTCTTTGGTAGGAAGGCAAGCCTTTGCTTGTTCATCTGCATTTGAACCGATTGCCACTGAGTTATCAGCTTCTTCCTTTCCCTCCCCCCCATGACGTATTGCCATTTTGATAGTCAAACATCCACTTCATTCTCTCCCCACCTTGCTGGATCATTAACCTTGAACATCAAGTTCTCTCACAAAACACCCGCCAGCATCAGCCGTGAATTTTGTGCGAGGAAACCTTCCGTTCTTCTTTCCCTTTTTGCATTTTGTGTAAACTTTCAATCTGGCTGCAGCCTTGAGGTGACAGGAAATCTCTCAACGTCAAGATTAATGTTATTATTTCTCATTTATACTATGGCATCGAGGGTGCATAGGGCACTGGAAAATTATAGAAGCAAAACAGACAGAAAGAGCTGCCTTATACTGAGCAGGGCAATCCAGCTAGCTGAGCATTGTCTAAAGCAGGAGTGGAATTCATGCACCGCCACCACAAGCCATATGCAGCGTGCACGCACCATGTCATTTTTGTAGCCTCTGCTCTGCAACATGCCCCTGTGGGGGAAGAGGCTAAACCAAAAATGGAGAATTACTTCCTATGGTGGCAAGTCTCCTTTCAAGCAAAGTTCAGAGCCTGTATTTGTTTTCAAAATGTTTTGGCCACATTTGGGGTTGAGAAAGAAGTCAAAACATTGCATTTCAGGAGGGGCTGTAGCTCCTGGCTGGTCCCCATGAGACAAAATTGGTATCCTATGGTTCATCCCTGATCTCAGTGGTGGCTGGTGAGTTCCATGATTGTGGAGCAATGGATTCAGAGTTTAAAGGGCCTGTCCAAAGTGTTGAACCCTATTCTCCACATAGGTCCAGCTCCTAGAACAGCTCATTTTAAAGTCAGAAAGCTAAAACTCAGGGCTTGTTTATACTATCTCTCTGGCTTTTCTTCGCAAACGAAGATTCAGGAAGGACTCATCCCGCGCTTTCTGCAAGCGCGCTGATGACTAAAAAGGCCAATCCGAGATAAACAAGTCCGGTTGCAAAAAGCACAGCAGAAGGTCTCCTTGGGTGATGTTTTTGGGTTGTGATTCTTTCTGCGTTGTCGTTTCTCTTCAAGACTTGTTCGTCGTGAGTTCTCAAATAAGGCTGCAGCATTGTGGATAGTGCGTCTCCATGCCTCCCGATGTGAGGCCAGGGCGGACCACTGTTGGTGATCAATTTGGCCAAGCCTGAGATGTTGTTTCAGGGAGTCTTTGTATCGCTTTTTTGGAGCGCCCCTCTTACGCTGACCCGTGGCGAGTTCACCGTAGAGTAGTATTTTTGGGAGGCGATGGTCCTCCATCCTAGAAACGTGCCCTGCTAGATTGATGTACACTAATGCCAATTCGAAGTAGCTACTATTTGTCTTAACATTATTATTATTATTTTGCAAGATCACAGGCATGCAAAGCTGTCTGCTTTTGCTGTTCCAACAGGCATGCCTGTGACTCAAGATAGCGGGTGCAACTGAATTATTCACCTTTTTAATTGTCACCAGTTGCCACCACCACACCACTGAACAGTATTTTTGTTAAAGTATGTCTAAGGTGCAAAAGTGCAATATTGCACCTACATAAATAGAAAAAAGAAAGAAAAGGCTGTTTCATTGCCTCAGCACACAATCGCTACAGTGAAAATCCAACATGGTAGTTCTGGGCACTTGCCTTGTTAGCAAGCTCCACCTCCTGCGCACGTCCAACCAATAAGCTTTCTACCTCCTCTCTTATTGGGAATGCGAATGAAAGCAAATTGGTTGTCCCAACAAGTAGAAATGCACATTCCCTGTGGAGCTTTTTAAAAACTTCGGAAAAAGCAGCAAAGGCTTTTCCTGTGTTTTTTGGTGGATTCTCCCCACTCCTTCCGGATACAATGGATTGATGTGGGATGGCATTTCGACAAATCACATTCTCCTCGGATTCTATGAGGAGTATTTTCACCATTTAGACAACCCCTTAGATTGGATTAATCTCCAACCACCACTGACATAGAAGAAACTCCAAGGGTTGCCCTGAAATTTGATTCTGAGCAAACTTCAGCTACCATCCTTCACTGCACAGATGATACAACTTTCTTCAGGTTTTGCCCCCTTCCATTCCAAGACGAGTAATGTCATAGTTAGGGTTTTTTTTTTTCCCTTCCCTTTTTACTTTGATCTGCTCCTGGGCTGAGATGTGATGAGGAAAGAAACACCTCAAGGACATAATCTGCTAGCATCAGAGAGTGATAACTCTAGGGAGGGAAGAGAAGAACTTCAGAAAAGATGCTCTGAAGTACAGCTTTGGAAAGTGAAACTCTCCCTCCCAACATCAGAGGTTTCTTTAAAAAAAAAAGTGGACTGTGTTCACTTTAGCTGTTTTTGTTCATCTAACACTATGGACATTTTCAGACAGCGTTTTTTTGTACCTACCGCGGGAGGAGCTTCCAGGAGAGGGACGGCGCTCTTGCACAGCAGGGGGTCGTTTTCAGACGCCGCCGTCCCTCTCCTGAAATCATCCGTGTCACTTCCATGAAGCTTCGGAAGCCGCAGAGCCATATTTTAATCACAGAGGTTTACCTTTGCCTTTCTCTGAAGCTGAGAGTGTGTGACTTCTGCAAGGTCACCCAGTGGGTTTCCATGGCTGAGTGGGAATCAAACCCTGGTCTCCAGAGTCATAGTCCAACACTCAAACCACTACACCACAATTTGTTGTTATCTGCTGTCAAGTCATCTTCAACTTAATGATGACCCTATGAATGAGAAACCTCCAGGAACCCTCCTGAGATCTTCCAGACTAGAGGCCATGGCTTCCTTTATTAAATCAATCTACCTGTTGTGTGGTCTCCTTCTTTTCCTACTGCTTTCCACTTTACCAAGCAATATCATCTTTTCCAATGGGCCAGATTACCTCCTGATTTGTGTCAGCCTCAATGTAGTCACCTCAGCTTCTAGTTATTGTTCAGGCCTGATTTCCTCTATGATCCATTAATTTGACTTTTCACAGTCCATGGCATCTAGACTTGGGGCATCCATCACATATGAGTTTACAAAACAGTGCTCCGATAGGAGCCGGTACAACTTTTAGATTTTGTAGAGACCTCTTATTTATTGTTTTTAGAAGTTTATCAAGGTGAGGAGAAGCACTGTTGGTGTCTTACATGCATGTAAGTTCCTTTATGGAAATGGTTGGATATTTTTGTCCAAGATGGAATACCTCCATTCAATTGAAGTTTGCAGGAGTGCATGCAGTGCCAATGCATTCTGCATACAGATATGAATTGCACAATGCACCTGCAAGTACACACTGTACAAGCGTATTAATATTTTGGTCCAAGGTGGAATGCTTGCGTTTAATTCAAGTGTGCAAAAGCAGAGTTGCACATACAATGTGTATGCAGATGCATCTTGCACAGGGATGGATGTGCATATTTGGATGTGCGTTTAACTCCACATTTGGTCTCTTGGTCTAGTTGCACAATGTTTCCATTTGGCAGAAGGATTGCATAGCACAATTGATTCATAACTCTACATGTGGAGATTCATACTACAGAAGCCCAACATAGGATCTCAGTCAATATTTGCCTAAACCAAAATGGCAGAGTTGTGGAATCTGTGGCCATTTATTCCATAATTCCAGCAATACAATTGACCTGTTCTCTTCCCCAGTCCTGAGCTATATGTATGGTTTGCCAGAAGTACTACAACATGCCCATCCATTACTAAGTTCTTGAGGCAGGGGCAGACAAAGGGCAGTCTGTGGGCCATGTGACACATATTTATGAGGCCTTCCGTTGCTTAAAATTGGCCAGTTATGCTCAGAGAAGCCTCTGGAGTTGTGGACAGCCTTCTCTAGTCTGTTTGAGGCCCAGGAGAGCTTTTTATTTTCAAAACTGTAAGTGATGAGAAGTCACTTATAGTTTTGAAAAAGGGCCTTCCTGGCCCTAAAACAAGTTCTGGATGGATAAAGGCTGATGTGGTCAATTCTATCCCCTTCCATTTTTAGGGTGAAATAAAATTTATGTCTCCAGATTGCCATGTAGCATATCCTCTAACATTTCAGAGATGAAAACCAAGAGCGGTGTGGCCAAGCAACATCAGAGTGTGGTCCACATGGCAAAAGCCATTAATGAGGAAGATCACACAAGCTAGGAGGGGCTGTAGCAGTTTGTTTAGGCCTAACCCTACTGGGAAAGACAAGACATCAGACCCTCCTCTCCTCTCCCCCTGCTGTGTTAATTGAACGCAACCTACTTTTGCACTTTGGACTCTGAAGCAACTGAAGTAGGCTGAGGACAAAGGAGAAATGTGGGCGGAGAGAGAAAGAGAGAGGGACTTTTTTAGAAGCATGGAGGAAATTGGACAACAGAGGATTTAATGGGGATGGTCCCTGTCAAATCAGGAAAGTGGGAGGGTATGCTGAGTGTGGGTGCAGCACTCTGGGATCCTAGACAAGGCTGGTGCAGCCACCTCCCTCCTTGGACACTGCTCATTCCTGCTGTAGGGCCTCGTTTGAAGGGTCTAATAGCCAGTGTAACAGCAACAAAAGTGTTCCACAGACACTTTACAATAGGAGATCGTGTTAGATAGACAGCACTTTGCTGAGCCAGCATCCTTCTGTTATCCAAAATAGGGGTTCCCACCTGAATCAGAGTTCAATCTACTAGATTAAACTCTGTGTTCTTGAACTGGATTTACCTAATGAAACCTTGTGTATCCTGGTTGTGGTGGTGGCTTGTTCTACCCCTGTTACCTGAAGAAAATGGGCCAGAGTCAACACAGGAATGCTGGTCCATTGTTGCAGCTACTGCTTCCATTTTCCCTGCTCTATCAGGTCTGGGCAGCCAGCTGCACCCGTGACAAGACCCCTGCCTGTGACCAGCCTTGGTCACATGCTGCAGGCCTGTTGCCTGGACCCTGCAGAGCAAGGATGACCAGCAGCAGCAATGAGGACCAACCTGCTGGGACAGACTACTGCAAATACATGAGGCCCAATCTGTCCTGTCCGGGCAGAAATACATTAAACTGGGGATGGGGGTAATGGAGTAAAGAGCCCTACTACAGCTTGCCCCTGCTCCAGCCCCTTATCTTCCCCGGGGTGGTGAAGACTGCCTGGGGGCAGAATAGGGTGAAAGCCCTGCATCATCTGGACTGCAGGGCTCTGGAATGGGGACAAGCCAGGGTATTTGGCTGGTGTAAACAAGCCCTCAGTCTATTGCAACTTTACTTGACATGACTTTGCTAATGAGACTTCAGCTGACATGACCTTATTAGAAGACATTTGACTTGAGGAGTCAAAGGAGATTATCAGATGCAGCTAATGGGGAGAGGAGATTATCAGATGCAGCTAATGGGGAGAGGAGATTATCAGATGCAGCTAATGTGACACCAGAATAATGACATCAGAATGCAAATGGATGCCAATATCACACGACATCATCCTTTTGCGTTCCACTGCCGTTATTCTGGCATTTCTTTTTATTGACAGGACGAGCTGTTAATAGATTGCCCATCCCATTTGGGTGCCGGCATTGCCAGCATGTAAAACATTGGGCCATTTAACTTACATGAATGCAGCGCTAATGGCCAGTCTGGTGCGACAGGTGAGATCACGACATCCAAGTAAGTGACACACTTTTTTAAACCTTCCCTGCTTTACTTGGGAGTTTTAAAATGTGTTTATGTGCTTGGTGTAACTTTTAATGTTTATTTTTTTGTTTTAAGTTTGAATTTGCCATGCAATGAAGTCTTGTGGGATTCAAACGAGGAAGTGAACAGGGCTCCGTCCACTTCCTCTTCATTGCGAGGGAAGCTTTCTTCCGGGAAAGAAGGTAAGTGCAGTGGGGTGTGTTATTTTGCCAGCATAAAAATTGATTTTTTAATGCCAACAAAAAGAACGTTTACAGGGAATCATCTGAAAAAGTCCTAATTCTGCTGTCATTATTCCTGTAAGCCTCATGCCTCAGCAGAACAGGAAATCACTGCCCCACTTCTTTAATATGAAGCTGCAAACACAATCTATATACAAAGAAGCTCTGCTCACATCTTTGGTTGAATGTACAAGGGGGAAAGCTTCAGTAGTTATAATCTTACTCCTCTCTGTCCACGCTGATATTCCTACAAATGACTTCTGAAGAATGTTAGAATCTGTGAAAGGTGGGAAGGAAGCATACACTGAAGGACATTGGTCATTTTAAAAGGGGAATGTGCATTCCCTACATTAGAGGTAGGGAGTCTGAAAAGTGATGGCCTGTGGGACCCAAAGATAAGGGGAAAGGATCACCAAAAAGAGCCTCATGAATGGAGAAATAAGTGAGAAAGCAGTGGGAATCCATATTGCCATGGACTCTGAAGGGTGTTGCAATACTCGGTGCCAAAACAGATTGAGGGGACATGCTAGACAGATCCACTCTTATGGTTTGAATAAATGAGCCTCTCCATCAGAAAGCAAACATTTTGACTGCTAATCAGATGAACATGAAAATCCAGCAGCATCACTTAAATCACAGCATCAGACTGGCAGAAAATATCACAACTGAATTTTCTTTTCAGACATTAGGATTGGTGGGCTTATAGCCCCACTTGAAATCCTTTGCTGTACGATTGTGATTTTACAGATGGGGGAAAATTAAAATTAAAAAATAGGGATGGTGGGAAATGGTCAAAAATGTGTTTCTTGAGCATCAGGAAACCCTGATGAGGAGAATCCTGGACTGAAGAGAATCCCCACAGTTCAGGGTGTATTCTGTGCAAAATTCACATGTGGAGGGGGTTGTACAGAAAGTAGCATTCGCTGCCCAGGAAACAGCATTTTCTGTGTAGAAAATACTATTTCCAGACCTGAAAATGCTCTTTTTTTCCCAGTGCAAAAGCAACCACGTGCAAATTTTGTGTAAAGTAAGTACCCAACTAAAGCATTTTCTGCACAGGAAACAACACATTGTGTACAGAAAATACTTCTGCACAGAATTGATTTTTGTGAATCCTTCACAGAAATATTATTTTCTGTACAAAAAATGCTTTTGTCTGTGCAGAAAATGTTGGTTTGGGGGCAAAAAAAAACATGCACATTTTGCACAGGATATCCCAAATTGCAAATATTTATTTATTTTTATTTAATAGTGCTCAAAAACTGCAGTTATTAGAGATTTTCTTTCTGTCAGGAAACATAATGAAAAATACTCCAGTAATTTATTGAGATGAAGATAGTTTGTTTTGTTCTAGCAACCTCAGTTTCCTATAGATGCAACTAACATTGTTCAGGAAAAACAAACCAGGCAGCAGAATGGGTGCATAATGAGAGGGGAACAATGTCGTCTGAAAAGGAAACCCTTTAGCGATCTCCTGGCATTGTGATAACGCCATATTTAGCATGTCTGATAATATCCATTGTCTTTTCTTACAACACACATTTTTCATGTCATTGTTCTTTTGACACAAACATTCAAAACCTCAATCCACAGTAATTAAAGAGAATGGAATATAAATCTCAAGCTGTTCCTCTTCCTCCCAACTCTCTCTGGGCCCATCCAGACAGACTGGAAAAACCACAAATTCCCTGGTTTTGTTCCTGTTCTTTCCTGGGTGTTCTGTTTTTGGAGATCTACATGATGGAGATCCCCATCCTGAAGTATTCCCAGGGAATTCCCAGCATTTACAAGGACTTTTTATTCCTATTCCCCACGTCAGTTTAATCCTCTCATTCTCGAAATGAAAGGTACCTCTCCATGGCTGGCTCACTGTGTTATCCCAGAACGAGCCAAGATGGCAGCCACCAAGAAACATAGTGACAGTTCCCAAGACAGCAGATTCAACGGAGATCAAGCAAGGGAAAGAGCAATGCTAGCAATAAAAGAAAATAATCCTAATGTTTAACCAGTGTGATATTACTAAAGTACTTTAACACTTTGGAGATGAGCAGATGCATTAAAAGTGGCATTACATGCACGCCACAAGATCACAAAAGTGCTCCCTTTTCATACAACATCATCCCCCCTCGTTATATACCCATTCTGCTGCCATTGATGGGAGAAGCCATCAATAAATCCCCCATTCTGTTTCTGTCATGAATGTTCCTGCGTGCAACAAGGTGCCCCATTATGCTAGTGAGCTCCCAGCGTCAATAGGAGGTCCATGCCAGAACACTTCAGGGTGAGATCGGGACATCCAGGTAAGCTACCCTCTTTTTTGTAAACCCCTCCCCCTAGGTTACTTGTAAATTTCTTTGTGTGTATGTGCTTTTCAAAATGTTTTGGTGTGTATTTTTGTTTTTACTTTTGAATTTTCCGCACTCGTGTCTTCTCATCAGAATCTGTGGGATTTCGATCCAGGAAGATCTGTTAGAGCTCCTTTCACTCCTGGGCTGCCATGTCGACCAGAGAGGAGGTAAGTGTGATGGGGAGGGAGATTGTGGCGCAACTGGGATGGGACAGGGGCGGCGGAGATTGTGGGACAGGAATGCTTTTTTTGTTCCTCTTTGATAATCTCCTTTCACTATGGACATTTTCAGACAGTGCTTAACAGTGCTTACCGCGGGATTAGGTCCCGGGAGAGGAATGGCGCTCTTGCGCGGCAGTGGGTCATTTTCGGACACCACCGTCCCTCTTCAGGGATCCTTTGTGACACATCCGTGAAGCTTTGGAAGTGGCCGCACCATATTTTAAGCACGGGCAACTTCCATGCTTAAAATATGGCACGGCCACTTCCAAAGCTTCACGGACGTGCCACGAAGGATCCCGGAAGAGGGACGGCAGCGTCCGAAAATGACCCCCTGCCGCGCAAGAGCGCTGTTCGTCTCCCAGGACCTAATCCCATGGTAAGCACTGTTAAGCACTGTCTGAAAATGTCCTATAAGTCCTGAATAATAATTTAAAAGGCTCAGTGAAAATTGGAGAAAGTCAGTTTCTGAAACGTTCCCTTAGTCTAGATGTGACACGTGACCAGTGGGAGGGGGGAGAAGGAAGAACACAAGGGAGGAGAGCATGAGAGATATTTTGAGAAAGAATTTGGATGCAAAACCATGAATGTGCTGGTAAAAGAAAAAGAACTGGAAAGCCTCAATACTTCCAGGGACTTTTTTCCTTTCTGGAAAATCCCCCAATTGATAATACAGGTTGAGTTTCCTTTATCCAAAGTGCTTGGGACTAGAGGTATTTCAGATTTTGGAATATTTTAGATTTTTGAATACTAGCATATACATAATGAGATATCTTGGAGATGGGACCCAAATCTAAACATGAAATTAATTTATGTTTCATATACACCTTATACACATAGTCTGGAAAGAACGTGGAATCCAAGTCTTGGGAACCCATTCAGCCAGTCACTTACAGCAACTATGGGCCACATACCCAGTATAGGAAAATGGGAGAGACAGGAAATCAGGCAACCCGCAGCAACTGGAGAGGAAAAGACAAACATGCAGGTAGTAATAGTGCAGGTTGCCAGAACTGGAGAGCCCAACACAATGGCTCCCTTCCTAGTCCCAGATATAGCAAAGACAAGACACAGCCAGTCTCGCCTACACAGTATTTTTAATAATTTTGTGCATGAAGCAAACTTTGTGTACACTGAACCAGAAAACACAAAACATAAAATGCCCTATCATTTCTGTGCTCAAAAAAGTTATGGATTTGGGAACATTTTGGACGTCAGAATTCTGGATAAGGAAGACTCAACCTTTAGTTCTATGTGACCACGGATAACCAGATAAAATTAAATACCAGAGTTAACATGAAAACCTTTTAATTTTTACTCATATATTTGTATCATTTTAATTAGGTATTTTAATTTTAATTAGATATTTATACCCCACTCTTCAACCACAAAGGCTATCAGAGTGGCTTACAAATTGTTAAGCAATAGCAATTTACACAACTACACTACATTAAGCAGTTTCCAATGTGTGTTAGCTAATTTTATATCTCACTTTTCCATTTCAAAGATAATGTTCAAGATGGCATTCCCCCCCCCCAAAAAAAAAGGAATATGTTCGATCCAAACTGTTAGTGCAATTCTGACAAATATGCACCATCTGTATTGGGTTAAGATTAAACACAAGTCTCTTCTGCCAGTAGAACCCTTTTCTGCTGTTTCTTTGCTGTCTTTTTGGCAAAGATTTTTTATTCCACCAAGTTTGAGGGAATCGATGGTTTTATGAGAAAAAAGCTCTTATGATGCTGCACTGCTTTTATTCTTTGTCTTAATGTTATATTTTAAATGATTTTAATTTTTTTGTCTTTTTAATACTGTTGTAAACTCAACATTTTGTATGTTTTCAGCCATAGGTGTTTTTATTGTACAGGTCGACTCCCATATCCGCACAGGCTACATTTCAAGACACACACACACCATGGATACCTGAAACTGTGGATAATAGGGAAACCTATTGTTTTCAATGAGAACAATGCTGGAAGTTGACCATAGAATCACATTGGAGGACCTAGAAATGCCTAGAAAGAACATATTTTTTTAGGAATGAATAAGTGAAACTGTGGATTCTGAATCCTTGGATATGTGGGTTGACCTGTACTTTCTTCTGTAAATGGCCTTGAGTTCCAGTTTGGAGGAAAGGCAAGGTATAAATAAAGGGAGGGAGGGAGGCTGAGATGAACATTATGAAAACACAATGGATTGGGTTCAAGAGCTGTCATCCTACTTAGAAGACCTCTGCTCACAGCAGAACTTTCTGCTTGGTTTGGGGAATCTAATCCTCTGTGTAGCATTTTCATGGGGCTGGAAGGGCTGCCATAGGAAGAAGGGTCAGGGAAATCCATTTATATCATCTAGTTGTATGTGTCTGGATCCAACCCAATACAACAACTCAGTACAAACCCTATCCATAAAACACAGAGTGTAGAAGAAAGCAATAGGCAGTCAAATCTCAGAACAGCAACCAGTTCTGTTTCACTACTCATTAAACCCAGCACTGAGATACAATCCTGGTTAATTCAGCCCAGCCCTAATTCATACAAGAGTAAATCAACCTTTATTCTATCCAGGCCCCAAGCAAGAAAGAGACCTATAAATAAATCTCTGTTGGTAATAAATTTAAAAAGTGGTAGTCATTCTTCCAAAAAAAAACCATAACTTGTTCATCTTCTAACAGTGGTAGTTGTTGAATTCCATTGTCCATGTGGTGGTGAATCTACTCTACATTTTGCTCGGAATATTAAGGGAGCTATCTAGTGTGCTGAACCTACATGTGGGGAGAGTTCTACACAATATATAAACCCCACACACACACTCCTACTGAACCATTCTCTGAAGATGCCAGCCACAGATGCAGGTGAAACATCAGAAATAAACTCTTCCAGAACACAGCCTCACAGCCCGGAAAAGAAAAAAAGAAAAAAAGAAAATCTATGGATGCAAGCCATGAAAGCCTTTGACTTCACATTGTGGGATAAAAGCCCAGAAAAGATTAACCACGGCACTGGCACAGATGCCAAGCTATCTGATGCAGTGGACTAAAAACATTGTTCCCCTAATCTATCATAGAATCATAGAGTTTAAAAAGACCACAGGGGCCATCTAATCCAACCCCTTGCCATGCAGGAATACCAAATCAAAGCATTCCCAACAGATTGCCACCAGCCTCTGTTTAAAAAAAACCTCCAAAGGAGGAGACTCCATCACACTCCCAGGCAGTGCATTCCACTGCTGAACAGCTCTTTCCATCATGAAGTTCTTCCTAATGTTTAGGTAGAATCTCTTTTCCTGTAGTTTGAATCCATTCCTCCATGTCCTAGTCTCTGGAGCAGCAGAAAACAAGCTTGCTCCAGCCTCAGTATGAGATCCCTTGAAATATTTAAACATGGCTATCATATCACCTCTTAAACTTCTCTTCCCCTGGCTAAACATTCCCAGCTCGCTAAGCTGCTCCTCATAGGGCATGGTTTCAATCATTTTGATCGCCCTCCATTGGACATGCTCCAGCTTGTCCATATCCTTCTTGAATTGTGGTACCCAGAACAGGACACAGTATTCCAGGTGAGGTCTGACCAAAGCAGAATAGAGTGGCACTATTGCTTCCTTTGATCTAGACACTCTACTCTTATTGATGCAGCCTAGAATTGTATTGGCTTTTTTAGCTGCCGCATCACACTGCTGACTGATGTCCAGCTTCTGGTCCACTAAGACTCCTAGATCCCTTTCGCATGTACTGCCATCAAGCCAGGTGTCACCCATCCTATATCTGTGCAAGCTACTGACACCATATTTGTGCCTTATAGTTATTGTATCTGCACAGTTTCCTGGAAACTCACCATGGACTGGCACTAGTCCACAAACAACCACTGAACTGGAGCGTTAGGCCTGCATACACGCTATGTGAGAGTTTGCTTTATTTTTAAATTTTCTTTCTGCACTTCCCATTTTCTCCTTAAGTTTCTGAACATATTTCTTCTGATGGCTTGCTGTCGAAGTATTGTTATGCATCATGGACTTGTAAATAGTTCTCATGCCAATTTAAAATGCTTCCTCGTTCAGCTGGTGGATCACTTCCCTCTGGTCTGAATTACTCAACTCATTAGATTGAATTAGTGCTTAATAAATGTTCAGTTCTTACCAGCATGGCAGCCATTTAGGAGTCGATGTGCAACACTGATGTTGGGACTGAGTGTGGCTGAAACCTAATCCATTGGAACATTTATTGATCTCGTTGTTTTCCCAGTTTTAATTAGAAATTGACTTTTTTTCATCATTTTACATGAACAACAAATTGAAAGGATGCATAGTAATTCCTCAGATCAAAGAGATGATAATCACAAGACTTTTTCAAGACTGCACTAGCAATATCACAATATGTACTCCTATTTAGCAATATAAGAGATACAAAGGAACACATAGCCAGGGTCCCAGATGTTGCAGTGCCTAGGATAAAAGATATTTCTCTCAAACTTGCATTTTTCCACCAAAGTTTGCAAACACTAGACTACAACTGGAATAATATAATTTCAGAATTTCATAGATCCATACAGTTGGAAGAGACCACAAGGGCCATCCAGTCCAAACTCCTGCCATGCAAGAATACACAATCAAAGCACTCTCGACAGATGGCCATCTGGGTTCTATTTAAAAACCTCCAAAGAAGAAGACCACCACATTCCAAGGCAGTGCATTCCACTGCTGAACACCTTTCACTGCTAGGGAGTTCTTCTTAATGTTTAGGTGGAATCTCTTTTCCTGTACAGTTGTCCCTTCATATTCACTGGGGTTTGGTTCCAAGACCCCCCATGGATACCAAAATCTGTGAATACTCAAGTCCCATTATATGCAATGGCATAGCAAAATGGTGCCCCTTATATAAGATGGCAAAATCAAGGTTTGCTTTTGGGATTATTATTATTTTAAGAATATTTTCAAGCAGTGAATACTTAAATCCATGGATACCAAATCTGTGAATATGGAGGGACAACTGTAGTTTGAGTGCATTGCTCTGTGTCCTAGTCTCTGGAGCAGCAGAAAACAAGCTTGCTCCATCCTCAATATGACATCCCTTCAAATATTTAAACATGATTACCATGTCCCCTCTTAACCTTCTCTTCTCTAGACTAAACATATGCAGCTCTCTAAGCACCTCCTCATAGGACATGGCTTCCTTTCAACATTTTGATCTCCCTTCTCTGGACAGGCTCCAACTTTTCAACATCCTTCTTGAACAGTGGTACCCAGAACTGGACATAATATTCCAGGTGAGGTCTGACCAAACAGAATAGAATGGCACTATTATTTCCCTCAATCTAGACACTATACTCCTATTGATGCAGCCTAGAATCACCTTGGCTTTTTTGGTTGCTGCATCACACTCTTGATTCTTTCTAAGAATTGTAGCAGCCTTAACTGGATTTTTTCATACTTTTATGAAATACCTTTATGTTGCCACACCCCCACTGTGCCACAAGCATATGTTTCTATCAATGTCACATGTCGTGCAGTGTGTTGGGCTTGTACCTGGACCAAGTCTCAGTTTTCATGCCATGGACTTTATCAAACTACCCTCCATAAACGTTCTTTTGCCAGCATATTTTGAAGCATTTTTCTGCTGGCAAAAGAACACACACACACACCAGACCTTAACTTGAGCAGCATGAAAGCAGGAACAGAGCTCCATTTACTTCCTGGTTCGAGATCTTGGTGATTCTCGCAAGAAGACGCAAGCATGGCTAAATTCAAAAATACATTTTAGAACACACACAAAAAAGTATACACAAGCACAGAAACACACTCACGAAGTCCCAAGTAAACTGGGGAGCTTCATAAAAAGACCATCCCCTACCTGGCTGTCACAATCTCACCCAGATGTGTTTTACCATCCACACTGTATTCACGTGAGCACACCGGCATGTGGCTTCAAATACTGGCAATACTGGGGAAAAAGCTCCAGGGGAGAGCTATTGGTGGATTGGGATATCAATAAAAAGAAATGGCTTTTTAACAATGCAAGATCCTGAAAAGACAACGTCATTTGATATGTGTACCCTTTCACATTAATTAGGCGTTCTTATGACACCATATTTGCTCTGTCTGATAAAGTCCCATGACATACACCCTGTTAATGGACTTTATCAGACACACTAAATACACCACAATGATGCCACATAAACGCAAAATGGAGCGCACACCACACAATGTCATCCTTTTGAGTTTATGTCTTGCCAATAAACCAATCTATCCCATTGACAGAACAAGCTGTCAATAGGTCATCTGTGCTTTTTTTTTTTTTTTGCCATCATTGCCAGCGTATGAAACCTAGCGCTTTTTCCCCTCCATGCTTACTCTGTCAATGGCCAGACCAGCCTTAATACTTCTGGGTGAGATCGCAACATCCAGGTGGGTGACATACTTTTTATGACCCTCCCTGGTGTACTTGTAAGTTTTTAAGTGTGTATATGTGCTTTCTGTCATATTTATGTGTTATTTTTTGTTTTATTTTCTAATTTCCTGCACAATTAAGTTTCGTGAGAGTCTGTGAGATTTCAGATGAGGAAGTGTGAAAGTATTTGGCAGTGTGAAAGTATCCATTGTGTCTCAAACAAAAATGCTCAACCATTTCCGTAGGGAAATATACTCTTGTGTAAGACACTAAAAGATTTTGCTCAGGCCTTGTCTACACTGACCAGAATATGCTGGCTTCCTGATGTTAAGGTCTATCTGTGTAACAAAGGAATCTCAAGGCCAGTTCAGTGTATCGAGATGGCTTTAATTGCAAGCACGTAACACAGGGAATAAATCTCCATGCTGTGTTCCCCAAAACAAAGCACACACACCTTTTTATATTAGAGAAGAATGAAACTTAAAAACTCAGGCTCTGCGCATGGCCATTACATCAGTCACTAAACAGTCTTCATTTCCCAGAAAACTTTTTTGGAACCGAAATGTGTTCTGTATTTGTAAACGAGCTCTTTGTTCTCTAGGCATAGGATCTTATCTCTACTAATTCTGGGCTTCTAGTCAAGCTGGAGCAAGTACAGTTATATTTCTCAGCTTTCTCTGACACAGACCTATTTTGGCAGACTAAAGAGATTTTCACACAGGCTATATATCACGTGGCAGAAACAGAACAGGGTCGGGAAAGGTTTTCCCTTTCAGATGACATTGACCCTGTTCTGTCCTGCATCCATCCTGCTCCTGTGACTGTTCTGGAACAACGTAATCATGATTTTTCATTGTGAATAGACCTCCCGTTCCGTCGTTATCACACAATCACAGGTGTGTGAACAGGAGTCCCGTTCCTGTTCCGAAATGACAGCTGCGGAAGGGAGGTCCATTCTGAGCACTTCCTGGTACAATCTGGACATCCAGGTAAGTGGCACCCTTTATTTTATCCTCCCTGTTTTGATTGTGTGATTTAAAGTGTGTTCTTGTGCTTGGTGAACTGATTTTATGTTTGGGGAAGTTTTATTTTTTAAATTTACTGCCCAGCCGTTATCACGTGATAACGCGATTCACGTTTCAGATGGCCAGTTGTAAAAGCAGCCTTACGATGGCTGCATTTACGGCCGGCCAGTGAGGGGAGGGGGAGCCCGTTCCTGCCGTGGAATTAAGGTAAGTGTGTGAAAGATTTACGTTATTCCATGGCAGGAACGGGAGAGGAGGTGGCGGGGCAGTAACGGGGCATTTTGGTCCCGTGTGAAAATCTCCTAAGTCTTTTTCTTTACAGGCTCAATATGACAAACTTTTGGGCAATCACTACAGACAGACCCTCTCACTGACAGCTGCCCCATTACCTGCATGGAACAGGATGGAGTCCTGATGGGCATGCTGGCCTGTCTCTGCAACCACATCCGCTGCCATCCGCATTGTACTCTCTGACACCACGCAGGAGGTCCTCAGCACATGATCAAGGCCTGATTCCTGGCTGCAGAGAGAGTGACGTGGATGGCAGCTTTAGTGGTAGACTGGCTTTAGTCTGTCCCAAATCTCCTACTATTTAGCTTCAGTGGGTAGATCCTTTGGCTTCTAGTATTCCGAGAGAGGTTTTTCCTCCTGTCCACTTTTACTGCACTGTGCCTAATTTCACACCTCTGTCATAGTATACTTTAGTAAGAGCTCTGCTTTTACTTTTTTGCTTTCTCCTAAGATAAACAGCCTCAAATGGTGTAACCCCTTCCTAAGGGGAAGTTACGGCCATCTACTTGATCTTTTTCATGGCCTCTTTCTGTACCTTTTCCAACTCTACATCTTTTTTCTCAGGTGCAGTGACCTGATCATATTTCCCAGAGAGGTTAGGTCAGCTCACTTGTTATGGGCCTTTAGACAGCCAGTAAAAACTACATCATCCTGCCAGCCTTAAAATGGGTTTGCCACAAATCATTTTTTTAAATAAATCATTCTCCTTTTCTTATAACATTATGACTTTTATCAGGTTTTTTTTTTTTTGAATTAGCTTTTTGGTTTGGATTTGCTGGATTTTATTGTGTTTACAGCTTTCTTCGATTATAAATCACACTGAGAATTCACTGAGTGGAAGGAGAATTCTGAAATGTATTAAGAAAATAAATACACTTTGGATTCAGTGGTCATCTTGGCTGACACCCTGTTAGTGACATATGCAGGCATAAGGCAAGAGCCAGTATGATATATTGCTTTGAGTGTTAGACTGTGACTGAAAAACAGGGTTAAAATCCCCACTCAGACATGAAACCCCACTGGATTACCTTGAGCAAGTCCCACTCTCTCAGACTGATAGGAAGGCAATGGCAAAGCCCCTTTGAATGGATCCCACCAAGAAAACCACATAATAGGGTCACATTAGGGGCAACATAAGTTAGAAACAACTTGAAGGCACACAACAACAATTGCCTATACTGTATATGTCTCTTTTTGGTGGATGTGGAGGTTAGTATTCCCTTCCTTCCTCCACACCAGCCAAAGACCCCTGGACTAACTGTAGAATCACTGCCCTCCATGGCCATACCATGACTGATAAGATGGGGGGGGGATAGAGTGGTATCTTCCTATGTCCCCAAAGCCAGATTATTACATCATCCACTACAAAGACCCCCAACAGTGGAGGATATAATCATTTTGTGTCTGGATACAGGGACATAGCCAGATGCTTCTCTGATCCCCCATCAATCTCACCAGGCATGGAGTGGCTGTGGAAGGACTACATTGACTCCACCTTAGGTCTGGGGGTTGGTGAAGGCCAGTTGTGGCATAGTTCTGTGTGCAGAACTTCTACGCTTATACTGGACCATACAGGTTGTGACCATAATATGTCACCAATAAGAGGACAGTACAAGACAAAAAGTTCCTTCCCCGATTTCCATCTAAATCTCAATTTTCATCTCCCCTCTCCCCCCTCCATTTTTTTTCCTATTTTCAACATGCCACAGTTTGAGAAGAATGGAGAACAAGACTGCCAAATTTTATCCCCCACCTCTAAGTTGTTGATTTCTGTGCAGTGTCTCAAGCGATGAATTAAGTAACTCCAGCAATTTTCTCAGTGAGGTCTTTGTGAGCCCTGGACAAACTCCACCCACCTAAGCTACCCATTGGATACCCCAGATTGGACACAGTGTGAAGGACTTCCTGTCCCAGTTGAACCTTTTTGGATCAACAGTTTTTTCTGAGTTTGGGGGTACAGTAGGACCCCCATATCAGTGGGGGATTGGTTCCAGGGGGCCCTGCGGATAATGAAAACCATGGATAATAGTGAACACCTCGTCACCATTCCCGCCATGGGAGCGATCCCAGGGGGCAATCCAAGGGTCAAAGGGAGAAGGGAGGAGAGAACTACTACTCCCCTCCCTTCATTCCCGCATCACCATTCCCACCAAGGGAGAGATCCTGGGAGGTGATCCTGGGGGCAAAGAGAAAGGGAGGTGAGATCTGCTACTACTCCCCTCCCTCCCCTGTCTACACACATCCCATTGTCACCACCCGCAGATAATTGAATCAGCAGGTGGCGAATCAGCGAATGTGGGGGTGCTACTGTATTTCTATCTTATTAGCTAGTCTTTCCTGACTCCTGTCTTGCTTCCCAGCCTGGCTAACTGGCTTGTCCTTTGACTCCAAGTTAATAATTGGAGATTTTCAGACAGGGGGGGAAACCCCCCACAGAGATTGGGAGAGAAACAGGGTTGTTCCGCTTCCAGTGCTCTGTTTCACACACCTCCATACTTCTACCGACCGCCATTCATTCTCCTTCCATCCTGCTTCCATTTTCCTTCCACTAAATGAAAGCAGGATGCAGGGAGAACAAATGGAGATCAGGAGAAGGACGGGGGGGGGTTGAAACAGAGTGCTGGCAGTGGAAGAGCCCCATTTCTCTCCCAATCTCCATGGGTTTTTCCCCCGTCTGAAAATCATAGAATCATAGAATTGTAGAGTTGGAAGAGACCACAAGGGCCATTAAAGACCTCCAAAGAAGGAGACCCCACCACACTCCGAGGGGGTGTGTTCCACTGCCAAACAGCTCGTACCATCAGAAAGTTCCTCCTAATGTTGAAGTGGAATCTCTGTTCCTGGAGCTTGCATCCATTTTCTGTGTTCTATTCTCTGGAGCAGCAGAAAACAAGCCTGCTCCATCCTCAGCGTGACACCCCTTCAAATACTTAAACAGGGCTATCATATTGCCCCTTAACCATCTTTTTTTCCAGGCTAAACATACCCAGCTCCCTTAGTCTTTCCTCATAAGGCATGGTTTCCAGACCTTTCACCATTTTAGTCGCCCTCCTCTAGACATGTTCCAATTTGTCAATATCCTTTTTGAATTGTGGTGCCCAGAACTGGACACATTATTCTAGGTGAGGCCTGACCAACGCAGAATAGAGTGGCACTATTACTTCCCTTGATCTCAACACTATACTTCCATTGATGCAGTCCAAAATCGCATTGGCCTTTTTACCTGCCGCATCACACTGTTGACTCATGTTCAACTTGTGGTCTACTAGGTCTCCTAGATCCCTTTTGCACATAGTCTCGTTCAGCCAGGTCTCCCCCATCTTATATCTATGCATTTCCTTTGTTTCTGGCTATTGTCTTGTTCCATGGCTTCTGGCTTTTCTCAGCTCTCCAAGCTACTCAGATATCATGGGATGTAATGTCTGCACTTATGTAACTGTATTATTGAGTGTATATTATATGTAATAAAGTATCTCTTGATACGAACCCGCCAGAGCTTTAAGATCATCAGGGGAAGGCTTTGGAAATTATCAGATGAGTTCCTTAAAACGTGATTATGGCACTATATTTTACAGTGTTGGTGTTCTGGCACAATGACATACAATTTCACACACTATCATGATAACAATACAAAATTGCCCAAAGAATGTGGCAATACGAGCATTCATGCCACTTACTTCCATGTTTCTCCATGAACGTGATTTTGGTGTGTCTCATGAGAAGATGCAAGTGTGCTAAAAGCCCCAGAATCATAGAATCATAGAATCATAGAATTGCAGAGTTGGAAGAGACCACGAGGGCCATCCAGTCCAACCCCCCTGCCACGCAGGAAATCACCAAAATTAAAAAATAAAACATTCAGGAAAGCACAGATACACGTTCAGAAATTTGCAAGCATGATGGGGAGGTTCATAAAAAGAGTGTATAGTACCTAGTTTTCCCATTCACACCCAGAAGTGCTCTGGCGGGACCACCCATTGACACGGGAATCATGCCGACAGAACGGGGCACCTTGTCACACACACGGAAATCCAGAACACAGATGCTATGGGAGATCAATTATTGACTTCTCACTGTCAATAAAAAAGAACTCCCTCGTAACAGGAGCAGAACACTTGCATAACACTGGGTCATGACGTAGTCTGATAAGGAAGCTCTTTTGCAATCTCATGGTGTCATTATAATGCAGTTTTTGACATGTCTGATAATCTGCTTTTTCTCGGTCCCACTACCATCGCAGCCTCACTTGGGGAGGATACAAGAGAAAGCCTTCTCGGTGGCTGCTCCCACCTTCTGAAACTCCCTTCCTTGGGCTGGCCCCCTCCCTTTCCTTTCACCAGCAGGCAAAGACATTTTTATTCAAGCAGGCTTTTAACATCTAAGCAGGGTGACTTTTTTATGGGGATGTTTTAGCTATCTTTTAAAATTTGTGTCTGTTTTTAAAATGTTTTTATACTTTTTAGGGTTTTTATTATTGTATTTTGGAGCCTCCTTGAGTCTTATCTGAGAGGAAAGTGGTGTACAAATGCAATAACTAAATAAATAAATATCGTATAGTAGATAGAATAAAGTCAGGGTCTGTTGGGAGGGGATGAGAACATAGAATGTTTTGAATGGTGATTGGCCGGGAGTTTGAAAAGAGGTTTGGAAATGCTTGTGAGTAGCACAGTAAGGGCCTGTCTACATGAGACCAAAACAAAAAACCCGGATTGCTCTGCAGTAATGGCAAATCACAGCAGCTGCAATTTGTCTTAATGGTTTTTTGGCCCCCAAAAGCTTTGCATGCCTGCCAGTCAAGGTGGTGGCTGTAAGTGAATTACTCACATTTTAGCTTACCTGAATTTGCACTCTGAAGAAAAGTGGCAAAGCAGTAGGAACGGTCCGTCTTCTATGCTGTCTAACCGCATGATATTGCCATTCTTCCAGCTTTCTTTAGTTCTGGTCCCATGGGGGGATGAGCTAAAACTGTGTCTTTTTGCTAATGGGTTTTTCTGGTTAGCAAAAAGACATGGTTTTACCTTGGTCCCTCATGGGACTGGAACGAAAAAACTATGACACAATGCAGTAAGGCAGCACTTGCTGCTTTTCTTCAGAATGTGATAAGCCCTTAGGGCTGCGATCAAAGTCCAGTTAAGCAATTGTTCTGGGTTGTAAACTTTGTTTCCATTCTAAATTGAAGTCCATTTATTTTGAGAGGGAAAACAAAATTGGGGTTGGGGTTGGGGTTGCTATATTTGCTGAGTGGTGTTGGGTCTATTTAAAGGAATCCACACAATAAGGGTCACAGAGGTGATTATTGCAGGAGATGGCAGCAACCAGTTAAGCTGGGTCTTCACAGAAGGTGGCAGAAGCTTGTTGAAGCAGCTTGTAAAGCTGCCCCATAGGTGATGGCCAGAGGCGGAATTCCAGGCAGAATCTCACACAGAAGAGATGATCCTGCCTATTTATCCTGCATAAATGAAATGTCCACCTCAAACCTTTCAACAGCAGGAATTGAATTGCAGGAATTATCTGTTTTAAAAAATCCTTATCTCAAAGTTTCCCACACAAACACACACTTTCCCCTCCTCATTCCCTTTTCCTTTAGTGTCATCTCTTAAATGACACTAAAGATTGTGTGCAAGCTTGAGGAGCAGAAACAGTCTTAACTCTAGGGGTGGTGGGGCATTTTTAGTAATATTTAAGCTCCTTGTACAGAGTCAGCATGATGTAATGGTTTGAGTGTTGGATTAGGATTCTGGAAGACCAGGACTCGAGTCCCTGCTCAGCCATAGAAGTCCACCAGGTGACCTTGGCCATGTCACACTCTCTCATCCTAAGAGAAAAGCAATGGCAAACCTCCTCTGAATAAACCTTGGGAAGAAAACTCTAAGACTGGGTTACCATAAGTCAGTGTTGACTTGAAGACACATAACAACAAAAGCTCCTTTGGGAGCCTTTCCCCCTGTAGTTGTTGTTGTTAACTGCCCTCATAAGTCAACTTCGACTCAGGGTGTCCCCATGATTGAGACACAACCAAGGACTTTATCAGACTAACCATGCAAAAAAAAATTCTTTCCCCTAAAAGCTAACAGCATACTTGTCCTGGCAACATCACCCTTTCTTTCAGACCTACCTTCAGTAGTATGAAAAGGCAGCCCCAGCATAAACAGAGCACAAACAGAGCTCCGTTCACTTCCATGCTCGTGATCTTGTTGATTCTTGTGAGAAGTTGTGAATGCAGTAAATTTTAAAAATACAGCAAAACAAAGACAGAAAACGTACACACAAGAACAAAAACCCACTTTAAAACTTAAAAGTGAACCAGGGAGGTTCATAAAAAGAGCACCCCCTACCTGGCTTTCGTGTTCTTACCCAAAAGTGTTCTGGCATTGTCACTGAAATCATGAGAGGACAATGGTGTGAGGTTTGAAACGCTGGCAATACTGGCAAAAAAGTTGCCATGGGAAATCTATCGATGGCTTGGCCCATCCATAAAAAGAATGGTTTTTTGACCATACAAAATCGCAAAAGGGCGATGTCCTCTGATAAGCGCACCCTTTTGCGTTCATTAGGTGTCATTATGATGCCATATTTTCCATATCTGATAAAGTCCCAAGACTGCCTGTCCTCAATTGCTCTGCTCAGGTCCTTCAGGCTCAGGGCCATGGCCCCCTTGATTGAGTCTTTTCATCTGGTATGTGGCCTTCCTCTCTGTCTACTACCCTCCACCTTTCCTAGAATTATTGTCTTTTCTAGTGAGTCATGCCTTCTTCTGATATGGCCAAAGTAGATCAGGGTATAAATTCTACAGTAGGCCCTTGGTATCTGCTGGGGTTTGGGTTGCTTCCAGGACACCCCCCACCATGTATATCAAAATCCATGGATGCTCAAGTCCCATTATATACAATGTCATAGTAAAATGGTGTCCATTATATAAAATGGCAAACAGCAAGGTTTCCTTTTTGGAGATTTTTTTTTTTTTTGAATATTTTCAAGTTGTGGATGGTTGAATCTGCAGATAAAGAATCCATGGATACTTAGTACTCATTGTATAAATAATTTGAGAAACACTATTTTGTGGATCCTACAAACCAAAATGTTGTTGTTGTGCATCTTTAAGCTGTTTTCAACTTATGGCAGCCCTAAGGCAAACCATGGCCAAGCATGGATTTGAACCCTGGTCTCCAGAGTTGTAGTCCAATGCTCAAACCACTACACCATGCTGGCTCCTATAAGCCAAGATGGAAAAAGCTGGGATGCCTGCTCTTGGGAAATATCCAAGATTGCTCTGACAGTCCTGTCTTCTTCGACCATAAACTTTGCTACATAAACAGATCTCCAAGGTCTCCATGTGATCAGAACAGTTACAACAAAGCTCACTTTCCAGCAAACTTTGTGTTCACCAACAACTAATTACTTTTGTTTCTACCATTAGCATAAGTGACTTTGATAGCTTTGACTTGTTGGCATGGATAAGCGCATTCCCTAATGACTCTCAGTTTTACAAGAATGTTGGCTCTTCTAACCTTCATAGACTTAGAATAATTCCTTAGTCATTCAAAACCTGGCTGTTTGGGTTTTCCTTCAAAGTTTCATTTAAATAATTGTAGTTTCTAAAAGTAGTGACTATGTATAATTGCATAAATTGAAGGACTTGTATGGGTTTTCCCTGGGTTTTTTCCGGGCTATGAGGCCGTGTTCTGGAATAGTTTCTTTCTGATGCTTCGCCTGCATCTGTGGCTGGCATCTCCAGAGAATGGTTGGGTAGGAGTGTATGTGGAGTTTATATGGTGTGAACCCCTATTGGGGGGTATATGTAAATTTGTGTAATTGAATGGTTATTTTCTGGGTATAGAAATGCAAGGCTCATTAGTGTCTGTTTGGCTAATGGTTGGTTGATGGGCCATTATCTGCTGGAAATCCCCCTTTTCCTGGGTGGAATTCCTTTGTAAGTGTTGAGTTTTGATTCTATTGTTCTTCAAAACTGGGAACCAGATTTTGTTTACTTTTAAGGTTTCTTCTTTCCTGTTGAAGTTGTCCAGGTGTTTGTGGATTTCAATAGATTCTCTGTGCATTCTGAAATGATAATTGTTGGCCTGGTCCAGAATTTCAGTGTTTTTAAATAGCATTTTGTTTCCAGGTTGGTTTATAACATGTTCTGCTACCGCTGATTTTTCTGGCTGGCTTTTTTCAATTTGATTAATGATACAAAAACCGATGAAAAATTAATTGGACATAGCTCCCACTTTGGAAGAGACCCTTAAGGCCATACAGCAGATGAAAAACGGCAAGGCAGCTGGGATTGATGAAATCCCACCTGAAGTTTGGAAACACGGGGGTCATGCACTCCACGATAAATTCCATGAACTCCTTGTGAATTACTGGGAAAAAGGGGAACTGCCATCAGATCTCCGAGATGCAGTCATCATCACCCTGTACAAGAAAAAAGGAGCAAAGTCCGATTGCTCAAACTATCGAGGCATAACACTGCTCTCTATTGCTGGAAAAATCCTTGCAAGGATACTCCTGAACAGATTAGTTCCTGCTATTGCAGAAGAACTCCTTCATGAAAGCCAATGTGGCTTCATAGCCAATACGAGTACTACAGATATGGTATTTGCCCTTAGACAACTACAAGAAAAATGTAGAGAGCAGAACAAGGGTCTCTATGTAACATTTGTCGACTTCACCAAAGCCTTCGACACTGTGAGTAGAAAAGGTCTGGGGCAGATCCTGGAAAGACTAGGATGTCCCCCCAAATTCCTTAAAATAATTATCTTGCTACACGAGGGACAGGACAGTCAAGTCAGATATGGTGATGCTCTTTCAGAGCCCTTTCTAATAACTAATGGAGTGAAGCAAGGTTGTGTTCTTGCACCAACTTTATTTACAGTCTTCTTCAGCATGATGCTCCAAAGGGCTACGGCAGAGCTTGAAGAAGACGACGGCATCTATATACGTTATCGTACTGATGGCAATAACTTAAGCCGTCTGAGGGCTCACACTAAGACTCTAAACTATCTAATCCATGAGCTGCTCTTCGCTGATGATGATGAAGCAGTTCTGCAGTGCCTAACATCCTGCTTCGCAACAGCTGCAGAGCTGTTTGGGCTGGAAGTCAACCTAAAGAAAACAGAAGTTCTTTACCAGCCTGCACCACAGGATGAACACCACCATCCCCACATTGCCATCAGCAAATCTGTGCTCAAGTCCGTTCAGCAGCTCACCTACCTGGGAAGCATCATCTCCTCAGATGCCAAGATTGACAAAGAGATCGATCACAGATTAGCAAAGGCATATAGCGCATTTGGAAGATTTCACAAAAGAGTCTGGAGTAATAAACGCCCGAGGCGAAGCACAAAAATCAGTGTGTATACAGCCATTGTACTGTCTATTCTCCTTTATGGATCTGAAACATGGGTCACCTATCGCCACCACCTACGACTCCTCGAGCGCTTTCATCAGCAGTGTATAGACACAATCCTAAATATACACTGGACTGACTATGTGACAAATGTTGCTTTCCTTCAGCAAGCAGGGATCACCAGCATTGAGGCCATGATACTGAGAACACAGCTGCGCTGGGCAGGGCACTTTTCTAGGATGGAGGACCATCGCCTCCCAAAAATACTACTCTACGGTGAACTCGCCACGGGTCAGCATAAGAGGGGTGCTCCAAAAAAAGATACAAGGACTCCCTGAAACAACATCTCAGGCTTGGCCAAATTGATCACCAACAATGGTCCGCCCTGGCCTCACATCGGGAGGCATGGAGACACACTATCCACAATTCTGCAGCCTTATTTGAGAACTCACACCGAACAAGTCTTGAAGAGAAATGACAACGCAGAAAGCATCACAACCCAGAAACATCACCCAAGGAGACCTTCTGCTGTGCTTTCTGCAACCGGACTTGTTTATCTCGGATTGGCCTTTTTAGTCATCAGCGCGCTTGCAGAAAGCGCAGGATGAGTCCTTCCTGAATCTTCATTTAAAAAGAAAAGCCAGAGAGAGAGAGAACTACATACATATATGATATTTAGCTCATTTTTGTGTTTTTAACATTTTTTCCATGTTCTCTCCAACATAACTATGTTGTAAGTCTCATTATCTTTTCCTGTGTACTTGTTAGTTATTTTGAGGTTGGTGCTGGGGTTTCACACCCATCTTTGGAGATAACATTAACTGGGTCAATACACTTGTCTACACTTCCATCCTCCCCCCGCCCTAAAAAAAAAAGTCATTGAGAATTTCTGCTTTTCCATATCTTTAATGTGATATAACCACTGCATATATAGATAAAAAGTGACTCATAAGTGATAAAGAGTCCAGAATTGGTACTCTAGTTCTGAATCTACTCTAGCAGGGTCTGCCCAGTGCTAATGTTATTCCAGGATCTGCAGTGTCATGACGTTCAGTGCAGATAATGAATCACTTTTGGCCTCATCGCTGCAGCCCCCAGCATTATGAATGAAAGCCCTTTCGATAGCATTATTAGCATGAGCTAAGCAAAATGCAGGCCTTGGCATGGTTCAAGATCACAGGAAGCTAGGAGGACAAAGAGAAGCTAAACATATCCCTGCAGGCTGATTGGATTCTCAGTAACCTTATCCATCAACCTGAAGGAACCTGTCTGAATAAGCAAACAACTCTCCATGCATTTCCCACCCCTGCAAATGCTGTTGTTATTTGAAATGACCCCTGCAGCTAGACAAACATCCATTCTTGAATGCTTTTAAAAACAGAAGGAAGGGTATCAAGATGTAGTGATGGCTAGAGGGTGGCCATGGTTGAGATGCTACATCATGCTGGTGGAATGTTAAGGATGCATCCAAACTGATTAAAAGACCAGAAAGTCCCAGATTTTGTTCCTGTTTCTGATTGTACTTTGGACATTGTCCTTTGCACATTTTGTTTATCCCAGAACATTTTCTGTCAACTCCCAGTACAAACAAAGACTTTTTATATCAACTACCTAGTATGAAATCAGAAAGAACAAGAAGACGATCTGGGACCTTACAATCAGTCTGGATGTGCCCCAGACTCTATCACTGTACTTATGAGATGTGGTAGAGGTGATAAAGGCTATTCCTTCAGTCTGACTACTTTCCCCAGCATGTACAACAGCCAAGGGGATACTGGGTGGAATTGTCTTTTATCAGCTGTGAGAGGGTATCCAGACTCAATTGAGCTAGTTTTGATCATGGAAGGGTGAAGAAGTATGCTCCACCCCCAGTGTCAACGTGTTCCTCCCTCCATCAGGGTTCAAGAGCAGCCAGCACTAAACCAGGCACACCAGTAATAATAATAATAATAATAATAATAATAATACTTAGTTATTATTACCTGCCTCTCTCCTCAGAATTGGGGTGGGGTACAACATCACAAAGTATACAATACAATGCATCACAATACAGAAAAAAACCAAGGAAAATCTATGAATGCTGGCCATAAAAGCCTTCGACTTCACATAGTTCTCAAGTGTTTTACAAAGGGATTTCAGACAGACAGCATCTGTGAGATGGGGCGATCTGATATCTTAATGATTGACAGGTAACCCTTTTTGGTCTCTCAGATGCAGGGGTGTCAGCTTCATCTGCACAGCAATGAAGTTCCCTCTGTATGTTTGATGCCTGTAGGACACCTGTCTCTTCAGAAGACATGGTGCTTCCATTTCAGAGAAGATGCAAGATGTTTGTATCCAGGTGTGAATTTGTGGGGAACTTATGAGGGTCTCTCCCCGGCATATTCCACGCTTGTCCTCAGCTTGACTCCTGCCTTTCTCAGGAGTGTATTTTATTTCCTAGTATTTATTTCCTGGTATTTATTTCCTTGAAGGGCCCTCAAAGCCAGATTTGACCAAAACATTTTTTCCAGTTGAAATGAACCAAAGTAGAGGATGATGGTCTTTGCAGTGGGAATGCTTGGATGTATTGTTATAATGATGTGGAGGCAGAGTTGTACGCAGTTGCTTTTGTTGTGCTCCAAGGTGGTGTCACGGTGCTAGGATATACAACCCGGAAGGGGCCAGTAATGAGAAGGCTAAACGCAGCTGGCTAGCATATCTTGATTAGGCCTGGGAAGCTAGTATGGGAAATGAGAAGGCCAAATACTTATCTCTGTGAGAGAATGCGTGTGAGAACCACTGTCTCTGTATTATTGAGCTGGATTATGCTCTGAGACTGTACTGCAGTTCTGTCTGGAGTGTACAATGACAGGCCTGCACTGTACATTGTGCTGTGATATGTAGTCTGTATGGTAGGAGTCTCAGACTCATTGTAAATATCACTATATTATGTTTTAGTAAAGATAAATAGTTTAGACACACATCTGTGTCTGTGTGCTCATTTCTTCACCTGATGAATGCAACTCTGCTACAACAACTTTTGCTGCCTGGTCCTCTTGATATGCTCAGAGGTATCAACGTGCTACCATGTCAGGTGGAGCCATGCAGATGGAGGGACTGGGTGCTTCTTTTTTGGCAGGGTCCAGAAGTGCACATGCACAGCCCTAAACCCAAGATATGCCTTCATATGTCACCCACAGGATGCTGGCCCATGTGTCCCTGTTCCAGCTCCATATCTGGCCCAGAGGGGGGTTGAACTGTCCGCAGGCAGATCAGAGTAAGTAACCTGCATCGTTTGGACTTCAGGGCTCTGGAATGGGGGCAAGCCAGGGTAGACCAGCCCTTTGTGTGATAAAATTTGAAAGACAGAGTTGCACTGTTACCTGGATGGTTAAATTTTACCCAGATATTGGGCATGATATTTGGCATGTGTTTTTGAGCATTATCTGGCCCAGATTCCCAGCTCTCTCACACACACCCACTCTCTTTTTTAAAAAAAAGTAAATCCCTGGCCCTCCTGGAAGCCAAGATATGAGGCAAAAAGTACAGCCCTGTTGTTCTGCAAGAAATAAGCCTGCCAAGTATTTAGTGTTTAGTGAATGAGCGAAGTCTCAAAACTTCATAGATTTAAATTTTTGAGTGGTCCTTTCCCAGTTCCCTAAGCAAATGTTGTAACATTGAAGGGAAAGCATAGTCTGTTAACAGAAAGCTGAGGTTTTTCTGTTTAACCCAGAGCTGTGTGAGAGCTGTATTTTACACAGCTGCCTGAAAATAGGGCACAGAAAACAATGGCCCTGAGCCATAGGAATGAATAAGGAGAAAATACAATAGAACAAAGTACCAAGGCAAATCAGTTTAACATCTTATAATAAAATTATTAGTTTTTAAAGTGCCATGGACTCTGTGGCTTTCACTGCAACAGACTTAACATGGCAATATTATTTACATCATCATCATCATCATCATCATCATCATTTTGTACTCACTTAATTCATGGTCTGCTTTTCTCCCAGCAGCAGGGAGACCCAAAGTGGCTTACAACAAGGTTAGGACAAGATACAACTAAAAACCTGATGATACAGGTTTTAAACAAAAGTTTTTTAAAAAAAGTTGCATTAGCTATCTTGAAAAAATTCCTAACTGTGCGTATGCACTCCAGGCCACGACTGAAACCTAGGCACCCAGTCTGAGTCCAAGAGCAAACCCAAACTACACACCTGAAATTTCAGGAGGAGTGTAACCCCATCCAGCACAGGCTGAACCTCAATTCCCTAATCTGCCTTTTGACTGACCAAGAGCACCACTGCTTTGTCTGGATTAAGGTTCAATTTGTTACTTTCATCCAGTCCATTACTGACAACAGACACTGGAGATTATCAGACAGGTCCTAAAACCCTGTTTCTGTCTCACTACTCCCTCCCACCCCACTCCTGTCCTTGTTACAGAATAAAATAAAAACTTTCAGACACCTACTTGGTAGTGAGACAGAAACTGCTCCCCCTCCTCTCGGCAGCCCGGGAATAAATGCAGCCAATGTAATGCTGCATTTATGACCCAGAAAGCAAACCCCGCCCATTCTCGCAAGAGAACAATTGCGTGGGAAATTTAAAAGTTAAAACAAAATGAAACATCAAAACACAAAGCAAGCACCAAAACACACTTTAACCATTAGAAGTAACCTGGGGAGGGTAAAAAAAAAAAGGTGTCACTTACCTCGTTGTCCCAAACAAAGGTGGAAGTGTTCAGCACGGACCTTTCCCCACAGCTGGCATCGCGCCAGCATAACAGGACAAAAATGGGGTGCCATTCAGACCATCCGTGATTCCATGACAGAAACGGAATAGATGGTCTATTAATGACTTTTCCCCATGAATAAAAAGGGGGGCACACGGGGGCAGCACGGGATGGAGATGACGTTATCTGAAAGGGAAAACCTTTCTCAATCCTGTTCCATTCCTGCCATGGATTATTAAACCCATGTGATAATCTCCACTGTGTTAGTCCTGAAACAGCATCTTTGGAATTAGGAGAGACAGAGTTGAGAATCATCAGCATACTGGTGTCACTAAATCCCAAACTCCAGATAACTTCTCCCAATGTTGCCATGTATATGTTGAAGAGCGGATCAAGCCCCGAGGGAGCCCACAGGCCAATAGCAAGAGTGTTAATCAAGAATCTCCCTGCACAACCTTCTGAGTTTGCACCTCCAGGAGCGACCAGAACCACTGTAAAACAGTATCCCCATGTCCCATATTTTATATACATCTTGGACACCATGCATAAGCTGGATACCATACATATGCTGATATACCTGCATGCCTGCTAGCCTGTTGTCTCCAGGTGCTCCTTGGTGATGGGCTTCTTCAACACATTTACTCTCTCTCCATTTATCTTTAAACCTGTACTGGACAGGAAAGTCCTCCAAACAGAGAGCACCTTCAGACAGAAGACAACCCTCCCCTTCGTAAAACAGGCAAAACACTCTAGGCCAGTGGCTCTTAAGCTTTTATTTAGCAGGGATTTCCTTTAAATATTGTTTGTTGCCACAGACCCCCCAAGACTTAACACAAGATCTAAAACCCTAACAATAATAACAACATTACCTGATAAAAAATAACAATATAATTACACCATCCATTAACCCTTCCCTCAGAGGCACTAATGGGGAAAGAAGACTTTTCTCCTGCTTCTTCCTGCAAATTTGTGGCTGGAGCAGATTGAATAGCAATGCCCAGGCCAAGCTAGCCAGCCTTTGCCTTGGCTCCTGTCACATAGGCTGAGTAGCCTTTAATCTTTAGTGGACCCCCTGTGAGGACATCATGCCCCCCTGGGGGTCCATGGACCACAGGTTAAGAACCACTGCTCTAGGCACAAACTAGTACTTAAACCATGTGATCTTCCTCAGCCACCATCTGGTGAGGACAGACACCCCTAGAACTGAAAAAGTAACTAAAGAGTTAGAGATAGATTTTAAATGAGTGAACTTCATCATGTTACAGTGACAATCTAATGTACCTTAGCTATTGCCCTCAAAATTAATTGATTACAAGTTACTCGCTCATTGTAATGAGTTACTTCCAAACTCTGTAGGCTTCAAGCAGGTCAAGCTGGCAATAATGTTCTCCCATTCTTCATCTCCCATCCACTGTAATTTTGATCCAGATTGCTTCTGAATATGGAGGTTCCATTTAACTATCACCAGGGCTTGGAAATGTTACTTTTTTGGACTTCAGTTCCCAGAATGCACCAGCCAGCATGGCCATCCTGGCTGAAAGATTTGGAGAGTTGTAATAACTTTTTGAAAAAAAAGTAACTTTTCCAAGCTCTGGCCATCACAAAGTGAAGGGAATGCTGTGGGTATAGCATATCTTGATTTCAGTAAGGCCTTTGACAAAGCCCCCCATGATATTCTTGCAAAAAAGTTAGTAACCTGTGGGCTAGACAATGCAACTGTTAAGTGGATTTATAATTGGTTGACTGACTGAACCCAAAGGGTAGTCACCAATGGCTCCTCTTCATCCTGGAGAGAAGTGACCAGTGGGGTGTCACAGGGTTCTGTCCTGGGCCCAGTGCACTTCAACATCTTTATCAATGACTTGGATGAGGGAATAGAGGGCATGCTTATCAAGTTTGCAGATGACACCAAATCAGGAGGGGTAGCTAATACCCCAGAGGAAAAGATCAGAATTCAAAATGACTTTAACAGATTAGAAAGCTGGACCAAAACAAACAAAATGAATTTCAACAGGGAGAAATGTAGGATATCACACTTGGGCAGTAAAAATGGAATGAACAGATATCCCTCCATATTCACGGATTTGGTATCCACGGATTTAAGTATTCAGAGCTTGAAAATATTCTTTAAAAAATAATAATCCCAAAAGCAAACCTTGATTTTGCCATCTTATATAAGGGACACCGTTTTGCTCTGCCATTGCATATAATGGTACTTGAATATTCACGGATTTTGGTATCCACGGGGGGTCCTGGAACCAAACCCCAGCAAATATGAAGGGACAACTGTATTCATATAGTGTCTAGATCGAGGGAAGTAATAGGGCCACTCTATTGTGCTTTGGTCAGACCTCACCAAGAATACTGTCTCCCGTTCTGGGCACTGCAATTCAAGAATGATATTGACAAGCTGGAATGTGTCCAGATGAGGGCGACCAAAATGGTGAAAGGTCTGGAAGACATGTCCTATGAAGAGCAGCTTAGGGAGCTGGGTATGTTTAGCATGGGGAAGAGAAGATTAAGAGGAGACATGATAGCCACATTTAAATATTTGAAAGGATGTCATACTGAGGATGGACCAAGCTTGTTTTCTGTTCCTCCAGAGACTAGGACACAGAGCAACGGACTCAAGCTACAGGAAAAGTGATTATTAGGAAGAACTTCCTGACAGTAAGAGCTGTTTGACAGTGGAATACATTGACATGGGATCTGGTGGAGTCTCCTTCTTTGGAGGTTTTTGAAAGAGGCTAGATGGTCATCTGTCAGGAGTGATTTGATTGTTTATACCTACATGGCAGGGGGTTGGACTGGATGGCCCTCGTGGTCTCTTCCAGCTCGATGATTCTGTGAGGTAATGGCTTTATATAAAAAAGAAAACAGAAATATCCTGGCATAACCAGTTCTTTTAAAATGTAGGGGAAACGGCATAAATGGAATATGATGCTTCACTACAAAGGTGCAATGTGGCTTGGCTTGGGAGATTCTGAAGCACACTTTCAAAGAGAGGATAAAATTATAAACAAAAAGCTACTTAAGCTGTGTGTGTGTGTGTGTGTGTGTGTGTGTGGTTTCTTTCCTCCCTTCTTCTCACAGCTAGAGATTAAATGAACCAGAAAAATATTTCCAGGTGTCACATTTTGAACAGGCTTTCCATGGAAGATAATTTGCTCATGACAGCCATGACACAGGCATCAGTGGCTTAGTTCTTTCTACCTTTTTAAGATCTTTAGCTTTTAATTGGAATACTGCAGTTGAGCTCCTGTGGAGCCATTAATGCGGTAACTTGCTGGCAAATGATTTTTTACTTGTTTTGCATTTCCTTTACTTCTGGCTTCTTAGTTCTACAAGTTGGAACCCTACAGGACTGAAGCCAGAGCTGGCTAAAGTTCCAGGACTTTAAAGTTCCAGATCCATAGGAAGGGCCAGAGCATCAAAGTAACTCACTAAATCACAAGTTACTTGTCCTTATTTTATTTTATTTTTACAGTAATGGAGGCAGACTGGAGTTATATTTAGATTGCAACACAATGCGAATAACATCACTCCAAAGCTAGGATTTTGGAACTCATTTTTCCAAAAGGATACTTTTCTAACTAGTTTGTGATTTTTTTCAGTATTGAACATAGAGCTACATTTTTATTTGCAATGCAATGCTGTAATTTACTGCTTATCATTCAAACAGGAATAAGTTGTGTGCCTCTCATTCATTACTAGGCGCCTGGGTTGACTCTGTCAGAGCAATGGAAGGGGAAGGAAAAAGGATCACATGGGTGGCTGCCTCATGCTGCCATTTTGTAATGTCTTTTGCTCTGTTCTCAGCATTTTGAAGTTGGGGTATCTGAATTGGCCACTTGTGGGAACCAGGGAGCCTATTCTTTTATTTACCGAGGGCACAAAAGTAACAGTAGTGGTAACATGTAACTCAGTGAGTTGCCTTTCTGGACTGCAGTAAATACCAACAATTACTAGCTGGGTAATCACAGTAATGGGCACAATATCTAATTCCTTGGTAAACTTTACATCCCAAGCTCAGCTTCACTCCTTTTAAGTAATAGCTGATACTTTTATTGTATTTTATTGTTTTATTTGTTGCATGGCCAACCCAGCAACCTCTGGATTTGAAGGTACTGAATTTGGCTGCAACAGAGGAATCATAAACAAGAGGGAGCTGAGGACTGGGACCTAACTCTTTGAGTTTTATATCTCCAACAAATTATAAAACATTTTCATTTGGACTATAATTGGCAAGTTTTGCCTATAGAGCACCTAAATGTTTTTCCAGATGTAGCAGTGTCATGATGGCCTGCCCTGCCATCATGGGAGTTCATTTCAACAACCTACATTTTACAGCATTGGAAACTTCCACCCCTTATTTGGAAATGGGAAGGGGTGGGATAACCTCATTGGATAAACATGACGTCACATCACTTGATTAAGATAGCCACTCTGATTGGCAAAGGCAGAGCCAACCAGAGATTACCACAAAAGACTTTAAAAGTTCTGATTTTCCTTTGTTTGGGTGGGAGCTCATGGCTGAGTTGAGCTGAGCTGAGCACATGGCTAGCTGAGATGGACTCTGGCCACATGACCTGAGCCCAAGGCATAGAGTCCACAGAATGGAACAAAGCCATGGAGTAATCACCAAGATACCAAACTGTGATAACAAAATGTTGGGGAGAGCCAACTTTGCCCAAAGGCCTCAAAAGGATCCAAAAGGACTCTGAATTCCATTACAGAGACTGTAAGTTACCTTTGCATGTAGTAGTTAGGGAAATGTTTAGTTAGTTTGCGTTAAGATTATGATTTGTTTTGTTAAGTCCTCTGAATGAATGTATAACTTGTTTAAGCCTTAAGTTGAACCTGGGAATGTTTTGCCTTCTCAAGTAACATAGACTCCTGGAATTGAATAAAGCCTTTCTGTTATTTTCTAACCTGCCTTGAATTGCCTGCTTCTGGTCAGCTATCAAAACTTTCTCTAGATTACAGAAAAGCGTTATTATTGTTTCTTTAACCCAGTCCATCTAGTTCTCACTGCCTAGATGTGGAAAGGGAAAGGGGGATAGAGTCAGTGAGTGGTGGTGGCTACCCTTAGAGAAGGGATTTCTAGACTAGAAACCCTTGTGAGTGTGTTTTTTTCAGGTTGTACAAATAAGCTGGAAGGCTTCCCTTCCGGCTGGAAGAGAAGGGCCAGCTTATAACAAGCAGTACAGAGACTTCTTGGGAAATTCAGTGTTCTTTGTTAAAGAAAAGGGGCCTGTGTCTTCACAAAGGACAGAGCCACCCTGGATCCCAAAAGGAGTTACTTTACTGCTAATGAAGTTTAAATGTTACTGTCCTTTGTCTCTGTCCCCACATGGCCAAGAAGGGAGCAGCCTCTGCCTGCATTGAGATTCCTGCAGAACAACTGAACTCCAGCAGAGACAGCATCTGATACAAACTGTAGACCTGTGACTCTAACATTGTCACTTTTCTTCTCCTGTGTCATTTTTTTTTTACCTGTAACATCTTTTGCTTGATGAAGAAGCCAGTGAAGTTTCAAAAGCTTGCACGGTGTATTTTGTGCATTTTGGTTGACCAATAAAGGTGTCACTCTCTTGTGGATTTTGGATTTTGTTTTTATTTTATTACTTTTATTGTTATAGATGGGTAGCCTCACTAATGGCTCATCTACAGAGGCCACTTAAATCTGGAGCCATTCCAGAGCATTATATTCCAGACTGGCCCTGGATCAACCACAATGGCAGCCAGATGCTCCAGGCTGAATCCCGTGCAACAGCCATCATTGTAGCCACAAGCCTGTTGAGCTGACACTGTATCGGCCCTGCTAGCCCATCCCCTGTTTTCAGAGCTGCTGCAACTGCCACTTCACCAGGCCAAGCGGCTCCCTGTGAGAGCCTGGCCAGCAGTGTCACATCTGATGAGGTCAGAACAGGGACCCTGACGTGTGATCAACAAGGAGCGGGTCACTCTACCCCCTCTTCATTGATTGCATGGGCATCCCACTCTGACCTCAACAGAAATGACAATGCTGGCAGGCTCTCACAGGGAGCTGCTTGGCTGGTGAGGCAGCAGCAGCAGCTCTGATGGAGATCCAACCTCTTCCCGGTGCTGCTCAGCACAGGGTAAGGGAGATGGCACTGCATTTGCATGTGGACAACTGGATCAGGCCAAATTGAACCTGATCCAGCTGTCCAGACAGCAAAAGAACCCAAAGTCACTGGAGTTTGTGGCAAGACCAGAGATTTCCCTGACTTTGCTTAGTTTAGAGCAAAGGCAGGTTAAGGGCAAAAAAATGTGGTCCCTCCCCAGAAACAGCTGTGTATCACTTGGACAGCCAGCACCAGATTCAGGGCGAGAGTAGACAAGTTGCCAGTGTAGACAAGTTGCCAGTGTAGACAAGCCCTAAATGATAACGGAGGAATCGTTGTTGTGTGCCTTCAAGTCATTTCTGACTTATGCCAACCCTAAGGCAAACCTATCATGGGGTTTTCTTGGGAAAATTTGTTCAAAAGTGGGGGTTGTCATTGCCTTCCTCTGAGGCTGAGAGAGTGTGGCTTGCCCAAGGTCTGCCAACGGATTTCCATGACTGAGCGAGGATTCAAATCCTGGTCTCTCGGCATCCTGCTCCTATACTCAAACCATTATACCATGCTGCTCCTCTGAGAGGAGGAATACCACATGATTTAGGACTTTATCAGACAATCCTCTAAACACGTTCTTTTAGCATCATATTTTACACCATATTTGTGACAGCAAAAGAACCCAAAATATCAAACGTTGCCATGATCACGTGAAAAAGCAGCCTCGTACTACTGTGTTCGCTGCCGAGTGTGATATCGGTGATTCTCACAAGAAGATGTGAGCACAGTAAAAAGTAAAAAAAAAAAACAGTAGCAAAGCAGCTCTGCTGGCAGATGGCTCTTGCTGGCAGATCTCTGAGACCAGCTGGCAGAAGAGAGTTCTGCTGGCAGAAGATGGAACCTCTTCCAGCCAGCAGAACTTTTGCATTGAGAGCTGCCCTGTAATTCCTTAATCAAATGTTTCACTTGTGTTTGTAATAAAATACCATTGTGCTCAAGTTTCAGTTCAAGGAGTGTCAAGAGGTTTCAGGAGTCCTAGAGCTAAACCAGACTCAGATTCTTTTAGATGGAGACCAAAGGAGACTCATTGACTTCTCTGATATTAGTGTTTGATTTACAAATATTGACAGGAATACTCAGCTTATTACTTTAGAATTCATGGTTCCCCCATAAGATTTTGAGGTGAGGCAGTTCAGAATCAATGTAATATTTTCTGGCCATCTAGCCCCAGTAAGAACCTGAGCAGTTGCATTCTTTACCAGTTAAAACATCTGGATCATCTTCAAATGCAGGCCCATGTGGAGCAGATTACAGTAGTCTAGACTGGATATAACAAGCTCCTTGTCTGACTAAAGCATGACCCACTTTCTCAAGGTAGTCACAGACAATGCCCCATTCCAAACTGTTTAAAAGGCCCTTCTTGAAAATGTTGCCACTTTTTCTTCCACAGACAGCACCAATTCCAGAAGAACTTCAAAATGTTGACCTTCGTTCTTTGGAGGAGTTGTGGGGGGGGAGGGCAGGTGGTTGAAAAAAATGGCAAATAAGATGCAGCCAACATATGTGCAGAGTGACACATATTTGGGCAGACCAGTGAAAAATAAAAGGTTTTTTTGGGGGGGGCTAGGAATTTGCAGGAAAGGGATTAAAATGAAAGGTATTTTTAAAAAATTAAAGGGATTAAATTAAAATTAAAGGTAGTTTTATGCCTTTGTATAAAACTGTGATACAACTGCATTTGAAACAGAGTGTACACTTCTTGTAGCCTTTTTTTTTTTAAGGATATCACAGCACTGGAAAATGTGCAAGAAAGGGTGGCTATAATGATCAGAGACCATTCAAAGACATAGCCATGTTAGTCTGGAATATCACTAAGCAAGGGGATTTTGTAGCATCTTTGAGACTAACTGAAAGAAATTGTAGCATAAGATTTTGTAGACTTGCATCGGAGGAAGTAGACAAAGTCTACGAAAGCTTGTGCTACCACTTCTTTCTCTCAGGACTTTATCATACACGGCAAAAATCACAGGATCACGATGTCATGGTAACACTAATGGGCCCCGCTATCACATGACATTGCCATCTTCGCATTGTTACTCCATGCTCCAGCCCAAAAAAATTGTTGCTTTTAATTGACAGGTTAACCCATCAATAGATCATCAATAGAACTTTTTTAAGCATTATTGAAGGTGTGCAAAACCACATCCTGTGAGTGGGCAGTCCTCGGTGAGAAAACGTCCTGGTGAGAAAACAAAAACAATGCACAGGATGCTCTTTTTATGATGGGTCCCATTTAGTTTCAATGTTTTAAGGGTTGTTTCAGTGCTTGAGAGTTCATTTACTTTGTTAAGGAGTTTGGGGAGTTTTAAGCTCATTCATATCTTCTCACGAGAACTGCTGAAATCTCACCCATGCAAAATCGCAGAAGTAAACTCCCGTTCTTACAGTGCTAGTGGTCATCATGCAATGATTCTGTGGTGGTTCCTTCGCATGATTACAGTGATGTGTGATAGCAAATGTAATAATGCCACGATGTTTCTGCTATCCTCTTTCAAGGAATTACAGTGTTTTAGGTGCTAGTCTGATAAAGTCCTATGTCTCAAAGGTGCTACATATCCCCTTTGCTTACTGATATAGCTCCCTGAATAGTCCAGCCAGCATGGCCACTGGACATGCCAGACTTCAAAGGACAGAGATGTCTCTTCAGCGTCCATCAGGTCCTGCTGTGGAGGGAGCTCTTCAGCTGCTTCAGACACAAGCTTCTCAGATTTGGGGAAGGAGCCATCAATTGGAGCCAGAAACTCTTCCTAATCCAACTCCTCTGCATCTGATTCCTCAAATGCCAGAGAGTGAGTTATGACAGATGAGACAATAAGCTGGTAAATTGGCAGACGTACAATCCATCGCACAATGTCAGTATTTAGCGGAAGGAAGGTATAGTGCAAATACCATGTAACTACACAAGAGTAGATTTACATATTAGAAATACAGTGTAGAACTTCTATTAGCTATTTGCCATGATAGCTAAATGGAGCTGCCTTGTTCACAGGCAGGTTGTTTCAATGCCTACTTCTAAATTTCATTGGCATCTCTCTGATCACTGTTGGAAAATGTGTGCAGTTCAGGATGGACACAGAACCATAGTTCCCAAGTCAAAAAGTAATAGTCCTTATTCAGGGCTACTCAGGCCTCATCTGGAGTACTACATTCAGTTCTGAGCACCTCATTTGAAGAAGCATGTAGATAAGATGGACTAGTTCAGAGAAGGACAAGGATGATAAGAGATAACAGAGAATAAAATGTATGATGAAATGTTGAAGGAGCTGGCCATGTTCAGCCTGGTGAAGACAAGACTACGGGGTGACATGAGTGCACTCTTTAAATAGCTAATGGGCTGTCACAGAGAAAATGCAATGTAGAGAAAATGCAGTTTGACACCACTTTACGTGCTATAGCTACATCCTATGGAATTCTGGGATTTGTAGTTTTACAAGGTCTTGAGCATTCCCTGCCAAAGAGTGCTGGTGCCTCACAAAACTACAAATCCCAGGATTCCATAGGATGTAGCTACAGCACTTAAAGTGGTGTCAAAGTAAATTATTTCTACATTGTAGATGCACCCAGAGAGGAGTGTGCAAGTGTATTCTCTGTTGCCCCAGAGGTTAGGACCAAGCCTAATGGTTTTAAGTTATAGAAGGGTAGATTCTGATTGAACATTGGAAGGGCCTCCTTGATGGTAAGATCAGTTCAGCAATGGAGAATAGGTGGTGGAGTCTCTTTCTGTAGACATCTTCAGAAAGAGGATGCACAGCCAATTGCTGGGGTGTTATAGCTGGAATTCCTGCACTGAATGGGGTTTGGACTCGATGGTCTGTGGAGCCCCCTCCAACTCTATGATTCTGTGATCTCTAATCCAGCACTGTTCTTCTGATGTTCTTGTGACCTACAGCACCTAGTCCCCCATGAAAATGGTAGCCTACCATCCTGATAAGAAAAGAAGAGAAAGGCAGCACCTAGACAGTAGTGAGGATTTCATCATAATCATGTAATTTCCCTTCTTCTGTAAGGTATCCTTGCAAAATCTGGCAAGCTTATCTCTCAAAAATGCTAGTGTGCCACTGAACACTGGGGAAATTAAAAGAATGGATAGCAAGAGGAAAGTTTAGTGTGTGAGAGTGAGTGTGTGTTTGTGTATAGAGAGAGTGTGGTTGGCTTATGCATTTCGATTAATCTCATCCATGTACCTTGGGAAAAAGGGATTATCTGGCTGCTATGCCTCTTAACGTGTGTGAGTGAGTTCTTAGGGATGCAGTGCATATATTCTTCCATAAACCCTTCTGCTGAGTTCAAATGGAATGAAGTAACTTCAGAGATTTTTGCAATTACAGTAGATGGAAGAGAAGTGCAAGGGAATTTCTGCAGCATCTCTCTGTCTGTTTCTTGGGAAATCATAGTATCTCTCAACTGGAAGGGGACCCAAAGTTCATCTAGTCCATCCACCTGACAATACAGGAAATCCATAGCTAAAACATCCCTGATTGGAGCCCATCCAACCTCTGTTTAAAGGGAAGGACTGCTCACCTCCCTCCAAAGTACTCTGTTTAGTAAAAAAATCTCTCTCCTTTTTTGTAATTTGAATCCATTGCTCTGAAATCTCTTCTCAAAGCTTAACACATAAATCTCCCTTTCTTTTGGCCCCACCACCATCACAGCACATTGGGAGAGGCGACACACAGCAGGTTGGGTGAGGAGATGTAAGAGGGTCTTCTCAGTGGCTGACCCTCGCTATGGCTCTTTC
The DNA here is from genome assembly GCA_030847615.1 of Gambelia wislizenii. Lineage (NCBI taxonomy): Eukaryota > Metazoa > Chordata > Lepidosauria > Squamata > Crotaphytidae > Gambelia > Gambelia wislizenii. Next base: position 19,052,252 of record JAUMIR010000001.1, on the reverse strand, counting down.
TGCCACAGGAAGCTAGCCTGGCCGTCTCCTTTCTCTGCTTTCACTAGACAAGCTTTGAACTGTGACCTGATTGCTGTGGAAGAGTCTTTTATTGAGACAGGTGCTGGGCTTTTATCCTCATTGTTTTTAAGTGTACATTTTATAGTAATGCTATTTTTAATAGGATAGTTTATTGAACATGTTTTTACTATTACAATGGGGTTTTAGCTCTCTTTTGTTTTAACCTATGCTGTGAGATACCTTGTGCTCCATCTTGGGAGAAAAGCAGGAAAATAATAAATAAAAAAATAAGTGTTCCTCATAGGAGTTGGTTTCCAGACTTTTCACCATCTTGGTTGCTCTCCTGTGGACATGTTCTGAAGAGAGAATTCTGTTTCCCTTGGACAATCAACTGGTTACAGATATTCAATGGCCGAGACATACATAAGTATAGGCCCAGCATATGGTTGCATAGTTACTTAGGTCATGGCTCAGTATGTTTGGCTTGGAGAAGAAAAGGTTAAGAGGTGACATGATAGACATATTTAAATATTTGAAAGTATGTCACATGGAAGATGGAATAAGCTTGTTTTCTGCTGCTCCAGCAACTAGGACACGGAGCAATGGACTCAAACTACAGGAAAAGAGATTCCACCTAAACATTAGGAAGAACTTTCTGACAGTAAGAGCTGTTTGTCAGTGGAATGCACTGCCTTGGAGTGTGGTAGAGTCTTCTTTGGTGGTTTTTAAACAGAGGCTGGATGGCCATTTGTCAGGAGTGCTTTGATTATGTGTTCCTGCATGGCAGGGGGTTGGACTGGATGGCCCTCGTGGTCTCTTCCAGCTCTGTGTTTCTATGGTTCATGTAGGATCTTGGCCACTACGAGAAACTGAGAAATGTATGGGTTGAATATTCAGCTTGATTTACAAACCAAGCCAGTCTATATGTACAATACTATTTTTTCCTTTTGTGATATTCACCAAATGATTTAAGACAAATGAAGGAAGCAGCCCTGTATAAGAGTCCTGGCATCAAAAAAGACAACAATCCATCTTGCTGCACTAGAGCATGATAACCTTTTTTCCTTCTACCAGTGCTAACACACCAGTAGCCACCAATGGTTAATTTGTCAGGAGGCCACACTGTGGAAGCAGCACAGAGGGCTTCTTTGAACCAAAATAGATACAGTGTTGAAGATGTGTTACATGTAAGTTTAAAAGCATCCAAAGGTCAGAAGAAACTGCTTTGCACCACGTCCTGCTTTTTGAACACCTGGAGTAGAGATGGAAAAAATATCCACCCTTATTCTTTTCCCAGGCAAAATATGGATTTCCCAAGATTGGAAAAAATCCAGTCAGGAGGAAGATTGGGTACTGAAGTGAGAATTTTTTGCTTAGTATTTCAACATCCCAAAATGTTTGTGGAGATTATTCTGCACAGAAATACACAGGTTGACTCCATGCTGCTTTGGAATAATGAAGGGAAGGGGGAGAGAAGGGGAAAGAAGAAGAATCAGCCCCCCCCCATGCCATATGACTGCAGTCATCCCAGAACTGAAGCAGAACAATAGTGTTATTGGCAGATATTGGTGAGATTTTCTCATCAATTGAAAGGGGCACAACAGTAACAACTAGAATGCAAAGCAGCAACAGATAGCCATGACATTGTCTGATGAGTACTGGCCAAATCATTAGTATCCCAATGAAATTCCACTTTAGCAGCCTTGTGTGATAAGTCCTGACTCTTTCTTTATTGTCCCTCTGTTGGCAGATGAAGACTCTTATTCCAATAAACTTGAGGAAACAGCTCAGGATAAAAAGGGTTTTGTATAGTATACTGCCCTGTTTCTGTTTCTAGCATTTTACTAGAATTTTTTTAATCACCTTTAATTTCTATTCATAGTTTAATTATATTTTAACTTTTGGATGTTTTCAATGAGAGGTGCTTTGATCTATACTTGTTTTCATTTTTGGTATGCCTCCTTCAACCCTGCTGCTGCAGAAAAGGTGGGAAATAAATACAGTCTGACCCCCCCATATCCGCAGAACTCATATCCATGGTTTCAGTTATCCATGGGACACAAAATAGGGCACACTTACCATACAGTCGCACTGGAAAACGTGTAAAGAGGCATCTTCTCTAGGCATCTTCTAGGTCCTCCGATGAAACTCTGTGGTATGTTTTTACCAGAAATCCTTTATTTTAATAGGGTTCACTGTTATCCACGGTTTCCAGTATCAACGGTAAGTCTGAGAACCAAAACCCCTGCAGATATGGAGGCCTGACTGTACATAAGTAGCATAACAGCCATCATGTATCTTTGATTGATTTTTTTTTAAACTGTTGGGAGAGGCTGCTTGTTGCTGAGGGGCTTGAACTTCTGACCTTGCCCTTTTACCCTCAAGAGCCTTCCTGTGAGTCACACCTGTGAGTCACACCTGTGAGTCATTAGGGGGTGGAGCTGGGAGCCTAGCTCTATATAAGTCCTTGCAGAGGCTTTCCAGGCCAGTTTCCTGCCAGAGAGAAGGAGAGCAGCTTCTGGACAGCAAGTTTCCTGCCAGTTTCCTGCCAGGGAGAAGAAGGAAGCAACTTCTGGACAGCCATTCTGACTGGGGAGATTGATTTTTTTTTTTAAACTGTTGGGAGAGGCTGCTTGTTGCTGAGGGGCTTGAACTTCTGACCTTGCCCTTTTACCCTCAAGAGCCTTCCTGTGAGTCACACCTGTGAGTCACACCTGTGAGTCATTAGGGGGTGGAGCTGGGAACCTAGCTCTATATAAGTCCTTGCAGAGGCTTTCCAGGCCAGTTTCCTGCCAGAGAGAAGGAGAGCAGCTTCTGGACAGCAAGTTTCCTGCCAGTTTCCTGCCAGGGAGAAGAAGGAAGCAACTTCTGGACAGCCATTCTGACTGGGGAGATTGATTTTTTTTTAAAACTGTTGGGAGAGGCTGCTTGTTGCTGAGGGGCTTGAACTTCTGACCTTGCCCTTTTACCCTCAAGAGCCTTCCTGTGAGTCACACCTGTGAGTCACACCTGTGAGTCATTAGGGGGTGGAGCTGGGAGCCTAGCTCTATATAAGTCCTTGCAGAGGCTTTCCAGGCCAGTTTCCTGCCAGAGAGAAGGAGAGCAGCTTCTGGACAGCAAGTTTCCTGCCAGTTTCCTGCCAGGGAGAAGAAGGAAGCAACTTCTGGACAGCCATTCTGACTGGGGAGATTGATTTTTTTTTTAAACTGTTGGGAGAGGCTGCTTGTTGCTGAGGGGCTTGAACTTCTGACCTTGCCCTTTTACCCTCAAGAGCCAGAGGCCCGTGCCTAACGGCGCACGAATTTTAGTAACCAAACAAAAATACAGCAGACCTAAAAGTACAGCTTAGCATTCTCAGCGTTAACTAAGAGTTCTTAGATTACCTAAAAACTCTCATCATGGACACTGAGGGGACTGCAGCAGTCACTTGCAACACTTGTGCGATGTTTGTATTCTTGTCTACAGACGTGGAGAACTTCACATGCACCAAATGCAAGCTGGTAGCCCTCTTGGAGGAGAAAGTACAGCAGCTGGAGACACGGGTAGCTACACTTCAACAGATTCGTGAGCAAGAGGTTTTCCTGGACAGAACAGAACGAACACTCTTGGATGGGGACCGCACAGAGGAAGTGGCTGTGGAGGAGAGGGCCACTTCACGGACACAGGAAGTAGACAGCTGGAGGAATGTCACACACAGAACAAGAAAATCCAGGGATTCTTCCAGCAGCTTGCAGCTACAGAATCGATTCGAAGCCCTTTCCCTTATCAAGGACAACGAGGAAGAACAGCATGGACAGACTTCAGGGGTAGAGCAGGGGACCTTGAGAGGACCACCGCAAGGAACAGCAGCTGCGAAGCCTCAGCGGAGGCGTGTGGTGGTAGTGGGGGACTCCTTGCTGAGGGGTACAGAAGCAGTGGTATGTGGCCCTGACAAGATGACTCGGGAGGTGTGTTGTCTCCCTGGGGCAAAGATCTGTGATGTGACCGAGAGGCTGACAAGACTCATCAAGCCTACGGATCATTACCCCTTCCTTTTGGTCCATGTGGGAACCAATGATACTGCAAGGCACAGCTTTCCCAAGATCAGAAGAGATTATGAGGCCCTGGGGAGGAAGCTGAAAGAAATGAACGCACAGGTGGTCATCTCGTCTCTTCTGCCAGTTGAAGGGCATGGTCCAAGAAGGGAGAGGAAAATAGCCGACGTAAACAACTGGCTCCGTAGATGGTGTCGCCGAGAACAAATTGGATTCTTGGATCATGGACTGCGCTTCCATGCAGGGGGACTTCTGGCAAGAGATGGGGTGCATCTTACAACAGTTGGAAGAAACATTTTTGCCAACAGTCTCAAGAATTTGATCAGGAGGGCTTTAAACTGAGTCAAATGGGGGAGGGAGACAGTATTCTGGAAGGCAAAAGGGCTGAAGAAAATAGTCAAACTGTCATAGAGGGAACAAGGCAAACAGCACAAGGACCCAACAGTGGGAGGCAAAAAAACTTGCACAGGGAGCAAGTAAAGGGAACACATGGTCTCAGATGTCTCTACACTAATGCACAGAGCATGGGAAATAAGCAAGATGAACTTGAACTCCTTGCACTACAAAACAAATATGATATAATAGGCATTACTGAAACCTGGTGGGACGAGTCTCATGATTGGAATGTAGGAATAGAGGGGTATAACCTTTATAGGAGAAACAGGCCAAACAGGAAAGGAGGAGGAATAGCATTATATGTCAGGGATATTTACACCAGTGAAGTGATCCACGACATCAATACTGGAAGCCAGGTGGAGAGCATCTGGATAAAAATTAAAGGGGAGGGAAACAACAGGGATGTTATTGTGGGACTCTACTACAGACCCCCAAATCAGACGGAGGAATTGGATGTTGCCTTTCTAGAACAGATGAACATACATGCAGAAAGGAGAGATGTAGTAGTGATGGGTGACTTCAACTATCCTGATATTTGCTGGCAATCTAACTCAGCCAAAACTACAAGGTCTAGCAAATTCCTTACATGCCTGGAAGACAATTTCATGGTCCAAAAGGTGGAAGAGGCAACAAGGGGGTCAGCTATTTTAGATCTGATCCTAACCAACAGAGACGACCTGGTTAATGGGGTGCAAGTGGTGGGATCCTTAGGTGAGAGTGATCATGTTCTCCTGGAGTTTGTTATACAATGGAAAGGAGAAGCCAGGCATAGTCAGACACGCATTCTTGACTTTAGGAGAGCTGATTTCAGTAAACTCAGGGAAATACTTGGGATGATCCCATGGTCAGGAATACTAAAAGAGAAGAGACCTCAAGACGGATGGGACTTTCTCAAAAGGGAGATACTGAAGGCACAATTTCAAACAGTACCATTGAGGAAGAAAAATGGGAGGTGTCTCAAGAAACCAGGATGGATGACTAAAGAACTTTCAATGGAGCTAAGTTTTAAACGGAACATGTATAGGAAATGGAAAAGGGGGGAAATCACCAAAGAAGAATTCAAACAGATAGCGAACACATGTAGGAGTAAAGTCAGAAAAGCTAAAGCGCAGAATGAGCTCAGGCTTGCTAGGGAGGTTAAGAACAATAAAAAGGGTTTTTGGGGGTATGTCCGCAGCAAAAGGAGGAAGAAGGAAATGATAGGGCCGCTACGTGGAGAAGATGGCAAAATGCTAACAGGGGACAGAGAAAAGGCGGAATTACTCAACACCTTCTTTGCCTCAGTGTTTTCAGAAAAGGAAAAGGAGGACCAACCTGAGGATAATGGAACAGAGGACACAATAGGGGAAATCCAGCTCAAAATAAGTAAAGAGGTAGTACAGGAATACCTTCTTAATCTAAATGAATTTAAATCTCCAGGACCAGATGAACTACATCCAAGAGTATTAAAAGAGCTGGCAAATGTAATCTCAGAGCCATTGGCAATAATCTTTGAGAACTCCTGGAGAACAGGAGAAGTCCCAGCAGACTGGAGGAGGGCAAACGTTGTTCCCATCTTCAAAAAGGGGAAAAAAGAGGATCCCAACAATTATCGTCCAGTTAGTCTGACATCAATACCAGGGAAGATTCTAGAACAGATCATTAAACAGAGAGTCTGTGAACATTTAGAAGGCAATGCCATAATCACAAAAAGTCAACATGGGTTTCAGAGAAACAAGTCATGCCAGACTAATCTGATCTCTTTTTTTGATAAAGTTACCAGCTTGGTAGATGAAGGGAATGCTGTGGACATTGCATACCTTGATTTCAGTAAGGCCTTTGACAAGGTTCCCCATGACATTCTTGCATACAAGCTTGTAGAATGTGGGCTAGACAAGTTAACTGTTCAATGGATTTGTAATTGGTTGACCGGCCGAACCCAAAGGGTGCTCAGCAGTGGCTCCTCTTCGTCTTGGAAAGATGTGACCAGTGGGGTGCCACAGGGTTCTGTCCTGGGCCCAGTGCTATTCAACATCTTTATCAATGACTTAGATGAGGGAATTAGGGGCATACTTATCAAATTTGCAGATGACACCAAATTGGGAGGAGTAGCTAATACCCTAGAGGACAGGATCAAAATTCAGAATGACCTGGATAGACTGGAGAGCTGGGCCAAAGCTAACAAAATGAAATTCAATACGGAGAAATGTAAAGTACTGCATTTAGGGCGGAAAAATGAAATGCATAAATATAGGATGGGAGAGACCTGGCTGAATGAGACTACGTGCGAAAGGGATCTAGGAGTCCTAGTAGACCACAAGTTGAACATGAGTCAACAGTGTGATGCGGCAGCTAAAAAGGCCAATGCAATTTTGGGCTGTATCAATAGAAGTATAGTGTCTAGATCAAGGGAAGTAATAGTGCCACTCTACTCTGCCTTGGTCAGACCTCACTTAGAATACTGTGTCCAGTTCTGGGCACCACAATTCAGAAAGGACATTGACAAATTGGAGCGTGTCCAGAGAAGGGCAACTAAAATGGTGAAAGGTCTGGAAACAATGCCTTATGAGGAGAGACTTAGGGAGCTGGGTATGTTTAGCCTGGAAAAAAGACGGTTAAGAGGCGATATGATAGCCCTGTTTAAGTATTTGAAGGGATGTCACGCTGAGGATGGAGCAGGCTTGTTTTCTGCTGTCCAGAGACTGGAACACGGAGCAATGGGTGCAAGCTCCAGGAACAGAGATTCCACCTCAACATGAGGAGGAACTTTTTGACAGTAAGAGCTGTTCGGCAGTGCAACACACTCCCTCGGAGTGTGGTGGGGTCTCCTTCCTTGGAGGTCTTTAAACAGAGGCTGGATGGCCATCTGTCAGGGATGCTTTGATCAAGATTTCCTGCGTGGCAGGGGGGTTGGACTGGATGGCCCTCGTGGTCTCTTCCAACTCTGCAATTCTATGATTCTATGATTCTATGTATCTCACAAGGGTTGATATGAAAATATAATGGGATGGGACAGTGATGTCCAAAGGAACCAATCTTTTCCACTAGTAACTACATGAATGCTAAATTGTAAGGCTGCCTTTAAGTGCCCAGATGCACTTTCTTCCCAGCCAGACATGCAATCTGGGGGATTTGGGGTTCTCTACCCTCAAAAACTAATATTTCTAAGTGATGGTTCCCAAGCATTTTGTGTCACCCAGTGAACTGCTGTGAGACAGGCAACGTCTATAGTCTTCTTTTACTCATTCTTCCTCCCCACCAACCCTCTCTTGACCAATAATGATATCAACAGTCAAACAAACAAACAAACTTGGTGATATCCAACAAAAAAATGCAAATCCAGGGCATGCTGGATTAAGGTTCCCAGCAGCACACAATGATAAATGGTGCTGAGAAACACTCACACTTAAGGAGAAGTATATTTTTAGAATTGGCTCACTTTCACTAGCTATTCTATTCAGGCAAAAAAGAATGTGTTTTCATCCAGCCAGCTCTCATAATCACCCTGCCATTTTTCAGCTCCAAGAGGGAACAATCTGCTTTGAGGAGGGAAATAAGGAACTTCTGAATAAAGGCTGAGAGGAGCTGATTGGAGAGGCAGATCTGAAGGATTTGTTTTTAAGAGAAAAGAAAGAAAGAAAGAAATATAAATAGAGGTTTGAGAAAGCAACAGATGTTTTACAAATATTACAGACTTCTGTGATCTGGTGTGAGCTCTGAGTAAAATAATAGACTCTTTGTGCTGGATGGGACTGCTAGGGTCATCTAGTCCAACCTCCTGCCATGTGAGAATAAACCACTAAAGCACTCCTGAACGGCAGCCATCCAACTTCTATTTAAAGAGCTACAAAGGAGGAGAGTCAAACACCCTCCAAGGCAATCTGTTGCACAACTCTTACCATGAGTTTTTGTTCTAGGGGTTGTCAAGACAGTAATAACACTCCTCATAGAATTTTGCACAGAATGCCTTTTGTCCCAACAAAATCCTGTGGTGATTCGCCATATGCTCGTATTCAGAAGGTGGGGAGGCAAAAACTATGCAGGGAAAGTCTTTGCGGCTTTTCCCGAACTTCTTTAAATAATGCGTGAGAACTCACATTAATGCTCATTAGGAGAACAAATTCGCATTGCTGTGCATTCTCAGAGAAGAGCAGAAGTGGGAATCTGATTGATCGGATGAGTGCAGGGGCAGGGCTTGCTGGCAAGAAAGTGCCATTTTGAATTTTCGCATTAGCAATCATGTGTTTTTTTGCTCTGCTGAGGTGCCCAAGTAACACTTTTTAAGCAGAAGGTTGCACTTGTGCTCCTTTGCTTTCAAAAACAATGTGCAGCAATGGCAACATATGGAGAATAATAACACGCTAATTTACTCAGCCACCATCTTGATTCATGAGTGTGTACACTTCAGACATGGATACCTTCACATATTATCATTTTTTGCCAAAAGACTTCTCAAATTTTCTCTTCATCGAGCTGAACACACCCAGCTCCCTAAGCCATTCCCCCATAGGGCTTGGTTTCCAGACCTTAACTGGTCTCCTGTGGGCATGTTCCAGCTTTTCATATCCTTCCTGCATTGTGGTGCCCAGAACTGGACATATAGTATTCCCAGCCAGGTCTGAGCAAAGCTGAATAGAGTGGTACTATTACTTCATTCAATTTGGACACTGTATTCTTGTCAGTGTGGCTTAAAATTGCATTTGGTGGGTTTTTTTGTTTTGTTTTGTTTTGTTTTGTTTTGTTTTTTTGCTGCCACGTCACAATTTATTCATGTTTAGCTTGTAGTCTACTAAGATCCCTCAATCTTTTAAACATGTCCTGCTGTCAAGTCAGGTGCCACATGTGTTGCTGTCAACACAATCATGCAACCCTGCCCCCCACTCCCAGAAGTTACCTCTCTCTATCTCTCTGGCTTTTCTTCGCAAATGAAGATTCAGGAAGGACTCATCCTGCGCTTTCTGCAAGCGCACTGATGACTAAAAAGGCCAATCCGAGATAAACAAGTCCAGTTGCAGAAAGCACAGCAGAAGGTCTCCTTGGGTGATGTTTTTGGGTTGTGATTCTTTCAGAGTTGTCGTTTCTCTTCAAGACTTGTTCGGCGTGAGTTCTCAAATAAGGCTGCAGCATTGTGGATAGTGCGTCTCCATGCCTCCTGATGTGAGGCCAGGGCGGACCATTGTTGGTGATCAATTTGGCTGAGCCTGAGATGTTGTTTCAGGGAGTCTTTGTATCGCTTTTTTGGAGCGCCCCCTTATGCTGACCCGTGGCAAGTTCACCGTAGAGTAGTATTTTGGGGAGGCGATGGTCCTCCATCCTAGAAACGTGCCCTGCCCAGCGCAGCTGCATTCTCAATATCATGGCCTCAATGCTGGTGATCCCTGCTTGCTCAAGGACAGCAACATTCATCACATACCAGCCTCCTGATTAAAGGGGACAGATAGCCACTGATAAGATCTCCTACCTAAGACCCTGGAAAGTTGCTGGTGATGAGGTAATTAGGGCCTTATTGCACTACACTGTTCTAGTGCTATTATTCCACTTTAACTGCTATGGCTGCCTTCTGTGGAATCCTGGGATTTGCAGTTTAGGGAGGGGCATTTAGCATTGTCAGCCAGAAACCCCTTAGGGTTCACTAAACTACAAACCCCAGAATTCCACAGGAGGCAGCTGTCGCAGTTAAAGTGTAATAATTGTGCTATAACAATTAGTGTGATAAGGCTCTAAATGAGTGATGGAATGTTGTTGACTGTAGACTTCCAGATGTTGTTGACTGTAAGTCCCAGCAGCCCCAATCAGCATAGCTAACAAAGATGGGAATATCTTTATTTGACAGCATTGGGCTTAGGGGATAAATAGTCCAATCATTATTGTATTTATCCAGGCTAGGAAATAAGTGTCTGGAGGTGAAGGCAGGGAAATGCTGCCTTGAATCCTATTTTCTCCAAGATGGAGAAGAGGCAGAGCATGGGAAAGTTACTGTTTGAACTACAACTCCCCAAATCCAGAAGCCAGCATGGCCACTATAGAGGGTTTCTGGGAGCTGTACTGTTCCCCCAATAACTCTTCTAATGTATTTATTAATTGCATTTATTTACCATTTCTCAGTCTGCCAGGGCCCCTGAAGTCATGTACAGTACATGAGAAGATTTAACACATCAAATGTAAACAGATAAAAACATTTTAAACTAAACTAAAATAATTTATTTAAAAACAGTTTTAAAATCACAGACAGTTTGATGAAGCTAGAGCAGTCATCTCTGGTTTTAAGGACCAAGGGCAATTCAAAATGATCCAATCTTAGCTGCTCACCAGAAGCTCAAAATAGGTTGATTTGCCCTAATGTCCCTTGAGAGGGAGTTTCACATTTGAAGTTCTAATATCCATACCTTAGTGGCGAGCAACTGCATGAGGATTAGGGGACTTTTTCTTGCCTCAATGATTCCCCCCCACTCCAGTCCACAACCTCTACATCCCAGGTGCACAGAAAGTGATGTGATGTCCCTTCCACCTGCCATTTTTGTCTTCCACCACCACCACCCCAGCCATTCTGGGGGTGTTGGGGGCTTCTAAAGAGTAAGAATTAAGCCACCACACTTGCAGCAGGCTTTTCTCAAACTGCAATACCCACTTAAGGAGGTGAAAAAGCACTTCAACAAGGCAAGACTAGTAGCCAGGAATAATTTATTACAAGACAGACCAAACCCAGAAAATGACAGAATACTATTAGTTCTCATGTCCAGCACCCAGCTGAGAATACTGAAACCTATAATCAATGAGCTACAACCAGTTCTTGAGAATAATACAGACTTCTAACAGGTTCTGGGAAGTAGGCCTCTGCCAGACTAGAGACAGCCTCACAACCTTAAATATCTACTTGCCTACAATGGGATTTGTTGCTGTTGTGTGCCTTCAAGTCATTTCTGACTTATGGCAACCCTAAGGCAAACCTATCATGGGGTTTTCTTGGCAGAATTTGTTCAGAGAGGGTTTGAACTTGCCTTCCTCTGAGGCTGAGAAAGTGTGACTTGCCCAAGGTCATACATAACATGAATGGTAATATGAGGACAAGACCCTGCACCAATGGCAACTCTGTACCCATCTCACAAGCTGGAACATGTCCAGAGGAGGGTGACTAAAATGATGGGAGGTCTGGAAGCCATACCCTATGAGGAGCAGCTTAGGGAGCTGGATATGTTTAGCCTGGAGAAAAGAAGTTTAAGAGATTGAAATGATTGCCATGTTTAAATATTTGAAGGGATTCCCCATGACATTCTTGCAAACAAGCTTGTAAAATGTGGGCTAGACAAGTTAACTGTTAAGTGGATTTGTAATTGGTTGACCAGCTGAACCCAAAGCGTGCTCAGCAGTGGCTTCTCTTCGTCTTGGAAAGATGTGACCAGTGGGGTGCCACAAGGTTCAGTCTTGGCCCCAGTGCTATTCAACATATTTATCAATGACTTGGATGAGGGAATTAGGGCCATACTTATCAAATTTACAGATGACATCAAATTGGGAGGAGTAGCTAATACCCTAGAGGACAGGATCAAAATGCAAAATGACCTGGATGGGCTGGAGAGCTGGGCCAAAGCTAACAAAATGAAATTCAATATGGAGAACTGTAAGGTACTGCACTTAGGGCGAAAAAATGAAATGCATCGATATAGGATGGGAGAGACCTGGCTGAATGAGACTACATACAAAATGGATCTAGGAGTCCTAGTAGACCACAAGTTGAACATGAGTCAACAGGGTGATGCGGCAGCTAAAAAGGCCAATGCAATTTGGGGCTGCATCAATAGAAGTATTGTGTCCAGATCAAGGGAAGTAAGAGTGCCACTCTATTCTGCCTTGGTATTCTCACCTAGAATACTGTGTCCAGTTCTGGGCACCACAATTCAAAAAGGATATGGACAAATTGGAGCGTGTGCAAAGAAGGCCGACTAAAATGGTGAAAGGTCTAGAAACAATGCCTTATGAGGGGAGACTTAGGGAGCTGGGTCTGTTTAGCCTGGAAAAAAGACAGTTAAGAGGTGATATGATAGCCCTGTTTAAGTATTTGAAGGGGTGTCACATTGAGGATGGAGCAGGCTTGTTTTCTGCTGCTCTAGAGACTGGAACACAGAGCAATGGAAGCAAGCTCTAGGAACAGAGATTCCATGTCAACATTAGGAGGAACGTTTTGACAGTCAGAGCTGTTCGGCAGTGGAACACACTCCCTCGGAGCGTGGTGGGGTCTCCTTCCTTGGAGGTCTTTAAACAGAGGCTGGATGGCCATCTGTCAGGGATGCTTTGATTGTGATTTCCTGCATGGCAGGGGGTTGGACTGGATGGCCCTCGTGGTCTCTTCCAACTCTGCAATTCTATGATTCTATGATGTCATATTGAGGATGGAGTAAGCTTGTTTTCTGCTGCTCCAAAAACTAGGACACAGAGCAATGGACTCAAACCAAAGGAAAAGAGATTCCTCCTAAACATTAGGAAGAACTTCCAGACAGTAAGAGCTGTTCAGCAGTGGAATGCACTGCCTTGGAATGTAATGGAGTCTCCTTCTTCTGAGGTTTTTAAACAGAGGCTGGATGGCCATCTGTCAAGAATGCTTTGATCGTGTATTCCTGCATGGCAAGGGGTTGGACTAGATGGCCCTTGTGGTCTCTTCCAACTCTACGATTCTATGATCTATTTTCGCAGCAACATTATGGGGCTAATAACATCACCCACAATGTCAGAGGTACATTTACATGATCCTTCTCCAAGTTGATATATGCCATCCTATTTCAGCAATGACCCTTTTCACTTTACATTGGACAGTCTCTCTATGCAAGATGATAAATGGACAGCAAGATGATAAATGGACAGAAATCTGACATTTGAAATAGCAGTACCCAAAAACCAATTGCAGAGCATTTCAGCCTTCCTGGACATACAATATGGGACTTAAAAGTAGCAGTTCTTAAACCAAAAAAATCAAAGGAAAACTAGAAAAAGATACTGCTAAACTGAGTTATATTCACAAATTCCAATCTGCTAGTAAACCTATGGAAAATATAATGGTTTCATGGCACATTACAAATATTAATGCATGAGTCCTCACAACTGTATATATAACAAAGGAATCTGCCAGAGAGAAGGAGAGCAGCTTCTGGACAGCAAGTTTCCTGCCAGTTTCCTGCCAGGGAGAAGAAGGAAGCAACTTTTAAAACTTTTTTAAAAAACTGTTGGGAGAGGCTGCTTGTTGCTGAGGGGCTTGAACTTCTGAACTTCCCCTTTTACCCTCAAGAGCCAGAGGCGCGCGCCGAATTTCAGTAACCAAACAAAAATACAGCAGACCTAAAAGTACAGCTTAGCATTATCAGCGTTAACTAAGAGTTCTTAGATTACCTAAAAGCTCTCATCATGGACACTGAGGGGACTGCAGCAGTCACTTGCAACACTTGTGCGATGTTTCTATTCTTGTCTACAGACGTGGAGAACTTCACATGCACCAAATGCAAGCTGGTAGCCCTCTTGGAGGAGAAAGTACAGCAGCTGGAGACACGGGTAGCTACACTTCAACAGATTCGGGAGCAAGAGGTTTTCCTGGACAGAACAGAACGAACACTCTTGGATGGGGACCGCACAGAGGAAGTGGCTGTGGAGGAGAGGGTCACTTCACGGACACAGGAAGTAGACAGCTGGAGGAATGTCACACACAGAACAAGAAAATCCAGGGATTCTTCCAGCAGCTTGCAGCTACAGAATCGATTTGAAGCCCTTTCCCTTATCAAGGACAATGAGGAAGAACAGCATGGACAGACTTCAGGGGTAGAGCAGGGGACCTTGAGAGGACCACCGCAAGGAACAGCAGCTGCGAAGCCTCAGCGGAGGCGTGTGGTGGTGGTGGGGGACTCCTTGCTGAGGGGTACAGAAGCAGTGGTATGTGGGCCTGACAAGATGACTCGGGAGGTGTGTTGTCTCCCTGGGGCAAAGATCTGTGATGTGACCGAGAGGCTGACAAGACTCATCAAGCCTACGGATCATTACCCCTTCCTTTTGGTCCATGTGGGAACCAATGATACTGCAAGGCACAGCTTTCCCAAGATCAGAAGAGATTATGAGGCCCTGGGGAGGAAGCTGAAAGAAATGAACGCACAGGTGGTCATCTCGTCTCTTCTGCCAGTTGAAGGGCATGGTCCAAGAAGGGAGAGGAAAATAGCCGACGTAAACAACTGGCTCCGTAGATGGTGTCGCCGAGAACAAATTGGATTCTTGGATCATGGACTGCGCTTCCATGCAGGGGGACTTCTGGCAAGAGATGGGGTGCATCTTACAACAGTTGGAAGAAACATTTTTGCCAACACTCTCAAGAATTTGATCAGGAGGGCTTTAAACTGAGTCAAATGGGGGAGGGAGACAGTATTCTGGAAGGCAAAAGGGCTGGAGAAAATAGTCAAACTGTCATAGAGGGAACAAGGCAAACAGCGCAAGGACCCAACAGTGGGAGGCAAAAAAACTTGCACAGGGAGCAAGTAAAGGGAACACATGGTCTCAGATGTCTCTACACTAATGCACAGAGCATGGGAAATAAGCAAGATGAACTAGAACTCCTTGCACTACAAAACAAATATGATATAATAGGCGTTACTGAAACCTGGTGGGACGAGTCTCATGATTGGAATGTAGGAATAGAGGGGTATAACCTTTATAGGAGAAACAGGCCAAACAGGAAAGGAGGAGGAATAGCATTATATGTCAGGGATATTTACACCAGTGAAGTGATCCATGACATCAATACTGGAAGCCAGGTGGAGAGCATCTGGATAAAAATTAAAGGGGAGGGAAACAACAGGGATGTTATTGTGGGACTCTACTACAGACCCCCAAATCAGACGGAGGAATTGGATGTTGCCTTTCTAGAACAGATGAACATACATGCAGAAAGGAGAGATGTAGTAGTGATGGGTGACTTCAACTATCCTGATATTTGCTGGCAATCTAACTCAGCCAAAACTACAAGGTCTAGCAAATTCCTTACATGCCTGGAAGACAATTTCATGGTCCAAAAGGTGGAAGAGGCAACAAGGGGGTCAGCTATTTTAGATCTGATCCTAACCAACAGAGACGACCTTGTTAATGGGGTGCAAGTGGTGGGATCCTTAGGTGAGAGTGATCATGTTCTCCTGGAGTTTGTTATACAATGGAAAGGAGAAGCCAGGCATAGTCAGACACGCATTCTTGACTTTAGGAGAGCTGATTTCAATAAACTCAGGGAAATACTGGGGATGATCCCATGGTCAAGAATACTAAAAGAGAAGGGACCTCAAGACGGTTTTGACTTTCTCAAAAGGGAGATACTGAAGGCACAATTTCAAACAGTACCATTGAGGAAGAAAAATGGGAGGTGTCTCAAGAAACCAGGATGGATGACTAAAGAACTTTCAATGGAGCTAAGTTTTAAACGGAACATGTATAGGAAATGGAAAAGGGAGGAAATCACCAAAGAAGAATTCAAACAGATAGCGAATACGTGTAGGAGTAAAGTCAGAAAAGCTAAAGTGCAGAATGAGCTCAGGCTTGCTAGGGAGGTTAAGAACAATAAAAAGGGTTTTTTTGGGTATGTCCGCAGCAAAAGGAGGAAGCAGGAAATGATAGGGCCACTACGTGGAGAAGATGGCAAAATGCTAACAGGGGACAGAGAAAAGGCAGAATTACTCAACACCTTCTTTGCCTCAGTGTTTTCAGAAAAGGAAAAGGAGGACCAACCTGAGGAAAATGGAACAGAGGACACAATAGGGGAAATCCAGCTGAAAATAAGTAAAGAGGTGGTACAGGAATACCTTCTTAATCTAAATGAATTTAAATCTCCAGGACCAGATGAACTACATCCAAGAGTATTAAAAGAGCTGGCAAATATAATCTCAGAGCCATTGGCAATAATATTTGAGAACTCCTGGAGAACAGGAGAAGTCCCAGCAGACTGGAGGAGGGCAAACGTTGTTCCCATCTTCAAAAAGGGGAAAAAAGAGGATCCCAACAACTATCGTCCAGTTAGTCTGACATCAATACCAGGGAAGATTCTAGAACAGATCATTAAACAGAGAGTCTGTGAACATTTAGAAGGCAATGCCATAATCACAAAAAGTCAGCATGGGTTTCAGAGAAACAAGTCATGCCAGACTAATCTGATCTCTTTTTTTGATAAAGTTACCAGCTTGGTAGATGAAGGGAATGCTGTGGACATTGCATACCTTGATTTCAGTAAGGCCTTTGACAAGGTTCCCCATGACATTCTTGCAAACAAGCTTGTAGAATGTGGGCTAGACAAGTTAACTGTTCAATGGATTTGTAATTGGTTGACCGGCCGAACCCAAAGGGTGCTCAGCAGTGGCTCCTCTTCGTCTTGGAAAGATGTGACCAGTGGGGTGCCACAGGGTTCTGTCCTGGGCCCAGTGCTATTCAACATCTTTATCAATGACTTGGATGAGGGAATTAGGGGCATACTTATCAAATTTGCAGATGACACCAAATTAGGAGGAGTAGCTAATACCCTGGAGGACAGGATCAAAATTCAGAATGACCTGGATAGACTGGAGAGCTGGGCCAAAGCTAACAAAATGAAATTCAATACGGAGAAATGTAAAGTACTGCATTTAGGGCGGAAAAATGAAATGCATAAATATAGGATGGGAGAGACCTGGCTGAATGAGACTATGTGCGAAAGGGATCTAGGAGTCCTAGTAGACCACAAGTTGAACATGAGACAACAGTGTGATGCGGCAGCTAAAAAGGCCAATGCAATTTTGGGCTGTATCAATAGAAGTATAGTGTCTAGATCAAGGGAAGTAATAGTGCCACTCTATTCTGCCTTGGTCAGACCTCACTTAGAATACTGTGTCCAGTTCTGGGCACCACAATTCAGAAAGGATATTGACAAATTGGAGCGTGTCCAGAGAAGGGCAACTAAAATGGTGAAAGGTCTGGAAACAATGCCTTATGAGGAGAGACTTAGGGAGCTGGGTATGTTTAGCCTGGAAAAAAGACGGTTTAGAGGTGATATGATAGCCCTGTTTAAGTATTTGAAGGGATGTCACGCTGAGGATGGAGCAGGCTTGTTTTCTGCTGCTCCAGAGACTGGAACACGGAGCAATGGGTGCAAGCTCCAGGAACAGAGATTCCACCTCAACATGAGGAGGAACTTTTTGACAGTCAGAGCTGTTCGGCAGTGGAACACACTCCCTCGGAGCGTGGTGGGGTCTCCTTCCTTGGAGGTCTTTAAACAGAGGCTGGATGGCCATCTGTCGGGGATGCTTTGATTGTGATTTCCTGCGTGGCAGGGGGTTGGACTGGATGGCCCTCGTGGTCTCTTCCAACTCTGCAATTCTATGATTCTATGATTCTATGATTCTATGAATCTTCTCAGAGGAACTTTTCACTCCAAGGGAACTGATTTTTGGTAAGTAAACTTATTGCTTTCACATGTCAATACTAACTGCCAGCATTAAAGACATAGAAGACCTATATCACCTCAAACAGCTCTTGGAAGATTTATGACCAGGGTCACAATTTGTATTTTTCTGTGTCTTATTAAGTTCTATCCCACTCCCTATACCTGTGGCTTTAATATAACTCGATCAGTGCATCTAAGTGGATATCTGCAAAATCTCATGCTAAAATATACATTAGTCTTAAAGGTGCAGCTATATTCCCTCCCCCCACCCGCTCTTTCTTAAAACAGACTTAAGATGACACTTGCAAGCAGTTTTCAGAGTTCAGGGCCATTTTCACATTAAAAATTGTTTGACAAGCAATCCAGGATTTTTTTAATGGCTAGTTCAGGAAGCTTTGGGGATCTCTAAAGAGGTGGGGGTCCCAAAGTGGAGCTCGGGGGCCACACACAGCCCACAGGTTGCACCTTCCCCACTCCTGTCTTGGGCGCTCAAGAGTTCTAAGGTCTGAGAGGAAAGGATAGAGGCAAGCCAACTAAATCTAAAACAGGTTGTGGTTGGTTTGTCAGTTGCATGCTATGACCATGCCCCAAAATGCAGTGACACCTATAAATCCCAAAACCTTATTCACCCTGACACACTCAGCAAACCTGCTGCTTCTCTTTTCTCTGAGAAGCAAGCTACAGTTTCAGGCACTTATCCAAACAGAACAGAATCCTATGACCTTTCAAAGCAGACCCATCACAAAGCATGATAAATGGATGTACTGCCTCATAGACACAATGCACCAGGCTTGGTATTTTTTGCTGCCTTGGTCAAAGTGGATAACTTATGGTCTTAATTTTCCATGCCTCAGGCAATAAAACATCCATTAAACCCCTCCCTGTCTCTGAAATGTTTCAGCCTTTGGAGATGGCCCTGGTTGTGATGAATGGCACATTTCACCATCTAGCTACAGAAGGGGACAGGAGGCCATTCCAGTTACTTCAGGACTAGGGTTGCTTCCCTTCTTTGATGTTCAACATGGGTTAGGATTCAAGTATGTCTGCCTCGGTCTTCAGAGCATCAGTCTCTGGGTTCAAATTATTTCTCAAAGGATAGCTTTTCTTTGGTAGCTTTGTTATATTTTTGTGGCCTCAATTGTTATGTTTAAATGTCCAGAATAGATTTAATACTTGCAACTAGAAATCTTGTGCCATCCATCACCAAAATGGAAAATAACGAATACTGTCTCTGATCATAATCCAATTCAGATCGCGATAGAAGTCCATAAGAAAGCAGGTTGCTGAAGCTTGAACGAGAGTTTGTTGAGAGACGAAAAATTTCTAAATAGATTAAAAGAAGACATAAAATTTTACTTTAAAGAAAACATGAATGGGGAATGCCCAATATGCTCAAATGGGCAGTAGATGTAGGTCACCCCATAGACCTTGAAGCTTGGGGGAAAGCAAGATATAAAACTAATAAATTTACGACTTGTCAGAAATTAAAAGACAACTACAGTTGTCCCTTTACATTCGCGGGGGTTAGGTTCCACCGTGAAGGCCTTCCCGGGCCTCCCCCCTCGCTCCCTGGGGCCTTCACGGAGCTTTCCAATGCTCCGTGAAGGCCTCCCCTGCCCCCCCTCGCTCCCTGGGGCCTTCATGGAGCCTTCCAAGGCTCCGTGAAGGCCCCCGCGGCCCATCCCCCTCCCTCCCCAGGCCTTCACGGAGCCTTCCGTGAAGGCCTCCCCGGGCTTCCCCCCTCGCTCCCTGGGGTCTTCACAGAGCCTTCCAAGGCTCCGTGAAGGCCTCCCCAGGCCTCCCCCCTCGCTCCCTGGGGCCTTCACGGAGCCTTCCAAGGCTCTGTGAAGGCCTCCACGGCACTCCCCCTCCCTCCCCAGGCCTTCACGGAGCCTTCCAAGGCTCCATGAAGGCCTCCCCGGGCTTCCCCCCTCGCTCCCTGGGGCCTTCACTGAGCCTTCCAAGCTCCCAGATGAAATAAAAGATGAAATAAACAGAGGCTGGATTGCCATCTGTCGGGGATGCTTTGATCAAGAATTCCTGCGTGGCAGGGGGGTTGGACTGGATGGCCCTCGTGGTCTCTTCTAACTCTGCAATTCTATGATTCTATGAAATAAAAAATTGGAGGATTGTTCTCTATTTAATAACTGCAGCTAGACTCACAATAGCTCAGGTATGGAAATCCTCCAAACCACCAATGATAGAAGATTGGCTGGAGAAATCAAATGAAATGCTAGGATTGGATATATAGACAGGCAAGATACATAATTTACCAAAAAGGAAGACTATAGAAAAATGGTTGGCAGTAATAAGACAATGGGAAAAGAGGGGCAGGATATATGATAAAGAACATCTTTTTTTAATGGTTTTAAAAACAACCAAGAGATCCAGGAGCTGTTGGCAAGGAAGAGAGCTGCTCACCAGGCATACCTCGCCCAGCCAACCTGTCATGTAAGAAAAGCAGCTTTCCGCCTCACATGTAGCAAACTACAACAAAAACTCCGAGACATGCAGAACAAGTGGTGGATCAATTTAGCAGAAAAGACACAACGCTGTGCAGATCTGGGTGATCATAGAGGATTTTATGAAGCTCTTAAAGCAGTGTTTGGACCTACTTATCAGGTCCAAAGCTCCTTATACAGTACAGATGGTCAAACATTAATTACTGATAAAGCCTCCATCCTGAATCGTTGGGCTGAACATTTTCAAAGTCTCTTTAGCACCAACCGTGTAGTCCAAGCCTCAGCTATCCAACATATGATACAAAAACCAATGAAAAATGAATTGGACATAGCTCCCACTTTGGAAGAGACCCTTAAGGCCATACAGCAGATGAAAAACGGCAAGGCAGCTGGGATTGATGGAATCCCACCTGAAGTTTGGAAACACGGAGGTCATGCACTCCACGAAAAATTCCACGAATTCCTTGTGAATTGCTGGGAAAAAGGGGAACTGCCATCAGACCTCCGAGATGCAGTCATCATCACCCTGTACAAGAAAAAAGGAGCAAAATCCGACTGCTCAAACTATCGAGGCATAACACTGCTCTCTATTGCTGGAAAAATCCTTGCAAGGATACTCCTGAACAGATTAGTTCCTGCTATTGCAGAAGAACTTCTCCCTGAAAGCCAATGTGGCTTCAGAGCCAATAGGAGTACTACAGACATGGTATTTGCCCTTAGGCAACTGCAAGAAAAATGTAGGGAGCAGAACAAGGGTCTCTATGTGACATTTGTCGACCTCACCAAAGCCTTTGACACTGTAAGTAGAAAAGGTCTGTGGCAGATCCTGGAAAAACTAGGATGTCCCCCCAAATTCCTTAAAATGATTATCTTGCTACACGAGGGCCAGCGTGGTCAAGTCAGATATGGCGATGCTCTTTCAGAGCCCTTTCTAATAACTAACGGAGTGAAGCAAGGTTGTGTTCTTGCACCAACTTTATTTACAATCTTCTTTAGCACGATGCTCCAAAGGGCTATGGCAGAGCTTGAAGAAGACGACGGCATCTATATACGCTACCGTACTGATGGTAGCTTGTTTAACTTAAGCCGTCTGAGGGCTCACACTAAGACTCTAAACTATCTAGTCCGTGAGCTGCTCTTCGCCGATGATGCTGCCCTTGTTGCCCACACTGAAGCAGCTCTGCAGCGCCTAACGTCCTGCTTTGTAACAGCTGCAGAGCTGTTTGGGCTAGAAGTCAACCTGAAGAAAACAGAAGTTCTTTACCAGCCTGCACCACAGGACGAACACCACCATCCCCACATTGCCGTCGGCAAATCAGTGCTCAAGTCCGTTCAGCAGTTCACCTACCTGGGAAGCATCATCTCCTCAGATGCCAAGATTGACAAAGAGATCGATCACAGATTAGCAAAGGCATATAGTGCATTTGGAAGACTTCACAAAAGAGTCTGGAGCAATAAACACCTGAGGCAAAGCACAAAAATCAGTGTGTATAGAGCCATCGTACTGTCTATCCTCCTTTATGGCTCTGAAACATGGGTTGCCTATTGCCACCACCTACGACTCCTCGAGCGCTTTCATCAGCGCTGTCTACGCACAATCCTAAATATACACTGGACTGACAATGTGACGAATGTTGCTGTCCTTGAGCAAGCAGGGATCACCAGCATTGAGGCCATGATATTGAGAACACAGCTGCGCTGGGCAGGGCACGTTTCTAGGATGGAGGACCATCGCCTCCCAAAAATACTACTCTACGGTGAACTCGCCACGGGTCAGCGTAAGAGGGGCGCTCCAAAAAAGCGATACAAAGACTCCCTGAAACAACATCTCAGGCTTGGCCAAATTGATCACCAACAGTGGTCCGCCCTGGCCTCACATCGGGAGGCATGGAGACGCAATATCCACAATGCTGCAGCCTTATTTGAGAACTCACGACGAACAAGTCTTGAAGAGAAACGACAACGCAGGAAGAATCACAACCCAAAAACATCACCCAAGGAGACCTTCTGCTGCGCTTTTTGCAACCGGACTTGTTTATCTCGGATTGGCCTTTTTAGTCATCAGCGCGCTTGCAGAAGGCGCGGGATGAGTCCTTCCTGAATCTTCGTTTGCGAAGAAAAGCCAGAGAGAGAGAGAGAGAGAGAAGAAAGTATATCAATGGTTTAAAGGTGTAGATACACAGCTACATAGATATGTATATACATACATGTATATATATTAGAGAGATAAAAAGAGTGAACAGACAAAAGTGCATTAAGAAGAATTATCAGAGAGCGCAGCAGGAAACAGAAGGTAAAAGACAGAAGATTATCAGAAGTCAAAGAAGACTGAAAAATTTTCTCTTTTTTTCGTTCTAACAATACTAATACTAAGGAAGTCATTGTTGTTGGTTTTTTCTTTTTTTATAAGGTTATGTGGAAAAAATTATTTTAAGATTGATAAATTTGTTGGATGCATATCTGATCTTGTAAGCTTGAACAACACTATAACAATAAAAATTAACTGGGGAAAAATACCACAGAAAGACAGGCACACTGTACCCTGTATTATCAGAATGTTTTGTAATGGACATTGTGCCACAATAAACCTGCTGTTTGATTATCAGGTGGTCAAAGCTGGGAGAAGCACCTAGGAATGTCTGCACCTCCCCAGAGGATATCTTGATAGGGGACCTCAATCCTGGCAGCACCATGAGAAATATAGTGCTATTAAAGTGCAATTTGAGCATGGATGAAAGCAGAGGGGGGAAAAATAATGTTCTCAAGAAGTAAATCATTAATCCCTCCTCCAGTAGGAAAAGAAACTAATGTTAGGACAACTATTCAGTCCTAATCCCCCAGCCTATATAAACACAAAGCAGTAAAATCACAAAAAGTCAACATGGGTTTCAGAGTAACAAGTCATGCCAGACTAATCTCATCTCTTTTTTTGATAAAATTACCAGCTTGGTAGATGAAGGCAACACTGTGGATATTGCATACCTTGATTTCAGTAAGGCCTTTGACAAGGTTCCCCATGACATTATTGCAAAGAAGCTTGTAAAATGTGGGCTAGACTAGTTAACTGTTCAATGGATTTGTAATTGGTTGACCGGCCAAACCCAAAGGGTGCTCAGCAGTGGCTCCTCTTCGTCTTGGAAAGATGTGACCAGTGGGGTGCCACAGGGTTCTGTCCTGGGCCCAGTGCTATTCAACATCTTTATCAATGACTTGGATGAGGGAATTAGGGGGCATACTTATCAAATTTGCAGATGACACCAAATTGGGAGGAGTAGCTAATACCCTAGAGGACAGGATCAAAATTCAAAATGACCTGGATGGGCTGGAGAGCTGGGCCAAAGCGAACAAAATGAAATTCAATACGGAGAAATGTAAGGTACTGCACTTAGGGCAAAAAAATGAAATGCATAGATATAGGATGGGGGAGACCTGGCTGAAGGAGACTACGTGCAAAGGGATCTAGGAGTCCTAGTAGACCACAAGTTGAACATGAGTCAACAGTGTGATGCGGCAGCTAAAAAGGCCAATGCAATTTTGGGCTGTATCAATAGAAGTATAGTGTCCAGATCAAGGGAAGTAATAGTGCCACTCTATTCTGCCTTGGTCAGGCCTCACCTAGAATACTGTGTCCAGTTCTGGGCACCACAATTCAAAAAGGATATTGACAAATTGGAGAGTGTCCAAAGAAGGGTGACTAAAATGGTGAAAGGTCTGGAAATGATGCCTTATGAGGAGAGACTTAGGGAGCTGGGTATGTTTAGCCTGGAAAAAAGACGGTTAAGAGGTGATATGATAGCCCTGTTTAAGTATTTGAAGGGGTGTCACGTTGAGGATGGAGCAGGCTTGTTTTCTGCTGCTCTAGAGATTGGAACACGGAGCAATGGGTGCAAGCTCCAGGAACAGAGATTCCACCTCAACATGAGGAGGAACTTTTTGACAGTCAGAGCTGTTCAGCAGTGGAACACACTCCCTCGGAGCGTGGTGGGGTCTCCTTCCTTGGAGGTCTTTAAACAGAGGCTGGATGGCCATCTGTCAGGGATGCTTTGATTGTGTATTCCTGCATGGCAGGGGGTTGGACTGGATGCCCATCATGGTCTCTTCCAACTCTACAATTCTATGATTCTATGAAAACTGGTAAACAGGAGGCTATCAAATAGCATTAGAAAGGACTTGTGCTGGATGGACCTTACTTCTGACTGTACAAGGATCATGTTCATGGGGGAAGACATTGCTGGATTATATAGTGGTATATAAAGTACTGTTTGGAATCTCTTGTTTTTAGAATCCACTTCCATCTGATTGTGGAAAGGCGCTATCTTCGCTGTGCTCATGGCCTTAGCGTGGAAGCACCGTTGTCTCTGAAATTTCTCTGCCCAGCCTGTCTGCCCCATGTCGCATAGTGCATAGCTAATAAGCTTCAATAAACTCTTTGCTCCTAAAAAAAAAAAAATGTTATGTTTAATGGTCTGTGAATCAATGGCTGAATGGTGAGGCAACACATAGCTAAATCCCATTGACTCAATGGGCCTGTTGGAAATAAAAGTAAGATTCAGGTCATAATCTTTTATGGGGGTGGGGGGTGGAGAGCAGCTTGGTAGGGCACCTACTGAGGGGTTGATGGCCCTAGAAAACCCATTGCATATTCTGCCAGCAACTTATCTCCTCTCCCTATCCTCTTCCCACAACTGGAACCCTGCCACCCTTGGGGCTATCACATAGAGTTGTGGTTCAGAATCACACCAGGCCCAGAGATTTCCAGGCCAAAACCTGAGACGTGGGGACAGGCCTTGGTGATGTCATTAAGTACCAACCACAGTTGCTCACAGCTTGTCATTCAAACACAACACATATACTGTGATACAGCTCGGGGGTTCTTCTTGCTCCTGAGAACCCCTAAACTGCCCTTTGTTAACTGCTGTCACCATGTGATACAGCCTTTCCTCAGTGTGCACTCGCATACCTGCCTCTGAGGACTTACTGCCTTATGAGATGCAATCTTGGGGGTTCCTCTGCCTGGGAATTCCCTTTTAATTGTGCCTCCTTTGATCTAGCTGCCACCAACCTTTGAATTCTACACCCCCTTACAACACAGTCCAAAGGGAGACTGCAGGGTTTCCTTCCCTACTACCTGCCACTTTGCAGAGAGTTACCTCCCCCTCCCTTCTATCCCAAAGAGAAGAGAAAACAACAGAGCAAAACAAGGCATGTGTGCACATCAGCTGAGAAAGATTAGAATAAGCTTATTTATTCCAAAACAGAGTTCATAACATGTAGATACCTCTCATGGAAGGCTCCGCCATTCCAGGTACATTGTTAGAGGTTAACAGTTAAAGTTAAGCATTCAGCCAAGTGGGAAAATAACATAATTCCCTAACACAATCTAGCTAATACACTCCCTGATCTACTCACTGTCCATGGAGTTCACTCTGTTGAAATCAGAGGAGCTGCGAGCCACATATCTGTTTTCAGACCAGTCTCAAACAGCCTTCCTCCGGCCAACATGAGGTCCTTGCCTCAGGATGTTCCTTTGTTCACCTCTCTACCTGAGATGAGGTCCCCCCACATCTCCCTGCCTCCTGGACACAAGGGAGTATTTATTACCTCACCTTTGAAGCATCTCGAAGCTTATCACTCTGGAATTCCTGATTGGTCAGTGTCCCTTGTGACATCATGTGATGATGCTGACCCTAAAGGTGTTACCTTTCTCAAGACCCTAGTTAACCCTTTCTTTACCTGATTGCTGAGCCAGTAGATAATGGGAAAAGGAGTATCCCCATTATCACATACACACACACACACACATACACACACACACATATACATGCATACACACACACACACACACACACCAACAATATTTTCCTTGTTTGGAAATTAAGACAAAAATTTTAGCTAAAGATGCTGTTCGTGGATCAACATAAAATGGGGAAATTATATCTTCTCACCTACTTAGGACATTTAATCTTAACCTACTTGCAGAGTAGGGAAAGCAGAGTGAAAGATGAGCCTTGGCTCCATAACAACTGGGCATAAAGGAAGAAGCAATTTATGTAAAAATAGATATCCCCTGATCCTTGCAAGTCATGGCAACAAATCCATTAAGCCTTTAAACTGTAGCAAGTTTCTGCTTTCCTAGCTAGGATGGAGATTTGCACACAGTCCTTTCCTCTTGCCCAGACCTGAGCCCAATAAATTGGAGACTATTCCAGAACATGGCTTCACAGCCTGGAAAAAAACCAAGGAAAATCTAATAAATTGGAGAATTTGCACCTTCATAGTTCCCTGGAGATGACCCATGAAAACTGGAGACTTAGGGACAGGCTAGCATAGAAGCTTGATGAGGATGATGCAAGGGATAATAACAGGATAGTCACTACTGTGAAGATAGTATTATTATTATTATTATTATCATCATCATCATCATCAGTCATTGAATCTTTTGTTGTTGTTGTTAACTACTGTCAAGTTGACATTATCAGATGTGGCAAAAATCGCATGAAAACGACATCATGATAGCATGAATGGACCCTGCTATCACACAACGTTCTTGTGCTCATGTATTCATCCTGTACTCCAGCCATGAATAAGGTGTCGCTTTCTATTGACAGGAGAAGCAGTCAATAGCTCACAATATTGCTTTTTTTGCGGCATTGATGAGTATGTGAAAACACGTCCCACTGTAATTGTGAGATTACAGCATGAATGGGCAGTCCTTTTTTGCACCTCCCTGTTGCCAGTGAGAAAACATCCAGGTGACAACAGGAAAACCATGCACAGGATACTACTTTTATGAATGTTCCCAGTAGGTTTGCATGTTTGTTTACTTTGCAAATTAAGAGTTTTTTACCATTTTTAAGCACACTCATGTCTTCTCACAAGAACAGCTGAAATCTTGCCCATGCTAAATCACAGAAGTAAACTCCTGCTTTTAAAGTGTTAGTAGTGGTGATGTGATAATGCCACTGTTTCCACTTTCCTCATTCGCGGAATTATAGCATTTTTAGACACTAGTCTTATAATGTCCTTAGACTGAACTTGGAAGAAGGTGTCCAAGGTGCTGACTCCTGTCCTCAATATTGGTTCAGCTCTTTGAACCGTTCTTTTAAATTTTGGACTAAAGCCCACAACAAAGTCACTGACCCACTGATATCAATTACCACTGGGAAGGAGGCAGCAGCAGTATTAATGGTCAGGGGTGGCACAGAGCACAGTGTCAAGAGCCTACTTTAGTTTGGCACAAGCCCTGAAAACTGGCACGTTAAAAAAAAATCAGAAGTAGTAAAAATAAATTTGTTACTGAAGAAAGGTCACTGGGCTCCCCTCTGTATATCTAGATTTTTGGCCTTCACCTTGCCTACCTCCTCCCCAAGATACTCATGGATTTGAGCAGAATGTCAAAACACTGATTTTTTTTTTTACTATAACCCCCAGCATCCCCCAACCAACATGGAACATCCTCCCCATGGAAATCTTATTGGCACCATCCAGGACAAAATCAAAAGGTGCCTTTGGGAACTAAATTTCTTTCAGATGTATATGGTTTTACAGTAGGACCCCTCATATCCACTGATTCATTATCCACTGATTCAATTATCCACGGGACACAAAACAACACACCTACCATAGAGTCTTTCTAGAAAATGTGTCATCTCTAGCCATTTTTCTAGGTCCTCCAAGGCAGCTCTAGGGTATTTTAAACCAGGTCCCATTATTTTCAATGGTGTTCGCTATTATCCGCGGTTTTCGGTATCCACAGGGACGTCCAGAACCAATACCCAGTGGATACGGGGGGGGTCTTACTGTATATTTTTTTAATGCTTTTTTAACTTATTGGCTGGTTTATTACATTTTTATCCTGTTGAAATTATTTTATTGTGTTTGATTTTTTTAAAAAAATGTTTATATTGTTTTACCTGAGATCCCAAGATAAAGAATGAGGTTGAAATAGTTTACTTAATTAACCAATTAATTAACTGAGTGTATTTGCACAGCTAAAACTAGTGCGCCAGCTGTACCCGTTCCTTAAGACATCAGATCTGGCTGTGGTGACACATGTCTTGATTACATCCCATTTGGACTATTGCAATGCACTCTACATGGGGCTGCCTTTGGAAACTGTTTGGAAACTTCAGCAGGTCCACAATGCTGTGGCCAGAAAGCTGACCAAGGCCAGTTATAGGGAGCATCTAATTCCCTTGTTAAAACAGCTTCACGGACTACTGGTTCATTTCCGGGCACAGTTCAAAGTGCTGGTCGTGACCTATAAAGCCATATATGGCTTGGGTCCCAAGTATTTCAAAGACCGTATCTACACATACGAACCTGCATGGGTTCTAAGATTGTCAAGGGAAGGCTTTCTCTCAGTCCCACCACCATCACAGGCTCACTTAGTGAGGACGCAAGAGAGAGCCTTCTCGGTGGCTGCTCCCACCCTCTGTAACGCCCTTCCGTGAGAGGCTAGGCTGCCCTCCCCCTGCTTTCCTTTTGCCTACAGGCGAAAACATTTTTATTTCAGCAAGCTTTTGATTTGTAGCTGCAGATACAGACACTTTTTATTGGGGGGTGTTTTTATTTTTATTTTTATTTTATTTTAACTGTACAGTTATCCCTCCATATCCACGGATTTGGTATCCACGGATTTAAGTATTCACAGCTTGAAAATGTTCTTTAAAAAATAATAATCCAAAAAGCAAACCTTGATTTTGCCATCTTATATAAGGTACACCATTTTGCTATGCCATTGCATATAATGGGACTTGAGTATTCATGGATTTTGGTATCCACTGGGGGTCCTGGAACCAAACCCCAGCGAATATGAAGGGACAACTATAATTGTTTTATGTAATTTTAGATTTTATATTGTGATGTTTTTAATTGTTTTAAATTGTGTTCTATATGACATTTTGTGAGCTGCCTTGGGGCCCAATCTGGGGAAAACATGAATAAATAAATAAGTAAAATGCTTTTGAAAACCTGGCAAACCTGGGTGGAGATGAAGGATGGTCTAAATTTCCTTGCTTTTGAAAAAAAAAATCATGTTGGCCGTGAAGCAAAATATAACAAAATCCAAACTCCACAAGCAGAGATACTTTGGGGAGGGTGCAGGACTCCAATGCATTATTGTATTTTAATATTTTTCAGGTCTAATGTTTTCTACCACATACATTGTTTGTTTTTTTAAATGTTTATATTTATACTTTTAATGCCTTTGTATTGTTTTTCAATGGAGAGGAAGCCCATTGACTCCCCCTTGTCATGGGAGAGAGGCTTGCGTACCCTAATGATGTTTTGAGCTATGCTGGCGGTGGGGCATATGCTCAAAAAACAATGTTTTGAGCTATGCGGGCGGCAGTGGGGGGGTCTGACAAAGAGTGTTAAAGGGCAGGATGGGCTCTCTAGCCTTATGGCAACCATCCTAGGAGAAGGAAAACTCTAATCCCAAACCCAGGCAGATGGTGCTCGTCCAACCCTGTAAGGTCAACCATCTAAGAGAAGGAAACTCTAATCAAACCTATGACTAAAGTCTTCCAAATGTGCTACCGTATATGTCTTTGCTAATCTGTGATCGTTCTCTTTGTCAATCTTGGCATCTGAGGAGATGATGCTTCCCAGGTAGGCGAACTGCTGAACGGACTGAATGAAATAAAAGTACATAAATTTGTTAATTAAGATATTCTCTTGTTGACTGAAGGTGTTGCAGTCCAAAAAAGTAGTCTATCCAAGCTGTGGGCCTGTAAACTGAAACGTAAACTGAGCTATTTCAGTTTCAAACTATGTAGAGGCATTTTTTTTCCAGTCTCACTTACCCTCTTTCTATTTCACTCACACAAACACACACACACACACACACACATAAACACACACTCCTCTACACCTAATTATTTGCAGACAACACAAGTCTTGACAGGAGACCAAGCTGTAAAGGTCCCAGTGCCATTTTCCCCCAAGCCACCTGTCTTTCACACCTCATTTTCACACAAATGTCCCTTCTACTGAGAACACCAGTGTGCTGCAAGCAGCACCTGAAGCAAAATAAATACACAATATCTCGCAAACAATGAAGGGAACATATCCATTAATAGCAGTGCCTCCCCCATTCACTGCCTCTGACTCTTGACTTGGATGGCAGAGCAGATTTTAAAAAAAACAAACAAAGAAGAAGGGAAAGTTATCCACTCCTTTCATGGTTCAATGTCTCCTAATTGCTCCTGCGATTCACTGTGACATGTCACCCCCATTACTCCAGTGAGGTGCAGAATATAAGAGAATTAATTTGGTATCTCTCCAGTGCAGTGCTTGACAGTTGTATGCCTAAGCAACTGCTTTGTTTCCTCGAGAGCAAAGAGAGCACAATGTTTGGTTCCATTGTTTCAGAGTCATGGGCTTGAATTTTTGTTTCCTCTGTGGCAGCCTTTCCTCATCCTCCATACCTGGAGTCACAAAACTGGGAGAGGTATTAGAAGTAACCCCAGGATGGAACTGTGACATTAATTTAGCATGCAGAAGAGGGTGTTTCTGGAAATAGACAGCAGCATCTTGTGTGGCTTACATGCACATGTATCTTTTAGGATGGGGAAGAGGGGGTGTGACAATACCCATCATCCCCGACTGCAAAACCTATCATCTCCCACCTTGATTCACTTATAATTGGCTATGGTTTAACTTTAATTCAGCCAAACCTGGGCCTTTCACAAGCTGATGGAGGGAAATTACACTCTGGAGCTAGGAGTCAGGCTCAGGGAAGCACATACTAGCCATGAAGAGGCCCCTCAAATTCCCCAAATATTCCCACCTTGACACAAACAGTCAACATCTCTTTTAAGATAGAAAAGATTCTTTCTGCCTCATGGCTAGAAAGGCAGACATCCATCTATACAGTTGGGAGTTTTCATTGCCATGCTAAACCTGTTCCTCATCTACATATCTGCAAGTCAAAAGGAGGTGGTCTATCAATCATCCTACTCAAAGACATCCCCATTTCCCAGTTCCTGGCTGGTACAGAACTCCTTTGTTTTAATCATTGGGAACCATCTGAAGACAAATGTTTCTTTCATCTAGATTGCTGCTTCAAAGGGATTTTTCCCTGGAAAATTCAGTTCATTGTGCTCAGATCCCCTTGCCTCCACTCCCCATGCCAGTCTGAACCACCTTTCCCCCCCTCCCTCTCCAAAGCCTACTAATGCCTCCTGACTCCTGGCCAGTGTTCTGCCAAATAGGCACTCCCTTCCCCCATTCCTTTAACCTTAACTCTAGTTCCACCCACCCTGCTTTCAGCTTACTGCTACTGCCAAAGAGTTCCCCACTTCAGGATCAGGTGCAGTATAGCCCTAAAGTCTCAATCTAATCCCCTTTCTATTTTCTGCCTTACTTCAATAGTCGTGTGTGTGTGTGTGTGTGTGTGTGTGTGTGCTGGAGGAATGCTTGTGTGTAGGAATGTGCTTTAAACACTTCAATAAAGTTTCTTCAGGTTATTTTTGGTCTTTGGCTCCATGTTTCTCCTAGGCTCCACTGGTATACACAGGTTAAAGATCTCGTAAGTTACACAGCCTCTCACATTGCCAACTTCCCCACTGTAAAACACACATGGACCTTTTCCATGGACAGAAGAGTTTTGCATAACAGGGGCTATTCTCTAGCCCTTTCCACCCCATCCAAGACCTCTTCCAGCACAGGTGCCAAGCCCCAGGAGGGGCTCTTTAACACTGGGGAAGGGAGGGAGTGTGGCAGCAATGCAGATTTTGAATACATAGGGCCCCCATACTCACTGATCCATTATCCACTGATTCAGTTATCCATGGGATACAAAACAGCACACCTACCATAGAGTCTTCCTAGAAAATGTGTCCTCTCTAGCCATTTTCTAGATCCTCCAAGGTAACTCTACGGTATTTTAAACCAGAAGTCCCATTATTTTCAATGGCATTTGCCATTATCCATGGTTTTTGGTATCCATGCCCCCCCGAACCAATCCCCAGCAGATATGGGAGTCCTACGGTATGCAGTTGTTCTGGGTGCCCAGGGGAAGGAAAAGGAGTGTGGTATTGTAGTCAGTGTGAGACTGAATGCTTCTACATCATTTTAACTGCCTTCTCCCACCAGTAAGTCACAGCAACAGAGGCCCCCTTCCAGCTGCTGGGATGTGAGGGGGGACCCACAACAGTACAAGCAGATCATAGCTGCTCGATATAGGATTTCAGCCAGTGTGTTTTAACACAAAAGCATTGTTGTATGCAAAAAAAAAAGAGAGAGATGTGTTTCTCTACAGAATAAGTTTTTCCCCCCAAAAAACCCTTCAAGATGAAAAAATAAGAGGTGTGAACTGTAAAAAGTTCTCATTTCTATGGTATCCTTTCTGACCAGGTTTTTCTGAGTGTTGGCAATCTTATTTTTGAGCTGAGAATTTAATAACAGTGAATATTCTTTGCAGCTGAGCCAAAATGACTCAACTGAGGCTGTCATACTTTGGACATATGATGAGACAACAAGACGCATTAGAAAGGATAATAATGTTCAGCAAAGCAGAAAGCAGCAGGGAAAGAGGAAGACCACATTACAGATGGAGTGACTCAACCAACCAAGCCACAGCCCTGGGCTTGCAAGACCTAAGCAAAGCTGTTGATGACCAGGGGCTCATCTACACTAGCCATAATACATCAGCTCCCTGCCAGCATATCCTGGCTGTGGAGCCAGGCAGCCCCCACCCCCTTCCATTACCTGGAGAAAATGGGCTAGAGTCCAAACAGGTCACTGACCCATCTCTGAAGTCACCACCACCATTTTCTCTGCTAATGCAGAAGCCAAGGGTCTTGTAACATGTGATTGAGGCCCCCTGCATGTGACCAGCCTTGGTCACATGCTGCAAGACCCCTGCCTGGCTTCCAGAAGAGCCAGGGAGCAGGCTGCAGCAATGAGAAACGGCATTCTGGAACAGGCTTCCATGGACACATGGGGTCAATCTGGTAGTACCAGATTAAACCGGGTAGTATCTTACATCATTGTAAAGGGCCCTATCCCAACTTGCCCCCATTCCAGCCCTGTATTTGCCCCAGGGATTGTTTGGATTGGTTGGGGGCAGATCAGGATAAATGCCCTGCATTGATTGGACTACAGGGCTCTGGAATGGGAGCAAGCCAGGGTATTTGGCCCATGTAGATAAACCCAAGGTCTCTTGGAGCTCTCTCTTTCATACACTCACCATAAGTCGAAATCAACATGCCAACAAATAACAACCACAGTTCTTTCTGTTCCTAGTGCCATAGCAAAAGGGCAGAACACAAAAAAGGTCCCAGGCCTGGCCCATTTTTTTCCAAGCCATCCTCAAACTGGCCCCACCACCTGATTCCTGATATGTATAGCTGGCTGGGAGTTTTGGGATTATGAGGTCTGTCTATTAAATAATGAGACTGTATTTCTACCTTTCAGACAAATCAGGGAGAACTGATTGTGAATGCATGAGTGGTGACCTTGAACATGTCTGAACCTACATGGCAAACATCAACACTCTTGGCCATTCAGTCAATTGCCAGTTGCTGTTTAAAGCAGCAATGTTGTCTATTGTGTGCCGGGAAAATGCTAAGTTTAAAAGTCGAGCAATGTGACAATCTGCAGCAACTTGAGACGGACCCAAGCCTTTTTCAAAAAATGATCACTTGTGATGAAACCTGGATCTTCCAGTATGATCCTGAGACAAAACAACAGTCAATGCACTGGAAAACACCATCATCACCAAGAATGAAAAAAGCACATCAAAGTAAGTCCACATTCAAAGCCATGCTCATTGAGGTTTTTTACAGCAAAGGCGTAATTTTGGCAGAATGGGTTCCAGAAGGCAGGACAGTGAACCAGCATTATTATAAGAACGTTTTGACAAAGCTGAGAGAAAGAGGGGGGAAAGGCCAGAACAGTACATTCTTCATCAAGACAATGCGCCTGTTCACACAGCACTTTCTGTGAAGCAGTTTTGGCCAATAAAAATATTACTACACTTGAAAATCCTCCACATTCACCAGATTTGGCACCATGCAACATTTTTCCTTTCCCTAAAGTGAAATGGGTGCTTAAAGTAACACGTTTTGAGTAAATTGATGCAGTATGAAGAAAACGGCAGATGTGTTGACACAGCTGACAGAAACTGACTTGCTCCACACCTTCGTCCAATGGAAAACAAGACTGCATCAATGTGTGAGTGTGAAAGGGGAGTATATTGAAGACAACAAACATTAGAATTGTAATACATATAAATAGAGATGGGTTATTGTATCAGTCTCATTATTTAATAGACAGACCTCATAGATATTGGGAGCTGTAGTCCAGTTTCCTCTAGATGGGCCCCAAATTGGGAATGTCTGTGCTGGAGTATGACAAAGAGATGGGAGGGATCCAGGAGTTCATTATTTTTTAATGCGGAGGCCATAAGCAAGCCCCAGGTTGTCATATTGTGCCTGCTTTCCACCTGCAGTAAATGCATTCTTTGTTCTCTCTGCCAGCAGGTATATTTTAGGCTTTCTTTTCTTCAAAGAGTATATTTAAGCACAGCTGGTCCTTTCAACAGTCACCACAGACAGAATCCAAGTGACTACACAACCTTTTATTTTCCAGAGCAGGGTGTCATAGCATTATGAACTAACCTGTCTGACCTACATTGCAAATTCACCTTTTGGTCTTCCAAAGCAGGGCAACTCAGAAAAGGAAACTTGAAAGAGATACAGCAGGCCGGAAAGAAAAATCCCTGCTATGTCTCTGAAGGGGCAATGAAGCAGATTTCTTTCCCATAAATACACAAATGGTCTCAAACAGGGCACTTGTAGGAAAATCTATGGGTAACCCCCATTGAATGATAGAAGGCAATGGGGCTACTCAACATGTTCTATTGACATGCTGCCCTCATCTCCCTGCAATGAGAAGTTTCATAGATACAGCACATATCTGGGTTTAACTCTCTTGGACAGAGATCACTTGTTGATGTGTTCTCATTAGTGATAATTTCTCTGCCCCAATTTGACTGCATTTTTCTGAATCCCACCCTCTTTTTCCTCCTCTACTTGTTTCAATTCAAACTGCAGGACTTTGTGGTGATGGAAGGAAGTTAAATAGAAATATGTGCATATTTAAGTATGGAATTTTCCAACCATACCTATATTCTTCTTTAGGGTTCCACGGGGCTACTTTATATTACAAAGCAGACTATTTAAAAGGATTTGGAAGTGTAAATAAGATACTAAAAAACCCAGCAACAACATCATACATTCTATAATAACTAAGTATTATGCACACATCTGATGCACTATCCACAATGCTGCAGCCTTATTTGAGAACTCATGCTGAACAAGTCTGGAAGAGAAACGACAACGCAGAAAGAATCACAACCCGGAAACATCCAAGGAGACCTTCTGCTGTGCTTTCTGCAACTGGACTTGTTTATCTCAGATTGGCCTTTTTAGTCATCAGCGCACTTACAGAAAGCATGGGATGAGTCCTTCCTGAATCTTCATTTGCAAAGAAAAGCCATAGAGAGAGAGAGAGAGAGATGTAAAACTCTTGGGTATGCACAATGGCCTTAGGTATGTAGGGATGTTGCCTGTTGAGTATGTACAATGGGTTTGGGTATGTTGCCTCTTTCAGTATACTGATTGGCTGACAGAGTGACAGGAGCAGCCAATTACCAGCCACATGCAAATCATCACCCACATGCAAATTCCCTCTCCACCTCACAATCCACTCCTGCCACTCATGGCCAATCTGCATACTGAGAGCGACCAAACAATACAGTGTTGGCTATAGTTACTAAGGCTGCAGGCCTTTCCAGTTCAACAGTGTCTCGGGGCTGCACAATTCCCACTTACAATTTAAGTCTACACAGGATCCAGGCAATCAACTGATGGCAGTGGAATGCTGCTGCTGCCGACACAACAGGACCCAGGCAACTGGGTGTGAGGTCTAATGGGCATTGTGGGGGGGGGGAGTTTTTTAATAGCATATGGTACAGTCCAGCTAGTTTTGTATGAATTGCATATATATAATGTTCCCAAAGTTCCATGCATTTGGAATAGTACCAGTGCATGACTTGCTTACATTAATCTTCAAGATAAGCAGCTCAATGGCTGTTGAAGATAAACCGTAAAGTAGGGGTGGGCATCATGCAGTCCTCCAGATGTTATTGCACTACAATTCCCAGAAGCCCTAGTCGGCATAGCCAACGGTGCAGAATGCTGGGAATTGTGGTCCAGCAGCATCTAGAAATTAATACAGTCCCCATCCCAACTTCAAAGCCATAGATAAAATTGCAAAACAGATTAAATGCGTAATACAAATTCCACTATGGGGAAACTACCCTTCCTTTTCTTTCTACATTCATAGATTAAAATCCTGCTACCTTATTGAAAGTTGTTGTTGTTGCGTCCCTTCAAGTCACTTCTGACTGATGATGACCCTAAGGCAAACTTCTCACAGGGTTTTCTTGGCAAGGTTTGTTCAGAGGGGGTTTGCCTTTGCGTTCCTCTGTGGCTGAGAGAATGCGACTTGCCCAAAGTCACAAAGTGGGTTTCCATGGTCAAGCAGAGATTCAAACGCTGGTCTCCAAAATTGTAGTCCTGAGTTCAAACCACTACACCACACTGGCTCCAACTGAAAGAAATAGGGCCTAATTCTTACTCCATAGCAATTACAGTCCCTCCACTTCCCAGCAGTCTGTCTCTCTGTTTCTGACCTGCAATGTCCATCTTCTTCCTTAAGGTTTCCTCCACCCATGTACTGTATACCATAGGCGTTACATACGTATTTTTAAACACATTTTAATGTATAGTATGCATTTTGTTACTCATGTTTCCCATTGATCAAAACATTTTTCAAAGGTACACATTTTGAGTGGAATTATTTGCACATAATTTTTTTTAAAAAAGAAAATTTAAATAGAAGAACCTGCCACATGCTTTTTCTTTTAAATTATGGTTTCTTTTCAGTGAACCAAAAAATACACACATGCTTTTGCTAACTGGCTTGCAGACAACAAAGTCAATAAATGTGGGGTTTGTTAAGTTTTCATGAGCATTTTCTTTCCCATCCCTCCCTGTTATGTTTGTGTTTATTTACAGATATACAAGCTAAGGACAAGCTTTACATGCCAATTGAGAGCCCAAGTCCACTACTCTCACAGTGTGTTGAAAGCACCACACACACTATTATCTTATTCAGTATGAGTTGTTGTACTAAGCCCAATGGCCTGATCCATTCATGTCCTGGACAAACCAGAGTCCAGGATTTGCTAAAATAAAACAAACCCACTGGTGCTACAAAATGATAGCTTCCTTGGTTAAAGACAAATGGATGCAGAAACAAAAGGAAATGCAAAGGAATTGCTGATG
The DNA here is from genome assembly GCA_030847615.1 of Gambelia wislizenii. Classification (NCBI taxonomy): domain Eukaryota; kingdom Metazoa; phylum Chordata; class Lepidosauria; order Squamata; family Crotaphytidae; genus Gambelia; species Gambelia wislizenii. Next base: position 19,014,598 of record JAUMIR010000001.1, on the reverse strand, counting down.
CAACCTTTCATTTCCGAGGGTGGGGGGAATTATAGGCATAGGATAAGTTTTATATTCACCCAGCACCTACCTTTGAAAGGTTATGACACAACTTATAGGCTGCTGCTACACTGCAGAAATAATGCAGTTTCACACCACTTTAACTGCCATGGCTAAATGCTAGGGCATTCTAGAAATTATAGTTTTGTGAGATATTTATCCTTCTCTGTCAGAGAGCTCTGGTTTCACAACAAACTACAACTCCCAGGATTCCATAGGATGAAGCCATGGTCATTAAAGCAGTGTCAGACTGCATTATTTCTACAGTGTGGCAGCAGTCTTAGCACATTTTCAGAGGGAGCCAAATACCCCATTCCTGCCCCGCCACCTCCATTCCTATTCCTGCCATGGAATAGAAGAAAAATGTTCACACACTTGCCTTCATTCCACAGTAGGAACATCTTCCTCCTCCCCTCATTGGCCAGTCATAAATGCAGCCATTGTAAGGCTGCATTTACGACCAGCAAATGAAATTGCGCCCATTTTTGCAAGAGAACGGGGGGGGCGGCAAATTTTAAAAATTTTGAAAACCCAACTGTCAAAAGTAAAAACAAAGCACAAAAACACAGGAAAAAAATTACAAGTAACCCAGGGGGGGGGAGGGTGCCACTTACCTAGACGTCTCGATCGTGCCCGGAAGTGCTGGGAACAGATCTCCCCATGGCTGTCATCTTGGAACAGGAACAGGGCTCCTGTTCGCATGCCCCTAATTCCATGACAGGCACGGAACGGGTGTTCTATTTATGATGTTTCGTCATGAATAGAATACGCTGGGAGCAGCACGGGGGCAGGACGGGAGCAGGACGGAATGGGTTGATGTCATCCAAAAGGGAGACCTTTTCTCGACCCTGTTCCATGCCTGCCATGGAATATTGACCCCATCTGAAAATCTCCTTAGTCTGGGAAGGGGAGTGCTTACCCTTCATTTGGGAACAAGACCCTCAGCCATCTAGCTGGGAAAGAAGAGATGCTGTAAGTTCTCTCAAGACGGGGAGGAATAGCATCCTTTATCACCAAAATGGGAGGCCTGGTACAGCAAAGCCATTTCAGGAATGATGACAGTGAATTGCTCTTCTCCTGGTGCAAGTCACTCCATAGTATTATATTGTTTTAATTTTTTAAAATTATGCCGTGTTTAATGCTTTTTTTAGAATACTAAAATTGTTTACATTGTTTTAGATTTTGGTTGTCTTACATTTCCAGCTGTTGTACTTGATTTTCTTATAAGCTGACCAGAGATATTAATCTTGCAATATGGAATCAAATAAATAAATGTTACATGAGGCCTGTTACAAGGGCCTCTCTATGTACTCTAATGAGTTCTCTATGCACTCTAATAGTATATCTATACACTCTAATAAATTTCTAAGATGAATTATGAAGGGTCCATAGCTATACTCCTTGCCATTCTTCCCAGATCACTCCCAATATTATGTCCCCCTTTTGACCAGCTCTGGGACTTATAACAGATACAAATGAAACCTCACATCACTAAAAAAAAAATGCAAAAGTTAAAATATAATGTAGCTATCAATAGAATAACTGAAATTTTTTAAGCATATCGATTAAAAAGCAGCAGAGTGGAATTGAGGTGCCTTGTCTTTCAAATACTAAATGGTCTCAATCTAGAGGATAATACATAACACCATCATCCACTTAAGAATAGGACAATAGAGAGTTGACTATAGTGTGTTTTAAACTGCCATCTTTGATGCAGCTCACTTTTCTTTCAGCAGCTGAAGAAAGCCACATCTACACTCCATAAATAATCCAGTTTTAAACTGGATTATTTGCCATGACTCCTTCGTATGGAATCTATGGATTTGTAATGTGGTGAGGCACCAACACTGTTAGGCAGAGAAGGCTAAAGACCTTGTAAAACTATAAATCCCAGGATCCAATAAGAAAGAGTGATGGCAAATATCTCTCTCTCTCTCTCTCTCTCTCTCTCTCTCTCTCTCTCTCTCTCTCTCTCTCTGGCTTTTCGAAAGCACTGCTTGCTCCATATGGAAAGGGGCCTAGAAAAGGTGGCCTAACGAAATCTCATCCCCATCTACCTGGTTGGCTAGCCGCAGCCAACAGGCATCTTCTGATGCGGTCGATGGCAAATAGTCCTGTTTCAAACTGGGTTGTGTGTGTAGTGTGGATAGAAGCTGAAAATTTTGCTTATTCGTTTATTAAGTTTTGTTTATTGATCATTCTAATATATGTGTTTGTGAGAAAGAGATTAACTGCATCCTTCTAGGCTCTGGTGTTTGTTTTTAAAGCACCTATTTAAAAAGCAACAAATGAAGACAATACAGCACATTATTAAAAGCCCTTTCCCAATGAACAATCAGTTTCCAAAGGCCTGCTGAAACAAAAACGGCTTCAGCTATTGCTATGGGGGGACCAGTCTTCTTTCAGGATGAGAGCTGATTTGGGAGCAGTCACTAAGAAGGCCCTCTCCCATGTTCCCACCAGAGGTACCAGGGACATAGCCTCCAACAATCATGGATCAGCAAGCCATGCCAAGTCTTTTGCATTGCCAGTTTTCCAGCTTTTCTTAAGGGGTCCCAGGCTGGATTCCACCCTCTTTTTCTTCTTAACATTTGGTTGTAAAGACTTCACACCTGGATTTTGCAGCTGACAGTTAAGTATTATGCCCTCAGTTGCCTCCCTCCTCTTCCACACAGAGAGAAAAGGTGGAGATGTTTTTTTCCCCTTCCAATAGAACAAATGAAAGAAGAAAGATGCTGCAGAAAACAAGCTTGTTCCTTCTTCAATATGACATCCTTTCAAGTATTTAAACATGGCTATCATGTCACCTTTTAACCTTCTCTTCTCCAGGCTAAACATACCCAGCTCCCTAAGCCGCTCCTCATAGGGCATGGTTTCCAGGCCTTTCACCATTTTGGTTGCCCTCCTCTGGACACGTTCCAGCTTGTCATGGAAGACATGGGCCCCATCTATACAAGATGGGGGGAATGTAGTGCCCCTCAGTAATAGCAATTTGCAGCAGCTGTGACTTGGCTTACTGGTGTTTTTGCCCCCAGCAGCCCCCATAGACTTTGCATCCAAGATGACAGCCAAAATGAGAGAGCTCTCCTCCCTTCCCTGGTCCCCATGGCAGTAGCAGCATGGTGGCGAGGAACCTGTGAAAGGAGAAGAGGACGAGAGAGCCCTCCTCCCTTCCCTGGTCCCCATGGTGACAGCAGCAGTGATCCCCTGTCGCTCACTAAAGGTAAAAAAAATGGTGGCTGTGGGCACTGAGCAAGCCCCTCCCCCATGCTAGTCCAGCCAATCAGGGTTGTGCTTCCTGTACTCTTCCTATTGAATTGCTGTCCTAATGAAGGGGAATACACGTTCCCCATGCTGTTTTTCAAAAACTCCGGGGAAAGCTGCCAAGGCTTTTCCCTCAAAGTTTTTGCCATTTTGGACCCACCCCTCCTTCTTCTGAATGTGGTGTAACAATGTCAATTCCCATTAAGACAGGTAGGCTTCTCCTCAAATTCAAGAAGGGGTGTTTTCACCTTTCAGACAATTCCATGGATGACACCAGTTTGAGAACCACTGTTCTAGATGAACAAATGGTTTGACTTGGTATGCAGTTTCTTATTAAACTTTGGAGAGCTACTGATAAGAGTAAACAATAGACTGACTCAGCAGTCTCATCATCTTCAGATAGTGCTTACAATGTAGCCCTTTCATTCTACCAGGGCTAAGGAAATGAGTACAGTTGCCACGTCCTTTTACCCCTGGCTATCGCTGGACAACCAAAGGTTTCCCACACCTATACTAAATGGATTTTCAGTACCTCTTGAGATTCATCCCTCTTGGTTTTTCAGGACTGCCAAAACCCAGGTTTATGATTGTTTGAAGCTTGTTGGTGTGGCTGTTGCTTTGTCCATTTGATACCATATATAACCCCTTGAGGTTTTAAAATCATCAGATACTATTTCCAGATACAACTTCTCTTCCTCACAAAGGGCAAAGCATTCCAGTTTAGCTCCAATTTAATTTCTATTTTACTGGATTAATTTCCTGTTAGAAATTTGCTCTACTTTCCAGAATCCCAATTTATTCCATTTCCCAGACCACATATTACTCAGAATGAGATGGTAGACAGAAGAGGTTTGAGTCTGAATGGCAACATTTAGAACTGCAGGTAAGGACTGGCTTTTTTCATTGTGGGATTCTACCAACTAAAACAGAATGTTCAGGGGAGCGTTTCTAGTGCTCAAAAATAGAACGAACCAATGAGAATGTTAATGTAGGGCCAGGAATGATGGCCCTTCAGAGTTTGTTGAACAGCAATTCCCAGCATTCCCAACCATTGGCCATGCTACCTAGGACAGATGTCCTAGGTAGGAAGGCCACAGAATTTCCACCCTTGTTTCTAGGATTCAGAACTGGAAACTTTACTGACTCACATTTACATAAAATCTGCCATTTTCTCTGCCCTGCTGATGGATTTCAGAGCTATTTATGTGAGCATCCACATGTGATTCATGAGTGTGTGATAGAAAAGAGGTGAAATTGCACCTGCTGACCACACACACACACCATGCCCCAGCTCTGCATTTATCATTAGTGTAACTGCTATGGCTGCATCCTAAGTAATCCTGAGGATGGCAGTCTACTGGAACTCTCTGACTGAGAATACTAAGTACCCCCAAACTGCAAGTCCCAGAGTTCCAGAGCATGTTGCTATAGCAGTTAGAATGCTATAATTGTACACTGTGAAAGAGCCCCAGATATGCATATATAGGGTTCTTCTAGAATGAGAACTCCTACTGTTCACGGTTCAAATGCACTGTGCAGCTGTTTCATCTTTTTTTTTCCTTTAACAGATTTTCTCTGGTAAGAAAAAAACAAAAGAAACAAAGGGAAAGCCCAGGTGGGCTGCAAATTGAAGACATCACAGAATCCTCTGCAAACATCAGCAAATTGAGCATTCCGAAGTCTGATTAAAGGGCCATCTGGAAACAACCACAGAGATCATTCTTGAAAGCTCGAATTCTGGCCAATCAGAGATCCTAATCACACCATGCGGCCTCAGATGTATATCTTTCTTACTGACACTAAAGTGAACGGCTGGCTAGTGGCTATATCAGTACTGGGATATGAGGCTAGTGGACACAATGTTACTCACCCCATGTTTTATCAGAATGCATAGGGGGTTGTCTAAATAGTCCTTTTACTAAAACTCTGCAAAGGATTTGGGCAACAGACTAACTTGGTGGTACTGTTTCCTGTGCCAATAAAACCTAGTATTAGCTACCTAGCATGGTTGATAATCTGGTAGGTATATAGGTTCCTTAATGACTGTTTTTTCCACTGTTCCAGAAATGCAGCCAGAGAGCTCCACCTAGTGCATGCAGTGTTTGAACAATTTTGCAGGTATTGCATGTAGTTTTCTTTATCAAATGTTGTTCTAAACAGGTGGATGTTTCTGCAATTGTAGTTTGTTTCACATTCTGTAAGACAGAGGGTGGGGGTGGGGAGAAAGAAAGTATTAGAGAAAGCTAAAGATCCCACAGCTGTGGGAAATTGGCCAAATACAAGAAGATACATCTATGGGTATATTTGCACAGGTGTGAAATGTAGTACAAAATCAAAGAAAGTTGTGTTTTTACATATTTAATAGGTAGGTGATAAATTCAATAGATTCAAAGAATTTCTGAGTCCAGTTAAGATTATCTCTAGTGTTAAAATCAGCCACACACATTCATTCTTTGGTTCGGAGCTTTCAAAAATATAAAATCCAGTTCTGCATTATAAAACAAAATTCAAAATCCACAAAAGAACAATTCCTTTATTGGCTAACCAAAATGCAGAAAACACTTCATCCAATCTTTCAAAGCTCCACTGGCTTCTTTATCAGGCAAAAGATGTTTTTAAAAATCATATAGGAGACAGAAAAAGAAAAAAGAAACGACTGTTAGAGTCACAGACCTACAACTTGTATCAAATGTTGCCTCTGTTGTTGTTCAGTTGGTCTGGAGGGATCTTAATGCAGGCAGAGGCCACTCCCTTCTTGGCCATGTGGGGACCAAGGAGATTATCAGACACAGGTAAACACAGCAAAAAACCACATCCCCAACCATGTTAGAAGAATGCTATGAGAACAGAAAGGGCAACATTATCAGACGTCCGTGTCCTCAGCTGTTCCTGGGGCATAGCACTGCTGCTTTTTTATTGACCGGGACAAGCCACCAATAAAAAGGGACACCTTACTCACACCTGCACTATGCACCTGGGACACTGAAGAATGTTGTCATCTGATAATATCCCCCGTTCCTGTTCTGGTTGTGATTTTCTGATGCAGTTTTTGCCATTTCTGATAATCTCCCAAGACAAAGAACATTAGCAGCAGTAAAGTCATTTCTCTTGCAATCCAGGGTGTCTCTGTCTCCTGTGAAGCCACAGGCCCCTTTCCCAGGCAGAGAATATTGAATTCCTTATGTCTCTATACTGCTAAACTTGGAAAAACTTATATAGGAAATCCTATATAAGATTTTGGATTCTGTCTTATTTTGTTGTATAGCCAACACAGCTACCCCTGAATATGTTTCTGGTTCTGCATTGTTAAGGATATCTGCCAAAGAAGAAAAATCCAACATGGTGTCATGTAAATTGACTCAAGAAATGCTGTCATGCTCCAATGGTTAGTATTTCCATTCCTGGACTGCCACACGGGGGGCTGCAATCCTGTATGGATCATTATAGAGTGGTAGTTCTACATGTGGAACTACACTACACTGAGTCATTTACCACACTTAAGACCTACCATATTGCAGCTGAACTCCTCCCCCACCCCCATTACCATTCATGCCTAGATGAGATTAGGAGGAACAACAAAGCATCTAACTTTATGCCATAGCCAGATGCAGCAATTACATCATTCATGATGCAGTGGTCCAGCTGGGATTCTCTGGAGGTCAATGAGTGAGGTAATCATTTTGCATCTGGCCACAAGGACATAGCCAGACACTTCTGCAGTCACTGCCACTCTCTTCCAACATGAATGGCCATGTGGGGAAGGGAGCATCAGTGTCCCTGTGGTAAGCTTGGGGCATGTCCTTTGCCACTCTGGAGCAAGGAAGGGAATACCAACCTCTGCAGCAGCCAAAAGTAGACATATGAAGGCATAGGGTTAACCTACATATGCCAGTAACAGGATGCCAGCCATTATCAGATTAAGCTTCAGTCAATTTGTGTGTTGCACTTGTGGGGGACAGGATCATAGCCTTTTATTTTAAGGGGGGCGCGTGGGCCATAGGAGGGGTGCATAGGCTGCATCCAAAATCACTTGCACCATTTGCCCAGGACATAACTGACAAAGGAAGGTTTTTTATGTAGCATCAAGAGGTAGTATATCCCATAGGGAATTGTGGAGAAATTATCCTCCAGCCCCCGCACAGTTGCCCACCCCTGTTCTAAGTGGTTAAATCCAGAAGAGTGCTATTCTAGTTCTTAAGAACTCAAATAATCATCATGATTGTTCTTCTGTGAGGAGACTGTTCACAGTTTGCAATCACAGGCATTGGATCAACGTATTAACAAGAGCCCTGCTGGATCACACCGAGGCCCATCTGAGGTGTGGGAAATGGGTGCTCAATCCAGATGCTTTTGAACTCTCAACTTTCTTCACCATTAGCTATGATAACTAGGGCTCCTGAGAGTTGCACTCCAACAACATCTGGAGGGTTGCACAGTTCCCACCCCAGCTTATCTGCTCCAGGATACTCCTTTCATCATAACGAACTAAATGCTAATGGGAAGCCAACCAGCAGGACTTAAGTACAATAGTATCTTCCTGCCCATGTGCCCCAGTGACTGATATACAGAGGCATACTGCCACAGGTACTGGAGGGTGTTACCCTAAGAGGTGGGGGGATGGTTTAGAGCCCCACCCGTGATGCCAAAATATCTATTATTATCTGGGAAACTATTAGCTCAAATGGATGCCTGCAAGAGGCAGGTAATTTGGGGGATATTTTCCCCGATGTGTACCAGTACTAACTGTAGAGAGCACTCCATTTTAAAGTGAAATAAAGTATTTTTATTAGAAATAACACAAAGTGAACTTACACACACAATATGCATTCCTAAGAACCATACAAGTCTATAGCAGGACAAGGCAGAAAGACTGGATGGAGGGAGAAATTTGGGATACGGGGCAATAGTTCCTGGTCTTGAAGATTGGAGTTTTGTGCAGTGAGGATACTCAAATAGGCATCTGAGGGTGGCACAGGAGGTTCAAAGCCGGGGGGAGGGGATGGAGAAACAGAGTGGCCGGGTTCGTGCACTGTGGCATGACTTTCTATTGTCAGAGGACTAATAGTTATGTCCTATTTCATATCCTGAAGGGGTACTCTGGTTAGGACAAAGCCTGGATGGCTTTCCCACGGGATAGACAAAGGAGTCTAAAACTCAACTGATTGCATTAATGGCTGGGAGATAGGAATTGATGAGTTTTATGACAACCTCACAAGGTTGGACAGGTCACAAGGGGAGTTAGGAGAGACTTCCATAGGAATAGATTTGGGAATGGTCATTTAATTGTTTGTTTGATTGAATGAATCATTGCTGAGGTGCTCAGGGCTGGAAGAAAGGATTAGCACATACCTCCTTAGCAACTATATTTACTAAGGGGCTTCTGCACAATCCTACTATGGGCTTTCTTGCCATAATATTTCTAAGATACATCCCAGGTCATTGTGACCTCCAACTGATCTTTTTTGGTTTGCCCCAGACAACCTGATGCTTAAAAGTGTCCAATATCCCCAATTATGAGATATTGTGGGGAGGGGATAGTAGGGCATACTAACAAGGGAAGCTATAGATATTAGGATTGCCAAATCGGAACTATCCTTGGTCCTGATATTTCAGTACCAGAATGTAAGATCTGGGGAGATGTCACAGGGGGCATGACTGGCCGATGTTACAAGGATCAGCCCCTGGTGATATGATTAAGAATGATACATTAAGCATTATTCTCAATTTGCATAGACTGTGCCATTCAAATAAAAAAATCCAACGAATAGGGGCTAGAATTTGGGATCAGACTTACAGATGCACAAGCTGGAGATATGCATCTCCAGTGGAACCATATTAATGGTCCCTCCATAGACAGGATCATGGCACTATTGTCATGATCATAACTTCCCCTTTCCCAGACCTACTTTACTGAGCATTAGCCAAACAGAGAAAATGAGGTCCATTCTACTGGCAGTTGAGGCATGGGCAGATGATGTTCCAATATCCTCCCACTATCTAGCAAGGTTGTGATGATCAGAAGCAGGACCACTATCACACTGCCTTGTTACAGCCTCTCTGGCTGGTGGAAGGGGGCTAGAAATGTCATCTGCCCACACCCCAGTCACCTGCAGAATGGACTCTCTGTCTTTGCACTCTATCTGTAAGTTTGTAAAGTAGGTTGGGCAGAGAGTTCAGGCTGGGAGACACTACTTAGCTATGCCACTAAGCTAGTTATGTAACAATGGCTGCTGATACACTGCAGAAATAATGCAGTTTGACACCACTTTAACGGCCATGGCTCAATACTAGAGAATTCTGGGATTTGTAGTTTTGTGAGATATTTCGTCTTCTCTACCAGAGAGCTCTAGTGCCACAGCAAACTACAAATCCCAGGATTCCATAGGAAGGAGCCATGATAGTTAAAGCAGTGTCAAACTCTATTATTTCTATAGTGTGTCAGCAGCCTAAGTAGCATATATAGATTTGTGGCCCATAAAAACAAATATACATATACTTTTCAAGAAAGAATAAAGAAGAATTCTGAGAGATACCTCCCCTTGTCCTGAAGACTAGAAAAGAGGGGCTGAGTTTTAAGAGCTGAGAACCCAAATAGCTGTCATGACTGGTAGTCAATGGTAGTCCCTCCTCCATAAATTTGCCCAAGCCCATTTTAAAGGTGTTCAATTTTCCATCCATTGCTACATCTCGAAGTGGTGAATTCCACAGTTTAATTTAGAAGATTTATATCCTAACCAACCTTAAGTAGTAATACAGTTGCTCCTCCACATTCGCGAACTCAGCATTCGCGGTTTTAATTATTCGCGGTTTTGGGAGGGCCCCCCCGGCCCCCCCAAAACCACGAAAAGGGGCCTCCGGAGGCCCTTTGAAAGCCCTGGGAAGGAGCGGGGAGGGCCGGGGAGGCGTTCACGGGGCCTTTGGAGACCATCCAGAGGCCCCGTGAAGGCCTGGGGCAGGTGGGGGGAGGCCGCGGAGGCCTTCACGGAGCCTTGAAAGGCTCCGTGAGGGGCCCAGGGAGGGAGGGGGGAGGGGGGGAGGCCTTCACGGAGCCTTAGAAGGCTCCGTGAAGGTTTGGGGAGGGAGGGGGGAGGGGGGGAGGCCTTCACGGAGCCTTGGAAGGCTCCGTGAAGGCCCCGGGGAGGGAGGGTGGGGGGTGGGGGGAGGCCTTCACGGAGCCTTGGAAGGCTCCGTGAAGGCCTGGGGAGGGTGGGGGGAGGCTGCGGAGGCCTTCACGGAGCCTTGAAAGGCTCTGTGAAGGGCCCGGGGAGGGAGGGGGGAGGGTGGGGGGAGGGTGGGGGGAGGGTGGGGGGAGGCCTTCACGGAGCCTTGGCAGGCTCCGTGAAGGCCTGGGGAGGGTGGGGGGAGGCTGCGGAGGCCTTCACGGAGCCTTGAAAGGCTCCGTGAAGGCCCCGGGGAGGGAGGGGGGAGGGTTGCAGAGGCCTTCACGGAGCCTTGGAAGGCTCCGTGAAGGCCTGGGGAGGGTGGGGGGAGGGCAATCAATATTCGCGTTTTTTTGACATTCGCGGGGGTCCGTGGAACCTAACCCCCACGAATGTCAAGGGACAACTGTACTCATGTATCTTTACAGAGTTCTTGTGAGGGTTACAAATCAGTAAGACAGTTTTCACTATGATTCTATGATTCTATGAAATGTCTTGTAGAATCATAGAGTTTTAAGAGACCATCAGGGCCATCCGGTCCAACTCCCTGCCATGCAGGAATACACAGTCAAAGCACTCCCAAGAGATTGCCGTCTGTTTAAAAACCTCCAAAGAAGGAGACTCCACCACATTCCCAGGTAATGCATTCCACTGCCCAACAGCTCTTACTGTCAGGAAGTTCTTCCCAATGTTTACATGGAATCTCTTTTTTTGTAGTTTGAGTCCATTGCTCCATGTCCTAGTCTCTGGAGCAGCAGAAAACTGCTACTCCAACATCCTCAACCAGCAGAGCCATTGGGGATGATGGGTTTTGTAAATCTGGAACATCAATGCTGTCCCAGGGTCAAAAAGGCTGGGATGAGAGAATTAAAGCACTTTGAATGCTCCAAAACACTATACAGATGTAAAGCTTCATTGCTACCAAGGCAGCTAACAAGTCAGATTAAAAAGATCAAATTAATACGAAAAACAATAACTCCTCAATAAAAACAAAAATAAAACTGGAAGCTGCAAGTGGGGGAAAATAAAAAACAGAAGCATCTCAAGAAGACACTTTAATGAATAGAAGAATGAAACAGCAGTAAAAACAGAAATAAGAGGTGAGGCTACAAAAGTAATCTGAATAAACAGTTGGAAGAATAAAACTGTGTTTATAGCATTTAAAATTTAGACAAATAAGTATGAAATTGTTCCAGCCACAGGAGTGCAATATTTTTGTTAGGACCAATCAAACTATCACCAAATAGAGAAATTTTCCCAAACTCTTCCATCAACCTGGATATAAACCTTGGGAGATCCCCATTGTCATTGCCTGGCCTGGGTTCACCTTAAATGTCTTAATGCAGATCTCTGTATTGGCAAATCCTCTGTAGCCCACTGACCTTCTCACTGTTTAAAAAGTTATTTTTAAACGTAATTACAGTGGGCCTGTTACCATGCCCTACTACCCACTCCCTATAATCTATCTATCTATCTATAAAACGCTTGGGCATGTTTCCTTTCCCAGTGTGCTGATTGGCCGCTTAGGAAACATACCCAACCAATCTCCTCCCTCCTCTCACTCCCTCAGCCAATCACCACCCATACAAATTCCCTCTCCACCTCACAACCCACTCCTGCCACTCAATCTGTATTTACACTCCCAGCTTCACAAGGGCCCCTCCTTCTTCTCACTCCCTCAGCCACTCACCACCCACATGTAAAACAATGCAATATTTTTCCTAAAATAATAACATTTTGTGTCCAGGTTGGTTTATAACATGTTCTGCTACTGCTGATTTTTCTGGCTGGCCCAGTCTGCAGTGTCTCTCATGTTCCTTGATTCGCTAAGTAGAGAAGTGCCACATCATACATGAACCACACCTCTGTATATGATTCCTGTTCCTTCTTAAAATACAACATGAAGGCGATTGGGCAATACTTCACCTCTGACATGCTGTTTGCCTATTCTGCAGATGACAGTTGTTAGCATGCTCTACTACCCTCTCCCTGTAATATCTCATAATTGGAAATACTGGACACTTCAAAGGGGTCAAGTTGACTGGGGTGATCCAATTGGCCTCTAACCCCCATGGAGTTGTCCATTCTGGTTTAGTGAGACCTATAATTAGAATGTTGGTAGAAAGTAATTAGAAAGTTACAAGTACAGTGCAAAGGGGAAGCATCATTACTCATTATGTTACAACAGTGTGGTAACTTAGTTATGCCCTAGTTATTCCGAAAAGAGATTAATTACAAGTAACTACTTGTAATTACATTCGCACCAAAACAGACAGGAAACTGTAGCTGTTTCACATGCTCTGGTTTTAAACATAGGCAATGCCCTCCTGTCATGGTATCAGAGGGGTGGTAGAATTGTTGTCCTATAAGATAAGAAGGAAGTGACATTTTCATACTGGCATGTTAGAAGATGCTTCCTGTTTCAGGCATCATCCTTGATGACTAGCTTTGGAATAATTATTTGATAATTCTTTGATTGGTTGACTGATTGATTGCCTAAGTTCCAAATGTGGATCTCAAAATGGTTCCTAGCCAGATGAAATTCAGTAGAGATTTTTTTAAAAAAATGCATGAATATGTAAAACACAGGCCAAGATCCTGCATCAGGAGATGTACAAGTCTAACATAGCTACATCGCCATGGCTACATTTCCCGATGCTATTCCCCCTCAAAAAATAAAACACCTTGAAAGCCATGCAGCCTCCCCACTACATGTCCATTTTCAGGTTAGAATAATAGAATCTTAGAGCTGGAAGAGATCACCAGGGCCCTCTAGTTCAACCTCCTGCCATGCAGGAAGACACAATTAAAGTACTCCTGAAAGATTCCCATTTAACTTCTGTCCACCATTCTCTGGGGCAATCTGTTCTACTGTTGAACAGCTGTTACATGTGGCATCTTGTAATTTGAATTATGTGCTAGTCTCTGGAGCAGCAAAAAAAAACACGTTTACTCTTTCTTCTACATGACATAGAATCATAGAATTGTAGAGTTGGAAGAGACTATGAGGGCCATCCAGTCCAACCCCCTGCCATGCAGGAATACACAATCAAAGCATCCCTGACAGATGGCCATACAGCCTCTGTTTAAAGACCTCCAAGAAAGGAAACCCCAGCATGCTCTGAGGGAGTGTGCTCCACTGCCGAACAGCTCTTACTGTCAGAAGGTTCCTCTTAATGTTGAGGTGGATATTTAAAACAGCCATCATGTTACCTCCTAGCCTTTTCTTCTCTAATCTAAACACACCCAGCTCCCTCAGGTGTACTTCATAAGGTTTTATTTCCAGACCTTTCATCATCTTGTCCACCATTATCTGGACATGTTCCAGCTTGTTGATATCCTTCTTGGTGTATGGTGCCCAAACTGGACACAATAATCCAGGTGAGGCCTGACCAAAGCAGAACAGATCGGTGCAACTGCTTCTCTTGATCTGGACAGTATACCCCTGTTCATTCAGCACAGGTTGTTGGAGAGTGAGGGGATCAGCAGTGATGTATCCAGCTCTTTTCCATCAGCTGGACATGCTATGACATGCACTGGAAGTGTCCTACAGGGATATCCCAGCTGGGTGCATCGCCCCTGGTCCCTTTGCTCTCTGACAATCTGGAAATAACCGTCTTGGGTCACCTGTGCAGTTTACATGGTGGGGAAGTGGGCTTTTGAGTTGCATGATTAGACAAGAATTCTGACCTACACAATGATGGAAAAGGGGGTTTGCAATATCACAAGGCAGACATACAACATTATAACTTACTAACAGAATGCCAGTCACAGTTTAAGAAATTGTAATAAGGTATATGCCAGTGAACACATGCATTTATTCTCAAGAGTGCCTTCTTTTAATGTAGCCATGTCACCTCTTAACCTCCTCTTCTCCAGGCTAAACATACTCAGCTCCCTAAGCCACTCTTCATAAGGCATGGTTTCTAGACCTTTTACCATTTTGGTCACCCTCCTCTGGATGTGTTCCAGCTGGTCTATATCCTTCTTGAATATACTAATATCCTTTTTGGTGCTTGCCTTTCAGTCAAATGCAATATACATGCAAAGATCCCATTGTAGAAATCTTGGTTCACTTTAAGCTATTTGAGTCATTTTTCTAGATGGGATTTGCTGAAGCCAAAAGTTTAGCAAGTTTCATAACACTGAGTAGGCTCAATAGATGCATTTGCTGCTATCGGAATAAATCGATAAAGAGCCGCAGCCGAAAGCACTTACTTCCGCTAAGGATTTTTCACTCCAAAACTCTGCAGACTCATTATCATGACAATCCCATTATAAAAGCCCAGATTTTGCTTGCTGCTTTCCAAGCCATGAAAGGCTGGTTGTCACAGTGTGACTGACTGCATTTTTTTTATCTGTGCACTACAACAAACGGGATTTTTTTACTGCAAGGGAGGGATGTCACACCATATAATGCTACCGTATGAATTAGTTTCAGGCTTTGCATTCTTCATCCATAAAACATTTCTGTTTGTTGCACTGCTTCATGGGTTTTGTAGTATGCTTATCTATTACTGAAATACACTTGCACCAATTATCATCATCATCATCATCTTGGGTATATGCAATATTGAAGAGGAAATGTAGGAGCAGAAAGTGTAAAAGTCAGAAATGTGGAATCCTCTTCTCCAGCTCCCACCCATTTTGTGTGTGTGTGTGTGTGTGTGTGTATGATAATACCTTAGTGCAGGGGAGGGGAACCACCAGCCCCCGGGCCAAATCTGGCCTATGAAAGTTTACAAACTGGCCCAGGTCACCTTTTCCTGAAGTTAGTTCCCAAGAAGGTGCACACCATGTGGGATTCCTCATCCCACTTCGCACTTTCTGGATAATAGGCACATTCTGGTCTTTTCCCATAATACATCCTCCCTGATTGGGAAAAGTGTAGTGCAGAAGCCAAACATATCAGGGGCATGGCCACATCCCATGACATCCCCTTGCCTGTGAAAAGACACAGAGGAGAATCTGGTGTTGCTTCCCAGTTCCACATCCCTTGTATGTACTGGAATCCCAAATTGCCTTAAATTGTACATCACAGAGAATTCAGTGGCAGCCCATTGAATCAAAGAATCACAGAAATGATCCCAAGGATCTTCTAGTTCAGCTCCCTGCCCATGTAGAAATCCACAGCAAAAACATCACTAATACATGGCTGTCCAAACTCTGTTTAAGAACCTCCCAATTGGGGGAGAGTTCACCAGCTTCCACAGTGCAACAGCTCCTACCATCTGGAAGTTCTTACCAATGTTTGGCTACAATCTCCTCTGCTGTAATCTGAAAACATCCGTTTAGGCCCTGACTTCTTAGATAATAAGTGGGGTGTCACAGGGTTCTGTCCTGGGCCCAGTGCTCTTCAACATCTTTATCAATGACTTGGATGAGGGACTAGAGGGCATTCTTATCAAGTTTGCAGATGACACCAAATTAGGAGGGGTAGCTAATACCCCAGAGGACAGGATCAGAATCCAAAATGACCTTAACAGATTAGAAAGCTGGACCAAAGCTAACAAAATTAAATTCAACAAGGAGAAATGTCGGATACTACACATGGGCAGTAAAAATGAAATAGACAGATATAGCATGGGTGACACCTGGCTTGATGGCAGTACATGTGAAAGGGACCTAGGAGTCTTAGTGGATCACAAGCTGAATATGAGTCAGCAGCATGATGCAGCAGCTAAAAAAGCCAATGTGATTATAGGCTGCATTAATAGGAATATAGTGTCTAGATCAAGGGAAGTAATAGTGCCACTCTATTCTGCTTTGGTCAGGCCTCACCTGGAAAACTGTGTCCAGTTCTGGGCACCACAATTCAGGAAGGATATGAGAAGCTGGAACATTTTCAGAGGAGGGTGATCAGGATGGTGGGAGGTCGGGAAACCATACTCTATGAGGAACGGCTTAAGTAGCTGGGTATGTTTAGTCTGGCGAAGAGAAGGTTAAGAGGAGACATGATAGCCATGTTTAAATATTTGAAGGGATATCATACTGAGGATGGAGCAAGCTTGTTTTCTGCTGCTCCAGAGACTAGGACACAGAGCAATGGACTCAAACTACAGGAAAAGAGATTCCACCTAAACATTAGAAAGAACTTCCTGATGGTAAGAGCTGTTTGGCAGTAGAATACACTGCCTCATAGTGTGGTGGAGTCTCCTTCTTTGGAGGTTTTTAAACAGAGGCTGGACGGCCATCTGTCGGGAACGATTTGATTTATATTCCTTCATGGCAGGGGGTTGGACTGGATGGCCCTTGTGGTCTCTTCCAACTCTGTGATTCTATTCTGATTCTAAGTTCATTTCACCTGCCACATGATAGTCTGTCAGCTATTTAAAGATGGCTGTAGACTCAATCAAGGAAGCCATGGACATTAGTCTGCAGGACCTAAGCAGGGCTGTTGAGGAGAGTGTTAGTATGTCCTATTACCCCCCCCCTCCCTACAATATCTCATAATTGGAAATATTGGGACACTTTTCAGGGTCATGTTGGCTGGGGTGAACCACAAAGAGGTCAAGTGGAGGTCACATTGACCTGGGATGTGTCTTAGAAATATTTTGGCAAGCAAGCCCATATTAGGATTGTGTAGAATTCCTTTCATAAATAAAGTTGCTAAGAAGGGATGTCCTAATTTTGTCTTGGCCCCCTCAGCAATGAATCAACCAACCAATCAAGTGACTTTTCCAAACACCAATCCTAAGGAAATCTCACCTCAGACCCCATCCTGTCCAGCATTGTGAGGTGCTTGTAAACCTATCTCCCAGCCATTAACACAATCAGTTGAATTTCGGTTTCCTTTGTCTATCCAGTGGGAAAGCCTTCCAGGCTCTGTCCTAGCCAAAGTACCCCTTCAGGATATGAAATAGGTTATAAATATTGCCCCCCCCAACAATAGAAAGGTCTGCCATGGTGGATGAACCCAGCCACTCTTTTTCTTGATGCACCTCCGGATCGGGATCTCCTTTTCCACCCTCAGGCTCCTGTCTGAGTACTTTGCCACCTGAAATTCTGCTCTTTGAGACTGGTATCACCCTATTTCCCCTGAATCTCTCCCTCTATCCAATCTTTCTGCCTTATTCCTCTATAGCCTTGTGTGGATCTTAGAAATGTGCATTGTGTATGCATGAATGCATTTTGTGTTATTTCCAATAAAAATACTTTAAACTGGAGTTCTCTGCAATTAGTACTGGTATACATAGTGAAAAGATCCCTGCAGTTACCCTCCTCTTGCAGGCTTACTGTTTGAGCTAATAATTCCCCCAGGTAAGAATATAGATTTGGTAACGATAGGGTGTCTTTGGGGACGTCTCATTCATGGGGTCACCAGTGGACACACATCATATCAACTCTCAGTCTTCTCTTCTCCAGGATGAACATACCCAACTATCTCAACTGTTGCTCATAAGGATTGGTTTCTTAAATCCTTAACATCTTGATCACCTTTTTTGGGAGACATTTCAGACTACAAATATTCTTAAAGGGTGACTCACATTGGAAATTGTTTTACAATGAAGGGTGGAATAAAAAAAATAGTTGCAGAGGTAGGAACTAGGCATTCAAATCAACTGTTATAATTTAAGTTGTAAATCTTCTAATGAGAAAGGGCAACTTACTTAAATTTATTTTTAATTGAATTAGTTGACCTAGGTTGGAATTTCTGCATTAATGTAATCCCAGAATTAAATTATTAATTAAGTTATTAATTAATTAAATGGAAAGCAGCTCTAAACAAATTTTATACTTCCCACTGCTTCTTCAGTCAAAACCTAGTTCTCCTGGATTTTAGCAAAACTAAAATAAAGATAAATAAAGATAATAATATATACTTTAAATTGTTTTAATATGGTGAATAGTTTGTTTCTGTTTTAATGTTGATCTTTCTTATGTTAGCTATATTGTATATGTTTTGATATGTAAGCTGCTTTGACTTCCAGTTTTGGGAAAAGGTGGATGATGATGATGATGATGATAGATGGTGATTATAACCACTACTATTTCTTGTTCTTTGTGAGCTTCTCAGGGATGGAGAATTACAATCTTAAGGTCACAAGATCCAAACCATTTATTTCAGCTTGTGATTAATATATGATAGGGTGATTCCAGCTGGGTAGAAAAGTCTCAGGAAGTATCAAAACTTTCCAATTCTTTGTGCTTTGACTGTACTTGCTTATCCATTCATTTGCATCCAGTCTCTATCATGAAGTCACCCCAGATTCCTTCCTTCTCTTCTTGCCACTAATAACATGTCACATCCAATCTCACATAACATTTCCAAAATTGATTTTCACCAATTTGCACTCAGCCTTTTGTTGTTGTTATTAAATTTAAAAGTTATAGTAAAAGTTACTGTTAACATGCCTTGTTAGCCGAATTGCTTGGGGTCTGGGGGGACCCTCTAATGTCCTAATATTAATTTGAGGAATTTAACTAGCTCAACCTGGCATGCAAGAGGCCGGGCAACAGTGGGATCTTTTAACCTATGTATACTGATAGTAACGGAGGAGACTCTCTAAGCCAAAAGGTACAATTAAATTATCTTTATTGGAAATTAATGTAAACAGTCTTCACACAAACACTCAGGCTTCAGATACACACACAAGGCTATAAATATTAGTTGGAAGTATTTAGCTAGAGTAAGGGTGTGGTGTGTTATACTATACCGATCCTGCAGAGCAGAGATCACAAAGTACACTGACAGCAAAGAGGTCTGGATGATAGAATGGCTACACAGTCTGATGTGAAGTCAAGAGGAAGTGAAACTGAGGTGGTGTTGATAGGAAAGGAATCTATGTGCACTTGAGTGGTGTTTTAGGGTGATATCTATATGAAATAACTCCCCTGAAGGGATGGGGTTTTGAGTGGAATACAATGTTTCTCAGAGTTTCCCAGGACTAAACAATGGGTGCTCCGGAAGAGTTAACAATTGTTAATGGGTGCTGCATTTGGAGCAGGTAAGGTCTTTTGTGGGAAGGGGACAAGGGAAGGAAGGACCCATTTTACAAGCATTAAGGACTCTGCTATCATTGAGTGGATTTGTGAAAGACTCACCTCCAGGTGTTAAGTTCTGACCTGGGTATTTGGTGTTGGGAAATTTCTAAAGGCCCCTCCCTTGGTTATACATGAATCCAGCCTTGGTATTTGGGGACCAGGTTTACCTGCTAACCATGTGGATGGCCACACTAAGCCAAATTATTAAATATAGCCATATTAGATATTCCAAGATGGGGCCTATCAGGGTAAGTAACACCCTCACCTATTCTTTGTTGAATCTCTTTCCTGAAAACAATAGCTGTCTTTAGTTGGTGGCAGCCATCTTTTCTGATTCCCAAGAGAGTACAAATATACAGGAAAGTACAGATATATTTCATTTCAGAATGTACCCGACCTGGGGAATGGGAATACAAAGTCTTGGTAATTCTAGGAGCTCCCAGGAAATGCTTCAGAAAGAAAACATCATGTTGATCTCTTTTTTTAAGAAGTGGTTTTTATAACAACAAAACCTGGGACTTCCAGAGAGCCAGCTAATAATTATGTGTTCTACACCAAATATCACATAGTGGTTCCTCATTTGTTCCAGGAAAATGAATTCTGAACTATTAACCCTGGGACTTCCGGTGGGATCTACATGGAAATCGTTAAGCTAAAGAAAGGGAGAGTTAGGAGATGAGATTTTAAGAGACAGGGAAAGGAAAAAGAGAAAGGATTTTCATGGGTTGGATAAGAAATGCGGCTTTCAAAAATTCATGCAGCTATTTCCTTCTCTCCCAGGCTCAAAACATGGATGCGATGTTTTGGGGAATAACAGATGGAATTTTTTCAACTTAATTCTGGTCAGATGTTTAATGCTGGCATTTAACTTAAATTTAAATGGCAGTTTAATGGAAACTTCATTTTTATCCCTTCTAGCATAAATGCAACTGAACTAGGGTTTTTTAGCTCATTAACAATTACCTAAGGGGTTGTCTAAATGGCAAAAATACTCCTCAAGGAAGGCGAGGAGAATACAACCTATCTTAATGGCATCCCACATCATATCACTGTATTCAGAAGGAAGGGAGCTAAATATGCCATATACTCCACAGGAAAAGCCTTTGAGAGTTTTCCCAGAGTTTTTAAAAAACAGCGGGGGTATGCACATTCCTGCGCATTGGGACAAGCAACCAAATTGATTCATTTTCCCAAAGGAGCAGAGGCTGAAAGCTGATTGGCCGGATGAGCATGGGGGTGGGGCTTGCTAACAAGGCAAGCTCCCAGAACTGCCTCTCTTTTTTTTTTCTTTTCTTTTTTTTTATAAAATGGGGGTTGGGGTTGCTTTTCTGTCAATGCAAAATATCACACTTTCATACCTTAGATATGCTTTTTAAAAAAAAATTACTGTGTGGCAGAAGCAACTGGTGAGAATAAAAATGCAAGTAATTCACTCACTGCCGCCATCTTGATTCACAGGCATGCCTGTTTGCACTGCAAACACGGATAACTTCACATGCCTGCAATTTACCTAAAAAAAACAAAAAAACATATAAGATAAATCACAGCTGCTGAGTTGCCTTTACTGCAGAGCAATCCGCTTTTTTTTTTTGCCTCATAAAGACAACCCCTAAATGTGTTAACCCTTTTCTACATACTATCCTTTCTCTGAATAAATGTCTAAAATAATAGTTGCTTATTACTCCTACTAAATTTAGTATGCATTTCTGCTCCAGAATCCTCAGAATCAGTTTTGCTTTG
The DNA here is from genome assembly GCA_030847615.1 of Gambelia wislizenii. Classification (NCBI taxonomy): domain Eukaryota; kingdom Metazoa; phylum Chordata; class Lepidosauria; order Squamata; family Crotaphytidae; genus Gambelia; species Gambelia wislizenii. The sequence continues at coordinate 18,993,410 of JAUMIR010000001.1, read as the reverse complement.
CTTTTCTCTCTGACTTTTCAGACCCATCTTCTCTCCTTGTGTTCCTGATGACAGAAGTAAATGTTACTATGGAGAACAAAAGAAAGATCAAGTAACCAGATGGCAATGTTTGCAGGGCTCCATTTCCTCCCCACTGCTACACTAATTAATTTTTCCTACTCATGTACACATCCTGCCACTTGCTTGTCCATAACTCTCTTGACTGCTGCTACATTGCATCTTCCCATTGGGAAGAAAAAAGATCCAAATTTTGCAGAACCTTAATTACTGAACCTTAAGCTCAGGGGTTGTCTAAATGGTAAAAACAATCGTCATAGAATTTGAGGAGAATACGATTTGTCCTAATGGGATCCCGCATCATTTTGTCGTATTCAGAAGGAGGGGGGGCAAAAATGCCAAATACTGTCTCTCTCTCTGGCTTTTCTTCGCAAACGAAGATTCAGGAAGGACTCATCCCGCGCCTTCTGCAAGCGCGCTGATGACTAAAAAGGCCAATCCGAGATAAACAAGTCCGGTTGCAAAAAGCGCAGCAGAAGGTCTCCTTGGGTGATGTTTTTGGGTTGTGATTCTTTCTGCGTTGTCGTTTCTCTTCAAGACTTGTTTGGCCTGAGTTCTCAAATAAGGCTGCAGCATTGTGGATATTGCGTCTCCATGCCTCCCGATGTGAGGCCAGGGCGGACCACTGTTGGTGATCAATTTGGCCAAGCCTGAGATGTTGTTTCAGGGAGTCTTTGTATCGCTTTTTTGGAGCGCCCCTCTTACGCTGACCCGTGGCGAGTTCACCGTAGAGTACTATTTTTGGGAGGCGATGGTCCTCCATCCTAGAAACGTGCCCTGCCCAGCGCAGCTGTGTTCTCAATATCATGGCCTCAATGCTGGTGCTCCCTGCTTGTTCAAGGACAGCAACATTCGTCACATAGTCAGTCCAGTGTATATTTAGGATTGTGCGTAGACAGCGCTGATGAAAGCGCTCGAGGAGTCGTAGGTGGTGGCGATAGGTAACCCATGTTTCAGATCCATAAAGGAGGATAGACAGTACGATGGCTCTATACACACTGATTTTTGTGCTTTGCCTCAGGTGTTTATTGCTCCAGACTCTTTTGTGAAGTCTTCCAAATGCACTATATGCCTTTGCTAATCTGTGATCGATCTCTTTGTCAATCTTGGCATCTGAGGAGATGATGCTTCCCAGGTAGGTGAACTGCTGAACGGACTTGAGCACTGATTTGCCGACGGCAATGTGGGGATGGTGGTGTTCGTCCTGTGGTGCAGGCTGGTAAAGAACTTCTGTTTTCTTCAGGTTGACTTCTAGCCCAAACAGCTCTGCAGCTGTTGCAAAGCAGGACGTTAGGCGCTGCAGAGCTGCTTCTGTGTGGGCAACATGGGCAGCATCATCGGCGAAGAGCAGCTCACGGACTAGATAGTTTAGAGTCTTAGTGTGAGCCCTCAGACGGCTTAAGTTAAACAAGCTACCATCAGTACGGTAGCGTATATAGATGCCGTCGTCTTCTTCAAGCTCTGCCATAGCCCTTTGGAGCATCGTGCTAAAGAAGATTGTAAATAAAGTTGGTGCAAGAACACAACCTTGCTTCACTCCATTAGTTATTAGAAAGGGCTCTGAAAGAGCATCGCCATATCTGACTTGACCACGCTGGCCCTCGTGTAGCAAGATAATCATTTTAAGGAATTTGGGGGGACATCCTAGTTTTTCCAGGATCTGCCACAGACCTTTTCTACTTACAGTGTCAAAGGCTTTGGTGAGGTCGACAAATGTTACATAGAGACCCTTGTTCTGCTCCCTACATTTTTCTTGCAGTTGCCTAAGGGCAAATACCATGTCTGTAGTACTCCTATTGGCTCTCAAGCCACATTGGCTTTCAGGGAGAAGTTCTTCTGCAATAGCAGGAACTAATCTGTTCAGGAGTATCCTTGCAAGGATTTTTCCAGCAATAGAGAGCAGTGTTATGCCTCGATAGTTTGAGCAGTCGGATTTTGCTCCTTTTTTCTTGTACAGGGTGATGATGACTGCATCTCGGAGGTCTGATGGCAGTTCCCCTTTTTCCCAGCAATTCACAAGGAATTCGTGGAATTTTTCGTGGAGTGCATGACCTCCGTGTTTCCAAACTTCAGGTGGGATTCCATCAATCCCAGCTGCCTTGCCGTTTTTCATCTGCTGTATGGCCATAAGGGTCTCTTCCAAAGTGGGAGCTATGTCCAATTCATTTTTCATTGGTTTTTGTATCATATATTGGATAGCTGAGGCTTGGACTACTCGGTTGGCGCTAAAGAGACTTTGAAAATGTTCAGCCCAACGATTTAGGATGGAGGCTTTATCAGTAATTAATGTTTGACCATCTGTACTGTATAAGGAGCTTTGGACCTGATAAGTAGGTCCAAACACTGCTTTAAGAGCTTCATAAAATCCTCTATGATCACCCAGATCTGCACAGCGTTGTGTCTTTTCTGCTAAATTGATCCACCACTTGTTCTGCATGTCTCGGAGTTTTTGTTGTAGTTTGCTACATGTGAGGCGGAAAGCTGCTTTTCTTACATGACAGGTTGGCTGGGCGAGGTATGCCTGGTGAGCAGCTCTCTTCCTTGCCAACAGCTCCTGGATCTCTTGGTTGTTTTCATCAAACCAGTCTTGATTTTTCTTGTGGGAGAACCCGAGGGATTCTTCTGCAGACTGGAGGATACTGTTTTTGATATGTTGCCAAAGCACTGTAGGAGAAGGATCTGTAGGATGGTCTTCAAGTTTCGTTTGTAGGTTTGCCTGGAAGTTGTCTCTCATGGTAGCTTGTTGAAGATTGTTGACTTGGAGCCTCTTCTTTAAGATGCCACCCCTCTTAGGTTTGAACTTAAGATGAAGATTTAGTTTACATCTGACGAGGCGATGATCTGTTTGGCATTCTGCACTGGGCATCACTCGGGTATGACGGACATCACGAATGTCTCTCTGACGGACTAGAACGTAGTCAATGAGGTGCCAATGTTTGGATCGGGGATGCATCCAGGTTGTCTTCAAGCTATCTTTCTGCTGAAAGATTGTGTTTGTAATAGTCAGCTGTTGTTCTGCACAGAACTCTAGCAGGAGGCGTCCGTTATCATTGCAATTTCCAACACCATGCTTGCCTAAGACACCTTTCCAGGCTTCGGAATTCTTTCCTACTCTGGCATTGAAGTCACCAAGTATAATAATTTTATCTTCTACAGGGACTTTTTGTATGAGTTGGCGTAGGTCTGTGTAGAATTTGTCTTTCTCTACAGGGTCGGCTTGCATAGCTGGGGCATATACACTAAAGAGAACAACATGTGGGAGGCGTAAGGAAATAATGCGATCAGAGTGTCCTGTTGGCAAGGTTTCGAGTTTGGAGGCAATGGAGTTTTTAATCATGAAGCCTACTCCTGAAAGATGTTTTTCGGTTTTGGGTTTGCCAGACCAGTAAAGTGTGTAGCCGGTGCCATGTTCTTTAAGGCTGCCTTCCTCATGGAAGTGAACTTCACTAAGAGCAGCGATGTCAATATTAAGCCGTGATAGTTCAAGGGCTATTAGGGCAGAACGACGCTCAGGCCGTCCACTATCTTTAGAGTCTTGCATGGTTCTGATGTTCCAGCATGCAAGTGTCAGTTTATTTACACCTTTGGAGGCCGGTGTGTGCCTTTGTTTCTTTGCCTTGGTTTGACCGCATCAGAAGATTCCCGTTGGCCGCGGCTAGCCAACCAGGTAGTTGGGGATGAGCTTTCTTTAGGCCACCTTTTCTAGGCCCCTCTCCATATGGAGCAAGCAGTGCTCTCCTTAAAAAAGGCTGCTTGGTCGTTCAGAATGCTGCCGAACAAGACTGTCATCTCCCGGGTCAGGCTTGAGCGACCAATGTCCTGAACCGCCTGCATGCAGGGTTGGGGCTGCGGCTTCCAGTGCATCTTTACACCTGCCGGTTTCGTCCCTCGCCAGTCGCTACAGGGCTTTTTTGGAAATGGATTTGTCCTTCGAGCCTGTGCAATGGATTTTTCTGGTGGAGCGCAGCGTGCACAGAACTGGCCTCACCCTTTAAACCAGAGATTCATCTGCCGTGGCCTTGCAAGCATGGACGTGGCAGCGAGGTCCTCGGGCCGTAGGTTTGATTAGAGTTTCCTTCTCTTAGATGGTTGACCTTACAGGGTTGGACGAGCACCATCTGCCCGGGTTTGGGATTAGAGTTTTCCTTCTCCTAGGACGGTTGCCACAAGGCTAGAGAGCCCATCCTGCCCTTTGACGCTCTTTGTCAGACCCTTCGGTTTTGACCTGTCTGGCATGGGAGACCCTACCGGTGGCTATTATGCCACCGCCAGCATAGCTCAAAACGTCATTAGGGTACTCAAGCCTCTCTCCCACGACAAGGCAGGAAAAACCTTCATTTTGACCTCCACCTGACTTTTTTTTGGTTCGCTCCAACCAACCTGATCCTGAGACATGTCCAATATTTCCAACTACACGATATCATAGGGAGAGGGTAGTAGGGCATGCTAACAGTGGTTTTAAATTGCTGTTGCTGTGCAGTGTGGATACATACCTAAAGAGAGAAAGCTAGCTTAGGGGGAATTATTATTATCATTATTATTATTATTATTATTATTAATTATTATTATTATTTTATATCCTACCTTTCTCCTGATAATGGGACTCTGGTGGCTAACAATGTATGTAAAACAATACAAGTTTAAAGCAATAAGAAGTAAAAATAACAGTATAAATTAAAAAATTAAAAACAGTTAAACAATTTATAAGTTAAAACATAAAATATTAAACATCAAAAATACTAAAATGCGTTTTTAAAAAAACCATTAAAAATCTTTAAAGCCCAGCTTCTTGTCAGTTTGTATAAACCTGGTGGCACAAAAATATTTTAACTTGCTGCTGGAAAGAAAACAAGGATGGGAGCCATCCTGGCTTCTCTGGGGAGGGAGTTCTAAAGTCTGGGAACAGCCACTGAGAAGAACAGGTCACATGGCATACAACTTTTGCCTCCAGTAGTTTGTGGCTACTTCCCAGCAGAATAGCTCCAAGAGAAAGCAATCCACAACAGATCCACAACTCACATCCACAGCCTAGGCACAAAGAACATACAAAGTGACATCCTGGATCACATGACAGTTCATGGCTTGGAATACTTTTTGGTTACAGCCCCCAAGATCTCTTAGCCACCATAGCCATTGACACTTATGTCAATGAATTTCATGACACACAACAGATTCTTTCTTTATTCCGTCTTGGATGTACTGCCTATCCATTCCCTGGGTGACCTTGGGGTTCTCTAAATGGCAAAAATACTCCTCATGGAATGGGAGGAGAATCCTACCTGTCTTAATGGCATTCTGCATCATTTCACCATATTGGGAAGGAGGAGGGCCCAAAACATCAAAAACTCTGTGGGAAAAGCCTTCACAGCTTTTCCCGGAGTTTTTCTAAAACAGTAAGGGGAATGCACATTCCTGTTCATTGGGACAAATAATTTGATATAAATCACTTTCCCATAGTAGAGGAAATGTAAAGATGATTGGCCAGGCGAGCCCATCAGCCCAGGGTGTGGCAGAGCTTGCTAACAAGGTAAATGCCCGCTGCTGCCAAGTTGGATTTTCACCTTAGCAAGTGCTAATGCAAGAAAACAGGGTGGTTGGGGGGGGTTGCTTGTCTGTTAAATTGAAAAATCACTCTATTGTACTTTCAACATCATTGTTGTTGTTTTTTTAAAAAAAGTTCACCAGCGGCAAATTGAGGTAACTAAAAATGCAAGTAAATCACTCACGGCCGCCATCTTGCATGTGAAGCTTATGGGGGCAAAAACACCATTAAGACAAGTTGCCACCAGTGCGAAATGCCATTACTGCAAGGCACTCTGTGTGTTTTTTCTCTTGTATAGACAAGCCCCTGGTATTCTAGTATTATGGAAGAAGATAATCTCTCTGTCCACTTTCTCAACGTTATGCATATTTTTACTAACATCTGTTACAGCATAAATCCTACCATTAGTCCACCCAGAATAGACCCATTCAGCCTATGGGATCCATCTACATGTTGACTCACTATGCAACAAATAATCCAATGGATCTTCTCTAGTTGGGATTAACCAATAGGATTCAGGACTTAGTTAGTGAAGATGCCACCGCCACCACCAAACTGTAACTTTTAAGGTAGTTCCTTTTAGTTAAAAGTTAAAATCTAAAGAATCAATATTTTGGTCATTTCTGACTCCTCTTTTTGATGTAAAGATCTTCCCATTGTTAAATTGGAAGTATCGGGACCACAATGAGGCCATCAATAGCACGTACAAGCCCCAGTAACCTGGTACCACCAAACATTACAAACTTTTAAAATATTATGTATAGATATTATGTGGAACAATTATGTTTTAGAGCAAAAATGAGACCAGCATTTGCAAGACTCCACCCCACCAAGAGACAGGGAAACTTTTAACATCTCAGTTTGGCACAAATTTAGAATATATCTTCATTCAGGCCCTAAGAATACGAGTCATTTTCTCAGAGCCAGAGAAAATTACTCCAGGTTTTAAAAGAAGAATGCCAAGCTTTGGTCTATTACTTAGATTATTACCTTGGGCAAGGCATTTTCACAGCCAGCAATTTCAAAGGTTTCTGGGCAGCTCAGGAAGGAAGATAAGTCTTCATAAAGCTGATTGACATGCCATACCATGTGCCTAAGAGCTGAGTGGTACAATAGACTTCATAATAGAAATCAGAACATTGTACCCTAAAATCAGAGCTAACCTCTTCACACAGGCTTTTCCTTTTGCAATAATATTTTTTTTAAAAAAAAATCTTTAAAGGCTGACATTTCAGAAGCTTTCAAATCAAAGAGAAAAATATGTATCGGCAAAAGTGTAGTGTGTTGGTAAAACTACTCTATGGGAAACCATAATCCTTGGGTTACAAGTAAAGAAAGAGAGCACTAAACAAGTTATTTTTTTATTTTTCTTGTTCCAAATAAGAGTTTCTTTTTTATTTCTCTGGCAATTTAAAATATTTCTGTTGCCATTTTTTCATCCTATGAGCCATAAGGCAGTTTGTTGTTGTGTGCAATTTGTTGTTGTTGTTGAAATCATTTCTGACTTATGGCGACCCTAAGGATAATCTGTCACAGGATTTTCTTGGCAAGATTTGTTCAGAAGGAGTCTGATTTCCTCTGAGGCTGAGAGAGTGTGACTTGCTCAAGGTCACCTAGTGGGTTTCCATGGCTGAGTGGGGATTTGAGCCTTGGTCTCCAGAGTCATAATCCAGTGCTGAAATCTCTACACCTCTGTGGCTCTGGGGAAATGACTCATATTCTTAGGCTCTGAATGAAGATATATTCTAAATTTCTGCCAAAAAAGGCAGTTTACATCTAAACAAAGTCTAAATAAATAAATAAAGTCTAAAGCGCTAAGAATGACATCTAAACAAAGTCAACTACACTAAAGCCAACTGTGACAGTGTCACAGATTGCTTCTTCCTTACATTGGTGCAGCCTGTCATTCTTCAGTCCTTCCTTCAAACTCAATGCCAAGTTTTCTAAAGGGCAATAAGGTGACTATATACAGTATAAGCTCCTATCCACAAGACTGATTCCTGTGGTTTCACTTACCCATGTCCAAAAAAAATGGTCTCTCTAGACATTTTCTAGGTCCTCCAGCCCAATTCTATGGTTTGCTTCCACTGAAAACTGACTATAGAGTTGCAGTGGAGGACCTAAAGATTCCTAGAGAGGTGTTCATGCATCTGAGGAAGTAGACCAAGGACTTTATCAAATGCGGCAAATACAGCATCATAATAATGCCTAATGAACACGAAAAAGCACCAATACCAGATGACATCATGCTTTCACAATTCCGTGTTGAAAATAAATGTTCATTTTTATTGTCTGGCCAAGCCATCAATAGATCAGCCATTTTTTTACCTTGATTGTGAACATCTGAAACTGTGCCCCATTCTGCTTGTGTGAGTCCAGCATCAATGGGTGATCCCATTGTTTTTTAATTTAGCGTTTTTAGACTTTTAAGTGTGCTTGTGTCTTCTCGTGAGAGCCACCGAGATCATGCTTGGCAGTGAACATGGAAGTACGAGGCTGCTTTTTCTCACTATCACAACAGCATGGCACAAAAACGGTATAAAATATGGTACCAAAAGAACATTTTTAGAGGCTTGTCTGATAAAGTCCCAAGTCTACGAAAGCTTATGTACAACTTCTTACTCTCAGTTAATCTCTAAGGTGCTACAAAATCCCTTTGCATACTGATATTCCAGAGTAACACAGCTATGTCTTTGAATTCTAACTCCTCCAGCATGACTCTATAGTATGCTTGGGCCAGAAGTCATTCATTTATATAGGGTTCACTATTATCCATGATTTCACATTTCCACAGTAAGTCCAGGAACATACTCATGAAGCAGGTATGTATTTGCTGTTACCACTTCCATCATGTGACTGGTAGGCCAAAAGCAGTGAGGTCATGGAAGCATTGTTCAAAAAGTGTGGTTCAATTTTTTTTTCATTCTGTAGCATTTCTGGATGAATGTGTTACATTATAGAACCAAGGCCATCAAGTTGGTTGCCAAAAATATACAAGTCACGAGTAGAGTAGAGTCAGTGCATCGTTTATTGCCAAGTTGAGTCCAAGTCGAGTCACTAAAGTGACTTGAATCTGATTTGGGTCCGAATCAATCGACTCAAGTCTACATCACTGTAAATAGCTATGCACCCTCTGTGTGCCCTTTCCTTCCTGACCATGAAGGAGCACACTGGAGTAGAAGGCAATTTGCCTTCTTCCCACAGAATCCTTCATGTGTTCTTACATTTTATGAAACAACAAGAGGAAGCAGAAAACACTTTATAATGGTCATAACTTATAATACTTAAAACAGCCAAACTTCCATATTTAATATATGACTACATTAGTTTTATGTTTCGTTCCAGCCCTACAATCATTCATAAACATGACTGTTGTTAATAATCTGAAATATTTGCATACAAAAAAAAAAAAACCACCTGCTTTAAATGCCTACAGATTAAAGCGTCTACAAACAAGGAGGATGAGATACAAATGTTTAGGAATCCATTTGCATTATGCAAACATAAACCAGGCTGCAGCAGAAGTATTCCATTAAAAAAAGAAAGTTTCATAAGGAATACCTCATGAAATTTTAATCTATTTTTTTAAAAAGAAGATGGAGACCAAGTTTTTAAATATAAGAAACAATAAATATTCATAGAGCATGAAATGTTGATGACACGGTAACATAATAGCATGAGAGGCAGCCCGGATAAAGATATAAATACATTTTAAAAGGCAGAATAATTTGATTGCCACAAATAGAGTTCACAGTCATAAATATGTTTGAGCTTCTCTTACTAGTCCCTAACAAAGCCAGTGTGGGTAAGAATACAGCGCTAAGAATGAACAGCCACCGTGGTTGATTTACAAACAATTAAAGATCGGCAGTGAAGTAAAATATGTGGAATATTAGCCTGCAAATTGGCTTACATATTAATTGCCTTGTGGGAAAGTTTGGTTTTGAGATGAGGCTTGGAGCGAATTAGCTCATAAAATCCTTTGTTGAAAAATAGAATCACAGAATTACAGCGTTGGAAGGATCTCAATGCAAGAAGGAGGTCTGTTCAGCTTCCCATCAGGACATAAGAAGGACAGCATTTTCACCCCACTCCCACCACTGAGCAAGACTGCAACAAGGACTTGCAACAGGGTCCTGCTTCTGATTGTCACAGCCTCACTCGCTGGAAGGAGAGGGTGGAAATGTCATCCTCCTTGCATACCCATCAGCAGCTGAACACACTTCTTTTGCCCAGTCCAGCTGCTGGTGCTTAAGGTGGATTGGGGTGGCATTTATGTAGGTTTCCAGCATCCTTGCTGAATACAGAGCAGTCACAGGGTCCGCAATACGGAATATCTTAGCTACTCCTGTGGAAAAGGCAGGATACACACAAAATAATGAAATAATAATGATGATGACGATAACAACAACAACAACAACAACAATATCTTGACAGCACTAGGATCTCCTAGTGATTTCTCATTCAAATAATAACCAGCATTTGGAAATAATAGTGCATTTGGAAGACTTCACAAAAGAGTCTGGAGTAATAAACACCTGAGATGAAGCACAAAAATCAGTGTGCATAGAGCCATTGTACTGTCTATCCTCCTTTATGGATCTGAAACATGGGTCACCTATCGCCACCACCTACAACTCCTCGAAAGCTTTCATCAGCGCTGTCTAAGCACAATCCTAAATATACACTGGACTGACTATGTGACAAATGTTGCTGTCCTTGAGCAAGCAGGGATCACCAGCATTGAGCCCATGATATTGAGAACACAACTGCGCTGGGCAGGGCACATTTCTAGGATGGAGGACCATCGCCTCCCAAAAATAGTACTCTACGGTGAACTTGCCACGGGTCAGCGTAAGAGGGGCGCTCCAAAAAAGCGTGATTTCCTGCATGGCAGGGGGCAATTAGCTCGTGGGGGGCAATTAGCTAACACACATTGGAAACTGCTTAACGCAGTGTAGATGTGTAAACAGCTATTGCTTAAAACAATTTGTAAGCCGCTCTGATAGCCTTGAGGCTGAAGAGCGGGGTATAAATAAATAAATAAAAAATTTAAAAAAAATAAAAAAAATGGCCCTTGTGGTCTCTTCCAACTTTACGATTCTATGATTCTACGATTCTATGAAGACTCCCTGAAACAACATCTCAGGCTCAGCCAAATTGATCACCAACAATGGTCCACCCTGGCCTCACATCGGGAGGCTTGGAGACGCACTATCCACAATGCTGCAGCCTTATTTGAGAACTCACGCCGAACAAGTCTTGAAGAGAAACAACAACACAGAAAGAATCACAACCCGGAAACATCACCCAAGGAGACCTTCTGCTGTGCTCTCTGCAACTGGACTTGTTTATCTCGGATTGGCCTTTTTAGTCATCATCGCGCTTGCAGAAAGCGCGGGATGAGTCCTTCCTGAATCTTTGCTTGCGAAGAAAAGCCAGAGAGAGAGAGAGAGAAGAGAGGGTATGGATGTACATGTATTTATTCTTTTATTAGATTTGTAATGGCTTTTAGTCAAATACAATAAAATGGCGTACCATACACCATTAAAAAAACTCCCCAAAAAATTCCCAGTAGACCTCATGACAACCCTGTAAGGTAGGCTGGTGGATTTAAATTCCTCCTCCCTCTTCTCAGCATTCCACACTTTTCCAGGAATCGCTGAGGATGACTTGCTCTGTTACCTTGCCACAGCCACTGCCAGTTAACTGCCTGGTTCTGGCCCACTGGCAGCCATGGCATCCTGCCACTGCCACCATTTGACTGCCTGGATCCCATTGCAGCCCATGACTGATGAGTGGGTAAGGGAGTGATAGGAGGGAGGGGCCCTTGTGTGGCAGTGATGCAGTGGATTGTGATGTGGAGAGGGAATTTTCATGTGGGTGGTGATTGGTTGGGTATGAGTTGGGTGTATTTCCTGAGCAGCCAATCAGCACACTGGGAAAGGCAGCATACCCAAGAGAATTATATATATATATATATATATATATATATATATAGATGACTGGCTGGCTGGCTTAATATACCATGCTTAATGACATCACCAGAAGCTGCCCCTTTGTCACATCATCCTTATGACATCACCAGGGCCAGCCTTCTGTGACATCACAAGGGGTCAGCTCTAGCTCTCAGGTTTCAGCCTGAAATCTCAGGGCCTGGGAGAGTCTTGGCCTGGCAACCCTATTTAAAATCAATTTTCTTCCCAGCTAGGCCTAATCTCTGCAGCAATAATTAGATATGTTCTAATAACTATATATGTTTTAGTGGTGTTTGTTCTATCTAACTGTGAGACACCTTGATTTGCCATCCTGGAAGAGAGGCAAAACCATAATCAAATACATAAAATAAGTTTCAGTTAATGTTTACAAGAATTTGCCCGTGGACATATTTTTGTATGTGTATTCAATATTCCCTGATAAATGCATTTTTGTATGCAGTTGTTGAGCTTAGAACAGCATTTTAAAAATACTCATAGAATTTTGCTCTCTGAAGCATGACTGCATATTGGCTGAGGAAGGGAGAATTATGTTGGTTTGCTTAAAACTGCAAACCTCAAAATTCTTCCCCATCCCTACCAAGAGCATATGCTGTTCAAAATGCTATTCCTGTCTCTCCTTTAAAAAGCCATACCCCAGCATTATTTGAGCTCTCCCTTTCTCCCACATCCCATAAGTGCATTGGAAAGGCCTTGAGGATTTTTTAAAAAACGGGGGTGGGGGTAAGAAAGCTGAAATGGAAACAAAATCTGTAAATCTCAGAGGTTTTCTTCCATTCCCTAAAGATCCTAGTCACTCAAATCTTTCTCTGCTTCCAGAAAATAGAGGATTTTCCCCCGCGTCTACTTGCCAGGAAAGTGGAGACAAGACCGGTTTAAGGAATTGGGGGGGGGCTGCAATGCTTTATTTGGGGGGGGGCATATGTTTATCTCAGGTCAATGTAACCTAACTCAACCTAAGCTACAGTACAGGATATTCAGATTATTACTAATAATGTTTTTGCAGGAGGAGGGTTACTACGGGGGCACCCACAATGATGGGGCTCCCTGTTGATGCTGACTCAACTGGTGCCTTAAAACGGCCCTGAGTGGAGAGCAAATGGTTACAAGTCACTCTGTTACAGGAAATAAAGCATTCCTTCCCCTTTCCATTTTTTAAAACATCCTTCCTCACTTCTGGAACTGCACCAGAAGCCACAAGAAAAAGTATTTCTCCAGTAAGCAAGAAATGTGGCCAGTTAACAAGAGAAAGCTCTGTTGCATTTCCTGCAGCCTCCTTTGAGGCCAAATCCACACTACACAAATAATCCAGTTTCAAATTGGATTGTTTGCCATGGCTCCTTCCTATGGAATGCGTGGGTTTTGAGTTTTACAAGGTCTTTAGTCTTCTCTGTTAAAGAAGGCAGGTGCCTCACCAAACTACAAATCCCAGGATTCCATAGAAAGAAGCCATGACAAGAAATCCAGTTTCAAACTGGATTTTTTGTATAGTGTGGATTTGGCCTAGTCCAGTGCATTTTAATTGGAATTTACACATTTGGCTGTGTAAGATAATGAACCCAGATTCATAAATATACTTCACACTATGAAACAAGTCCTTAATCCACATCCTCTCCCTACTCCCCCCAAAAAGGTCTTAATTCAAGGTCTTGAACAAATAAAACCAAATCAGCATGGCAGGTTTTTCCACCTCCTTTCTCTAACATACTCTAACATAATAATCTTATTTGGAAAGCGGCTTAAGCAGAGGTAACAGGGGAAAGAGGTAATAGGCAAACATGAATTCTGGGAGGAGAGATCAATTAAAGTGTATTTGAATTTGAAGGGGTTTCCCCCCCCCTTATGTTTGCAGAAAGTCAGCCCTTTTACAATTAGCCTTGATTGCTATCTAATTGTGGATGCAAATCATTTTTACCTTTTTGTTTTGCATTTATTTGGATCTTTTATACGAAGGCTAAATCGAAAATAATTGGCACCATTAAAGGCACAACACAGGACTGCATCGCTTTGGAATGTCATATCCCTTTTGGAATGGTAAAGATGCTTTTTTTTCTTCTCTACCTATCTCCAGCTGGGCCTTCTGAACTTAAACCAGTTGACAGGAAAAGATGGGAAGGGAGAGAATGTTAGCATTGTTCCAAAGCTTTTAGTAGATTTTATATACAGTATTTAATCCTTTAGTTAGGGCCTAAACTCTAAAGGCACCAGATCCTGTCTGATCTTGGAAGCTAAGCAGGATCAGCCATGGTTAGTACTTGGATGGGAGACCACCAACGAATACCAGGTGCTGAGGGCTACATTTCAGAGGAAGAAACTGGCAAAACCACGTGTGATGGTTCTCTCATGGTGAACCATCCTCCTGCTTCTGTTGGCTCCCTTCCTCCTGCTTCTGCTGAGCAGAACAGGCCCTCCAGAGACCATTTATACTACCTGCCACCACCCACTGACTTTAACCTTTTCATGTAACCCAATGGGAAGTTACAGAGTTCAATTTATGCTTCCCACTCTGACTCTGCAGAGCTTCACCTCCCCTAACCCCTGTGGAAGGAAAGCCGAGCAAGATGCATGAAGAAGAGTGTGTAGAAGGGAGAGATTTAAAGGAAATTTATTCTAAGCAGAAATTGCATAGCAAGAAAGGATATCTCTTCTATGAAAGGTTCCTGCTTTCCAGGTATACTCAGAAGTTACAGGCTACAGATAAGTCTAGTCATTCCAGCCAATATATTATTTTATATATTTATAAAATAAATATAAATTTATATAATAAATATAAGCCCTAATGTGATGAAACTAGACAGTTCCCTAATCTACTTACAAGGGTACAGTCCCAATGTGCTGGATGGTCATGGAGATTGGGAGTCTAGGCCTTCTGGCTCAGCTTCTACCAAGCATCCCCCATAGCTGATAGAGAGTTCCTCGGGCTCAGGCCTCTCTGGGTGCGGCTATACGATCATAAAAAAATCTGTATGGGGGGCAAAAAATACGAACAGCCTGTCGTTCGTATGCATACGAACCGGCTATACAATTTTTAAGCCCCCTAAGCTCTGTATGACTCCCTCTTCCCGAAGCTGGCTGGAGCGAGCAAGCCAAGCGGCAGTTTTAAATCTCCCGCCGCTTTTTTTTTTAAAGGTTCCTGGTTTGCGGACAGTCGGTTTTCCGTATTTACAATATAAAATAAAAATAAATAAACATATACATTCACGGACTACCGGACGCTCACTAGCCAGGAAACCAACATGGTGGCCGCTCCCAATTCCCCTCCATGCTAGCCCCGCCCCCTCTACTCGGCCAGACAATCAGATTACCCTGCCTGTTCGTATGTGTGCGAACGGACCGTACAGACCCGTCAGCCATCCGAACGGCGTACGGATTTCTCTTCGTGAACCGCTTTCCCTCCCGAATGCCGCGTGTGCGTATTTCAGAGTGGAAAACCGGGGCCCCCCCCTTTTGCATTCGTGTGCATCCGAATGGCCATTTGTACCGAAGCGTGAACTTCCGCATGCCGTACGTATTATTTAAATTGTGTAGACGGGACCTCTGTTCTTCTTCTTTGTTCTTCTCCCTGCCTCATGACCCCGAGGCAGTATTTATCACCTCTTCTCAAAAGCATCTTGAAGATTGCTTCTGCTGGACATCTTCATTGGTCAGCTAGGGCTCATGACCTGTGACTCCTTCATGATGCCGACCCTCAATAAACTGTAACTTTACTCTCAGTCCCTAGTTACCGTAACACTTTGTTTGCTTGGTTGGCTGTGCTGCCCAGACAATGGGGGAGCCCATTACCACACCGCCTCCGAGTATTCCTTGCCTAAGAAAACACTATGAAATGCATGGAGTCACCATACGTTGACAGGCAACTTGAAGGCATATACGCATGTGCGCGCACACACACATACACATGTGTGCCCATTTATTTTTTAAAAAGAAGAATGAAACTGACTAACCCAGAAGCTGCTTCTGGTTCAGTCAATTTCATTATTCAATTGACTAGCATGTGTCTGGAGGAATCAGCACAAATCTCTATTCACCTGTCCCAGCTGAACAGTTCCTTAATACAGTTGTCCCTTCATATTTGCTGGGGTTTGGTTCCAGGACCTGCCCCCGTGGATACCCAAATCCGGGAATACTCAAGTCCCATTATATGCAATGGCATAGCAAAATGGTGTCCCTTATATAAGATGGCAAAATCAAGGTTTGCTTTTTGGATTATTATTTTTTAACAATATTTTCAAGCCGTGAATACTTAAATCTGTGGATACCAAATCCATGGATACGGAGGGACAACTGTACACACTTCTCTTTGAAAACATGAAGTTGTCTCCTTGGCTGAAAGGACTGGGGTAGCTCATATATATGGTATTTCCACATGTACAGTATACTGAAGTAGATGTGTAGCTTGCAAAAATACATATGTAGCACGTGCAAAAGATGTATTTAAGCTCCTAAACTAAAATCCTATAAGAATGTAAGAAGAGCCTTGGTGGATCAGACAAAAGGTCTATCTAGTTCAACATTTTGTTCATGCAGTGGCTGACCAGTTGCCTATTAGAAGCCCACCAGCAGAACATGTGTGCAGTGGTATCCTCCATTTCTGCTCCACAGCAACTGTCTCTGATGCTGGAGGTGACAGATATCCTTGTCGTTGTGTGCCTTCAAGTCATTTCCAACTTATGGCAACCCTAAAGCGAACCTATCACGAGGTTTTTGTGGCAAGATTTGTTCAGAAGGGGCTTGCCTTTGCCTCCCTCTGAGGTTGAGAGAATGTAACTTGCCCAAGGTCACTCAATGGACTTCCATGGCCATGGATATCCTAAGTAGCAGCTATCCTCCATAAATTCATCCAATCCCCTTTTTAACTCATCCAAGTTGGTAGCCATCACCGCATGCTGTGGCAACGAATTCCACAATTTAACTATATACTGTTTGAATATTATTGTTGCTGCTGCTGTTGTTGACTGGCATTCTGTATTGCAATTATGCATTCATAGCATAGAGTTACAGATCTGTTACTGCTCCAAATTTAGTAAGACCACATAAATGCCCCCCTAATCCACCTTAACAGCTGACAGTCGCATTAGGCAAAGGATGTCTGTTCAGCTGCAGAGCAGGGTTCAAGGAGCATGATATTTCCACTTCCTCCTACCAGCTGGAAATGTTCTCCTCCTTGTGTCCTGATCAGCAGCTGAACAGGCCTCCTTCACTTGATGGGACTACTGGCTGTTAAGGTGGTCTGGAGGGTTGGGCCAGAAGACATTGCTTAGTTACACATATTGAGTTACGTACATGTAACTAAGTAGCCAATCTAGGATATCAGCAAACATAATGCAACATTCTTTTATTTTTACTTATATCTTGACTTTTTTTCCCCAGACTCGCGGCAACGTACATATTAAAACAAATATAGTTAAAATTCACAGCATACAAAAATTAAAAAGTAATTTTTTTAATAAAACCAGTTAAAAACCAAAAAACATTAAAACTTAGCACATTGTACAAAGTCTATTTTGTCTAAAAAATCAATTCTCAAAGGCCTGCCAGAATAAAAAGATCTTCACCTAGGTATGGAAAGGAAGTAAGGAGGTTTCCTTTCTGGGAAGGGCGTTCCAGAGCCTAAGAAGCAGCCCCTGAAAAGGCCCACATTCCCACCCTGGCTTTGGTCAGACCTCACCTGGAATACTGTGACCACTTCAGGCCACTGCAATTCAAGAAGGATATTGACAAGCTGGAACGTGTCCAGAGGAGGGCAACCAAAATGGTGAAAGTTCTGGAAGCCATACCCTATCAGGAGTAGCTTAGGGAGCTGGGTGTGTTAATTCTGAAGAAGAGAAGGTTAAGAGGTGACAAGATAGCCATGTTTAAATACTTGAAAGGATGTCATATTGAAGCGGGAGCAAACTTGTTCTCTGCTGCTGAAGAGACTAGGACATAGAGCAAAGGACTCAAACTACAGGGGAAAAGATTCCACCTAAATATTAGAAAAAACTTCCTGATGGTAAGAGCTGTGCAACAGTGGAATTCCCTGCCTTGGAGGGTGGTGAAGTCACCTTCTTTGGAGGTTTTTAAACAGAGGCTGGATGGCCATCTGTCAGGAATGCTTTGATTGTGTATTCCTGCATGGTAGGGGGTTGGACTGGATGGCCCTTGTGGTCTCTTCCAACTCTATGAGTCTATGAAATATACCTATGCGGGTGGTGGGACAGAAAGAAGGACTGCCCCAGAAGATCTCAAAACATGTCGAGGTTCATATGGGAGAATATTGTCCATCAAATAACCTAGACCTGAACTGTATAAGGCCTTAAAGGTCACAACCAATCCTTTGAATTGTGACCAGAAACAGCCTGGCAGCCATGACATTTCTTTTATATCATTGTGTGGTGTGTACATATTTTTGGGAGGGTGTTCACTCTTTTCCTTTGGAAGAACCTATTTCCCCCACCATATATGTATGTGTGTGTATATATATATGTGCGTGTATGTGTGTAAATTACGAATGTTGTCTAGTTAGCCATTAGCTTCATAGGCTAAAGCTTGTAAATAAGATAGTATTATAAAACCTCCAATACTCTCTCATAACATCAAGGTAACTCTATAGCAATTCACTCTGCAACTTTACTGTTCAGGGAAATGGAGCATGTGACATTACACATGTGAGTTGTGTCACTCTTGGAACAGCTGGTAGAACTCCGAGAACTCTAATAATAAAAAAATGATAGTCTACATGCAATTTGAATATCCTATTTGAAAGTTACCACTTCATTTTTAAACAGTCTGATAAAATTGTCAGTACTTAACATGGTGTTTGCGGTGAGAAGATTGTTCAGCATTTCCCCATTTTTCAGTTTTCTAAGCTTGCAAAAAGAAATTGCATCCATTTAATTTTAACATGAAAGCAGCAATGAAAATAAACAGCTTTCTGAGTATGGCTCTCACTGCCTTGTAGCTTACAGGAAAATGGTAATATCTGGGCAATCTTTGGTGGTTCCTATTAAACAGACACCCATTTATAAACCCATTCTAATTTATTCCAGTAGGGACAGCAAGGTAATTTTAACAATCCATAGAATTGTCACAAAGAGTGAACAAGCAGGAGAGAAAAAAAGTGGCAGCTCCCATCAGTCCTAGCCAGTATAGAAAATGGTGAGAAATGTTGGAAGTTGCAGTCTCAACAGTATCTAGAAGGCTGCACTTCACCTGCTCTTGCATTAACTGATTCCAGGAACCTCACTCCAAGGCATGACAGCAAGAGCACCAATGAAGAAAACACACTTTCAATAGGATGCCAGTCATTATTCCCATTCCTAGGGATTTGGGATTGTTGAAGCCCAAATTGCTGAGGCCTAATTCAAGATGGTAGCCACAACCTTCATGGCTCTATGTCATCTGGGACCAAGTCCCAGAGCCTCCTTTTCCTGTATGAATCTAATCTGCACAAGACAATGCCTCTGGAATCTCAGATATGAGGTACAGGGAGGAAAGGCAGGTCATTCTTGGCATTGGTGGTAGCACCTAGTTGGTGGCACACACTCTACAAGACTTTGTCTCTCTGTCTTACTCAAGCTGCAGAGGGACCAAAATGAGAACATTGCCCCATCATAGGAATTCTGCCTTCCATTGGAATTTTGCCAATGAAATGTTCCTTCAGTCCCCAAATTTCCAACATTGCAGTATTTTTTAAAACTTCAGTTGAGCATTTAGAAACAGAGCTTAGGCATCCAAGGAAAGGGGTAGGCAAAGTTACCAGGGGAATGTGAATACAGGAAATATAAGATTTCTACATGTAAATGATTTTAATGTCTCACTCTCTGCAGTGCTAGTAATTCAGGGACTGAAGGAAAAAGTCATTGGGGCTGGGGATAGAATTCTAATTTTGAGGGGAATGCCTTCATTTCATTCCCCATCCCCACAGCTACCTCCCTGGCCATACTGTTGCCTTTCCATTGTGCACTCAAGACCTGGCTTTGTTAGGAAAGCTGAAAAAGGAAGCAGATCAATTAGACAGGTGGGTATGAGAGACAGGGCCTTTTTGATGGTAGCACCCTCTTTGTGAACAACTCTTCTCTCATAGTCATGTTTGGTGGTGATATGAGACAGAAACCTCTTGGTAGCCATCTTCTGTGGGAGACTAGTATGACCACCTCCCTGTTGTCTTTCAGCCAACAGGCCAAGGTTTTTCTTTTCAGATAGGCCTTCAGCAACTGACAGCTTGATATGGACATGGACTGAGGCTACAAGACATAACTTTACAATGACAGAGCTATGTTACTGACATGATACACAACCATGCTAGAGAATTGCAATGATGCAAAACAGGACATGGTGCAAGATGTCCCATTGTGCAACAGGGGCTGCCATAGAGCAATGTGCCCCAATATGTAGTGTTTCCCATTGTGTATTGGGACATGTTGTGCAGCAGGAACTTTGCACAATTACCACACTTCTGGCTCCATTTGCACAGTGGTCCTAGAAATGTAACTATGCTGGCTCCATTTGCACAGTGGTCCTAGAAATGTAAGTATGCCTCTGCTCCCCTCCTTAGAATACAAGCGTTGCGCAGCATCACGATTCCGCTTTATGTAATCCTAAATCTGTATACAGTTCAATGACATAAATGCCTAACAGGATGCCAAGCACAGCTTTTAAATGGATCTGCTAACAATGTAATATTTTAGTTTTATTTATTTAGGTGTTTTTTAAAAAAAAAACTATTTTAACTTAATTTGTGTTTTCATATTGTCATTTGTTTCATTGTATTTTAATATTTATAATTTACTGGCTGGACTGCTGTTAGTTAGTCCCAACCAGAGTAACCCCACTGAATCAATTGCACATACTTGTAGGTAAATCCAATGTCTGTATTCTAGTTGGGACTAAAAATGGGAATTAGGTGATTATCAAGTGGAGCCCAATGGGAATGTCATGGCCCAGGACTCAGACTCTGATGATGAGGACAATTCTCCAGCTCAACCTATGGAATGGCATCCTCAGGACACACCATGCAGGACTCACCTGACACTGATCAAACACAGGCACTACCAGAATAACAGGAACAATTGGATGAGGAGGCATTGTTCCCAAGCCCTCAGACCCAAGGGACAGAGAAGAGAGCAGAACAAAGACATTCAATGATGCTTCTATCCAGGCAAAAGGAGAAGCTCTCTTAATCAAGGACAGCTGGCTGAAGCCAATTTAAGAGACAGCTCTGACTTGTGTTCCCTGTTGGAAACAACTGGATCTCCAGCTCTGGCATGACATTCCTGCAGTTCTGCTTCAGATACCAGAAATCCTGACCTTTGTACTGCCTGATGACCCTGTTTGGCTCTCAGAACTTTGGGCTGGTTTTGACTTTTTTCCCAGAGACTTTGTTTGATTTACTGACCCTGTCTTATCTGCTGTTATCTATAAAAGCTTGGAGTATATTGCATCCTCCCTAGCAATTGTCTGTGTGAATGTAGAAATCTGAACCAGGACAGGAAATCTAATGGGAAAGGCCTCATTTTAAACCATTAGGTTGAATTTGTGCACCATGGAAATGGGAACCCCTGCTCTCATTTAGCAGCTATCCCTGAGTTCTAGAGAATATGCCATACCTCTGACTGAATGGAGGAAATGGAACTGCATTTAGGAATCCCAACATGTTGTGCACACCTTCAAAAGCTTCTGAGCAACCATGGCAGTTATAGTGCCTAAAACAAGATGGCAGCTTAGCTACTGGGTCTCCCTCCATGGCTATTTGGGGGGGGGTCTGATTTAGTCTAGCAGTTTGTTTGCTTGAGGCCTGAATCCTGTTGTTAGTGCCAACTGGAGTAGACCAAGCAATTGATGACATTTACCTAAGTGTTGACTTGCCATTCTACAATTGATTCAATGGCTTCTTCTAGTTGGGACTAACAATAGGATTTAGGCCAGGAGTGAGCAAATACAGACGGCTAGGGGGTCACATTATTCCCCCCCCCCCCAATAGTTCTTGGAAGGCTGCACTCCCACTACATCTCCCTACAAAAACAGTTTTTAAAAGTGTCCACAAATTTCCTCTAAGGGCCATGGAGGATATTGTTGCCTTTCTTTAGGCAGAGGAGATGCCTATTTTAACAACAGAAAATGAGCAAAGTCACTTCCTGTTCATTTCCTGATTCAAGAAAAAGGCCTCTCCTGGGCCTTTATGGGGGGACAAAGTGTGGCAAAGGCCCCCATTTGGGCATTTGGGGACATTGTGGGATGAAAAAATGTTAAACCGTTCCCCCACAGGGGCTCTGAGGGTATAAAATAGCCCTAGGGACCACATGTGGCCTCCCAGGTGTCTCTTTGCCCATTCCTGATTGAGACCATTGTGTTTTGAGTAGTACTTCTATTCAGTGATGTTGTATGTTGCCTTGGATCTCAGTTCTGGGAGAAAGGCAGGACAGGAATCAAATCAAAATGCTAAACAAGTGAGTAAACAATGTCTGTGTGGCACGCTCCCTGACTGTTTTTAAATGGGCCTTA
Organism: Gambelia wislizenii; assembly: GCA_030847615.1. Lineage (NCBI taxonomy): Eukaryota > Metazoa > Chordata > Lepidosauria > Squamata > Crotaphytidae > Gambelia > Gambelia wislizenii. Next base: position 18,971,333 of record JAUMIR010000001.1, on the reverse strand, counting down.
AAGACCTTGTTGTTGCAGGCTGCATTTAACTGAGAGTAGGGTTGTCTTTCATAATGTGCTTTTTATTGTTGCATCTCCTTAAAATGTTTTCTGTTGCTTTAATTAACACTCTTTTGTGTTTTATTATGAACTGCTGTGGGCAAGATTCACCTTAAAAAGTGATATGGAAATGGCTTTTGCAACAACAACTAAGGGGAAAGGGGGAACAAAATAGTCCGGTGTGGACTAAGCATGATTAATGGCCACAGAATACGGAGTGTCTGTAATGGTAGAAGAAGCAGAAAAAAATGGATTAGAGTATCAAAGAAAAGGCCATGGCTAACTGGAACCCTGAACAAGTGAACTCTGAACTGCAACATTTTCTTTCAGCTCATGGGGAGTGAAAAGCTTTAGTCCTGTTCAGTGCTTGGAAAAGTTTCTTTTTTAAAACTATAACATCCTTGCACAACATCATAAAAAGTACTTACACTTACTGTAAGTCACCAATAGGATTCTAGCCAAAAAGGTTATACCAAAACTAGAGCCACTAATAAGAAGTGGAAGAAGAGGACTGAATTATTGTCCATGGCAAAAGCATGCTGCCATATTCTAATTTTCACCTGGGGTGTAAATGCCAAGAAACAGAAGCTAGATGAATCTACCAGGCTTCCATATCTTGGGTACCTCAACCATTTTGAGTTTTCAAGGTAATGACCAACAAGTTTGGAAACAGACCACAAATTAACGAAGGTGTTACAGCAAGCTTCCTCAACCTGAATTCATCCACATGTTAGCTATCAACACCCATCATCCCCTGGCAGTATGGCAAGGACCAAGCTGGAGAAATCAGTGACACATATCAGAGTAACATGGCTTTTGTTTACCATTTGACCATAGACAGTCCTTATTTTAATGGACCTGGATCCTGGCTATGCACACCCAATGGAGCATATAAAAGAAATGGTTTTACAGAGAAATTGAAAGCTTGAACTTAAAACAGATTTAACCAGTGAAGCCCTCTGCTTTGTTGCACTCTGAACTGTAATTGTGTACTAGAGTAGTAAGTCTCAAACTTTGGTGTTTGGGATTTCATTTCCCAGAAGCCTCAGCCAGCTTGGCCAATGGCCTGGAATTCCAGGAGCAGAAGTCTAAAACATCTGGAGGGCCAAAGGTTGAGAGCCACTGTACTAGAAGATGAAGAAAACCTTGACTGACCAAGATGGCAAAAATGCTCACAGTTATGGTGGACAGAAAGAACAAAAGAGGAATCATGCTGTTCAGAGAGGAAATTAAGGCATCCCAATACAAAAGTGTTGCTCTTACCTTAAGCAGTTAAATGAGAAGGATGGAAGAAAATTCCTAGAGGCTTCGAACACTTAGGCTCCAAACTTATTACCAAATAAATGAGGTGGAAGGCCTGTTGCTAGAAGCAAAATCACAGCTATTGGTACCAACTTATAAATATGTTTTCTGTAGCCAAGCAGGCCCTGCTGATCACAGGTATAAGAGGTCAATCAACATCTATTAATTCAGAACTTTGCAGGTTCATTCCTTGAGGTTAGTATACAGTATGCTGTTAAGTACATAGGGTGAGAAATGGCTCTTTTAAAAGCAACACAAATGGAAATTTGACAGCCACACAATGTAGGCTCAAGGTTTGGCTTGCAAAGACACTGTTCTACTGTTAGTGGCCCTAATAAGCCCCACCCTCAGGAACCCCAAAAATTGGTTTATTAATAATTTGGCATATTAATTTAGTCATCTATGTGAGAGAACAGTAAATCCCAGGGACTCGCTGTAAGGATCCCAAGGCATATACTAAGCCATGTATCACCCAAAGGAAGGACTATTGACAAATTCCAAACTGTCAGGAAACATAATGAGGTCAAGAGAACATTGCCTGCACACACCCTAGCGGGAGAAAATTGATCCCATCATCGATGGATGGAGTAATCCTTTGTCTGAAGGTATCACTCTTCCCTTAACCCCTGAACCCAGCCATCAAGGAGGCAGCTCACACCTTGAAAAATTAATCACCAGAATATTAAGAGTAGTTGCAACACATTAACATCATCAGAAGCCCATTGTTCAAACCCAGAAGTTTCTTGAGATCCACTGTTCAATCTCTGAGAGACACTTGGAATCCATTATTTCAACACACAAAATCCAATCACCTGAAGGCACATTTTTGGGTATAATTACTGCCCCAAAACCCTGCCTCATTGTACACAAATTCCATTCCTGGGGACACTACATCTCTCTGTGTTAGCCATTCCTGCTTCATCCATCCATGCTGCCTGTCTGCTTTAAAACTTTGGACTACGAGACAGGTGTCGTATTTCCCCTGAAAATTCCCTATCTATTCCTCTGGCAACCTCTCTTCTTCCATTCTTAGTGGTCTTGTGTGAATGCTTTATCATATGAATATGTGCATGATTGATGTAATTACAGTTGTCCCTTCACATTCACTGGGGTTAGGTTCCAGGACCTGCCGTGAATACCCAAATCCATGAATACTGAAGTCCCATTATATGCAATGGCATAGCAAAATGGTGTCCCTTATATAAGATGGCAAAATCAAGGTTTGCTATTAGGATTATTATTTTTTAAAGAATATTTTCAAGCCGTGAATACTCAAATCCGTGAATGTCAAATCCGTGAATGTGGAGGGACAACTGTACTTTTAAGTCCTTAATAAATATAATTGTAAATTTTTCATTTTGCATTTGTGTGTATGTCAGTTCAGAGCTAGTAGGGGTAGACATAGGTGTAAGATCCCTCTCTGTTGCCCCCTCTTGTATCGACAAGTTGAGTTGCTGCTAATTTCCCCAGCATATTAGAAACTCGATATTTGTGTGGAAATTCCATGAGGGATTTGGGTAACAATACTGGGAGACTACATTGTAAACCAAATTAACTTTAATGTGTAGTGTGTTTCTATATGCATTTATTTATTTTTTGTACAGTCAGTTATAAACACTGGGAATTCTTTCTAGGAATGTAGTACACAAGCGGGGAGGGCTGATGACAATCACAGGATTTTGGACATCTTGTAAAGAAGATTCTCAGTAAATTTGACTAGCATCACAGTTTGGATCAAGCCATGCAGTGCTATCAGATCCAAATGATTCTGTTCTTCTATAATTACAAAACAAAACTAATTTTGCAGTCTGACTGTGAGGGGGAGAAGCACAAGCTTGTGCATACCTAGGGCTCCAGCTAAATGGAATAAGTGAAACTGCAATGAATTATAGCCACAGGATGGAAAGAGGGACAAATTTTGAATTAATTGGTTTTTTTGCAGAAATCCACTGTTTGGAACTAACTAGGAATATGGTGTTAGAGCTCAAATCCTTCATGAAAGCTTTAGACACCTTCTTTCAAGATCTAGGCTATATTTTCCTGCTGCACTTCTTTTCTAAGGATAGACTAATATTGATTTAAGGTTTTTTTTTTAATTACCTCCACAAGGTACCTATATGTTACATCACAAGCCACCTGAAAATCACCTGTTGGAGATGATATTCCTTCCTAGTGTTGCTTGTGAGTCCTTACTGCACAAGGCACATGGGTTTTGCATTCTGATGTCACATCAGCTGGGGTATTTAAAATGCCAAAGAGATTTCATGATGGCATAAGATTGGAAGCCTCACCTTCTTCTCCTTTTTACACAGTTTCATAGACACACTTATGTATTTCCTAACCTCTTCCAGTGAGGTGCAATGCAATCCACCAGGTATGGACAGCTGCTAGATTGCTCACCCCACCCCACCCCACCCCACCTCCACCTCTATATCCCAAAGAAAGCTGAAGAAGGATTGAAAAGACACTGAAGATGAAAATAAGGAGCTGATGGTTAGAAGAGCACCCCAACTGGTCATCCTCCAGATTTGTTAGAACATAGCTCAATCAGTCCTGTTGCCTGTACAAGTTGTAGTCCCACACATCTGGACAGTGGCAAATTTGGGATGTTGATGCAGAATAAAAGAGAAATCCCCCCCCCAAAAAAATATTTTATTTCAAAGAAGCAGAACATGCTCTCAAGTCCAACAAGCTATATATTAACCCTAAGGGCTGCAAGGTCGCAATGAGCTTCAGCCAAGGCAGAAGTGTGGGGAATCCACTCTGTTTTATTCTACACTTTAACAGAGATATCTGAGGTGTGGGACCTATTTTGAAGAAAGGTTCAGCACTTTGGATAGCTCCTTTAAAGCCTCTAATAAAAACCCACAGTGGATACACTGCACTTCTGACATGGAAACCACCAGCCTCCACCACTTCAGCCGTTTGAGCATTACTTTTACTAATCATCTTGTCCCCATCTTGTATCAGCATGTAGCATCAAAGGAATAATAATAGCTCTTTCTGCTCTAAAATCGCTGGACGGGAGCAGAAATTGAACTGGTAAACATCTAAGTGAGGGGTAGCGTACTGAATATTACCCCACAATATACAAACTGAAGTACAATGTGGAGAAACAGCGGGATGGGAGTTCCCGATGGTAGAAAAGGAGGGAACGTTATACATACTCCAAAGGCCCCTGAGATGTAACACGTTTATGCTATGTGTATATGTTCACAAGTGATGTTATCTGAGCTTCTTGATGTTCCCATCATCTTACTCCCCCTCCCCCCATAAAGCATCTTTCTTGGCTTCCTTGAGAGAATATGTTTCAAGACATAAATGTTTCATATCATATATAATGCACCCAACCTCAAAGCAAAACAAAAAAAGAAGATGCATTGAGGTAGAGAAGCTTTCTAGATTTATCTTTGAAAGGAGACCAGTTTGATCTCAAAAGGAGATGTGTAGACAAGGTTGAGGGAGGAACACAAGTGACTGACTTGATCACACACAACCATTGACTTTATTGGGATAGCACTAAGACTGTCCAGTCCCACAGGTGGGACTGATGGACCTCATGAAAGAAAAGCTAAACACCTTCCTCCCTAATTCAGCCTTTCAAACCTGTTTCCCTCCCATCATCTGCACTCAGCATGCCATCCATTCCACATTACAGTTGTGTCATAAACTATGCTATCTCTATTCACCTAAGAAAGGGGTACGTCACAATGAATCAGGGATGACCAAGCTCTCACCACAGTTGGACAGTTATGCTGGACTCATTTTAACTGAGATCAGCCTCTTCTCCTTCCTTGTGCCAGGTCATCTGCATCACACATGTTGAGATCATAAATCAGGTTATATTCCATAAATCTCCTCATGCATAATTATATGTTGATTGTGCCACACATTTCTTGTGTTGATAGGCAACATTGGGCAACTGAATGCTCAACCAAAAAAGTACTACCGTTGTGGAACCAATCATGTAGCTGAAGGAGTATTATCTCCAATTTCATCAGGGACAGACAGATAACACATTGGCTGAGAATGTGCATGCACAACAACACCACAGGTACAACACCACGCACATGACCTTGAACTGGATATGAAAATTGTACATCAGACAAAAATGTCCAGCCATTTCTACAGGAGAACTTATGCATGTGTAAGACACCAACAGGATACTGTCCCTGTTGTCCAAAGTAAATCCACAGGAGGGGAATATGGACAATCTCAAATCTCAGCATGACAAAAACTTCAGTTTATATCTCATTTCCATACTTCATCAAATCCAACGAGCTAAAAAGATTTCATTCCCTGTGACAAGCAACTGAAAATAACTGTCTGGGCTATTCCAAGAAGTCTATTCATATTGGCAAAATTTTCAGTGATTTCACCAATATCCAACATCAGCTACTTAGTTAAGAATGCATAAATAAGTAAAATCTCCTAGCCTAACCCTCCAAGCCCACCTTAATAGCCAGAAGCCGCATCAAGCAAAGGAGGTCTGTTCAGTTGCCAGTTGGAGCTCAAGGAGTAGGACGTTTCTACCTCCCTTCCCACCAATGAGCAACGCTGTGAAGAACTGTGATAGGTGTCTTGTTTCTGATTGTCACAGCCTCACTCACCAGTGAGAGTGGGATGGAACCTTCCTTCTTGTGCCCCAATCAGCTGCTGATTCAGACATTTTTAGCTCAATGCGGCTGCTCTCTGTTAAGATGGGTTTGGGGGAGGCATTTACGATTATGGCAATAGTGCCACTATCATGACTACATAGTGTTACTGAATACGGAGCATTTAAGGACCTGTAACTCTAGTTTACCAGTCCATAACTGCAATATAAAATGCCAGCCAATGACAACAACAATTTTGTATTTCAGAGTTAGCTTTATTGCACAGGTTCGGCTTTAAAAGAGTCATAAGCTTATTTTTTGCAACATAGGGCACATTTTGTTTACTTGTTTATTTCAAGTTCACTTTGGTGTCTGTGCCATGACTTATAAAAGCATGCTTGCTGAATAACAATTTGAAAAAATACACTATATCATCATTTTTATCAATGACATTGGATTTAAGTTATGATCATACCTTGGCAGAAGTGGTTCTATTTTATTTAAATAAGATAAATTATTTATTCTAACAAGTATTCAAATATAGTAACACAGTTATTTAAGATCATGCTTTTCTCCTTTTTTGTTGTTCTGTGCTATTTTTACCAATTTTACTATCCATATTGGTAAAATAACTAAATGTATGACTGTTACTCTTTATATTGGTAAAATTACCAGAAGAGATTCAACAGCTAAACACACTGTCGGAATTTAAAACAGTACTAAAGACCTATCTCTTCTGGCAGGCCTACCCAGTTCATTTTAATCTATGAATTTTAAATTTGTATTTTAAGGTTATAGAATATTTTAATGTAATGTTTGTTTTAATCCTATGTGTTTTTACCCATGTGCTTTAATGACTTTATGTTATATATTGTATTTTAATTCATATTATACTCTGACTGGAGCCTTGGGGAAAGGCAGTAAGAAATTTTAAAAATGTTGTTGTTGTTGTTGTTGTTGTTGTTGTTACAGTTTTCTTTTTAAAATGCTGTCTTACATATTGTTTTAATGTACAGATGGACCTGTACAGACTGACCTGTGGTCCTCATGGGTTGAACACACAAGCCACGATAGTCAAAGAACATCCTGTTAAACTAATTGCACCATGAGCTAAACACTTCTGAATCTAAAACAGTGGTGAGAACTGTGTAGCCCACCACATGTTGCTGGATTGCAACTCCCAGCATTCTTCACTATTACCTTTGCTGGGAGTTGGAGTCCAACAACATTTGGAGGGCTGCATGTTTCCCACCCTTGATCTAGAAGCACAAGTCATGGTGGCAGGTGGCTTCCACTTTGGTGAGGTGCTGTATCTGCCCTGGGTTTTAGTACAAAGCTTAAGGAAGCTGAACCATAGCCCCCCATACACACAATTGGTCCAGGGCCTTGAATAGCTCTTTTGATGTTCAGACTAAAACCTGGCCCCCTTTCACACTATACAGTTATAGCACTATAATTCCATTTTGGCCCATGCAAAATGGCTACACTTGTGGAGTTCCACTTATTCAACCAACAATTCAATACAGGCATATTTCAGTAGACAAAGCCTCTGACTAAGAGTTCCTATTTACAAAATCTTTTCCCCTGCCTAGCCTCCCTTTTCCACCTCCTGCACATTCTAATATAGAAGGTTCCAGACCACCTTGCATTGCCTTACATTTTCATGTACTGGAGTAACTTTCCATTCAACTAAAATTCCTGAACAGTGGTTTACATTACCTTCCCAGGCTAGGCATCAAAACTGACCTACCACAGACATCTTCCAGACTCCTTGCTATCAGAAGGTCTTTAGCTCTCATGTGCCAGGGAGGAAGAGACATGCTGGATCTAACTCTAGCTGTGTCCACTCATTTTTCGGGAGGAAAGGTTCCAGAAACCAAGGTATACCATTCTAAAGACATGCAATACTTTTTCTAAGCCATCTTAATGTCTCCTTCCCCTTCAGGAGCTCCTGGACACTTCCTGTTTGAAATAAAGGCCTCACCTGGATCTAAAACAGAGGGCTTCAAATTGCCAAAGAGGGCTTTTTCAGATGATTTTTGAAAAAAACAAATAAAAATTGGGGATGGGGAGTGCCATTCTTCCAGGTCCACTGGTAGGCATGTGTGGCCCCCAGACCTTAAGAAGTTGCCCATCCCTGTGCTACACTGATGTGGTGTTGTTGTTGTTTTGTTTGTTTTTTGAAATTCAAAAGTTTTCATACTGGACAGCTCCCTGTTGGTTCTGCCTCACTAGCATCACCAGACAGCTCCTTTTGGGGGTTTTCTTCAGTGTTCCTTTTTCTCCAGACTTGTATTGCATTCCTGTTGTTGCATCCTATCACTGAAGGAAGTATATGCAGGCCTAAGGAAAAACCCTGAGTCTTGCACATGTACAAAAACAGTCTAAATCCTATTATTAGTCCCAAGTAGACTAGTACCATTGAATCAATTGCATTCATCTGTCTGTTGATTCACCATTCAACAATTGATTGAATGGGTCTACTATAGCTGGACTATAAATGGGACTAACCAACAGGATCTCAGCCTCTGAACATGGTGAATAGACATACATTGATGTCTGACTGTTGAGATAGGCAAAACCAGAGTGAAAATGGAAGTTAGAATCACAAAAAGATGCACTGTCTATTGTAACCCACTTATGAGTAAGCTGCTAAGCATAACAATTCTTCCTTCTAACTAGACTGACATTCCCTCCATCTAGGAACTAAGATTTTATTTCCCCTCTTCTACCATTATCTTTTCTTATGTAATCCTTTTTTCTTTACCCCTGTCTATTCTTATCTCCTATTCTTATCTCTTACTTCCATGATCTTATCTGGCCTTTACTACTTCTTTTCTTTCTTTTCAGTACTTCTTTTCTTTTTGTCTGTATTTTTGTTGGTTTTTCAAAGCATTAATCAAACTATTAAAATCCTATCTCTCATGCACAAACATTAACATAGAATATATGTTTTATTGTAATGAAAAGAGAGGGAGAGAGGGAGGGATGGAAGAAGGGACACAGGCAGAGACAGACAGATATCAATAAATAGAGAGAGATAGACTTGCAAATAAATGATTGATTCAGACAGACAGGAAGATAGGCAGACAGAAAATTGTTTGAAATACAGAGAAAGAGATGGCAAAGAGAAACAAGACAGAGATAGACAGAAAGAGAGACAGAGACAAAAAAGAAAGAAAGAAAGAAAGAAAGAAAGAAAGAAAGAAAGAAAGAGAGTCAACAGTGGATTAGAACACACTGACCTGAATTAACACAGCAGTAGAAGGAATGTCTATAACATGCTGGAACTCTATGGGCCAATGGCCAACTAGATGCTTCCAGGAGAGTAGGCCTTGAAGGAAAAAGTGCTCCTCTCCCGTCCTCCCACTCAGCAATTGACATTGAGCAGCATACTGCGTCTGAGTATGGAGCAAATCAAGCCTGAGCTGCCTAGAATCGAAGATGATTAAACAGAGACTGTCGTACTACAGACATATCATGAGAAGACATGACTCACTAGAAATGACAATCATGTTTAGTAAGGTGGAAGGCAGCAGGAAAAGAGGAAAACCACTTTACAGGTGGATAGACTCAAACAAGGAAGTCACATCGCTGAATTCACAGGACCTGAGCAGGGCTGTTGATGACAGGGTGTCTTTGGGGGTCTCTGATTGATAAGGTCACCATAAGTCAAAGTCAACTTGATGGCAATTAACAACAACAAATGAGTAAAATATAGATTGTGGGTTGGGTCACTCATAACCCCCATTTAACAGCCTCCCAATCCTCCATGAAGCATTTTCAGGGGGTTGCCATGGAAGGGGCAGGAGAAGCTTAGAAAAGTTTATTTTTTGGACTCCTGTTCCCCAAAAATCCAGCCAGGGTAGCCACTAGCTAGGGGGGGTTCTGGGAGCTGGATTTCCAAAAAAGTAACTTTTTCATGCTTGAAGACAGGGCAAGGAAGCCCGTTTTGGCCAGCCCAATTGTACATGCCTAAATCTGGATCCAATCCAGAGTATGTACAGAGTCAGGTAAAGCTATAGATATACACCACACACACCCAAGCTTGCAACCGAGTTATGCAGTATCCTAGGCAACCTGCATTGATGTGGATCTGCAATATAGATCTGCACACACACATTTCCAGCATGCATATTGGAAAAGAAAAACTGTCTGGTCTTTCTTTTTCTTTTTTCTTTTCAGGAGGGGTGGAGGAGAAATATATAACCTTTGTGCATCGTCTGAGAATTCCACAAAGCACAAAACCTGCTTATGACTAAAGCCTATGAATTATTCATTTGGCTTCAAGTGAGAGAGATCAGATTTAATTATATTCCAAGGGGCAGCTCCTATGGAATTAAAAACGGTCCCCACCCCCCACCCCACCCACTCATACTCATTGGTCTAATACAGTTGTTTTAAGCAACACCGTGCAGGGAACGTTCAGTGTCCATACACATGCATGCCAGAATAGTAAATAAGTATCAATTCACAAGCTGAACAAAGAGATATAATTAAAAACATGTAAATGCCTTAACAGCACACCCCCTGCTTTCAGGATGCTTTGATGTGGAATGGAGGGAGCCCTCTGGGGGGGTCTAAGGGGGAAAAGGAATCCAAATAAAAACAACTGTAGCAAATGGTGGCCAAGGGGAGGGGAGGGGGAATGGCTGGAAAAATGTATTTCCTCTGATTCCCAATTTTTGGAATCCCACCATTTCTTGGACTGCAGTCCCATGAATCTCTACTAAGCAGTTCATCCCCCTGAATTCAATGGGAGAAGACAAATGAGCATGAGATTTTAGCCTTAGGAACAGCTGTATCACAAAGGAAGTTTTTCTGTTGCTAATGGAGTTTGAATTTTATTACCTGTCTTTTATTACCCTTTGTCCCTAATCCTCCCATGGCCAAGAAGGGGACTAGCCTCTGCCTCCACTGAAATCCCTCAATACCATCTTAACTGACAACAGAGTAACACCTGAGACAGAGGAGATTATCAGACGAGTGCTTAAAAACATTATTATGGCACTATATTTTATAGTGTTCATGTTCTGGCACAATGGCACACGTTTTCATATGCTGCTGTGATAACGATACAAAATCGCCCCAAGAATCTGGTAATATGAGCGCTCGCAGTGCTTACTTCCACGTTTCTCCATGAACAAGATTTTGGCACATCATACAAGATGTGAGCACACTATAAGGCCCCAAAACACCAAATTTAAAAAAGAAAATATTCAGAAAAGCATAGATACATATTTAGAAACTTGCAAGCAAGATGGGGAGGTTCATAAAAAGAGCGTATGGTACCTAGTTTTCCCATTCACACCCGGAAGTGTTCTGGCAGGACTGCCCATTGATGCTGGAATCACTCCAGCAGAACGGGGCATATTTTCATACACGCGAAAATACGGAACACAAATGCTACGGGAGATCAATTTTCAACTTTTCCCTGACAATAAAAAAGAATTCCCTCATAACAGCAGCAGAACACTTGAAGAACACTGGGGCACAACGTCGTCTGATAAGGAAGCCCTTTTATGATCTCATAGTGTCATTATAACGCCATTTTTGATGTGTCTGATAATCTCCAGAATGTAGGCCTATGACTCTAACTTCATCATTTTTTCTCCTTTATGATTGCTAACATCTTTGACTGATGAAGAAGCCAGTAAAGCTTCAAAAGCTTGCATAATGTATTTTGTGCTTTGAAGATGGCCAAAAGGTATCACCGCTTTGTGAAGATTTTCAATTTCGTTTTTCTTAGCCTTAGATTTGCACTTCTATACCCACAGTTTTGGGTATGAGCCCCACTGAACTCAATGGCATGGACTGCTAGGTAGAGATTAAGACATGACACAAAAGGAAAAGGGAATAGCAGGGTGGGAGAGGATTAAGTCCATCTATTAAATCCAAGTCTTTGCTATTTTCTTCTAGTACAGAGAATGGTGCCATCTGCATATCTTAAATTGTTAATGTTTCTTCCTCCAATGTTCATGCCTCTTTGCTCTGAGTCTAGTCCTACTTTACATATGATATGTTCAGGGTACAACTTAAACAGATAGGGTGATAAAATGCAAGCTTGTCTGGCCCACTTGCCAGTTGGAAACCATTCCACTTCTCCGTACTCTGTCCTAACAGTAGCCTCTTGTCCTAAGTACAGGTTACACATCAAGACAGTCAAATGTTCTGGCACACCCATTTTTTTAAAAGCAATCCATAGTTTATCATGATTCACACAATCAAAGCCTTTGCTATAATCTAGAAAGCACCAGCTGGTTTTCTTTGGAAATTCTTTTGTACACTCCATTATCCAACATATGTTCGCAATATGATCCCTAGTGCCTCTTCCTTTCCTGAACCTAGCTTAGATATCTGGCATTTTTCACTCCTTATATGGTAAAGGTATTTGTTGTAGCACCACTTTGCTTGCATGGGAGGTTAATCCTTGATGTCCCCTTTCTTGGGGATTGGAATGTATATTGAGCATTTCCATTCTGTAGGCCATTGTTTGTTTTCCAGATGTGTTGACAGATTTTAGTTAGAACTAGAATAGATTCTGTCTCTGTAGCTTGAAGCAGCTCTATTGGTATCCCATCTGTTCCTGGTGATTTATTTCTCCCAACAACTTCCACTTCACTTTCTAAAAATGTAGGTTCATCTTCAAAGGCTCTTCCTTGAATTAATTTGCCATCCTTTCAGGGCTTGTGTCTAATCAGAAATAGGCAGCAAGAATAGCCAAAGGGCAGCACTGGGGCTGCATGCATTCTCCCCCCCCTCCCTGGGATGTTTTTTGTGGCCCTTAACACTTCTAGAATCCCTAGAATGACCTTTTCCTAACCAAAATAAAGAGGGTGAACTTTCTGCTCCTAGAAACCTCCAGATGCAACAATTTGCCTTTTGCAAGGCTGTACAGTTTAACCTCAGAAAATCTCTCTCTCTCTGGCTTTTCTTTGCAAAAGAAGATTCAGGAAGGACTCGTCCCGCGCTTTCTGCAAGCACGCTGATGACTAAAAAGGTCAATCTGAGATAAACAAGTCCGGTTGGAAAAAGCACAGCAGAAGGTCTCTTTGGGTGATGTTTTTGGGTTGTGATTCTTTCTGCGTTGTCGTTTCTCCTCAAGACTTGTTCGGCTCCTTGGGTGATGTTTTTGGGTTGTGATTTTTTCTGTGTTGTTGTTTCTCTTCAAGACTTGTTCAGCGTGAGATCTCAAATAAGGCTGCAGCATTGTGGATAGTGCGTCTCCATGCCTCCCGATGTGAGGCCAGGGCGGACCACTGTTGGTGATCAATTTGGCCAAGCCTGAGATGTTGTTTCAGGGAGTCTTTGTATCGCTTTTTTGGAGCGCCCCTCTTACGCTGACCCATGGCGAGTTCACCGTAGAGTAGTATTTTTGGGAGGCGATGGTCCTCCATCCTAGAAACGTGCCCTGCCCAGCGCAGCTGCGTTCTCAATATCATGGCCTCAATTCTGGTGATCCCTGCTTGCTCAAGGACAGCAACATTCGTCACATAGTCAGTCCAGTGTATATTTAGGATTGTGCGTAGATAGCGCTGATGAAAGCGCTGGAGGAGGAGTAGGTGGTGGCGATAGGTGACCCATGTTTCAGATACATAAAGGAGGATAGACAGTACGATGGCTCTATACACACTGATTTTTGTGCTTTGCCTCAGGTGTTTATTGCTCCAGACTCTTTTGTGAAGTCTTCCGAATGCACTATATGCCTTTGCTAATCTGTGATCGATCTCTTTGTCAATCTTGGCATCTGAGGAAATGATGCTTCTCAGGTAGGTGAACTGCTGAACGGACTTGAGCACAGATTTGCCAACGGCAATGTGGGGATGGTGATGTTCGTCCTGTGGTGCAGGCTGGTAAAGAACTTCTGTTTTCTTCAGGTTGACTTCTAGCCCAAACAGCTCTGCAGCTGTTGCAGAGCAGGACGTTAGGGCAGCATCATCGGCCTCAGAAAATACTGTACTCATTTTTGAGAGCCAGAATTGGACTGCTGGTCACTTTGGGAGTTTTGTTTTATCTTTTGGCAGTACATGCGGCTGCCACTGGATCCCAGGGCTTAAATATGGTCCTCAGATCTGCCACCATTGCCTATCCCTGCTCTACAGACAGTTTGAGTTGGGAATGGACTGCTTGCCACATTTCCGTTAAAAACATATAATAAAAGGCCATAGCAGGGATGGCCTAAATATTTGATTATCTAGGGCAAAGGACAAGAGGACCTCCGGCCTCCATTTTATATACAGAAGCTAATTTCCCCCCTCCACAGCAACACTATACCACAATCAAAGGCAGCAGATTAGTTTGGGACAGTGCAGGACAAGCCATGTAGTACACATGGCAATTTATTCTCTCAGAGATGGGAATGTCATGTGGTTCAAGAGTAAGGAAGACGAATATGTTGCCCTGAAACATCTGCTGTCTGAGTTGGTTGCTCCACTCCAGGGGCAGCAGTGGCTTCCATCTCAAGGATGTGGTGAATCCAGTCTAGGTTTTTGTCATAACTAACCCTGTAAAATCCAAGGAATCAGATGGAGAGGAGTCAGATCTAGAAAGGCGTCTGACTCCAGATGACATCTCACACCCTTCATCTGAACAGCTACTGGCAGATAAAACTGATGATGCCCATCAGCAAGATGGGCCTCTACCTCACCAAGGAGAACACACCCATCAGTTGCAGTGTGTTTACAGGAAAAGGAACTGCGTCAAAAGAATCAGTCCCTGTTGTAGAAACTTAAATGAGAAATTTATTGGAAAATATATATGAGAGATTTGTAGGGGAGTTCTCAAGTGGAATTTGAATGAGCTAGGCTGAGGTTTGAACAGCTCACCTGCCCACCCACCCCCACACACAATATCTAGCAGAGAAAGAAATCAAACTTAGTCTTCTTCCTAAGGTATATAAAAATAGTTTTACTCACAAAATACTTGTGCATAATCATCACAGATTCATCTTCTTGAGAAAGGTAAAGAAAAGAATAAGATGACTAGATGGTATCATGAGAGTTGGAGCACCTCACACCTCTTATCACATGATTCATGGAGGGCAGGGAGGGAGGAGAGAGAGCGGTGTGAGCAGATGAGACTAAGGACTTTATCAGATGCAGCAAAAACTGCATCAGAAGAACTCTACGAAAACAAAAATGGGCAACATTACCAGACAACAATGTCCTTCAGCCATTCTGAGGGCGTAGCATGGGTGTGAATAACGTGTCCCTTTATCGGATGCAGGGGAACATGGCACAACATGGCTAAGCCATCAATAAAAAGGGTTAGGGTTGGGGTTAGGTTTTATTCACACCTGCCCTATGTCCCCGGAATGGCTGAAGGATGCGGGCATATGATCAAGTCACCCTTTCTGTTCTTGTAGCATTCTTTTGATGTGGTTGGGGACACAATTTTGTGCCATGTTCCCCCGCATCTGATAAACTCCCCAGAGAACAAAGGAAGGTGGGAAGAGAGTGGGTGTGAACAAGCAAACAAACAGGAAAGGATCGTAAACATGCTGTGCCTAAACTCCTAGAGTGACAGGAAATCTAACTACCAGTGAGTAAAGGCATGTGAAGGTTGCTAACTCCAACAGAATTAACCACCTGGCATCTCAAGGTCAGGCCACTATAAGTCTTCCAGCTACAGGCTGTCATTATATACTGGCTGTCAGTGTGGTGGTGAATCCAGGCTTTAGAATGAACTTAAAAGTAGCTCTCCAAGTTGCTGAACCTACTTGGGGAGTATTGTTCAGCACTCTGAATTCCTCACTTGAAGCTCAGAGTAAAACTGAGAGCAGATTAATTTGTCCACTCATTGATTGCTCCCCAGTGGTGACACTGATAGTGAGGTCATCGCAGCAATGGAAACCAGACTTCCATTCTCTGCATTTTCATGTGATCAATTTAACCTCTCCCCTCACATCTATAGACTCCCATTCCTATACTAGAAAGGATGAACAATCAACATAGGAAGATGTCTTACATGCCCTCTTGGGGGACTGGGTCCAATTTAACCCCCACCCCATGAACCACAATCCCACCATGGCAAGTTTAAATAATTCTGTTTTCCTCTCCAGTCCCTCTCAAAATGGTAACCATATTGAGCAGAACTAAAGGAGGAAATGGGGGTATTTGGGGGTACTACAGGGTTCTAGGGGGATGGGGATAGGGTGAGAGTAGTTTCATATGATTTCATGTCTTGGGGGGATTTCTGCAAGTTGGGAGGAGGCAAAAATTAACCAAAAATCATACTGATTTTTTAAATGGGGAGGTTAGGAGGCTTTGGGGGATAGGTGGACCCACAAAAGTGGGGGCCAGGGGCTGCATGCGGCTAACAAGCTGCATTATTCCCTGCTACTGCTTTACACCAAATCAGAACAGTTGCCTTTCCAGCCCAGTATTGCCATCTGCAGCCCTTCCCAGCTTGGGGCTTTCCAGATTTGTTTGGACTATGAGGCCCACCATCCCCAGACAGTAACTTCTCTGGTTGGAGATGCCAACAATTGTAGTTCAGCACATCTGACAGCTGGCTGGTCAGTTCTGATTCGTAGTAATCCAATCAGAGATTTTTCATATCATTTGCTATCTGAGTTTTGTTCTTTTTTTTTTTCCTTAATGATCCAGAAATGTGAGGGATGAAACATGGAGTCTTCTGTATGAAAAGTTTACAGAAGAGAGGGCTTTTCATGTTCACATTGATAAAAGATGGAGAAAGGGAGAACAGCTTGGGAAAAAATACTTTCCCCCCCCCTTTTTTTTTTCTTTTGACAAACACTTCCAGAACTCTCTAGCTAGCATGACAATATGTGAGCTATTGTCACGGCAGCTGAGGATGTAAAGAATATTTGTAAATTTTCTCATCCTTGACCAAAACTTTCCTTATCCTTCACCAAATTTTCTCATCATTTCCTGCTAAGAAAATGGCAGACAACTGTGAGATTCTCTACACTTGGGTTTTCCCCCTGCCATAAAATTTGTTTGTACTGAAACATGTGCATTGAAAATGTAGGTTTTCTACACAGAAATCATGTCTATGCAAAAAGCAACATTTTTGCACATGGAACTGTGTATTTGGTGCAAAATACACAGGCCCAGCTCCTGTTGGTAATCCCAACCAGAGCAGATCCATCGAAGCAATAGTTCAGTTAACACTTAGGTAGCTTTCACTTTGATTCAATGGGCCTACATAGTTAGAAGAAAGAGAAGCCAGAGAGCATATCAATAGAAATCCACAGAAGAAACTGAAGACGCATTTCAAGATGCTCAAAAATGGTTGTTGTATTAATAAAAATAGTAGCTTTTTTCTTGTTCTAGTTAAGGCTACCAAAAAGATGCAAATCATAGTTTCCTGACATGGAGGGAATCATGTTTTCTGCAATATTTTTGTTCAAATTAATTTTTCAGGGAAAGTTCTCAAGCATGAATAGTTATCAAAAACTGTACAGAAATTCTTCTATTCTCACACAGTGGGAAGGCAAATTTTGAAACTATTTATTTTTGTCTACAAGAATGAAAGAAGTAAAGATTTACATCTCTGTGTGGCAACATGATAGCCAACACAGCAACATGGCAACTGGCTGGAGTACAGTAGCACCCCCATATCCACTGATTCGCCAACCATGGATTCAATTATCCGTGGTTGGTGATGGCAGGGGGAAGGGAGGCGAAGGAGGGATCTCACCTCCCTGGTCCTTTCCCCTGGGAGGGCTCCTGTCACCATGGTGGCAATCGCGGGATCTCGCCTCCCCCTTTGCCCCTGCGATCGCCACCACAGCAGGGCCATGGCAGGGGTGAAGAGGGAAGAGGCAGAGGAGCGTTCTTGCCTCCCCCCTTCACCCCCACAAACCACCGCAGCGGAGCCGGGGGGGGAGGGAGCAGAGAAGTGATCTTGCTTCCCCCAGGATGGTCCCTGTCACCTCAGCGGGGCCATGGTGGGGGAAAAGGGGGAAGGGAGGAGGAGAAGCAATCTCACCTCCCCCCCTTTCCCCTGGGATGGCATTCACTATTATCTGCAGAATTCACCATCCACAGGGCCCCCCGGAACCAATCTCCCACAGAAACAGGGGTGCTACTGTATTCTAAAAGTTGTAGCCCAAACAAAATTAACTTTCCAAGCTCTCTGTGTGTATGTCCCTTCAAGTCGCCTGCTGACTTATGGTGACCCCATGAATTTCATAGGTAAAGAATATTCAGAGGCAATTTTGCCAGTCTCTTCCTCTGAAATATAGCCTACAGCACCTGGAATTCATTGGCAGTCTCCCATCCAAGTATTAAGCAGGGCTCACCCTAGAATCATAAAATCATGGAGATGGAAGAGACACAAGGGCCATCTAGTCCAACCCCCTGTCCTGCAGAAATACATAATCAAAGCACTCCCAACAGAGGGCCATCCAGCCTCTGTTTAAAAATCTCCACCCTGCTTAACTTCCAAGATCAGAGAAGATCTGGTGCCTTTAGGGTATTTAGGAAATCTTCCAAGCTCCAGGGGTGAGTATTTTTGTGTTGTTGCTGGCACTTTTCTGCTGTTCTAGGGTGTGTGCAGGATAAATGGCACACTTCTCAGAGGTTGAAAATGAATCTATCCATTTCCTACCCAGTTTTAAACTTGAAAGGGAAATGGATTTTATGGTGTGTCAGGGGGGAAATAAATTTTAAGATCATCAGAGGTTAAGCCATCACAGTGAAGATTAGATTAACCACTTGTAACCGCTTCCTCATGCTCCTGATCAGGATAGTTAAACTGTGTGGGTTTCTTTTTCCACCCCCTTGTCAAATGTTTCTGGATCGTTTTAATCTTCATTAGTGAAGGAGACTTGCAGGGTATGATTCATACTCTGCATGAGTTAATATGGAGCACAAGCGAGAGATTGCACATTGATTGATAGCATTATATGCAAGCCTGCTGAGTTCAAAGAATTTCCTTGTATCCCTTTTCAAACCTAAATCTTATAAGTACATACATAAAAGGTGTAGACAATCTAATCAGTGGAAATTGGTGCCAGAGGAGCTGTGACTCTGCTCTGGGTTTTCGTCCAGACTTTAGAAGAGCAACCCAATGGGGTGAACCTTACCCCCTCCCCAAATTAGGTTCAACAACTTGGACCACTCTTTTAAAGTTCAGATTAAAAACAGAGAGGTCTCAACGCCCTACTGACATGGAAGCCAACAGCTGATATTGTGTTTGTCTGGAAAAAGCTGGTTATTTTTCCCCAGAAGGGCAGGACATTAGTGGAGACAAAAGCTCTTGCTGCTCCTGAGCTGACTTGGAAAGTTATTGTTGTTATACGCCACCAAATTAACGTCAATTTATGGTGACTGTATGCACGGGGGACTCCAAGAGATCCTGTTATTAACAGAGATCCTGTTATTGATGCCCCTGTTCAGGTCTTGAAAACTCAGCCGTGGCTTCCATGATTGAGTCTATCCATTGGATTACGTTATCATCTAATCCAATGAATCATGTTGCTTCATGATATATCAAAACTATGATGGCCTCAGTTCAGTCATTTTGGCTTCTAATGAGAATTCAGTCTTGATTTGCTCTTGAACCCATTTATTTGTCCTATTGTCAGGCCATGGTATCTCTATATGGGTTGTGAGTAATACCTTCAGGAGACTGGACTCTCAAGAGTCTCAACTCCTAGCAGAAAAATACAGCAAAACACAAAATTGACCAAAGAGTGATACCTTTACTGGCCAACCAAAATACAGATAATGTATCATATAAGCTTTCGAAGCTCCACTGGTTTCTTCATTAGGCAAAGATGTTAAAAGTCATACAGGAGAGGGGGAAAGTGACAATGTTAGCATCACAGGCCTATATTTTGTCTCATGTTGTTTGTGTTGTCAGTTAAGATGATCTAGAGTGATATCAGTGCAAGCAAAGGCCACTGCCTTCCTTGGCCATGTGAGGACTGGGGACAAAGTACATTAAAATGGGTAATAAAACTTCTCCATTATTACTTGTCTTTTATTGCCCTTTGTTAAGGGGTGATGAAAGTGTGCCCCCCTCCAAGGGAACTTAAAGGGAATAATTTTGTAACATTGGGGAAGAGACCCAGGCAGTTCTAGGATGGAGGAAGGCTTTCATTTAGCCCAGAAGTACAATGAAAATTGCCTCCACAGTTTTCTGATGGTGGGGATACATGGGGGGAGGTGTACACCTCCAAGCTCAGTGTGCAGCCCAAAAGCCCCTGGCAATTTCCCCACCCTGGTTTACATTTATCTTGGATAGGGAAATTTGTAATGCATCAAGTTGTGATAATCTTTTTGTTGTTAGAACCATAATATTTAAAAATCATACAAAAACATCAGTGTGTGTGTGTGTGTGTGTGTGTGTGTGTGTGTGTTTTCTTTACTGATGTATTCTAACTGAACCATCTTGAGCAGGGATTGGAAACAATGGCCAGAATTCTTTCAGTCTATTTTATGTAACTTTACATATATTCAGCATATACTCTCTTATCAAATTTGCAGATGACACCAAATTAAGAGGTATAGTGAATGCCACAGAGGATGGGATCAGAATTCAAAATGAGCTTAACAGATTAGAGAGCTGAGCCAAAAGTAACAAAAGTATTTTTAACAGGGAGAAATGTAAGGTACTCCACTTAGGCAGAAAAAAATGAAAGACCTAGATACAGGATGGGTGACACTTGGCTTGACAACAGTACATGTGGAAGAAATCTAGGAGTTTTAGTACACCACAAGCTGCACATGAGTGAACAGTGTGATGCAACAGCTAAAAAAGCCAAAAAGGATTCTAAGCTATGTCAATAGGAGTATAGTGCCAAGATCAAGGGAAGTAATAGTGCCACTCTAGTCTGCTTTGGTCAGACTTCACCTGGAAGACCATGTCCATTTCTGGGCACCACAATTCAAGAAGGATATTGACAGATTAGAATATGTCCAGAGGAGGGCGACCAAAATGGTAAAAGGTCTGGAAACCATGCTCTACTCAACAACGGACTCAGTACCCTGTTACTGAACTGCAAAGATGTGTATCAAGGCACTGGCAAGAATGTCACAGTGTACATCAAGATCTACCAATGCATATCGGCACTCCTTAGCTGGTGCCCCAATGTGGGTCGATCCCATTATGCATTGCTTCCGGTGCACATTGGTTTTGTTCTGCACTTTTGTGCCATTTCACATTGGTCCCCATGCACATCGGTCCTGTTGTGTCTCATTGTGCATCGGTCACTTTGTTGGCTCCCCTGCATAGTAATGTCACGGCAGCCCCTGGCTGACTATGGACGTTGAGAAACTTCAATTCTATTTCCCACAGACATTCATCTACTTACAAAGATGCAAGTCCCTTACTGAATGCCAGATATATATATGTGTGTGTGCGTGTTTGGACTGCAGCTTCCAGAATCCTGCCATCACCATGCTGGCTGGGGGATTCTGAGAGATGTTATCAAAAAATCAGTTTTTCCAAGCTCTGTTCCTGAACTGGCTCATAAGCAACAATGTTTTTAATTATACCTATATATCTTTCCTCTCCAGTTTGAACGCAAGAACCTATGTGCTAAAAGTCTGGTTTCAGTACTAAAGTCTTGCACCAGTGGATGAACCTACGCATTCTTCTTATTTTAAATGCAGTAGGATATCAACAATCCATTGCCTTATTATAGAAATTTCTTTTTGCATTAGCATCTAGAGAGTTGCTGGAGCTACTCATGCACATACATGATCGTGGTTCACTCAATATACTTAATTAACAATCCCTTTCCCATTGCAAGAATAATCAATAAGATACACACTGTCTGCTCTTTACCTAAAAGCTGTGCCTTTTGAAACTGGTTCAAATAGCTCAGGAAACCAAGCTAGGATTTTTTAAATGGGTTCATTAGCAATAGCGTATTAACTAGCTCCCTCTGGTGGCCAGTCTTTGCATATCGACCCCTTACAGAGTTTTTACTCATGATTTATAAGGATTTTTTTCCTCTAATTTATTTGCATTTCATTGATCTGTATAGCTATAACTACATTCTTGAAGGGCCTATGCTGTGTGTGTATGTGTGCGCGCGCATCTGTGTGTGTGTGCGTGTGCATGCGTGCGTGCGTACGTGCGTATTAAGGAAAGGAGAAATGGCTTTCACTCCTAATTCTCATTCCAATGAGTTTAAAAGCAAATCCAAGATTATCACAACTCCTCCACACCATATATCAGTGGTTCTAAATTTAGTCCAGAGACCTGTTGGAGACTTATATCTTCATAAGTGGACTTACATACGTGAGAATGATGAGGAGGAAGAGGAAAGGGGCAGAGTGCCAGAAAGCTGCACATCCTGATAGTGGAACTATCTCTGAGTCTAAAGAGATGGGGGTTGGGGACCCTGATCCCCAGCAGGAGTTGGCAGAGGCTGCAGAGGCTGAAGATGACAGGCCCCCATCCTTTGCTGAGTGAAGGATGGAGAAATGCCAAGCCCAGCACCAGTTAAGTAATAGACACTGACCTAATTAGGGGCCTTGAAGGAGGTGCCCATAAATATCCCAGCAATTCTCTCTCAGCCTTAGTACAGACAACTCTGTTATTTGATTGATTGGCAGTACTCTCTCCCATTCCTTTTTTTTCCCCATGACCTTGGACTGGCTACGTTTTGGACTACTCTGTTAACTCCCTGCTGGTTCATATACCTGGGCTTCTGACCTGCTGATATGACCTCTGGATCGGCTATTGACCACCTTTGCGATTCTCCATCTTGCTTAGATAACTCATGACTGACCCAGGCTGGGCTGACTGACTACATGACAGCTCCTACACACCAACTAACTGCTTCCTCAGGCACTTGCTGATTCGTGTTCAGGACATAATGTCCATATCCAGTTGAGGGCTGCTTTTATAATAGTACTACTGGAGCCGGCAAAGAACCATTGCCCAATGGGACTGATGCACAACAGCACCAATGCACAACGGGGCCAATGAGCATCAGGCACTCTTGCTGGTATCCTGTTACACATCTTCACAATTCAGTAAAGGAGTTTCTTAGCCCCTCCACTATGTAGATAGATATATGTGAAGTTACATACAGTACAACCTCCGTATCTGCGGGGAACATATTCCTGGACATACCATGGATGCAGCAAACCACAGATAATAGTGAACCCTATTAAAATGAATGACTTACAGCCCAAGCATAGTCGCAGTGGAGAGCCTATGGTTTCTAGAGAGAACACCTCTCTAGGAACCTCTAGGTCCTCCAGCATGACTCTATGGTCAACCTCTGGCAGACACATATCACAGAATCATGCTGGAGGACCTAGAAAATGCCTAAAGAGACCT
Source organism: Gambelia wislizenii (assembly GCA_030847615.1). Lineage (NCBI taxonomy): Eukaryota > Metazoa > Chordata > Lepidosauria > Squamata > Crotaphytidae > Gambelia > Gambelia wislizenii. The sequence continues at coordinate 18,948,126 of JAUMIR010000001.1, read as the reverse complement.
TTTTTTTTAGATGCAGGTAAATGAATCCGCAGGTACCAGTACCACAAATAAGAGGGTCATACTGTAATGTAACAAGGTCACACAGGATTCCAGTATTATAGTATATAATCTGACTGCTACTCCCAGCTGTAAATTAAGAACTAGATAAAATAAGTATATGTTTCAAGCTTAATAAAAGCTATCGAATTCTAGGGAAAGAGGGAGAATTAACTCTTTTTCCTGATTTGCTCATGGAACTTCAGCTCACGATTGTAGCAACATCAGACAATGGCTCACATATAGAGGACATGCTTATCAAATTTGTAGATGACACCAAATTAGGAGGGGCAGGACAGGATCAGAATTCAAAATGACCTAAACAGATTAGAGGGCTGGGACAAACTAACAAAATGATTTTCAACAGGGAAAAATGTAAGGTACTACACTTAAACAGAAAAAAAAAATGACATGTACAGATATAAGATGGGTGACACCTGGCTTAATAACAGTACATGTGAAAGGGATCTAGGTGTCTTTGTAGACCACAAGCTGAACATGAGTGAACAGTGTGGTGTGGCAGCTAAAAAAGCCAATGCAATTCTGGGCCACATCAATAGGAGTATAGTGTCTAGATTGAGGGAAATAATAGCATCATTCTATTCTGCTTTGGTCAAACCTCACGTGAAACACTCTGTCCACTTCTGAGCACCACAATTCAAGAAGGATATTGACAAGCTGAAATGTGTCCAGTGGAGGGTGACCAAAATGGTAAAAGGTCTGGAAACCAAGCCCTATGAGGAGCAGCTTAGGAAGCTGGATATGTTTGGCTTGGAGAAGAAAAGATCAAGAGGTGACATGATAGCCATATTTAAATATTTGAAAGTATGTCACATTGAAGATGGAGTAAGCTAGGACACAGACCAATGGACTCAACCTACAGGAAAAGATATTCCACCTAAACATTAGGAAGAACTTTCTGATGGTAAGAGCTGTTCAACAGTGGAATAGGCTGCCTCGGAGAGTGGTGGCGTCTCTTTCTTTGGAGGCTTTTAAACAGAGGCTGAATGGCCATCTGTTGGACGTGCTTTGATTGTGTATTCCCACATGGTAGGGGGGTTGGACTAAATGACTCTTGTGGTCTCTTCCATCTCTATGATTCTATGACCATCTAGTCCAGACCTCTGCCATGCAGGAATACACTGCTAAAGCACTCCCAAAAGATGTCTATTCAGCCTCTGTTGAAAGAGTTCCAATGGAGAGTCCATCACCCTCCAAGGCAGTCTATTCCACTGTTGAACAGATCTTACCTTCAGCAAGTTTTTTCCCACGTTTAGGTGGAATCTCTTTGCTTGTAATTTGAATTCACTAGTTTGTGTTGTAGTCTCTAGAGCAGCAGAAAACAAGTTTGCTCAGTCTTCTACATGATGTTCTTTCAGATATTTAAAGATAGCAATTGGGTCACCTCTCAGTCTTCTCTTCCCCAAGCCCATCATTCCCACCTCCCAAAGCTGTTTCTCACAAGTCTTAGGTTTCCAGAACTTTTGCCATCTAGGTTTCCCTCCTCTGAATACTTTTCAGTTTGTTCATACCTTTCTTGAATGCTTTTAGCCAGTTGCTAAACCAGTTCTCCCAAATGTTTCCCTTTTAGGTGTCCACAAAATTAACTAATTTGCTCTGATTTGTTTCTGGGCCATTTGGCAAGAAGTCCACATATCCTTTCTATATTTGTGGGTAGAATTTAGTCAGTCAGATTTCAGAGCAAATACAAATATGGCCAGGTTCAAGTGCCTGATCAACCATGAAACTCGTAGCTGGATGACTCATGATTGTTGCGAGGGCAAGAGTGAATCACACAGACTACCATGAACTCCTTGAAGACAGGGTTGGGTTGAAATGTAATTTGTCAAAATAGATTAAAGGGGCCATCAGGCAGGGTGGTAATCAAGCAGTCCTCCAGATGTTGCTAGATTGCAGCCCCCAGCATCCCTAGCCAGCACACCCAATGATGAGGAACACTGGGAGCTGCACTCTAACAACCTATGGAAAGATGCATAATTCCTATACCTGCACTGAGGCAAATCACAAACTCCCTGCTTATGATTTAAACACATGTCAGAGCTTGGAAACATTACATTTTTGGACTAAAAGTCCCCAAATCCCCCAGCCAACATGACCACTGGCCCTGATCTCTGTGAGATGGGAGGAGTTCTGGTCCTAAAATTAATTTTCCCATCCTCCAAATACACACGCCACCCTGCATTAATCTGGTTGTAAACAGAGCCAATATCCAAAGATTAGCAATCAGCTTTGGGTGGACATACAGGCAGGGAGGGAGTGGAGCCTATAGACATGATCTTACTCCCTCTGTCCATACAGTGTTACCAACAAATACCTTCTAGAGAGGGTTAGAATCTTTGAAGGGTGAGGGAAAGTAGATATTGAAGGACATCAGGTCAAAGTTGAGGGGAATGTGCATTTCCTACAGTGAGCCTGTTTGTCATCCTATAATGAGATTTCCTTAGAGATATGTGACTCAGCATATACAAGACTTACAAATTAAGCCTTACCTTCCAATGACCAAGGACACAGTAAATGCCAGGTACAGAAAGTTGCATACTATGGCAAACAGACATTTTTCACCACTTGGGGGAGCACTTCTGTAAAAAACTTGTTGGTTACCTATTTTGACCCATAGGCCCTGATTTTCTAAAATTGTGATTCTGCTTGGAAGCTTGCTCAGGCTCCCACATGAAAAGATGAATAATTGCTGATGATCTTTCCTAAAGACAGATAGATTACCTTTGGGGGCTACAGCTACCAGAATCTTCCAGCCAGCATGACCATTGTCCATCCTGTCTGGGTGATTTGGGGATCTATAATCCAAAAATAAAGTTTCTGAAGCTCTGAGACACTTTATGCATGCTCAGCCATCATTTACATTCACTTCTGGTTCCAAAACAGAGCGTTAAGAGAGGAGTGTCTGTGCATGTCACACTAACATATCATTTTACAAGATTACTGCACCATTCTGTAAGCAACAATGATTTATTTTAGGCTAATTATGTCATTAATTTTTCAGTCATTTTCCAACAAGTTCTCAATTATATTGCCAAGTCAATAGCTTGTGTCAGGTCAGTTCCCTGCTCACTCCCTCCTTCTCTCTCACACATACGTCTCTCCAAGCAAGGAAACTATGCTGTGTTCTGTTTCTCCGGCTGGGCACAGCAATGATATGGGAATGTTGAGACAAGTGGGAGACCTTTATTGACTCAAAATAAATATTGTGAAGTTTATTCCCTGGCCAAATGTTGAACATTCCTCAGCTTCAAGAACACAGATTTAATGGTCCTGCTCCTTAGCATCTGAAGTGAATTTACCGACAGTCAATAAGCATCTCAGCTTCCACCATAAACTGTAAAAACAAATATTGACTGTGCCAGTAAATCATTTCTCGACATGCAAAAGATTTGCACTTGGGGAAAGGGGTAGGAAAATCGGTGGTTGTTTCTCCTGTTACGCAAATTGCATGGGGTTTGTAGGAACCCACTCATGTCACTCAAATTAAGATATTAATATGGGGGATTTTAATTAGCTCAAAATATGGCAGTGAGAAGTTGGGTAACTTCTGGATCTTTACACCTGTGTATACCAGTACTAACTGATGAGACTCCAAGTCAAAAAGTAAAATAAAAATGTTTTTTATTGGGAAACAATCACGGAACCACCCACACATGCATTCATGCTTCAAGCAATCACACAAGGCTAGCGAAGAATCAGGAGGAAGTACTGGGACAGAGGAATAGATTTTGGGGATGATGGGCTAAACTTTACCTGTCCAAAGAGCAGAGGTTTGTGCAGTAAAGAATACTCAGGCTCAGGCAGGGTGATGGCATGTAGAAAACTGTGCACACTTTGATCATGTTTTGTTGTAATATTTATACTCAGTATTGTACCCTCAGGGGGTTTTTGAGTGGAGAATAATGTTTGAGTTTCCCAGAGTTAAATAATGGAAGCTCCAGCTTTGTTAATTACTGTTAATGGTTGGATCGTTAACACTGATGGGTTTGAGGCAACCTTTTATTGTTGGGTAGGAAAGGTGTGAAGGGAGACCTTTGCAAAGTAATGGGTGTTCCAATCATTGGTTTGTGTTGGGGTATGACTCACTGCCAGGTGTGTCCAGGATCAATTAGCACATTCCTTCCTAACAACTTGTCTAAGGGGGCTCCGCAGTCTTGGGCGTGTCTGTATTTTTGGGAATTTTCCAAGACAACTTCATTTACGATGGCCTAGTCTACCAGGACCTACATGATCTGTTGATTAATGCCAATCTTATGAATCATTGCCAATTAATAAATTATTTGTACAGGAGGGGTGTAAAGGCATGTAACACTCCCCTTCTCTCTTCTCACTTAGCACAACTCTTCAAAATAAAGTTTTTAGTTATTTCTGTAGACAGAGGGCTGCCTATAGCTTCACTAAATGTTGAAGGAGGAATAGCACATGGTTCACATGTTGCCTAGTTCTGGCTGAGTGTGGAAGATCTGAGAGGAAAGGGACTGAGGAAAACACTGGAGACGGAGGGGTTATCCAGATGATGAAAATACTCCGCATAGAATTTGCAGAGAATGTAATGTGTCCCAACATGATCTGAATGAGATCCATGGTATTCAGGAGAGGGGCTAAAAATGCTTCAGACCATGCAGTAAAAGGATTTCCTGCCAAGTTTCCTGCAAAATGTGCGTGGATAAGCATTTTTTCATTGTGGACATCCAAATTCACATCACTGCACATTTTTGCTCTATTGCCCTTTATCAGAGCATGTGGCCACTCCATTCAAATAGAGATGAATGGATGCGAACTGGCAAAAAAATTGTTGGAGACAAAACAGCATCGCTGCAAGTGAGTGAAAATGCGTACCCACTCGCAGTATACCATTGTGGTCTAGACAAGCCCTGGGTAAAGAAAAAGGACCTTTTAGAAGATAACAGGAGCTAAAACAGCAGTGTGGGGGCCAGAAAGTGCCAAGATGAGGCCTCGACCTACATCCCAGTCCTGAGACCTTCAAGAAGTATCTGATTGGATTCCATCTGGTCCTATAAGATAATAGGATTTTTTTGCCAATTCGCATCCATTCACCTCTATTTGAATGGAGTGGCCACACACTCTGATAAAGGGCAATAGAGCAAAAATGTGCAGTGATGTGAATTTGGATGTCCACAATGAAAAAATGCTCATCTACATGCATTTTGCAGGAAACTTGGTGGGAAATCCTTTTACTGCATAGTTTGAAGCATTTTTAGCCCCTCTCCTGAATACCTTTTCAGCCTTAAATTGCACAGTTATCTTAATTGTTCCTCTTGCTTCCTTCCCCTTCCTTCTTATTAAATAAATTCCTGTCAGTCAAATAGTTTTAACTTTTATTATCATTTTTATTCCATTTTCAAAATTTCATAACAGGGTAAATCACATTTTATTTAAAAAAAACAAAAACAAAAACACCCCACTCTACATGATTGAACTATTTCTATTTATACCGGGTAATCATTTCAGTAGAATTAGTAACTGTTCCAGACAGCAATCCTAGTCTCCCTAACCCTAAACTTTAACCACTACACCATACTGTTGTGGCAAACTCATCATCATGGATATAGAAAACCAAATAGGGACAGTTTAGATTTGAAGGAGGCGCACAACCCTTCCCATTTCAATAATCAAGATGAAGTCTATCCATTTAATTTGGGGTGGGGGGAAATGAGGAGTTTAAATTCTGACAGGAGCATAATCCCATGGAGCAGTAAGGACTAGACAGGAAGATACTGTTCAAGTCTAGACTTCCACCTTCTCATGTTCTCAATCTCAACAGCACATCAAATATTTATGCTCACTCCTGTTAGCATAAAACTGCTCTCATTGCAATTTCTCCCCAGAGTGGAATTGCATTGTAAGAGGAGCTGCTCTCTGCCTTCAGAAACCTAGGAGCCATTTGTGATGCAAATCCATCCCTTCAGTGCTGAAGAACTGGAGGTTCTAAGAAAAGAAGCAAGGGGAAGGTCAGGGGGAATCAATCTGAGGAAGAAAGTCTTGAAAGAAATGGTTAGAAACACTCTTTGTTTTGGGAATCTCTGTAGATCACTTTTTGATAAAATTGGGAGGATGCCAAGGAGCTTTAAACAACAACAAGAAGAATTTTATTATTTTATATATTTCATTCATTTATAACCCACCTTTTCCCCACTAAAGGGAAGTGGGTTTTGTTGTTGTTAACTGCTTTCACTTATGGCGACCCTATGAGACCTCTGAGTCACCCTAATCCTCAACAGCCCTGCTCAGGTCTTGAAGACCTGCAGGCTTTCTTAATGGAGTCTATCCATTTAAATCCGGTTTTCCTCTTTTCCTACTGCCTTCTACCATACCAAGCATTATTGTCTTACCTAGTGAGTCAGCTCTTCTCGTGATATGTCCAAAGTATGACAGTTCAGTCATCCTGGCTTCTAGGAAGAGGTGTTGTTGTGTGCCTTCAGCTCATTTCTGACTTATGGCAACCCTAAGGTGAACCTATCACAGGGTTTTCTTGGCAAGATTTGTTCAGAGGGGATTTGCCATTGCGCTCCTCTGAGCCTGAGAGAGTGTGACTTGCCCAAGGTCACCCAGTAGGTTTTCATGGCCAAGCGGGGATTTGAACTCTGGTCTCCAAAGTCATCATCCAATGCTCAAGCTACAACACCGTACTGGCTCTAAAGAATGACAAGATATTAAAAACCAAACAGAGTAAAAACTATACATAAACATGAATACAATATATAAAAATAAAACTTACTTAAATGACAATTAAACAAGTTATAAAGTTAAAGCTATTTCAGGAAAAGATTATATACAAACCACAAAACAGCAGAGCACACAATTAAAAGGCCATCCCAGTCAGTTTCTAAAAACCTGTCTTGCCAACTGAAAGACAGCAAGGAGGGGGCCATCCCAGCCTCCTTAGGGAGGGAGTTTCCAAATCTGGGGGCAGCCATGAAGAAGACCTTCTCCCTTTTCCCCACCAAACAATCCTGAGAAGGCAGTGAAACAGAAAGAAGGACTTCTCCTGAAGGTCTTAGAGCTCTAATGAGCACAGGAGGAGGAGGACATCATCATCATCACCAATAACAACAACAGTTCTTATGGGGGAGGGACACTTCACAGACCCTAGATGATAAAGGAACATAAAAGAGGAGAGGAAGAACCAGTCAAATCAAGAGAATAAAACAACCTATTAATATTATTCCATTAGGATCTAACATTGATACCTGCCATCCATATGTTTGTGTATGTGTGTATGCAGATGAAACAGATGAAATAAAGCACTGTTCTCAGGAAGAACCTAGACACCACTAGGATACTGTAAAATTGAAATAGAAACACATACAGAGACAAACAAATGAAATAAGCCTATAACATATTTTTATGTATCTCAATAATCTTTACAACAGAGTTGGGGTTTCTCTAGCCCTCTACGATTCCCCAGTCAGCCATGTCCACTTTCTCCATAATACTGGTTGAAATGCCTTTCCTAAGGTTTAATTGCTGGCAGGTCAAGAGCTTTAAGCTACATGACACTGGTAGTTTTGGTCACACCTTGTGTCTTTGCCCATTGCTGAAATGCAAACCACAGGAGTTTCTCTCACATTGAATTCAGCCCTTGAGCTTAAAGAGGTTCATCACTCTTGCTCTGCAGACAAACCTCTAGGGTAGGTCAATATTTCAATGTCCATATTGCAAATAGAGTAGTATGAGGCAGGTCTGAGATGGAGCCTTACCACACTCTGAGGAAAAGCAGCAAAACAGCAGGAACGTTCCGTCTTTCCTGCTGCCTTTCTGCATGATGTCAGCATCCTTTTGCTCCAGTCCCATAGGGACTGAGCTAAAATTGCACCTTTTTGCAAACGGGTTTTTCTGGTTAGCAAAAAGACACTGTTTTACCTCAGTCCCTTACAGGACTGGAATGAAAAAACAATGACACCATGCAGGAAGGCAACAGGACAGAGGGAACATCCCTGCTGCTTTGCTGCTTTTCCTCAGAGTGTGGTAAGGCTCTTAGATAAAAGAGTCAAAGGCAGCCCAAGCTCTCACTGCCAGACACTCAACCATTGCCACCTTCAGCACCAAAGAACTGGTGCTCCTCCCCATGTAGCGGGCTAGGCACAGATTGTAACCTCTTGAGGAAGGACTTTTAAGAACCAGCCATTCATTCCTTCATTTTATTATTTAATTAAGTGACTAATTTATATCCCACCTTTCTCCCAATATGAGACCCCAAATGGCTCACAATAGGAGTTAAAATACACTACAGTTAAAACAACAGATAATACTAAAGTTAAAAAAATAAACAATCTTTTTAAAAACAAATTTAAAATGGTTCTAAAAGGCCATTAAAATATAATAATGATAAAAAAAATGTAATACAAAATCTTCTGTTAAAAAGCCTTTCTTCAACAGACTGCTGAAGTAATTTGGTTATTTTTGCAAGAAAAAATTACAACTCCATGTCCTTTTTGCTACCAAAACCCAATCTGAATCCCTAGACCCAGCTCAATCCAAGATTGTCATATATACTCACCCCTTTTCAAGCACAATTGGTTTTCATAATCTTTGTGCTGATAAATAAACAAGTTAACATTCTCTACAGAGTCTGTTTGCCTCAGGCCAAATCCACACTGCACAAATCCACACACACTGCCTATCAGCTTCCGGGCCCAGTACAAGGTGTTGGTTATCACCTTTAAAGCCCTAAATGGCTTGGGCCCAAGCTATCTCAGGGACCGCCTTCTCCCTTATAATCCTCCCCGCGCTCTCCGGTCCTCTGGGAGGAATTTGTTGCAGTCACAAAGACCTAGGCTGGCGACTACCTCCCAGAGGGCTTTCTCGGCTGTCGCCCCCAAATTGTGGAACGGCCTGCCCGACGAGATCCGCCTATTGACATCATTAGACAGCTTTAAAAAGGCTGTCAAGACGGTTCTCTTCGGGCAGGCTTTTCCGGCTTTTCCGGAATAGCTAACCCCGGCCTCTGGAACCCCCTCTGGAGGTTCCTTTTGGATCTCCTAACAGATGCTGCCTGCTTAAAAGGATATTTAACATATTGTACCACATATTGATTTTAACTTGTATTGATTTTAACTTGCATTAATTTAATAATGTTTTAAGGGGAGGGAGGGATTTTGGGTTGTTTTATACTGTCTACCATTTTATCATTGTAAGCCGCCCCGATTGCTTGCAGAGGGGCGGGATATAAATAAATTTTATTATTATTATTATTATTATTATTATTATTAAATAATCCAGTTTGACACTGAATTATTTCCCATGGCTCCTTCCTATGGAGTCCTGGGATTTGTAATTTAGTGAGGCACTAACACTCTTTGGCAAAGACTAAAGACCCTGTAAAACTACAACTCCCGTGATTCCATAGGAAGGAGCCATGGCAATTAATCCAGTTTCAAACTGGATTACTTGTGCAGTGTGGATTTGGTTAGTTTCCTTATGAGACTTTCTAGAATTTGCTTCTGGGCAGCACACTGCTCATCAAACCAGCCTTGATTAGTTTGTAGGGGTGAGAGTCTTTGGAGATGACCACAAAAGATCTGATTTCTTGTACTACTGTATCAATAATTTCCAAAGTGTCCAAGCAGTTATTTCCGAAGAAACAATATTCTGGTAGATATTTGAAAGGAATGTAGTTCTTCTTGCATTTTCTCATTCTGGTAAAGTGCCTTTATCTCCTTGGGCTAATAAATTGTCTAGAGCAAGTGACACTGGAGACATAGATGTAATGCAAACAGAAATAAGTAGTTGACTTGGAATATGATCACTCCATTGCCTAGTGAAAACATAAATTCTCAAAATAAAAGGCAGCTGACTGAGAGGAACATAAAGGCTATCATGCTCTTACCCTTAGATCCAAAGTATGTATTTGTTCTTAACTAGCACCAAATTGACTTCAACTTATGACAACCCTATGAATGAGAGACCTCCAATGCATCCTATCATTAACAGCCCTGTTCAGGTCTTGCAGACTCAGGTGTAGCTTCCTTGATGAAGTCTATCCATCTTTAATATGGTCTTCCTCTTCTCCTACTGCCTTCTACCTTCCCTAGCATTATTCTCTTTTCTAGTGAGTCATGTCTTTTCAGGATACATCCAAAGTACAACAGTCTCAGTTTAGGGAGAGTTCAGGCTTGATTTGTTCTAGGACCCATTGATTTCCATAGAACTCTTCTCCAGCACCATATTTAAAATGAATTGATTCCCTTTCTTCACTGTCAAGCTTTCATGACCATACATAGAGACTAGAAATATGACAGTGTGGACAATCCTAACTTTAGTATTCAGTGATAGATCTTTACACTTCAGGATCTTGTCTAGTTCCTTCATAGCTGCTCCTCCAATTCCTAGTCTTCTGATTTCTTGACTGCAGTCTCCATTCTGATCAATGACTGAGCCAAGGAATGAATTTTTTTTCAATGTCTTCATCATCTGCTTTAAAGTTATGTAATTCATCTGTGATCATTATTTTTGTTTTCTTATGTTCAACCATAAACCTGCCTTTGCACTTTCTTCCTTGATTTTTTTCAGTAATCACTCCAAGTCTTTGCTATTTTCTTCTAGTGGTGTGGTATCCCCTGCATATACCTTAAATTGTTGGGGTTCCTTCCTCCAATTTTCCTTCCTCTGAGTCTAATCCTGCTTTACATAAAATATGTTCAGCATACAAGTTAAATGGATGTTCATCAACTTGCTAGGACAGCCATCCTGCTGTATTCCGAGGAAGGACCTTAATAGGATACAAAGGAAATATGCCACTGATATATGCAATGTTATTTCATCTTCCTGCAAGGAACTGGAAGCAATTTAATGTGCTCCCTTTATGCACCATTTTGTCCCCACAAGCTTGCAGGATAGATCAAGCTGACTAACAGTGACTAGCTCAACTTTATCCAATGACCTTTTGAACAAGTCAGGATCTGAAACTGGGAGTCTCTGTATCTCCAAATTAAACATTTCATGATGTCATTTTGAGTATCATGTGTGATGGATAAAAAGGAAAAGAGAGGGGAGAGGAATCTAGCAGCTCCTTCATGACTAACTGAACTATTTTTAGCATGAGCTTTGATGGATATCAATCTACTTCTTCAGATGTTCTTTTTCTTTTTTATACTGCAACAGGTTAATGGTTATTTCCTTCAGAATTCCCTCAACATATAATGAATGGAAAGACCTTTGCATATTCGCAGCCATTTTACTTCAGCTGAATTGAAGGAGGCTTCTGCGAACCTTATAGTTGTGCTATAACACAGGAAATCAATTAATTTTACAGGGTAAAATTAAGGATTATTGTTGGAGAAACAATATTTTAAGAAAACAAGACAACACAGACCTTCCTCAGTATCTGCAGCGTAGCATGGCTGATGGTCACAAAGAGGTCTCTGTTCTCCTTTAAAATGTCCAATCCCACAAGAATAGACTGGAGAGCTGGGCCAAAGCTAACAAAATGAAATTCAATATGGAGAAATGTAAAGTACTGCACTTAGGGCGGAAAAATGAAATGCATAAATATAGGATGGGAGAGACCTGGCTGAATGAGACTACATGCGAAAGGGATCTAGGAGTCCTAGTAGACCACAAGTTGAACATGAGCCAACAGTGTGATGCGGCAGCTAAAAAGGCCAATGCGATTTTGGGCTGTATCAATAGAAGTATAGTGTCTAGATCAAGGGAAGTAATAGTGCCACTCTATTCAGCCTTGGTCAGACCTCACTTAGAATACTGTGTCCAGTTCTGGGCACCACAATTCAGAAAGGATATTGACAAATTGGAGCGTGTCCAGAGAAGGGCAACTAAAATGGTGAAAGGTCTGGAAATGATGCCTTATGAGGAGAGACTTAGGGAGCTGGGTATGTTTAGCCTGGAAAAAAGATGGTTAAGAGGCGATATGATAGCCCTGTTTAAGTATTTGAAGGGATGTCACGCTGAGGATGGAGCAAGCTTGTTTTCTGCTGCTCCAGAGACTGGAACACGGAGCAATGGGTGCAAGCTCCAGGAACAGAGATTCCACCTCAACATGAGGAGGAACTTTTTGACAGTAAGAGCTGTTTGGCAGTGGAACACACTCCCTCGGAGCGTGGTGGGGTCTCCTTCCTTGGAGGTCTTTAAACAGAGGCTGGATGGCCATCTGTCGGGGATGCTTTGATTGTGATTTCCTGCGTGGCAGGGGGGTTGGACTGGATGGCCCTCGTGGTCTCTTCCAACTCTGAAATTCTATGATTCTATGATAAGAATATTTGGCAAAGGCTGCTGTTTTCAAACTGTTGTGTTTAAACTGTTGTGTTTAAACTGTTGTGTTTAAACTGTATGATCACACCCATTTTATGAAATATTGAGGAAAGTTATGGAAAAAGTTTGGAGAAAAACACAAGAGAAAAATGTATCAGAAGAAAAATATTTGGGAAAGTCAGAGAAAGTTTGAGGTTGCTTTTTAAATTATGCCTCTAAGGAATGTGATCCCCTGTATTGCTAAAGAAATGTGAATAAGACACGTGATAAAATTACCATGATTTTTTTTCTCAAATGAACTGCATTTATGATATTTTAGATTTTGTTGGGTTACCTTGGGGAAGAGAATCACAAAGTTGGAAAGGCCTCGGAGGCCATCTAGTCCAACTACTTGCTTGATACAGAAAATCTAGACCTACGCCACCCCAAGAGAAGGTAACCCATCCTTTGCTTAAACATCTCCAGTTCAAGAAAGGCTACTAGGTAGTTGTTTCCATTGGGCAATTGGTAACAATGTTAAATAGAACTTGATTCTATTTTGTTCCACTGTAACTGATCAATAACAGAGCTCTGAAAACTTATTTTTGGACTGCAACTCCCAGAATCCCTCAGAATGCTACCTGGGGATTGTGAGAATTGCAGTCTGTGGGACTTCAACTCACTACACCCCTTAATGCCTCCAAATGTGGGGATCTCTGCTTGTATCTCATCAGTGCCACCAACTTTGAGGATTCATCTCAGGCAATCCCACAACTGTGGCTAAATGTGGCTAAATCTTTACTCTTAACCCATCAAATGTGAAGCCTTCCCAATTTTCTTTGCAAAGACTCAGTGTGAGGGCTTACCCTGATCCCCACCTCTGTCATATGTAAGGACTTCCTCTTGTTCCCCTTGTGTGACATCAACTGTGGAGGGTCATTCTAAATGTCCTCAAAGTTCCTATGAGGATTTCAACTACTTTTATCCCCAACGGGAAACCACCCTTCCACTTTCAATGCTGACATCACAGACACCTTATCTGAAACCCAGCTCTCAGAATGATAGTGATTCCAGAGGCCAAAAGTGTATAAAAACAAAAACAAAATTTCATTTACAGAAGTTAAACATAAAACAGATTATTTATATATAACATTTGAAACACCAGACTTTCTCTTCTCAGGCTAAATCAGACCTTTATAAATCACTCAATTCAAACTCCTTTCCCTCACTCCACCCCTAGTCTAACCAACTTCCACTCCAACAGAAAAAAATCCAACTCTCATTCACCAACTGCCTCATGCACATCTCCTCAAACAAAAATCAACATTCACTTCAACACTCCATTCTCTCCTCCCTCCCAACAGCCACTTACCACATACTCACACAAATCAAGCAACATTTTTTTTAAATACAAACCCATGACATCACATAATCCAAAAGAGTAAACTTTCCAAACTTTCCATTCTGGTTGGTAATTGGTTTCATTGTTAAATTGTTTTTATCACCGAGATGTTTCTCTTAAAGGTAAATTATGACATTCAGGTATTCCGGAAATGGTAACTTACTCATTGACCACCACAAAGATGAACTGAGAAACTATGGGGAGATAAGACCAAGAATGGCCATGTTTCAGCATGTATCATCTCTGAAGATGCCTTATGTTGAACTGAATCATTTGCCAATCCTGCTCAGTATTGCCTCCTCTAATTTGAATGAGCTGTCTGAGGTCTTGGCCAGGTTTTGTCTTAGTCCTGATAACCAAGATGCTTTACCTGGTGATGCTACACTGAAGGAGACTATAGAGTGGAATCCATTACCGTAACATCTTTATTAATTCCATTTATAACTGTGAAGGAAAGCAACAGTATAATACATTTACAGAGAATTGCTTTATTTTGGCATGATCAGTGACAACATTTATTTGTATATACTCCAATAGTCATTCATTTGAATACTGGGATTGAAGACAACAACATTTAAAAATTTATCTGCTGGTAACCATACAAAAAAGTCTCTGTAGAGAGTATAGTCTGTAAGGAGCAACAATAGAGATGTTGTCTACTGTTACTGCAACTATGGTGCAGATTTGGTCTTCACAACAGCCGAAGCTTTTAGCACCTTGACAATCTTGCATCAGTCCTATGTTCCTCTTCTCTCTGTATTTTCAAGAAGATGGTGAAGGATTCTCTCCATAGGCTTCCCACAGCCTAAGCCAATGTTCTGAAATGGCATATGTACTCAATACGTCCGAATAAAGTAAAAAGTTCTGCAGGCAATCAGGCAATGGTAACTGGTGGACAAACTGGTCTGATCGTAAGCGATCGCTTGTTAAAAGTGAACGGATTTCCAGGCGGCAAAGGTGAGACAAGGAAGGGATACATTCTGTCACAGGAAAGAAAAACAATTCATCAGGGGCACAACTACTGTGAAGATCTCCCGCTCCCTACAGCCTGTGCACTCAACGCCAAAGGCCAACAGAAAAAAATAGACTCAACAAAGAGGTTGCAGGAGGAGGGATTTCACAGCTGAAATTCTCATTTTTGAAATCAGGAGATGAGGTGCATTCTAGGCAATTCCTTCTCCACCCTGCCCGTAGGTTATAACCCCTACCCACCCTGGGTAAGCCCAAATGCCTCTAGTTTCCTCTAATTCTACCCCCAAATACCTCTAGTTTTTTCTGCAGTCCCTCTCAAAATGGTGTCACTTCCTGTGGCCATTTTGAGAGAGACTGCAGAGGAAAATTGAAGTATTAGGAGTAGTACTGTACATAGTTCTGGGGTGCTTGAGAAGATGGGTTAGATTATTTTTGTGTGTTTTTACATGTTTTAGAGGGCTTTCTGCATGGGTTGGGGGCAAATTGTGCCAAAGAGTTTTTTAAAATTGAGGATAGGGTCTGATGGGATGCTTCAGGGACCACACAAAAGCCTGAAGCAGCCCAGGAGCCAGACTATGGCCATGCCTGTCTTAGGCTAAAGCTTACCATCACCCCAGGTAGCCCCTCATCCCCTGCAGGGTAAATAGGGCCTACTGGTTTGGTATTCAGTACTCCCATGGTCTCCAATTTAGCATTTATGTATTCACAACATTTCCTCTGGTAAAAGCAGGAAACAGTGTTTGTTTTATTATTTATTAACTAAAGAGAATTTTTCTGTTCCTCAGCATGACAGTGTATTTCAGGATACTTAGAAGGCTGGGCAACTTTGAAAGGTCTGGGAACCATTTTCTACCACCCCTGTTGTCAGAAGATCACTTCTTTTTCTAACCTCTTAAATTAATTTTTTGCTAAAATTAGGCACTCCTAAAAAGTCTCATATATAGCCTACAAGACATGTGATTCCTATCTTAACTTAGAACAAAATGTAATAAAAATCCTGATGAATCAAGGCCTATTTACAGTGGCTTGGACTTGGAGATTTCAAAAAGCCCACAGAGAGAGGATAAGGCTCATAGCCTCAACACACATACACCAACTAGCAGCAGAGGTATACTCTCTCTGAACATGGAAGTTCCATACAGCCATTGTTAGCCAACCCTACACAGCCATTTAAGTTGTGGCCATAACCATAACCTGTGGCAACAAATCCCTTAAATGCATTATGCTCTGTATAATGAAACACTTTCTCTTTTTGTTTTCTGTCCTGAATCTACATGATAATGCATAGCTACTCTGCGTTAA
Organism: Gambelia wislizenii; assembly: GCA_030847615.1. Lineage (NCBI taxonomy): Eukaryota > Metazoa > Chordata > Lepidosauria > Squamata > Crotaphytidae > Gambelia > Gambelia wislizenii. The sequence goes on along the minus strand of JAUMIR010000001.1, from coordinate 18,932,183 downwards.
GAAATGCTGAGTCTACATTCTTCTTTTGCAAACTTAAAACACACCAGTGGATCACAGTGATTCTACTAAAGGGGAAGAAAATGAATACCACATAAGTGAAGCTGTGGTTAAGAAAGCATAATTCAGTCAAAAAGCATACATTTGTAAAAAGAAACAAATTCTGTAGGCAGGCAACAGAGGAGAAATAATGGGGGAAATGCCTAGTCAGCAAACTGATAGAGATTAATTAAACAAATATTCAGGCTGAGCATTTTCCGTATGTTCACTGGCCTTGCACACAAGGGAGAAGAGGCATTTACCCAGGCAGAGTCTGGACTAACCTTTCCATTATTTCTTTTTTTAAAAAAAAAAGTGATTTCATTCTCCTGAGTCTCTGGTTAGCAGCTGATGATTGCATACTGTATCTATACTACAGTATCTCCCTGCCCAGTGGGTGGCCAGCAGTCTTACTGCTGCTAGAAATAATTGGATGACCTTTTGTAGGATCAAGCAGGAACATCAAATCCTTTATAAAAAAGAACAGCACAGTGGTTTCAAAAGTCTAATTGTAAGGGCCAAGTTGCATGAACACTTCTGCTCTGAGACTACAGGTTGGCTTCTCCAAAAGTTTTGAACTCCTTCCCTCAGGAGGCCAGGATGGCCCCATCCTTGCTCTCCTTCCATCAGCAAATTAAAACATTTTTATGCCATCAGACTTTTAGAAACTGACTGGGGTGGGCTTTTAGTGCTGTGTGGTGCTGTTTTTAAGGTTTATATGCAATCTTTTTAATGAATGTTAATGTTTTTAATTTTGTAAACCTTTAAATTGTTATTAAATAACTTTTATATTTATACTTTTACTGAACACTTTGCATACTTTTAATCTGTATTGTTATAAATATGCTGTTAAGCATGCCCTGAGTAAAAGTTGGGATATAAATAAACAGTGATTTGTTGTTGTTGTTGCTGTTAGGACATATTGCCAGGAAAGCAGGCTGCCTGTTGGGTACTGTCTAACTCAGGGCTGGTCTATACGAGGCAAAGAGAAGTGGATTGCTCCGCAGTAAAAGCAACTCACAGCAGCTGAGATTTGTCCTAATGGGGTTGTGGGAGGTGGCAGATCACAGGCATGCAAAGCTATCCACGTTTACCATGCAAACGGGCATGCCTGAGCATCAAGATGGTGACTGTGACTGAATTACTCACATTTTTACTTACCAATTTGCCACTGCCATCAAACAGTAATTTTAAAAAAAAACTATTCCTAAGGTGTGATAGAGCAATATTTCACTTTAACAGAAAAGCAAAAAACCTCCAAACCTCCATTTTATCACCTTAGCACTCATTTGCTAAGGTGAAAAACCAACATGGCAGTTCCGGGTGTTTGCCTTATTAGCAGGCCCTGCCCCACACGCTTGTCCGGCCAATCAGCATTCAGCTTCTGTTTCCATGGGAAAGCAAATCGAATCGAATTGTTTGTCCCAACGAGCAGGAATTTCCCCTGCTGATTTTAAAAACTCTGGCTTTTCCTGCAGCGTATATGGCATATTTAGGGCCCTCCTTCCGAATATGGCGATATGGTGCAGGATGTCATTAAGACAGCTCATATTCTCACATTCCATATTTTCACCATGTAGACAATCCCCCAGTATTGCCTTCTCTACCTGGCGATGCTTCCCCAACATCTTTTCTTTCCCATTCCTGCTTTTCAAGAGACCTAGTTTTAAAAAAGAACTGCAACTGTTAGGGACCAAATCTGGAACCTCCTTTATAGAGGCAAAAAAAAACCCCAAAACACATCATTGTACTATATGGGAACCAATGTGGCTTAATAGTTAGTGTTGGACTACGCCTTGGGAGAGCCAGTTCAAGTTCGCACTGAGCTTAATGGGTGACTTTTCGCTGGTCACTTGCTCTCAGCCCAGAGCTTGGAAAGTTCTTAAAATTAAATACAGTAGATACAGTTCTAGTTCCCCAGAAGTAGTTAGTTACAGTTATAACTGCATTTTTTTAAAAAAGAAAAGGTTACATTTCCCTTTCCTTAGTATCTAAACTACTTGAATATGACTTAGTGTAAGTTTGGCAATGAGTGACTGTAAGCCACATGACACTGCCCAAAGAAGTAACGAGGGATTCCACTAGGCCTACTATTGCTTGCCCAGAGATATAGGTTGTTAAGAGGTCCTTCTCAGCTATGGCATCCCACTTGTGGAATGACCTCCCCTTGAAGGCCCTAGTGGTCCCAACACTGGTTTCTTTTCAGCACCAGATCAAGACATGACTTTTTATTAAAGCCTCTGGGGCTTAATTTAAGCTCTCTGGTTTGAATTGTTTAATATGTTATTATCTTGTTTAACTTTATTGATTGATTTTAACTTAGATATAACTAATTATTTATATTATTTTATCAATTTCTCACCTGAGATCTCATGAAAAAAAGGGCAAGATAAATATATGTTAATAAACAGATTGGCAATTATATAAATAAGTGGTATTTGCAGAGATGTAAAGATATCTGAACAAATATACACCGCATACTAATACATAAGGGGTGTGTAAATACGTGGGGAGATTTAAAATAGACAGCATCTCTCCTATGATACTTAAGATTCGTAGGAGAGTTGAGCTTGTCAAAGATATTAGCAATGTGTTGATCTATAATGGTTCATTAAATTTATGTTTGGTTGAAGTTGTTCTACCATCTATCTTACAGTGAGATCCTACTGCAGGTGCAAATCTTTGCTTACTTCATTCTCGCATACAAAAAGGAATAATTTAAAAAGTTTTCTTCCCTCTGAGCAAGGTTTTGAGAGTTTCACGTGTTTTCCATTACTCTTCATATTTTTAAGGTTTGTATATATTCTTTTGCAGAGCCAGTGTGGTGTAGTGGTTTGAAAGTTGGACGATGACTCTTAGGGAGGGAGGTTGTACATAAAAACATCTTGCATAAAAATGTGCTTTTGCAGGGAAAACATTTTACATAAAGAGCATATTTTGCACAAAGTACATTATTTTCTGTGTAAAATAGTCTCCTTGCACCAAAACAATTTTTTCACATATGGTTTTTTTTTTTTGCAAACTAATTTTTCACAAAACAGTCCTGAAATGCAAAAAGAAAAGAAAAGAAAATATTGTGGATGTTCACCATTTACTCAACAGGGAGTCATGTTGTGTCAAGACATTCAATCTTAGAATCACATAATCATAGAGTTGGAAGAAACCACAAGGGCCATCTAGTCCAATCCCCTGCCATGCAAATCAAAGCATTCCTGACAGATGGCCATCTAGCCTCTGTTTTAAAACCTCCAAAGAAGGAGACTCCACCACACTCTGAGGCAGTGGATTCCACTGCCAAACCATTCTCGCTGTCAGGAAGTTCTTCCTAATGTTTAGGTGGAATCTCTTTCCCTGTAGTTTCAGTCCATTGCTCCATGTCCTAGTCCTCTGGAGCAGCTGAAAACAAGCTTGCTCTATCCTCAGTATGACATCCCTTTAAAAATTTAAACATGGCTATCATGTCCACTCTCAACCTTCACTTCTCCAGACTAAACATACATAGCTCCCTAAGCCACTCCTCATAGGGCATGGCTTCCAGACCTCCCACCATTTTGGTCGCCCTCCTCCAGACACGTTTCAGCTTCTCAATATCCTTCTGGAATTGTGGTGCCCAGACTGAATACAGTATTCCAGGTGAGGTCTGACTAAAGTAGAATAGAGTGGCACTATTACTTCCCTTGATCTAGACACTATACTCTGCCATCAAGCCAGGTGTCACCAATCCTTTATCTGTGCTTTTCATTTCTACTGCCCAAGTGTAATGTCCTACATTTCTCCCTACTGAAATTCATTTTGTTAGTTTTGGCCCAGCTTTCTAATCTGTTAAGGTCATTTTGAATTCTGATCCTATCCTGTGGGGTATTAGCTACCCCTCCTAATTTGGTGTCATCTTCAAACTTGATAAGCATGCCCTCTAGTCCCTCATCTAAGTTATTGATAAAGATGTTGAAAAGCACTGGGCCCAGGACAGAACCCTGTGGCACCCCGCTGGTCACTTCTCTCCAGGATGAAGAGGAGCCATTGGTGACTACTCTTTGGGTTCAGTAAGACAACCAATTACAAATCTACTTAACAGCTGCATTGTCTAGCCCACATGTTACTAACTTTTTTGCAAGACTATTATGGGGACTTTGTCAAAAGCCTTACTGAAATCAAGACACACTACATTCACAGCATTCCCTTCGTCTACCCAGTATGTAATTCTATCCAAAAAAAAAATCTTGTGATAAGAAAAATTGTGACTACAGTTGGCCCTCCATATCCACCACAGATTCAACCATCCATGACTTGAAAATACCCCATCCCCTGCAAAAAAATCCAAAAAGCAAACCTTGACTGTGCCATTTTATGTAAGGGATACCATCTTACTATGCCATGGTATATAATGGGACTTGAACATCCATGGATTTTGGTATCCACAAGGGGTCCTGAAACCAAACCCCAGCAACTATCAAGGGACCACTGTTTTCATTACATCCCTAGAGCCAGAGGAATGTTGGTCTTGGGATTCTAGAGGTATCATGGGCCACAAAAGCATTCTGAGTGGGCCACATGCAGCCTCGGGGCTGCACCTTGCCCACCCTGATATAAAAGATTATTTAGAAGAGAAAGAAAACACAGAAGATTACAGAAGTGCCTCAGCCAGCAGTGACATTTCCCTTTTTGAAAATAATTACAGAAATACTTCTTCAGTGTCCCACTTCTGTAGAGAACTTAGCAGATACATAACAGGATGGGAAATAACTACTGTTCCTAGCCATTTAAATAAAACATGGCATTGCACTATCTTTTTGGGGTTCCATTGTACCACCTCTGTAAGATGGTATTTCCACTGTGAACACTAGGCCCACAGAAGTGTGAGACTGTAAGGAATGAAGCACTCAAGCAATGAGGCAGGAGCTTTTTTTACTTCTAATGTTAATGCTGCAGTCTTATTTGAGAACTCACGCCGAACAAGTCTTGAAGAGAAACGACAACGCAGAAAGAATCACAACCTGGAAACATCACCCAAGGAGACCTTCTGCTGTGCTTTCTGCAACTGGACTTGTTTATCTCGGATTGGCCTTTTTTGGTCATCAGCACGCTTGCAGTAAGCGCAGTAAGTCCTTCCTGAATCTTCGTTTGCGAAAAAAAGCCAGAGAGAGAGAGTAAAGACATAATTTTAGAAAAAATTTTGACGTGAAATGCTGGACTATATCCAAAGCTTACAACAGTTTCTTTCTTTGGACTACAACTCCCAGAATCCCCCAGCCAGCTTTTCCAACCTCAGACTGCAACTTATTTATCAATTTATCTGAGCATTTTTAACTGGCCTTTCAGACCAAGATTTGTCTATGAGCCCCCCAAATACTATTAAATACTCATCTTTGCCATTTATACTGTGAAATAAATGAAGTACAGTCAGATCCCCTTATTCATGGGGGTTTGTTTCCTGGACTTACCCTGCTCCCAGAATCTACGGATTAGAGGAAACGCCACTGAAAATCATGGGAGTTCTGGTTACACATACGACAGAGTTGCCTTGGAGGACCTAGAAAATGTCTAGAGAGGATGCCTCTCTTGGCATTTTCTAGGAAGACTTTATGGTATGTGTTCCTCTTTTTGTGTCCCATGGATATCTGAAACTGCAGATAGTGGTTCTGCAGATACTGGGGTCCAACTGTACATATAAATGAATTAGTGGGTAGCTCACATACTGAAATGACTACAAGGCACCCAGGTGGAAGTTCCTTTGTGGTCAGCAAGGATCTGTTCCACATCCCAAGGAAGCCTCTTCCAGTTAGTAAACTCCAGAAGGAAGTTCAGGACATCATTTCCTACAGAACAAACCCTAGGATTGAATAAAAGTTGGTTATCATGAGAATTAGTGTAGCATACTGATTGAAGTTGCACTAGAAAAGGAACTAAAAGTTATAATTATAGCACAAAAGGAATACTGCTACAATAATAACAGTAACTATAGCTATACAGTACTTTCATTATCAAGGTGAAGGAGTTAAGCAGAAATAACTACCCATTTGTAACTCATTACTTCTCAGTTCTGATTTAAATGGCTCTGAGCTATGCTTGCACCCTAACTTAGACTCAACACAGTGTTAAATTACCCTGAGAATGCGGGCTGCCAGTTGGGAACCTTAAGCTCATTCAAATACTAAAAATAAAGGATTTATTTCATTAGCCTTAAGGAAGAAGCAAACTGCCTTCAAAGCAAACATTTGGGATTGAAGGGGTTAAAGAACCATCTTCAAGCTGCCTGAATCTACTGACTTTTAACAGTATTTGGTTTCAGAATACATGGCTCCATTTTCCTTTATTTTAAGGCAATTGTGAGCCTGGTGTGTTTAGTTACAAAATCATCTCTGCCTTTTTGCAGCAAAGAAAAGCTATTCTATGCCCCCCTTCCTCACATGGGGGGGGTGTACATGCCTTTTTCCCTACTCTAAAAGCGTTGGAAATACAGCATGGGGCTGCTGCGGTTGCTTTCTCTTTTTACTTGAAGGAGTCAGACCTCCTGCCCTCACTGATGAGTCAACACAGTTGGAATCTGACACAAAACACAGTATTTTGAAAGATCAGCGTTATGTTCTTCCTGTAAGCAAGTTCTGCTGTCACTTTACTTCTGACTTCACTGTCTACCAATAATTGTTTACTTCTATTCCAAACCTGCTTCTGTTTCAAAGACTTGGAGCTAGCATATTGAGTTAGCATATCTGTCTGTCCATCTGTCCAGCCATTCAGCTAGATAATGCTTCCCAACCCATGGTTAAGAGATTATGCAACAAGAGTACCGGTACATCTCATACTACACTCCTCCCATACCCTTCCAATCTCAAAGAGAAATTTCCACTGTGAATCTCAATCAGTGGCAAGACTTACCTTCTTGTTTGTAGTTAATTGTCATCAAGTTGGCTTTGACCTATAGTGACCCTATGATTGAGAGACCCCCAAGACACCCTGCAAGGAGACTGTGGCCTCCTTGATTGAGACTATCCACCAGTAATGCAGTCTTTCTCTTTTTCTACTGTCTCCCCCCTTTTTTGTCTTTTCTAATAAGTCATGTCGCTTCACGATATGTCCAAAGTACAATAGGCTCAGTTTAGACAGTTTGGCTTGATTTGCTCTTGGGTCCATTTATTTGTCTTTTTGACAGTATCTGTAGAACTCTCCTCCAGCACCTAATTTCAAATGAGCTGAAGACTGACCTTAACCATGTGTGATGGGTCCGCCCTCCTGGCTGATCCCCACTTCTGGCTTGCCCCGCAGTTCCAACCCTTGGAATCCTATCACATACCTTGCCCATTGCCCCCCTCCTAATCCCTTGCTGGATTGGGTACTTGAGCCTCAAAGGTGACCCCCTATATGTGGACCTGTGGTTGTGTTGTTTTGTGGGTTTATTGTGGTAAGCATGACCTGACTCTTTCGCAGGCTTGACAGAGACAGCCAGAGACAGTTTAAATAAAGAATAACAAATGGAAATTTAGTAAGACACAGAAAATAATGTGTTTACCCTTGAACTTCTCAATCATTCCTAGCTCCACAAAATTAGTTCTCCCCTCTTACTGCCTGTCCTAACTCTGTTACAGCTCTTCCTGTTCCCTATCTGCTTGAGATCTTTCCCCTCTCTCTCTGAAATCAAAACCCTATCTGGCCTCTGACAAAGACAACCCTCTGTTTTGTATCATTTCTTCCCTGCAGGCCCCACTTCACAGCACTGCCTGAACTATGACTGGCTGCCTTTAGCCAGGCTTGCCCAGCTAAAAGATAACCTGGGCTTGCAGTTTTGCCTCAGTCTTTAACCACAGTTAAGACATTGGAATCTGCATGTCAGACATTCTCCTTCCTGTGTCAATTTCTCCCAATGCTCTTTTCAGCATTAATCATGAACTAGCATTACATCTGCACTGTTAATGCCAACCATGTGTAGCTTTATGCCAATAATTGAAAACTTGTTCACAAACCATTAGAATTAGCCTCAGTATTTGTGTACTATTACACCATGGTTAATGCTCAAAAGGAAGGAGAAGCAATTCACAGGGAAAAGGAAAGCAGCAAGGGAAGACAGCGTGCAGTTTGAGGGCCCATGCCTAGTTGCCTGAATCACAGAATTTACATCTGGGGCTCTTTTCCTTCAGTAGAGGGGGAAATGCAAATTAATATACATCCCACGACTTGCAAACCTCTCACCTGACATTCTTTACAGCACTCTGTGCTATTTGATTAGAAGTGGGAAATTTTGAAAAAGCCTTCACTGATTCCTTAGGTACATCACAAGGTGCAGAGAATCTCAAAAGGAAACCATTCATAGATAGATCAATAGACCAGTGTTTCTCAGGTTATTTGATATGGGGGAACTGTCAATTACTGATTTCCAATGTCCCAGGTGCCAGCATTAAATTTGAGCACATTGGGTACAGTTGTTTCTTTCTTTCCTTTAAACTTTCCAGAGACTGGCAGCCAACGGCCCAGGGACTAGAACTGATCCAGGGACTACCACTTTGAGGAGCACTGAGATAGACAGAAAGACAGATAGACAGACTGCCCAGGGTTAGCATCTCCATGGAGGGACTCCCTATATGCCCATCTATATGATTCTACAATCTCCTTTAAACATACAGATCACACACCAGAATATAGAGGAATGGGCTGTCTGCTCCTATATGACAGTCCCTTCATGCATTCATAAAGATTGCAAGAGCAATGCTCACGTGCCACATATACATATACATATACATATAGTCATGCAAATATGTATGCATACACACACTATGTGGATACGTACGTTCACACAGCTGCTCATATACGTGCTTACCATGACTTACAGAGGAGATTCACTGGATTAAATCCAGCCAACAGGAGAGAAGGCAGCCACTCTCTATATTCGCCTTCTGCATTGACTGCACACTTTGAAAATTCTGTCAGGTACTGTTCACATGGGAGATTGCAACCCCGCTTCAAGAAATGCTGAAATAATGAAAACTTTCCCTGATGTAGGCAGAGGCTTAAATCTGTTTCTAGAGGTGTGATGCCATACTTCAGAAGAAGAGGAATTGATCCAGATCTATAATGATAAATATAAAATAAACAGATAAACAATGAGTCAATAGATATATAACGTGTCAACTTAATACAGTGGTTTCCAAGCCTTTCTGCTGCTGCTGAACTCCTGGCCATTACAGCTGGTTTCAGCTCACACTGAGCTCACATACAGCAGTGGTCAGGCTTGTCACACCATACAGTCATACTGAATCAACTGGGAAGAGTGCACCCTTGGAGGCATGCTACAACTTCACATTTTGGCAGAATTATGGCAGGGGCATGTCATTCTGGAAAGCTTGTTCACTTCTCCTGGTCTTCAAATAGAGGAACCCTTTGGTTTCCCACAACACATTGAAAAATGAATGATTTATTATACCAAGGGTGGTGAAAGTGTGGTCCATGGGCCTCCCAACAGCCCAATTTTTCCAAAAACAATGCTGGAGGGCAGAGAGAGCAGCAGCTCTCAACTGTCCCCTGAGGGACAATGCACACTCCTCTAACCCCCAGCAGTTGACCAACCCTGTATTATATTGTCACCTTGATAAGAGGCCAACATTTCTTTAGTATTGAGGGGGAAGAGCTGCAGCTCATTAGCAGACCCCCTGCTTGGCATGGACAAGGTCCCAGGTTCAATCCTTAATGTCTCCAGGTAAGGCTGACAAAGAATCCAGCTAAAAACTGAGAGAGATGCTTGTAGGAACTGTCAACAATACTAGTTAAATGTGGATCAGGGGTGGATATATGTCCTAAATTCCTTCACTTATAAGATGACTGCATGACAAGCTGTATTGATATAGATACAGTACCAATAATGTGGAAAACTCTTTAAGATACAAATAAGCTGCCTCTTAGGAACCGGCTGAGCCTCTCTGCCAATTTGATTCATGGATAACTCATTTCTAAATTTCCAGCAAGATTACTGGATGCTTAATAAACAAAAATCAGTTTGGCCACTGGACTATGTCTGAATCCATAGTGCCTATCCAGAATGATCATATCCTTATAAAACTGTAAAAATATATCAACGGTGCATTAGAACAACATTTAAAATAGAAAAAAAAAAATAAACAAAGAAGAAAAACTGATAAGGAATGCCAAACAGAACACCCCTATTGGTTTTAATGGGTTATCACACAGGAAATCCATTTCAGTTTATTTATTTTTAGGGCTTATCTGTAGTCTTCCTAAGTGACAATGAGAAGCATTATAGAAACACATACCGTAATTTGTTGTTGTTGCTTGCCTTCAAGTCATTCTGACATATGGCAACCCTAAGGGTTTTTCACTGGGTTTTCCTGGCAAGATTTATTTTCTTGGCAAGATTCCTTTAAGGCTGAGAGTGTGACTTACTCAATGTCACCTAGTGGGCTTCTACGGAGAGAGAATGACTTACTCAGTGTCACCTAGTGGGCTTCTATCCCTGAGCAGGGATTCAAACCCTGGTCTCCAGAGTCATAGTCCAACACTCAGACCACACCACGCTAGCTCATGTCCCAAAGGACTGTAAAACCACCATTAAATGCCTGAATGAAACAGACTGATTCAAACTCTTCTAGGAATAACATTTTAACAAACTGAGGAAAGATGAATGGTTTGACATGTCTGACTGAATGTTTCAGAATATGGACACAATTTTTTTTTAAAAAAGCCTTGGTGGTTTTAACTGCTTAAATCAGGGCTGGCAATCATGCACCCTTCCAGATGTTGCTGAGCTGCAACTTCCAAAATTTCCCATTATTGGCTACCCCGGCTAGGGCTGCTGGGAGTTGCGGTCCAACAATATTTAGAAGACAGCATGATTCCCACCCATCTTAAACAGAAGGAAATCCAAGTTGAGCAAAGCCAGATGATCTGAGCATGACCAGTATCCAGTTTAAGAGGACCATGGACAAACTGTTCTCCTCTACCCTGGTATATACCACCAACCCAAATATGAGTGTAGCAACGAGTGCTGCAGCTTCTCTGGTCAGAGAATTTCTGCTAAGCATGGACCTATTCTCACTACTGCCACTCCACCTACCCACCACCAGCAATCGGCAGCATCACTCAACAGAAAAGTGCAGAGCAAAGCAGCTGCAGCTATTACCACCTTTATCACCATACCACATTAGAACCAAAAGGAACCAAAGGTCGAAAAAGCAGCAGTAACTATTGTAACCCCTTTGCTCAGTGCTTCTCATCAAAATGCCAGGGAAATGAATATATGATCTACAAACCAAGACCAAAGAGAAACGGTTGAAGGGTTTTGCTTGAAGAAGAGAGGACTGGGAGATCATTTGAAAATATCTAAAGGGCTTTCATGGAGAAGATCATAGAATCATAGAATTGCAGAGTTGGAAGAGACCACGAGGGCCATCCAGTCCAACCCCCCTGCCACGCAGGAAATCACAATCAAAGCATCCCCGACAGATGGCCATCCAGCCTCTGTTTAAAGACCTCCAAGGAAGGAGACCCCACCACGCTCCGAGGGAGTGCGTTCCACTGCCGAACAGCTCTTACTGTCAAAAAGTTCCTCCTCATGTTGAGGTGGAATCTCTGTTCCTGGAGCTTGCACCCATTGCTCCGTGTTCCAGTCTCTGGAGCAGCAGAAAACAAGCCTGCTCCATCCTCAGCGTGACATCCCTTCAAATACTTAAACAGGGCTATCATATCACCTCTAAACCGTCTTTTTTCCAGGCTAAACATACCCAGCTCCCTAAGTCTCTCCTCATAAGGCATTGTTTCCAGACCTTTCACCATTTTAGTTGCCCTTCTCTAGACACGCTCCAATTTGTCAATATCCTTTCTGAATTGTGGTGCCCAGAACTGGACACAGTATTCTAAGTGAGGTCTGACCAAGGCAGAATAGAGTGGCACTATTACTTCCCTTGATCTAGACACTATACTTCTATTGATACAGCCCAAAATTGCATTGGCCTTTTTAGCTGCCGCATCACACTGTTGGCTCATGTTCAACTTGTGGTCTACTAGGACTCCTAGATCCCTTTCGCACGTAGTCTCATTCAGCCAGGTCTCTCCCATCCTATATTTATGCATTTCATTTTTCCGCCCTAAATGCAGTACTTTACATTTCTCCGTATTGAATTTCATTTTGTTAGCTTTGGCCCAGCTCTCCAGTCTATCCAGGTCATTCTGAATTTTGATCCTGTCCTCTAGGGTATTAGCTACTCCTCCCAATTTGGTGTCATCTGCAAATTTGATAAGTATGCCCCTAATTCCCTCATCTAAGTCATTGATAAAGATGTTGAATAGCACTGGGCCCAGGACAGAACCCTGTGGCACCCCACTGGTCACATCTTTCCAAGACGAAGAGGAGCCACTGCTGAGCACCCTTTGGGTTCGGCCGGTCAACCAATTACAAATCCATTGAACAGTTAACTTGTCTAGCCCACATTCTACAAGCTTGTTTGCAAGAATGTCATGGGGAACCTTGGAAGATGGAGTAAGCTTGTTTTCTGCTGTTTCAAAACCAATGGATTCAAATTGTAAGAATGGAGATCCCAACTAAACATTAGGAAGAACATTCTAGAAGGTGTTCAACAGGCAGAATAGTCCTCCTCAGAAAGTGATGGGCTCTCCTTTTCGGGTGCTTTTAAGCAGAGGTTATATGGGCTCCTCTAAGAGGTGCTTTAGTGGCATAGTCCTGAAAGTGTAGGGGGTAACATTAGCTAATTCTTGGGGTGCCTTCCAACTCTATGTCTATGTGTGCGCCCACACACATACTTTAAAAACCCACAAATTCAAAGAAAAGAGAAGTTATCATTTGCAGCACCAAGGCAAATTGAAGGCAGTCTCCTAAGGCAGTTTGGAACACAGAGGCATCAAGTGTTTAAAGGTTGCCTCCAAAAATTCAGCCTGATGCGATGAAAGCACTCTCTCCTCCAGTGACTTAGAATCATATACAAGAAGCAAATCAAGGGGATAAATACATGTGCATAAAACAAAAGAAAGCAGTAACGACCCCTCCACTGGCTCAGATCTTCCATACAGCTGCATCAGAGGAGAAAGAGAGACACTAAGGCCTCTTGTGCAGGCCTGGTTAGGAAAACCTGCCCTGACTAAGATCAGCGTGCCTCCTCTCAGAACTGTCTCTTGCAATGACCAAACTACTTGTTATTTAGTATGCAGTCTGATAAAGTTGGTACTTGAATCAGCTTACTTTCCCCTTTACCACCTTCTCCCTGACCACTTCTTTTATATATGTCTTTTAAGATTATAAGCCATTATTGTAATTTGAGGGCCGTGTCAGAAAGCCAGCCAAAAGTAGACAGGAAGGAAGGAGAAACATGTCTGAGAAATACAATGGAACCCCCCTATCTGTGCGGGTTCGGTTCTCAGACTTAATGCAGATACCGGAAACTGCGAATAACAGTGAACCCTAATAAAATAAAGGACTTCTGGTACATACATACGATAGAGATGCATTGGAGGACCTAGAAGATGCCTAGAGAGGATACCTCTCTAGGCATTTTCCAACATGACTCTATGGTATTTGTCTCTATTTGTTTAGCCATGGATAACTGAAACTGCGGGTATTGGTTCCATGGATATGGTGGTCTGACTGTACTATGTTAACACCTTCATTTCCATTGAAATTTATCTCCTATTGCCAGCTGGAACACAAACAATATGGCCTCACATCTGCAAATGTTTCTACTGCACCACCAAGGTTTAGAAATGGAAAGGAAGACTCAACAGAATCCATATATGTTGCCATGTCAATGCCATTCTCTTTGTTCTTAAAAACAAGTAAGCAAGAGATGAATATTATGAGAGGATACCAACAGCCATTTCAGACAGAAGGAGTCTGTGGAAAAAGAGAACCATGCTAAATTAAGAATATGCTTGACTCAATTACAAAATCATGTCAAGTTCTCAGGAGACAGAGATTGCTGATAAGACCCTTTGAAAGGGAGGAAATTAGACTAGCTGTGTGTTCGACAAGCTTCTTCAAAGAGGAGAATTTCCCTAAGGAGCTTCTGACAAGGTTCTTTAGTGCTACATATGATCCAGAACCACAGGAGCTTATAGGTTTCTTATAGTGAAATCTCATGCCTGTTTTCTTAGGAATAAGCCCTGCTGAGTTTAGTTGGACTTACTTCCAGGTATGTGCATATAGGTTTGCAGCCTAAACATGCAATCCTATAAATCACTGTTCAGAAGTAAGAGCAATGGAATTTACTCTCAGGTAAGTATGGAGAACCACAAATTTAGTAACGTGAGAGAAGGAAAGCAAGTACGCTGTTTAAAAGACTGCAGGCCCAAAGGTCTATTTCTCATGTTTGCTCCCTGACCATTAGAATGAGACCTAACCAATCTGTAAATATTTTCACTATGGTCAAGAAAGAGTCAACCAGTGTTCTGTGTCTTTCAGAAAAGTGTGGACTGGAATTTGGGGAGCAGGGTATCCACTGCTGTGAACTGATATGAGAACCAATTTGACATACTTATTTCACTTAGTGAGTAAAACTTAAGTATCTCTCACAAATCTTTCTGATCAAGTATGGATGGAATAAGTAATATCAAATATGGATGGAATAAGCACTGATCAAGTATGGATGGAATATTGTGCTCAAACAAACTTAAAATTTCACTTTGAAACTTGTAACTGGAATACCTGTAAATGCTTTAAGGCATGAGAACTCAATTAAGAATCATAGAATCATAGAATTGCAGAGTTGGAAGAGACCACGAGGGCCATCCAGTCCAACCCCCCTGCCACGCAGGAAATCTTGAACAAAGCATCCCCGACAGATGGCAATCCAGCCTCTGTTTCAAGACCTCCAAGGAAGGAGACCCCACCACGCTCCAAGGGAGTGTGTTCCACTGCCAAACAGCTCTTACTGTCAAAAAGTTCCTCCTCATGTTGAGGTGGAATCTCTGTTCCTGGAGCTTGCACCCATTGCTCCATGTTCCAGTCTCTGGAGCAGCAGAAAACAAGCCTGCTCCATCCTCAGTGTGACATCCCTTCAAATACTTAAACAGGGCTATCATATCACCTCTTAACCGTCTTTTTTCCCCAGGCTAAACATACCCAGCTCCCTAAGTCTCTCCTCATAAGGCATCATTTCCAGACCTTTCGCCATTTTAGTTGCACTTCTCTGGACACGCTCCAATTTGTCAATATCCTTTTTGAATTGTGGTGCCCAGGACTGGACACAGTATTCTAAGTGAGGTCTGACCAAGGCAGAATAGAGTGGCACTATTACTTCCCTTGATCTAGACACTATACTTCTATTGATACAGCCCAAAATCGCATTGGCCTTTTTAGCTGCCACATCACACTGTTGGCTCATGTTCAACTTGTGGTCTACTAGGACTCCTAGATCCCTTTCGCACGTAGTCTCCTTCAGCCAGGTCTCTCCCATCCTATATTTATGCATTTCATTTTTCCGCCCTAAATGCAGTACTTTACATTTCCCTGTATTGAATTTCATTTTGTTAGCTTTGGCCCAGCTCTCCAGTCTATCCAGGTCATTGCATATACTTTCTTTCCACTATTAAGATTTCAAATCGGAAAAATTAAAGTGCTGCATAGAGATGTAGGGCAAAATCGTATTGTTAGACCCAACTAGAGTAGACCCTGCTTTCCATGGCAGAAGCAGAGGGAAAAAACCAATATGGTAGGGATAAAAATACTGTATTTTATCTTAAACTCCAAGTGCTTTAGGAGAGGCAGTTCAACCTTTCAGAACCATTAAAAAAATTCCATACAATAGTTGGGAAGCCACAAAATTATGTCATCATGTGGAAAGGGGTATGGCTTTTGGGGCTTCTCTAGAAAATCAATTAGGAACTCCAGGAGGGATGGATTCAGTTGCAAGGTCTGAGGTTCCCCATCTTTGATAGATAAGTTGTGTTTTATTACTGAGAGTGGCAAGTTAGGGTTTCCTCCCCCAATCATGTAAGAAGGTTACATAGAGCAAGGCCTAGAGGACTACCAATTAAATCAATGGGACAAGTTAGTCATGGCTAACTTTAGCTCAGTTGATTTGAATGGATCCACTCTTAATACAACTATGGAGATTCTTTCTCATGGAAGCACTGGAGAAAGAAACAACCCACATTGTGGTCCTGAACCAATACCCCATCCCCAACTCCCCAGCCACTTTGAGTGAAAGTGAAAGCCGTTGAGAGATCTAACAATGGATTTATTATAACACTCACACTTTTGAGACTCAGGCAGAACTAGGGAGTTTAAAGCATATTCCAGAGAATGATAGTATTCCTTGGAAACTTCTCAAGAATTTGTCATAAGACGAAGTTAGCCATGGTATACTGAAGGCATCTCGCCTACCACTACCAGTCTTCCCCAAGAATGTGCAGCTTCAAAAGAGTGTTAGGTATCTTCATTCTCAGTTAATGCAGGGCAACAGTGAAGCTAAGCAGGCTTAGCTATGGCTCCACATAGACTGAATATACACCATGGACAATTCCCCAGAATCTACTACAATAGTCAGGAAGCAATTCTCCTGCAGAAAAGCTAATGTAGAAAGGGTTCACTGAAAGCAGAAAGTCTGAAGAACTTTGGATACAGGACATCCACTATCCATCCACCTTTGTTGGTGTCCACTGTGTCTTCAGCCCATAATAACCATAAGCAGCACACATACCCTTTATGGATAGCCAGAGACATGGGTGATCTGCAGCTGAAGACTGGACAAGGTTGGGCATCTGGGCTATAGCCTTCTTTGAGCAATAGTTCCAAACAATCTGCATGATCACCATAGATTGCTGAGTAGACAGGACTCACTTTGCCTTCAGCACTGCCACAGAGCCGGTCAGTAACTGGTATGAGCATTTGCAATATACTGTGGATATAACAAAACCAGATGTTACGATTTCACATTTCTATGCAAGTGTGAAGCTTTGCCCATGACCCTTAGAGTTAAAACACATCACTTCTGAAACTTTAAAGCTGCTGCCTTCACTCTTCTTGATTAAAAAATTAAATAGAATCCCCAGGTTTAAAATATTTTTGTTTTTTTAATTGGGGGGGGGAGTAACAAAACTGTTTTTTGAAATTAAATATAAATCCAGAGTGTGCAAAAGTTTCTTTTTTGGACTACCCCTTCCAGAATCTGTCAGTCACTAATGAGGCTGGCTGGGGGATCCTACAAATTGTAGCCCGCCCGCACCTCCAAAAATTTTAAGCTCTGGGATAAATCTAAAAGATATTGCTAAAATGAGGGAAGGGGAACCAAGATTGGTTTATAAAGATTTAGCCCCTTAAAAAAAGCATCTGTTTTATATCAAGAACCTGCTTTAACCTACCCAAGTCTCAGAGGGTGCAGTTCATTCAAAGAAATACACAGCAGATACTAGTTGCCAAATACATAGCCATGCTAAGAAAAGTCCCAAAGGAAATCAGTTGGACATGTTAGTAATGACTAATCTAAGTCAGTTGATTTTAATGGAATTATTCAACACATGTCTGAGGCCAACCAATTGGCTCTGAGTGGGTTGTGCATGATGGAGCTTCCAAATCCCCTCCATATGATAAGCACACTTCCTACACTATCACAAAACCTAGATGGACATCAACATATATAGCCAGAAAAATGACTTCCCTTTCTGTGAAAATCTGCAATTTGCAACTCAATTTGAAATTATTTTCTGAGTAAAGTATACTTTTCGTATATCAAACATGATACTTTTATGCCAAGCCAAGTTATACACCATGTTATGTTACTAATTCAACAAAGTGACTTTGTAGAGTGATAATACGGTAGGACCCCCATATCTGCAGGGGATTGATTCCAGGGGGCCCTGCGGATATCGAAAACCACGGATAACAGTGAATACCATTGAAAATAATTGGACTTCTGATTGAAAATACCATAGAGTTGCCTTGGAGGATTAGAAAAAGTCTGGAGAGGATGCCTCTCCAGGCATTTTCTAAGAAGACTTTATGGTAGGTGTGCTGTTTTGTGTCCCACAGATAACTGAATTAGTGGATTATGAATCACCAGATACGTGGGTCCTACTGTACTGCATTTTTCAATTTTATTGAAAATTTATGTTATTTTAGAAAAAATCCCCATGGCTTCAAAATTTCCAGAAATTTTATATTTCTAGTTGGGAGGGAATAAAAATTGGCTCTCCAAACCATCTAAGTTCAACATCCCTGTCCACCACATCCTATGGACCTCTGTGTGGTCATCCCAGACTTCCTCGGGCCTTTGGGGTTTTTCTTTGCTTGCCTGGCCTCCTTCCTCTGCATTCCCATACTGGTTTCCTCCTCCCTCTCCAGGTTATATACCTCTGCAAATATCAGAAGAATATCTTTGCTTTGTCTGCTGTAGCACAAACAACAAGCTTGTGGAATAACTGCAATCTGCATCAGCAGGACTACCTATGTCAATGACATCCCAAATCTCAAGGTACAAACACGTCTATGCACATCCTACCTTTCTTCTATCAAGGTTAACATAACCTAGGAATAACTTCTTCCATAAACCTACTTGTTGTGCCCCATTTGTGCCGCAGCGTGGATAGGCAACTGCCATTCTTCTTCATTACAGTACAAGTTTGGATTGGCTCCGCTGGATAACAACAGTTCCACACATCCATCATTGCCCTCCTGGGCAGCAATAAACAGTGGTGTGGCCCAGTCCTTGGCTTGACAATTGACGTTTGCTCCTGATAGGGAATTTTAATAAACTGATAAGGAAGGTGGTAATGATTAGCACAAAATTTGCTCTGCATCTCAGAAATATTCCTACCATTGAATGATCTATTGTAGTTTAATTTTATAGGGCATGCTGGCTGCACACCCTCCGTGTGGAATTAGATTAATGGTCCAAGTCTTCCTGCCAGATGCCACTGAATGCTTGCAAGCAGAGTATGACAGCAATCACTTTCCCCTGTATCATCAGAAGATCATCAGAGGTATACTGCCACTGAACAGGTAGGTTCCATTCAGCCATCTCTCCCTGAATCACTCAAATCCTTTTTAAAGCTATATAAGCTGTTAGCATTACAACCTCTGGTGTTGCCTCTAGCAAATCAAATGTGCAGTTTCATTTGCTTGTTTTGATCCCACCATCAATAAATTGCATGCTCATGAATGTCAATAAAAAGAGAAATATGTGAAGTCGAAGGCTTTCACAGCTGGTATCCATAGATTTTCCTTGGTTCCCCCCCCCCCGGGCTGTGAGGCCGTTTTCTGGAAGAGTTTATTTCTGACATTTTGCCTGCATCTGTGGCTGGCATCTTCCACAGATGCAGGCAAAATGTCAGAAATAAACTCTTCCAGAACACGGCCTCACAGCCCTGAAGAAAAAAAAAACCAAGGAAAATCAAAAGAGAATGATCTTTAAAGTCATGAAAATTAGTTATCAAGCAAAGTCAAACTGTGCAGTGCCATTTCAAGCACAATTCTATCCATATTTACTCCGTATTAAGATACAATGAATTAAGTGAAGTATACTCCTAAGTAAGCACACACAGGATTACAGTCTTGGTCCCTCAGCATTTGCCTTTGTGGGGACTACAGCAGAATATTTCGCTGCTGGCTCTTTTTTGATTCTTTGAAAGATGCACTCTCAAGAATCATAGCCCTGTTTAATAGGTCACAAAACAGCACTAGGAGACTGTTTGTAAATCTCTTCCTAAGGGAAGGGGCAGGAATGGCACATGCTCCCTGAACAGAATGCAAACATGCTCTAGATGGCCAAAGCTAGGTCTGTGCATGCTAAGAGCCCATAAGTAATATAGTTGGCCCTTTCCATATCGTGAGAATACATGACTCTGCTTTATTCTAGATCACACTTAGTTGTTCATTTGGCCCATTATCTGTTCCAGAACCCAACTGATGGTGATCCTCTTCAAAGCCTAAAAGGCTTGGGATACAAACGTTTGAGGAGCTGTATAACTTTTCCCAGTCCTACTTCCTCCTTCCATACCAACCTGCCATGCATTAAGACTGTCAGAGGGGACACTTCCTCAAGGACCATAAATAGGGAAAGGAATATTAAACATATACAAAGCTGAGGGCCTCTTTTGTGGTAGCACCTTGACTCTAGAATGCCCCTCCCTGTGGAAGTCCACCCATCAACCTATCCAAACATGTTTCTTTGCTCAGACATTTTAGCTGATTGTACTGTATCTTGCTGTCTGTTATAGTTTTACTGCTACAATCTCCAGTCATGCATTTAACAAGGGCTTGGAAGTTTGTTTTAATAATAAAAAATAAATAATAAAACAACCCCCCAGAATCCCTCACCAGCATTGCTAGTGCTGGGATGGGATTCTGGGAGTTGTAGTCCAAACTAAAAACTTTTCAAAGCTCTGGTTTTATCATGACCATTATTGTTGTATGCCTTCAAGTTGTTACTGAGCTATGGAGACCCTAAGGCAAACCAATCATGGGTTTTTCTGAGGCTGAGAGTGTGTGACTTGCCCAAGGTCACCCTGTGTGGTTTCATGTTTAAGCAGGGATTTGAACCCTGGTCTCCAGAGTCGTAGTCCAACTCTTAAACCACTATGCCACATTACCATTAAGGTTTTATTTTTTAAAAAAACAAATGATTCCACATCGCCCTGGCATATATTTTTGGATGAAGATCAATCGATACATTGTAAAAATGAATATAGGTTGACCTCCCTATCTGTTGGGGATATGTTCCAAGACACACACACCCCATGGAGGCCTGAAACCATGGATAATAAGGAACCCTATTATTTTCAATGAGTTGAATGCTGAAAGTTGACCACAGAATCACATTGGAAGACCTAGAAATGACTAAACAGAACATATTTTTTCAGATGTGGAGAAGTGAAACCGTAGATAGTAAATCCTTGGATGTGGGCAGGGGGGAGGTCAACCTATAAGTGTTGCAGAAGTGTGCTGGCTGTCCCTGCCCACCAACACACTTTCGCTAACATCATCACCACCCTATGTTCAGCAACCATGCAGAACAAGCAGAGTTATGTAGGAATCCTCCACACAAGAGAGACTCCTGGCTGGCCCTGGATTCCCTTTGATGGAAGAACCTACAAGCATACAGTAGCATACAAATGCTGAGCCCTTACTGCACAGGAAATGACATGTTGGATTTAAAGAGTAAAATTATGTGTATAACTACTCACGGGGGGGGGGAGACATACGGTAGAAAAGAATACCTTACAAAGGATGAGAAAAGAGAGAAAATGAAAGAAAAAGGAAAAAGTGAGAGGGTTTTTCTTTTCTTTTTTGCTTTTGCTTTAACTTCTAAGGTGTGAAAAGAAGGTTATTTATAATTAATTTCTAGCTGATACCTCAGCATTCGGGAAGTGAATATTTTGATTAACGAACTATAAGAACTGTGTAAACATTGTATGTTATTTGTAACGGGAAGGGGGAGGGAAGGGAAGGGAGAAAAGGGATAAGAAAATACAGTTGGCCTGCCACATTCACAGGTTTCACTTTCGCGGATTTGATTATTCTCAAGTTTGTTGCTGCTGTTTAAGTAGCCCAACCTCTTCATTCTGCTCTTTCTGTTCCTTCTTCATCCCACTATTTCCTGTCCTGCCAAAGCCTCCAGCCACTCATTCGGTTTCTTCCTTGCAACCAAGACCCCCCAAGTTTCATTTGCAAAACCTTTCCCAGCTGAAAGACCTCCCCGACCCATTCCTCAGTTTCCTCTTTCTTCTGAATTTCTCCTGCCCTGCCAAAGCCTCCAGCCAGTCATTTGGTTTCTTCTTTACAACCAGGATCTCCCAGCTTCATTAGCAAAACCTTTCCTGGCTGAAAAAGCTCCCCACCACATTTCTTCTGTTGCAAGCTGCTGGCATACAGAGTATGAGAAATCTCCATTGTGAAGAGCCCCCAAAGCCTGCTTCTTTGAGGGGTTTGGAGACTCTTTGCAAAGGAGACTTCTCCTCTCTGCTTCCCCAAGCACTTAGCACAGCATCATGGGGCTTCCAGAAGCAGGTCGATGGCTGAGGGACCTGCCTGCCAGGTCCACATTCTTTGTATTCCCCCGCCTCCAGCCGCCCACTTCGTAAGCCTGAGGAGGCCTTCTGGGGAGCTCCACTCCCACCTCCACTGTTCTGTAAGTATTCACAATTTTTTCCACTGTCTGTCTGTTTTGTTTGTTGTGTTTGATTCTATGTATGGTTATGAACAAAACAACAACAATGATATACTTTTCCAACAAATGCTGGCCCCAAAACACAGATACCAAGTAGCTGAGCTACAGAAGGCAGAGCTAGCCTTCTAGACCTCTCTTTTCCAGCAGGCCTACCCAGTTGATTTTAAACTATGAATTTTAAATTGGTATTTTACATTTATGTGTGATTTTAATGTAACTGGTTGTTTTAATCTTATGTATTTTAACTTATGCATTTAAATGGTTTTTAGTTATATATTGTATTTTAATTCGTGTTGTACCCAGCCTTAAGCCTTGGGGAAAGGTACATAAGAAATTATTATTATTGTTATTATTATTATTCACAAGTTATTTCTGTACATGACAGGATTGCTGGATGATCCGATGAATCCCATTAGAAGCTAATCTTAACACAAATAGATTATGTCAGGAATGGGACTTTTTTTCCTGCAAGAAAGAAATGTACAGGAGTGGTGTAGCTACTTTGAGTTCCAATTTTGAAGAAAAGGCAAGTTATAAATGATTGTGGTGATGACCCCACATTACAACCACAGCTTGTAAAAATTACCTGTTGGACTACAGCTCCCCAAGCCAGCAAAGTTTCAGGATTTGTCATCCAAAAAAGGAATGTTTCCAAGCTCTGAAACTGCCCATACATCTTCTGAAGAATATGTCAACAGCAAAAATATGCCAACTCCTAGGGAAGGGCAAGGATTCAGCCCCCCAGCTCTGTTTTGCATATTCATCAACAACTCTGGAGATTTATAGGTGGGTGTGATGAATAGTTTTTAAGACTGACCTTTAGTTTTGAAATAAATGATACATTTTAGGACAATGCATTAGTTCATGCTGATCAGTACCATTTGCTAAAGGGGAGGGCAGTGTGATCAGAGGCCTAATAAGCATGAGTAAGATTTTTATTGCAAGGGTATTTATATTTACTAAACTATTTCCAAGGTGGAGCTAACATTTGTTATTTGATGGAGTAGGAAAAAAACTAGTTAGAAGAAACAGTTCTTCCAGTACATGAAGAAGAGCAGAATGCCTTACATGATAGGGGGAAATGTCTAAAAGCCTATACTGCAACATCTGAGCATCCAGCCCATCAAAAGAAGCCTACACAAATAAACAACAAAAGAAACACAGCAATAATTTCTACAGTCTGTTGATGGGCGATCAAACCAAAATCCCAGAATTTGGGAAAGAGTGTGTGTGTGTGCGTGCATGTGTGTGTTAAAGATAGGACAAAAAAAAAAAACCATGAAAATGTCCCATTCTTTCTTTACAAAGAAGTCAGCTCTTCTCCTCTGATCAGGGAAGGGAAAGTGAGCAAAATTAAATTCTCTTTTCTGAAAATATAGCCCAATAATAGAAACCTGAAGCTTTGACCAGAGGTTTTTGGCTACTTTAGGTGAAGAATTTAAGAAGTCTTAAGTAGGGCAGGGCAATTTATGTCCCACACACTTTTTTTGCCATCATACCAATGTTTCTGAGGAACTAAATTGCCAAAATGTGGAGTGTGATCAGCAGGAATGATCAGGAGCACACACATTGGTTTTATGGCTGATTTCAGCGCTATGTGCTGCAGGTACAGGGGAGAAGAGTCAAGGCCTATAAAAACTGACCTTATGACACATAATGTGGCCTCATCATGCAACCAGAGTTGGGTAATCAACCAAAACAGAAGATGGCATTCCTCACGCAAATTTTGAAGTGATGGTATTCATCAAGATCCGTCAAGCTACACCCTCAAAGAGAGTCCAAAACCATAGGCACCTGTGTTTATTCTGTGTGTATACATCTACAAACACATTTTTGTTGTTGTTGTTATTGTGGGCCTTCAAGTCATTTCCAACTTATGACAACCCTAAGGTGAACCTATCACTGGGTGTCCTTGGCAAGATTTGTTGAGGGGGTTGCCATAGCCTCAGAGGATGGCAATGTGACTTGCCCAACATAACTCAGTGGGCTTCCATGGCTGAGCAGGGATTCAAACACTGGTCTCCCAGAATCCTAGTCCAACACTCAAACCACTACATACCATGCTGACTCTCCTACACACACATAACTTACAATAATATATTGTAACTGGAAAAATCCATTTCCCCTCAGGTATTGTGACGACCTAAACTAAGCTCAGAGGGAACTGAGTAGGGTGGCATATGATACCATCATCCCTGATAATCAAAATGTCCCCCGTGCTTTGGCTCTGACACCCTGGGCTCTACTACAACACAGCACATCAACTACTTGCTCAGAATGCTCTCAAAAGACAGCAAGGACACCAACAGAATGGCTCATCTGCACCATCATTCACCCCAGCTTATACCAATGAAATCCATCTGAGGCTTGTAGTTTCACAGAATCTGAGTTACCATATGAGATAAGTATTCTTAAACATTCCAGTTTTCCATACTGCGCAGCAACAAATAAAGGTGTGATTCCAAAGTCATCCTCAGATTCTATGCTGGCTCCTTGGTCAAGGAGTAATTTCAGTATCTCAGGGTATCTCTGAAAAGAAAAGAAAAGGCTGGTGTTAAACAGAGCAACCGAACTGGTAGATTTCTGCATTTACTTAAATATAGCAGTCAGCCATTATACTGTACATGGTTGTCAGTGCTAATGTTCCTTCTCCTTTCTCAGTGTCTGCAAAAGGCCAGGGGGAGGGGAAATGGGTTTTTTTTTTTTCCATTTCTATCTTTTGCAGAGACAATACAAGGGACGTAGATTTTTCCCTCCCAAATTCTCAGCAGTTAACAAAAGGTGCCCACCAGACAAGGAGATATACATGGAACCTTGATTTACTATGTGTTTCTTTTTTTAACATGGAGACCAAAAGTCTAGGTTTCATTGACCAACACTAACACACTACACACGGACATCACTTACGTGCAAGTTAAAATGATATTTATTTATTTATTTATTTATTTATATGCTGCCTTTCTCCCAGAACTGAACCCTAATAGTCAGAGTCTCCTTTCTTGTAATTTGAATCCATTGATCTAGATTGTATCCTCTGTAGCCATAGAAAGGAAGCTTACTCCATCTTCCACCTGACAGCCTTTCAGGTATGGTCACCATATCACTTATCAATCTTCTCTTTTCCAAACTCAACATACCCATCTCCCTCAACCATTCTCACAGGGCTTGGTTTCTAGAGACTTTGCCATCTTGGTCATCCTCTATAAACATTCCAGCTTTCTTAAACTGTTACGCTCAGAACAGGACCTGCTATGGCAGGTGACATCTGAATAAAGTGTTAATATTACAGGCGTCCCCCCACATTCACGGGAGTTAGGGGCACCAGACCCCTGCGAATGTGATAAAACCATGAATAAAAATAGGCTTCCCCCATCTGCCCGCAACCCCCCTTCCAAAGTTGGGGCTTTTCAACCCCATTTGCTGCTTTGGGAAGCGCGGGGGGGTGGCTGGCAAGCTTCCCACTCGCCCAGCTACTCCTCCGCCCTTTCTGAAGCGTGATGGGACTGGCTGGGTGGGGGAGAATGGAGCTGGGGAAGCCCCATCACAGCTTGGGGAACTGTAGAAGGGTGGGTGGCTGGATGGGGGGAGGCTTGCCAGCCACCCCTCAGCTTCCCAAATCCGCAATGGGGCTCGGGAGCCCCATCACAGCTTGGGGAACTGTGGAGGGGTGGGTGGGTGGGTGGACAGGGAGAGGCTTGCCAGCCCCCCCCCCCCGCTTCCCGAAGCTGCGATGGGGCTCAGGAGCCCCATCACAGCTTGGGGAAGTGTGGAGGGGTGGGTGGCTGGACAGGGGGAGGCTTGCCAGCCACCTCCCATGCTTCCCGAAGCCACGATGGAACTGGGGAGCCCCATCGCGGCATCAGAAAGGGTGGAGTGGTGGCTGACCGCAAATAATCAGAACCGCGAAAGTGAAAACTGCGAATGGGGTGGGGCAACTGTACTTTCTTTGAGCTGAATAGTTTGGTTAATGCAGACTAGAACTATGTTGGCTTTTTTGCTGCCACATCACTCTGTTGACTCATGCTTAGTTTGTGTTCTACTAAGACCCCTAAATCTTTTTACACGTGTTTCTCAGGCTAGGAAACATCCATCCTATATTTGTGTATCTGATTTTTGGTGTCTAACTTAGCTTTTAAAGCCAGTGGCAGGTAGAAATACTAGGCAGAAATAAGCAACTTAAATAGAAGAGTGCAGGCAAAACTGTACTAGATGCTATGGAGCTGGACTGGAAACATCAAAACAGGGCTACCATTTTGAACAGCATATTTTAATTGGCTCCAGATAGGTTAGCTTGTTAACTTTCAAAATAGAAATTCTCATGAAAGATAAGATATATGTAAGGAAATAAGATGGGACAAAACAATTATTTCAAGTAAAGTCATGTCCAATAACAAATGTATCTCCCTTGTTATATATGATGATTCCTTAAATGTGTGTAATCCTTATGCTATTTAAAATATCCACTGTTTAACACTCACTGCAGCTCTTCAAAATGATCATTTGCATTTAGACTGACTTCTCAGTACCAAGTTATCATAAATCAGAAAAGGGAATGGCATGCAAAGGCTATACAAAGCTGTCATTTGGAAGAATAAAAAAAGGAGAGAGAAACTTTATTTATACGGAAATGAAATTATGTATTTATAGATTACCTGAAAAGCAGCCTGGTGCAAAGAATTCCATTCAGACCAACAGTGGGACCCATTAATATTTGCTCCATGTTGAAGAAGAAGCTTTATCACATCAGTGTGTCCATTTTCAACAGCTTCAAACAGATAGTTAAAAATCATTATCATAATACATCTTAATCACCATCACCGGTGTTTTGTCTTTTGCTACCAAAGCCAGAATTAATTCTGATTGCATACAGTATTATTACTAACTATACAAGTGTGACCCCTCAAATCCTTGCACAGGAACTTCAAATTGATCCCCAAGGATCACTTGCTTCAGTAGCAAAAAATAAATGAATTTCAACAGAGCCACTGATAGCTGTATTTTAAGCATTTAACACACACAGCAGGTACAACAAATGTTTCATGTCAGGCAGCTTAGTCATCAGTGGGAATGCAAGTCTGAATGACAAAAATAACAAAGACATCCACTTCTCTGGCAAGTGGAGACCTATCAAAAGCTCATCAAAAGGAACTGCTAACAAAAGAAGGGCCTACATGCTGGACAAGTTCATCCTTGGCCTTAGGTGCTTCTCCTATTGCCTTTTCCTCTTGCACAGTTCCCATTATGTCTGAAACATAGGTTGCTTAGAACGGGTGGGCAGAGTAAAGACCATGAGCCACCTCATCTGCTGCAGGGTCCCCAGTGCAACACTTGTTGCAACTCCCCCAATGCTTCCACTCAAGCCCCCCAATATAACCCCCCCCACCCAATCCAGTCACTTCCTGTTTCTAAAAACTGCTCCTTTATTTTACCTCAAACAGACTGGGAAAGCGTAATTTCATCCAAGCGGCAAATCACCCCCTCCCAAGGCGTCTGGGAGTGCGATGTGCCATCTTGGGTGCATGGGAGGGGTTGGGAGTGGTACAGTCCTCTCAGGACGGGGAGAGGGCAGAAATGGCCCTCATAACCTCAGAAGTTGCTTGTTGCTGTATTAGAAAGGGACTTCTAAAACAAGCAAGGATCAAACTGCAATTTCAGTCCCTGACTTGTTGTCAATTAACCATTTAAACAAATCGTAATTTCCAAAATTCAGAGATAACAGGGAACTGTGAGTCAAGTACGTGGAAGCAAAAATATAAAATAAAATAAAATTGAGAACACTTCCTTGAGGCTGCTGGGGAAGAAAGGGATTGGAGAAAAGAAGCAAGCGAACCACAGTTGCTTTCTCTTGCAACTGAATAAGCCCAATACTTTGAAAATACATGTTCTAAAAATGCTAAAAGAAATTGAAGCAGCAGCACAGTGTAGTGATTTGAGCGCTAGACTAGGACTCTGGGAAACACAGCAGACTGGTGTTTTCACCCCACTCCCTTGAGTGATCTCCAATGTGACAGCCAGAAGCAGGATTTCTGTCACAGTTCCTCCTTGCACCAGATATCATGTCAGGATAGGCAGCCCCTCTGAGCAGCGTACAGATTCAGAGGGAACAATAACAGAACAGCAGAAGTGTGAGGAACAGTTGCCCCCAAGCATGTTCAGGTGTGTAAAAGCATGGATACAGTTTATTTTAAAAATCCTAGTTCACTACAGAAACAGGTTGCATTCTGGCTACATCAGCCAAGCAACAGAGCTAAGACGAAATCATCTACACCTTCTGTGTCCTTCTCACACAGGTAGTAAACAAAGACAGTTTCGTTTTCCTCTTCACACAGAGCTGATTAGAACTAAACCATAACACAGTAAGTTCTCACAGACTGGTGGTGAGATAAAACAGCTGCCTGGAGAACATTTCCCAGGCTTAATGGTTTATATATATCTCGATCGTATATTCCGGCGTATAAGACGACTTTTGAGCACTCAAAAGTGCCCTCCAAAATCGACAGTCATCTTATACGCCGGATATACTTTGCTTCACCTGCCTGCCTATCTCCTGCCTCTTCGTAAACGGAAGGAAGAGGCAGGAGATGGGGCAGGGGGGTGAAGCAAAGTGCTTTTCCAGTTCATTTGCCCCCGTCCTCTGTCTTCTCCCCCTTTGGGGAGCAACGGAGACAGAGGAGGGGGTGAACGTTGCGGTTTGCCGCAGCCGCCGCTTGATCGCCTCTACAGCGGCCGAGGCAAACCACTAGATTCGCCCTTTTCCCCCACCTTGCTTGAAGGTGGAGGAAAAGGGCGAAAATGCCCCGTTTTGCTCCGCGACCCCAATCCCTCCTTCTGGGCTCCCTTCTGAAGGAAGCCCAGGAGGAGGACGTGGGGCCGTGGAGCCAAACCCCGGGATTCGTCCCCTCCCCCCAGCCACCCGTCCACCCTCCCCCCAGCCACCCGTCCACCCTCCGCCCATCCACCCCCCTTCCCCAAAGCCGCGATCCCACTGGAATCGTGGCTTTGGAGAGGGGGTGGCTGCGAAGCCCCCTCCCCCCAGCCACCCATCCACCCTCCGCCCATCCATCCCCCTTCCCCAAAGCCGCAATCCCACTGGAATCGCGGCTTTGGAGAGGGGGTGGCTGCGAAGCCCCCTCCCCCCAGCCACCCATCCACCCTCCGCCCATCCATCCCCCTTCCCCAAAGCCGCAATCCCACTGGAATCGCGGCTTTGGAGAGGGGGGTGGCTACGAAGCCCCCTCCCCCCAGCCACCCAGCCACCCACCCTCCACCCATCCACCCCCCCTTCCCCAAAGCCGCAATCCCACTGGAATCACGGCTTTGGAGAGGGGGAGGTGGCTGCGAAGCCCCCTCCCCCCAGCCACCCGTCCACCCTCCGCCCATCCACCCTCCTTCCCCAAAGCTGCAATCCCACTGGAATTGCGGCTTTGCAGAGGGGGGGTGGCTGCGAAGCCCCCTCCTCCCAGCCACCCATCCACCCTCCGCCCATCTACCCCCCTTCCCCAAAGCCGCAATCCCACTGGAATCACGGCTTTGGAGAGGGGGTGTGGCTGCGAAGCCCCCTCCCCCCAGCCACCCATCCACCCTCCCTCCAGCACCCTCCGTCCATCCAACCCCCCTCCTCAAAGCCGCGATCCGACTGGAGATCGCGGCTTTGAGGAGGGGGGTGGCTGCGAAGCCCCCTCCCTCCAACCACCCTTCCACCCTCCCCAAGGCCCCCTCCCTCCAGTGTCCTCCCTCCAGCCACCCCCCTCCCCAAAGCCACGATCCTGCTCGCGATCGTGGCTTTGCGGAGGGGGTGGGTGGCTGCCAAGCCCCCTCCCTCAAACCACCCTCCCCAAAGCCCCCTCCCTCCAGCCACCCCCCCTCCCCAAAGCCGTGATCCCGCTTGCGATCATGGCTTCGGGGAGCGGGAGGGTGGCTGCGAGGCCCCCTCCCTCCAACCACCCTTCCACCCTCCCCGAAGCCCCCTCCCTCCAGCCACCCCCCTCCCCGAAGCCGCGATCCGGCTGGAGATCGCGGCTTTGGGGAGGGGGTGGGTGGCTGCAAAGCCCCCTCCCTCCAACCATCCTTCCACCCTCCCCGAAGACCCCTCCCTCCAACCCCCCCAGCCAGCTGGCCATCCCACATTCCCCAACCCACCAGGAGGCTGGGCAGCCTCCTCGTGGGTTGGGGAATCGCGGGAGGAGGGAGAACCCCCCTTAGCCAGCTGGCCATCCCGCATTCCCCAACCCAAAAGGGGGCTGGGCAGCTTCCTCGTGGGTTGGGAAATCACGGGAGGAGGGAGACCCCCCCCCAGCCAGCTGGCCATCCCGCATTCCCCAACCCACCAGGAGGCTGGGCAGCCTCCTGTGGGTTGGGGAATCACGGGAGGAGGGAGCCCAGAAGGAGGGATCGGGGCTGTGGAGTTAAATCTCTAGATTCGCTCCCTCTCCCTTGACGGTGGGGAGAGGGGGTGAATCCCAGGGTTTGGCTCCACGGCCCCGCATCCTCCCTATGGAGCCAAATGGGGTATGCCCTTGAGGTGGGGAGAGGGGGCAAATCTAGGGGTTTGCTGCGGCCGCCCCCGCTTCCCCCGCATTGGTCCCCTTCGGAAGAGCCAAGACAGAGGGAAGGGGGCTGCTGAGGCAAACTGGGCATTTTCGCCCCTTTCCTCCACCTTCGAGTCCAGTTTGACTGGAAGGTTGAAGAGAGGGGCGAATGTTGCCCTGCCAGCTGATCCTGTTCGCTTTCCCAACTCACGAGGAGATCCTCATGAGTTGGGAAACAAAGAGGATCAGCTGGCAAGGCTCCCCCAGCCAGCCAAATTGGGGGGTGGTGGTCTTATCTGGCGAATATATGCCTAAGCCTAGATTTTTGGCTGGAAATTGGGGGGGTGGTCTTATACACCCAGTCGTCTTATACGCCGGAATATACGGTATATACCGATCAGAGATGCAGGCTTAATTAATTGTTTACATTCTGTCTGACCTCCAACAAAGTCACAGCCAGGCCTGTATTGAAAAACTGGCCATGTCAGACCTAGATTTACCCAAATTGAAAATTCATCCTTAAGGCCTATAGAAACAATAGTACTACAATACCCATTTTCCCTGGCAGATCACTCATGGGAGGAGGCATGAAAACACCAGCCTGCTGTACCCTGATTGACAAGAGAACCAATCTCAGTCACTCGCAGTGGCTGCTGCCCAGTAAGTCAGTATTGGGGGACTTTTATGATCCCTACATATTCTGTACACTACTGAATATGTAGGGATCATGAACACAAATCAGTTACGAATGTGTAAATCCTCAAAGCAACATTTGAGTACTTCCAGCTTTAGAACCATGGTGCAAAAAAAGAATTATGAGACAAATGTATAAACTAATCTCCTCAAGGAGTCACTGGGCATGGGCCTCTTATTCATCCCTCCTTACCATGCAGAGAAGAGAATGAGTTAAATATTTTTAAATGTTTATTTTTAAAAAACAGCTGAGTCTAGGACTCTTCAAATACTAAAAGATTGATTATGGCATAAGTTTTCATGAGTTTATACTCCATTTCATCAAATACATGAGTTGCCATCCTGAAGTACAGAAAAATATTTATTACCTATTTATTAAATTTACATCCTGTCTTTCTGCCAAAACAAGTGGGGGGTGGGGAAGCAGCATGCAAGCAGCTCAGAATAATTAAATTAAAATTATATCAACACAATTAAAACATAAAAGCAAAATTAAAACACATCAGTAGAACAAAAATAACATCATCCTAGGAAAACGGGACTAAAAATAGTGAAGTAAGAGGGGAATTGCAGGAAATATAGATAGTGGTCATCGTGTTATTAAGGGTGGCCATTTACAAATCTGCTGATGACACACACATCATGGTACTGGGTAAACCAATTTTACACATGCAGTATAGCAAGAAACCATCATCCTTGCAATTCAAGCCATAGAAGAAAAAAATGAATCTCTTGATGAACTCGAACTCAGCAATATTTTGTGACAATCTCCTTTTGATGTTTCTTTGCTCAAGAATGGCCTTTATTAAGTCATGGTTCTAATGCCCTAAAACAATGGTTCAGAAACTCAGGAACCCCAGATGTCATAATATATTCACCTCTATTGCATTACATTATTCGGCAATAGAGCAAGTAAGAATTCCACCCTGTATAGCCTAAACCTAAAGAAGAGTAACACACACCCCTCACACTCCTCTGTGTGTGTGTGTGTGTGTGTGAACATCATTATCAGATATGTTTTACAGCCTAGGCATAAGAGACAGAACTATAAATGAAGCCTTTGGAAGTAATCATGAGATTGCTTGGTATCTGTCTACCCGAGGTGCCTTCTGTATACGGTAGCTTGGAACTGCTTGTCGACATTGTCCAAACTGATGGGTTTACTGGACTCCATTCTAGGTACAGTTGGAGGCACTCCTTGTCAGATCCGGCTTCCTGCCAAGAAGGGTATCTGCCAATCTTACTGTCCACCGAGAGATAGTTTTCTCTGCCACCAAGCATGACTCAGGTGACTGTGAGATGGGATTGCACTTGGCTAGCTTTTCGCTTTTTTCTAGGGAACAAAGGTCCTCTTTTTGCTTACCCTACTTTTATCTTTGTTTAAAGTTAATTGGCTAAATGCCTAGACAGGAAGTCAAACGCTATTGTTATTTAAAGAAATACTTTAAACAGAGAAATACTTTAAATAAATAAATAATGTAAGTCACTGCTCTGTAACCTGTAAACGTTTTTGTTTGCTTCACTATAGTTTAAACAAAATTTGGTGTTGATAACTCAATTCAGAGCCTTAAATTTCCAAAATATTACATCCAGCCTATAACACAGCCTGGCCACTGGCCACAGATTCTGAGAGTTGTAATCAAAACAAGTAACACTTCCAAGGTCTGATAGCAGATCGCAAAGAGTCCTAGGAAGAAGACAAAGTCACCACCGACGTGTCCAGCAAAGAAGAGGGCCTAGTCACAACATTGGTCCCTGCCGTTTTAGAAGAGGGCAGAGAGGTAGCGGACAGGACAACGCATGCGCATAAAGAAGAGCCTTAAGTCGCTTGTCCCGATTCCTCCAAGTCTGGGGGGGTGAACGCCTTACAATGGCAACAAGAACAAACATCATGTTTCTTACCCAAGCAAAGCAGACACTTTGAATGGCCATCGACCTCAGGCATCTTTCCAGAACAGAACAAACAGGTTTTGAAAAATCCTGTGGAGGCCATCTTAGAAAGGGCCTAGCACAAGTCGACACAGCCAAAACAGATGGAGGAGGAGAAAATGTGGTCACCGAGCCAAGTCAAAACCAACATGAACAACCAACAATGAAGGGTCAAGCAAGCTGAAGTCGAAAAACAGTCCAAAGTTGAAAACGTGAGGTAAATAAGAAAAGCGAGATTCACCAAAGTTCCTAGATGCTGCTAACACAGTGGGGGGAAAGGAACTAAAGTATTTAGGCAGGAAGGGAGCTTATATAGGGCAGGGGATGGTGGGCGAAGCTACTGCCAAAAATCAGTATAATGAGGTTCTAGAAGATTCCGAAGAGCTCTGCACAGGCGCAGGAATTACCCATTGTGTGGATTCACAGAGACCATGAAGAAGAACCTGTTTTAGCAAAGCATTTGTGAGTTTTCTGATAATAATTTTCTTTTTCAAAAAGATCCGGAAGGTGCTCAGTAGAATTCAAGGTCTGCACACCAAGCTATGGAAACAGACCTACATGGGACTATTCCAGTGGACTGTATCCATGGTGATTCAGAGATCCATGTCTTTCCCTCTCCTTCATCCAGGTATTCACCCAGATTTTCACCCATTTTGCTGATGTTTCTGTACAAGGTAACCACAAAGCAAGGCACAATCACAGAAACCTGGAAGTGAGCAACTTGCTCCAGAGAAGGCTGGAGATGAACTGAAACCTTCTGTAGATGCTTTTCATCCAGGGCACTGCTCCAAAGCTCTACCACTTCACCTAAAGGACACTGAATACACTGCACAGGGCCAAACCATTACATACATTCTAGCCTGAAAGCAAGCATTTTTTTATACAGATAGAAGTTTGTGTAGCCGAAGCCATTACAATACATACATATATATATATATATATATATATTCAAATAAAACAATAATCAAATACATTACAAATTCATAAAATTACATTACAAAATAAAATCATCCAACAGCATCATTCTATCAACTCCATTCAATCACAGCTTAGAACATGATCATCATAATTACAAAATTTCCTCCTTAAAATTAATGCTTTAAAAAGCAAAACAGGCTGCTTTTTCAGAAATGTATTGTGTAGAATCCCCCAATAAAAGCTTAACCAAATATGAATCAGACCTATTAGATAAAAGACCTAGGTCTTTAAACAGGGCAATTCTTACATCTTTATAGATTGTACAGACAAGCAAGTAATGAGTTAAATCTTCAACTGTTTTAGATCCACATGGGCAAACACTTTCCTCCATAGGGATCTGTTGGTAACATCCCTGAACCACTGCCGAGCTCATTGATGAATACCAGAGAGCTGTGAAACTGTATCTCCACTTAGAATTAGTTATACTACTTAAGCATTGAGGGTAAGGCATATGAATGGGCAATTTAGCAAACCAGGGAGCACATTTCAACAAGTAGGCAGAAGCACAATTATCCTGGAAGTCATATTTTAGGATATGGGACTTCAGATATTGTGCTGCCCTCAAAACGTAGAGCACATAAGGAATCCAATGAAAGACCATACATATTAATAAGTTGCAGGATTTCCTGATTCCAAGATAGATTTATCTTACCATTATAATTTGACATTTCTTCAAAGGCAGCCAAAAGTAAAACTGAGCCTATTCCTTTTCTCAGTTTCAGTATTTAATGGCTTGTATATGTACTATAGCCGTCACTCTACAAAGGCCAGCTTCCAGCAAGGATAGAAGTTTCAGTTCCTTTGGGTAAACCTAAAATCGCCTGTAGGTAGTTCTTCTGGGCTATTTCTAAATATATTTTCCGAATAGACTCCCATAGTTCAGCACCATAACATATCTGGGCAACAACTTTAGACTCATAATTTTTTAAAGCAGGTGGGATCTGTTTGCCACCTCTGCCCCAATAATATCTTAATATGGAATTAACAGTATTGATGGCAATCTTTTTAGTATTTTCAAAATGATTTTTCCAAGACCCAGTTGAGGAGAAATTTAAACCTAAATATTTAAAGGTCACTTGTTCTGTTGGCAAAGACTAATATTTTTGTCTTTTCGTGGTTGATTTTTAATTTATCTTGTACTGCCAATTGGTTAAAGGAATTCAATAATCTCCTCAACCTTTGTTGTGTTTGTGAAAATAAAATGGCATTGTCAGCATACATGAGTACTTATTTTCCTAATACCTAATTTAGGGGGCATATAATTGTCATTATTACTTAAATCGGTTATTAATGAATTGACATAAATATTAAACAGAGCTAGGGCTGGCAAACATCCTTGGCAAACACATTGGGTGGTTGTTATCAAATCTGATAGTGATCCAGAGTGGTCCAGCCTGATTTGGATCTTAGTATCAGAGTGGAGCTCTTGCATTAGCATCAACACTCTTTTATCTATAGATGTTTTACTCAATTTATCCCAAAGACCCAGGAAAGCTGGGTTTCTGTGATTTTAAAGTTGCTGAAAGCAAGCACTTCTACTCCTCTCTTTGGCCTTCTTCCTGACATGCACCCAACACCACTGTCAGGCATGGTAGACCAGGAGGTATTACACCCCTCAAGTGAATTAAGCTCAGGGGAAAGCAATCATGATGATCTGCAGGCTCCAATCCAGTCCAGTCCAACAACTGCAATATATATTTCCTACAATTAACCCATTTCCCTCACATAAGAGATACAACAGCCCCAGACTCTTCTGACTCTGAGCTCAAACTGAGGATAACGCCACTCATTCCTCATGGTGGGGGTGTGGATTTCCACCTGGGGTAGTCACAGTATGTTTGCATTTTTCTAATGTAACAGTTGCTTTTCATGTCACTACAAAACTGAAAAGATCTATTATTTGTTATCTCTCTTAACAGCACATCACTATTCCCATCTCTAACAAGAAATACAATAATTGTACTGCAATTTTTCCTTCAGGCTAAGACAGCTTTACAAACATCAGTGTGTCTCACTAGTCATTTTCTGCTACTTCATCAACAGTTCAAGATCTTATCTGCAGACAGCAGACAAGATGAGAATACTTTCTTGAAACACTGTATATGAAATACATGAAACTGGCCATAAACTCATTCATTCATTCATTCATTCTCCCTCTCTCTCTCTCAATGCAGAAGTGAGAATTTCCTTTTCACACACACACACACACACATATATATTAATGATGCAATACTACCACAAAAATGAAAATGGTATTTGAACATGCCTAACAACAGTACTGGAGATTTAAGAATTACATACATCCTATGCATGTTTGTTGGCAAAAGACTTCCCCCCAAATCTAGAAAGCTATGAATGTGAAAGCAAGTGTGGGTTATGCCGTACTGGATTTTTAAAAATACACTGTTGAACCTGAGTACCAAGAATAGAGTGAAAACTCATTAGTCTATATCTAATTTTAGCCCCAACTAGAGCAGACCCACTGAAATGAAAACAACTTGTTAGTCACTACCTACTATGTCCCATTGATCTGTCTATACATATATAACACATGAACAACCTTACAAACAACTAGACAATACATTACATCTACAATACAACAAAAATAATATTCCCCCAAGCCCCTCCCCACACTAAACAAAACAAGATAAAAACACAAAATTTGACTTCCCACCACCACAACCCAAGAAAAGTAACACAAAATAATATACCGTATATTCCGGCGTATAAGACGACCCGGCATATAAGACGACCCCCCCCCAATTTTTAAGGCAAAATGCAGAGTTTGTGATACATTCGCCCTATAAGATGACCCCCCTCTTCCAACGCATAGCCCCCGCATGCCCCTCCTGCGCTCCTTTCCAGGAGGGAGCGCAGGAGGAGGATGCGGAGGCTGTGCGCCCAAAAGGGGCACGTTCGCCCCTTCTCATCACCTTCCAGGAAGGTGGGGAGAAGGGGCGAATCGCGGTTTGGCCGCGCAGCCTCTGCATGCCCCTCCTGCGCTCCCTTCCAGGAGGGAGCGCAGGAAGGGGATCCGGAGGCTGTACGGCCAAACCGGGCATGTTCTCCCCTTCTCCCCACCTTCCAGGAAGGTGGGGAGAAGGGGCGAATCGCGGGTTTGGCCGCGCAGCATCTGCATACCCCTCCTGCGCTCCCTTCCAGGAGGGAGCGCAGGAGGGGGATCCGCAGGAGGTGCGGCCAAACGGGGCTTTGGGGAAGGGGGGGAGGCTGGGCGGAGGGTGGCAGGGGGGAGGGGGCTTCGCAGCCACCCCCCTCTCCAAAGCGAGCCTTTGGGGAAGGGGGGGCTGGGCGGAGGGTGGGAGGGTGGCAGGGAGTAGGGGGCTTTCGGGAGGGGGGTGGATGCGCGGGGGGTGGGTGGGGGGAAGGGAGGAGGGGGCTTCTCCGCCACCCCCCCTCCCTGAAAGTGCGTTTCTGCGGCTTTCAGGGAGGGGGGTGGATGCATGGGGAGTGGGCAGGGGGAAGGGAGGAGGGGGCTTCTCCGCCACCCCCCCTCCCTGAAAGCGCGTTTCTGCAGCTTTCAGGGAGGGGGGGTGGATGCATGGGGAGTGGGCAGGGGGAAGGGAGGAGGGGGCTTCTCCGCCACCCCCCCTCCCTGAAAGCGCGTTTCTGCA
This sequence comes from Gambelia wislizenii, assembly GCA_030847615.1. Lineage (NCBI taxonomy): Eukaryota > Metazoa > Chordata > Lepidosauria > Squamata > Crotaphytidae > Gambelia > Gambelia wislizenii. Next base: position 18,894,275 of record JAUMIR010000001.1, on the reverse strand, counting down.
GCTTTCAGGGAGGGGGGGATGCATGGGGAGTGGGCAGGGGGAAGGGAGGAGGGGGCTTCTCCGCCACCCCCCCTCCCTGAAAGCAGCGGTTTCTGCTGCTTTCAGGGAGGGGGGTGGATGAGCGGGGGGGGGCGGGAGGGGAAGGGAGGAGGGGGCTTCTCCGCCCCCCCTCCCTGAAAGCAGCGGTTCCGCTGCTTTCAGGGAGGGGGGTGGATGAGCGGGGGGTGGGCGGGGGGAAGGGAGGAGGGGGCTTCTCCGCGCCCCCCCTCCCTGAAAGCAGTGGTTCCGCTGCTTTCAGGGAGGGGGGTGGATGAGCGGGGGGGGGAAGGGAGGAGGGGGCTTCTCCGCACCCCCCCTCCCTGAAAGCAGCGGTTCCGCTGCTTTCAGGGAGGGGTGGATGAGCGGGGGGTGGGCGGGGGGAAGGGAGGAGGGGGCTTCTCCGCTCCCCACCCTCCCTGAAAGCAGCGGTTCCGCTGCTTTCAGGGAGGGGGGTGGATGGGCGGGGGGAAGGGAGGAGGGGGCTTCTCCGCGCCCCCCCTCCCTGAAAGCAGCGGTTCCGCTGCTTTCAGGGAGGGGGTGGATGAGCGGGGGGTGGGCGGGGGGAAGGGAGGAGGGGGCTTCTCCGCGCCCCCCTCCCTGAAAGGAGCGGTTCCGCTGCTTTCAGGGAGGGGGGTGGATGAGCGGGGGGTGGGCGGGGGGAAGGGAGGAGGGGGCTTCTCCGCGCCCCCCCCTCCCTGAAAGCAGCGGTTCCGCTGCTTTCAGGGAGGGGGGTGGATGAGCAGGGGGGTGGGCGGGGGGAAGGGAGGAGGGGGCTTCTCCGCGCCCCCCCTCCCTGAAAGCAGCGGTTCCGCTGCTTTCAGGGAGGGGGGTGGATGAGCGGGGGTGGGCGGGGGGAAGGGAGGAGGGGGCTTCTCCGCGCCCCCCCTCCCTGAAAGCAGCGGTTCCGCTGCTTTCAGGGAGGGGGGTGGATGAGCGGGGGGTGGATGAGCGGGGGGAAGGGAGGAGGGGGCTTCTCCGCGCCCCCCCTCCCTGAAAGCAGCGGTTCCGCTGCTTTCAGGGAGGGGGGTGGATGAGCGGGGGGTGGGCGGGGGGAAGGGAGGAGGGGGCTTCTCCGTGCCCCCCCTCCCTGAAAGCCGCGGTTCCGCTGCTTTCAGGGAGGGGGTGGATGCACGGGGAGTGGGCGGGGGGAAGGGAGGAGGGGGCTTCCTAGCCACCCCCCCAAAGCTGCGGTTCCGCGACTTTCGGGAGGGGGGGTGGAAGCGCAGGGGGTGGGCGGGTGGCAGGGAGGAGCACTTTGCTTCACCCCCTGCCTGATCTCCTCCCTCTTCGCTCCGTTTGCGAAGAGGCAGGAGATAGGCAGGCAGGTGAAGCAAAGTGTATCCGGCGTATAAGATGACTGTCAATTTTGGAGGGCACTTTTGAGTGCTCAAAAGTCGTCTTATACGCCGGAATATACGGTAAACTTCTCAAAACTTCTACTTCAATTTCACTTCTGACCTAAAAGCAAAATAAAAAAGCATCAGACATCAATATCTGTAACAATAATCTTCTTGTCTTTCTTCTTCAAAAATGTCAAGAATGGCTCCCAGTCTTTCAAAAAAATTGTCTAATGATTTGTCCTTCTTTAAAGTTAAAAGTGTATCCATCTCTGCCAACTGAAAAACTTTTACAATCCATTCTTCATCTGAAGGAACATATTCTGTCTTTCAATTTTGGACATAGAACAATCTAGCTGTTATAATTATATAGTGCATCACGTTGCCTCTCCATTGACGCCCCCTTGTCGTGGGAGAGAGGCTTGCGTACCCTAATGAAGTTTTGAGCTCTGCTGGCAGTGGCATAATAGCCACCGGTAGGGTCTCCCATGCCAGACAGGTCAAAACTGAAGGGTCTGACAAAGAGCGTCAAAGGGCAGGATGGGCTCTCTAGCCATATGGCAACCATCCTAGGAGAAGGAAAACTCTAATCCCAAACCCGGGCAGATGGTTAGAGAAGAAAACTCTAATCAAACCTACGACCCAAGGATCTCGCTGCTACCGTCCATGCTTGCAAGGCCATAGCAGATGAACCTTTGGTTTAAAGGGTGAGGCCAGTTCTGTGCACGCTGCGCTCCACCAGAAAAATCCATTGCACAGGCTCAAAGAACAAATCAAAGGAGGCATCATGTTAAAATTATAAATCTTAAATTTCTCTTTTGCAATGCCTAACAACTATAACCCAAGTTTTGATTGAATCTTACATTTAAAAATTGATTGCATTTATCTCTGTATTTGTCTCCAACACATCTTCACTTTATCCAAGGAACACCACATATGGGGGGGGGGGAAGTACATTCATAGATCCCACTCTTCCAACACTTATTTTTAAGGCCTTTATACATCTTAGACAATCTTGCTGGAGTCAAATATTATCTATACATCATCTTATAAAAAATATTTAAAAATATATCCCTTAAGTCACTCATCCACATTTTTTCCCAGGATTCCAACTCTATATTGTAACCAAAATTTTAAGCCCATTTACCAATAATATGTCTATTGTGACCAAGGCAAAATTTGGATTTAGCCCATAGTACCAATAGATTATGGTACTAGAGAAAAAACAGAGGGGGTGAAATTAGCAAACATGATTAACTACCATAATATAATCAGCCTATGTAAAATAAAACTGGGAAAGTAGAGTCTGCATGAATAGATTGTTACTGGAATTACAGCAGTGTTTTCTAAAATTTTCAACTGATTTTCCATGTGGGATACTGAACATCGGGGTGAAATATGATCTTAAGTAAGATAAATGATATAAAGAAGATACATCTCTCCTGTATTTTATTCCATTAAAATTATCTAAACTATGTTGAAGATAAACATATGAATGAAGACAATACCAAGTGTATTTTCAGGATTATTGTTGATAACCATTTTGCTTTATGCTATGTGTATGCATTATGTGCACTTATACTTTAAATTCAATAGAGTTTAAATTTTTGAAAAACTAAAAAACAGATACTGTGCTGCTAAACAAGTGTTTTCAATATGCTGAAGTCATTAAGGTTCCAGTGTAGCTTGGACATGGAGCATTTTAAAAAACTGTTTTAAATAAATGTTGTTCATATAGGTGTTTATTTAATTTTTTTTGAACTTTTGTACTTTCCTGTGTTTTAACTCTGTTTAACTTTCTTTTTAACTTACATTGTTTGCTGCCTTTGATAGCATATAGAGGAAAAGGTGCTAGCTGGTGTCTGATGTTCAATGTACCTTCAGTTCAATGTTCACATTTAAATGCAAAATTAGGGGGGAGTAAAATACCACAGAAAGATCAAATGCTTTATTTAAAGAAAATACATTTTTTTCAAATGGTGAGCATGGGGGAGTTTTACATATTTTATAACCCTTGGAGGTTAGTCACATGTATACTCAGTCATATGTGTGAGTGTATGTATGTTGTGTGCCTTCAAGTCGTTTCCAACTTATGGCGACCCTAATGAAAACCTATTACGGGGTTTTCTGAGGGTTGAGAGTATGCGACCCACCAAGGTCACCCAGTAGGTTCTCATGGCATAGGAGCACTAAATACAGGCCCTTTAATAGAGCTGTGTCTTTAACTATATTTGCTTTGCTTAGTTTTAAAATACAGATGAAAAAAGCAAAATCTAAAGAGTGTGAATCCTCTTGGGGCTTTTCCTTGTCTGATTATCACAGTCTCACAGCACTGATGAGACTTGTACTCTCCATTAAGCCAAGAATTACCTTGACTGCTCTTAATTCCCTCAACAGACTGCCTCTCCCATTGATCTATTAACTCTGCCAGTTCACAACCCCAAATCCCTACACACCAGGTGGCTACAGAGTCAGAATTCTTTGAAAATGAAAGGCTGAATAACATCTGAGACCAAAACAACAACAAAGCCCAAAACAGCAAAGAGATATCAGACAGGATTTCCAGAAGTGCCTCAAAGTTGTTTCCTCCTCATTCCATTCAAAGTATGTAGCTTTTGTACAGATTTGCACTGCACTATTTTGAAGTCTAGCCCCTGAGTGGCAACTCTGAGAATCGGGATTTCTCCTCCAGACAGACATCCATATTTTAATCTTTTCCTCTCTTGAAACCAAAAGGACGGTTCCCTGCTCAAAAACCAAACAGTAATTTTCCTTCTTTCTTTTTCCTTTTTTTTTTTTTAAGAACAAACAAAATAAAAACACAGAGTCAGAATGAGTCGTTGAAGCATTTCTCCAGAGAATAGTTTTTAAAGGGTTTTCCGTACTGAGTACTACAACTGTTTCAGAAACCTTGCCTTCTCCTTCTGTACTTGAACACAAGAAATGACTAACTAGATTTAAAGGCTTCAAATCAACTCCCCGGGGATTGCTAACTAACTTGTAAAAGTCCCCAAATATGGATTTAACTTTCTCTATCCCAATTGCACCTCCATTTTGCAATCTACCACCACTGAAATATTCCCTCCTTTATCGTTATGACAAAATCAGAGATGGCCAAGTAATGAGGCATGGTTGAACGAACAGTATTTATTTATAAAACAGAACATAAAAAATGAATAAGTTGACTTAAAGTGCGGATTTATGCAAACTTGTGGTTATTGTTTAACGTGCTTTATATTTTATGTTTTAACAGAGTTCCTGAATTCATGTCTTGTCTGCTCCCAGTCCAAAATCCACCTCCTATCTCAGAATACAAATCCTTCATTGCTGTTATACCTCTACATGTAAGACTATAAAACACCTTACTTATTCAAAAATACAAATCTGTTCAAACAGTACTAGAATCATAGAATCATAGAAATGTAGAGTTGGAAGAGACCACAAGGGCCATCCAGTCCAACCCCCTGCCATGCAGAAATCACAATCAAAAGAGAATCATAGAAGTTGGAAGAGACCACAAGGGCCATCCAGTCCAACCCCCGGCTATGCAGGAATCACGATCAAAGGAATCATGATTAAAGCTAAACAATCAAAGGTGACATTGATTCTCATCTCTGATGATCAAACCCCCCCCTCAAAAAAATCTGTCTTCCCTGGATATATCACCTGGCTCATACTTTCATGGTTAACACCACCTCTTTCTCTCTCTCTCTTTCTGGCTTTTCTTCGCAAACGAAGATTCAGGAAGGACTCATCCCACGCTTATTGCAAGCGCGCTGATGACTAAAAAGGCCAATCCGAGATAAACAAGTCCGGTTGCAGAAAGCACAGCAGAAGGTCTCCTTGGGTGATGTTTCCGGGTTGTGATTCTTTCTGCGTTGTCGTTTCTCTTCAAGACTTGTTCGGCGTGAGTTCTCAAATAAGGCTGCAGCATTGTGGATAGTGCGTCTCCATGCCTCCCAATGTGAGGCCAGGGCGGACCATTGTTGGTGATCAATTTGGCCGAGCCTGAGATGTTGAACTGTATTACCAACAGCCAGCAGGGTGTGGTGGTTTGAGTGTTGGACTATGACTCTGGAGACCAGGGTTTGAACCCCTGCTCAGCCATGGAAATCCACTGGGTGACCTTGGGCAAGTTACACTTTCTCAGCCTCAGAGGAAGGCAAAGGCAAAGCTCCTCTGAACAAATCTTGCTGAGAAAACCCTCTGAAAGGATCACCGTAAATCAGAAACAACTTGAAGATATGAGAGGTTGCATGAAGGTCAGTCCTACTTTAATCAACAGATTGTTTGATTAGATATAGATGGCAGAAATACAAATAAAAAGCCCACCCGAGTCATATTGAAGGCCAATCCTGGCCAGCCTTCTGTTCATACAATGGCCAGCCACAGACCTCAGAGAAACCCATATGCAAGATATGAGTGCCACTCATGCTCCCCAGCAACTGACATACAAAAGCATACTGCTTTTGATATTGTAGGGAATGTATATCCATCATCACTAGTAGTCACTGATAGCTTTCTGTGTATGTACCTTCAAGTCGCCTGTCAACTTATGGTGACACCATGGATTTCATAAGGTTTTCTTAGGCAAGGTTTTCTTAGGCAAGTTCCTTCCTCTGAAATATAGCCAACAACACCTAGTATTATTACTGGTTTGGCTATATCTCTGTTATGAGGCCACATTATTTGGTTTAAAGGCACTATAGTGAAAAATAATCTGCCTTTCTAATTAACAAGTCTCCTCACTGACATGGGTTTGACTTAAACCTTTAGGCTACAACCTTATATTTTCCTGGTAATAGTACCCTCTCATCCATGGGGGATTGGTTCCGGGCCCTCCCGCAGATGGTGAATTCCACAGATAATAGCGAATGTCATTCCGGGGAAAGGGGAGCAAGATCAGTCTCTTCGCCCCCGCATTGCCATTTCCGCCCTGGGAGCAAACCTGGGAAGTGATCCTAGGGGCAAAGGGAGGAGGGAGGGAGATCTTTCCTTCCCCCCTCCCCTTCACCTCTGCGTCACCATTTCAGCCCCGGGAATGATCCCGGGGAGCGATCCCAGGGGCAAAGAGAGGAGGGAGGGAGATGTCTCCTCCTCTCCCTTCACCCCTTTACCCCCATGTTGCCATTTTGGCCCGTGTCACCATTTCTCTCCTCCTCCCCCATCCACCCGTCCTCCACTGTCACCATCCATGGATACTTGAATCTGCAGGTGGCGAATCAGCAGATGTGGGGTTGCTACTATAATTCAACAGGGCTTACGCACACCCTTTTTTCCCTAAACTAAACAGCCCCAAACATTGTAAATTTTTATTCACAGAACAGTTGCCACATTTCCTTGATCATTTTGGTGCTCCTTTCTGCATCTTTTCAGTTCCCTTTTAGATACAGTAGCCCAAACCATACACTCTTTTCTATGAGTGGTTGTGTCATGGATTTGTATAAGGGCAGGATTACATTGGCAGTTTTATTTTCAATTCTTTTTCTACTTATGCCCAACACGGATCTTGCCTCTTTCATACCAGCCACACACTGGGTTAACATTTTCATCAAACTATCTACAAAATCCCAAGATTTTTCAGTACCAGCCCATCAATGTATATGTGAAGTTGGGATTTCAACATTACTTTACATTTGCTTACACTGAACCTTCTTTGCTATTTTAATGCCCACTCCCTTGGTTTGGAGAGATCCCTTGGAACTTCTTCTAAATCAACCCTAAACCCCATAAATAATTTCATGTTGTCAGATAACTCTGCCACACCCTGCTTATCCTGACTCCAGTTCATTTATAAGCAAGCTTAAAAGCACTGATTCCAATGTACAGAGATTTGGAGGACTCAAGTGTTTTACTTCTGTTGTAAGAATTGAGTTGCCTTATTTCAAATCAGAATGCTGATTTATCTAGCCTATTAATGCCTACTCTGACTGGCAGTACATTTCCAGGGTTTCAGTCCTTCCATCTGACACTTAAATGGTGACACTGGAAGTTAAACCTGGATATACCCTGTAGCACTAAATGAATAATCCAGTAGTATAGTGCTAGACTGGGACTTAGGAGATCTAATTCAAGTCTCCATTAAGAAATGGGTTCCATATTGGGGAAAAGGCAGGATAAAAATTAAGAAATTCACTGTGTAACTATCACTCAGCCTAAGCTAGCTCACAGGGTTGATGCAAGGAATAAAACAGGGCAGAGAAGAGCTCCGTATGCCACACCTTGAGTTCTTGGGAGGCAAAGTGAGATTGTAACGATACCCCACAGTCCCTGCCTTTAATATACTTATAATTGGCTATATTAATAATTTGGCTGGTGGCCATCCACAAAGCTGACAGGAAATTTTAAGCTAAGGCTACAGTCATGCTGGCAGGCAGGACTCGATTCATGCTAGCAGCCCCGTATAAGCCTAAGGAAAGGCCTTTTCAAATTTCTCAAAAAGAGTCACCTCAGGTGAAAGCGAAACAGAATTCTTTTAGAAATCCTTCCTGAGCATTTCCAGAAAGAAGCTTTAACTGGAATACTTCAAAAGTTAGTTGGAAATCTCATTGTCATGCAAGGTCTGTTTTCCTTATCTCTACATCTACAACTCAAAAGAAGGTTGTCTGACATTCATCAGTTGTGAAAGCTATCCCTTTTCCACAACACTCACTCATTTGGAGACCCTTTGTTATAACTTTGGGAATCTTTGGTAAACAATGGTCTTCCTCTCCAAATTACCCCTTTGGGGGCAGATTTTGACTACAAATATGACCCAAACTTCATCTCAGCGTGCTTGGACCCCACTTTCTTTCTGTTACCCCCTTCCTACCTTCTGGTGCTCAGGCTTCACTTTCCTCCTGTCCCCACATCAGTCTGTCCCCACATCAGTCTACTAGCTTTCCCTCCCTTCTTCCTACCTTCTCATTCTCAGGCCTTCTTTCCTCCTGTACTAACTTTCCTCTCCCCTGCTCTACCTGTCTCTCTCTCTCTCTCTAAGCTGGCTCATTGTTGAGGAAAGGTATCTTTGCTTCTGTAACTCCCCGCTTCTAATCTACTTCTCTCTCTCTACAACCATTCATTCCTTGACTTTGTAACACTACACGTGAGAAGTTTACCTTCACATCACTACTCACAAGAAGTCTCCACTCTTTGAACTGGTACAGTATTGCCTTCAATCCGCAATCTAAACCTTCTATCTAAAAGTTTCCTACTTTCTTCAATAGTCTTGTGTGTGCTTGAAGAATGAATGCAATTAAATGAATGTGAATGCAGTTAAAATCCTTTCCAATAAAGATTTTCAGTTTATTTGTTTTCTTGGCTCATGGTCTGTTCAGCTAGCACTGGTATACATAAGTTTAAAAAATCCCAGCCCTTACAGAGCCTCTCGCATGCCAATTTGAGCTAATTAAAATTCCCCAAAATTAAGATTCAGACCTCAGCAATTTGTGTAACAGGATATAAATGTAACTGATATCTAAATAAATAGGAATAATAAATATAAATAAGCATGAATAATTCCTTGCGGTCACAAACAAATAGAGGTTAGTAACAAAACCAATAAAAGGTAATACAAAAAGTTAAATGCAGAAGAAGCAAAGGGGATTTCTCATACTGAGAGTAAAAAGAATTTAGCTACCGTCTCAGCAATATGGATAGAGCCATCTTTCAACAGAGACATAACAAAGCCTCATTGGATCTTTTGGGAAGAGTTCCTACTAAAGGAAAAATCAACCACTTTGTTGACATAAATTGCAGCATAAAAGAAATGGCCAGCATTCTACTTCTCCAGTTCTGCAAGGACAAAGTCATTTTTTGAGTAAAATCTTATTGAATCATCTAGTTACCAAAGCAAAGGCCAGCACATTAAAGCAGGAATGCACAAATGCTCTCCTATATTTGAAAACAGTTTAAATGTGTGCCAGTATGAAGCTATGACAATTCCGTAGTTTAATAGATAGCCTAAACAACCACCTGGAGTTTTCAGATGTTGTCTATAACCATCTATTAATCTGTGGTTATGAAGAGTCCTGTACTACTGGGTGATGAACCTCTCTCTATAACCACAGTAAAACATACCATGTTTTACTGAGCGTTTTACTACCAAAGCCTTCAACTAGAAATGAGGAACGTTTATGGCTTGAGGGTGAGACTTAGTGAGCTACTGTAAGTATACAGAAAAGTTGTCCTTAGTCACTATGTTTGATGATGCAGAACACCAGAAAGAAAATGTCTCAGCTGTTGGCAGAGCCAGATGCAAAAGAGAGGCTCAGAAATAGAGCCCTGCACTCCACGTGCCACACATATGGGTGATCCCTAACAAAACTGCTGGAAGCGGAGAATTACAGTTCCATTTGCACAAGCAGCTATGTGCCTAAGGGGGGTGGGGGGAGTAAAGGTACAGAAAGCCACTATGGTTCTCTGACATGCTTCTTCCTTGTCTTGTAAGTTGTATTGCTTCCTTGAAGACAGACAGATATTCTTAGATCTGACTTAAATTTCTCTCACCTCTCTCCTCTCTTGAGACTGGCATAACCACAAACCTAATCCTCCTATCTCTATTGGGCATGTGATTGTCTTAATAAAGACTTCCTATTCACTTAAGATGGTCTATATTATACTTATTGCAAGCCAGCAGTATGTACACAACACCAATAAAAATAGCACTTGAATTACTACACAAATTCCATTTAGGGAGATGGGCAGCCTGTTCTCTGTTGGTCTTGCTAACCCACACAGTGATCTACCAGTAGATACCAATCTATCTTCTAATCAGCCTTGCCATTTATTTGGGAATGCACAAATGTGGAATGGCTGCGCTAGCCACCCCCCAAAAATATTATAGCCATTGGTCTGCCCCTCACCCAACCCAGGAGCCTCTCCTTAATCAAATAGCTTAAAAGCAGGAAGGTTAAACTTTCTTTACAATACTCCAAAGCTCATCATAAGGTAAAAAAAAAAGTCCCTACTTCTTTTTCTCTCTGTATTTCCTGCAAATGTAGTCACCATACTGAAAAGGATATGTTTGTCCCTGCCAAGTACATCTGTGGACTCTACAATATACGGACCTCAGAATACTTTAAAGATATGAACCAATATTTTGAATATTTTCCACAGCAACATATTTTTTAAAAAGATTACACAAGAAACAAGGACAAGGGATCCTTCAATTTACATAAGAGACTCAGTGGAGAACACACAAAGAAAGTGCGTCAAGGAGGAGCATTTTAGAAAAATACATACTGGGAATACTCTAAAAGAACAAAGTGTTAAACAGGTGCATTTTAACTAAAAAGGGGAAAGATGTATGGATGAGAACATCTTGATTCAAGTCACCACATTTTCATAAATGTTGCTCAGGAAATGTTAATATGTGTCTTTGTGGGGTGCTACCAAATCTGTATTCTGACATATTTAAAGCAGGCTTGTGAAATGTGTTTGCATGATGGATGAAGGTTTCAGTATGTATATTAAGCCGCTAAATATAGATTGAAATATTAAATATTAGCACATGCAAGTGGAAACTCGCAAATATTCATGGAAATGTCTTATCTTCTCATAAATCCCCTGCCCTCCCTCAGCAAGCAGAGATTAGTGCCAAAAAAAAAAAAAAAACTGCCCACTACTGGTTGGGGAAATCATATGGTAGCATTAGGAGAATATTCAAGCACAACCCTTACCAAAACTGACGGTGAAGGGGACCACAGTGTTTTCCATAGAAATAGTGGATTTCTCCTGTGAAAACTTCCTTCACTGTGACAGTTTTCCACTGTCAGAGTCTATATATATGGACAATGATTTTGGAAAGGAAAAGGATATTGTTTATTAAGTTCACGCATAACAATTCAGTTATAAAAACATAACAGAATCCAATACAGCAGGACCCCTGTATCTGCTGGGGATTGGTTCTGGGGGCGGGGGGTGAATACCGAAAACTATGGATAATAGCGAATGCCATTGAAAATAATGGGACTTCCGGTTTAAAATACCATAGAGTTGCCTTGTATGACCTAGAAAATGGCTAGAGAGGACACATTTTCTAGGAAGACTCTATGGTAGGTGTACTGTTTTGTGTCCTGTGGATAACTGAATCAGTGGATATGAGGGTCCTACTGTACTTCTCAAAATTCAAGCCCCACTTGTAAAGATTCTGTTTTTGGAGACATCAATGTCAAAGGAGGCGCAGCACAGCCTGGTAGGGTGGAAACATATATGCAAAGGAAATAACTCATCCGTACACTCAGCCAGCTCATGGAGAGCTCACCATTCAAGTTGCACATATGACCCAAGTGCTGGGGAGGGAGAAGAGGAGAGAAATCTAGTTCCTAGATTAAAAGCTGGTTGGAAAAACACCACCTCATGTTTCAGCCAGGGATCAGATGACATGAAGGGTCACAGCCAGATAGAGAAAGGCAGTAATAGGAGCCCTGGTGGCGCAGTGGATAAATGCCATTACTGCAAACCACAATGTTATGAGTTCGATCCCAGAGGGCTCTAAGGTTGACTCAGCCTTCCACCCTTCTGTAGGTTGGTAAAATGAGTACCCAGCTTGTTGGGAGCAACTAGCTAACACATTGTAAAATCACTTAGGGAGTGCTTTGGCACTGATAAGTGGTATATAAATATCAATGCTATTGCTAATGCTATGCTAGTAATAAAGCTGACCTGGCTACTCCAGACATTCAGAAAGTTTCTTCCATGGATTGTTTGTTGAGCTTCCATCCAGGGCCCCTTACAGAGTGAGTGAGTGAGACATCTAGAAACATGTGTAGACATCTAGATTTGCAGACATCTAGAAACAACTCACACCATTGCACATATTCCAGCAAAAGATGATCCCTCCTCATCCTAGTCTCATGACTACCTCCCACACCTCCTCTATAAATCAATATTTTTCCACATCTGTCCCCATCATGGATCCCACCTCACAGTTTGACAATCTAGGTTGCCGATGGCTGCAAAACAAAGAGTTGACAGAATAACTTTCTGAAGAGAAACATTTAGCTTTATCACTGCCTCCTTGCAGACACACAAACACATGCACACATTTAACTGCATCTTTTTTTTATGAGAATATAACTCACTGCAAGCTGTTTAAAAGCAATGCAGCGTTTTGCCATTCCTTGGGTAATACTGACACCTGCCGGCTCACTTAAAATATTCTTAGCCCCAAATTATTTAAGAATCAATTATTATTATTTTCATGTTTGCTGCAGTGAGCATCAAATTATTGTATAATTCCTTTCCAAATGTTTTGTAGCGTTGCCCTTTCAGGAGAGCCTACAGCACCAAACCTTCAGCATATACCATTGAGTATAAATGAAGCTCATTTACTTCCTTTTAAAAGCCCTTAATTTAAAAAACAAAACACAGTCCACCTGGTACTGGAAAGGTCAAGTTTTAAGCTCTAGGTCCAGAGTTGGCCCAAGAAATTTTGTTGCCTGAGGAACACCAGTATGTGGTGGCCTGCTCCCCTTGGCTAAGTAAAAGGACGCAATATCCAAAGCCAGCCAAATTATTTTGGCATGTGAGGCATAAATCCCACAAACAGTTTTTGCCATCTTCTAGCAGTACTAATAAATGAAGTACTGTACATAAGGGACAATCTGCTGTGCTTCCATGTCTGTCAAAATTAGCTGCCTGGGGTAGCTACTTCACTTTGCCTAACAGCAGGGTGGGCCCTATATCAGCAGGCCAGTGTGGTGTAGTGGTTTGAGCATTGGACCAAGACTCTGAGAGACAAGGGTTTGAATCCCCGCTCAGCCATGGAAACCCACTGAGTGAACTTGGGCAAGTCACACTCTTTCAGCCTCAGAGGAAGGCAAAGGGGAGGAAACCCTCTGAACAAATCTTGCCAAGAAAACCCCATGATAGTTTCACCTTAGGGTCACTGTAATTCAGAAATTACTTGGAGGCGCACACACACCACATTCGAACATCCGAAGGAGTTCTAACCTGAAATATGACTACAGCCCTGTTTTTTGATGTAAGGACAGTTATTTCCCATTTTTCAAAAGAAAGGAAGAAAACAAAACAAAAAGGACACTAAACTACCAATGATCATTAATACTGTATATAACACCAATTTAAAGACATCAATCGGATACATATCCACTGGAAATTCTTGCATTCTTAAATCTGAATATTAGCACACAGACACACCCATATCACATCATAATTTGCTTTGGTAAACTCATCCAAGATGGAAAAGTGGTTTGCCATATGGAATGGCAGGCTGTTTGAATGGATGAATGAATGAAAGTCTAAAGCTCCACATATAGTTAGCTCAAATCTATAAGCGAATCCTTCCATGGCAGAAACATTAGTGAATTCCTTTGCCTAGCAGCTTCATGCTTAAAGATCTGGACAACTTACATTTCATAAACTGCTAGGGATTGGAAACGAGAGGTTCTTTTGAGTTCAATTTCTTTCATCCTTACTTTTCCCCACATTATCTTTTTTTTTTTTTTTAATCTGTATGAAAATTTGTATCTGTTTTCACGGAATTTTTTAAAAAATGTGTGTGCATTTCCATACGTACCTACATTTTTGTATCAATTTTGTGGACACATTCTATCAACATTTTTGTGTATGTCATCTATATCACAAACTTTAGAATTATACTGATTTTGAGAGCAAACTGTGCTCCAATTCATATCTAGGTTTGGGAAGTTCAAAATGGTATGTTCACCTTAAAACGTGAACACATCTCTGTAGTTAAGACTAATCAAAGTGACCCCTAGAGTGTATGCTAAATTTTATTCCATGGATTTTAGTAAATGTCATGCTCTCAGTCTTACAGAATAATTAAAATGAGAGACTAGCAGTAAGTTATCACACTTCTACTGAACTGATATTTTTAAGCATTCTTTAGATACAGTCATTATTTAAAACTACATCCATTCAAACTAATTTGTCAACACTATCTGCTCAAGCTCATGGCGCAAACAATATACCATATACATGAACATTCCCTATTAAATTTGCCATGCCCCTCTTATACAGGAAGGCTTGGAGTTTCCCTCTCTCTACACAGGCCATCAAACATTACTGATGAACATTAAAAACAGCTGGGAACTGTACTTTTTCAGGATAAGAGCATTTCATTAAAAAAAATGCATTTAAGTATTTTTTTTAAAGAAATGTGCATAAAAATGATTTATTGGAAAAGTTATGAGATTACAGATATACCTACATACATGAGCAAGTACTGTAACAAGCAAAACTGTATACTTTAAAAAAAAACAGATCTGACACATTATATCCTTGATTCACCTAGAAGCAAAGTCTAATGTTTTTGAGCCCAAATCTGAACTGTTGATCATTAGCCTTCCACTGTAGATCGTCTCCTTCCTTTTAGAAGTTAAAGACTAAGGCATAACAGGTCCAGTAGCCAAATTTGCCTCAGCAACCTCAAAGATTAGATACAAGGTGATCTGAACAAGTGCTACAATGACAACTTCCCATCAATACATTTAATAAATATGGCTGTTAGCTGAAATTTTGGACTACTTGATGGTTTTTGACAATCGCTGAATTTTTATAATGTTTATCTTTATGTTATTTTATTCCATAGCCCATGGTTTGTAAATGAAGCTGCTGATAGCAAATTGTTAAATGAGAAAAGCTGAGAACATCCCACTATGGGAAACAGTCACCACTGTAATTGTTATTTTCAGCACAGACTATACTCACCTAAAAATAAAGGTGTTGTTGCATCATTAGTCAGCTCATTAGGATCAGCTCCAGATTCCAGAAGAATAGCAACGCACTCCAAGCTTCCCCGACTTGCCGAAAGATGTAATGGACAAGTGCCTTCAAATGTCTTTGATCTTATGTAGTTATCAGAGGGTGCTGGATATGGTAGCACAAAAGCAAACATTGTTTAATAATTAAATCACTTGTTTTAAAATGAGATCAGTGAGAGAAGCTTGCTTTGCATTGACTCCACATAATTTCCACCACTGCATGTAGCATGCAGTTACAGGAAATGTATACCACCCCTGTTAAAATAGCTTCACTGGCTACTGATTTGTTTCTGGGCACAATTCAAAGTACCTACTGTTCACGACCTATAAAGCCCTATATAGCATGGGTCCAGACTATCTGGAAGCTTTAAGATCCTGGGGAGAGGGATTTCTCTCAGTCCCAACATCATCACAGGCACATTAGGTGAGGACACAAGATAGAGCCACTTTGGTAGTTAATCCCAGACTTAGGAATTCCTTCCCAAGGGAAGCCAGGTTGCCCTCCACCCCGTTCTGTTTTTGCTATCAAGTGAAGACCTTTCTTTTTATTCAGATATTTTGAGTGTTAGCAGTCTGTTGCAGAAGGTATTTTAACAGGGGTGTACCATACTTGTATCTTTGCATTATGGTTATATTTTAACTGCCTTTTAAATACTAGTTTAAATTCATGTTTTTAATTATTGTTTCATTTTTTTTAAAAAAACTTTTGCACTACCCATTGTTTTAATTGTATTTTGTTTTAATTCAAATTGTCAGCTGCCTTGGGTCCCCATATTGGGAGAAAGGTGGTATAAAATTTAAACAAACAAATAATTAATACATGTTGCAAAGAATTCAGGTACCTGGTGACTTTTCACAGTTACAAAGAGACTAAAAAAATTGTAAGGTGGGGGAAAACAGCATTTATGAAAAAACGCAACAAGTTCCCAATAACTGGCACCACATTCCTGGCAACTAACAAAACTGAGTGCTTGTAAACAGAGCAGGGTAGAGGAAAATGAAGCCATAAGAGAAAGCCTTAGCACAAACCTTCTGCAAGCTGGTATCTTCCCAATATGTTGTACTACAACTCCCATTCCCAGCCTAGCATGGCCAACAGGATGGGGGAGGGTGCTTTAGTATAGGTTTTTCCACAAAAATTCCTCCTCTTTAAGGCTGGAATGCAGAGACTTTGGCCCTCCAGATGTTTTGGATTTCATTTCCCACAAGCCCTAAGCCCTCGACAGCATGCCTAATGGCAAGGGATTCTAGGAACTGAATCTCCTGTTTAAGGTATTTTCAAGAGGCATTGCTCCATATTCCACTGTTTATGCTGGTGAACATGTCATCTACACATGCAGCATAATCAAGGGTTGAATTGGTAGAGTTGGGAGTAGCTATAATGGATTGCTCCCCTTCAGACTGTAGCAGGGAGATCAATTTTTTTTTTAATACTCTCTCTATATGGGGGAAAGCAGCCCAACCCTCTCAATGTCTTGGAATACAACTCCTATAAACCCTAGTCAACACAGCTAATAGTATTATGGGAGCTGTAACCAAAACTAAATGGGGGGCACCATGCTGCCCATTCCTGCTCTTGCCAGAGAGCAGTCATAGATAGAATAATCTCATAAAGAAAGGATTAACTGAATAATTTAGGACTGTTAGCCAACAATTTAGACTTTTTTAAAAAAAGCCTGTAATGCATTTTTACTAACACAGACTTTGTCCACCAGACAGTAACTCACTTTGCATGTGACTTCAAACCCGTGCCATAGTGTTATAAAGCTCCTTGACTCCTTCCTCCCCTTTCTCCTCCTCCTTCCTCCTCTCACACATTCTAATTTCCTCCCCCAGTCCCTGCTTCTGGGCAAACTCTGTCAGACAGGAGATTTAAACTAGAGAGTTCCTGGCAGGTAGAAGAGCCTCTGTACCTATCATCTACTGTACCTACCACTGTATCTATCATCTACTGAAGTTCTGCGTTCTTGGGTCTGAATCCTACTGACAATCCCAACTTGAATAGTCCCATTGAATCAACCAGATTTACATATGTGGGGACTCAATAATAGTAATAATAATAATAATAATAATAATAATAATAATAAAATTATTTTTATCCCGCCCCTCTGTTAAAAAACAATCGGGGCGGCTTACAAAAATTAAAATACCAATACAGATTAAAATCCCCAAATGCCACCCACCCCCATAAAAAGACATTAAACCAAAATACATTAAAACAACTGATCTAAAAAAACACATTAAAATAATAAATAATAAATAAGCAGCAGACTAAAAAGGGCCAGGAGCTCCTGCGGCCGGGAACTAACTAAGAAAGGCCTGCCGAAAGAGATCCGTCTTTAGTGCTTTTTTAAAGCTATTCAGGCTCGTCACCTGACGGATCTCGTTCGGCAGGCCATTCCACAAGTTGGGGGCAATTACCGAAAAGGCCCTCTGGGAGGTTGCAGACAGCCTGGGAGGTTGCAGACTCAGCACTCAACCACTGATTCAATAGTACTCTAGTTGGGATTACCAATAGGATTCAAGCTATGGAAGCCAAAGGACTTTGGGACAGTTTGACTTTTACAGGGTAGGTGATCTGCTACTCACCCCTTCCAAGCAAGGTCAGTGTTGTACATTTCTGAAGTACTTACTTCAGAAGACAGTGCCAACTACACTGTAGATCAGGAATGGGGAAACTCAGGTCCTGAGTCCTCATCTGGACCTCTCACCTTCTACAGATAACCATGGCTCCCTCCTAATGGCAGCATCATTTAGTAGCCTCCCAGTTTTTGTACAGGTTTTCCCACTAAAACAGTGGCACTTAACCTTTTCTTTACCAGGGACCCCCTTTAAATATCGTTTTTGTCCATGCACCCCCAAGACTTAACTCAAGATTTAAAACCCTAGTAGTAGTAGTAGTAGTAGTAGTAATACAATTACACCATCCATTAAACCTTCCCTCAGAGGCACTGGAGTGGGAGGGAAGACTTTTCTCCCGCTTCTTCCTGCAAGTTTGTGGCTGGAGCAGATTGAACAGCAATACACAGTCCAAACCACCCAGTCTTTGCCTTGTCTCCTGTCACATGGCCACTACACTGAGGGAGGAGGTGGGCTGAGCAGCCTTCAAGCCTTCGCAGACCCCCTGTGAGGACATTGCAGACCCCTGGAGGTCCACAGGTTGAGAAACACTGCTCTAAAAGATTTCTCATTCTAAAGTTTACTTACTAGCTGTAAGAGGTTTAATAACTTTGTATTTTGATCCTCACCCTTCTTGCCTTTCAGCCTTACCCATCAATGGATTGATAACCTGAGAATCTCTCTCAAATCACAGTCAGCTTTTGGGCTAGAAGAGATGCTACATCCCTTTTACTAAACCTAAATCTCCTGGGTGATTCCATACTCTAGCACTGGAGAACAGAGTGGAAGGACAGGTTGCTTACCTGTAACCATAGATCTTCGAGTGATCTTCTGTGAATTCACACAGCTGGGTTACTCCTGCGCCTGCGCAGAGCATCAGAACCTTCTAGAATCACTAGGCAGACTGTGCTTTGATACATTTTTGGTGGTAACTCCGCCCATCCTAACGGTCCCTTATAAAGGGTTCCCTAAATCCCCTCAGTTCCTTGAATAGCGCCGCAATCTGCAGCATCAGGAACACTAAGCATGTTTATATGATGGAGTAGGACATAGAGGGGAGGATGGGCGGGTCTGTGTGAATTCACAGAAGACCACTCGAAGATCTCTGGTTACAGGTAAGCAACCTGTCCATCTTCTTCGTGGTCTCTGTGAATCACACAGCTGGGTAGACTGGCAAGCTTCACTCCAGGAGGAGGGTATGGCCTACGCATATTGACTCTACTACCATTTTACACAGTCAAAGCTGAGACTGGAATAGTAATAGTACATTCTTAAGTAAAACTATTCAAACCACATATACATTCCTATATGAAACCATCAAGTAACTTGGCAAACATGAACACTCACTTATTGAATAGAAGATAATAGTACAGCTTTCCCAAAGGCAGCCTCGTTCCTAGAACGAGAGTCAAGTCTGTAATGGGAAATGAAAGTCAAAGGTGAAGACCAAGTTGCAGCTTTGCAAATGTCCTCTAGAGGCACCCCAGAGAGGAATGCTGTTGAAATGGAGACAGCCCTTGTAGAGTGTCCTCGAATCCGTGACAGCAAAGGCTTCTTTGCCAGTTCGTAGCAAAGAGCAATGGTCGATGTCACCCACTTCGATAACCGTTGCGGAGATGGGCTCTCCGAGCTTCGATTCAGCATATGACACAAACAGTCTGGGTGACTTTCTGAGGGAAGCAGTTCTTTGAATGTAGAAGGCAAGAGCCCTCCTGACATCCATGAGATGGAGGGTATGTTCGAATTCGTCTTTAGGGTCCTGCATCAAAGCAGGAAGAGTGATGGATTGGTTGAGATCGAAGCTCGACACTACCTTTGGGAGGAAAGAAATGTCAGGGCGAAGCACCACTTTGTGCTTATGGAAAGCAGTGTATGGAGGATCAGATCTCAAGGCAGAGAGTTCACCAGCTCGATGTACTGAAGTGACGGCCACGAGGAAGGCAGTCTTCCAGGACAGAAGTTGTAGATCAGTAGAAGCCAAGGGTTCGAATGGTCGGTGAACCAGCTGCGAGAGGACCAATTCGAGATTCCAAACCAGGGTCGGCTCGGTTACCAGAGGGTGCAGGTTGGCGTAGCCTCTCAAAAACTTCTTAACTGAAACATCAACAAAGGGAGATGGATGACCTCTCACTTGGAACGCAACAGATATAGCTGCCAAGTAGCACCTGATCGATGAAAGCGATAGGCCCGCAACAGACAATTGGAGGAGAAACTCCAAGATAGTCGGAATGGAGAATGGTTCAGGACTCGGGCGTCAAGAGGCCAGAAAGGCTTCGTATTTCTTCCACTTGTAGTGGTACGACTTTCAGGTAGACGGTCTTTGTGCGGCATCGATAACAGCCTGAACCTCTGGATGAAGAGATGCAGATTGCCTCGGCATTGAAGACGAACCCGAGAGTCCCGAAATCGAAGGAAGAATCACAGGATCAGTCTCCATGCCGTCAGACGCAGAGTTTCTAGGTCCGGGTGCCGGACCTTGCCCTCCTGGATGGTAAGTAGATCCGGACGGGATGGAAGACGGATGAAGAGACGTTTGGCCAGGCGAAGTAGGGTCGCAAACCACGGCTGCCGAAGCCACCACAGAGTGATGAGGATAGCTGTCAGGCTCATCCCTGAATTCTGGGCATTGGAGTGGAATTCATGGAGGCCCTGACATGTAGCTAGTATTTTCTCAGGATTTTGGAATGCCTGAGAAATGAGCCAGGCCTCCTGGTTGCCATGGTAACGCAAGTCCTACCAGGAACTCAAGGCCACGCTCGCTGGCTACTCTTGCTCCCCCGTGGAACAACTTCCTCCCTGCTCTGTCTGTTCTCACGCTTGATGCCTTATTATCTCTGGTTTGTTTATATATACTTCAGTAGCAGCTTTGCAACTGCTCCTTACACATGCTTCTCTTCCAATAAAGAGATTTATTGAAGAATCCTGAGTTTGTGTTCTGTGTACATCACAGAAAGCTGCTACTCCACTTTTAATTTTTTTTCTCTGTCCTGAAACTGTGGAGCCTTTACCTGCAATGTCTGACGACGCAGAGACTGGCACACAGACGGACCAAGATCTGATTGCAGCCAGCGCCAGAGAAGCTGAGGCCTCGAAGTAGGAGACCGGGGCAGAGGGGGGTGCTGTAGCTGCCGCAGCTGGAGGCGCCAGCCGAGACCGAGACCGCCAGAGGGCTGCAATATTTCTACCTTCCACTGAACCCTGGGAGCTGGGGATGGAGCTGGCTCCGGGGAGGGGCAGCCTGCCAAGCTTCGGCACTCCGGTGCGAGAGGTTTTGGGCCCTGCCTGGCCATGGGCAGGGGCCGGTCGCCGAGAAGACCGCCGGTCCCGGTGGGACAGACCCCAGGGTGAGGGGCCTAGAGAGCCAGAAGCGAAGTTTTCCCTGGCAGAAGTTGGAACCGAGGTTCTTCAACTGAAACAGCAAATGGGTGAGATACGGGAGGTACTCCTAGAACTCCTGCACAGAACCCCTCCAGCTCCACCAGCACCTGGAGGGGCCCAGCCTCCCCCAGCGCCACCTGCGGCTGCCCAGGCACCCGGGGATGGAGTCCCCGTTCAGCCCCCTGCTGTACCTGGCCTGCCAGCTCCTGGACCGGCTCCCCCAGTGGGGGCTGGCCCGGTCGAGCCGCAGGAGCGACCCCGGGGCTGGAAACACCGGCATCTGAAGGCGAAGTTCGATGGGGATCCAGCAAAACTACCCTACTTCATGACTCAAGTGGTGAGTTACATGACTCAGTGGGAAGGGGAGTTCCAGTCTGAGGCTGAGAAAGTGCAGTATGTGTCCAACCAACTGGAGGGAGAAGCGGCCCAGTGGTTGGTGGGTCTGTATGATATGGGAGCCCCTGAACTGGGTAATTACCAAGAGTTCCTGATGGCTCTCAGGGCCCAGTTCGACGATCCCTTAAGAGGGAAGCGGGCTCGAAGCAAGCTTAGGAGCCTGAAGCAAGGCACGATGCCAGTGGCAGAGTACGCGGCTGAGTTCCGCCGCCTAGCCAGCCAAGTGCCGGAGTGGCCAGAGGAGGTCAAGGTGCAGTTTTTCCAGGAGGGCCTGAACCCTGACATTCTAGAGTGGGCCAAGTTCCAGGGAGACCCCGAAACCCTCATGGGGTGGATACGGCTAGCTGGGGAAGTGGAGTCAGTGAAGGCCAGCATCAAGATGTTGCGCCGCCAGACCGGGACGGAGGGGAAGTCCGCTGGGGGTCCCGGGAAGAAGACCAAGTCGGCTCGCTCGGGGGGAGGCACCACCGGGGAGTCCGAACGTGAGCGAAGGATGAGAAAGGGGCTGTGCCTGCATTGTGGGAAGAGCGGACACCGCATAGCGGAGTGCCCAGAGAGGAGCCCACGGGAGCAACCCGCCGCCGCCAAGCCAGCGCGGAGCGAGGGGAGATCCGGGTCCGCCAAGACTCCCTCCAAACCCAAGACCAAGGCGACGGCCAGGGCCCTGGCAGCGGGCCAGGCGGCAGGGGAGTCCTCAGATGATCCCGAGGATAGTGGGTCCTACTCTTCCGACGCTGAGCCGGCGGGAAACGGGCCCAGCCCGCCCTACTGAGCGCCCGAGGGCGGGCTAATCCGGAAGGGCGCCCGGATGCCGTGGTGAGTGGAGTGAAGGGCCCGTTCTTTATCAAAGCTCGAGTGGGGGTTGGAGGGGAGGGCCCCACCCGCAAAGTTATGTTAATGATTGACTCTGGTTGTACCCAAGTACTTATGCATCCCTCCTTAGTCAGTGAACTGAACGTTGATACTGTCAAGCTGGACAAGCCCGTGTGGCTGTCTCAGATGGATGGGGGGATGATGAAGGGGGGCCCCGCCCGGCGCATAACTGGCCCCATGCACATGAGGATGGGCAACCACCAAGAGGAACTGCAGTTTGTGATTGCTCCAGGTTTAGTCCCCGCGGCAGTTGTGGGTCTGAACTGGCTAAAGTACCACAACCCTACCATAGACTGGATAAAAGAAACACTGACTTTTACAGACCCATTGTGTATCAAGGAGCACGGGGCGGGGGGGAGGATCCCCAGGGGAGGGGGGCCCCCTGGTGGATGAGCCGCAGAATTACACAACTGCCTTAGTAAAAGGGGAGCTGAAAGGGCTGCCAGTAGAGTACAAGGCGTGGCAATATGTGTTTGAGGAGAGGGAATGTGACATTTTGCCACCCCACCGGGCTTTTGACTGTGCCATCGAGATACTCTCGGAGTCCAGCCTACCCAAACCTCACATTTATTCCATGACACCAGCTGAAATGGAGGCGCTCCGAGAGTTCATAGATAAAAACTTAGCCCGAGGGTTCATTAGGCCCTCAACCTCGCCTGTGGGGGCCCCGGTGATGTTTAGGCGCAAGGCTGATGGCGGGCTTCGTTTGATTCAGGATTACAGAGGGCTAAACGCGATTAGTGTCTCCAACCAATACTCCCTGCCCTTGATGAAGGACATATTAGCCCATCTCTCCAAAGGGAAGATTTTCACGAAGCTGGATCTGCGAGAGGCCTACTACAGAGTACGGATTCGGGAGGGGGATGAGTGGAAGACTGCATTTAATTGCCCCCTAGGGGCTTTTGAGTTCCTCGTCATGCCTTTCGGCCTCAAAGGGGCCCCTGGCATTTTTCAGAACTTAATTAATGATGTTTTACGTGAATTTCTGTACAAAGGGGTGTTGGTGTACCTTGATGATGTGTTGATTTATTCTGAGGACTACACGTCCCGTGTGAAACTGGTGAAAAAGGTGCTTGCCAGGTTGGGGGAAAATCATCTGTATGCGAAAATGTCCAAGTGTGAGTTCCACCAAAGCCGTCTGGATTATTTAGGGTACCGCATCTCAAACAAAGGGATTGAAATGGACCCAGAAAAGGTTAAGGGGGTCTTGGCATGGGAAGCCCCTAGAACCAGGAAACAGTTGCAGAGCTTCCTGGGGTTTGCTAATTTTTATCGGTCCTTCATCCCTGACTTTGCGTCGGTAGCCCTTCCCCTGACAGATTTGTTAAAAACCAAAGAAGGGAAAGACAAAGGTTCCAAGCACAGTAAAGGGAACAAACCTCCCCAAAAAATTGTGTGGTCACCACAGTGCCAACAAGCATTTGACAAATTGAAATCCCTTTTCACTTCTGAGCCTATTCTCAAACACCCCGACCCCTCCCAACCTTTCATGGTCCAAGTGGACGCATCTGATGTGGCTATGGGTGGTGTTCTGTTGCAAAAGGGGGAGGAAGGGGATTTGAGGCCATGTGCCTATTTTTCCAGAAAGTTCAATGACACGGAACGAAATTGGCCGGTGTGGGAGAAAGAGGCAGGTGCTATCAAGTTGGCACTAGAGACGTGGCGCCACCTACTGGAGGGCTCACCCAAACCGTTCGAAGTTTGGACTGATCATAAAAATTTGGAAGTATTGGCTACCCCTAGGCGTATGAGCCCCAAGCAGGTCAGGTGGGCCAGTTTCTTTTACCGATTTAATTTCACCTTGAAATTTATCCCGGGGAAAAGGAATTTTCTGGCTGACGCTTTGTCCAGGCTACCACAGCATGAGAGTAAGCACAAGGAGGTCATTGATACTGTTTTTTCTCCTTCCCACTTGGGGCTAGCTGTCCTCACTCGGAGCAAAGCCAAGGAACAGAAATCCACTGCTAGCCCTGCTCAGGTGCCGGGTCCTACTGAAATTGGCGGTGATTCCCCCTTGGCACCTGGACCGGTGCCCCAGCCCTTGAGCCCCGAACCACCTTCCCCCGATCCGGGGACCCGAGCAGTGACCCCTACGGCGGATGGCTCTGCCACGCCCACTGTTTCTCAAGGGGAGGGAGGTGGGTGGCATTCTCAATTGGCCTCGGAACTGCCCCTGGACCAGTGGTTCCTGGCTCACCCCAATGAGGTGACTGTGAAGGATGGGGTGGCCTGGAAAGGGGATCGCCTGTATGTTCCTGAGGCCTTGAGAGCGAGTATTCTCAAACAGTGCCATGATGTCAAGAGTGCGGGACATTTTGGGTATCTCAAAACTTTACATTTGGCCCGGAGACAGTTTTGGTGGCCCCGTATGAGGAAGGAGGTGGAGGAATATGTGAAGGGGTGTACCACTTGTGCAGTGTCAAAAGGGGGGTCAGGGAAGCCCAAAGGTTTGCTCCACCCTCTACCTACCCCAAACAAGCCCTGGGAGGTCATTAGCATGGATTTTATTGTGGAATTACCAGAGAGTAGGAAAAAGACGGTTATTTGGGTGGTGACTGATTTGTTCTCAAAGCAAGCGCATTTTGTAGCCTGTAAGAAACTCCCCACGGCCTCCCAATTAGCCAAATTGTTCATTCAGCATATTTATCGGATTCATGGCATTCCGGCCAAGATTGTGTCGGATCGGGGGGCACAATTTACCTCGCAGTTTTGGAAGGCTTTCACAAACCTTCTGGGGGTGGAGCTCGGTCTCAGCAGCTCCCATCATCCCCAATCGGATGGACAATCGGAACGAACGAATCAGACTCTGGAACAATACCTAAGATGCTATGTGAATTTCCAACAATCTGATTGGGTTGATCTTCTACCTTTTGCTGAAGTGGCCTACAATAATGCCACTCACCAGAGCACTGGGCTCTCACCGTTCAAGGTTGTGTCTGGGCATGATTTCGGTCCCCTCCCCTTGTTGGAGGGGTCCCCCAACTCTGACCCCGTTTCGGTCTCCCAGTGGAGTCAAAAGGTCAGGGATGCGTGGCCTCATGTAATCTCAGCCTTGGACTTTGCCAAAGCACGCTACAAACATTATGCTGATCAGAAATGGGACCCTTCCCCCAAATATGCAGTGGGAGATATGGTTTATTTGTCCACCAAATTCCTTAAGTGTCCCCAACCCTCTAAGAAGTTGGGAGCCAAATACATTGGGCCTTTTCGTGTTGTTAGGATGGTAAATCCTGTGGCTTTTGAACTGTCTTTGCCTAAGTTATACCGTCATGTACATCCTGTGTTTCATTCCAGCCTGCTCAAGCCCGTGAACCCTCCGGACAAACACCATCCGGCTCCAGAACCTGCTCCTCAGCCGATCCTGGTGGATCAGGACCAACATTTTGAAATTTCTGAGATTCTGGACTCTAGACTTCACCGGGGAGGGTTACAGTATTTGGTAAAGTGGAAACACCTGCCTTTGGGCCATGCGGAATGGGTTGCTTCTGAGCATGTCAATGCCAAACGCTTGTTGTGAAAGTTCCATGCCCGCTTTCCCGATAAGCCTGGCTGAGCAAGGGGGGAGGGTTGGTCTTCAGGGGGGCAGTATGTCAGGCTCATCCCTGAATTCTGGGCATTGGAGTGGAATTCATGGAGGCCCTGACATGTAGCTAGTATTTTCTCAGGATTTTGGAATGCCTGAGAAATGAGCCAGGCCTCCTGGTTGGCATGGTAACGCAAGTCCTACCAGGAACTCAAGGCCACGCTCGCTCGCATCCGCTCGGTCCCGGCGAAGCTTGGCAATCACTCTTGTCAGCAGCGGGAATGGAGGAAACAGGTAAAGCAGCGGACCTGACCAACGGAACAGGAACGTGTCCCCTCTCAATCCTCGGGCGCGTCTTGTGGAACAGAACTGGGGACACTGGGCATTCTCCGGAGATGCGAAGAGGTCTACTTGAGGAAGGCCCCATCTTCGAAACAGTTCCGAGGTGACCGACCTGTGTAAATGCCACTCGTGGTTGGAGAGGCTAGAACGGCTGAGTCCATCTGCAAGAGTGTTGTCCTTCCCGGGAAGATGGATTGATTGCAGAAAAATGTTCCTGTGGACACACCAATCCCAGATGTCTAACATGAGCTGCAGAAGTTGAGGGGACCTCGTGCCTCCTTGCTTGTTTAGGTAGTACATGACAGAGGTGTTGTGTGTCAGTACTAGGACAGTCTTGCTCCTCACCAGGGTTTTGGAAAGCTCGTAGCACCTTCTGGACACCGAGAAGTTCCAGGACATTCATGTGGAGGGCTCGCTCTTCGGTATTCCAAGAACCCCGAATCTCGTAGGACTCAAGATGAGCTCCCCATCCCTGTAGTGAGGCATCCATTGTCAGGGAGACATCAGGTTGAGGAGGATCAAATGGCATGCCCAACAGGACGTTGTCCGGTACCAGCCACCACTCTAGAGACCGATGAACTGCCTGTGGCATCATGAGCATTTTGTTTGGAGAATCGTTGAGAGGATCGAAGACCTGCAAGAACCAGTGTTGGAGCGGACAGAACTGTAGCCTCGCAAAGCGGGTCACGTAAGTAGTGGCTGCCATGTGACCGAGTAGTATCTGGATTGAGTGAGCAGTGAGCCTTCGGGACCGATGGCATACATGGATCAGGTACCAAAGAGTGTTGAAGCGGTCTTGAGGTAAGTAGGCCGCAACCGTTACAGAAAATAGCCGAGCTCCAATGAATTGGATCGTTTGAGCCGGATGGAGCTGAGACTTCTCGATGTTGACAACAAGTCCCAGGCAGTCTAAGGCATCTAAGGTGAGGCCAACATCGAGTTTGAACTGATGTTGAGAGTCCACCACAATCAACCAATCGTCGATGTAGGGAAAAACCACCATGCCCTGCTGTCGAAGGAAAGCCGCTACCACTGCCATGCATTTTGTGAAAACTCATGGAGCAGCCAAAAGACCAAAGGGGAGAACTCTGAACTGGAAGGCGTCGGTTCCGACTTGAAAGGCAAGGAAACGCCTGTGGCCCGGATGGATCCCGACGTGAAAATAGGCATCCTTCAGGTGTATAGAGGCGAACCAGTCGTCCTGTTTCAGGAGTGGAAGGATTGGAAGCCAAGGTGACCATTCTGAACTCCTTTGGGGCTATGTACCTATTCACCCCACGGAGGTCAAGAATCGAACGTAGGCCACCATCCTTTTTCATAATGAGGAAGTACCTCGAGAAGAAGCAGAGGTGGTGAAGATCGGGGTGGATAGGTTCGATGGCTCCCTTCTGCAACAGTATCTGTACCTCCTCGAGGAGGGGAGGGGAGGGCGGTGTCGAGCGAACCAGTCCCGTTGGAGGTAGAGAGTCAAATTCGATCCAATAGCGTTCTGGACAATTTGGAGTACCCAGCGGTCGGATGTTATAGAAGATCAGGCTTCTTGGAAATTCGACAGTCGATCTCCGAAGAGTGGTGTCTAAGAAAGGAGAAATAGTATCAACAATCAAGTTAAAACTTCTTCCGGTTCTGATCCCTGGACCATTGCCTTGGTGGTTGTCGGTATCTGGAACCCGAGCCCTGGCTCCTCACTGATGAGGCCGGAGAGGGAGAGGGAACGTAATGGGACCGGCGGTAGGACTGGCCAGAGTATCCACGGCGGAATTGTTGGCCAGACGATGGAGCCTGCCAGGAATATCTGCCTTTAGGACGATACTGGGAGATGGAGGTGGAGCCCATACCATATTTCCTGGCAGTGGTCCTCATGTTTTGGGTGAACTCGAGCTTTTCATTGGTTGACCCGTTAAATAAGTCAGATTCGTCAAAAGGCAGATCTGCTATGGTGGCCGATGCTTGAGGTGTAAGGCCTGAGAAACGTAGCCATGCATGTCGACGCAGAGCAATAGAACCAGTGATGGTTTTCGCTGCGCAATCTGCAACATGACGGGCCGAATTCATCTGCTGCCCCACAAGAGATTGGGCCTCCGCCTGAATTGCCTCTGCCATTCTACGACGTTCCTCAGGGAGGTCTTGAATAAACTGGCTCATCCGTTCCCATAACACTTACTGGTAAGCTCCCATGAAAGCTGAATAATTTGCCACACAGAAGCTCAATCCAGCTGCAGAATAAATTTTCTTCCCCACAATGTCCAACTTGCGACCCTCTGGATCTGGTGGAGTTGACAGAGGCCGATGTTGCTTCCTGTTCTGTGCGGCTTCGACGACGACGGAGTTCAGTTTTGGGTGGTTCTGGAGCCAGTCCACATGTTCGCCACCAACACGGTACAGGCAGTCGATCTTTTTGGAGGTCAACTGTATAGAGGAGGGGTTCTCCCAGGAGCCCTGCATGATCTTCAGCAGTGATGGCAAAACTGGGATAGAAGCCATAGGGGGTGCGTTTGACTGGATCCGCTGAAAAATCGGGTCCACTGGCTCAGCTGCTTGTTCCTCCACTTTAAGGTCCAACGCGTGGGACATCCGACCATTTGTTCTGCGAAAGCGCGAACATCATCCGTTGAGGAGGAGGAATCATCTTCCATCAACTCAGCTCTAGGCGATGGTAAATAAGGTCAGTACTGGTCCCAAGACATGGAGGAAGCGGAAGTCGAACCCTCCGGCAATGGACTACGGTCCCGTGGCAGTGTGGGAGATCGGTGCTGTGGGGTTGGAGGAGTTCGAGGCAGAGGGCGATATTCAAGAGAAGGAGAGACCTGAATCACTGCATTCTTCTTAGATGCCGATTTCACGACGTCAAGGTCAGACAGTCGTGGAGATCGAGCTATCAAGCAGCCAGTGAAGGAAGAGCCAAGCACATCACCCCTTGACGTCAAAAGTTGTGAACCCGTGGGAGACGGCAAACCTGCGCAGCAGATGGATTGAGCAAGATCATAAGCAGTATAAGCTGGAACATCGGTACGGATAGTAGAAGGAGATGTACGGCCCCGAGGCGAGGGTTCAGACTCAACAACCTCAACTTCGATGTCAGAAGAGTGGCGTTCCAACAACTGAGCCCGTGAAATAACAAGAGCGGGTGATGCCTCCAGCCACTTAGGTGACCTCTCAGTGTCGGTCCCGGATGGGATGTCAACCGCCACAATCTCCACCGATCCCAGTGGCGTGAACAAACGGCGAACCGCGGACTCTGGTGTGGCAGATACGGGCAGCGGTCTGGCAAAAGTGGCCTTGGTATCAACCGGTGGGCACGTAGGCATCACAGGGGCAGCAGTATCGAGGGGCTTCGGTTTCTTCGAGCCCTCCTTCAATTTGGTCTTAGACTTAGTACAGTCATGTTTAGATACGTGCTTTTCTTTCCTCTTTTTCTTTAAGGATTGCGAAGAGCCAGACTCAGTGCTGGGACGGGTCTTGGTGGTGGCAGGAGCCCGATCCCGAGCGACGGTCTTCGAAGTCAACAGTGTCGGCTGCCGGACCGATGCCGAACGATCCCGTGTTGAACCCGAAGATACATGTTGCAGGGAGGTATGGAGAGCCTCAGGATCCAAAGCTGTTGAACGGCGCCTAGATGGGCTCCGGGATTGACGGCGTTTTTGGCCCTTGGGTGTTGGAGACCGAGAGCATCCACGGTCCCGGGGTTCAGAAACAGGAGTTGAGGCTGGGGCTGAGGCAGAAGCAGAAGCCGAAGTTGTACCCGGAATTAAGGCCTTCTCATACAGGAATGACTTCAAACGAGACAGCCTTTGCTTACAGGCCTGAGGCGTAAAGGCCTTGCAGTGTACGCACGTGTCGACATTGTGGGTTTCCCCCAGGCAAATCAAGCAGCGGGAATGGCCATCCGTGCTTGGGAGTTTGGCCTGACAAATCACGCAGCGTTTGAAGGGTCCTCTTCCAGACATTTTACTCAGAAAATCACAACAGGCAAGCGGAGCAAAAGACATAGCCAGCGACAGTCCAGGTCAGATATCTGAGGTAAATACCAAAGCCGAAGGAGGAAGCAAAAGTCATCATCAATAGCCAAAACCAGGTCGAATAAACAGCGGTCAGAAGTAGAATGCCAAAACAGAGGAGTAAAGAAAAATCATCATCAAAATCCAAAGCCAAGTCAAAACCAGATAGATAGGAGAAAAAACACCTAGTGAACAGAGGTTCCTTTAAGCTGCTAGCGCAGCGGAAAGAAAGGAACTGAGGGGATTTAGGTGGGAACCCCTTATAAGGAACCGTTAGGATGGGCGGAGTTACCGCCAAAAATGTATCAAAGCACATTCTGCCTAGCGATTCTAGAAGGTTCCGATGCTCTGCACAGGTGCAGGAATAACCCAGCTGTGTGATTCACAGAGACCACGAAGAAGATCCTCTGGAAACAGAAGCTTGCCTTCCTTGCTTCACTGGTATTTTTCCATGCAAATCCCCATTTTATCTCACCTGCACAGATTAAGAGCTTCAGACATTTGCTTGTGTTATGAAAGGCTGCTTCATGGATCGGCATCCAACCCCGGTTATCTGGAACATCAAGACTATATCCTTGTCTAATGAGCTTCTTCAAACGTTTGGTATCACCTTCTCTAGCTGCAAGGCCAACAGCAGAGCATCTGTCAGAATAGGCCTCTGTAAAATCCATTCTAAAAGATCTAACAAAAAAGAAAAGAGAGAGGGGAAAAAATAAACACATAACCCTCAATGGAACTGGAGATCAGGAAGTCAACAACACTTATTATCTCAGCAAACATTACACTCCACTGGAGTATAAATCCACTCAGCCAAACTTATCTGATAGGAGCCTTTATTATAAATTAATTTGAATGAAGTCTTCTCAAATATGTGTAATAAAGATATGCTTTGTATCTCACTGACATTTGAAGTCTTAACTTCACACTGCTTTGATGTCTGAAAACTGTCACTGATAGGCCGTGCCCTAGATGAAAAAGATGTGAAATTCTATAATTATCCTACACTGATCCAAGTTTCCAACCTCTAACAAATTAAAATGTTTGAAGAATTAGCATACTGATCTAGCCACATTTCATCAGAAGGCCCCTTTAACTTCAATGTGAACCATGTAAAGTGTACTGAAGCTGCAGTCCTATACCTATTTACCTGGCAGTAAAGTCAACAGGATTTACTTATAAGCAGATATGTACAGGGTTATAGTGGGGAGCACAGGCTGGCGGGGGGAGAGTATCTTAATTTGACGTACAGAGCTATGTTCATACACTGGATTGTTCAAATGTAAGTCAAAATACAGTCGTCCTTTCATATTCGCTGGCGTTTGGTTCCAGGTCCCTCTGTGGATACCAAAATCCATGAAAGTCAAGTCCCATTATATGCAATGGCATAGCAAAATGGTATCCCTTATATAAGATAGCAAAATCAAGGTTTGCTTTTTGGATTATTATTTTTTAAAGAATATTTTCAAGCTGTGAATACTTAAATCCATGGATATGGAGGGACAACTGTAATAGACAAAAGATCTATGAGTCTATGATTTGTGTCAGGCCATCTTATTATATAACACCAGCACCCCATGGTCACAGTGGGAGGAGGATCCCCATTTCTTCCTGGTTCGTACAATGAGCTGCCGATGATATAAAACTAAGGCTGCTGCCACACTGCAGAATTATTATTATTATTATTATTATTATTATTATTATTATTCTATCCTGCCCCTCTGCAATGCAATTGGGGCGGCTTACAATATAAAAACTCCATAATCACAATACCCTAGCCCACCCACCCCTTAAAATAATATTAAATTATGAAGGATTAAAAACATACAATAATTAAAATATATAAGTTAGAAGAAAAAATTAAAACATACAATCATAGCCCAGAAAGGACAGCCGAGTCTTGGGCCGGGATAATTATTCAGGAAAGGCCTGCCGGAAAAGATCTGTGTTGACAGCTTTTTTAAAGCTGTCTAAGGTGGTAATAAGACAGATCTCATCCGGCAGGCCATTCCATAATCTGGAAGCAGCAGCAGAGAAGGCCCTCTAGGAGGTCACCGACAGCCTTGTTTTCATAGGCTGTAACAGATTCCTCCCAGAGGACCAAAGTGTGCGGGGAGGGTCGTACGGAAGGAGGCGGTCCCGGAGGTAAGTTGGACCCAAGCCATGTAGGGCTTTAAAGGTCATAACCAACACCTTGTACTGTGCCCGGAAACTAATAGGCAGCCAGTGGAGAGCTTTTAGCACAGGTGTTATATGCTCTCTTCTGGAAACGCCAGAAATCAACCTGGCTGCCATGTTCTGGACTAGTTGAAGTTTCCGAGTCAAGCACAAGGGTAGCCCCATGTAGAGCGCATTACATAATTCAGTCTGATAATGCAGATAAATAATGCAGTCTGACACCACTTCAACTATCATGGATCCAATCTATGAAATCCTGGGACTTGTAGTATGTTGTGGAACCAGAACTCTCTGACAGAGATGGCTGGATATCTCACAAAACTACAAATCCCAGAATTCCATAGCATTGAGCCATGGCAATTAAAGCAGTGTCAAACTGCATTATTTTTGCAGTGTGCCTGCAGCCTACGAGACCTGTGGCATAGTAACTGTCACATAATTACAGTTGTCCCTTCATATTCACTGGGGTTTTGTTCTAGGACCCCCGTGAATACCAAAATCCGTGAATACTCAAGTCCCGATTATGTGGAATGGCATAGCAAAATGGTGTCCCTTATATAAGATGGCAAAATCAAGGTTTGCTTTTTGGGTTATTATTTTTTAAAGAATATTTTCAAGCTGTGAATACTTAAATCCGTGGATACCAAATCTGTGGATACAGAGAGACAACTCTATTTTGTATGACATTTGTGTTTGAATTACATTTAAGATTACAGTACAGTCTCTCTGTATGTGCCTTCAAGTAGCCTGTTGACATATGGTGACCTCATTAATTTCATAGGGTTTTCTTAGGCAAGGACTACTCACAGTGGTTTTGCCAGTTCCTTCCTCTGAAATATCACCTGCTGCACCTGGTATTCAGTGGTGGTCTCCCATCCAAGTACAAACCAGAACTGATCCTGCTTAGCTTTCAAGATCAGAAAGGATCTAGTGTCTTTGGTAATCACAGAGTCATAGAGTTGGAAGAGATGATTGCCAGTAATGTGTTACAAGCAAAAAATTACTGTTTAACAGTGGTGGAGACAGTACTGTGGCATAGGGAATTATTCAGCTGTCAAATCAGCCACAAAGCCAGTGTGGTGTAGAGGTTTGAATGTTGAACCCTGAAGGCCAGGATTCGAATCCCCAGGGGACAACGGAAACCCACTGGCTGAACTTTGGTAAGTCATGCTCTCTCAGATTCAGGGAAGGCAATAGCAAACCTCCTCTGAAGAAATCTTGCCAAGAAAACCCACTGACAGGGTTGCCTTAGGTACTCCACAAGTCCAATATGGACTTGAAGGCACACAACAATAACCACATGTCAGACACAGCTCCATCTGCTTTGTCTTATGTCATGTTTGCGCTGTGCAATATGTATCCAAATCAGGTCCAGAGTCTGGAAATTTGGGGACAGGGACTATACAGCTCTCAGAATCCTCAAGCTAACACATCTAACAATTTTCCAGACTGGTTTTGACAGATAGCCCAGTTTGCTAGCAAAGCCTAAACCCCTGACTGTAGGTTGATGAGAGCTGTAGTCTGGCACAGCTGGAGAGCATTAGGTTTGAGGAGCTTGTAAGAATCTGAGAGATCAAAGACCACCTAATTGGAGCAGAACCAGATCAAGTCAGTTAACAAGCTGACTCAAGATACCATCTGATGGGGGGGGGGGTATAAAACTCCAAGTAGCTCCCAATAACAGCTTTCGCTGTTTCTTGTGATCTTTTTCAAAAAATACATGAAAATGCACATAACCGCCTGTCTGAACAACCAATTTGAATTGGGGCACATCCAGGAAGTCAAACGTGATTGGTCAAATGTGCGCAGGGGTGGACTTGACAGCGACAAAGAGGCTGGAGCCGCCTTTTTTTTTTCAGGGGAACGATCCAGTGTTTTTTTGTTTTTGTTTTTTTGAGTGACAGAGCAAGAAAAAAATGTTTTTAAGTGAACAATACCTCTTCCGCATCTCTCATTTTGCAAAGCAAAAAAAAAGGGGGGTAACTAGAGGGAGGTTTTGATTAAATAATAAGGCAGATAATTCAATCACAGCCACCATCTTATCTCATGGGCATGTCCTGTGTGAACTTCAAACTCAGATACCGTTCCATGCCAGTGATTTTGTGAGTGGATCATGGGGACAAATGAACACTGCTGCGA
Source organism: Gambelia wislizenii (assembly GCA_030847615.1). Classification (NCBI taxonomy): domain Eukaryota; kingdom Metazoa; phylum Chordata; class Lepidosauria; order Squamata; family Crotaphytidae; genus Gambelia; species Gambelia wislizenii. The sequence continues at coordinate 18,859,729 of JAUMIR010000001.1, read as the reverse complement.
CAGTGCGATAATGTGCTATTTTCTGCAATTAATTCTCCTGTCTGACGGAGCCCTTGCTGTTGTTGGGTGCCTTCAAGTCTTTTCCAACTTATAGCAACCCTAAGGCAAACCTGTCATGGGGTTTTCTTGACAAGATTTGTTCAGAGGTGGGTTTGTCTTTGCCTTCCTCTAAGGCTAAGAGGGTGTGACTTGCCCAAGGTCACCAATGAGTTTCCACGGCTCAGCAGAGATTTGAACCCTGGCCTCCAGAGTCCAAAACTCAAACCACTACACCACACTGGCTCTCATGATTCTCTTACTGCCAAATACCTATTTCTAGTATTTCTATAAAGGTTTTAAAGGGTTTGACCACACATTGCATACAATGTCCTTCATTAATTTACTTTTTATAAAAGAGCAAAAACTATTTATTTTAATTTTTTAATATAAAAAAACTATTTGTTTATTTATTTTAAAATTTACATTTATATCCCTCTCCCAATATGGGACCCAAGGCAGCTTACAGCATAAAATAAAATACAGTCATAACATTTATTTAATTTTTTTTAATTATTTGAAACCTATTAAATAAGCTATCCTATTAAAATGCTGCTAATAATAGGCGACTTGAAGGCACATAGATACACACAATTAAAAAATAAATAAAAGCATTTATCAGGGTTTGAATCCCCACTCAGCCATGGATAACCACTGGATGACCCTGGGCAAGTCATATACTTTCAGCCTCAGAAAACCTCACAATAGGTTCGTCTTAGGGTCACCATAAGTTGGAAATGGCCTAAAGGCACCACAACAACAATTTAAAACATAACATTGAAAATAAAGGTAGCATGTACACTTTATGACAAAAGCATGAAATTTAGCACTGAAGATTGGGACATGGTTGTTTTATCTGTTGAAGGCTAGTGTAGCTATTTTCCAAATAACCTTAACAGATTAGCAAGCTGGGCCAAAACTAACAAAATGAATTTCAACAGGGAGAAATGTAGGATACTACACTTGGGCAGTAAAAATGAAACGCACAGATATAGGATGGATGACACCTGGCTTGATAGCAGTGCATGCAAAAGGGATCTAAGAAGAGTCTTAGTAGACCACAAGCTCAACCTGAGTCAGTAGTGTGATGTAGCAGCTAAAAAAGCCAATGTGATTCCAGGCTGCATCAACAGAAGTACAGTGTCTAGATCAAGGGAAATAATAGTGCCACTCTATTCTGCTTTAGACAGACCTCACCAGGGCACTGCAATTCAAGAAGGATATTGACAAACTAGAATGTGTCCAGAGGGGGGCGTCCACAATGGTAAAAGTTCTGGAACCCATGCCCTAGGAGGATTAGCTTAGGGAGCGGGGTATATTTAGCCTGGAGAAGAGATGGCTGAGAGGTGACATGATAGCCATGTTTAAATATTTGAAGTTATATCATATTAAAGATGGAGCAAGCTTGTATTCTGCTGCTCCAAAGACTAGGACACAGGATAATGGACTCAAACTATAGGAAAAGAGATTCCGCCAAAACATTAGGAAGAACTTCCTGATGGTAAGAACTGTTTGACAGTGGAATGCACTGCCTCAGAGCGTGGTGGAGTCTCCTTCTGTGGAGGTTTTTAAACAGAGGCCAGATGGCCTTCTGTTGGGAGTGCTTTGATTTTGTATTCCTGCAGATCAGGGGGTTGGACTAGATGGTCCTTGGGATTTCTTCCAACTCTATGATTCAAATGGCCAACAAAAGCAACTTCATCTGTATTTTATGTTACAGTGCTTGATGGCATGAGGCTGCACATACTGCAAACTAAAGAAACATGAGCACCATAATATCCTCATTCAGGAGGTTGATTGTAGACATGGTATTATGTGTACCGGACTTGTTTATCTCGGATTGGCCTTTTTAGTCATCAGCGCACTTGCAGAAAGCGCAGGATGAATCCTTCCTGAATCTTCCTTTGCGAAGAAAAGCCAGAGATTATGTGTACTATATCTTTTGCACAGGGACTGCAACCATGGAATGAGTTATGGCTGGCATTTAGAACTGAAAGGAACTTTTGGTACTTAACAGCCCATGAAATGGCAAACAATCTAGGACCACCAAAGGCTTAGCCATTGCCCTCATTCCAGGCTCTGACATGACGTGATAGTTTGTCAAGCTCTGCAAGACTCAATAAGAAAACTGCCAATTTGGCCCATGTTGCCAGAATGAACAGATGCTTTATCTAAGATATCCTCACCACCACCAAATGTCACACCAGAATAGGATATCTCCTGCATTCAAAGTTCATGACCTTCCTGTAGGACTGAATAAGCACTAACTAGATGAAGGAAGAAAGGTCTTTCAAAGATCAATGTGCTATTAACTCCAGCTACATGGGTAGCTTTAGAGGAACAAACTGGCCATCTACCAAGGACCTCATGTGTGGGGACAGGTAATCCTACCAAGGCCAGAACTTCTAGTCCCAACTAATTGGGACTGGACCAAAACTCCAACAGCATTTTTAAGACACTTTGGATAACTTTGCTTGAACCTGCTAAAACATGCAAGATTTTATATCCTGTAATTGCAAGATGGACTATAAGAATGCCTTTAAAGATACAACATGCTATGAACAGGTTTGACTCATTTTCTGTTACAATGTACTTGTAGATGACCACCATTTTGAAAAATGGCTGCCATCATTTTCAGGAGCCAAGTGAACCCCAATATCAAAATCCATTTAACATTTACTAAGCAGTCTGTGCCAAATGTGATGCTTTTATCACAAAGCCCCCCACTCTTGCATATTTTTCAGCTGATCTGCCCCATTACAAGAGGAATCATGACAGGTATTTTAAAAAGTAGAAGTCGGAAACAAACTAATGCTGTAGTAACTTGCAATCTTTGTTGTATTGTAGTTCTAACAAAAAATCATTTTTAAAAAAATGCTGTTTCGCTGACCAAGATAACTGCTGTTACCTGCTCTCTCACAGTGCTGTACTATAAAAAATATTCTCTTTATTAAACAGGAGATAAATCATATCCATCTGCATGGAAAGTTCTACTGTCTTCATTTAGGAATTCAAGAAAGAACTGAGACCTCAAGATAATTTTGGAATTATCAAAATTCAAAAGAACAAAAGAAATCAAATAACAAAGGAAAATACCTTTTTATTCAGACAGGCTTTTAGCAACTGACTGGCTTCTTGGTGTGACCCTAATGCAAACCTATTATGGGGTTTTCCTGGCAAGATTTGTTCAGGTGAGGTTTGCCATTCCCTTCCTCAGAGGCTGAGAGTGTGACTTGCCCAAGGTCACCCTGTGGGTTTCCATGGCTCAGTGGGGATTTGAACCCTGATCTCCAAAGTTGTACTCCAGTGACACTTAACCTTTTCTTTACCAGGGACCCCCTTTAAATATCTTTTTTCCCATGGACAAGACTCAACTCAAGATTTAAAACCCCAATAATAATAACATCTAATGATAATGTTGATGCTAATAATAAAAAAAAATTATAAATACAATTACACCTTCCATTAAACCTTCCCTCAGAGGCCCTGGAGGGAGAGGGAAGGCTTTTCTCCTGCTTCTTCCTCCAAGTTTGTGGCTGGATAGAATGGCAATGCGCAGGCCAAGCCTGCCAGCCAGCCTTTGCCTTGGCTCCTGTCACCGGGCTGCTCCACTACAGGAAGGAGATGGGCCAAGCAACTTTCAAGCCTTCGCGGACCCCCCTGTGAGAACATCCCAGACCCCAGGTTAAGAACCACTGCACTAGAGAATCCTAAATCCCACCCAAACTACGAATCCCACGGTAGCTGGATTGAGACTTTTAACTGTTCTAAGCAGTGGAGATTTACCCCACAGATCAATGAATGTAAAGAAGTGCAGGCCAAAATGCACCCCTCGACTCCTCTGGCATCCCCTTCCCTTCCTTTACAGCAGTGATTCCCAAACTTTGGTCCTCCAGGTGTTTTGGACTTCAACTCCCAGAAGCCTAGGGCTTCTGGGAGTTGAAGTCCAAAACACCTGGAGGACCAAAGTTTGGGAATCACTGCTTTACAGCCTTTCTCAACCTTTTTATCCTGGAGGAACCCTTGGAATAATGTCCAGGTCTCAGGGAAGCCCTGCATAAACATTATTCTATATACTGCTGTGGTTTCCATACCCACACACACACAACCACACTCTCTTGAGGCGCCCCTAGCAACCTCTTGAGGAACCCTAGGTAGGGTCCCAGGGAACCCTGGCTGAGAAACCCAGTTAGAGCAGAACAAGAAGAATGCAGCAGCAGCAGCAGCAGCCACCTTTGGAAAGCCAGCCCCGCCCTCTCGCCTCGCCCCAGTGGATGCTGGGAGGTGTAGTCCAGGCGGCCTCCCGGGCCAAGTGCCAACCTGGCCTGGCCTCCGACCGGCCTCTCCCCACCCCGAGGGCGGGCAAGCGGAGGCGGAGGAGGGCCCGTCGACGTGGAAGCGGGGCGCGCTCCGGGCAGCGGGGCGCAGCTCTGCCAGCCCGGTCCTCCCAGCCGCACTACAAGCCCCAGCATGCCTTGCTCTGGAGGGAGCGCCCCCCCGCTGCCTGCCTGCCAGCCTGCCTTGCCTGCCTGCGTCCGGGAGGGAGATCGAGGCAAAGCGCGCCGGGGCCAGCAGCAGCATGTGGGTCTTTGGCTACGGCTCCCTCATCTGGAAGGTGGATTTCCCCTACGAGGACAAGATGGTCGGGTTCATCACCGGCTACAGCCGGAGGTTCTGGCAAGGCAGCACCGACCACCGCGGGGTGCCGGGCAAGGTGAGCAGGGGTGGGGGGGACTAAGCCCAAAGGACAGACCCCTACTCGGTGGAACTTGAATGATAAAATCCGGAGGGGGGGGGGGGTTGAAGTTTAGGATGATCAAAACCAACAAGGACCTTTTATGATCGACCAGATCTTCCTAAAGAAAAGGCATGGGTTTCCACCTCCTCTAAAGGCATCCTTCAAAAGGGAGGCTCACCCCATACTTAGGAAGAGGGGGAAAGGTGCCTGCAAAAAAATTAAGTCTTAGACTCGTCCTCACTCTGCATCAGCAAATCTTCTGTTCATCCTCAGTCTCTTTACAGGAGCACCCTGCCTTGAGTATAGCCAGGACCGGTTTAAGGAATTGGGGGGGCTGCAACGCTTTATTTGGGGGGGGGGCATATGTTTATCTCAGGTCAGTGCAACCGACCTTACCTATTCACAGCACGGGATATTCAGATTATTACTAATAATAATGTTTTAATCATTTAATCATAACAACAATGGTTTCTTTTGCCAGAGGAGGGTTACAACACACACACCCCACAGTACCCAGCTTTTGGGGGCAATTAGCTAACACATATTGGAAACTGCTTAATGCAGTGTAGATGAGTAAACTGCTATTGTTTAAAACAATTTGTAAGCTGCTCTGATAGCCTTGTGGCTGAAGAGCGGGGTATAAATAAATAAATAATGATGGGGGGCCCTTCAGCTGCAGGTGCTGCAGGGCCCTTAAACCAACCCTGAGTATAGGTCAGGGCTGCCTTTCCCAACCTTTTTTGCCTTGTGGTGGAACCCTTGAAACAATTGTCAGGTCTCAGGGGAATCCCTGCCTAAAAATTATTATAGCTACAGCTAAAAAAAAAATGTTTATAGAATCACAGAATTGTAGAGTTGGAAGAGACCACAAGGGCCATCCAGTCCAACCTCCTGCCATGCAAGAAACCAGGATAAAGCATCCCTGACAGATGGCCATCCAGCCTCTGTTTAAAGACCTCCAAGGAAGGAGACCCCACCACACCTGGAGGGAGTGTGTTCCACCTCCAAACAGATCTTACTGTCAGAAAGTTCCTCCTAATGTTGAGGTGGAATCTCGGTTCCTGAAGCTTGCATCCATTGTTCCGTGTTCTAGTCTCTGGAGCAGAAGAAAACAAGCTTGCTCCATCCTCAACGTGACACCCCTTCAAATACTTAAAAAGGGCTATCATATCACCCTGGTGTTTTTTTTTTTCAATCTCAATATCTGGCAGAACCTCTTGCAACCTCTTGTGGAACCCTGGGGGTCCAGAGGACCCTCGTTGAGAAACCATGGGTTAGCAGAAAGTGTTTGCCATTTCAAGTCTTTTTCTTTCAGCCTCTTGTACCATATTTGCCTTTCCCCTCCCCACTGCTACCATGTATTGTATTGAATCTCAATGAGCTCTCCATTCTGCCCCTCAGTATCTGCAGGAGGGGGCAACAGCAGTGTTGGATGTCTTACTCCATTGTCTGCCACCTTGTTGTTGTGTGCCTTCAAATCTACTCTGACTTATGATGATCCTACTGTAGGTTTTTCTGGGCAAGATTTGTTCAGGGGGGGTTGCCTTTGCCTTCCTCTGAGGCTGAGAGTACAGTACAGTGGGATATTTCCTGATAAATATATTTATAAATTAAGACTGCAAACCTATACATGTTCACTTGGGAGAAAGTCCCACTGAACCTGGTGCAGTTTTTTTTCTGAGTAAACACATAGGATTGTACCAACAGAAACATACTGTAGAAATATACTGGAAAGGCTTGTGTGGATGTTCAGGGGTTGTTCCACTCATTTTTGAAGTATTACACCATACACTGTAAGGGGAAAGTAATCACAACTTTTAAATATGCCCTCCAGTTTAAACTAAACCCTGCAACTAGAAAGCTAGTGTCTTAGGTCTCTTGTCCATTCTGGTGTCATATGTTTGGGGACTGAAGTTTTGACAAGGAGAATGAGTCAATCATTCAGCCACCCAACTGAAGTGGTACTTCAGCACCTTACTTAAGTAATTGTTCCAACATTCCCAGTGTATAATGTGGACTTGCATATGAAACTGCAAGCCCATCCATAGCAATGCCTTTCCTCAGTATACCAGCAAAAGAGACATAAGCAGTTAAAAAATACGGGTTCCCCTCATGTTGCTTGAGGGTTTTTTTTAAGGGACTAACAGAATAATTCTACCAATTTAGTTCCTAAAAGTTTACCTTCAGGACTTCCAAAGTATGCCCTGTTCTCTCATTTTCCCATTCTTTTGCCTAAGCCAATGTTGCTTTTGTCTTAATTTCAGTTAAGGAGTCTAATTTAAGTATTCACGGCTTGAAAATATTATTAAAAAAATAATAATCCAAAAAGCAAACCTTGATTTTGCCATCTTATGTAAGGGACACCATTCTGCTATGCCATTGCATATCATGGGATTTGAGTATTCCCAGGTTTGGGTATTCACGGGGGGTCCTAGAACCAAACCCCAGCAAATGTGAAGGGACAACTGTATAACTAATAGAGTATTTTATACAATATTATATGCAAAGTATTTCTTCCATTTAGTATTAATATCATGAGCCAGCATGGTGTGGTGGTTTGAGTGTTAGGCTAGGAGTCTGTGAGACCAAGGGTTAAAATCCCTGCTCAGCCATGGAAACCCAGTGGGTAGACTTGAGCAAGTCGTACTTTCCTGGCCTAAGAGAAAGAAAATGGTGGTGAAACCTCTTCTGAATAAACCTTGCCAAGAAAACCCTATGACAGGGTCATAAGTGGGGAGTCAACTTGAAGCCATAAATCAACAACAATGAATATATTTCTGCTAATGATGCTGAACCTACTGCAAATCAGTTTCACTGATGATCACCACTTCTAGTACTGACAGAGAGAAATAACCCCATTGCTTCACTGGTTTTATTTTCTAAATTAAATCCCAGCCTCTTTAGCGTTTCTTCATAGGAAAAATGCTCCATGATCATCTTAGCATCCCACACACTTATCTTTTGTTTATTAATTTACTTATTTAGATTGTATCCCATCTTTCTCCCAGGACTAGGGTTCAACGGGGCTCACAATATACTTAAAAGATAAATACCCCCCAAAAGTATAGAATTAAGACACTATTAAACTAATGATATTAAAGCAACCATGGAATTAATAGCAATTTTAAAAGCACATGGAGGGAGTGTAACACACACATTCTACAAGTCCCTGCTTCAACATGTAGGAATAAAAAGGTCATGCCTGCCAACAGGAGGACAGGAGTGAGGAGACCACGTACCCTTCTGTACTTCCAACTGTCTGGGAGCTTCTACTGGTGTTTTACCTCTGAAACTTATAACTGCATGTTAACTTTTACTGCTTCTTTATGATACTAATGCAGAGTTGTTGCTAATAGGATTATATCACAGGTTTATGACAACTTGATAGTCAATCTTCAATCCCTCTCCTAATAAGTTTTGCATAAAATTTGCCTTTTTGCTATCACAACATAGTTCTTGTTGCAAATGAGTTAACCCACTGAATCGGTTACTGAATGATGAAACTCTTGCATAAATCCCATTCATTCAATGGGTCTGCCCTAGCTAAAGCTAGCAATTGGATTAAACACCAAGCTTCCAATTGTATTTTCAGTATCCCTTTTTTTTAATTGTACTTAGTGTGTGTGTGTGTGTGTGTGTGTGTGTGCATGCGTGCATGTGTTTTCAAGTCACCTGTTGACTTACAGCAACCCTATGAATTTCTTGGGGGGGGGGCTTTTTTAAATTTATTTTTTCTATTTCCAATCATTATAAATACATACATTATATATACAGTACATACATTATACATCATTTATCAACATCTCGTTCAATTTTTTCTCGTACATATTTCTTATTCAGCCATACATAACCACTGGAAGTCTAATAAATTACTTTCTCTTTTTGATATGCATTTTACATCTATTCCATTCTTTTCTTGCATACATCTATCTTATTCCCTTTCTTTAAATCTCTCATCTCTCTTGCATCTCTTCTTCTCATTTCTATATACACCTCTCACATTTACTCTTACCCTCTCACATACTTATATTTTCTTCTATCACACCATACCCCTGACTTCCTCTGTACTTTCAGTTCTAGGTGACTGATTCCTTATTTTAATGTCTTTGTAATACATTATAACTGTATGAATTATCATAGACCCAGTAAAATATATCTAATATTTAAATATAAAATGTTTGCCATTTGGGTAATTCCATTTTCATCTCTACTTCTTATTGTTTTAATCCTAGATTTTCCCTCTTTTGTTTATTCCATTAAATTTCACTCAAGATTTGAATATCCCATCTCTTTTCTCAATGTAACATAACTAAACTCCAAGCAACCCTATCAATTTCATAGGAGTTTCTTAGGCAAGTAATACTCAGAGATACCTAGCAGTTACTGCCTCAGTGTAAATCACTTTACTCTCACCTAGATTGGTCTCATCTGCCATTCTGTTGCCCATTCATCCTTTTTTTGTAGAGACATTCCTGGGATTTCACCAACTTGAATAACATGGTAATATTTGCAAACCTGACTACCTCACTTCAAATCACTTACAAACTTCTTAGAAGAGCTTTGCAGGGCTCTACCAAACACTGATGCAATAAAGCATTTTCTTAACAACAACAAAAAAAACTCTACTGAATAAATTAACTAACATAAAATCATAGCCATAACTCTTGTTTGCACCAGCATTTTCGAAGGCTTTTAACCATTGGAAAAACCTACAAGTAACATGTTCCTATTGTAGCTAGAACCTGTATGATAGTTAGATCACACTATTAGCAAAAATCTTTCTTAAATATTCCAACCACTAATCAGAGATTATTTGCTCATTCCAGTTTTAGGGAAACTCTCAACACCAACTTTTTGAATTAAAACTCTAATTCAAAAAATACCTTAGGCTTGTATAGATGATAATGTTTTTGTTTTAAATGGGAGCTTCTCTTTAAACCAACTCCTTCCCCAAATTCTAAACTGTATGTAACTTCAGGGGTGTTTTAAGAAGCTGTTACCAGATTCTCTGATGGCCTTTCTAATGTGAGAAACAGTCCAAGTCAAATGTCCCAACTCTTTGCTCAGCCATGGCCTTATTTTAAGACTATAGTCTCTGAGGCTCGGTCTCTGGGTTTATTTCATATCCTCCTAGAATCTGGGAAACATTAAAAAACCCAGTCAAGTTCTTGACCAGTAGGCACAGGCAATATGCATATATAAGCAGTATTAAACACATACACATACATATGGATGAGTTACACTACCTCATTGTCACTGCATCAGGTAATCTTATCGTATGTTAAGAATAAACGTATACATTAAGACTAAAAACAAATTGAGCAGTAACCCATCCTATTCCATGAAAAATGCATTTTTAAGCAACATGGATGAAAATAATGAGTTTTACAGTACTTTGAAAATCTAGCGTCTCTCTCACTATACAAGGACTATAGAGCTTATATAATTCTAAATAGCATTTGTTGAGCTAAAGACACAATGGAGTTCAGAAACATCCAGCAACCTAGGAGAATGGCATTAACAGGCAGGGCTATGTTATTTACAGTTGCATATGCGGCAAATTATTCAGTCATCAGAAACACTTAGCTGACTGTGAATGTACATGAAGCAACACTTGGAAATAATTGACATTCTTCTGTGAATGAAAATATATAGTACTGTTATTTGTCACAGTTTGCACTTTTTAGAACAAGAATCATTACTTTGTGTATACCAACTTCACATCTCTAACCCAAAGTCTTAAAAGCAACTTCTAGGATTCACATAAAAACCTGTGCACCTCATAATATGAAACATATTGGTTGCACTAAAGAAACAGCCAAATGCCAGTATACAAGAAATACACAAGTTACTATGTTCTTTAGAAGACAGTTTAAACAGTTAATAAGGTAACTGTAAAGTAGATCCATCTTATTTTTCATTTTGTTGATGAGTCATCTCTCTCTCTCTCTCTGGCTTTTCTTCGAGAGGTAAAATAGTGGTATATCAATGTGTCATCTGCATAGTGGTATGCTTTTGGTCCCTTAGTGAATTCCTAGCCAAGATGATACATTTGAGCAGTGGTTCCCAAATTTTGGTCCTCCAGATGTTTTAGACTTCAGCTCTCAGAATTCCTGACTGTTGGCCAAGTCAGCTAGGGCTTCTGGGAGCTGGAGTCCAAAGCAAAGTTTGGGAATCACTGTATTAGAGATTTCAAGCTCATACTCAGCCTCATTGTTACTGAGATCAACTCAATAGGATAAGAAACTAATTCAGAGTTACAAGTTGCCGCTAAGCTCATATGTCTGGTGTGGATGATACCCAAAACTCAGGAACAGAAATTGGCCCATCACCAGTGGGCCATCACCATATCCTATGCTAGGCATATACATATATTCCCAAAGTATATCCCACTATCTATAGGAATTTACTAGTGACAACAAGGTACAATACAGATGCTGAACTTCCTACAGAATTTTTTCAGCTTGCAAAAACCACCTGTCAAACTTTCAACCTATCAACAGGAACTCAGAGCTCCATATTTCATGACACTGTCACTCCCACCATACTCAGCTGACTGTCTGGCTAACAGCTACCAAAAGAAGAGGAGGGAGGGAATATATGACTTCATCTTAACTTCTGCTGTCAACTAAATTCTGTGTTGTCTACTGTGTGACCATTCTAAATACAACCTTTCCCAACATTATTTAAAATATGAAGTCGAAGGCTTTCACGGCCGGGGAAAAACCCAAGGAAAATTTATTATTTAAAATAGTTGTCTTCGCACTCAACAACCAAATGCTCAGACTGAGATGCAATAAAATATCTAACACATTAAAATGTTTTTTTTTAATGGCATCAAACTACTGCTACTAAACACACCTGCTACAAAATATTTCCTTTTTCTCATGAAAAAAGTGTAACAGTTATAACATTATTAGTAGTATTATTACTATATTATCATTTTTAAAATATTTTAATTCATTAACTGAGAATTTGTGGTGGTACAAGGAAATGCTATGACTATTGGATTTTGGTAATTACATTAAGACTCAGAAACTGAATCGAGGAAGGTATTTTGGATTGGAAACAATTCAAATGTGATCCTTGTTAAATCAAGATTAAGATATATAGAGTGTAATGAGTCTAGAATGTATGGAATGAACATTTGTAATTGTTTTTCCTTTGCCTTATGTAAATTTTATTTAATATAAATAAAAAATAAATGCAAACAAAAAAAAATTTCCTGAAGATTACTCAGGAATCATCTTGTCCTGAGGTGGAAAATAATTGGTTTCCAAGAAACTCCCCTGCACCATACTGGTGATTATTTTTGTAATACAGTCAGACCCCCTCTTACGCTGACCCATGGCGAGTTCACCGTAGAGTATTATTTTTGGGAGGCGATGGTCCTCCATCCTAGAAATGTGCCCTGCCCAGCGCAGCTGATCATGGCCTCATTACTGGTGATCCCTGCTCGCTCAAGGACAGCAACATTCGTCACATAGTCAGTCCAGTGTATATTTAGGATTGTGCGTATACGAGGGTGCTCCAAAAAAGCGATACAAGGACTCCCTGAAACAACATCTCAGGCTCGGCCAAATTGATCACCAACAATGGTCCGCCCTGGACTTACATCGGGAGGCATGGAGACGCACTATCCACAATGCTGCAGCATTATTTGAGAACTCACGCCGAACAAGTCTTGAAAAGAAACAACAATGCAGAAAGAATCACAACCCAGAAACATCACCCAAGGAGACCTTCTGCTGTGCTCTCTGCAACTGGACTTGTTTATCTCGGATTGGCCTTTTTAGTCATGACCGCGCTTGCAGAAAGCGTGGGATGAGTCCTTCCTGAATCTTCATTTGCAAAGAAAAGCCAGAGAGAGATAGAGAGAGTGAGACCCCCATATTTGCAGAACCAATATCTGCAGTTTCAGTTATCCATGGGACACAAAATAGGGACACATACCATATAAGTGGTTAAATGCCAGTACTGCAGCCACAACGTTGCAAGTTCAATCCCAAGGGCTCCAAGGTTCACTCAGCCTTCCATCCTTTTGTAAGTCGGTAAAATGAATACCCACTTTGTGGGGGCAATTAGCTAACACACATTGGAAACCGCTTAGTGCCTAGCGCACTATAAAGCAGTGTAGATATGTTCAGCTTAACAATTTATAAGCTGCTCTGAGAGCCTTTGTGGCAAAAGAGCAGGGTACAAATACCCAAAATAAATAAATTTTCTATGCACTGGAAAATGCCTAGATAGGCATCCTCTCTAGGCATCTTCTAGGTCCTCCGATGCAACTATATAGTATGTTTTTATCAGAAGTCATTTATTTTAATAGGGTTCACTATTACCTATAGTTTCTGGTATCCAGCGTTAAGTCCGGGAACCAAACCCCCACAGATATAAGTGTCCAACTGTATTTTAATATAAACTATTTATAACTTCAATAAATAAGTCATAGAAAAATGTTTACTGGTGCTGACAACGTAAGGTAAGAGAGCTGGTCAGATCCATTGGGGAAGGGCATTCCATAACATGGCTGCAATGGCAACCCAGTCTCCTAACTTCCTGTATCTCATCAAAGTAGTGTGTGTCTGTTTGTGTGTGTGTGTGTGTGTGATAATTCACAGAACAGGGAGAAGCAGATAGGAACATCATAGCTAAAGCTTCCATACAGTCTTCTATAAGCAGCACAACCTTAAAGAATAGCAACCATCAAAAGCAATCTTCAGACATTAATTGCATGGAAAGGTTCTACATGAGTAAAAGGAAAGCAAGGATGCAACCTGGTCCTACTTCCAAGTTTCACACAATGAGGGAAGGTGTGACAGGGAGGCTGTACTTGTGGAGGTTTCTCCATGCACTCAGGAACTTGCACAGAGCTCTCAACTAATATGGGAGACCTAGCTTCCCCTTCAAATATCCCCTCAGCACAGGGGATATTGGAGAGTGCATGAGGAGAGCTAATGGCTATACAATTAGCAGTTTCTGTAAATAGACTGCAGAGTTTTTCAACAGTATATATTTTCACTCAGCAAATCAAAGAAAGTATTTCAAAGGCAACAGGGTTCCAGAATAAAATTCTGTTCAGTACCACCTATGTATTCAGACTTAAAAACACATAATTAGTATTACATTAAGCAATCCAATTTTAAACAAAAACTGAAATATCACCTAGGAAGAAAGGTGATCCCAATTAAAAAAGCATATTTTACAACTTCAAATATCATGGATTCAGTGCCTGGGAGCAACATTTTATTTTTTCAGCATAGAGTACATACACTCACCTGTAAGTTTTCTAAGCAGCCAATGGAGGTTTGCTCCAAAAAAAGCTAAATACTGTAACCTGTATAAAATATGCTGATTAAACTCATAAACATATCCTTATTTGGCATGCAGTTCTGCGGTTTATACCACTGCACTAGATTTTGAGCATACTACCATAATCTTTATTTTTTCTGGATACAAAAACAAAAGCAAGTAATATTTTATTGGTCAATAATGAGGTATGGCCTGTCATTTCCTAAATGTATTGTAATGAAAATACTTCTGTTTCAGAACACTGATTTAAACTAATGTAATGCCACTAATAGAACATGGAGATGAGATAGATAAGTCAGACAGATCGAATCATAGAGTTGGAAGAGAACTCAAGGGCCATCCAGTCCAACCCCCTGCCATGCAAGAATACACAATCAAATTATTCCCAACAGATGGCCATCTAGCCTCTGTTTAGATAGATAGGGCATTTTGATAATGGAATGCCAAAACTTTGAAGGGATCAAAATGCTAGCACTGATTTTCCTTTCTTTTGAACTTCAGTTGCTCTTATTTTGTTTCTTAAAACCTCTTCTTAAACAAGTGTTGGAAAACCAATGTATTATTCACATTAAAAAGGAAAGTGGCTTCAGCTTTGCTATAGTGAATGAACTGTTCTCTGCTCTCCCTCGCAATATAAACAACATCAGATATCAGTATAGATCAATTACTGTACCTTTTAATATAGCATAGGAAATTTAATGCATTCATGAACTTCCGAAATCAGCTTTTAAAAGCCAAATTCAAAGGCTGTTCTGAAAAATGATCAATAAAATCAGAAATAATTTAAAACTAATCTGATTTAGCTATTTTACTTAAAATTGTCCACAGAGCATACAGAAAGTTTGCAGTAAGTCAGATACTGATTTTCTATGTATATACCTTCAAGTCATCTGTCGACTTACGATGACCGCATTAATTTTTCTTAGGCAAGGAATACTCAGAGGTGGTTTTGCCAGTTCCTTCCTCTGAAGTATAACCTACAGCACCTGGTATTCATTGGCTGTCTCCCACCCAAGTACTAACCAGAGCTGACCCTGTTTAGCTTTCAAGATCTGACATCATCTGGTGCCTTCAGGGTATACTGATTTTACTGTGTCCTTATCCAGATACAGTTTTAATCACATGAATTTTTTGGAGAACCAAGCCTTGGTTTTATGTTACTCAGTCAAAGGTCAGAAACCTTAGGTCAGGTAAGCTGGGTAGAACAACATATATTTTGCTTTTTAAAAATCCTATAAGAGCCAGTGATTCATTTTTGTGACCTTTGTAGTTTTGTGAAGAAACTAATTAACAAACTAGTTCAACTGGATAGGTTCAAGACTATCCATTAAGTCAACAGGACTAAATAGACTTAAATCCAAATATTAAAATTAAAATGTAGACTTTGTGTACACAAGCAGGTACACTGAACACAATAAGGCTTAATACTAAGTTGAAAGACACAGATGTACAATGTAAACCAGTTAGTTGACATAGGTGGAAACGCATCAATACCATCTTTTCCTTTCACACCCATGTCTTCTAGCAGGTACTTTCACTTGCAGTAAAAGAATGTGAAAATAGTATCTTAAACAATAGACAGAAGACAGCATGGTGGAAAACAAGAGAAGGGCAAATCCTAGCTAAGCAGCATGAGTGATCCATTACAGAAAGGCCAAAAAGACCAAAGTTGTACTTTTAACAGCTACCAGAGGACAAACACTGGTCAAATTGGTAGAGCTGTAGAATATGTCTAAAATGATCACAGTGTGTAGCTTGGGCACCAGAGTTTCCTACCCTTCCTACAATTTAGCCTTCTGGCTGACCTTCCTGATATAGCAGACAGAGCAGTTCAGCCACTTTGTGCTGTTTCCCAAAAACTCCTCTTTTAAAACACAAATGGCAAAAGCAGTCTTCGTAGGTAATGTGCCTTTGCAGGGAACAGGCATACCTGAGGCAGCTGAACCCACAACTATTCCATCTTGCAGTTCATAGAATCATAGAATTGGAAGAGACCAAAAGGGCCATCCAGTCCAACCCCCTGCCATGCAGAAATATTCAATCAAATCATTCCCTACAGATGGCCTTCCAGCCTCTGTTTAAAAACCTCCAAAGAAGGAGACTCCACCACACTACTCTTACTGTCAGGAAGTTCTTCTTAATGTTTATGTGGAATCTCTTTTCCTATAGTTTGACCCCATTGCTCCATGTCCTTGTCTCTGGAGCAGCAGAAAACAAGCTTGCCCCATCCTCAGTATGACATCCCTTCAAACATTTTTAAAAAGCCTGTCATGTCACCTCTCAACCTTCTCTTCTTCAGACTAAACATGCCCAGCTTCCTAAGCTGCTCCTCATAGGGCATCATGGCTTCCAGACCTCCCACCATCCTGGTCGCCCTCCTCTGGACACGTTCCAGCTTCTCAATATCCTTCTTGAATTGTGGTAAGAACCAGACATAATCAGGAAAAGGCTGTAGGTGTGTTTCCTCCTTCACCTCAATTCTAATTCCCATCATCATGATAAATAGGTAAGGATGTTCATGCTAATCCAGAATAATACATCCTAGTTTGGAAATCACTACTCTTACTGCATCTGACATTTTATTTATTTTTTTCAAAAGAGTTGAAAGTAGTGCACATTGTTCTCTCTCCCTAATATATACCATAAACAACCCCACATAGATTAGGTTAGGAGGGAGTGATTGTCCCAAGATCACTCAGTGTGCTTTAATTAGGATTTGAACACAAATCTCACCAGTCTAATCAATACTCCATAGTGATTCTCCATACCTAAAAGGGTCAAGCCCAAGTCCAAACCATAATCAGGGGACCCATGTTACATAATTCATCTATAAGTAATAAGGCTTCAGCTCAGTCATGCAATGCCAGACTTGTTTGTTAATTCAGCTGTGAAAATGTCCTAAGCACAAAATAAAACATGGATTCAGAACTGCCTACTGTATTCTTAGCAAATGTCATTTCCCCACACAGAGTGTACAATAAAATATAAATAAAAGCTACACTCTTCCAAAATGATTGTATTTCTTGATGGTGCTACAGTCCTTTTTTTAAAAAAAATCAATTTTTGCTATTAATATGATGGTAAAATTGTTACTGAAATAGTGATATTTCTTTTAATTTTAGCCTGGAAGAGTTGTGACACTTATTGAAGATCCTGAGGTACAGTAGTCATATTTTTATATGGTATCTAGTGTATACATTATCCTACAGAACTCAAAACATATTTTGGTTATAGTTATGGTGCTGTAATCCTATACAAAACCTACCTGAGAGTAAGTCCTAATGAAACACAGTGCAACTTCTGAATTACTATGCTAAAGATTTTCTTATTAATAAAATTGGCAATTTTAAATAAAGAAACTAAGAGGCGGAATCAAAAGGTGCAACAGGGGTCAGGTTTGTTTAAGGGCAACTAAACCAGTTTTTCCAAAGGAATCGTTTACATCCTTTGTGATATTGTACAAGACTGTTTAAAATTTTCCTCTGAAGTAACTACAGTTGTCCCTTGTATCCATGGATTTAAGTATTCACGGCTTGAAAATATTCTTTAAAAAATAGTAATCCAAAAACGCAAACCTTGATTTTGCCATCTTATATAAGGGACACCATTTTGCTATGCCATTGCATATAATGGGACTTGAGTATTCACGGATTTTGGTATCCACAGGGGTCCTGGAACCAAAACCCAGCGAATAAGAAGGGACAACTGTAGTTGTTTCCTGAAGGGGAACTTCTTTTCTTTCACAGTTTATACCAACAAGCTTAAGGTTTTGGTGCAGGCTAAAAATATTACATTATACCTAGGCTTTTCCAGATTCATTTTATTTATCACATATAGTGCTGACCACTATAGGTAAATATAGACAGATCATGAAGGATATTTTTAACCATTTTTATTTATGCTTTTTTCCATATACTATATTGGTAAGCAATAAATAAATAAATAAAATTGTTAGATAAAATTAAATGAATATACCAGTTTCACATTTACCATGTTCATCAGTATAGGCAATAGACAACATCCATTTGGGATGTGTGTGCATTTGGGATGTGTACCTAGAACACAGACCAAATAGCACCTCTGGATCTAATATGCACCAAGCCCTCCCTTCCAATCATGTTTTTCTACTGAATAAAGAATAGGGGGGGAAAGATACCTGATCACATGTTATACATATGTTATATTTGTGAGGGACAAAAGATTTGCCTTGATGAGATGCAACATTGATTCATTTCTGTGTAACACCCTCAGATAACCCATATAGAAATAAAATACCCTGATTCATATTAATATCAGGCACATAAGACCCTATTTTCTTTTTAAGAAACAATTCCAGCTTAAAACAGGCTTGCATTTAAAACTGACCTAGCCCAAGATCCAGCAATATAGTTCAGTTTCTAGTTCTAGAAAAATCAGGGATTTCACCCTCGTTCTCTCCCTCCTAAATTTCAATAGGCAATACACAAAACAACTAAAATGTATTTTTTGTTCTGTCTGACCAGTGGATTACCAGGACAGGTTTCATCCCCTTTCTAAAATGAAAAGCATACACTTTAATTCCAGTGTGCTCTATAGTGGCTAGGTATACTTTTTTTCATCATAAACTTTCTGTCCATGCTAGTATAGCTAGTTTAACCTTTTTAACCTAAACATTCATTCTCAGATTTTCTGCAAGTTTACATGGTGTTCCTAGAGTACCGTACTCTTGTTCACGATAAACACTTGTGGCAAAGTGCCTTTTTAGATTTTTAAAAAGTGAGTTTTCTGATTGAATAACTATGTGAAACAAGGAACAACTGCTCCATTCTTGTGATCTTCTGAGAACTGGTATACAGTCAGCCTTCAAATTTCACAGGGATTAGGGGCACAGCAGCCCCACAAAAGTAGGAAAACAGTGAATACTGGCCCTCTATTTTTTTTTTAATATTTTTTTTTTTAACCTGAGAGAACACTTATCTAGGCATTTGAAGATCTTCCAGTGGTCAACTTCCACAAAATCACACTGGAGAACCTACAAATGTCTAAAGAGAGTATATTAATCAAATCCACAAATGTGGAGGGATGAACATAATACAGTAACTAAACACTGCACACTTGCTTATGAATAAATACGACTGATTTTGGTGCTTTTTATTTCAAGTAAACATGTTTAGGAGGAGGCTGCAAGAGTGTAAACTATGAAGATCCCACTTCAATTATATAGTCAGTTGTAATCCCTTGAGGGGATCAAAGTAAGGTTTTATTTTACATTCCTCTCTCCAGCTTCACTATGGTGGGTAATGCTGGCCTATCTTCCAAGACTGTTGAAATGGTTACTGATAGTGCTGAGTGCCACGTGAAGTACCATGAATCCTCAAATGTGCTTTCCTTAAGATTTCAAAAATATACTTCAAACATGTCCCTCCTCAATCACTGGAGTCAGCATTTCATAATATGAAAGGCATTGCATAACTCTGATCTTGCTCTTCCTCATGGTTTTATTCAGTTTCATTATGCCCAATGATTCCAATTTTTATATGTCCTTAAGAGTATATCTCAATGAAACATTGTTGAGAAGCTAAAGCATGGAAATTTCCCATTTCATCAGGGGAAACTGCTTGAAACACAAATAGTTTCCCTGCAACGCCAACTCTGGATTGAAATCAATTTAGTTGCAAGCATAAACTTTAACCTTTTGTAGTTGACAAGGCCAGCAAAATTCAGCTTAGTGTCTACCATTGTGACTTTTCTGTACCTTTCTGGTAAGTTTTTTCACAGTGCTGTACAGTTGTACCTCATTATGCTAACAGCCAGATTCCTCTATAAGCAAAGAATGGTTCAGCTTGTGGATTTTTTCCCCTGTCCCCTGCATTTGTACTGTAAAAATAGAAACTCAGATCAATGGAAATATCATCTTTTAAATCTATAGTCAGCCATAATTACTGTAATTCAATTATCAATATACGATTGAAAGTGGAAATTCAAAATAAGAAATTATTAACTATTATCTTAAGTTTCATTTTTAAAATCAGTAAACAAATGTTCTTGTTTCAACAATACTTACACAGAATTACATACTAATATATCAGTTTAAGCATGGTGACAAGCAGGAACAGTCCGACAAACAAGAAAAGTGATTTTCTAATACAGGAAACCCCCGCCTTTTGACAGCTCATTATCTGATGACTCGCTTTTGACACTTGTAAATTAAGGACAAGTTCCATTTATTCCATGAGGAATCCACTCTTTCGACAGTTCTTGCCCATGGAGGCTTTGCTTGGGACTGACTGTGCATGTACGTACATGCTGCTTGCAAAGCGAGCTAAGGGAGGGGGGAATCACCAATCTGACTGAGAGACACTGCAAGCAGCCAGTGGGCCTGCAGTCCCAAGTGGGCCACCATAATTCTCTCATGTTCCTTACATGGTTTCTGCTTTTCGCCAATTCCAGTTTGCACCCCCTAACTTGTTGGATAAGCAGGTGCTTCCTGTACTTAAAATGTAGTAAATAACCCTGCACCAGATAAAAACTGACTTAATAATTTTTAAGGGTAGATCTGTTTTAGACTAGAACCAGATGGGGCTCCCAAATCTGTGTGTGCCAGATAACACTAGTTTCAGGGTTGAGGTATTTGCCAGGGAGAATCAATAAGTGTGAGAAATGTATGCAAACTTTTATCTCAATCCTTCCTTCCCTGAGTTGTCTTTTCAATACCAGCTGGCCTGGGAGGCTAGAAAAATGCCTGCCCAGAAATAAAAACAGAAGGGAGGGTTGCAAGTGAAGAGTTGGGGGTTATCTCCTCCTTCTGCCAGGGCTCTCCTGGAAACATCCCATAGCCCTTAAATTAACACAGGGGTGGGTGAAGTGTGAACCTAGGACTGCAGTCAGCTGTTTTTATGTCCCTCAGCCATTCCGGACTTCCCAACACAGAAGCCCCCTGCACTGTTTGAGTATTTTTAATCACTTATTTTTCAAAACCAATTAAAATCATTACATTAAAACAGTAAAACATTGTTTTAACAGCATATTTTATATATATATATAAAGTACACACCCGCAATAAGAAGCCTCCCTGTGATTAATTATATATTAAAAACCTTCTTAACCAGAAAGGTCTTTGCCTGCCGGCAAAAGGAAAGCAGGGAGGGACCAACCTAGCCTCCTGAAGAAGGGAGTTCCACAGGGTGGGAGCAGCCACTAAGAAGGCTGTCTCTCGTGTCCTCACCGAGCAAGCCTGCGATGGTGATGGGACCAAGAGAAAGCCTTCCCTGTAGATCTTAAGATTCTGGCAGGTTCGTATAGAGAGATACAATCTTTCAGACAGTCTGGACCTAAGCCATATAGGGCTTTCCAGGTCATGACCAGCACTTTGAATTGTGCCCAGAAACTAACCATTGGCCAGTGAAGCTGTTTTAACAAGGGGATTACATAAGTGACCCCAGTCAGCATTCTGGCTGTAACATTGGACCCACTTATGTTCCCAAACAGTTTCCAAAGGCAGCCCCACAAACAGCATGTTACAGTATTCCAAACAGAATGTAATAAAGGCATGTGTCACAGTAGCCAGATCTGAGGTCTCAAGGAACTGACGCAGCTGGCACACTAGTTTTAACTGTGCAAACAGACTCCGGGCTGATGCCAAAACCTGGGCAACCTGTTTTAATGTAATGATTTTAATTGTTTTTAAATTTTTCTTATTGAATTTTATTGATTCATTTCATGAGGCACCTTGTCACTCTCTCTCTCTCTGGGAGAAATGCAGTGTGTTAAATAAATAATTAAATATCTGATTTTTAAAAAATATGGGATTTTTTTTTTAATGCCCATGGACTTCAAGACATTTCCTTTTTTCCTCCTTTGGTATTTCCATGCAAGGATCCTAGAGCAGAAAACTAGTGCCTTGACCAGCTGTGGTTGCCCATTGCTGTATTAAGAAGCATATCCTTATTGAGTTCCATCCTCAATATACTGATTTTTCTATCCATTCTTTCAAAAGGAAAACTGTGTACAGTAGGACCCCATAACCACGGGGGATTGGTTCCGGTCCCCACTGCAGATAATCCAATCTGCGGATAATAGCAAACACCCGACTTCCCTCGCCGCCGCCACCGGAACCACACACACACACACACGCAGAGAAGGGAGAAAGGAGCTGTGCTCCTTCCTCCCCATCCAACTCCCCGCCAGCTCTGCCGTGCCACTGGAACCCTCCCCGGGGAAGGGAGGTGAGTTCTCCTCCTCCCTCCCTCCCTTCCCTGTTCACCGCCGCCGCCAGCACTGCCGCACCACCAGAAGCCCCACAGAGGCGGAAGGCGAGCTCTCCCCCTCCCCTGCCTCCTCCACCCACCCCACCCCGCCATCCATGGATAATTGAATCAGCGAATGGCGAATCAGTGGATACAGGGGTGCTACTGTATTTGTACTGCAAACACAAAGGATAGAGAGAAAAGAGGTAGGCTAAATGGACAATAAACCTCTACAGTTCTTTAAAGGTTATCACTTCCATCAATTAAATGAAAATATATTTTACTTTTCTGGTTACATTCTTCAACAGGGCTGTGTATGGGGCGTTGCGTACAAACTACCGCTCGGACAAGAAGGTGAAGTAAAAGCGTATCTTGATTTCCGAGAGAAAGGTGGCTACAGGACTACAACTGTTCTTTTCTATCCCAAAGATCCCTTAGTGGAACCATTCAACGTGCTGTTATATATCGGAACCTGTGAAAATCCTAACTACCTTGGACCAGCGCCTCTAGAAGAAATTGCCGAACAGATTTTTAATGCAGTTGGTCCTAGTGGAAGAAACACAGAATACCTCTTTGAACTCTGCAACTCCCTCAGGGACCTTGTACCAGAAGATGTCGATGAACATGTTTTTGCTTTAGAGAAACTAGTAAAGAAACTCTTGGAACAAGAACAAAAAAATCTTAATTCCATATAAAAAAAATATTTGAAACATTCTTCATCATCAGAATAATGGTTTAAACAACAAATGTTTAATTTGAAGATGTTCCATCTGGATTTCACAATATTATTTTTCATGTTTCCTCCGGGGCACTACTGTTATTACTCAGTAGAAAGCTGTGTTTAAAACTATCTCTTCAGGAGTTTAAGGGAGGAAGAACTTTGGGTTTTGGTAAAATTTTCAACAATGTTTTCTTCATTTCTCAAATGTGCAGAAAGAATTTAGGCCCAATTTTAAGTTTGAAAGGAAATGTTATTGATTTCAAGTTATTTAGATTTTTTTCCATTTTAAAAAATATAGATTTGGACTAGATCCTGCACTTGGACAGACTAGGCATATTTACTTGGCCTAGTCGGTAAACACCACCCCCCAATCAAATTGAGGCTTGCTTCTGATGGTAAACATGCCAATTGAGCTGTATATGTGTCAACTTGGACCTGAATCACACTCAAAAACAGTGTCAGTGGGGCTTGCGGATTATGGTACTGACATGGAAATCCTGTGTACAGTTATTTAGGAGTAAGTCCCATGGAAGAAAGCTCAAATGAATTTAAAGTAAACATCAGTAGATTTGCACTGCTAAGTGGTAGTTATTCCTATGCAAGGACTAAGTCCTTTGTGAAGATACATTAGAAATATTTTAGAAAATGCTCACTACAGGATATTTATCATTTACCTCAGCACTCTACTCAGTGGTTTTATATCGTAACTATTTGCCCTTTGCTAAGATGAGCAAATAGTTCATCAAGAAAATAGCACTTTCCTTTTAAGATACACGGTGTCAAGATCTTCAGGAGCAAAGAGTAATTCATACCATATTGGTGCCTTATTTTTTATTTTATTTTGTATCACAAGACATTTTTTAAACAGCTACAACAAGGGACATGACTTGAATCTACAATAGTGAGAATATTCAGAAATTCCCATCACTAGGCATTTTTTTCAGAAATATTTAAAGGAGCTGAAAACAGGTGGCCACTATGTTCAGATCCATTTTGGTTCTCTCCCAGTGACTTGAAATCGACAAATTAAAACTCAGAGCAACCTGAAAACATACATAATAGAGTGGAAGACCACATCATGTGCACACCCGTAATCTATTGTGATATCAGCCACAAAGCAAGAATAGAGGGCTTACACAGGTCATAACCCTGTTGGTGTGCTACTCTGATGTAGCACTTATACCATCATAGTGCACTTTTTTCACAGTTGCACAATGGTAACAGGGAAAGGCAGATCAAGCCTTCTCTTTCACCATTTAGAGAAAGCTGCTGACTTCTGAGCAGCCTGTTTACACCATGTCTTGTTTCTTGGTGCATCCTTGAAATTAAAGGCACTCTGGAAAGGCTGTCTTGGAAAACCACAGGTGATTGCTGAGACAGTCTTCCCAGAATGTTTTTAGTTGCACCATCACCACATTGGCCAGCAGTTTTGCTAGGCAACAGGATCTCTGCCATACTCCCGTTCCTTTCCTCTCTGATATGAATGTCTTGCTTTTTGTTCTTTTGTGACTATTATGACAGTCAAAGTCCCCTGTCGTTGTTTGCTTTCCTTAAGCATGCTGTCTCCTTTTCAAGCACTCACTAGAAGGGCTGGAAAAAAATTGGATCACTGATGGAATAGTGTAGCAGCATAGCCTGTAGTTCCCTCTGCCTCCCAAAATCAATTGAAAGGCAAAAAAAAACAAAAAAACCTCAGAAACATCACAGAAACCTGACAAGGTTATCTCTTGTCTCAGATAAGTTGTTCTGCCTATTGGTGCTCTCCTTGGGGATTTTTTTTTTAACCTGCAGAAGAAACTAGATAACTGGAACAGAGAGATAGCAGCTGGGAAAAGAGTAAATCTTGTTGCAAATGCATCTTTGCCTGATTTGAAACAGAGTATGGCTTTTTGAATGGAGGTAGATCATACTCAACAGCCCCTAGCTTGGTTCGCCATCACCAGTCAATGTAAGCATAACTTTGTGTTATATCTGCCTCAATCCTAACTTTGGTTAACACAACTACATTTCCTTCTAACCAGGATTTGCAAACTCTTCTTAAAAGTGGGAACCCTACCTACCATTTGATATAATGTCAAACTATGATTAAAGCTAATAAGTAAATGAAGGAAAGGAAAGGATAAAATCACAGACCACTCCCAGTCTCTTAGCCATAGTCAGTAGTGTTATGTTGGTAACAGAGCAATTTTTTTTTTAAGATTTCAGCATACCAGTAAACCTACTTTGAAAAATTTGCACAGCTCTGAGTATCCTGTGGTGCTTTGAACACCATACGCTGCCATGTAGTGCATGACAAAATACTTTTGAAACCGTGGGGAGTTTCAGAGAAACTTAGTATGTCATGGGGAACTGATTTCACAGCCAAAATAAGAATTCTAATTGGGTGAGCAAAAACTGTTGAAATACTCTAAAAGTACCTCTTTGGACCCAGTTACTATGTTTCAAGTGAAAGTGCACAATGCCTAGCAAGTGACTGGGACTTAATCATAGCAATCATTTAGGTATTTCTGAAACTTCTACTCCATTTATTATCCTTTGTCTGCACAGCTTCCACCAAAATGGATAGGCAACCTGTGTTGGGGTAAATAAATAGCCTAATTATTGTGAAAAATAAGCAGAAGGAGTTTACATTCCAACTGTAAATTACTTGCTTCTCGGAGTTTTAAGTTATTTTCTTTAAACATCCAACAAAAGAATATTTTTGTATTATAATATATAAAAGGGTTCTCTTCAGAATGTCAAATACTATCCCAATCTCATATAGCAAAAAAGTGGCTCTATATTTGTGTCCAGTGTGCACACTGAAACCTGTATTGCTTTGAATCAGTAACATTTATGTTATGTATCCATTTACCACTCTTCTCCATTTCGTTATATATTATTTGCATGTACCTCATTGTCCATTTGTGAGGGAGGGTAACTATCTTCAACTTACTTAAGAAGGTATGGGGAGGGCATCTAAATTAGAAATTAATCAGATATAGCTTACTGTAGGACATAAATGACTTTACCAAATTACGGGTTTTTTAAATTTAAGGGCTAGAAAGAGAGGATAGATAAATCATAGTAAAAGCAAATACACAGCAATTTGTTACAGATAAATCCCTATTAAGGATACAATCTTTCACCTTTAAAGTAAGTAGAATTTTTACCATTGATTTCTATAGGAGTAGGATCCAACAAACCATTCAACTATTTATTTATATATAATGTAGCTTCAGATACATATTTCTCAAGTAGCAACCCCTGTGTGGCAAATCACTTGTTTAACAAAATCTGAGGGGAGTTTTAATAGCAGTTGGTAGAATGGTGGGGAAGGGGTCTGCTGCTAAAAATAAATATAAAAAATCAACAGCCTATTAAAGTTAGGCCTTTAAAACTAGCTGTAAACACCAAAAAGTAATGGCCTCAGGTACATCACATCAGATACAGAAGACCCAAAAAATCAAAGTTGATAACTGTGAGCACCTCCATTTAAGCTGAAAGGTAGAAGTGCCTGAAAGATCCCCTAGCACTCCTAGGCACCAACTCATTAGATACTTATATTAGATTGGAGCCCTATATCATATATCTGGTTTTTTTACTAGAAACAGAAATGTAAATAAGCAATGTTGTTCCAAAGGAAACTGTTTTGGCCTTCACTATTCTTTGCACATGTGTATTTTAAACCATTAGCAGTAGATGCATTTCAGTGGAGTAAACATTCTATAATATTCAGTGGAAACGTTTCTATGTGCAAAAGTTAGCAGGACCAGTCAAAAAGCAACTGAGCACTCCCCTGTTACCTCTGCAATAATTCTGAGAAAATCTTCATAAAAGGCACAAGAGCTAAAGTTGTTGATTTCTTTATGGTTTTGTGTTTCATAAGATAATTGTAGAAATGTTCCAAAGAATATATTTTCCCCCAGATTCATATACTGCAATAAGAAATATTGTGATATATTCTATTTTGTGCATGTAACTTCAGTACAATAAAAAGGCACCATATTTATTCAAATGGCATTGGAAAAGGAAAAAAAATGTTTTAACTTTAGAGCAAATTTCACACCATTATAAAAGAGCATCTATAATACTACACCTGGATATCTTCATGCTTTCAACTGCTATGGGATGGAAGGAAATAATGTGGAACACAGTTCTCAGTCAGTACTAATTTTTTTTTCTTATTCAGGCATGCATAACTATTCTTTGTCAGGGGACTAACAGACCAATAACTAATTGGCTTGAGTTGGAGTTGATTCACACATGTATTAAACATCACTAATGGTCTAGCATACTTGGGTCAGCAAGCTATTCCAATACCAGACAAAGTGAGTTCACACATTCAATTTCAGTTAAATATTGGACTATCAAGTAATGTTAAGCTTTCAGTCAGGCTACCACAAAAAATGATGATGTAAACATGCATGTACTATTCACAACAGGATACTCAACTATGCTTTGTACTTGGGTATCCTGCACAAGTACAAAACATCAAATGAAAACTGGTCCTAAGGTAGCAAACCTAAGCACACTTCCAAATCAGTCTGTCTCTCTGAAATGAATATAGTTTTACATCTGAATAAACACTGTCAGGTTCAGGTGCGTTGTATTTGTATGTGTCCTGAGTCACAGTAATTCCTGCATAGTGTTAGGCTATTATGACCATATACGGTGTAGGTAAAAAGCAACTGTATTCAATCTGCAACTATTTTTAATTAATACCTCATCTTGGAAGAATGGGAGGCTGAACACCTATAGCACACTGCATTTTCCCTTCCACTGCATAACTAGATTATAAGAAAAGGGCCCCTACCTGCTTTGACACACACAAATTCCAAGTTAATATATGTCACTGTTGACTGTCATAGACAAACTCCAGGAAATCTGTAACAAAACATAGAAAGAATGACATCAGTTGAAAAATTAAACGTTCTCTTGAATTCCTACACTTTCTAGGCATACAGATCCTCAGAAGTGAAGAAATAACCCTCATATGAACTAAGCTGGAATACAGACACAAAATCTGAGCTGTCATTGTGTCTATCAGTCCCTCTAGGCTTCTGGAATCCTGTTCAAGGGGGCAGCACATGTTCTATCGAGGATCCTACCTACAGGCAAGGGAAGGAGTGTTGGCAGGAGCTAATCACCTTACTGGTTGCTATGTCTCATTGACAAGGAAGATGAAAAGAAGCCACATTTGTCACTGTATGAAGGCATGCACTCACACACATACTGCCTGATGGTAACTTGCAGCCATGACACCTAACTTTGGAGAAAACAGTAATGGCTTGGTTCACAAGAGAGACTTCACTTTCACAGTAGAAAAAAACAATGGTTCCCAAAGAAGTAAGGCTGAACTTCTCTCTAAAAAGAAGTCTTGTGGCAGCTGGCCAGGACAGCAGGTGGGGAATGGAATGAGTTGAAAAAACAATTTCTGCTGCTGTTCCTATTATTCTTATTAATTCATTTATGTTAGCCTACAAATTAACCATTTGTAAACTTCTCTGGGAACCTTTTTGGTTGAACTGTAGGTACAAATACTCTAAATAAATAAAATAAATACATGTCCTTCTATTTCCCAACATTGGGACTCAAGGTGGCTTATAAAAACTAAAATAAATACAGATAAATGCACATATGTAGATATGAGCAAAACCTACAAAAAGTTATTGTTAAAATGCAATTATACTATTCCCACAATTAAAACAATTATTATTTGCTCAATAATTATCATGTATTTCTACTCCCCCCTCTGCTTCTGTGGGGGTTTTGGCACAATGCATACTACCCATCTTTACGAGATTCTAAAACAAATAGAAGGGAACACAAACATACATGGTCACCTTAATGTATGGATAAGCTTCCTAGGTTCCATCCAACATCACAGATTTGCCCATCATCTCCTCCTTCCTCCCGTTTTTTTAAAATTTACTGTATTTATTTATTTATACCCCACTCTTCAGCCACAAGGCTATCGGAGCGGCTTGCAAATTGTTTTTAAGCAATAGCAAATTTACACATCTACACTGCATTAAGCAGTTTCCAATGTGTGTTAGTTAATTGTCCCCACAAACTGGGTACTCATTTTACCGACCTACGAAAGGATGGAAGGCTGAGTGAACCTTGGAGCCACTGGAATCGAACTTGCAACGTGGTAACTTGCAGTACTGGCATTTAACCACTGCGCCGCGAGGGCTCCTTACCCCTCCCCTCCCCCCCCCAGTAACATATCACTACCGCCTTTTCAAACCTGCTTTGGGGTTCCTGACCCACCAGATCACACTTGAGAGGCATGCAAGGGATTGCCAAGAGGGATGGAGGGGAAATCTGTTTGCCAGTCACTCCCATTGCACCAGCAGATGGACGAGATTGGCTACAACCTTCTCTGCAGGGACTCTACCATGCAAAATAAATGTAACTTAAAACTCTTTATAGTTAAAAAAGCAAAAGCCCAACATACTAGCATGGTTTATCCTTTCATTTTGGATTTTATTGTACATTGCATGCTTACTATTTTAACTCTGCATTATATGTTATTGTGTAAACTCCTTGTAAAACAAATAAATAGACAAAAATATATATTTAAAGCAGTTTTACTCCACTTGAGCTGAAAAGGCTCCCAGAGCAGCTTGCCAGTTGCCCTGAATACCAGTTGCTCTGAATACCAGTTGCTGGTGGTAGAGGGCAACTGCCCTCACCCTTATGGATTTCCCATAGGCATCCAGTTGGCCACTGGATGAAACAAGGATGCTGGACTAGTTAATTCTAAGGTATTGCCTCTATATAAAGTTACTTACTAATTCTTCTAGGGATCAGCTGAGATGGATACAATTCTGGAAGAGTAAACCCAAACCAGCTAGCTGGTCTTTCAATAGAACACATGGCCCAGTTTCCTATGGCTCCCTCTGAGGCTGACTGAAGAAAAGCCGCCCCGATTGTTTTTAACAGAGGGGCGGGATAAAAATAAATACTATTATTATTATTATTATTATTATTATACCAGATAAGATTTACAGGAGGAAGAAACCTAGCAAAGCTGCTCCAAGCCCAGCTACAGCAAATGTGCAGTTCCTACCCCAAACGCAAAAGTTCTATCCCTGATTTTATGAATATTATCTTGTCTCATTTTTCATGTTGCGTTATTTACAGGCAGCAAACATTGGTGTCATAGAAGGACACCACATTGAGTTACATCTTGGGGGTTCACAGCAACAAAAGATATTTAAAGGGAGTCCCTGGTAAAGAAAAAGTTAAGAGCCACTGATGTAATATATTGCACTTATTACAGTTATTTTTACTGCCACAGATAGGGAGAAATGCTTCAGGCAAACTTCCTGCCTCATGTGCCAAAATAATTTGACTACCCTAGGGTACTATGCATCAGACCTTAGAAAACTTACTTTGGGGGACTACAGCTTTTCAGTCACTAGGCTAGTGGCCACATTGGCAAAGACCAGTGATCCAAAAATAAAATATTTTTAAACTCTGCAATGCACCTTGCCTTGGGTGGGCATGGAAAGCTATTTGCTGCTCTACATCAAGCAGCAAAATGTCTTGGGCGAGCACCCTGGTTTATGTGTTACCTTTGTAAGCTTATGAAAATGGTGTGAAGATTTATTTGAGTGTAATAAAGCAATTAAAGATGCTAACACATACATTAACCACTTATAAATTTAAGGCTTTGCAGAAGGTTGTTATTTAACTGTTTGGGGGGGGTTGTTTTTCTGGCGGCTGTTTCAACCTTGCAAATTCGGGCCGTGTGACTCTCTCACGATGGGGCATCCTCTTGTTCTCTTTCCCACCCACGACACAGAATCATAGAGTTGGAAGAGACCACAAGGGCCATCTAGTCCAACCCCCTGCCATGCAATCAAAGCACTCAGGACAGATGGCCATCCAGCCTCTGTTTAAAAACCTCCAAAGAAGGAGGCTCTACCACACTCCAAGGCAGTGTATTCCACTGCTGAACAGCTCTTTCCATCATGAAGTTCTTCCTAATGTTTATGTGGAATCTCTTTTCCTGTAGTTTGAGTCCATTGCTCCGTGTCCTAGTCTCTGGAGCAGCAGAAAACAAGCTTGCTCCATCCTCAGTATGACCTCCCTTCAAATATTTAAACATGGCTATCATGTCCCCTCTAAACCTTCTCTTCTCCAGGCTAAACATACCCAGCTCCCTAAGCCGCTCCTCACAAGGCATAATGGCTTCCAGACCTCCCACCATTCTGGTCGCCCTCCTCTGGACACATTCCAGCTTGTCCATATCCTTTTTGAATTGTGGTGCCCAGAAAAGGACACACTATTCCTGGTGAGGTCTGACCAAAGCAGAATACAGTGGCATCATTACTTCCCTTGATCTAGACACTACTGTATATTCCTATTGATACAGCCTAATCGTATTGGCCTTTTTAGCTGCTGCATCACACTGCTGGCTCACGTTCAACGACATCGACAACTACTCTAATTACAAACCACCGCCAAATTCAACTCCAGCGCTTCAAAACGAAAAAAAAATAATAATAAATCCTGTCGAAAAGTTGAAGGGAACTACAAAGTAATGACTGCGCATGCGCCACCAACGAACGCGCATGCGTAGTAGCAGCGCTCGCGCACCATACAAACCAGCCGTGATATAGCTGTAAATCCGTCGTCCGTTATAAAAAGACGGGTGGGGGGACGGGACAAAAATGCGCAAAATCCGAAACCAAACGAACCGGGCTTTCAGTTCCCCTCAGCCTCCTTCTCCTCCTCTCACAACCTTACCTCGCTTCGTCTCCTCAGGCAACGCCTCTCTGCTTGCCCCGGATGTTGATATGAAGGAGGCGTCAAATTATAGTGAAGTCTCTAGTTTGAACCGACGAGGGGAGGGGGAAAAATAGATAAATATATTCATCTTAGAGTGGCTCGGAGACCGAACTTCCGAGTATTTTTTAAAAAAATTGAAAATTTTATTGGTCAAAAAATCTGTAGGAGCACAGCAGTGCCGCTCCAAGCCGTCTCATTACCATGGTGAAAGTAAGACCGGTGAAAGTATAATTGGTGTTGTTCAGAGAGAAACCCGGAATGACAAGGTCTGTCAGGAGGTGTGACTCTATATTATTGTATCTATGGGGCCGTTATGACAGCCCACAGCCAAGCAAGGCTAGTGAACCTTCCAAGTGACAATGAAATACAACTCCCGTCATCCCTCACCACTGGGCATACAGGCACAAGCTGATGGGAAATGAAGTTCAATAATACCTGAGGGAGGCGGGGCAACAGTTTTCCCTCCATAGAGATTTGACGGCGGAGCGAATCAATTCATTTTCTCTGATGCTCCTCTCATAAAGGAAAAAAGGGAGAATAATATGTCTTAAAAAGAGCTTGGGAACCTTTGGCCCGCCAAATACATTTTTTGAACTACAGTTCCCACAATCCCTTAACATTAGCCTTGTTGAACTACAATTTCCACAATTCTTTAATATTAGCCTTGCTGGCTGCGGGTTTCTGGGAGTCAAAATCGAAATGCCCCCCTGAAGGCTTGGGATCCTTTGGTCCGCCAGATATATATTTTGAACTACATTTCCCACAATCCTTTAACATTAGCTTTGTTGGCTGGGGGCTCTGGGAGTTGAAGTCCAAATCCCCCTTAAGACTTGGGAACTTTTGGCCCGCCAGATAGATAGGTAGATACGTTTTGAACTACAATTCCGACAATTCCTTAAAATTAGCCTTGTTGAATTATAATTTCTACAATCCTTTACCATTAGCCTTGCTAGCCGAGGGTTTCTGGGAGTTGAAGTCCAAATGCTCCCCAGGCGAAACGTGAAAAACAAAACTATTCCAGAACACGGCCTCACAACCCGGAAAAAAAACCAAAGGAAAAGCTCCCCTAAAGACTTGGGAACATTTGGCCCGCCATGTGTATAATATTATTGAACTACATTTCCCACAATCCTTTAACTTTATCCTTGCTGGCTGGGGTTTCTGGGAGCTGAAGTTCAAATGCCTCCTGATGGCTTGGGGAACCTTTGGCCCACCACAGACAGACAGATGATTGATAGATAGATAGATAGATTTGAACTACATTTCCCACAATCCTTTAACATTAGCCTTATTGCATGGGGTTTCTGGGAGCTGAAGTCCACATCCCCCGGAAGGCCACCAAGTTGAGCGATGCCAGTTTGTCCCATGGGCAGGAAGTGACGTGCCTCCCCTCCGGAGGCAGACGTGGCCGGCTCCTCGGGGGCGTGAGGTGATTGGTGGTTCGGCGAGGGCGCTTGGCGGCCGCCGCCCCGGCCGGGCTTCCCCACAAGAGGATGGAGCGGCGAGAGGAAGAGGAGCCGCGAGCGGCGGCGGCGGGGCTGTGGTGGCGGCTGCCGCTGCTGCTGCTATGGGGCCTCTTGGAAGCCAAAGCGGCGGCCGGCGGGGGCGGGCGGTCCCTCCCGCAGCTCAGCGACGACGTCCCCTTCCGAGTGAACTGGCCGGGAAGCGAATTCAGCCTGGTGGGTGGCTTCGCTGTGGGGAGGGAAGACATTAGCCAGATGAGGGAGACGAGCTTGGGCTGTGATTAAACATATATACATTTTTTAAAAATTAAATTTGAAAATACAATTTAATTTTTAATAATGATAATATTAATACATTTAATTATTTTAAAATAAATAAAAGGTTAATTAAATTAAATTTCAGGGAAATTCCCTCCCTCACTAAGACCAAATCCACGCTACACAAATAAATCCAGTTTGAAACCGGATTATTTGCCCTGGCTCCTCCCTATGGAATCCAGGGAGTTGCAGTTTGGCGAGGCACCAGCACTCTTCGTCAGAGAAAGGCTAAAGGCTTTGTAAAACTACAAATCCCCTTTATCCCATAGGAAGGGGCCATGGCAAATAATCCAGTTTCAAACTGGATTGTTTGTTGTATAGTGTGGATATGGCCTAAAGGGAGTCCAAAAATCCAGGCACCTGTAGGGTTGCCAGACTGAAAACTGTATAGGGTTCTTGTACCTGCAGTGGCTGTGTTGAAAGGGGGATTTCAGAAGGTCTTGCTTGTTACCTGTTACCATTCTCTCTCATGCAAAACCATTAAAAATACAGGGAGCCTTTCTGGTTTTCAATCTGGCAGCCCTTAGCTGCTGTCTTGTTCCATGTCAGCATAAACCACTGTTAGCCTTTTTCATTTTCAAGCAGAGCAAGTCTTTGGTCAAGCTGGTGGGTTCTTAAACATTGATGTTGCCAGTTTTTCAAAATGACGATAAGGGACAGTCAACATTCCTGACGTGCAAGACTTGACAAGAAGTAGCTATTTTTTTTTAAAAAAATGTATTTTTCACATTCATTAGCAAAAAACATAACAAAATAAACAATCAGAGAATGTAACAGGTGGGATGCAATCAAGAGGAAGTAGCTAGTAACAAGTTTATGTTCTGCCTAAATTAAGGTCGCCAGGTTGAAAACTGGAGCAAGCTCCAGTACCTTTAATGGCTGTGTAAAAGAAGGGATATCAGCAGGTGTTGCTTGTCACACAGTCGGGTAGCAAGCAACTTAAGAAATTAACTCCTGCACAAACACTAAACGAACAGGACTCCTCCAGCTTTCAACATGTCAACCCTCATCTAAATACCAAATGAAAGTAAATGAAAGACTTCATTTAACCTAGTCATGTATTTCTCTTTAAAATTAACACATTGTTCACATGCATGAATTACACGATTGATGCATTTCTGTCTTTATGAAGGACCCGCACCCAAAAATATGGGATTTTCTGGCATCTTGTTCAGTCTATAGAATAGGAAAAGCTTTGCAGTCCTCAGATAGGAGCCATCTCTTATAAGGGACACCTGCCAGCACCATAAGAGACAAGCTTTTTGGCCCTCAAATAAGAGGTATCCTTTATAATAAGGACATCTAGCAACACTGTGGCACATCCAAAATCACATCACCCCAAAATAATTTAGGTTTTAGCAGGAATAACTTGCAACAACATATTTGGTATCTGGAGAATTCACACCTTAGTAGCAGCTAAGATGGTAGGAAACAGGGCAGTTCAGCAGAGTGGCTACATTTGTAATTGTCATTGGTTGTTTTTATTTTAAACCCCATTGCTTTAATGCTGCAAATCTTGGCTTTACAATATAACTGAGCTCAGGAGCGAGAGACTATTTATTAAGTATGATTGTGGAAGATGTCACAAATTAACAGATAAGGTTGCAGTGTTTTCTAGAATTCTTCTTGAGGCTGAAGAAGAATCCTGGGAAACTGAAAAGTTTACTTGCTCTTTTATCTTGCTGTGGCTTTTGAATTATTGAATTATTTGAATTATTGTTTCCCCCAAGAGCTCATCCTGGCTGTTAGCTATGATACCTTAAATAGAGCCACTGCGTGCAAAGATAGTACTGTTCCTGGCCCTGCTGAAGGACAAGAAGGAGGTGATGGTTTTGGCTTCCTTTCCTTGCAAGGTGTTAAGCAACAGCATACTAAATGATCCAGCCTCTTTTAGTGTGGCCTGGCAAGACTGTCCTTATAACAAGGGGTTGCCATCACAAGAAGATAGTGCAGGTAACTCAGCATCTAGCATGCAGGCATATACTACCTCTGAACAGGGAGGCTTGGTGTAGCTATGGATCAACACTAGTACTTTGCAGAAAGTTGATTGTGGTCTACCAGTGAAGTCACTGATCAGTCTTAGGTGAACAAGACATTGTGATCCTTGTTCAGATTCCTCATCTCGATTTACTGGTTGTTCTCTTAAGCAATCCTAAGTTTGTATTCTTGTTTAACAGAAATCATTTACATTGTAAAAGAGATCTTCACTGTTCATGGGTTCTTGCTTCGTAAACTTTAAAACATAAATAAACCACACAGAGTTTACAAAGAAGAAAATTTTGACTACTCGAGATTCAGAGCTGTTTGCTGTTGGCTGATAAAAACTAAAAAAAAAATGCATGGAAAATTTCCGAATCTGAAAATCACAAATGTTGTGAGCTATTAATAGCCTTGTTTAAAGGAATGTCACCTGGGAGGTGGAGGCTTAAAATATCTCTGGCAAAACCAGTCATAGCTTGAACATGGAGTGATAATATAATCCATGCATTTTACAGAATGTAGTGGTAAGTTATAAAGTAAACAGGCTGTACAGCTGTGCGAAGAAAAACGGGTGTGTTGGGAAAGAGGCTATTTTGTTCATTCAACAGTATATTTGTAAGATTATCTAGAGGTAACCAAATTAATACAAATAGGAGGGAACAGAAATTTAATATTATCCAAAACTTAACAAAGGATCCCATGTAACCATTTCATATAGATGTGCCACACTGGTACTTTTTCTCTGTCCACTGTAGTGGCTGTTGCCTCAAATTTTGGTTGATTTGTCCTCTTGAACCCCTTTTTTGGTCAGGACTCCAGTAGTTTAAACAATCTGTGTGATAGGCCCATCTACACACCATAGGAACCTTGAATTTCTATATATCAGGGAATTAAGTGGCCTTCCAGATGCTAAAAGTTGAAGTCCAGCAGCATCTTGAGGGCTGCATGATATCCATCCCTGCTATATATCTTTCAACAGTTCAAGAAAAGAGAAGTGTCAATTCTACCATATATTCCGGCGTATAAGATGACTTTTGAGCACTCAAAAGTGCCCTCCGGAATCGAGAGTCGTCTTATACGCCGGATATACTTTTGCTTCGCCTGCCTGCCTATCTCCTGCCTCTTCGCAAATGGAGCAAAGAGGCAGGAGATGGGGCAGGGGATGAAGCAAAGTGTTTTGCAGTTCATTCAGCCCCCTCCTCTGCCTTCTCCCCCTTTGGGGAGCAACGGAAGACAGAGGAGGGGGGGCGAACGTTGTGGTTTGCCGCGGCCACCGCTTGATCGCCTCTGCAGTGGCCGAGGCAAACCGCTAGATTCGCCCTTTTCCCCCACCTTCCTTGAAGGTGGAGGAAAAGGGCGAAAATGCCCCGTTTTGCTCCGCGGCCCCGATCCCCTTGGGAGCCCAGAAGGAGGACGCGGGGCCGTGGAGCCAAACCCCGGGATTCGCCCCCTCTCCCCACCTTCAGGGAAGGTGGGGAGAAGGAGCAAAGATGCCCCGTTTAACTCCGCAGCCCTGATGCCTTCTTCTGGGCTCCCTTGCAAAGGGAGCCTAGAAGGAGGCATTGGGGCTGTGGAGTTAAACCCCTAGATTCGCTCCCCCTCCCCACCTTCCAGAAAGGTGGGGAGAGCAAGCGAAGATGCCCCGTTTAACTCTGCAGCCCCGATGCCTTCTTCTGGGCTCCCTTGCAAAGGGAGCCCAGAAGGAGGCATCGGGTGGGGGGAGTTAAACCCTAGATTCGCTCCCTCTTCCTTGAAGGTGGGGAGAGGGGGGTGAATCTAGGGGTTTGCCGCGGCCCGCTTCCCCGCCTTGGTCCCCTTCGGAAGAGCCAAGATGGAGGGAAGGGGGAGCCCTGCCAGCTGATCCTGTTCGCTTTCCCAACTCAGGAGGAGATCCTCGTGAGTTGGGAAATAAAGAGGATCAGCTGGCAAGGCTCCCCCAGCCAGTCAGCCAGCTAGCCAAATTGGGGGGGGGGGAGTCTTATATGGCGAATATATGCCTAAGCCTAGATTTTTGGCTGGAAATTGGGGGGGGTCTTATACGCCCAGTCGTCTTATACGCCGGAATATACGGTATGTGTTCATGCCATGGCAGAGGATGAAAAGAGAAGGAAATAGTTGGAATGGAAAGAATGTTTTAGGACTGGAGGAAACATTTAGAAATATGAAGGCTCCAGAATTTGGGCCAGGGACAGTTCTCGGCTTTCACATCTCAAGAAACAATTACAGGTTGCATGTCATTGTAACCCAATGAATGGGAAGTTGTGCTTAGGTCTGGAACTAGAAAGGTTGTGCTTGTCCTGCACTTGTTTTATCTTAAACCAAGGCACTCCTAGCTACCTTGATTTCTTCAGTTTATCCGGTGACAACAATTCTGATCAGTCTTATTGGGTACTTCTCAATGTGAATGTACTATATCTGATCAATATTAGTGAATTCCAGGCACCCAGCAATATATCATGAAGGAGGAGAGCAGCGATTCACAAGAGCAGCTAAGCAAAAGAAAAGAAACACCAAGGTCGCAGCTAGACAGGAGAATTTGTAGTGAAAACTAACGCCTTACCTCCCTATCGCTGCAGTGTCCATTTGTGCCCACGGTGCATATTCACAAGCTTGCTGGAAGGGAATAGTTTGCAGTTTACATGCCAGAAAAGAAATGGTGGCTGCAAGTGAGTTGCATCTGGAAAATCTCCCCCCATTCTCCCCCCACTTTTTTTTTTAAATGGCAGATGTGGAAGAGCTATTTTCTGCTTGAAAAAATCTCCGTACTTTTGCTGTCCCAAAAAAAGGATTCAAAGTTAGCTGCAAGTAACTTTTCCCTTTGATTTCAAAAGGACTTTGATATGGCTAAATTTCTCTCATGGCCAGATCATACTTGTTCAGTTTCTGCAATGCCTAAGGGAAAGTTGGTTGCAGCTTGCTAAATCGTGAACCTTTAAAGGACACAAAAACATTAGTCTGGCACATGCAGGCAGCTACATTGTTTCCCATAGGGTAGGTTGCGCATTCGTTCTAAGAAGCTGCTTCTTTGGAAGCCTGTGTTGTTGTCTGTGAATGGCTAGTTAAATTTCAAGAACACAAAAGTAAGTAATGTCTGTCTGGGAAATAAACATCAGTGGTAGATCAGAATGGGAGACCATGGGCAAAGTAATGTGAATGTCAAAGGTAGGTTGCAAAAAGAAATACTGATTAAAATGAGGGGAATTCAAATTACTTTCTAAATTAAAAATAGCCCTAAAAGGCTCTTGAAGCTTACCTGCATTGTATAGCCATTCAGTAGATGTTCCAATATTGTTTCATTTGTCTTCTTTTGCGAATGTAAAATGGAAAAAAGATGATATTGATGGACTCCTAGGGTTTCTGTTCTTAACGCTTCAAAAACGTTTGTAGTGCCTAAGAGCAACGATCACATTTGTCTAGAAACCTGGTGATCTCGGTTATTGCTGTTTTAACTAACTGATAATCTTTGATGATTTTGCCTTCCTTTCTACATTGCTCAGTTAGTGGTGGAAATGTTACATACAGAGAAACAAATCTATGGAGAGAACAGTGTCACAAAATGTATGGAAGGAGTAAATTATCACAGCATCAACTCTGGCAGATCCAGGGACAAAATTTGCCACCTAGGCTGCAAGTTGCACCCACTACCCACAGATTCTCCCCCTGCCCATGGAAGTGATTGGTGCCTTCCTTTACATACTTCCTTTTTGCCAGAGACTCCTCTTCTTTGGCAGAGCGGAGCACCTGTGGACTGCGAAACCTAGGCAGGGAAGGCCGTATCCAAGCCACATGTTACCTGTCCTTAGTATAATTAATTAATGAGCAACATGGATCAATTCCTTGACTTGGTGTAGAGCAGTTTCTCTGTTCTTACACTCTATAGTCATGTACGCATACAGAATGTACAAATGACTCTCTATAGGGTTGACTGGAATGAATGCATTGAGAAAGCATGCATCCAAGCGATGTTTGCTCTTGTGAGGATAGAACTGATTTATCATAGTGTCAAGAGCCTATTTTGTGTGAGTTTCATCTCCCAACACTGTATTGCTCGGTAGACCACTTGATAAGCCAGTTTACACCAGCTTCAACATTATTTTCAGTACTATGAAAATATTGTTTCCAGCAATGAGCCAGCAGATATATACTACCTATCATCATTATTTTCTTTTTAAAATTTGTTTACACCCAAGCCATTTTTACTGTGTGCTTTTTTTCACCCTTCTTTAGCCTACTGCTGGAGTTTTGTACAAAGAAGATCATTACATCATCATGACAACAGCAGATAAAGAAAAATACAAGTGCATTCTTCCAGTATTAGCTAGTGGAGATGAGGCAAGTAGTCTGTTTAATTTATTTTGGAGCAACAGGTCTCCAGCAGGTATTTGTATGTAAAGCTTACTAATCAACCTTACAGTAAAATGTTTATAATGCACAAAATACATTAAATTCAATTTTAGCAGTTGTGAGTGGTGACATGACAGGCATATAATTGTGGGCATGACTGTGGAACAATTTGGGTAGGCTGATCTTTGATGTACTATTTTGGAACCAAGTTCAGAGTAAAGAGATGCATTGGCAATTCACTTATGGTGTAAAGTCAAAGATGCTTTCCAGAAACATTAGTTAATGATGCACCATATATACAGCATTTTGGTTTTGAATATATTCTCAAGCCCTCAAGTCCATTTTTAGCCGTTTTTAAAGAGTATTTTTAGCCGTTTTTAGAATGTTTTTATCTTTAGATTGTTTTAATTAGTTTTTATTTGTTCATTGCCTCGAGAGCCCTTGTGGTCTGGGAGGTGCAAGCAGATTCATAGAAGCTGGAAGAGACCACAAGGGCCACCAGTCCAACCTCCTGCCATGCAGAAACACACAATCAAAGCACGCCAGACAGATTGCCATCCAAAGAAGGAGATTTCCGAGGCAGTGTGGAATATTTTAAATAAGTACTTTAAATAAATAAAGTAATTAAGATTTTGTACCAACTTGTCTTTAATGTAGACACTGTGTGGCCCAGACTGATAGTTTTCCATTATGGCTCCTGTTCTTTAAAAAAAGCCATTCTAGACTAAGTATGGGCAACTTGTAGACCATCCAGATTGTTGCTGAACTGTAACTCCTACCAGTCTTTACCAGCATAACCAATAAGGATGATGGGACTTCTAGTCCTACAGCATCTGAAGAGCCAAACATTACCCACCCCTGTTCTGGACAGGTCTAAGCCTGAATCATCTGGAAGAAAAAAAATTAAGGGAAGGTTTCAATGGATCATTTGAATTCATCTGTTGACTTGGTATGTTGGTTTATTGGGTGTTACACTGATGTTTATATCTTATGTGCTGGTTTTATGAAATATGTTTGCCAATTTGATAGGAGGAAATGGTGTGATTTTTAAACTGTCCAGAGCAGATATCCTGTTAAGCAGGATTTAAATGCAATTGGGCCTGAATTTTTTTCACAGACAATAGAATGTTGCATTCATGTGTATTTGGAACACTTGAAAACCTGCTTCATTATTTTCTTAGATATAGACTGAGAATGGTTGACATATAGGGTTTGGTTTTTTACAGAAGCTTTGTTCAGTAAGACCATACGTATTGAAGAAAGTAATGGTTGTGCTTAGAAAATCTTTGAGGCAGTAGTTTTTAAGTGGCCTCTCATGAATAGTAGGATTTCTAATACCTATTATAATATGCTTACATTTAATATTTTGTTTGTTCTTGTTTTGTGAACTTCATTGCAAAAAATACTTCTAGTATCACCTGTAGTGTAAAATAAATGAGGGTTGCTCCAGAAGCAAAATGCTAATACATTAAAATAGATTTGTGGGTATTTTACATAAAATGCATACATAAACATACATGTGTGGAATACATAAACATGGTTCTATGAAAGATTGCAGGAAAGAAAGAAATAGGTAAGAGCACACACAAATAATACATGTGCTCAAAATAGCTGTCTCAGTATATGCAAGGAGTTTGTGCTAACTCGGTACATTTTTTAAGAGTAGAAAATCCCCAGTTTGTTTGAGGAAGCACTCCTGCATAGGAGGGAACACAATATGGCTTTCAGTGTCAGCTGCTAGATGGTGTTGTTGCCCTTAGGCCCTGCTTGTGGCTTTCTTCCCAAAGATATCTTGTTGGTCACTGTGAGAAGTCATTGTAACTTCTGGGAAGGCTGGTGAGAAAGTTCAGCACATAGCATTTCAGAACAAGTACTTGTTGTCCAACAAATGTTAACCAATCAAGGAATCTGTTCTAGCCATTCTTCTTATTTTGTTTTTCAATGATGACTTTCTGTATGTTTTCAGAAGCCTATCAGAATGAACGAAAGCATCCCTTTTGTAAAAAAGACATTTTGCTGCTTGAGGCAGTGTTGTACATAGCAGTTCCAACTCACCCACCTCAAGATGCATAGTGCCTAAAGCCAGCTATGCATGGTAGGGTTTTTTGTTTGTTTGTTGTTTTGTTTTTGGTAAACAAGACAGAAAGTACCATGAACACCTGTCCTAATCCCTAGAAGGAAAAATGCAAAGGTGGATGACTAAATTAAATAACTAACAATTTGCTTTTCTTTTATGATACCCAAAGTCTCCTGCTGAAAGTAGCCACCTCTTTCTGCCTCGTGGTTGGTCTGGCCCTGTTTGTAAAGTACTACTGTGTTTTATATTCCTCCAAGGCAATACTGACGTCAAATTCTCTGTGTTTTAGGAGGAAGAAAAGGATTACAAAGGACCCAGTCCTGCAGAATTGTTGGAACCTCTATTTAAACAAAGCAGCTGTTCTTACAGGGTATGTCCACTTTCGTTTGACACCACAGGGCCCAGATTCTAATATATACATCAGTAACTGAGATAAAATGATGTAAAATAGATAAGCAATGTAGAACTGTACATTTGTTTCCTGTGTACCTTCCCCATGTCTGCATTTGTCCTGAAAGTTGATCGATGTAATATGTACTTAATCTTGGACAAAATTTTGACCTTAAAAAAATGTAAAGGTTATGTTTAAATTAGTTACAGTTCTGGCTGAGGTAGCTTGAATAGATACAGTGAAGAAAATGTGCCAGTCACAATATCAGCTTTTGTGCTTTGTAGTTGAAATGGCACTGTTTTATGAGGAAACCACACATTTAGTCCAGGGTGCTGGTGGGTGTATTAAGAAGCTGCTATGTGCTTCTTCTAAACTCAGGGGCCCAAGGCTGTGTCCTTCAGTGAATTCACACTCGAAATGTTTTCCTCTTAAGTAGCAAGTGTGATTTCATGATGCAGCCACATCTTTCCTTCTCTCTTTGCTTATTTATTTATAATAACAAAGCTGTTTAACGTGCCCTCAAGCGTCAAGGAAGAGCTTAGAGTATATTCAAATCAAAATATTTAACTTCTTACAAGTCCCTGTTCTTGAACTGTGGGTTCTCATCAGACTAGCTTTGTTCAAAATTAGGAGTCAAGGATTTTCAGAAATCATGCATTCACATAGCTTCCTTTCCAAGTGTGTCCTCTGCATGGGATCTGAAGCCGAGAACCCATTGCTACAAGTGCAGCAAATATCAGGACCAAAAATTACATGGATGCTGTGGTCCTGTGGCAGAGGTGGGCAACCCTTTGGGGGCTTGGGGCCAATCCCACCTGCAGGCTATT
Organism: Gambelia wislizenii; assembly: GCA_030847615.1. Taxonomy (NCBI): domain Eukaryota; kingdom Metazoa; phylum Chordata; class Lepidosauria; order Squamata; family Crotaphytidae; genus Gambelia; species Gambelia wislizenii. The sequence continues at coordinate 18,816,513 of JAUMIR010000001.1, read as the reverse complement.
CCCCTCCTTTGCCCTCCAAATGGCAACAGCAAGTGATGTTGCATCACATCTTTTGCCATTTTAGAATGGAAACAGAGGTAAGAGAAGGTATTTGGATGGATTTGGGAGCAGAGTTGCATGCTTGGACACATTTGGGACACTTTGGAGGATTTTCAGGCAATTAACACCTGAAAATGGCACCTAAAACAATGTGGGGGGACTGGTGGGGGGTTGTGGACCACAGATGTGGGGTCTGGGGGTTGCATGTTTCCCACCCCTGCCCTATGGTATATGGCGGGGGAGGTTGCAGGTTGGCTTCCAGCTCAGTATGTTCTACAAGTTATACTAGGGAGCTTAAAAGATGCTGCCCTGATCTGATTCTGTTGTGGTTGGCTTTTAAAGTGACACATTTCATTTCTGTAACAGCTTCAGTCTCTGTATTAAAATAAGGAGGTGGTGGCATCACATGTTTATCTATGGGGTTTGAGAGCCCAGATGTGTGGGAAATCCTTCACTTTCTAGCTTGTAGAAAGTTTAAATTTGTATGACAGTAGTTGAAGTCTGGCTGCTGCTTTTCTGTTTAGAAAATACATCTTGACTATGTTAGTACAGTTTGTTTGTTTGTTTGTTTGTTTAGATTGAATCATATTGGACTTATGAAGTCTGTCATGGAAAACACATTCGACAGTATCATGAAGAGAAGGAAACTGGGCAGGTATATAACATTAAAGCTTTCATCCTCTAGGAAAAAAATAAATGTTAAAACTTCTTGTAGTGAAATGTGTTTGATTTCTTCTGACCTGTTGACATAACAAAGATGGAAGCATTGGAAGAGCAATGGTGGTGATGAAACAAATATTTCTTTCTTCTTTGTAGAAAATAAATATTCAAGAATACTACCTTGGAAATATGCTACGAAAGAGCCCCATGCTCGACCCAGGTTTGTAACTGTCTTGTGTTGATTATCAGAAAGAAGAGAAGAACCAACCTTTTACCTGATTTGTTACGGAACATAGTAGCAGCAATGAATTCAATCTGTGGAGATAGAAATAGTCCTGTTTAAAACATTTATTTCCAAATACAGGAAAATCTAATATGTTGTTGAGCACCTTTCCCTTCATTCCATCATATGTTGTCACTAATTTATTGCTCTGTTCCCTACCTACAGAAAGTTGGCTAACAGCCTGTAGAGAATGCTGTTTCCAAACTGGAACTATAAGTAACTTTTCAAGTGGTTATCATGTGTTGTGTTAACACGCTGGAGGTTGTAATAAAGGCCCCTTTCATGCAAGTGTCAAAAATATATACCACATACATGCCACTGCACATTGCCCACCCAATACCATCCTGGTTCAGCATCCTCTTTACACTGGGCATTATTTATCTAGTTTTTATTTGTTAATAAATACATCATAAACAAAATCTCTTTTAACAGATGCTTGAATAGAGCCTATATAAACAGGCCCTATCAATGCAATGGTAAGCCCTCATATTTAGGTACGTACTTAAGATACCCCCTCAGCACTGGTATGTCCGCTAACCATACTAACAAAGAGATTCTGGGAGTTGTTATCCCAAAAATAATTTTTCAAAGCTATAGGTTTGATGTGTGATATTCAGCCTCTCAAAGGAGCATGAACTCTATTCAAACATGTGTCTATAAGTATTTATGTTAGGCAAGCTAGGCACCTGTAGATAGGAAAAGTGCATTTACTTTTGCCACCAAAGAAACATTTTAGGATAACATGAATAAGATTATTTATTTATTTTATAGGGTTTTATACTGCTTTCTAATGCAAATTGTCCTAAAAAATTTTTAAATGGCTCAGAAGATAAGCTTATAAAACAAGAAAATATACAATAGAATAAAGGAGCAGCATAAAGCATGTAAAATAATAGCAGCTGCCAGTGCTATAAAATAAAAATGGTTCATTTAGAAGCAGATCAAAACATCCCAATTTTGAAGCCTCTTTTCTGTGTATTTGTACAATACTTAGCACTTCAGACACTGCCTCAGTTTGATAAATGGACCCCTTGTCCATTTTTCCTCTATATAAGCTCACAGACTGGTAAAACCAGCAGGAAGGTTATTGTTCAGAAAAGGGTGAAATACCAATTAATCCATCTGCACGCTCTTTTAGCCTCTCCTTTCTTTCCTGAAAAATACCCACTTTCACACTTATGCTGTATGGTATGGTCAGGTTTGGGGACCTTTGTTGCTCAAAGGATTGTATCACTTATGTTCAGTCATCTCTGTCAAATTTCTCAGTGCATGATGGATTTCATGCCAAGAATTTTTTTTCTGAAGATTTATCTGTCTCCTGTATAGAAACCAGCATAGAAAAATACTAGTAACTATTATTTAATTTTTCTACTGCTTGTAATATTTTCCAGAGCAAGAAGAGAAGGAAAAAGAAAAAGACAGTGTAAAAGAGGCAAGTGGGGAAAGATTATCTTTGCTCTTATATTCTTCTCCTTGAGACTGTTAAAGGCCCCCTTTTCTTGTATAGCAGATGGATGTTTACTTTCCTTGTGGAGAGAGATACATAATCATTTTGACAGATGTTGTTTTATTTTAAAGAAAGAAATTGATTGGTTTTGCTAGCACTGTCTATAGTTACAATATTTTCTGATCAGATCACTTTCCCACAAGATACATTTCACTGCAACTGCATTGAATGGAAAGTAGCTAATGTGAAAAGAAGCAGAGGCATTTAAGCAAAAGCAGTGCTTACCTAGAAGCAAACTGTAATGTAACAGTTTCCAAATTAACGCCACTGCTTTTCTTTCCTTTATTTTACTAATCTAGATCCCTACAAAAAATATAGAAGGGCAGATGACTCCATATTACCCTGTAGGGATGGGAAATGGCACACCTTGTAGCTTGAGACAAAATCTGCCCAGATCAAGTTCAGTAATGTACGTCTGCCATCCCGAAGCAAAGCATGAGATCCTTTCAGTAGCTGAAGTCACTACATGTGAATATGAAGTAGTTGTTTTGACCCCCCTGCTGTGCAGCCATCCTAAATACAGGTAAAGAATTTTCTATTTGTTGGTTAAGCTTTTTCAAGGGAGGGTGAAGGCTACATATCATCCCTGCCATGGAAGGCCTGCTGAAATTGACTGTATCAGGGTTTTTTTTTTCTCTTTCCCTTGTAATATGTAGGAATCATTATAGGTTGTGATAATAGTCACTTGGTGTGTTTCCTGCCTCCACATCACAGGTACATGTTGTGGTGACATCATGAGGCAGGAACGTAATCCTACATGGAAATGTAAAGTGGATTTTTTTCTGGAAATTGTGAAGTCATGAGAAAGAAGGTGATTTTTAGTTATTTATTTTGTGGGGGAAAGGGTAATTTTTTGAAAAATTGAAAAAATGCAGCGTTAGCACCCTTCACAGAATGATAGTTACTTTGTTATTTTAGGAACATAAAATGTGTTATGTATAACTTAGTTTGGTATAAAAGTATCATGTTTGATGGATTTAAGGTACAGTTTATTCTGAAAATAATTACAAATTGAATTTACTTTCTTAAAACTTTAGTGTTAGAAATGGAGCTACAAGGCTCTGAACAATAATTATTATTATTATTATTATTATTATTTATTTGTATCCCGCCCCTCTACAAACGCAATCGGGGTGGCTTACAGTATTTAAAATATACATTCAAGACCCTCCTTCCCACCCACCCCTTAAAATAAAATTAAATAATTCAAAATTTTTAAAACATACTTAATAAATACTAAAAACGAACAATAAAGATAGCTGTATCGGGATTGGGCTAAATTAGATTTTTCTTTCTGATGGCTGGGTATCTATTCAGGAAAGGCCAGCCAGAAGAGATCCATCTTAAGAGCTTTTTAAAAGCTGTTTAGGGTGGTAATATGACAGATCTCATCCAGCAGGCCATTCCATAATCTGGGAGCAATAGCTGAAAAGGTCCTCTGGGAGGTCGAGAAGAGCCTAGTTTTTAAAGGTTGTAGCAGATTCCTCCCAGAGGACCTGAGTGCATGGGAAGAATTATATGGAAGAAGGAGGTCCCAAAGATAGGTTGGACCCAAGCCATTTAGGGCTTTAAAGGTGATAACCAACACTTTGTACTGGTCCTGGAAACTAACGGGCAGCCAGTGAAGTGATCTTAAGATCGTTGTTATATGGTCTCTTCTAGATGTACCCAAGACCAGTCTGGCTGCCATATTCTGTACTAGTTGAAGTTTCCAGACTAAGCATGAGGGTAGCCCCATGTGGAGTGCATTACATAAATCAAGACAGGAAGTTAACAGAGCATGTACCACGGTCTCAAGGTCCCCAACTTCTAGGAAAGGGCACAACTGGCGGATCAGCTGAAGCTGATAACAGGCGCTCCTGACCGTCGCATTTACCTGATTTGTCATCCGGAGCAACGAGTCCAGGAGTACCCCCAGACTGCAAACACAGTCCCTAGAGGAGAGTGTGACCCCGTCCAGGACTGGACGTTGTATCCTAGTACCTGGGTTCGGGGCTCCTACTGTGAGAACCTCTGTTTTGTCTGGATTGAGCTTCAATTTGTTTTCCCTCATCCAGTCCATTGCTACCCTAAGATAATCATTGAGAGAAGAGACACCATCTGAAGTCAGAGCCAAAGACCGAGACATGCAGAAATATATCTGGGTGTCATCAGTATACTGATAACACCCCGCCCCATGCCTCCAGATGACCTCTCCCAGTGGCTTCATATATATGTTGAATAGCATCGGGGACAGGCTGGTGCCTTGTGGGATGCCGCAATTAAGTTCTTTCCTTGCTGAGCGACTGTCCCCGAACATCACCCACTGGAATCTACCCGAGAGGAAGGAGCAGAACCACTGCAACACAGTGCCTCCGATTCCTAACCTTCTCAGTTGATCCAAGAGGATGTCATGATCTTATTGTATCAAAAGCCACTGAGAGATCCAGTAGCACCAACAGAGTCACATTACTCTGTCGATGTTCAGGCAAAGGTCATCAGCTAAGGTAACCCTGGTGGCGCAGTGGTTAAATGCCAGTATTGCAAGTCACCATGTTGCAAGTTCGATTCCAGCGGGCTCCAAGGTTCACTCAGCCTTCCATCCTTTCGTAGGTCAGTAAAATGAGTACCCAGCTTGTGGGGGCAGTTAGCTAACACACATTGGAAACTGTTTAATGCAGTGTAGATGTGTAAATAGCTATTGCTTAAAACAATTTGTAAGCTGCTCTGATAGCTTTGTGGCTGAAGAGCAGGGTATAAACAAACAAACAAACAAACCATAGCTATCTCAACTCCAAATCCCATCCTAAAGCCAGTTTGAAATGGATCTAGATAATCGGTTTCTTCCAAGACAGCTTGGAGTTGAAGAGCAGCCGCCCTCTCGATCACCTTGCTCAAAAAAGGTAATAAGGAGACTGGCCTGTAGTTCTTCATATCCAGAGGGTCAAGGGAATTGATGATGTCCCTGAGGAACATCCTCAAGGCATCACCCCCCTGGACGGCCAGCCATGAAGGGCAAGGGTCAAGAGGGCACATAGTCCTCCTCACTCTACCAAGGAGCTTGTCCACATTATCAGTACTTACAGATTGAAACTGATCCAAAAACAATAAGTAATCCTTTTCCTTTTTCCAGTTTATGAGGAACAGGCAAGAAAGAAAGAAAAGCAAGCAAGCTTGCTTAAAGGAGGAAGTTTCTGAAACTTTGCCCTTTTTTCCAGGAATTGGCATCTCTAGCCCTCCACCTTCTAGGAGAACTAAGATGAGAACTTGATGGTGGAGGGAAACCCTTATTTGCCATAATGTGTAATTTTGCTCTGAGAAGCTTAATATTTTAGAGTTTGTAGTCGTTGCCTTTTTAGCATTAGTTAGAACCAAAACTATTGCATAGTATAGTATCTGGAGCTGTATTAAAAACAGTACTGGATTAAAGTTGCTTGTAACTTTTAAAAACTATACAAATGTATCATAGAGATACAGATTATTTCCATGGTCCCAATGCTTTGAATAAAGTTGCATTTATTGAGACACCGATCGTGGAATGGCTGAAAGAGATCTCAAAATTTATTTGGTCTGGGAAGAAGCCTAGAGTGCGACTAAAAACTCTGCAAGATTCAAGAAACAGAGATGGTCTAGGAATCCCAAATTTTAAATTATATTATGAGGCTTGTTTGCTTCTTTGGATTAAAGACTGGGCAATGCTGGATAATAAAAGATTACTAAAGTTAGAAGCAGACACAAACAGATTCGGGTGGCATGTTTATTTATTTTATGACAAAGATAAGATTAACAATGAATTTAGAGATTACATCATACGACGAGCTTTAATAAGAGTTTGGAAAAATCACAAAAAAAGATTATGTGACAAAATTCCATTGTGGAACTCACCTCATGAGGCGTTCTACAGTAGAGAAGACATACCATCAGATATTTGGTTAACATATAAAGATATATTAACAACAAAAGAGGAAAAATACGAGCTGAAAACTCAAGAGGAATTAAAAAATGAAGGGATCATCTGCCATTGGTATTTATACAGGCAAGTCAGAGAAAGATATTTAATGGACAAAAAACTAGATAACATTGACGCAAAGAAAACAACATGGGAAATCACTGTTGAACAAGGAAATAAGAAATTAATTACAAAACTCTACAATTTGCTTTTACAATGGGATCAAGAGGAAGAAATTATAAAAGATAATGTGACTAAGTGGGCATGAAATATAGGGCATACACTAGAACTGAAACAATGGGAGAAAATGTGGACCAGCAGGATGAAATACACATTAAGCCAAGAGATTAGAGAAAACTCATATAAAATGTGTTTTAGGTGGCATTTAACTCCACAGAGATCGGTGAGAATGTACAAAGGAGTGAAAGGTGATTGTTGGAAGTGCAAATTTGAACAGGCTTCATATTATCATATGTGGTGGACTTGCCCAGCTGTGATAAAATATTGGAAAGACATCCACAAAGCAATGACTGAAATGCTAAAAATTAAGATTAAATTTGAGCCAGAAATCTTTTTGCTAGGTATGGTGGATGCACAAACTGAAAAAGAACATGGAAGGGTTATGTTTTACATGCTCTCAGCTGCTAGGATGCTGTATGCAAAATTTTGGAAAAATCCTCTTGTTCCAACAGTAGAGGACTGGTTGTTGAGTGTCAACGATATGGTTGAAATTGACAAACTTACTTGCTTATTGAAAGATAAAAGTATAGAAAAGTTTCAGAAGGATTGGGAAAGATTTTATAATTATTTAGAAATATCATGGGGGGGATCTGACACAAACGAGCTGAAAGTATGATGACAAAGGAACTACTAAAGAAAAGGGGGAAATGATAAACTTAGTAATTGTTTAGCTGTTGAGTTATAAGACACCGGATGTGTATATGACTGGGTTTAATTTGGAAAATAAGTCAATGTAGTTAAGAATAATACAGTATGATATGATATCTCCTCACTGAAGGTAAATAAAGACCCAGGCAGGTGTATTTGATTAACTGAGTAACAGAATAACTATGTGATTGATAATTGATTAATGACATTAGAAGATGAAGGCAGTGATAAAAATTACTTAATATGGTAGAAATGTCATGATAAGTAGCACCAAGAGATTGTCAATGCAAGGAACAATGAATATACAGAGCAGGTCTGGTAGGAGACCAAGTGTGTATTTATGTATGAGAAGATAAGATTTGAGAAAGGTTGGAGTAAGTGTGTAGGTATGAGAATGTGAAGTTGGAGTGTGTTTTGGAAAAGGGAATGAATAGGAGTAGAAGTATGGGTGGGATTGTAAAGGATGAGAATGTAGAAGGATTGATGGAATGGTTGATTATGGAAAGATAATTTAGGTATAATATGCATATATTTGAGCTTTCAGATAATAATGTGTGTAATGTAATTTTGTTGTATGGATAAAAATTAAACTGGAAAAAAGTTGCATTTATGAGCCATTAGACAAAAGCGTAACCAAGTTAAAAGAAATTGTTTGTGAACAGATTCTCTTTCCTGCTTTTCTTTTGGCAAAGCAATTTCATCATTGTGAGTTGTACACACCATGATGACTGGATCTAAAAAGGGAAACTAATGCCAATATCAGTTCTTAATCCTGCTGAGGTATATGAACCCTGGACGCAACATTGAGGGTTGATTTTATAACACATGAAATAAAGGCATTAGGCAGCAGGGAAGACGCTCCCCTATCACCACATCCACCGCAACTTAGCTGTTCGTTGGACCCTGCGTTCAAGGCCTAGCACTAAGATTGGTTCAGGCTGCAGGGGAAGTGCTAGGCCTTGTTTTCCTGTAACAGAACGGGTCAAGGAGAGGTTTCTATGGGAGGGAACGAGCGCATCACCCCCCGGCCTAGGAGATCAGGATGTTTTTGGACCTTCCAGCACCTGGCACAGTAATTGCCCTGAGAAAGTTTCGCCTTGTTAATTGGCTTGAGAAAGGTTCATTTCTCACCCACAGTGTTTGTAAGGCTTTAATCCATATAAGGTGAGCCACAGGTGGGGGTAGCTTCACAGTGTGTGCAGCTCTGTGGAGTGGGTGCATATCCTTTTGCTTTTCTATGTCTATATTGATTACTGAGAATGCCTGTTTGCTTTTCTATCTGCTGTGCTTAATAAAGTAGCCTGCTTTTCAAGCCCAGAACTGGTGTGTGGTCATTCCACCTGCTTCATATCCCAAACCAGCAGGGCCCCACAAGCCAGGGAGGCACTGCCAGTGTAACACGCTTCTTCATCCAGCCCCTTCAGGAGGGGTGGAGAGAGAGTGGAGTTAAACTGCTTTCCTCAAAGGTTGAGCATGCCAACCTTTGAGGAAGCCATTTTATGAGATACAGAGATACATGTGCTTTATGATTAACTACTTCAATCAGAAGTGGATGTGGTGCCTGATGATTACCCCAGTTTTTTGGGCAGATTAATGCAGTAGTTCATAGGCACTGCAACACTCATCCCAACTATGTGCAAAATGCACCATATTTACCACTGCTCAGCACTGACATTTCTGATAGTCAGTGCTCCCTTATGAACATCACAGCACCCATACGATTTGGATTAGGTCCACTGGGTTTGACTAGTGAGAGACCAGTGTACCGTAGTGTAATGATAAAGACGGTTCCAATACATTTTAGCTTCCTTTAAAATTTCACCCCTGAGCTGTGATTTGGAAAAATAAATTCATGCATGATAGTAAAGAAAGGGAAAGAATTCTTAAGATGCCACAGACCTTTTCCCTTTTATGAATAGCAGTAAAAATTGTACACACTTGCCACCTTGCACTCAAATTTCATCTCCTCCCTGAACTCACTGGATGAATTTAAGGAAATAGCTTCCCAGCTTTAGCTGAATTGGGCATTACTGAACCATTCTGTACCACAGTCAGAGCTTGGAAAAGTTCCTTTTCTGGACTGTGTCTCCCAGAATCCCCCTATGAGCCTATAGTACTGCATCTGAAGAAGTGGGTTTATATCCACAAAAGCTCATGCAAAAATAAAAACCAGTTAGTCTTAAGGTTCTGCACATTTCCTCCTTTTTTTTTCCTTCCTCCTCCTTTGTTCTTCCTTTTTATGATCATACTAGCTGTGTGGAGTCTAGGAGATGTAATTTTTTTTTTAAAATCCAGCTCTAATGTGGTCTTATAATAAAAGCATTATGTCAGTTTTTTTGTTTCAACAGGTTTAGAGCTTCCCCTGTGAATGACATATTCTGCCAATCACTGCCAGGATCTCCACTTAAGCCCCATAACCTGGAACAGTTGGAGCAGCAGCAAGAAATGATGAAGATGCCTTTTAGGAGAGCCAAGGAGGTAGGAACCTGCAAATGCAGCACTGGTGACACAAACATGAAATATAAATTTTGACTGATAAACTGCTGCTCTTGTTTTTGGCTTCATATGCAACTCTTTAGCAAGAGTTTATAGTTAAAGGTCCACAAGAACATAGGGAACTGTCTTTTACTCAGATGGACCCTTGGTCTCACTATCTCTATCTTGATCTCCAGGGCTTCAGAAGGTAACCAGCCCTCATAAGTTTGCACCTGGGCTATAGGCCAACTACAGGCTGACTGAACTGAGGACAGCACTGTGGGTTCTAGTGCAATAAATCTGCTAAAAAATGTATGTTGACACATGACTATTTTTTGTATTTGAAACCAACTTACACGGCTGCCTGTCTGGAATTGGTTCGCAACTAATGCGTGCAGTTAATACATTTATCACATCTGAACATGAGCATGTTTTAAATTTCAGGAAGAAATTAATACAGCAAAAGAAGAAACATTTTCCTCCTTCCACAAGCCAGTTGCTGTTGGAACCCCCCAGCTGTTAACAGTTGGAACAACACACATCTCCAAACTGACTGATGATCAGCTCATAAAAGAGTTCCTTAGTGGGTCTTACTGCTTCCATGGGGTGAGAAATATTCTTTATGCCCTGGTTCTCCTTCCTACATATATTTGTATATGCTTTGTTGCTGTGCCGTGAAATGGTTTTGCATAAATCCAGTTGATCTTCAAGGAGATCTCCTCTGTCCCAAAGCTGACTTTATTTGATTCTAGAAGTAGTCTCTCTCTCTCTCTGGCTTTTCTTCGGAAATGAAGATTCAGGAAGGACTCATCCCGCGTTTTCTGCAAGTGCGCTGATGACTAAAGGAAGTGTAACGCTTTAGAAAATAACACTTTTTGGAATTGCACCCAAGGCATTCCGAAGCAACTGCCTGTCAAAAACAGACATTTGCTTTCCTTAAATTAAAATACTTCTGAGTAATATAAGCTGAATAAACAACATAAATAAGTGCAGAATTCACAGTTCAGTGAAATATAAATAAGCTAAACTTGAGTGATTACATAATGATGTAGTTTTCACTGTGATGGGTCAACTGTATTTGAGCCATATATACCACCTCAAGAGTGGTTGCAACAACATTTCTCCATACCCTGTAATTCTCTCCACATAGAAGTCTAGCATGTCAGCAAAAGGCTAGTCTACAACCTTGTTCCTTTCTGTGTGCACTGATTTTGGTTTTGTTTGTATGGATGGGCAATCTGCCATGTGAACCTCTTTTTACTCATACAGACACAAATACAGATTAACCGCCTCCTGTGAAGGCTAGATAATTGATGAACATACGCTCACTAAGGATCAGGAAAAAATCAGTTTCATTTCACAAAGTATTATTCAATTTCACGGAGTTTGTTAATATTTCTCAAAATGCCATTAGATGCATTTGGAAGGGGTCTGATTAACAACCCTAATTCACCTTGTGAGCTTGCAAAGTACATCTTATTATTGGTAGGTGGATCTAGTCAACCTGGAACTCATCTGAGTTCTGTCTGAGATGTGAATAATTAAGCAAAGTTAGAAACCTGGCACAAACTTGTCAGTGTTCATTTTGTTTTTCCATTACTTTTAGTAGGTCTTTTTTATTCATCTGTCAGGCATTTCATATTTTAAAATACTTTTTAATTGCCAAAAGCTAACCTATAGATAGCTGTTAGCATTGGAACAAAACGTACAGTACATTTGTTTCATACAGTCCCAGCCTTGTTATGCTTTGGTGAGGTTAATAGAATGGCATCTGTAAAGAGTGAGAGTTCCACTTTGACCCTCTGGAAATACCACTTTAATCCTCACTTTAACCTCAACCCCCTTAGCAAACACTCAATATGTTTCGCTCTCTGAACCTCATGCACAGAGCCTAACATGCAGGACTAATAATATGATTGTATTTTTTGTTTGCTTTTAATGAAGTCTTAAAGATACACTGAATGCAGTACTGGACAGAAGCTATTTGCTTGCATTTTATTTCCCTCCCTGTCTTGTAGGGTGTTGGCTGGTGGAGGTATGAATTCTGCTATGGCAAGTACGTACATCAGTATCACAAGGTATGTAGTAACAGCAGTTGGAAGGTTCTGCCACTAGAGGGCCACATGTTGCTTTTCCTTTTTCTACTTAAACTTTGGAAAGCAGAGTAGCAACTTGGGTAAAATGATTATTGATGCCCTTGCTGTTGGTCCCTATTTAGAGATAGACTGTTGGGTTGAACAAACTTAGGATCCTGTCTTATATTGGATCAGATCAGTAGTTGCTCTAACTCAGTATTTTCAACACCAGAGATGGGGAACCTTTTTCTATCAACAGTCCCATGGACTAATCCACAGTCCCATGGACTAATCAGTTGAGGACCACACGCCCTTGAAGGGGATAGAGAGTGAGCCAAAAGTGGACAAGGAGTAGGACACCCCTTTTTTTTCCATTCTGCTTCTTCCTTTCCCCTCTTCTACTTCCTATTCTTCCTGCAATCTTCACTTTCCTTGTCAGAGCTAAACTGATTACTTCCCTGTTCCATCTCTTGTGTCCTTTTCATTCCTCCCTCCTCCACTTTTTCTCCCTTTCTTTATCAGAGGTCACTTCTAGAAGGTTTTCTTCCAGTTACTCAAGTGTTGTCCACTTCAGCACTCCCTCCATTTTCCCCCTCCAGTCCTTTTTCTTTTCCTCTGGACTCCCCTACTCTGCATTTAAAGGCTTGTGTGGTTTAGCTCTTCTCTGTCTTTCACGCCTCTTTTCCCATTTTTGCTCTGCTCAGGATCTTTATTCCTTGAACTTTGTATTTCTTACCTGATCCTTTTCCCCTCTCCTTTGCTCTGCTTCATCCTTTCTCCCTTGCTGAACAAAAACAGTGGTTTCATGGCATATAAGTGGTTTCCTGCGTATAAGACAACTGGGCGTATAAGACGACCCCCCAGTTTTTAAGTTAAATACAGAGTTTGGGATATACTCACTGTGTAAGAGTATAACTGTCCCTTCACATTCACTGGGGTTTGGTTCCAGGACCCCCGTGAATCCCCAAATCTGTGAATACTCAAGTCCCATTATATGCAATGGCATAGCAAAATGGTGTCCCTTATATAAGATGGCAAAATCAAGGTTTGCATTTTGGATTATTATTTTTTAAAGAATATTTTCAAGTCGTGAATACTTAAATCCGTGAATGCCAAATCCGTGAATATGAAGGGACAACTGTATATCCCAAACTCCCCCCTCAAGCCTCCCCTTTCCAGCCACCACCCATCCACTCTTCCCAAAGCCACGATAGGAACCCTGATCGTGGCTTTGGGAAGGGCGGGTGCTGGCTGTAAAGCCTCCCCCCTCCAGCCACCACACATCCACCCTTCCTGAAGGAATCGAAGGCGGAGGGGAGGGGCAAATATAAGGGTGGCTCGAGGGAGGGGCTTTCCAGACAACCCCCCTCCCCGAAGCCGTGATCAGGAGCCCAATCATGGCTTCAGGGAGGGTGGAAGGGTGGCTCGGGGGGGCTTTCTAGCCACCCACCCCCTTGCCAAAGCCACGATTGGGAGCCTGATCGTGGCTCCAGGGAGGGAGGAAGGATGGCTCGAGGGGGGGGCTTTCCAGCCACCCACCCCCTCACCGTAACTGTGATCGGGCTCCCGATCATGGCTTGAGGGAGGGAGGAAGGGTGGCTTGGGGGGGGGGCTTTCCAGCCACCCACACCCTCGCCGAAGGCGCCATCGGGAGCCCGATCGTGGCTTCGGGGAGGGAGGAAGGGTGGCTCGAGGGGGGGCTTTCCAGCCAACCCCCCCTCGCCGAAGGCACGATTGGGAGCCCAATTGTGGCTTCGGGGAGGGACGAAGGGTGGCTCGGGGGGGCTTTCCAGCCACCACCCCCCTGAAGCCGTGATCGGGATTGCTATTGCTATATTCAGATTGGTTATGTGTCGCTGGACTATGTTTTTCATATTTACATTAGTGCCTTCTTTCTCCCATATTCCATTTTTAAAATTAGATTGCACACATTTGTCACGGGATGTCTGTTTTTATTGTTTTATTGTTGTCCTGCACCATGTACATTGATGACACTATACAGTACAAATAGGAGGTAGTGGTTGAAGTAGGCTGAGTACAGCAGGTTCCCTACCCTGGTCTACACCGACAGCAACTCTCTAGCATTTCAAGCTGAGGTCAGCCCCAGTCTTACCTGCAGATGCCCAGAATTGCAGTTGGGACAGTGTGTACTGTGCCACTAACTTGTGGATATAGACCATCTTTTTAGTGATTGGGGTACAAAACATCACTACCCTGACAGCACCAGTCTGAATTGGTCAAAATTACAGCTAGTTTGAAGGACTGTTTTCTCCCATACAAAGCTGTCCATGTTTTGAGATCTTCTGGGAAGGCTATTTCCTCTGTGCTACTACACTCACAGATACATCTGGTGGGAACACAGAAGAGGATCTTCTCAGCTTCTCCCAGTCTCTGGAACTCCCTTCCTAGAGAGGTTAGACTGGCACCCTCCTTACTGTCTTTCCACAAGCAGGCAAACCTGTTTATTCCTGCAGGCTTTTGAGAATGGATTATTTACAGGAACTAGGCGTTTTATAATGTGCTTTGACTTTTATTTGTTGTTGTTTAATGGTTTATGTTTCTAACTGGTTTTAATTTCATGATGGTTTAATTGATTTTTAACTTTTGTCTGCTGTGAATTTTTAACTATGTTTATTTTCACTGTTGCAAGCTGCCTTGAGTCTCAAACTGGAGAAAAGGCAGGAAGAAATTAGTATATTAACCCCTGCATATCATGCGCACAGCAAGTCTGCCTACAATAGCAACAGTAGTATAGCATGTGGATTGCTAAACTTGCTGTTGAAACTCTGCCTTATAATAAATTCTGGGAAAGAAATTATAGTAATTTGAGCAGAATCCAGTGGGAAGTTCTCCTGCACTAGCAATGTTGGGATGAATGGGAGCTGATCAACTGTGCAGGTGCGGTTTTGCACAGGTCCCATTTCTTTCAGTGGGAGTTAGAACAAAAAACTTCATGCTCAGTTCTGTCTATTCTGATTTATTTGTGGGAGCCCTTCAAGGACTCTAAAGTTAAAGGACTTTTAAAGACTTTAAAATTTTATGCAGAAAGCATACAGCCATTTGGGCCATAGAAGAGCCACCATAAAATGATGTTTCCTCTTTGAGAGTCATGTGGTACCCATAGTCTTGTAAGCATACACCACATTGCATGCTCCTGTGTTACTCTTTCTGGGGAACTGATCCTTTCTAGCATTTTTCAGAGTACTTCATTGGGTTATCGGATCACATGGAGGCCCCTTCACAAGAGCTGTTTTAACTGCTATGGGAATTTTTATTCAAGAATGGTACAGAAATAATGATAAATCAATTATGCGTGTGAATAAAGTATCACCGGTAAGAGGTCTTTAATAAATTAACAATTTCTTTAAACATTTATTTTTAGGATAAAGAAAATGGCAAAACAACTATAGTTGTGGGCACATGGAACAAGGAGGAACACCTTGAGTGGGCACAAAAAAATGTGGCTAGAACATATCAGTTCAAAGATGATGGCCTGCAAACAGTGAAGTATGTTTGAGTTGAATTTTTAGCTAAAGCCCTGGAGAGGGAGTTTGTCAGTTTGCTCTAGCACTTGTCTTAAAATCAGCTTACAGCAATGTTGTTTTTACCAGTGCTTCACGATGTTTGGCCTCAGTCTGGAAGCTTAAAATGGAATCTTAGAATTGGAAGGGACCACAAAAGCCATCTAGTCCAACCCCCTGCCATTCAGGAATAAATACTGTACAGTGTTTCCACTCTCTGCTCTTAGAAGTGCGGTTTTCCTCACTTCCACTACCTCACTGGTAGGCAAGTGGGCGGTCACCATCCATTTGCTTCATCTCCTACAAGAAGAAGATGATGAGCATGTGGAAACCTGTTGTTTCTCCTTGCTGTCCCCTGTTGGGTTCATACACTCTCTGCTTTGATGGGAGAAAGCAAGTGACCAGGCAGTGGTGGCAAGGAAAAGGAGAAGCAGCAGCACAGAGCCTTGACTGGCCATGAACTCTTGGCTCAGCCATGTATTTAAAAAACAAATTAAACAATTTATAAAAACATTAAAAAAACATTAATAATACTTAAATACGATAAAACTATATATGAGCCTTAAAATCCAAATCACAAATGCCTCATGGCAAAAGAATGTTTGTACCTGTTGGTGAAAGGCGAGGAGAGAGAGGGCCATCCTGGCCTTTCTAGGGAGAGAGTTCCAGAGTCTAGGAGCAGCCACTGAGACGCCCCTGCCCCTCATTCCCACCCAACAAACCTGAGAGGGTGGTGGGACAGAGAGAAGGGCCTCTCCAGATGATCTTAGAGCTCTAATGGGCTCAAAAAGGGAGATGCGGCCTTTCAGATAACCGGGGCCCAAGCCACATAGGGCTTTTTAGGTCAAAACCAGCACTTTGAATTGTGTCCAGAAACAGACCGGCAGCCAATGGCGCTGTTGCAACAAAGGAGTACAGTCGTCCCTTCACATTCGCGGGGGTTCCGTTCTGCGGACCCCCGCGAATGTGAAAAAACCGCGAATAACGACACCCCTCCCCCCTCCCTCCCCAGGCCTTCGCGGGGCCTCCGGAGACGCTCCGGAGGCCCCAGGATCGCCTCCCCAGCCCTCCCCACCCCGTCCCCAAGCCTTCCTGGGGCCTCCGGAGCGTCTCCGGAGGCCCCAGGATCGCCTCCCCAGCCCTCCCCACCCCGTCCCCAGGCCTTTCTGGGGCCTCCGGAGATGCTCCGGAGGCCCCAGGATCGCCTCCCCAGCCCTCCCCACCGCGTCCCCAGGCCTTCCTGGGGCCTCCGGAGACGCTCCGGAGGCCCCAGGATCGCCTCCCCAGCCCTCCCCACCCCGTCCCCAAGCCTTCCTGGGGCCTCCGGAGCGTCTCCGGAGGCCCCAGGATCGCCTCCCCAGCCCTCCCCACCCCGTCCCCAGGCCTTCCTGGGGCCTCCGGAGACGCTCCGGAGGCCCCAGGATCGCCTCCCCAGCCCTCCCCACCCCGTCCCCAGGCCTTCCTGGGGCCTCCGGAGACGCTCCGGAGGCCCCAGGATCGCCTCCCCAGCCCTCCCCACCCCGTCCCCAAGCCTTCCTGGGGCCTCCGGAGCGTCTCCGGAGGCCCCAGGATCGCCTCCCCAGCCCTCCCCACCGCGTTCCCAGGCCTTCCTGGGGCCTCCGGAGCGTCTCCGGAGGCCCCAGGATCGCCTCCCCAGCCCTCCCCACCCCGTCCCCAGGCCTTTCTGGGGCCTCCGGAGATGCTCAGGAGGCCCCAGGATCGCCTCCCCAGCCCTCCCCACCCCGTCCCCAGGCCTTCCTGGGGCCTCCGGAGACGCTCCGGAGGCCCCAGAATCGCCTCCCCAGCCCTCCCCACCCCGTCCCCAGGCCTTTCTGGGGCCTCCGGAGATGCTCCGGAGGCCCCAGGATCGCCTCCCCAGCCCTCCCCACCGCGTCCCCAGGCCTTCCTGGGGCCTCCGGAGACGCTCCGGAGGCCCCAGGATTACCTCCCCAGCCCTCCCCACCGCGTCCCCAGGCCTTCCTGGGGCCTCCGGAGCATCTCCGAAGGCCCCAGGATTGCCTCCCCAGCCCTCCCCACCGCGTCCCCAGGCCTTCCTGGAGCCTCCGGAGATGCTCCGGAGGCCCCAGGATCGCCTCCCCAGCCCTCCCCACCCCGTCCCCAGGCCTTCCTGGGGCCTCCGGAGATGCTCCGGAGGCCCCAGGATCGCCTCCCCAGCCCTCCCCACCCCGTCCCCAGGCCTTCCTGGGGCCTCCGGAGACGCTCCGGAGGCCCCAGGATCGCCTCCCCAGCCCTCCCCACCGCGTCCCCAGGCCTTTCTGGGGCCTCCGGAGCGTCTCCGGAGGCCCCAGGATCGCCTCCCCAGCCCTCCCCACCCCGTCCCCAGGCCTTCCTGGGGCCTCCGGAGACGCTCCGGAGGCCCCAGGATCGCCTCCCCAGCCCTCCCCACCCCGTCCCCAGGCCTTTCTGGGGCCTCCGGAGATGCTCCGGAGGCCCCAGGATCGCCTCCCCAGCCCTCACCACCCCGTCCCCAAGCCTTCCTGGGGCCTCCGGAGCGTCTCCGGAGGCCCCAGGATCGCCTCCCCAGCCCTCCCCACCACGTCCCCAGGCCTTCCTGGGGCCTCCGGAGCGTCTCCGGAGGCCCCAGGATCGCCTCCCCAGCCCTCCCCACCCCGTCCCCAGGCCTTCCTGGGGCCTCCGGAGACGCTCCGGAGGCCCCAGGATCGCCTCCCCAGCCCTCCCCACCCCGTCCCCAAGCCTTCCTGGGGCCTCCGGAGCGTCTCCGGAGGCCCCAGGATCGCCTCCGCAGCCCTCCCCACCCCGTCCCCAGGCCTTTCTGGGGCCTCCGGAGATGCTCCGGAGGCCCCAGGATCGCCTCCCCAGCCCTCCCCACCGCGTCCCCAGGCCTTCCTGGGGCCTCCGGAGCGTCTCCGGAGGCCCCAGGATTGCCTCCCCAGCCCTCCCCACCGCGTTCCCAGGCCTTCCTGGGGCCTCCGGAGCGTCTCCGGAGGCCCCAGGATCGCCTCCCCAGCCCTCCCCACCGCGTCCCCAGGCCTTCCTGGGGCCTCCGGAGATGCTCCGGAGGCCCCAGGATCGCCTCCCCAGCCCTCCCCACCCCGTCCCCAGGCCTTCCTGGGGCCTCCGGAGATGCTCCGGAGGCCCCAGGATCGCCTCCCCAGCCCTCCCCACCCCGTCCCCAGGCCTTCCTGGGGCCTCCGGAGACGCTCCGGAGGCCCCAGGATCGCCTCCCCAGCCCTCCCCACCCCGTCCCCAGGCCTTTCTGGGGCCTCCGGAGATGCTCCGGAGGCCCCAGGATCGCCTCCCCAGCCCTCCCCACCCTGTCCCCAGGCCTTTCTGGGGCCTCCGGAGATGCTCCGGAGGCCCCAGGATCGCCTCCCCAGCCCTCCCCACCGCGTCCCCAGGCCTTCCTGGGGCCTCCGGAGACGCTCCGGAGGCCCCAGGATCGCCTCCCCAGCCCTCCCCACCGCGTCCCCAGGCCTTTCTGGGGCCTCCGGAGCGTCTCCGGAGGCCCCAGGATCGCCTCCCCAGCCCTCCCCACCCCGTCCCCAGGCCTTCCTGGGGCCTCCGGAGACGCTCCGGAGGCCCCAGGATCGCCTCCCCAGCCCTCCCCACCCCGTCCCCAGGCCTTTCTGGGGCCTCCGGAGATGCTCCGGAGGCCCCAGGATCGCCTCCCCAGCCCTCCCCACCGCGTCCCCAGGCCTTCCTGGGGCCTCCGGAGACGCTCCGGAGGCCCCAGGATTGCCTCCCCAGCCCTCCCCACCGCGTTCCCAGGCCTTCCTGGGGCCTCCGGAGCATCTCCGGAGGCCCCAGGATCGCCTCCCCAGCCCTCCCCACCGCGTCCCCAGGCCTTCCTGGGGCCTCCGGAGCGTCTCCGGAGGCCCCAGGATCGCCTCCCCAGCCCTCCCCACCGCGTCCCCAGGCCTTCCTGGGGCCTCCGGAGCGTCTCCGGAGGCCCCAGGATCGCCTCCCCAGCCCTCCCCACCCCGTCCCCAGGCCTTCCTGGGGCCTCCGGAGCGTCTCCGGAGGCCCCAGGATCGCCTCCCCACCCCTCCCCAGGCCTTCATGGGGCCTCCGGAGCGCCTCCGGGGGCCCCGTGGACGCCTCCCTGGGCCTCCCCGCTCCCTCTATGTCTTTCACGGGGCCTCTGGAGGCCCCGTGTCGCGGTTTTGGGGGGGCCCGGGGGGGGCCCTCCCAAAACCGCGAATAACCGAAACCGCGAATGTCAAGTTCGCGAATGTGGAGGGACAACTGTACTGTGCTCCCTGTAGCCAGCCCCCGTTAACAACCTGACTGCAGCTCTTTGATCCAATTGAAGTTTCTGAGCGCTTTTCAAAGGCAGCCTCACGTAAAGTGCATTACAGTAATCCAAACAGGATGTAACCAAGGCATATACTACCATGGCCAGATCCGACTTCTGTAGGCACGGGCACAGTTGGTGCACTAGCTTTAACTATGCAAAAGCACTCCTGGTCACTGCTCGAGGCTGAAACCTTTGTCTCAAGGCTCAGAGCTGAATCCAGGAGTCCCCCCAACTCTGAACCTCCATTTTCAGAGGGAATGAATCAGGCTAACTCCCTGTTGTCTGATCTGCCTTTCAACTGACCAGGAGCACCTCTGTCTTGTCTGGATTAAGTTTCAGTTTGTTTGCCCTCATCCAATTCATTACCGCTGCCAGGCACTGGTTTAGCACAAAAACAGCTTCCTTAGAATATATAGGACCTCTCAGCTGGTGGATATGCTGTATTTAAATAACACCTTCATGATTCTGACACACACACACTTTCCTCTGCTCTCTTATTTTCTAAGACTTTAATAAATTCTACCCATATGGTTTCAGATGGTGTGTAATCACAGTTGTGAGGACTAGAAAACTGGATGGCAGTTAAGATCTGTGGGTTGCAGAAATGGCCATGTAATTT
Organism: Gambelia wislizenii; assembly: GCA_030847615.1. NCBI lineage: Eukaryota > Metazoa > Chordata > Lepidosauria > Squamata > Crotaphytidae > Gambelia > Gambelia wislizenii. The sequence continues at coordinate 18,796,239 of JAUMIR010000001.1, read as the reverse complement.
ATACAGAGAAAAAGAGTTTTGTATATATGTGGTTTTTGTCATGAAGAAATAATACTCAGAATAAAGCATATCTACTCTGGTACCAGCATCCAAGTGGCTCATAAGGTATGCCATGCCACAAGGTGCCATTCTATCCCCGATGCTGGTCAACATCTACATGAAACCACTGGGCAAGATCATCTGGAGTCATGGGTTGAAGTGCTATTGGTATGCTGATGACACTCACATATATTTCTCTGTGTCTCAGCTAAGGATAGTGTGTCTCCTCTGAATGAATGCCTGTAGGAGGTAATGGGTTGGATGAGGAAAAACAAACTGAAGCTGAATCCAGACAAGACAGAGGTGCTCACTGTCAAGAGCCCTAACCTGGGTTTGGAGGTGTGTCAGCCCGTCCAGGATGGAGTTGAAAGACTGTGTTCGCAGCCTGGGAGTGCTTCTGGGTCCATCACTCCAAATGACAACTCAGATAGATGCGACAACCAGGGTGCCTGTTATCAACTTCAGCTGTTACACCAGCTCCACCCTTCTTAGAGCTAGTGGACCTAAAGATGGTAGTGCATATGCTGGTAACTTCAAGGCTGGATTTCTGCAATGTGCTGTACATTGGGCTACCTCTGTACCAAGTTCCAGAACTTCACATAGTTCAAAACATGGCAGCCAGATTGGTTTCTGGTATATCCCGGAGTGATCATATTACACCAATATTAAAATCGCTCCAATGGCTGCCAATTAGTTTCTGGGTAAGGTACAAAGTATTAGTTGTTACCTTTAAAGCCCTACAAGGTTTTGGTATAGGTTACCTACAGGATTGCCTCCTGCCATATAATCCACCCTGTACACTCAGGTCCTCTGGGGGACATTTACTCCAGTCACCCAGAGGACTAGGTTGACAACTGTCACCTAGAGGACTTCTTCAGCCGCCCCTAAGCTGTGGAACAGCCTGCCGGAAGAGGTTCGACAGCTGAATAAGCTGCCTGGATTTAAAATAGCATTAAAGACCAGTCTCTTCTGATAGGCCTATCCAGGTGACTTTTAAAACTATGAATTTTAAAATATGGACTGATTGTTTTAATATGTATAGCTGTTATGTGTTTTTAACTGATGTTATATGTTGTATTTTAATCTATTGTTCCCCGCCTCGATCCATAGGGAGAGGCGGTAAGAAATAAATAATATGATCATCATCCATTCCACAAACATCCCAGAGCAGGGGTGGGCAAGGTGAAGCCCAGAGGCCACACCAAGGCCGCCTACTCCTCACCCCTCCATGCGCCACCCTTCTTTGAGCAAAAAGAAAAAAGTGAATTGTTCCTCCTAAAAGCCTCCTTTTAAATGGGTTGCAGCTACTACCACCACTGTAGTGCTTAACATTTTTTAAAATTCCTTTTGCAAAAGCAGAAGAGGCCTTCAGCTCACTTCTGATTTGTTGTTGTTTTGGGAGGCATTTTGGGTGGTTTTGTAGAGGGCCTCAGCAGAAAACTGGGCTGCAGGCAAGAGCTGAGAGCAACATGAGGAATTTCTAAACTCCAGAGCAAAACCAAGTGCAGAGCACGGTCTCATTCTTTATATGTTCACAAACATTTTATTTCCAGATGTTTTTACATGAAATTCAGTACTAGCTATGATCTGGTTTGTGTGCTTTCTAATAGTTCTGTAGAGGATGAGGATGAGAAGCTACATCTCTTGTTGCTTAATCTGTGAGTTATGAAAGTATCAGCTACATTTAAAGTCTAATTTGGAACTCCCTTGACAGAATGGTGTCTCACTACTACGGAAATGGAGATGTTTGTGATTTAACTGACAGACCTCGACAGGTGACAGTGAAATTGAAGTGAGTTGTGTTCTTCAAAATTACTGTTTTGGATGGGCTTGTTTACATTGTTCCTACTTTAAAAGTAGTTCATGGACCAGTGCTGGTCTGCAAGCCATCAGCTGCCAGTCTGTGATGAGTTTACAGGAAAGAAAAAAAAATAGTTGTACCCAAATGAGCACAAATATGATACTAGTCCCTGGCATGGGGGGGAAATGCTCATCTGCCCCATATCAGATACCCTAAAAGGCAGTGGTTTGGGTAGTCTTCCCTAACAAAAGATTCTTAAAATGCCCTTCAGTTTGCTTCTGAAGACGAATGGCATGACCAAATTTTCACTGGGCGCAATCCAGAGAAGCTTAACTGTACGTAAATGCTTGCATGTGTTCTGCAAGGACTTGTGCCACACAAAAAATCTGGATACCCCTCAACTGTCGAGAACACTTTTGCCAGTTAGTATTAGTCAGCTTCTCAGCAAGTTTTAATTGTTTTGTTCTCTGGGCACACGCATAGCCATGGACTTGCCTCTGGGACTTTCACCCAATGATCTAGCATCCTTTTGTATGGTGAGATACATAGTTATCTCTGCTTTGTCTCTCCTGAAGGAAGACATTTAAGGAGGACATTTCAGTTTGTGTCTTTGTGTCCACTCTGCTGATTTCATGGTGTAGCAATTGAAGCTGACGTCTTTCTGTATCAATGTATTGATGCTTAAAATGCATAATGTATAAAGAGATAGGCAAGGATATGTTGCAAAGCATAGCATTATGCCAATATTGCACTGTGTCTTTGTACATCATCAGGACTGTGTCCCTGGAGAATGCATAAAATAAGAACTTGAGGCTGGGTGTTGCCTATTTAAGGAAGAACCGTTCCTTGGTGTCTGAGGCACTTACTAACAGACATTTCTATCTTTAAGGTGCAAGGAATCTGATTCTCCTCATGCTGTAACTGTTTATATGCTGGAACCTCACTCCTGTCAGTATATCCTTGGGGTATGTATTTGTCAACTTGATAAAAGAAGGCTGGCTTCTAGAAAGAAAGTTTCTCATGAAAAATGCATTTTTCTTACATAAAACATAAATTTAGACACAGAACATTCAGTTTTTCATCAGTCTTAAGACTGGCATGTTATTGTATGCTAAAGCTTTTATTTCAGTACCCAGTTGTCCATCCAGCATCTTTCTAGAATGCATGAGAGACACAGAGGAAATGTTTAGTGTGGGATAGGACCGCAAACCAATTTTCCAAAATATATTATTTATAGAGTTAATGGTGATACAGTAATAGCTCAAATTTTATTTAAAAGCTTGTTAATGCTGTTTGAGATGACCTTCAAGGAAAGTGTTCAGATGTTGACATGAGGTAGTCTTTGAATCACTTTGAGTATTAAAATCATTTGAGTCCAGCTAAAAGCCTCTCAATCCAGAATGCTTCTTTTATCTTATGTGATAATAAGAACATTAGAGGTTGGATGGAACTTGCATGTTCAAATTTGTAACAGGCCATGTTTAAAACATGAGCTGTTTCTAGTGTTAGAATTAATGAGGAGTCTGTTGATGGAAATAATATTTTCTTTAAAACACTCTAGTTAGCCTACACTGTGACAGAATTGAAAGGTAACCTGAGTTTTAAAGCAAAAAACATTCCATCGTAATGGTAAGAATCCTGGGCACAGCTTAGCTGAAAGCTCTATGCAGTCCCTTGTTGATTTAAATGTGAAAGAAGTGAATAGATTAGTAGGACTTAAAAGCTCTCAGGTTCTGTATGGTTGTACGTGTGCTTTTGGTTTTGTTTTGTTTTATGAAAGTCATGACAGGCTCAATTCCTTTGACTATCTAAATTATCCAAATGCTCTGGCGAAAGAAGGAAAACAACAAGGAAAAGTTTTGTGTTGGGTTGCTATTGTGAAAGACATACTCATTATTAGCAACGATCCCCCCAAAGGACTTTGGCTGCGTCTATTAGTCATGTTAACAATATAGCTTGTAATGACAAGTGTGTATGCAGAAGGGCAAACCTCTCATTTTGCAACATCTTAAGGAATTGGGGCTGGAGGAATGCCTTCCTCCATGAGATCCCTGTTCATTAGAGGAGAGGCTCAGACTTTAGAGGTGGAGGGCACAGCCCTTATTCTCACTACAACTCTGTCCCAATGGCAACTGATTCTTTAATGCAGAGGTGTCATTTGGGAACTAGGACATTCATTGCCTTCCAGGGCACCTGGAGGGGGGGGGGAACATCCCCTTCTATGTCAGGGAGGTGGGAGCAATTTTGCCATGTTTTTTACCCTTTCTGGGCTATTTTAGGCCCAGGAGAAGCCTTTCTGTCCGATAGTAAGTGACCCTCAAGTAAGCAGATGCATCTGACGAAGTAGACCAAGTCTATGAAAGCTTATGCTACAACTTCTTTTTCTCAATTAGTCTGAAAGGTGCTACAAAATCCCCTTGCTTACTGATATTCCAGACTAACACAGCTGTGTCTTTGAATTCTGACCCTCAAGTGTAGCAGAATGTAAGGCATGGGCTTAAATAGATACAGGCTGATGTTACAGTGTAAATGTCTCTGTCTCTACATAGACACATGAATGAGAGCAATGTTCTGAAATGATACCTCCCTACTGCAGGAAACTTAGAAATCTTCAAACCTCCAGTTGCAACAAAATATAGTTGCCGACTTGCTCCTAATCGTTCATTCATTCCAGGGTTTAAGATATAGCCATAATGTTTCCTTAAAAGAGTCCACTTAAATAGACCATGTACAATCAGTGGGTCGAATCTGGATTTAGTCAGACTATAAGCCTTTTGAAATCAGTGAGACTTGAATTATTTTTGTTTCATTGATGTTGATGTGTCTGCTTTATGTATGATTAAATCCAGATTTAACCCATTGTTTCATATGTTGATTGTTATTGACACATGATATGGTATACTGTTTTGTTAAAAGTGAATAGAGAGCCAGTATGGTGTATTGTTTTGAGTCAGTTTGAGCCAGTATGGTGTATTGGTTTGACTAGGATTCCAGGCGGTGAGGGTTCGAATCCCTGCTCAGCCACGGAAGCCCACTGAGTGGCCTTGGGCAAATCCCAGGATCTCAGAGGAGGACAACCCCCCCTCTGAACGAATCTTGTCAAGAAAACCCCATGATAGGTTCACCTTGTGTGTGTGTGTGTGTGCTTGTGTACCTTCAAGTCACCTGTCAACTTATTGTGACCCCATGAATTTTATAGGGTTTTCTTAGGCAAGGAATACTTAAGAGGTGGTTTTTCCAGTTCCTTCCTCTGAAATATAGCCTACTGCACCTAGGATTGGTTAGTGGTCTCCCATCTGAGTAGTAACCAGGGATGACCCTGCTTAAATTCCAAGACCAGACAGGATCTGGTGCCTTTCAAGTATTTAGATTTACCTTAGGGTCACTATAAGTCAGCAATGACTTGAACACTTTGTCATTCCAAAACATAAGCATACTCAATTTATATATATAAAATACTTGGGTATGTTTCCTTTCCCAGTGTGATGACTGGCCGCTTACCCAACCAATCCCCTCACTTCCTCAACCAATCACCACCCACATGCAAATTCCCTCTCCACCTCACAGTCTACTCCTGCCACTCAATCTGCATCTACACCCCCAGCCTCACAAGGGCCACTCCCTCCTCTCACTCCCTCAGCCACTCACCACCCACATGTAAAATAATGCAATATTATTTCCCTAAAATAATAGTGTGTAGCTGAACAGTGTGAACCTTTCAAATCTACTATAACAGCGTATGTTACGCAGGGTACAACTAGTTTTTATATAAACAGATTACTCATCTTTCTTCTCTAAACCTGACAAATACTAGTTTTATGAGTAAGTCTTTTGTCCCATTCAATCATAGATGGTGAGTGTGCCCCTCTCCCCCAGTGTGATGATCATTGTGGCTGCCGTTAAAAGATCACCTCCTAACATTTTTAATGCATTTTTTTCCCATTCAGGTGGAATCACCAGTTATCTGTAAAATTTTGGATACAGCAGATGAATATGGACTACTTTCAGTGCCCAGTTAATAATGCAAGGATTTCACTTGAAGTTCAAAGCCCTGAAAGCTGAAGGGGGGGAAGCTACAGTTGGGTTCCTCTATATGAACTAACAGTGAAGAGAGATGCTGAGCCAAGAAAGAACTCACCAGCAGACCAGTATAAAAAGCAACGAGCTATCACGAACTCCTTTGTGAATATTATATGTATATAAGAGGCTATTGATAAACTTTTAAAAATTAAAAAAAAACTTACCTTAAACTTTTGCACTTGCCCCAATAACATGAGATAGAGTCTCTCTTTTCTAAAAGATTATAACGTCTGCTTGATTTGAGCAATTCAGTTCTCACTCTTAAGAGGATGGCGAATGAAACCGAGACCATCTTCTACGACCTTTAGTTTTGTTACCAAAAGACCTGAAGGACAATCTGTGCTTGTCTAAGCGCGTTCCGTTGTTGAAAGTCCTGGTCATCTAGCCTGATTGTACACAAGAGCTTCTCTGGACCGGTTCAGGTGTTTAGCATATCATGACAATCCTTCACTTGGCAAAGGAGCATTTACTCCATGCCCTGCACCACACTTCTAAAGGAGCAAACAGGCACAGCTTGGAGAAAGTTACTTTTCTATATTATAACTCCCAGAATCCTCTAGCCAGCATGCTAGATTCTGGGAGGTGTTCTAAAAAAAACCTTTCTCCTAGCTTTGAGCTAAACTTCTAGACAGGTGCAATCAGTTGTTATTACAGGAAAATATAGATCAGCCCAAAAAACATTCAGCATTTCTGTACAGGCAATGACCTGCAGAACACCACCTGCCTTCCTTCCTGTCTGGCCTCAGGCAGCGGCTCTTCCCCTGGATTTTCCCTTTCAGGTCTTACTTTTTCCTAACAACTTGTGTGTGAAAGAAACATTATTTAGCATAAATTCAGTGGTGATTACAATGAGGAATCAAGCATTGCTGTAAAGAGCCAACATTTAATAGTTTTGTTGAGTGCACTGGATATAAATTACTAAGCATCACATCAACTTTTGAGAAAATCACAAACTTCCTGCTGTCTGAAAACAATTGTGCAACCAGTGTCAATATCCACAGAAACTTCTCCCCACTTCTTTGTCAATGAAACCTCTCTCAAGATGCAGTAAGAACCCTGACTCACTCACTTTGGAAGATTATTCAACATAAAACTTAAGAAGATTTACCGAAAAGAACAGCAACAAAGGTGAAGAAAGGACTTTGTTTGGAAATTCCATGGCTAAATAAGGTAAGAGAGCTCCCATGGGGTTCTTAAGATGGGATCCAAGAGGTTCTTCTGCCAGCTCAATTGTTCTGCTCATGGGATGTGCCCTGAATTGGTTTTCAGAGATCTTGCCACACCATTCAACAGTGTAGCCTTGGGGGATTAACTATGTAACAAGGAGCAGAGGGGAGCCAAGTCATAACACAAAAATCCACATCATCCAGTCCGGCCACACAGCCTAAATCTGAATCAAGTTTCCTGGGTTACAAACCACAAGAACATAGAATAATAAATAATAATAACAATAAAATTTATTTTTACCCTGCCCCTCTGTTAAAAACAATCGAGGTGGCTTACAACAATTAAAATGCAACAATGCTAACTAAAATCCCTAAGCACCTCCCACCCCCACCCTCCCCCATAAAAAGATATTAAACTAGTATAAAATTAAAAACCACCTAACTAAAATCACATAAAAAATAAATACAAGCAAGACTAAAAGAGGCCAGGAGACGCAGCTCCTGAAGCTGGGATGTAATCAGGAAAGGCCTGCCTAAAGAGATCCGTCTTTAGTGCTTTTTTAAAGCTACTCAGGCTCATCAGCTGACGGATCTCGTTCAGCAGGCCATTCCATAATTTGGGGGCGATTACCGAAAAGGCCCTCTGGGAGGTTGCAGACAGCCTAGATTTTTGTGGCTGAGGCAAATTCCTCCCAGAGGACTGGAGAGCACGGGGAGGATTGTATGGGAGGAGGCGGTTCCAAAGATAAGTTGGACCCAAGCCATTTAGGGCTTTAAAGGTAATAACCAATACCTTATACTGAGCCCAGAAACTGATAGGCAGCCAGTGGAGAGATTTTAATACTGGAGTTATATGGTCTCTCCAAGATGTTCCCGAGACCACTCTGGCTGCCATATTTTGTACCAACTGAAGTCTCCAGGCCAAGCAGGAGAGTAGCCCCATGTAGAGCGCATTGCAGATATCTAGACAAGAGGTTACCAGTGCGTGCGCCACAGTCTCGAGGTCCCTTACTTCCAGGAAAGGGCACAGCTGGCATATCAGCCAAAGCTGATAACAGGCACTCCTGACCATCGCATTCACCTAACTAGTCATCTGAAGCGATGAATCAAGGAGTACCCCCAGACTGCAAACACAGTCCTTAATGGAGAGCCTGACCCCATCCAGAACTGGAGGTTGCAGCCCAACTCCTGGTTTCAGGGCTGCTACCGTGAGCACCTCCGTTTTGTCCGGATTTAATCTTAATCTGTTTTTCCTCATCCAGCCCATTACTGTTTTAAGACAGTCATTAATAGGAGAGACGCCATCGGAATTGGAGGCCAATGATCAGGACAAGGAGAAATAGATCTGGGTGTCATCAGCGTACTGATAACACCAAGCCCCATAACTCCAAATAACCTCACCCAACGGCTTCATATAGATGTTAAACAGCATCAGGGACAGGATGGCGACTTGCGGAATGCCACAAGTAATCTCCTTTCTGCTGGAGCAGCTATCCCCGAGCAGTACCCTCTGGGACCTGCCCGAGAGAAAGGACTGGAACCACTGGAGTGCAGTGCCTCTGATTCCTAACCCTCTCAGGCGATCCAAGAGGATGCTATGATCTATCGTATCGAAAGCCGCTGAGAGGTCTAGAAGCAGCAACAGGGTCACACTACCCCTGTCGATGCTTAGATGCAGGTCATTGGTCAAGGCAACCATGGCAGTCTCAACTCCAAATCCCATCCTAAAGCCAGTTTGAAATGGGTCTAGATAATCGGTTCCGTACAAGACCACTTGGAGTTGAAGAGCAACTGCACTCTCTATCACTTTGCTCAAGAATGGTAACATAGAAACCAGCCTATAATTGTTCATGTCCAGGGGGTCCAAGGAAGGTTTTTTCAGGAGCGGCCTAACCACCGCTTCCTTTAAACAGGATGGAACACACCCTTCCCTGAGAGATGCATTGATGATGTCCTTAAGAAACACCATCAAGGCACATACCCCCTGGATGGTCAGCCATGAAGGGCAAGGATCGAGACGGCAGGTCGTCTTCCTCACTCTACCAAGTAGCTTGTTCACGTCCTCTGTACTCACGGATTGAAATTGTAAACTTACATCAACGGAGTTGCTGGACACCTCATCAATTGTTTTTGTCAAAATACTGGTATCTAAATTGGCTCTTATCCGAGAGATTTTATCTGCAAAGAAGTTGTTAAACACGTCACAGCAGACCGTTGTTGGGTTAAGCAACCGGTTCTGCGCAGGTATAACCTGTGTCATCTCCCTTACCACCCTAAACAGCTCTGCTGGACGGGACTCTGCAGACGCAACACGTGCAGAGGAGAAGGATCTCTGTGCTGCACGCATTGCCTCTCAATAGGGCCAAAGAAAGTTCCTATGACGATTCCTGTCGGATAAGAGTCGAGTTTTCCGCCAGTTGTGCTTTAGTCGTTGTCCAACCCGCTTCATTTTCCTAAACTCTGATTATACCATGGCTTACAGTTTGGAGCGGGTTACATGGAGTCAGACCATTGGTCCCTTTAGCCCAAGACTATGAGTTCTAAAGAGCAGTAATATCTCACCAGGGTTTTAGACAGCATTCTTTCCTGCTTGGATGTCTCTGGTATTATTTATGGGCCTCCCACCCTAGCACTAAGTAGGCCTGATCCTGATTTACCTCCAAAAATGAGAGCATACCCTGTGTTCAAGATGGTATGGTGAACATCATAGTTGCAGGGACATTTATTTAACTCAAGGCTAAAATCTTGCACCAGTGACAGTTAAATTCCTTGAGCAGCATATACTACATTTTTTTTTCCTTTTTGGCAAAATGTTGGTTGAATTGGAGAATAAAGAAAGTCTTTATGAGGTATCACTTCAGGTTCGCATCAGCACTGATTTTAGCAACGATGGATAAAGAGCAAAAGCCAAGTCAAATGACTGCTGTTGGTGCTTCTCCCTCACATGTGACTATCAATCACTGGTGCACAAAAGAATGATAGTGGCCTGGGATGGGGGTTTCCACAGAGCTAAATGTGGGCCTGTTACACAGGAAATGTTGATCTCTGATTCAGGAATGCCTCCCCCAGTTGCTCCAGAGTCAAGCAAAGCTAAATGTTGCAAGGTGTGAAACTGGCATTCTCAGCCCTGTATTATTCTTGATTGTAGTGTGAGGGCGGGGGGAGGAGACACAAAAGATTGCAGCAACTTCTAGACCATTGCACTAATCTCCCATGCTAGCAAAGTCATGCTCAAAATTCTGAAACAAAAACTCCTACCATACATGGAGAGAGATATTCCAGAGGTTCAAGCCGAGTTCAGAAAAGATGCAGTAGGGACCACACAGCAAATATATGCTGGATAATGGAGCACAGCAGGGAATTCTAGAAGAAAAGCAGCATGCGCTTTATAGACTAAAGCAAAGCCTTTGACTGCATAGATCATGAGAAACTACGGGTTGCTCTAAAAGAAATGGGAGAACCAACAGTTGATAGTCCTGATGTGTAACTTGTACTCAGGACAGGAGGCCACCGTAAGAATGGAATACAGAGAAACAGAATAGTTCCCAATTGGAAAGGGAATCAGGCAAGATTGCATTCTATCACCCTACTTGTTCAACTTGGTACACTGAAAACATCATGCACAGAGCAGGTTTAGAGTTGGAGGAAGACAGAGTGAAGATTGGAGGAAGGAACATTAACAATCTAAGACATGCACAATACCGCAATACTAGCTGAAAACAGCACAGACTTGGAGCTTCTACTACAGAAAGTCAAAGAAGAAAGTGCAAAAGCAGGCTTAATGTTGAACATTTATGGGGGGGGGGAATAATGACCATGGAGGATTTACATAAATTCAAGACAGACAAGGAGGAATCTAAAATAGTGAAAGACTTCCCATTCCTTGGATCAGTCATAGAAAGAACTAGACAAGATCATAAAATTCAGAGAGATATTACTGAGCACTAAAGTCAGGATCGTTCAAGCCATTGTGTTTCCCATCACCATGTATGGATGTGAGAGCTGGACAGTGAAGAAAGCTGATAGAAAGAGAATCAAGTCATTCCAAATGTGTTGAAGAAGAGTGCTGAGGATACATGGGATGGCCAAAAAGACAAATAAATGGGTCTTAGAACAGATCAAACCAGAAGTCTTGCTAGAAGCCAAGATGACTAAGGACTTGTCTATACGGTAAAACTAATCCTAATGGAATGTGAATAGAAAACAATCCATTCATACGGACATTCACATCAACACGTGTCATTTGGAAGGGGGGCAGCCAAATCCACCTGAAAGTCTATGTGGGAAGCGTCCGGGGCTTCGATCAGATTTTTTAAAAAAGCTCCGTATGAGATGTGAATGTGTGATCGTTCAAACACTCACATTCATGCAGATATGCACAAGCAGTCTAATCTGACTGGCTGGACAAGCATGGGGGTGGGACTAGCAAACAGGGAAAGTGCCTGCTGTCATCATGTTGGATTTTCGGCTAACCAAGGGTGCAGTAAGTTGGTAAAATGGTGATTTTATACTCTCTTTTGTTGTTGTTGTCAGGGGATGATAGGACACTCAATCCCCGGCAGAAGCCAAAAACTATCTCAGCAGACTTAGTAGCAACCCGTTCCAAAGAATAGTCACACATAGAGTGTTTGACGTCCAGATAAGCAGGAGGCACTTTTATCTTCAAAGTCAAGCAGTTGCAATATGTACAAATATTTACAATTGAAGGACAAACTGCTTCGCCAGCCATCAGCATTCACGAGAGGAGAATGAGTTCTGAACTGAGCTCTCTTATATACATAATAAATAATAATAAAATTTTATTTCTATCCTGCCCCTCTGCAACGCAATCGGGGTGGCTTACAATATAAAACTCCATAGACACAGTACCCTAGCCCACCCACCCCTTAAAATAATATTAAATTATAAAAGATTAAAAACATAGAATAATTGAAATATATAAATTAGAAAGAAAAAAATTAAACATACAATAGTTAAAAAATCTAATTGCAGCTCAGGACAGCCGAGTCTTGAGCCGGGATAGTTATTCAGGAAAGGCCTGCCGGAAAAGATCCGTCTTGACAGCTTTTTTAAAGCTGTCTAATGTGGTAATAAGACGGATCTCATCCGGCAGGCCATTCCATAATCTGGGAGCAGCAGCAGAGAAGGCCCTCTGGGAGGTCACCGACAGCCTTGTTTTCATAGGCTGTAACAGATTCCTCCCAGAGGACCGAAGTGCGCGGGGAGGGTTGTATGGAAGGAGGCGGTCCCGGAGATAAGTTGGACCCAAGCCATGTAGGGCTTTAAAGGTTATAACCAACACCTTGTACTGTGCCCGGAAACTAATAGGCAGCCAGTGGAGAGCACAGGTGTTATATGCTCTCTTCTGGAAACACCAGACATCAAGCTGGCTGCCATGTTCTGAACTAGTTGAAGTTTCCGAGTGAAGCACAAGGGTAGCCCCATGTAGAGCGCATTACAGAAATCCAGACGGGAGGTTACCAGTGCATGTACCACAGTTTCGAGGTCCCTGGTTTCCAGGAAAGGGTGCAGTTGGCGTATCAGCTGAAGTTGATAGCAGGCACTCCTGACCGTCACATTTACCTGATTAGACATCTGGAGCGTCGGGTCCAGGAGCACCCCCAGACTGCGAACACAGTCCTTGGAGGAAAGTGTAGTTCCATCCAGGATTGGAAGTTGTATTCCCAGACCTGGTTTCGGGCCTGTAACTGTTAGTACCTCCGTTCTGTCTGGATTCAGTCTTAATTTGTTTTCCTCATCCAGTCCATTACTGCTTTAAGACAATTATTGAGAGGAGAGACACCATCTGAAGTCGAAGCTGATGACCGAGACATGGAGAAGTATATCTGGGTGTCATCAGCATACTGATGACACCGCACTCCATGCCTCCGAATGATCTCTCCCAGCGGCTTCATATAGATGTTAAATAGCATCAGGGATAGGGTGGCACCCTGAGGAACGGCACAGCTAAGCTCTATTCTGGTAGAGCAACTGTCCCTGAGCCTTACGCTCTGGGATCTGCCCGAGAGGAAGGAACGGAACCACTGCAAAGCAGTGCCTCCAATTCCTAACCCCCTCAGGCGATCCAGGAGGATGGAATGATCTATTGTATCAAAGGCCGCTGAGAGGTCCAAGAGCACCAACAGGGTCACACTACCCCTGCCGATACCCAAGCGGAGGTCGTCAGCCAGAGCAACCATGGCAGTCTCCACTCCATATCCCGTCCTAAAGCCAGTTTGAAATGGATCTAGATAATCGGTTTCATCCAAGACAGCTTGGAGTTGGGAAGCGACCGCCCTCTCAATCACCTTGCTTAAGAAAGGCAGCAAGGAGACTGGCCAATAGTTGTTCCTGTCCAAGGGGTCCAGGGAAGGCTTTTTCAGGAGCGGCTTAACCGCCGCTTCCTTCAGACAGGGTGGAACAGACCCTTCCCTGAAGGACACATTGATAATATCTCTAAGGAGTACTCTCAATGCGTCGCCCCCTTGGGTGGCCAGCCAAGATGGACAGGGATCGAGGGAACAGGTCGTCTTCCTCACTCTACCAAGGAGCTTGTCCACGTCATCGGTACTCACAGATTGAAGCTGATACAATAAAATTTCATCAGCGGAGTTGCTGGACACCTCATCTATAGATTGTCATAACACTGGCATCTAAGTCGGCTCTTATCCGAGAGATTTTATCTGCAAAGTGAATGTTAAACGCACCACAGCAGGCCATTGTCGGGTTGAATAAGGGGTTCTGCGCAGGTGGAATCTGCGTCAGCTCCCCCACCACCCTAAACAGTTCTGTTGGACGGGACTCTGCAGACGCAATACGTGCAGAGGAGAAAGACTTCTGCGCTGCACGTATCGCCTCTCGATAAGAATCAAGGAAATTCCTATGACAAGTCTTGTCGGATAAGAGTCGAGTCTTCCGCCAGGTGCGCTCTAGTCGTCGTCCAGCCCGCTTCATCTTCCTAAGCTCCTCTGAATACCAGGGCTTACGGTTAGGAGCAGGCTGGAAAGGACGCTTGGGAGCGACCGTGTCGATAGCCTTGGTGAGGTTGGTGTTCCAAATATTAACCAAAGCTTCAAGAGAATCACCGGCATTACCAACCATTAAACCCTCCAAGGCTTTCTGGAATCCAATTGGTTCCATTAGCCTTCGAGGGCGGACCATTCTAATAGGTCCACCACCCCCGGTGGGGCAGACAGTGGCTCTTAGCTCCATCTTGACCAGGAAATGATCCGTCCATGACAATGCAGAGGTTTTAACAACCTTCGCCCACGGATATTCCTGTTCCATACTAAAGGCCGCATAGAGGGTATGACCTGCACAGTGAGTAGGCCCGACAACCAATTGGGATAGGCCCATGTTTGTCATGGATTCCATGAACTCCTGAGCTGCGCCAGTTAGATTTAGCAAGCTGGTCTCGAGTGGGATGTTGAACACAGTTACAGGGCATTGGCTTACTCAACCACATGGATGCATTACGTCAGATCTTGCACTCCAGAAGCTATGCCCTCTAGGAACCCTTTTCAGCATCTGTGCCTATATGGCTAGCATGACTTGGCAGTTCTTGGCTGCAGCCATCATTACTCAGCATGATTCAGCAGTTGTTTGGCCATTTTCAATGGAGTTCAGTTTCCAACTCATGACATTTGTAAATATGAAATATTGCATGTGTGCACCATGTTAAACTTTTTAAAAAAATAAAATTGGCAGTGGTAAATTTAAAATCGCAAGTAAATCACTCTCAGCCACCATCTTGGCTAGGGGTCATGCAGAGTTTGGGGGGCTGTTTTGACTGTGAAGACAGGTTGCATTGTTGGGAATGGCTACTTTTTCTGAGGCATTCGTATTTCCCCCCCCCCCTCATATTGACAAGTTCTAAATTGAGGTCTAAATTGGTCACATCATGAGAAGACATGACTCAGTGGAAAAGCCAATAACGCTAGTAAAGGTGGAGGGAAAAAGAAAGGAAGGAAAACCACATACCAGATGGACAGACTCAACCAGAGGCCACGGGCCTGAACCTGCAAGATCTGAGCAGGATGGAAGAAGACAGGGGGGTCACCATGAGTCAAAGTTGACTTGGAGGCGGTTAGCAACAACAAGTTTGGGGGCAGAAGGAGAGATGGGGAAAGGGAGAATTGGGTAGTAGGATTAAAGTCCCTTTTTGCATTCCAGTTTGCTCAGGGAAACAGGACCAACTCAATCCAGTACACTGACTGAAGCAAAAGACAACATTGTCCCCGCATTCCGTTTTGTGTACAGAAACCGAGTGGGTTGACAGTTGAAACTTATGTCAACACTGCCAAAAGAATAGTATTGTCCACTACAACTGAGTGCAGCAGACTAGTTTAGAAGGGTGCAGGCTACAGAAGCTGATGGGATTTGCTGCAGATTCTTTCTTCTGCATTGGTTGAAATACAGAGTCCTCCACATGAAGGCAATGAGTCAAATTAAGATGCAGGCTACCTCTTTTATCCAAGGGAAGATGAATAAGGGGCTCAGAAGCAACATCTTTGTGGCTGTGCTGTTCGTTCTTCTCTTCCCCTCCCAGTGTCTGCCTGTCTGCCACCTGAGAAAGTTGCCATGCGCTCCCTAATGGCAGGAAGCAAGGGGATCTTGTAGCACCTTTGAGACTAACTGAGAGAAAGAAGATGTAGCATAAGCTGTCATAGACTTGGTCTACTTCCTCAGATGCATGGCAGAGACAGCCCTGTCAGGAAGTGAATAATGTACTTTAGTTTCACTTAAGGAATGCAAGCAAGCAAAGGCAAGAATGCTGCAGATCTGATCTCCCAGTTGCATCATTGTTGTTTTTTTTAAAGCCACGCGGAAATCTCTGCTGTACAAGCAGCAACAGGTGTTACACCTGAAACCCAAATGGCTCACCTGCTCTCTCTCTTTTTGTAAACTGACACTTCCCCATGCTGTGATCTTGAAGAGCACGTCCTCGCACAAGATCAGGAACTATGGGGATTCCCAAAGGCCATGATGCAGTTGAGAAACTAGGAAGAACAGAAAACAGTCAAAGACATATCTGCCCAACTCTGGTGCAGTCACATCTACTCAACAGTGGCATACTCCAGGTACAAGCACCATCTTCACTGCCTGGTGGCTTTAAAACGTAAGTACATTGAATATTCCAAGGATGGGAATGAGAACGTCAAAGATGGGAGGGGAAGGTTTGTGGGGAAGAAACGATATCTTTAAAAGAAATTTATACTTTTAAATAAATTTAAATAAATAAATGTAATTAAAAGAAATTACATCATTTTATTTTGTCCCCCATGATGTTTCCCACTTGATGGGCAACTGTGGCAGTTCTGGGGATCAGTTTTATGCCCTTGTGACTTTCCAGGCACTGGATGGGTTATTCACCCCACAAAAATGGAAAAGGTCTGAAATCAACTTCTGGTTTTGAAAAAATGGGGGAGGATTAAAATTAAACAGTGCTGGGGGTGTGTGGAGACTGAAACCAATTTAGCAAGTGAAGCTTAGAAACTTCCAGGAGATGTAATTAATCCCTTTGTATGGTCAAAGAGGTCAAGGTCTGGAAAGAAACAGCCTTGGGTCCATGTGGTCCCAGGGTCATACCTAGCCCACTCTTGATATTTATGAAATTGCAGGGAGAACTTACATAGAGATATGGATTTTCATCCACTTCCTAGGGAAGCTGTGACCTTCTAAATCACCATATAGAGTCAGTCGTGAGCTGGCTGAGCTCTAACAAACCAATAAGCAGTCTAGCCAAGATACATCCATAGAGCTACCTATATCAGAAGAAGCCGCATTCCCTCTGAGACACAGTAATTTTGTAATTAAGGCCTTTCTGGGACCAACTTCAATCCTGGGTGCTCAGAGTAGTTCTGTGGTCTCAAAAAGCTGGAACTGAACATGAGGCTATTAAACACACAATGTGGTCAACACCAATGAAGTATATAGTGTCTTCGAAACTGAGCTTGGAAGGAAAATTACTTTCTAAATAATTTGTTCCTGTTGCTTGTTAAGTGTTTGGCACCTACTTTTTTGTTGTTGAACCTTGCATGATTATTTCAATTATCTGACTTCAATTACTTTTCTATACTTGGGGGAGAACCTTAAAAATTGATGAGAATGTCGTAATATTTTGTTTTTTTAAAACTGCCAAAATGTCTATTAAAAGCCTTTAAATGGCCTTTAAAATAATTTTGTAAATGAATAAGAAAATATTCCCATTATACCAGTAGAGAGGCTGTGTTCCCATTTGTTTTTTTATTATTATTAAAGGTAAATTGTTAATTCCTATTTAAAAAAAAAAAAGTATCTGTTACAGATACTGAATGATTATTTCCAACCTCTGCTTTTTTTTCTTTTTAAAAATTCTTTCTCCCTTTCTTGCCATTTTCCTTCTTGTTGTATCCTTCGGCCTGTCTATGCTTGTGGATTGTTTTTGCCCTTTCTTACCCTAGTGGATCTCAGAGTGGTCTTCAGCTGTGACTACAGGACATTAATGGAGAGGTGAATCTTCCCCATCAGTGGTTCTTCCTTCCCATTTCTATATACATAAGAAGAGCAAATACTACTTTTAATACAACTGAATGAAAAGGGCAGAGACTGCAATCGTTTAAATCATAGTGAGACACACTCCAGAGCCCTGAGGTTTGTGCCACCTTGTTCCCAGCTCCTCCAGAGAGCTACAGCCACCCTGTCCCAGCCATTTCAGTGACTGGAGATGATGGTGCATCACTTCAGGTGGTCTCTCAGGCTGCTTTGATCGGGACCTGGTAGTTTTGAGGGTAGAGGGCTCCTGAAATTGCATGCAGTAGCCACACAAAAGTGTTTAAAAAAAAAACAGAGACTTTTATTTTCTTTTTTTCTGGTCCCCCCCAAAAAGATTTAGGGGTGCCAGGGCTTTTCAGCCAAAAAAGATTTAGGGGCCAGGGCTTTTGAAGCAGCACATGGCTCATGGGCCACAAGATCCACACCCTTGATTGAAAGCAAAGAGTAGGGAAATTCTCCCCTATCCCTTATATCCAGAAAGAACTGTCCCTGGTGTCTGGCAAAGAGGTGGCAATAGCCCCTTTGCTAACTTTGACCCTTTTAATTTTTCCATCCAAACTTTCTCAACTTTGGAAGCTGCTGGCTAAGATATCGATGGGAAAGCAAATCAAGGTTTAGAGCCTTATCACATGACATTATTCCACTTTAGCTGCTCTGGCTGCCTCCTGTGGAATCCTGGAGTTTGTAGTTTAGGGAGGCCTAAGAATTCTCTGGCTGAGAATTCTAAATGCCCTTCACTAAACTGCAAATCCCAGAATTCGACAGGAGGCAGCCATGACAGTTAAAAGTGGAATGATAGCACTATAACAGTGTAGTGTAGAAATAATGTCAGACTCACCTTTTTAAAAAGCTATCCAAAGTGCTGAACCTATACTAAACCCTGGAATGTATTCACTACTCCAGTAAGGTCAGAGCCACCAGCCACCACTGCTTCCTAGCAGCCAATCATCTCTCTTTAACTCCTCCTGAAACTGAGAACCAAAAAAGCAAGATGTGTCTCCTATCTATTTGTTCTCTTTCTTTTTATGGAGCAGAATGCTGGAATTTTCATCTTATACTGGTTTCTTGTCAAGGAAACCATGAATTGGTCATTTGCTTACATTACATATGAGTTTGTGAAGGAAACTGCATGCTGTTAATGGCTTTATTCTTCATACGTACGTACATACATACATTAATGAGCCATCACAGTGTATAGGATGGGGTGAGGAACTGTAATGGGTGTAGGGCACATATGAAATGGGAATTTGTCAGTTTCCCAATTGGGGTTGAATTTGGAGTTCCTCTCTCTCTCTCTCTCACACACACACACACACACACACACACCAAGAAACTTGTGCAGGAGGAAAAATGGTGTGTCAAAGGTTTCCATAACTTGCAGGCACTTTTGTGCCTGGTACAACATATACTGCAATTTTTGAAAAACTGCACAGCTTTGCTGTAATAACCTGTGCTTGTAGTCTTTTCACGCACTGCCTTTGCCAGTTTGAATGCTGCATGAACCAAACACTATGTGACAGGAAAAGAAATTTGGGCTTACTGAAGCTTCAGTCTTTGCCTGTTTGACTATTGTGCAACTGAAATGCTATGTGGCAAGAAAAGAAACTTGGGCCTTTCAATGTTGAGCAAGTTCCTTTCCGTGAGGAAAGCTATGCCATTTTCATTTCCTGTGTCAAAAGGTGCCATTTCTGGAAAACTATGCATTTCTCTGCATAATCTGCACAACTTTCAAAGAAAAGCTGCACAATTTTCCACCATTGCAGGGGGCAAAATCCTGAGTTTCCCAAAGCTATAGAACAAAAAAAAAAATGTTTCATTGTTCTTGACATCCATTGGGAATCAAAAAAGTCAAGATGAGTCCATAAACCTCAATACAGCCCTCCAGACTTGAAGAATCCTGTGTAATGCGTTTTTTTCAGCTACCTTTTACACACAACAATATTATTTGTTTGTTTTTCCTCTGTTCCAGGATGGGAATCTTCGTCAGAACCCTGTGCTTCTACCTCATTATTCTCTCCTGTGATGGAGAAAGTGAATTTCGAAATCCAAAGGCCAAGATCTATCTTTCAAAACACTCCAGTTATCACACTTTAAACCATTCTTCAGTACCTGAACAACAAACTCTTAGACAAAGTTTGAGTTTCTTGCAAAATACTATGGAAAACATGACTAGGAGGTTAAGAGAATACCCTAACACTCTTGAAAGTTTAAAACTGCAAAAAAAAAACAGAGCTCTAAACTAGATTCAACAGACATTTTCTCTAACAGCATAGCAGAGGAACAGTCACCTCAGAATTTCTCAGAAATCAAGGAAGTGGTAGATTCATCAAAGGATCAATCATTACTGGGTACAATAATGTCTACTGAGCCACCCAAGGGCAATTTACAAGAGGTTCCAATGTCGAAGTGGAAAGCTGTGGGTCATGAAAGACACAAGGACACATCTTCACCTTCAGTAGCAATGATGGCAGCAGGCTGTGAAATCCCAGTGAATGGAGTGCTAGATCTATCAGATAGAAACCTGTCTGAGAATGAGTTGAGGGAGAAAATGGATTCCAGGCCTTGCCAAGCTACACTGGACAAAATCCAAGAGCTTAATGCCAGCCACAATAACTTGGAAATGGCTCTCACAACCCTAATTCCACTGCTCCTTAAAATGAAGAATGTGCATGCTATTGATTTGAGTTATAACCAAATAACTGTAAATGCTACATGCGCAGAAGAGATCCATAATCTGGAACATAGCAAGCTGTTGTTTTTCAACCTTAGCCACAATCCCCTTAAAACTTTGAAAAACCTCTGTCTCCCTCCAAGCCTCAAAGGCATTGATCTGTCTTTCACCCAGATTAACGAAATACCTCAGGAGTTTGCCATAATTTTTGTATATATAGAAGAGATGGATCTCCGAGGAAACCGTTTTATATATAATGCAGCAAAACTTAGCTCTGTGAAATCTGTGTGGGGAAAATTCCCCAATATCCATGACACAGCCGTTTCATATATTGATTTCCCAAAACACACTCCCATTGAAAGCCTCCCCAAGGAAGTAAAGCATCTTGTAATGTCAAACTGTTCCATTGTAGAACTTCCAGAATGGTTTGCAACTAAAATGAAAAAACTGTTATTTCTAGACCTCAGCAACAATCCCATGCAAACATTCCCCCATCTGCCAGCTTCTTTGCAATGCCTGGATTTAAGTAATAGTAACATCAAAGATATGGCAAACCTTAACCTCTTCTCCAATTTAACAGAAATTCAAATCCAAAACAATAAAATAGAAGATATTTCACGAGAGCATCTTCCCAACTCACTAAAAGATTTAGATATTAGTAAAAATAAAATACATAATTTCCCTTTCCTTGGTGCACCCCCCAAAATTGAAATTCTTAACATTTCTGGAAATTTCATAATGCAGCTGAACTTCAAGACAGCTTACCCTTCTCTCAGCAACCTAGATGCAAGCCATAATTTAATTACAGAATTATATGATCAGATGGGAACATTTCTGCCAGAACTGAAATGTCTGAATTTATCAGGAAACAAGATTTCCTTTTTGCAGCAAGGGTCCCTCCCTGAATCTTTGGTTGAGTTGGACATAAGCAACAATGCCATTACCATAATCATGAAAGAGACCTTTGGCCATTTGATAAACCTGAAAGTTTTATTGGTTCAAGGGAAACATTTTTTCTGTAACTGTGATTTGTACTGGTTTGCAAACACATATCTTGCTAGCTCACATGTACAGATACATGGACAAGATGCCATAAGGTGCAGCTTCCCACCCAAAAAGCGAGGTCTTTTGGTTGGAAACAGCAACCTAACAATGTTGTACTGTTCTCTTGGCCTTCAAATAGGTATTACTGCATGTGTGGCCATTTTGGTTATGTCCATAATCACGGCCCTCTGTTGGCGCTTCGATGGCCCCTGGTATGTTAAGATGGGTTGGTACTGGTGCATGGCTAAAAGGAAACAATACAAGAAGGAACCAGAAGACAAACTGTACGATGCCTTTGTTTCATACAGTGAAAATGATGCACCCTGGACAAAAGAGATCCTGCTGGAAAAACTGGAAGCAAATGGATTTAAAGTATGTTATCATGAGAGAGACTTCATGCCAGGGCACCCAGTCCTTGGGAATATTTTCCACTGCATTGAGAACAGCCATAAAGTTCTCTTTGTATTGTCACCTAGCTTTGTCAACAGCTGCTGGTGCCAGTATGAGCTATACTTTGCCGAACATCGGGTCCTTAATGAAAATCAAGATTCTCTTATTATGGTAGTGCTGGAAGACCTCCCACCGAACAGCATTCCACAGAAATTCAGCAAGCTTAGGAAGCTGTTAAAAAGGAAAACCTATCTGAAATGGAGCCCAGAGGAACACAAACAAAAGCTCTTCTGGTGCCAGTTGAATGCTGTTCTGAAAACGACCAATGAGCCAGTGGTGGGGACAGAAGAAAATGAGTTGCACCAAACAATGGATGAGATGCATTTGAAACCGAAACTCCACAAATGAGGAGTATGATCATTTATAGGGTGCTTCTTGCTGATATGTTAGGTTTGGACTGTTTTTCTCTTGATAGTTTTTCTGGTTTGTTTTGAAGTCAAGCATTGTCTAATGGTTAAACCTACATTAGAGCATTAACAATGAACAGAGAAAATCTTACCATTTCTAACAGACAATTTCTAGAAGATTCATCTTACAAACATCATCGTAACATGCTTGGAAAAGTTACTGGTTTTGACTACAGCTCTCACTGACCCTGCTACCTAGGGAATTTGGAGAGGTGCAGCACAAAAAAGTGGGAGATCCAGCATGGTGTAGCAGTTTGAGTGTCGGACTAGAAGTCTAGAGACTACACTTCAAATCCCCACTCACTGGGTGACCTTAGGCAAGTCACACTCTCTCAGCCTCAGAGGAAGGCAATGGCAAATCCCTTCTGAACAAACCTTTCCAAGAAAATGCCATGATAAGGTCCCCCTAAGTTGGAAATGACTTGAAGACACAGAAAAACACCCCAAAAGTAACTTATCCAAGTTCTGTGCTGAATCATTCAGAAGTATAATACTGATCCTTTTATACTCCTCCGTACTGGGCTCTTTTGACTAGTGCCACTGTGGGCCAGTTTATATGTTTACTCATATCACTGCTAATAGAAGCAATATTATTGGTTGAGTTGTTTCTTACAAAAGGATGTCTTTGTCTTTATGGAATACAAACTGTGAATTTTGGGCTACTGTAAAAATAGATGGAATAGTCAATTGTTTGATGTTCCAGAAAATCCTGTGCTGACCAGTGCTTTTAGTATTTACGCATTAATTAAATGATTTTGCTAATTTACATATTAATTGTAAGTGCTTCCTTAGAAAAAAACAGTTATGGTTGCTGCTATTCAACAGAAATGTATGTGTTCACACCAGAGCTGGAATCCTTACTTTCTATGGTTAAAATTCTCAGAATTCCCCAGCCAGCATGGCCACCAAAGGTTGGGAGATTATAGCCTAAATCCTATGGTTTGGTCCCAACTAGCATAGGCCCACTGAATCAACTATTGAATAATATCTCAACATGTAGGTAACTCCCATTTATTCAATGGCCAAAAAAAGAAAAGAAACTTTCCCTAAGTTCTGTTTCAGTGGCAGTGTATCTCTGATAAGCAACAGACACAAACAATAGGCAGAAAGCTATGGCTATTATGCTTTGGTTGTGTCCAAGTTCTAAACTATGTATGGAAATCATGTGATTCTTCAGATATTGTTGGACTGAGATTCCCAGCATTTCTAGTTCGCATAGCCAAGGGGCGAGGAATGTTGCTAGCTTGAGTCCAACAACATCCAGAAGGCCACAAAATTCTAGCTGAACACAAAACCAGTTTGAAGAACCACAGGAACCAATGATAAGGAATGAAGGAAGCGGGAAATCTCCACACCTGGACTAGAAGATGAATCTCAATCTTGGGGAAAAGGTGGAGTATAAAGAAAAGCAATGATGATGATGATGATGATGATGATGATAGTAAATAACAACAACCACCAGCATCTTGAACTAGGAAAACAATTCTTATCACTTATGAAAAACATGGGGAGTTAACTGGAAAATTGGCTGGAATCCTATTGGGCAGTTATGAGTGCTAGTTACACACTTTCATATTCACAATCCCTATGCAGTCCCTAGTTTAGGGGCTACATAGGGACCATGAAAGCTCCCCACTTACCAGCAGCAGCCACCATTAGCAACAAGGATTTGTATCTCTGTTGCTTGGGAAGCAATTGGCTGACAGTCCCACCACCACCCCATGCACGTGATGCCCAGTGTGTGGGGAATTGCAACAGTGAGCTTGACTACATGGGGGGGGGGGTAAAAATCCAGCTGAGATTTGGCTCAGAGCTGCAGTGCATGAAATTCAGAGTTCAGATTTCAGCACCACAGCACTGGATTTTTACTTTTACTGCCCATTCAAAGCTGTTACTCACACTTGACTCTGAGCTCTGGGACAAGCAAAGCCCCAGCAGTAGTTGCCCTCTCTGAAGCCAGATCGGGCAGCTAACCTCACAATGGCAGGCCCATTCTGCCTTCAGAGAGGGAGACTACTGCTGGCACTTTGCTTTTCCCAGGCAATTGTGTGCTGGAAGATCAAAGTCTCAGTGACAGTCACCCTCTTTGAAGTCAGGACAGATGGCAAGCCTCATGATGGTGGGGCCTGCCAGGGGTTCTGACCTCAGAGAGAGCAACTACCACTGAGTCTCTGCCTTTCAACTGAGAAGTGATGCTGAGAAGGGGGGGGATGGTGGCACCTCAGGCACTGCTTGTCCTTTCTCTCCTCACCCCCCACTCCAAATCCAGTGCAGATGAATTGTTCACACAGCAGTTTTCTCCAGCGTTTCAAGCAAACTCTGGAGAAAACTGAATTATCTAAAACCCGAATTAAGGGGGTATTCCCCATGTCTGGTACAAATGGGGCTGTTCATCAGATGTCACTATTGCACTAGATTTGGGGGAATGACCACACTTTATATGGCATTATTGGGCTGGATTCAGGGGGGAGGTTCAGGGTTTGTGACTGGTGTAGACAAGCCCAAGGTGCTGTTGCCGTTGCACCAGACATCACTCATGGGAGGGGATGGGAATGTCAGGCAGCTGCTTCATGATCAACAGGGGAACAGAGCCCTGTCAATTTCAGCAGCTGCTGCTACCTGGTAATTGTGACAAGATTCACTGCATAGCACCATAACTGTAATGTTTACACACATGTACATCCCCAGCAGGATTGTAGCCATTATTGTCAAAATCCTTCCAAATCAACGGAGGTGTGTGCCTATACTACTTTGTTCTTGGTCTTTGTTGGACATTTGTTCTCTAACAGCCATTTTCTGATATATAAATTCCAGACTCTTTTTATTATTATTATTATTATTTATTTTTATTCATGTTTTGCTTTTCTGGTGATCCTGCATCGCAGCTACTACACCCCTGATGTAAGAGCAAATCCATATTTCACCTTCTGCACTGCTCCCCACCTGCAATATATGGCCAGCTACTTCATAGGTTTAAGTTTTATTGCATTAATTGAATTAATGCATATGAAACACTATATGCAAATATATCACAATTAATGAAATATGTTCCTGGGCATTACTTCTTTAACAAAAATTTGGCACCAGAGGCAGAAACAACATAGAAAGAACAGGAGTAGGTTCCTGCACCACAAAAAGGAAGAGCAGTCAGCATGATTCAGCACTACTCAAAATTAATAATTTGCATATGTGGAATGAAACCAGGTCAGGTAAGCCTGGCATGAGTAAACAAAACCTTTTGAACCTTCTAGAAACCACTTGAAAGCATCTTCCAAAACACATCCATGGGTGACTTTTAACCACCTTTTTTAAAGATTTCCATTTTAGATGATCAAGTTTGTAGATCTATGCTTTTTTAACGTACCTTGTATGGTAGGAAAGCAGACTTATCAGCTCTCCTCTTGTCTCTGTTTTTTTCTTCACACCTGCTCAGTAAGGGAAGCAACTGCTGTTTATCTTGCCTGTTTTAGGTAGCTCTGGCACACATAATCAGCTAGAGTAGAATCCTGCTTTTTCCTTCCCGGCTCGTGCTTTATCACACTATTTACTGTAAGACTGCTTCAGGAACATAATACCCAAAGTCTGTGTTTCTCCAGCCCTCCTTCACCATTCTCCCAATGACAATGTAGCTTAAAAAATAATTTTAAAAAACTTCCAGGTGGAGAGAGGATAGGAAGGAAAAGGGGGAAGTGGATGAGTAAAAAAGGGGACTTCTTTGTCAGAAGTTTTATTAAATGAGTTATGTCTGAATTGTACATTGTAAGGATTATATTAACATTGGCCTAAATCCTGTTGTTAGTTCTGACTAGAGTATACCCATTAAATCAATGGGATTTACCTATGTGTTAACATACCAGTCAACCACTGATTGAATGAGTCTACTCTAGTTGGGAATAACAAGATTCCAGCCAATATTATGGAAGCATTTAAGAGCCATAGGTCACAGTTCCACAGTGCTGGACCACTGCAGTCAGAGAACAAATTCCTCACCTGTAAAACCTTGCAGTATTAAGAGCAGAGGTTGTGGTAACCAGGGCAGAGCTTGTGACTGATTCTTAATTGGACTACAGCTTCCAGAACCACCCAGCCAGCAAGACCATGGCTATGCTAGCTGAGGGATTTTGGGAGCTGTAGTGAAAAAAACAGTTATCATTTGTAGGCTCTGATTAAGAGCCGGTATGGTGTGGTCAACACAGTAGGGCTTTTGTACCAGGTAACAGCCAAATCTGAATCCTGTGTGGGCTGTTAATCTTGCTTCAGCCAGTCACAAGCTAATTTACTTCCCAAAATTGCTTCACAGATAACCTAGAAAAAATCCCAGAGAGGATGCTCTATATTGCTTGAAAATACAAGAGATACAATATGGACAGGGAACATGTGGCTCCTCCAGCTGTTGCTTGATTGTGGCCTAAATCCTTTTCTTAGGGTGTATCTACACTGTAGAAATAATGCAGTTTGACACCACTTTTGAGTGCTGTAGCTCCATCCTATGGAATCCTGGGATTTGTATTTTTACAAGGTCTTTAGCCTTCTCTGCCAAAGAGTGCTGGTGCCTAAAAAAGCTACACATTTCAGGATTCTGTAGGATGGAGCCATAGCAGTAGTGTCAAACTTCATTATTTCTATAGTATAGATGCACCTTTAGTCATTACTAGAGGAGAGCCATTGAATCAACACACACACAGCATTATTCCAAACATGAGTAACATGCCAAAACCACTGACACATTTCGCATACCCTCCAACTGTTCCAGTTTGGCAGGGATAGTCCCATTTAGTCTTCTGTTGTCTCACTTTTGCAGCAATTTGACTTTTAAAATGTCCCAGGTTCTCTCTCCTTCTCCCATGTCCCCCCTTTGTCCTTAGCTTGCTTTCATGGCTGCAAACTGAGTTTAAAGTACAAAAGTAGTTTGTACTCAATTAACTCAGCAGAGAGGAAAGGAGATTAGAGTGTAGAGTCTTGCCCTCTCCTGTAGGCTCAGGCCAAAGCAAACTGCTGCAGTGTCTCCTAGCTTTAGTGTTCTTCTTCCTTAATACCCTTTGACATCTTGACATCTTATGTTATTTGGATGTACACATCTTGTTTTTCATCTGTGAAATGTTGGAGGGTATGATTTTACTTTTGTATCACCACATTTGTTGTTGTGTGCTTTCAAGTCATTTCTGAGTTGCAGCAACGCAAAGGCAAACCTATCACAGGGTTTTCTGACGGCTGAGAGTATGTGACATGCCCAAGGTCACCACATAGGTAAGGGTAATATAAAATCCAGAAGTAGGAGACCTAAAATGTAATTATTTCTCAGTGAAAATGACGTGCACAGTCAAACACTTCAGATCCATACAGGAAATTCATTTCTAGCCCTCAGCAACAGCAAGGCTTCTGCTTGTAAAAGTTCTATCACTCTGAATTTCCACAAGATATTGGGATATTGCAGACAACACCACAATACTAGTTGAAAACAGCACAGACTTGGAGCAAGTACTAAAAAAATCAAAGAAGAAAGTGCAAAAGCAGGCTTAATGTTGAAAATTAAGAAAACAAAAATAATGACCATGGAATATTTGCATACATTCAAAACAGACAACAAGGAAATTGAAATAGTGAATTCCCATTCCTTGGATCAATCATAGACCAGAGCTGAGATTGCAGACATGAAATCAAAAAAGACTAGGACTGGGTAACTATGACAAGATCATAAACTGCAGAGATATAATACTGAGCACTAAAGTCAGGATCGTTCAAGCTATCGTCTTTCCCATCACCATGTATGGATGTGAGAGCTAGATAGTGAAGAAAGTTGATAGAAAGAGAATCAACTCATTCGAAATGTGGTGTTGGAGAAGAGGATACCATGGATGGCCAAAAAGACAAACAAATGGGTCAGAACATACAATCATAAAATCACAGAGTTGGAAGAGACCAAAAGGGCCATCCAGTCCAACCCCCTGCCTTGCAGGAATACACAATCAAATCATTCCCGACAGATAGTCATCCAGCCTCTGTTTAAAAACTTCCAAAGAATGAGACTCCACCACACTACGAGGCAGCCCATTCCACTGCCGAACAGCTCTTGCTGTCAGGAAGTTCTTCCTAATGTTTAGGTGGAATCTCTTTTCCTGTAGTTTGAACCCATTGCTCCGTGTCCTAGTCTCTGGAGCAGCAAAAAACAAGCTTGCTCCATCCTCAGCATGACATCCCCTCAAATATTTAAACATGGCTGTCATGTCACCTCTCAACCTTCTCTTCTCCAGACTAAGGTTAAGAGGTGACACTGCAACTTTAATGAAACTACCGCATTCAAAAAAAACATATGCACACAAAACAGGAGGGGGTTGCACATCACAGAATAATTTATCTCA
Organism: Gambelia wislizenii; assembly: GCA_030847615.1. Lineage (NCBI taxonomy): Eukaryota > Metazoa > Chordata > Lepidosauria > Squamata > Crotaphytidae > Gambelia > Gambelia wislizenii. The sequence goes on along the minus strand of JAUMIR010000001.1, from coordinate 18,767,689 downwards.
TTTATTGTAGAATACATGAATTATGAACTATCACAGGATAGGGCAAGTTTTATTAATATTTTATATCCTTTTATGTTTCCAAAGCATACTGTAATTAAAAACAAAGCAAAACTTCCAAAGAAATACAGGATCTAAGAGCACTGTCCATCCTGTAATATTTTAGAATTAGAAAATTGCAAGGTCAAAATGTATATTCAGTATTCTGATACTTGTTGAGAATCATTTGTATATTCAATTTTGCCTATGCTAGGTTTCACAGTGTCTACTATCAACCAGTCAAACATGGGTTGTTTATATTTATCTAAAACAGTACTTCATAAACACCAATGCTCACACAATAAAGATGAGCAATTATGAGACAGACATTACAAAAGAAGACATTTATAATCAGGAGTCAACAAGACTTTCCTGCTCTTGCAAAGAGCTTCTATTCTATATTATGCCAGAATGGAAAGCAGACTTTTCACAGAAATGGAGTCCTGGAAATCTCAAATGCTACTTTAAAGAAAAATCTTTTTAGCTTTTGCATTGTGATTTGCAAAGTTTTGGAAACTGCATGCATCTGCTGCCACATACTGTAGCAAGAACTAAAACAGAATGCCACATGATGTTGTTACTAGAATGTCCCATTTCTATGGGGAGGGGGATGTTGAAGGTTCCTCCACCTTCAAGACCTCTCCCTCAACATCTGAAATGGTTACTATCCAGCAACAGACATCTGATGTGAATTTTGGCACATGGGAAGAGGAAGGATAGAAAGAAGCTTCAAAAAGATACAAGACAAGTAATTTCCAAGGAAACAGGGCCATAATGCAGTGATGGAGCATAATGCAGTGATGTTACAGAATAATTATAATCTTCAGCATCAATGGACAGGCAACTTGGTGTGCTCCAAATATTTTGGGAGTAGAAGTGTCATAAGCCCCCAGCTGGCATGGGCAATGTAGTTCAAAACATCTGGAGGTGGGCAGCCACTTTGAAGAGCCCCATTTGGACTTTATGTTGCTCTTCTTTCTGTATTCCTGCAGGGCAGGTGGTTGGACTGGATGGCCCTTGTGGTCTCTTCCAACTCTATCATTTTATGAATCTTCTCTTACAAGCAAAAGCATTTCACATATGTTATCTCAGCAATGGTTCCCAACTGTCAGAAAGAGGGCTATGAATCAGTCTGGAACAAAGTCTCTAAGAACGCCATCTATTAGATTGGTGTGGGCAAATGCCAGCGGTTGGGGAAGCTGTACTGTTCTCCTGTGAGAGCCTAGAGACCATACACTCCCTTATTGTTTAATGTTGTTGCTGTGTGCCTTCAGTCATTCCCGAGTTCTGGCAGCCCTGAGGCCACCCTATTATGGGGTTTTCCTCATAGGAATTTTTTCAGAGAAAGTTTGCCACTGCCTTCCTCCAAGGCTGAGAAGGTATCACCTGTCCAAGGTCCACCTCAATGGGTTTCCATGGTTTAAGAGGGGATTTGAAACCTGGTCTCCCGGACTCCTAATCCAACACTTAAACCACTACACCACACACTGGCTCTGTTTAACTTTAAAAAAAAAACACCAACCACCCCCACCCCCACAAAAAAACTAGAAAGCCATGTTTTTAAGCTTCCCTGGCCAGTTTTATGGGCAGGATAAGCTTTTTTTTCCCAACTAGGACGTATAACAAGGGGACATGAAGGTTATTTGAGGTTTTAAAAGAATACCAAAAATGCCACTTTTCTGAGGTGCTGGGAAAGCACTGGGGATCTCCAAAACAGCCTAAAGGGGCAACATGTCACCTGAAAACCACATTCACCACTCCTGCATTAGATGTCAAAAGCTGCTACGATTATGAACTTTGTAAATATCCATGCCATTTCTTTAATTTCTGTTTGTTTGTTTGTTTGTTTGTTTTAAAGATTAACCCTTATATTCAGACACATATAAGGAAATATATTAGTAGATTTTAAACCCAACTTTTTTTTAGGCCTTTTAGCATACAAAAGTCAGTCTGAGCAACATCAGAGCTCTAGAATCTCTAGGAGAGGCCCTTCTCCCTGTTGCACTACCTTGTCATGCTCCTTTGATGGGAACAAGGGAGAGGGCCTTCTTGGTGTCTGCCCCTACACTCTGTAATGCCTTCCCTAGAGAGGCTAGGATGGCTTCTTCCTAGCTTTCCTTCTATCCGCAAGAAAAAACATTCCCATTCTGTCAGGCTTTTAGGAATTAACTGTGATGGGCTTTTAAGGGATCACTGTGCTATTTTTTTTAATTATTGTCTTTTAATACATTTTAAATGGTTTTAAGTCTAAACAGATGGAATAACTTTTATACTTCTTTACTGATGTTTTTTGTATGGTACTAAATCAGTACTAATTTGCAAGCCATCTTGAATCTCCTTACTGTCGGTGTATTATGCTGTAGGTGTAAGTCACAAACCAACCAGCCCTGTCCAGTAAGGCTGATACACCACAATCAGGGACAGGTGTAGGTGATCCAAAAAGCTGAACAGAGGCCCACAGGGAAAAAGGAGCCTTCCTGGCAGTAACTTGTGAGGTTTTGTTGTTTTGATAGTACATGTTGTTGTTGTTTTGTGGTGCTTTTGTGTTACTCATCAAGAAGACAGCTTGCAGTGTTAAGTTCCCTGTGTGCACGAACTATGAGGAAAAGGTTCGTGTGGAGCACTGCAACTAAAAGTTTGGAACTGTGAGAAAAACTGTTACCAGTTATTTGTAAACTGAAGAGATCTGTATATATCTTGTAAATAACTAAACAACCTGAAACTGTTTTTCCTGCTATTCAACATCTTTATCAATGACTTGGATGAGGGAACTAGGGGCATACTTATCAAATTTGCAGATGACACCAAATTAGGAGGAGTAGCTAAAACCCTAGAGGACAGGATCAAAATTCGGAATGACCTGCATAGACTGGAGAGCTGGGCCAAGGCTAACAAAATGAAATTCAATACGGAGAAATGTAAAGTACTGCATTTAGGGCGGAAAAATGAAATGCATAAATATAGGATGGGAGAGACCTGGCTGAATGAGACTACGTGCGAAAGGGATCTAGGAGTCCTAGTAGACCACAAGTTGAACATGAGCCAACAGTGTGATGCGGCAGCTAAAAAGGCCAATGCGATTTTGGGCTGTATCAATAGAAGTATAGTGTCTAGATCAAGGGAAGTAATAGTGCCGCTCTATTCTGCCTTGGTCAGACCTCACTTAGAATACTGTGTCCAGTTCTGGGCACCACAATTCAAAAAGGATATTGACAAATTGGAGCGTGTCCAGAGAAGGGCAACTAAAATGGTGAAAGGTCTGGAAACGATGCCTTATGAGGAGAGACTTAGGGAGCTGGGTATGTTTAGCCTGGAAAAAAGACGGTTAAGAGGCGATATGATAGCCCTGTTTAAGTATTTGAAGGGATGTCACGCTGAGGATGGAGCAGGCTTGTTTTCTGCTGCTCCAGAGACTGGAACACGGAGCAATGGGTGCAAGCTCCAGGAACAGAGATTCCACCTCAACATGAGGAGGAACTTTTTGACAGTAAGAGCTGTTCGGCAGTGGAACACACTCCCTCGGAGCGTGGTGGGGTCTCCTTCCTTGGAGGTCTTTAAACAGAGGCTGGATGGCCATCTGTCGGGGATGCTTTGATCAAGATTTGCTGCGTGGCAGGGGGTTGGACTGGATGGCCCTCGTGGTCTCTTCCAACTCTGCAATTCTATGATTCTATGATACTGCTGGTGTTATTATTGAGTACTCAAACAGAGGAAGACATTTGTCTCCGGTGCTAGAACGTTTCCTGGTACATGCACTATAAATCCCCACACTCCAACTATTATTAGGAGAAAGAGGGGACAGAAATGAAAATATTGTTATTGTTGTTGATATTTGCAGAGGATTCCTTGAGCCTTGGGCAGAGTTGTTTTTCCTTGTTTTCTTCTTCTTAATAAACCCATTTAGATGCCACTTTTCTTCTACTATGGAGCTCAAGGTTCCCTCCAGTTCAGTTGGCCCCCTCCCTCCTTCCTTTCCCTGGCTGGTAAAGAATTTTTTATTCAGGCAAGCCTTTAGCTTATAATTTATGTGACAAAAGAACTTTTAATGGGGGTAATGTTTTTATCCTTTTAAAATTGTTTTTATCTTTCACACTAAGTTTTAACTGTGTATTATACTGTTTTTAACCTAGTTCTTAACTGAACTGTCATTTAATTTTCTTTTTAACTTTTGCATGGATCTTGTTTTTTAAACTGTACCATTATGTAAACTGTACCATTATGTAAAACATTACTCTGGTTCTGAGGTCCCTCCACTGGCTGCCTATCAGCTTCCGGGCCCAGTACAAGGTGTTGGTTATCACCTTTAAAGCCCTAAATGGCTTGGGCCCAAGCTATCTCAGGGACCACCTTCTCCCTTATAATCCTCCCCGCGCTCTCCGGTCCTCTGGGAGGAATTTGTTGCAGCCACAAAGACCTAGGCTGGCGGCCACCTCCCAGAGGGCTTTCTCGGCTGTCGCCCCCAAATTGTGGAACGGCCTGCCGGATGAGATCCGCCTATTGACATCATTAGACAGCTTTAAAAAGGCTGTCAAAACGGTTCTCTTCAGGCAGGCTTTTCCAGAATAGCTAACCCCGGCCTCAGAAACCCCCTCCGGAGGTTGCTTCTGGACCTCCAAACTGATGCTGCTTGCTCGAAAGGGTTTTTAATAAATTGTATTATATATTGATTTTAATCTGTATTAATTTAATAATGTTTTAAGGGGGGGAAGGGATTTTGAGCTGTTTTATACTGTGTACTATTTTATTGTTGTAAGCCGCCCCGATTGCTCGCAGAGGGGCGGGATATAAATAAATATTATTATTATTATTATTATTATTATTATATTTGTAAGCTGCTTTGATTCCTGTGTAAGAAGAAAGGCAGGATGTTAAATAAATAAATAAGATGGTACTGTATATACGGGATATCTAGCAAGTCTCCCATGGAAACAGTGACTAGGCTCAAATCTCCTTACCTTCAGAGCAAAATGGCTCTGCTGTGTGCCTTCAGATGGGGCAACTGCCAGGTTTTGGGGTTTAAGAACATGGAGAGAATTCTGCCATATTTGAGGGGTTCTCTGTCTTTTTTAGGCCCAAGAGAAGCCTTTTTTTCAACTGCCAGTTTCCTTCTGGGCAGGGTTAGCTGGTTTAAACATTAGTTTAAACCAAATGACTTTTATTATTCATATTTGTTTAAAAGCCTGGCTATTATTACTATTTTCCAACTCTCTTACCAGAACAACAATGACTGTTTGAATGTAAACATTTTAATTTTAACAGTTTATTGGCAGTTGTTCATTGTTAAGACCAGTATTAAGTGTCAGCTGCTTCTTTTTAATCACTTTATTTTATAGTGCACTAAATGCCATTCAGAAACAAATCCCTCAATTAACTTAAATTTAACCAAAAACAACTTGCTTTAAAAGAGCACCTTTTTTAAAAGAGCAATCATTATTTAAGGTAGTGGCCATAACATCTGAACTGCATTTTACTAATTAATTTCTGATTTAGTCCTATACTGGTTTAATGCAAAAAAAAAACCTAAACTGGTTTAAACAAAAACAGAGTTTAAACAAACAAACAAACAAAAATGAGGGGGGGGGTTGGTTTTATTTAAACTGGGTTTTTTTCCCCCTCCATTCCTGCTTCTTGGTTAGAAAAAAAGGGTTTCTTGTAGGGTTAAATCTGCCTGCTGGGCCAAAATTTTTTATAAAGCATTAAAATGCCCTCCCATGGCCCCCAAAGTTTAAAAAAATCACATTTTTGCAAGAAAAAATTGGGGTACTGGCAGCACCTGTGGGCCTCAAATAGACCTTGCGTACCCACATGCAGCCCATGGGCCACTTCTTCTCCATCCCTGCTTCAAACCAAAGTCTCACCTACCTGTGTGTGGTGGAGGTTGTTGGTTTTTTTGCCACGGCACACACGTCAAGGCCAACACAGTTAAAAACCCATCAATTACCTTTTAAAAATGTTCTCCAACAAAACACACAACTTAGAGGAGAAAGAGCAACCTATTAAAAGCAACCTTCTTTGCTCATGCTAAATTTGTGCCCTTTTGAGAAAACATGTTATAAAGAGTAAATTAATACCAGGTTGTGTTCTAAAACAGCACAGCATTAACTGTTGATTTGTGGTTGGCATCTCTTTTAACCTAAATAAATAAATAAATAAATAAATAGGCAGCCATAACACTGTATGCTGGAGTTCCAGAGCAGGAGTTTGACAGGGGAATACTTTTGGCATATAATGCCTACTGCCAACAAGTAACCAGGAATCTTTTAAAAGAAGAAACAGACAACAAGAGAGACAGCAGGACGTATGTTCTACAGCACATATTACAGAAGTGGAACTGCCCAGATGGGAACAGGAAAGCTTGGAAGCCTAGCTATGGCACAGAGTTAGATCTGGAATCCTGTATACTTCTCATGAGCTAACTACTTGCCTGCTCAGGCAAAATTAACCCAAAGCATAGAGTTATATACTTACACATTAGCAGATCTCACACTTTGGCCAATTCATGGCAAGCTCCTCCCACCCCCACCCCCTGGACACAAAAAATGTTGGCCACCACTGTGGTAGAATATGAGACTATCCTCAGTTCCCATCACCTACACAGAGGGAACTGGTATCTGCTTAGCAGAAGTACTGTCATAATGCCGCACTAGGTCATTAGTTGTGTGATAGTGCATGGCAATGTAAGACTTGGCAAACCCGAACGGAGAGTTTGTTGGCTGCAAGCTGTTGGGTGTGCTCACTTCCTGGGATGGGCAGCTGTTATAAATGCTATAATAAGGTTCAATGCGAGTGTTCATGGGGGTGGAACTACTCTGGCCCCCATAATGCTGGTGGCCGGCAGACCCTTTAGGGCTCAGCACACTCTCTTTAGAATGGCTAGGCCCACATGCTTGGTCCACAAACTTCTTCTGAGGCTTTGGAGACAGCATATATGCTGAATTGGTCTCGTGATGGGACGACTTGTTTCTGTTGGCCTCCAAGCTCCCTTTGCCCATGGCCCGGAGCCGGGTTTTCTGCTTGCAGCAGAAGAAGACAAGGGCTAAGTACTGGAGGCACCAAAGGACTCGCCTCCTTAACCCAGCACTGTTACGGGAGTATATAAAAGGGTTTAATCCAGACTTGAAAAAAATGAGTGTAAATCCACACAATTCAAACTGGTAGAGGATAAAGCCACTGTTCCTGGACAAAACATCTTGCACCAAAGAGATGCCCAATGGAAGGCAGCAGACCAAAACAGAAAGGACAATGACGATGCATGTCACCACAGCTTTAGAGTCTTTGGCTGTAGACAAATTAACTGTGGAGACCAGCTGGAACCTCCTGGCTGCAGGGGCAGACAGCTGGGCATGGTTCTTTGTGTAGGCATGGGTCTGGATGTGCTGCAGCTTGTTGTAGTTTTGGTTTCTGTACAATGCTGGCACAGCACACTGTATGCCATCCGCACATCCAGCAGCAAGTGGCCCAATGAAAGGTTGAGGCCTGGAGGCATCCACTGTGATAATAGGTGGGCATTTCCGCACTTGGGCATTCCTCCTCAAGGCCTGGGCGATCATGATGTATGAGACTGAAACCACTGCCACGCAGCAAATGAAGTCGATGACATACAAGTAAGGGATGATCTTGCCTTCACCACTGACCAGGCTGGAGATGGGAAGGCAGAGGCGAGACTTATGGGTCCTCATGGTGGCCAGTGTGGCAAGAGTGAAGCTTGTGGCCCACAGGAGCAGGGTGAGCAGGAGAGTGCAAGGGAAAGAAGCAGTCCGATCGGGCTGCTTTCCTAACACCATGCGTAGACGGTGCAAGGCTATCGCGGCTACCGTCTTGAGGGACATGATGATGAAGCCAGAGCTGGTGAGGTGGAAGGTGAAGCAGAATGCATCAGGGATCCCAGCAGCAGAGTCCAAGAAGAGAGCAAAGGTGAACATGGGGGCCGTCACTCCGCAGATGAACAGGTCACAGAAAGACAGGTTTAGGATCATGAAGTCAAAGTTGGTCCTAAACTTACGGAAGGCCGGGTCAAAGAAGGACAAGAAGACAATGAGGTTGCCATAGGAACCCAAGCAGAAGATGACTGCCAGCAGGAATGTACATGTGACCAAAGTCGCTGTGTGGATTATCTCCTGGAGATCCCCTTGGAAAGAAAAAGTGTTGTTGCCACCCCAAGAGTGTGGAGACAGTTGTGATGAGGAATTGGAACCATCCATCCACTTCGCTTCAGCCCACTCTGTCAGGTTCATTCTCACAGGAAGCGATGCTCCACTGTACCGGCACCTCAAAATCGAGCATCTCACGTTCGAAGCTTGAGTTCCATGCTGGATGAAGTCTGTGTGTACAAACATAATCCCCCCTAACTCAAAAATAATTCAACAAGACAGTAGGATACCTAATATTTAACCTAAATGGTCTTTCCAGTGCATCTTTAATAGATTTTCCTTGGGTTTTTTCTGGGCTGTGAGGCCGTGTTCTGGAATAGTTTCTTTCTGACGTTTCGCCTGCATCTGTGGCAGGCATCTTCAGAGCCCAGAAAAAGACCAAGGAAAATCTATGGATGCCAACCATGAAAGCCTTCGACTTCACATCTTTAACAGCTGTGTTGTCCTGTATAATCAAGCCTGCCAACTAAGTTCATGGAAAGTAGTCCTTAAATGCATAGGAGAGATCTTAGGGCCAAATGCTGATAACTTTATTGAAAAAATACTAGCTCTCAAGCCCACAAAACAGCTAATAGTAAAGAATAGTAAAGAACTGTGGGTGTTGCAGTCAATTCATACTGTAAAAAATACTGTACTCTGACTTTTAATTTGGGGGGGAAAGAAAGAACTAGAGGTCAGTTTTAAAGTAAGTACATATTTGTAATACTGAAGGTCCTGAATTTTGTCTCCATTCCACCTCTACTGAATATGTGGCATTAAGCAAGGGGGTAGTTTCTATTTATTTACTTTAAAGGACCTAACCAATGTTTTGAGATATCACTGCCAACTGACAGAAGATGGTACCCAAAGGAAAAAGAACCCCCATTACCATCATCATCATCATCATCATCTTTATTTATATCCTGCTTTCCTCCAAGACTCCCAGACTCACTACCTCAGGTGTCTGGGTTAGGGACAATCAGAGACCAGCTGCCCTTGCCACAAACACAATTAAAGCAGCTAGACCATTACTGGGTTGCCAGTGCAAACACTGGAGAAGGCTCCTGTATCTTTAATGGTGGCGTAGAAAAGAGAATTTCAGCAGGTGTTGTTTGTTATTTGGCTGAAATTCCCTCTTCAACACAACCCTCTCCAGCTTTCAACCTGGCAACCTGAAGCCTGGCACCCTCCAGATCAGGGTTTCTCAACCAGGGAACCGTAGGGTTCCACAAAAGGTTACTAGGGGTTCCTCAAGATATTGAGATTGGGAAAAAAAATTAAAAATTGAGCTGTAGATATAATAATTTTTAGGCAGGAACCTGAAAAATTGTTTCAAGGGTTCCACCAGGGTCAAAAGGTTGAGAAAGGCTGCTCCAGCTATTTCAGACTACAGTTCCCACAATCCTCAACCGTGCTGAGTATGGTGGGTGGGTGGTGGGCAGTCCAAAACATTTGAAAGGAGCTCAAGTCCCTACCCCTGATTTCCACTTAGCCCCAAATCATTTCCCACTGTGCCATTAACAGAGGGGGCGAGGGGGAACCCCGGACCTATTGTACTTCAAGGAGCTCCAGGAACCCACTCAGCTGGCATCAGAGCAGAGTCGTGAAGGCCCAGAAAAACCCTGGAAAAATTCAGGGGATTTTTTTTTCACTGAAGCCTTGTTTTGTTTTGTTTCCCCCCCCCCCAAAATTGAAAAATTTGAAGAAAATCAATTGTGCAATTTTTTATTTTAGCATGATGAATAAAACCTTTAAGCCAAGGTGTTCATAGATTCTCCAAATCATATACCAGTTGTGATCATTTTATGCCAAATCAAATTGTACAGAGCCATATTTTATGCTCCTAAAGGAACGAGTGACTTTCAAGCTGTAAAAAGTACTAATGTTGCATTCCCCCCACACATACACAATTTTTCTGAAAATTTCCAGTTTTTTTCTGGAAAAAAAAAACTAGGGGGGGAAGAAATGGATTTCTTTCCCCCCGTGGCTTCAAAATTTCTGGAAATTTTACATATTTACTGTGA